>CAWUFW010004759.1:0-1469301 GCA_963921515.1 Calotriton arnoldi
TAGAGTCAGTATGAGAGGTAGACGTATACCAACATAGTTACTTAGACATCCAGTGAGACATACACAGAAGGACTGATACAGTTGCTCAGATATGTATTCAAGTACAGATACAGCCAACTCATCTTTCCACACGAGTAGTCTTTTAAACATATCTTGGCCCTCCTAATCTAGAGTCTGCCTGAACAGTTTAGTGACAGGTCAACGTGGCATTTAACACTCATTTGGCAAGCTTTGAACTCCCCTTTTTTACATATTAGGCACTCCTAATCTAAGCCATAAGTAGCCCATAGGACAGGGTATATGTGCTTAAATAATAAGACATGTACTTTGACATTTCAATGTGTTGCACAAGCACTTACAGACCCATATACCCAGGTATGTTAGTCCTAGTATGGGTCAGACACTGGATATCAGTGTCTGACCCATACTGCGACTGACATACCTATTTACAAAAGCATACAGCCATTGACACACAGTCAGACTGCGATAAAGGCACTTCACATTCACTCACACATCCACACACCACTATCCAGTAGTAACTGAGCTAGTTGGACACACAGTTAAATAACTCAACACTCACTAACACAGCCAGGAAGCAATCCACACAGCTACTTACACATGCATTTTCACACCCATAGAGTTACTAGGAGAGGAAGTCACACAGTAACACAGTTACTTACACACCCTGAGAATTAGCCTTATGACGATGTCTGGGGCCTGCTACTGCAGAGCCTGTGTGTACAGTTTTAGTGACATGCCGACTTCAAATTTAAAAATTCTTGCTGGGCCTTAAACTTGTTTTTGTAGATATATACTCAAGTAGTGACACTGTAAGTGACCTATCGAGACAAGAAACCCTTTAAATATGCCTCAGGCCTGCTACAGCAAAATCTTTGTGTGCTGTTTTACTGTGAAGTTGAGTAGACATTTAAAATGCATTACTAAGCTTGAAACCTCCTTTTTTCTACATATAGGTGACCCTACGGTAGGCTGTAGGTAGACATACACTTATGCATTCACTGAGACACCCATACACACCGTAAGTATACATTCGCATACCCAGGCAGCCTCTGATCCACACACTAACACACTCAAGCACACACTCATGCATACACTGACACACCCAGGCACACAATCATGCATACATGAAGATACGCAGACATACACTCACACATTTTTATTATTCGTTTGGAGTTATATATTGTGCAAACTAGACCCGAAGTTATCAGAGCACTTTACATGAGCATCAGTTGCGATACAGACGGACACATTTATTTTTATTCATTCATTTTTTTGTTTTTGTTAGGCATGGGGAGATTAAGTGATTTGCCCGGAATCACAGGATGTTGAGCGTCCCTGCCAAGACTCAACCCCAGGTCCCCAGCTTCGAGGTTGACCGCTCTAGCCGTTAGGCCACATCCTCTCCCAGTACATCCACTAACCACATCCAGGCACACACTGATGCATACAGTGAGATACCCAAGCACACACACATGTATACACTAACATACCCAAATACACACATATGCATGCGCTGACACACCCAGTCACACACTGATGCATACACTGACACACCGATGCAAACACTGATGCATATAGTGTCACTGCCACGGATACATTAATCCATACACAGACACATCGAGGCACACACTGATACACAAACTAACATACTGTCATGGGCTGCGGCATTAGGGGCACTGCTGCCATGATGCCGCTGTCTGGTGGTAGTGCTGTACAGAATTATGTGGTGAAACATCATTTACAATGTTGTTGCATGCCCCACTCTTTGTGTGGCAAAATACATGCACCTTACACAGCACGATATTGGTGGTGCTGTTCCAGTTAAGGTGTCTTTCCTGTGTCAAGAACTGTATTGAGACTTGTAGTGCCAACTGTACCATTGGTTTGCATGGTTTGTCTTTTTGTTTGTGTTTGTGTTTGTTTTTATGCCGTTTGTCCCATAGCAAGCTTTCTGGTTATCTCTGCCCCTGTGCAATGTCACAGCACACATTCATATTGAACCCTGTGTCACGGCCATGGAAGGGAGGGACTCCAGTATAAAAACGAGCCCCACCAGTCATGACGCGCTCGTTATTTTGTTCCTGATCTGGAGAGTAGACGTGTACCGGATTGTCTGGTTTGTGGGCACGTCTTCAGGGTTATCTGTCATCCAGAATTTGCAGCAGAAAGGCATGCCCTGAGACTGGACAGAGAACAGGTTACAGATACAAGGAGCAAGCCTACATGAACAGAGATCAGTCGGATCTCCACAGTAAGAGAGCTTGTCACAGTCAAGGGGCGTGATTATAATTAATGACATTATCAGGAGAATATTGCTGTTGGCAATGGAACATTGCTCTTGATTGACAGTGGAACATTTCATTTGAAAAGGACTACATTTGTACAAAGTTGCGTGGCAGGTCCCGCATATCCATGGGAACGATGTTAAGAGACAATTAACGTCATCTTCGCCATATTTTTTATAACCTTCAGCTTCCAGTCCTTTGCGGTGGCTGGTCCTTAATCACAAATAACACAGAGTGAGTGTTGGTAGGTTTTCAATCCACTGAAGCAATATGTACAATGTAAAAACCTACTTGTTTGATCATATGTTAATGATATAAATGTTGTAGTATAATAGATATACTACCTTGTGTCTCCTAGGTCTACATCCGCTCCTTTTTCCTTAATCAATAATGGAACATCCCACAGGTGAATATCTCTCATGAAGTGGATCAGGGTGGAATAGTTTAGAAGGGAAATCCGGAACCAATAAACACACTCTTGATTTTCTCTTAAAGGTCTCCTTCCCCGCTGTTCCTTCTCCAAACACCCTTCCCCCACCCGGCCACTCCAATAGTCTGCACCATCAAAGCATTCAGACTTGGTGGTGCCTGGAGGTGGACATTCTAGCATCGAGTAAGCTCAGAGGAATCTCATCACCTGACACATACCCAGTCACACACTGAACCATACACTACAACACCCAGGCAGACATTGACATACAGTAAAACATCCAGGCACACATTGATCTATACCCTGAGACACCCAGGTAGACAGTGATGCATACGCTGACATACCCAGATACACTCTGAGTCACACAGTAACACCCCAGGCACACACTATTATATATATATTAACATGCTCAGGGAGGTACGGATGGATACACTGACACACCCAGGGATGGACTCATGCATACACTAGCACACCCACGTACACACTTATGCATATAGTGTCACACCCAGGCATACACTGATCCATACACTAACACATCCTGGCACACACTTATCCATACACTGACACATCCAGGCACATATTAATGCATTTGCTGACACACTGAGGCATACAGTGACACACCCAGTCACACACTGATGCATACGCTGAAACACAGTTATTTAGACATGATAAGTAACAGACTTACAATGGCTATAACATTGTGACATAACTGTTTATGTAGGTACGTAAATGGATAAATTACATAATTTAATAGTATCTAATGAAATTCTAAATGTATTTATTTGTTCTATTTCTACTTAAAAACAGAGAGTTATAATGCCAAATAAAATACAGAGAAGAAAGAAACAGAGGAAAGGATACTCTCTCCTTACAATGAACAAAGAAAAGGGACAAAATGCAGAGAATGTGGTTAAAGATAAAAGAGCTGCTAGTAAGAAAACTAATATGTTTCTTAAAATAGTATGTGGAATAATGTGAGATAAACCATGGAAAAAAAGCAAGGTTTCAAATCAGCTAAGAAAGGAGAAAATTGGCCTAACATTAAGAGTAATAAATCTTATAAAAGACCAGATAGTTTAACAAGAAGACAAAAACATTTCAAGGAAATAGGAGTCAGAATGTTTCGTAGTAGAGTAATGCAGAATTTGGCACAAACTATGAGGCAGCATAAAAGGATAAGAGAAGCAGTCAAACAAGAACAACAAATTGAGATTGTGGTTGATATGGCATTTGCTCTGAAGAGGAAGCTATCCATTTTCATAGTGAGCAGAATGAGAACACTGGATAAAACAGTGTTGTCTATGAAGAGAAGAAGCAAAAAAGGTTTGTGAATAGAAGTAATTTCTGTACCCTTTTCAGAGGTAAATAGAAGCATACGTCTAGTACTGAGCCTTTCTTTAATGAAGAAAGCTACTTCCAGGAGAACACATTAGTGCATGCAGTTAAAACAACTGGTCGATGGTATGAAGTGAATGATGGTATTCCCATTGCAAAAGAAGAGATTGTTCCTAGGAATGTAGAGGAAGTGATAGCTGAAGAGGTACAAGAAAGGCGTAGACAGGCCCCTTTATACAAATGGAACTCTAGCAGCATTTGCAGTGTTAGTCAGGAATCAATTGCTATATCGAGAAGTTTCCTATGTAACTTTCCATGCAAAAGTCTGAAACAGAAAAGTGTCATGCTGCAAGGATTAGATCCATTCAAAGTAAAGAAGTGTACCAATTTACAGGGACATTCACTGGCTTGTCCATCAAGTAAAGCATGCATGAGCACATTTCATCACTTCAGAATGTTAGCTGTTCATCACTCTAAAATGTGAAATTTAGTTAGGAGACTTTACTATGTGAAAGCTCATGCCTTATGTTTAGGAGAAATGAATAGAGCTCTGTTAGATGGTAGAGTAGCAGAGGTAGAAACAGTTTGTGAAGATGTTCAGTTTTGTTTTTTTGGCCCTGAAGAGGAGTCTAGGGGAAATGAGGATTGACATGTGCAGGAGCAGAAGAACAGGACACAGATATTAGCATTGATAACTTTACACAAGAGATTGCAAAGTTTAACACTGTTTGTATTTGTTTTCGATGCACTCACTACCAAAGCCAACCTCGCAATGTAGTTGTATTCTTAAAAACTGAACAGAGATAAGTGGCAAGAATTTGGTGTATATTTATTTGTAGAAGAACGTTTTGATTTGTCAACAGGGCAAATTATATGTAATATTGCTATAAGTTAGAGGATCACAAAATGCCAGCCAGAGCAATACATAACTACTTAGAATTGGTATCAATTCCAGAAGAACTTTGAGAATTAAACATTTATGAATCATTTCTAATACAATGTATACACCCTTTTCAGGCAATAGTTCGGAAGGAGCCAAAGACTGGCAAATTACCACCAATAGAGCTACAGAAAGGCCTTAAAGGAAGAGTTGTCTACTTACCTTTAGATTTTAACAGAATATCTGGTGTGGAGTGAAATATTGATGAACCACTCATCATTCTAGTAAATGGTGTCCCTACCAAAAACAAAAAAATCTGGCAAGTGTTAGTGGTTGTTAATAAAGTAAAAAAAGCCACATTATACCTGAAACTCCGGAATATCATTACAAAAATGTTGATGTTCTTGGAGGTGTAAGTATTATGGAGGATGAAATATTCCCATCAAGGGGACAGATTGAAAATACGATCCAAATTAGAAGAAATATACTATAGCATCCATCAACTGCATTCCAAAGAAGTTATTGGCGATGGTATTGATCTCTTTCAAATGAAACAAACAAAAGGAGCTCTGGTGAGCGTGTGGGAGAAAAGTTTAGAGAAAAGTTTAGAGGCTTGCTGTTTTCCATAACTGTTTCCCACTGTAGCAGGTGGCTGGTATGATAAGCGCCCCGTGCAAATACCAGCAGCTCAATACAGATCAACCAGATTATTTTCATAGCTTCCTAGATTTCGCAAGTTTAGTCCATACAAAATCCATCTTCTATTTGAGAGGGACTTGTCTGGACTAGTATATGCTGTAAAACACATATTAAAGACAGGAATTAATCTACAAAATCTCTCTGCTAAGGAATACGTTGACAAAGTTCATGGGAAGGATGAGAAGTTGGAATACAACATGATTAATTTGATGATGTGCCTATGTGGGACCAACAAGCATTGGTACCGTCATCATGGAGAACAGAAATGTATGTTTAGAAACCTAGGTGCACTGGCTTGATTTGTGACACTGAGTTGTGCAGAGTACGCATGGGATAACTTGCATGACTTTTTTTTCTGAACTTTCTTTTTATTGAACTTTTTCATTATTAACATACGTTATTGGCACCTCAAGACACTTTCCATTAGCCATATCAAGCCATTAGAAGTAATACAGTTGCTCATCTATCTGGGAAATATTATGTACAAGTGCAATTCAAATTTATACCGCTGTAATAGTAATAGTAAACACTAAAACTTGCCTCCCCTCCCCTTCCCACCCTCTCCCATTCCCTACCCAGTCAACAGTAACCAAGTGGAGATGAAAAGAAAACAAGAAAGAAGAAGAAAAAAGGAGAGAGAGAGAAACCTGGAAATGCATTTCAAAGTGAATTGTGTGTATAAGCCATTGGTAGACTACGTGGACCGGTATGTGAGATCTATCTGCAGTGTCTCGCTGGGTGCTACGTTTGCGGTTCAGAATTGGAAGAGGTGCAGGGTCTTATGGTAGGGGGCATGTTGTTAAGGGGATACCCCGCGAAAGGTAAGACACTAATGGACCCCAATAAAACTCAATTTTTTTTAAATTATCCCTAAAGATGTCTACCATCCACTTCATCGTGAGTGCCCTCCATAGATGTGCATGTCCTGGCAGGTGCATCTTTCTTCTTCCATGCTGCTGTAACTGCTAGTTTAGCAGCCCCTAGACATGCCCTCATTATTGCCTTATCTCCTTTTGTCTGGCTCTCTAAACCTGAATCCCTAAGGCCCAGTAGAGCGAATTTGGTGTGGTAGGGACCGGTACCCCAATATATCTTTGATTTGGGCTAAGATCGCTGTCCAGAAGGGTCGAATTGTTGGACAGTCCCACCAGATGTGTTGAAAATCCCCCAGTAGGCCACATCCCCTCCAGCACAGATTGGAGGACTCTGGAACCAATTTTTTCATCTTGTGGGGTAGAGATACCAATCATAAAGTATCTTATAATTTGGGCTCCCGGTTTTATGGTATTTATTTTTTTAACATTTCCATCTGTATTTATCCATATTTATTTTTTGGCCATTTTATCTGCATTTATCCATTTTTTTGTGTGTTTTGCATAAAAATGAAGTTGTAAAACTGTACATTTCAATTTCTATTTAACTGATAGATTCGCGCTCATACTTTGATGTCTGTCATGTTTTAGCTATTTAAGCTGCCAAATATTACATAACAATACATCCACTGGTAAATACTAGCATTATACCACAAATGTATATTAACACATGCCGTTATTTAAAGAAATGTCATCCTTTTTTAAATTTCCCATGCTGTCTATCTGCTCAGCTGTTGGGCTATAATTCATGAAAGACAGCACGGAGAGTCACATAAAGCAGCACAATTTTCAGTATTTATCTACTTTTAAAAATAAATGCAGACAGAAAACACATTGTTTATCTGTAAATTTATCTGTAAAAATGGAAAATAGGGAGCCTTACTTATAATGTGCTACTCTCATGCCCAAAGAGTGGTTATTCTTAGCTATATCTCTCCATAGTGTCCTCCACTGCTCCTCTGTAATCTTGATCCCTAGGGTGTGCTCCCAAAGTGCACATGCCGCAGTCATGGGGAGTGCAGGGTGGAGAGCAATAGTGAGTAAAAAAAGGAAATAACCCCCTTTAAGGACCCTGCTCTTCTTACAGAGCCTTCTATGGGAGTTAATTCACGGGTGGCTGCTTCCCTCACCACGGAGTATAGAGCCCAGTGTTTGAGCTGAAGGTAGTGAAAATACTCGAAGGGAGGGAGGTGGAAGTTGCATTGACAATGCTCAAAGGTTAATATGGCTTAGTTGTGGAAGAGATTGGATAGTGTCAGGCATGACTTTTGAGAGAAACAAACTCAAACATTAAAAACATCAATGTGAAGACAGCAGGAGAACTTTGCTTTTGGATTCTGCTAATGTTGCTAGATATTTTAGTTTCAAGCCATGCTGTCTTTCATGTGCAACAAAAGAAATCCTCCTTTTGGTGATCCTCAAATTCACATGCTGTTATGGATAAAAGATGCACTGAAGTTTTGAACAGACAGTGATGACTCTGTATTTTCTTTCATAGAACAGTACGTAACAAGCACCATCCCGAAAGACAGTGATGAAAAAGGCTTGAGACAACAAGTTTTGCGCTTTCAAACACATAGATGTGGCAAGTACTATTGTCGAAAGTGCAGATGTAAAGGAAAATTTTACACAAAATGTCGCTTTTGATTTCTACGACCTGTCATTTCCCAAGGAAGAGTGAACAGCTTTTTAACTGCAGTCAGACATACACTGACACGAAAATCACCGAAAAACACATACAACCTGAGAAGAACAGAGGCCTCCAAGTATATTAACCCATTTGGTGCTCAGGACGGCCCCCGGCCGTCCGACGTCACAGTGGGTGTGTGCGGAGGACGGCCGGGGGCCGTCGGAATCACGACCACTCATTAATTCTCCCGCACAGCGGGAGAATTCGCACAGTGCCGAAAGGGTTAATGACTATAACCGTGTGATTCTGAAAATGTGGAATGCAAATATGGATATACCATTTGTTGCAGACAACTCCATCCCTAATGCTCATTATGTCACTTCGTACAATACAAAATCAGAAAAGACAGAGATAAAGGAGATGTGGGAGGGGAGGATATTTCTGCAGAGAAGACTCTAAACAAGAAATTGTAGAGCTTCAGCTTGAAAATGCTTTCCCATAGAGAGCTAGGCTCCCATGAATGCCGTGGGAATTGTTAAGGTACGTCTAGGCCTTGGAAGCATGCGAAATACAGTGTTGAAGTCTTTCCTGGAAATTCAGTACCTAGCAGAATTCAACCCGGAAAGTACAGTCATTGTGAAATCAAATATGTTGGAGGCATACTATCCAAGAAGGAGTCCACATTTCGAAAGCATGTGTTTTTATGAAAAATTTTGATGCTACAGAAACAGAAGCAGTGTAACAGAAAACAGAGATGTAGGAAAATATGTAGTAGTTGGTTGTGACGATTGTTTGGTCAAACACACAAAAGGAAATCTAATAACCACAGAAAACTTAGTATCAAAACTCCAGACAAAAGAGAGTTTTTCTATTTGGCACATCTACAACTCTTCAAGCCTCGCTTTCTGAATTGGAATTACTTGGAGATTATGCCAGCTACGAAGATTCTTTTAATGCTGTGAAAGGGTTTTATGTCGGAACCACGCAGGAATTTACCATGCCTGCCTTAACAATGCGGTCAGAACCATGGATACATCTTTACAACGCATTCCTTTACCATGCAAGTCGTTACAGCGTCTTGTTTTAGGGAAAGCACTGGACTTTGGAATAGTATAATTTACTATTTCAACTCCAGTCTGCGCAACAGTAGGAAAAGTGTGTCATTGTAAAAACTTGCGTTATAAAGGAATGCTTTGTTAAGACACATTTGTGGTTTGGACCACGTTGTTAAGGAACGGCGTGGTTTGAGCCACAATGTAAAGGCTGTTTTCCCTGTGAAAGACATCATTGGGTCTTTAGTGTTTCAAATGTATTTACAAATGCCAAATGATGAGATTGCACAGAAAGAAACAATTGCTGCTGAGATTGGTAAGGAGAGTTCACAAAGCAGCCAAAGTTCAGGACCACTGAGTCACGATCCTCTTGGACAACGAATTATTGAAAATGAAGCTATAATAGCCATGAATGAGGTGGAAAGTGCAATGCAACACACAAGACAGGAAAGTGTTGATTTAGAACTGTTAGCTGGACAACTGAATGTTGAACAGAAAGAAATGTATATGGAGATAAAAGAGAAAATAGAGCATGGATTCCTCCACGAGAAGATTGATGTAAATGCTAATTATTTAAGCCAATACCATTATACGTCAGTGGTCAAGCTGGCACCAGGAAAAGCTTTTTAATTAAAGTACTCACTGCTTACCTACAGAGGACTACAGAATCAAATTTGTCATGTTTAGTAACAGCACTAACTGGATTAAGTGCACACAGCATTAAAGGAATTACTTTTCATGAACTACTTATGCTACCTGTTGAACATGACAATAAACTGGAGTACCAGAAGTTATCCGGTAATGCTTGTCATGAAGTCTCAAGAGTACTAAAGAAACTGAAGCTTTTAATCATTAATGAGGTGAGCATGGTCTCAAAGTTAATGCTTGCCTTCATACACTTGAGAATGCAACAGATTTTAAAAACAGAATATGATGTGCTGTTTGGAGGAAAGTATTTAATTATCTTTAGTGATCTACTGCAACTTACCCCCGTCTAAGGACAGCCAATTTTCAAGACACTTCTCCATGATGAAACTCAGAATTCTTTTGGAAGTATTGTCAATGTAAAATTTGGCTAAACTTCCAATACGTGGAACTACTTAGGATTATGCATCAAGCATCTGACACGGACTATGGAAATATTCTGAAAGAAATTAGAGTAGGAGTTCTGACAAAGGAGGGTAAATATTGTTTAGAAAGATGTCTTATCAAGAAACTTTTATTTTCTTAAAACAAGACAGCTGCACAGCTAATGTTCAATTTCATTGAAGAAGGGAAATCCATTGTCTGCCTAATGCCTACACTTCAGGAGTGCTCCAATTTTAATGAAGAATTGCTAAAACAAGAGAAAAAAGAAATGTTAGAAATTACAACAATCAATAAATTGGAACACCTGGGGGGAGGAGGGGTGCGACAGTACAGCTAAGTGAAAAACTACAAGCAAAATTTGATTCATTGGAGAAATCAGTTTCCAGGACTTCAGGATTAGAAAAATGTTTAGGCATATGCAAAAACTGTGGAGTAATTCGGTGGCGTAATTTAAATGTTGCAGAAGGATTAGTAAATGGTGCTATGGGTAAAGTTATTGATTTCATTAACTTTCCAAATAGCAATGAGGTTGAATACTTAGCCATAAGATTTGATCAGATTAATGGCGTGAAACAGTTTGGTAGATGTGTTGTATGTTTTTTGCTTGTAAAGGACTTGTATGTCCGACTGCAGCAGTTCCCAGTCTTTCTAGCATATGCTGTAACTATCCATAAATCTCAAAGTTTAAGTATAGACACAGCTTTTATTAAAATTGGTAATACTGTATTCAAAGAAGGTATGTCATATGTAGCATTGTCTTGAGTAAGAACATTGTCCGGTTTGTTTTTGGTTAATTTTGATGATGGGAAAGTTAGAGCTGATGCAAGTTGTTTCAAAGAGTACAATCGGTTAAGAAGTGCATATGCTCCTCATTTAGGAAAGTATCCCATTTCTGAAGAACGGATTATCCATCCAAAGCGGAAGTTTATAATAGAATCTATGGATGTTGCTGATGAGAAGGAAAATAATGAGAACAAGGAAGGTGTTCAGAAGATAAAACTGGAGAATGAGGGAGAAATTGTAGGTTACCAGTTGTTAAACACTTCTGGTGTCAACTGCTATGCAAATGTTGTTCTCAATGTACTGTTTAATTGACAACATCTTATAAATTCAATTGAACAGAAACCGCAGAAGAAATTATGTTCTGCACTGTGTGGTTTGCTGCAAAGTTTACATAGTGATAGGACTGAAATACATTGTGCTTCAGGCATTCAAGATCTAGTAGATATATGTAGTGAATCAGTTCAATTTACTCAGAACACTCAACAAGATGCACAGGAGTTTATAATGGGCATCCTTGGACTTTTAGAAGAAGAAGAAATAAGTATTGATGACTTATTTGGACTTAGTTACTCATTGAGCCATGAGTGTGAAGATTGCTCTTTTACGTCAAGTACTCAAATTGATTTAGAGCGATTTCTGTACTTACCGGATTCCAAAACTGTGTCCAAGCAGACACCATTGCGCCATAGTGAAAAAAATTTGTGTTAGGGTCAGGACAGTTTTTGTGTAGGAAGGTACTATCTTTGGAGGCTATTTCTTCTTTGTATGCTCACATTCAAAGAGTTAAAAACAAGGAAAAATGAAGATATTTCTCTTCGTTGCACTAGCCTCATGAGGGTGCACAATTTTGGCACAAACCCATGTTTACAACTGTTTGTAGATATGGATTTGCACAAAATCCAGAAGTGGATGCACTAGAACACCCATACACCACCCATGGAATGCCTACCTGATCCAAAGTAATGCTAGGCAGCACAATGCACTGCGTTCCATTTCTTTTTTTATACAAGCAACGCAAATAACCATTTGCATTGCTTTGTAAATACCACAAAGGATTTTGTGTAGGTCTGCCTCAAAAAAGTGACGCAACCCTGATGCACAGTCTTTGGAATCTGGCCTTAGATGAGCAGCAGCAGAAAGACCTTGGCAGGCCATTTATATTGTTCTGAAGTTAGAAATATCTAATCATTAGAAATGTTTTCTCTTGGTGATCAAGTACTAGTTGTATTCCAGAGTGTTTTTGCTGATGGGATGTTTGACTTGCAATAACTGTCTTGAAGGTCACACAGTAGCAGCAACTCCAAAGTTGGAGTACAAAGGAAAATTAATCTATTGAGATGACCAAATTTAAAAGTACCTCAGATTACCCCCAACCTTCATTGGCAGTAAAGGGCAAAACAGCTTTGAATGGAGCAAGAAAAAAGAGGTAAGACCAGTTTGGAGAACTCCCACAGGAGTTGCATGCTACTTCAAATGGTCGGTCAGACTCTCCACTGAAATGTGTACAAATAGATGAGCTGGGGTAGTTACCTTGTCCATGTGCTCATACAGCTATCAGTCATCGCTTTCATAAAACATTGGAAAAACATTTAATGAGAAAAATTTGATTTGAAATTTCTAAAGTGTGCAATTTCCCAAGGGCACCTTGCCGCTAGCATTAGCCTACATCCAAATTAATACCCTAAACAGGGGGACAATAAGAGCTCTAGGGAAAGTGAGAACAGCCACGATTTTAAGTGCTTGTGAAAGTTGAGAAAGTAAGCCTGAATTTTGACATGCATGGGCAGCCTGTTCCAGAGTTTTCAGGTGGAATAGACAAAACTGCGGCTGCCCAAAGAAGCTCTCTTGATTCTAATAAAGATCATTGATCTTTAGGAGGCGGATCTTAACAGTCTTTTTGGGAAATACCACCTGAATTTCCTTTTGAGACTCTGGCCCAGTTACATGCAAGGCTTTGTGTATCAAACATAGAGCCCTAAATGCAATTCTTTTCCTGACTGGGAGCCAATGAAGCTCTGCCAGGGCACTAAATACAGATTTAGTTTTGGGTATTTTTGTGAGTAAGCGGTAGGTTGCGTTCTGCAGCATCTGGAGCTTCTTCAACAAACTCTGCTTAATGGCCAAATAAAGGGTATTACAATAGTCAAGTCTAGATTGACTGCCAGAGTTATGTGGCCAGGTAAGAAGCAGTTAAATTGTGATGGGTGCCCCTGGATTATTTTTGGTGAGCACGATTTATTTCATCCGTCTTGCAGGGAGCAGACCCAGTTGACATCAACTGAAGTCTAGTACTCCTTATAGAGACCGTTGTAAAATGTCCTGGCTGTATACTGGGCCAACAGCCTGTTCTTATAGCCTGGCCAGTGATGCACCCAAGCTCAGGTGTTGCATTTTGTGGCACATAAGCGACACTCAGAAGTGGTGTCACTTCATGGTCATCTACTCATCACTATCGCCCAGTCTACTCCTATGCAGTCGACCGTAAATGCACAGGGCTCGGGCTATCTGACCGAATGGGGTGTTTCTCCTAGGCAAATGAAACAGCAGCAAGTATGTAGAATGTCTCGTCCATTGTCCCCAGCAGCCCTGCTCTAGGACAGGGGGAGACCTCTGAGTCAGAACAAGGAGGCAGCAACTGCCCAGGCATAGCCATGCCAATCCTTGCTCCTGCACTGCCTGCTGGTTGCCCACGTGGCTGGTTGCTGGCCTGCTTCACCACTTCGGCTCCAGCAGCCCTACCCCTGCGTGTCCATATTAGAAGAAGCAGCCAACCATGGTAAGTGGTGGACAGTTTTTTTTTATATTTAGCTTACATGTTCTAGGGTTGCCACCATTCTCACAGAAATGCATGGTGCTTAGTTATTGTTTTGAATTTCTGGATAGGCCAGGAGCTGGTACGCATGGAGATTTTGCCTCTGTTTAATGTAATTCGGGTTTAATTTTCCAAGCAGTTTCAGAGAGAAATGATAATATACACATGGACAGCAACAAGAATAAGAGCAAACAAGATTACACTGACGTTATTGGCTGTAACAGAGTGGGAGAGAAGGGACATGGATTTCATTTAATCAATCAATCAAGCAATCAGGGGTTTGTATAGTGCAACTACTCACCCAAGAGGGTCTCAAGGCGCTGGGGGAGGGGGCGGCTCAGTTGAGTGCTGGGGCCATCCGAAGAGCCAGATCTTTCCTGAACTGGAATTTAGAGGTCGATGGGGTCGAAGCTGTGGGCCCCTCGCCCTGCTTTTGTGACCCCTTGGCCTCCGACGAGACAAAATCTGTGCCAAGAAGACATAATAGCTAAATACACACATTTTACTTTAGGTGGAATTTTCTAATAATATATCTTTAACATATTTAAATTAATTTAATGATTATTCAAAAAAAAAGTTATTAGTTCATAATTGCTACTAGTATCTCTTCACATGTCTTGCAGATGTTTCTGGCATTATGGCTGCGATCTCTATATGATAAAGTATAGGGAAAGATCTTAAAGTTTATTAAACTTTACAAAAACTAGAAAAATAATATTTGAATGTAAAATGTTAATGTTAAATAATTTCATATATTTATCTGAATTGTAGAGCAATATAATAATGTTACAGCATTAATGATGTATTTATAATTTTCAATTTCATTATTTTAAATATATTGAATTCAATAACAATTATTTTACTGAAGTTTAAATTATAAAAAAAGTCCCACCTAAAGAAAAAAATTGTTATTACCCATTAAAAATTGTTAAACGTGATGTAGAAAATGGATTAAAAGTAGTAATTATAATTTAATAAGCATGAATGTTACATTACATTTAAAATGTGATGTTTCTTAAAATATGGTCATTTAATTATATTTTATTACAAAGTAATGTTACACTCAAATTTATATTTAATAAACATTCTTAAATATGTTAACTGAAATTAAAAAATGTTATATGCTAAGATAATTTTTTAACTAGATTAAGGCCCTGATTTCGATGTCGGTTTAATAAACATTGTTAAATATGTTAACTGAAATTAAAAAATGTTATATGCTAAGATAATTTTTAACTAGGTTAAGGACCTGATTACGATGTCAGGTGGACTTGCGTTCGCCCGACACCGTATCCTTCTGAAAACCGCATCGACCATAGGTTGGCGGTTCCGACCTCACAATTAGGATGTGACCGCCCATAGGGCGGTCTGAAACATCCATTTTGCTATGGCAGCTTGTGCAGCGTGTGGAAAAGGCCCGCAGCACAAGCTGCCACAGCAAAATGGATGTTTGTAAACATCCCTGCACCGTGTGACAGGCACCTCACAATGCTTGCCACACGGTGCAGGAATGTTTAGCGGGCACCATAGCGGAGGGCTAGGAGGGATGAGGGCCCAGCTAGGGGCCCCCAAAGTCATTTTCCGACAACCTTTCCATGTCGGAAAGGCCGACATGGAAAGGCTGTGGGAAAATGACATCATAATCCCGTCATTAGGGGATTATGGTGTTTTTCCTACTCACCGACAGGTTCCTTGAGCCTGTCGGAAGCGCCGCGGACGGTCCCTCCGCCTGATGCCTTCGCAAGCCGCATCATAAAGCAGTGGGCAGACCGCAGGGTCAGATGTCGGTGGGTCCGACACCGACGAGCCATTGGTGTCGGACCCACCGACATCATAATCAGCCTCTTTATATTTTAATTTAATTTAACATTATTTTCCATGTGGTTTTATTTAAGTCCCTATCTCCATTATTTTCTATGGGAGGGTGATGCAGTAACCAGTGGTTGACTATAGTTGGTACTTGACTTACTCCAGCTCTGAGCTGTCGAATTTATGACTGTTTTGGGTCCTTTTGGCAATAGTAACTATATAAGTGTGGTTTATGAATAGGAATATGTTTACTAATTTGTGGGTAGGTGTACATCCCTCCCTAAACCCCTCTTTACTCCTCTCTTAACCTCTTCACACTCCCCACTTAACCTCTTTCATTTTGTAGTGAATATTCTCCTTTTTCCAGTCACTCCCCTCTGTCCCTCCCACATTTACAACTAAAACATATACTTATATGTGGGGACTCTGAAGTCAGGTTGGAGATCTCTGAACAAACAAAATATAGGAGAGGCAGAACCTCTGCATGTAGGTTTGTGAAAAGCATTTTGTTGTATGTTAGTAACACTATTGTAGTACTACTAAATTTGCTACAAAATGCAGGTTGTGAATAAGTCACATAGGTCTGTTCTTTACCCCAGGTTTGCTATATCCAAATCCTTTGGTGCATGATTGTTTAGAAGTTTTTCCATGTTTGATTTTTAAATATGCATTATTATTAGATGCTTTACATTCAAATTACATTTATATTAACATGAGCTATTGCATATTGCAAATTGAAAATTATGTATATATTAACATAATGTTAGAACTGGGGGTCTCTGGTTGGCATAGGTAGGTACCTTTGTCCAAATAGGGACCCTTGCTTCTAGTCAGGGTAAGGGGGTACACTCCTGAAATAACCCCTGCTCACCCTCTTGGTAGCTTGGCACGAGCAGACAGGCTTAGTTCAGAGGCAGTGTGTAAAGCATTTGTGAACACATACAGTAATCCAGTGACAACACTACAAATGGACACCACACAGGTTGTATTATAAAAATAAGTATCTTTTATATAGATTTACCACAAGACCATAAATGACATAAATAATCCACAATACTGTACTTTAAAGATGGTAGAATTAGCTTGAGTCTCTTAAAATAGCAATGCGACACTTTGAGTTCAATGTACCTTAAGATGCGTAACGCAGGGCAACGAAAAGTGTTGCAGGGAAGGTGATGCGGTAGTCCCTTACACGCAAGGACGGTGCTGCGTTGAAGATCTGGTGCAAAAAGAAACAAAGTGGCGTCTTCTTGAGGTTGCGACAACGAAGGGGTGATGCGTGCACGCCCGACGGCCGTGCGGCGATTTCGATGAGTCTTTGGAGCAGCGACAGGCCCTGCAACATGCTTCCCTGGCGATGCGACGGCGTCTGATGCGAGGTCGACGATCTTCTCCTGGGATGCGGGGCGCACCTCGTGTTGCGATGCGTCGGCGTCTGATGCGAGGTCGATGATCTGCCCCGGGGATGCGACGGCGTCTGAGGCGACGGCGACACTTTTCTCCGGTGCTGCGAGGCGCTTCGAAGGATGCGGCGCGCTTCTTCGGGGATGCGCCGGCGTCTGCTGCGACGTCGACACCTTTCTCCGGCGATGCGATACTCAGCGGCTGCGGCGACATGCTTCTTCGTGTTGAGTCGCGCTTCCAGCTCCCAGAGACACGCAAGTGTGTCAGAAGGTCCAATTTCCCAGCAAGGGAACACAGGGGGAGCTGGTGGGTGAAGTCTGTTGTCCCTGAGACTTCAGCAGGAGGCAAGCTCTAAAATCAAGCCCTTGGAGATCCTTCACAAGTTGATGAAAGTACACACAAAGTTCCTCTCTCCTTTCTGTGGCAGTTAGGCAACCACTGCAGGCCAATCCCCCAAGCAGCACTTCAGCTTAGGGAAAGTCACTCCTCAGTTTCTTTTTGGTTCCGCTCCTCAGCAAAGGTTTCTTCTTGTTTCCCAAAAGTGATCTAATTTCCTAGGGGTCTGGGTCCCCTTTTTATACACCTTTTCTCTTTGTTCTCTGGAGGCAGAGAGGCCTCTGCCTAGCCCAAAACCAGTTCTGGTCAGTCCTGGAGCACTTTGTTTTTCTGACTCCTTCTTTCCTTTCAGAATGTGGGACAGAGTGCTCAGCCGCCCGGCAGGAGGTGGAGCCAGCATTGTGGAAGGCAGGCACAGCCCTATTCAGACCCAGGTGCAACTCCTCCCTCCACTCTGGATGCAGATCTTTCTATTCAGCCCTGTGCTGACTCACCCTGTCTCCTGTAGCCACCCCCAGCCCCTGTCACTCAATCTCCAGACAAGGAATACACAACCTAGCAGAGGCAGGCTTGGAAGTTTAGGCAAGAAAATACCCACTTTCTAAAAGTGGTATTTTCAAACACAGAATGTTAAAACCAACTTCACTAAAAGTTGTATTTTATCATTCTCAGTTCAGGCATACTAAATTCGTTTTTCTACCATGTTCCCTGGGTCAGTTCTGACTATAAGGTGTAATAGTCAGTCTGCCCATTCTGGCCTATGGGGAGCAGGTAGCCTTGCAATAGTGAAAAACGAAAATGGCTGTAATTCACTATTAGGACATGCCACACACACCAGGGCATGTCCTACCTTGTACTTACAATGCACCCTGCCCTAGGGCCTACTTTTCGGGGTGACCAACATGCAGTAAAGGGAAGGTTTAGGGACTGGTAAGTGGGTGCACTCACCAAGTCGACATGGCAGCCCTAGGCTGCACACAGGCTCTGCGATGGCAGGCCTGAGACACATTTTACAAGCCGCTTCTGTGGGTGGCACAACCAGTGCTGCAAGCCCACCAGCGGTATTGGATTTACAAGCCCTGGGCACACTCAGTGCACTGTACTAGGGACTGACAAGTAAACCAATTATCCAATCATGGAGTCACTAATACATACATCAATTTACAATAGGGAGCACTTGCACTGTGGCACTGAATAGCAGTGGCACAGTGCCCAAAGCATCTAAACCAGCAAAAACAGATCAATAACATTGGAGGCATCATCAAAAAATGGAAGGGAGACCCACGCCAAGGATGCCAGGTCTAACACGTGTCCCCTCCAGCTGAAATGTGGGGAGAACTACCCTACCTCAAGGGAGTTCTCTTCACTAAGGCGGAAAAATCTGGACAGACCATCAGCATTGGCGTGTTCTGTACCAGGGCGGTGTTCCACCGTGAAGTCCATCCCCTGTAGGGAAATGGACCACCTCAACAGCTTTGGATTCTCACCCCTCATCTGCATCAACCATCTGAGGGGCCTGTGGTCTGTCTGAACCCGGAAGTGAGCCCCAAACAGGTATGGTCTCAGCTTCTTCAGTGCCCAGACCACAGCAAATGCCTCACGCTCAATAGCACTCCACCTCTGATCCCGTGGAAGTAACCTCCTGCTAAGGAAGGCTACAGGTTGGTCTAGGCCCTCCTCATTCATCTGTGACAAAACAGCCCCCACACCATGCTCTGAAGCGTCTGTCTGAACGATAAACTCTTTGGAGAAGTTGGGGGCCAGGAGCACGGGCGCCGTGCACATGGCTGTCTTTAAGGTGTCAAAAGCTTTTTGACAGGTGTCAGTCCAAATCAGTCTCTTGGGCTGCTTCCTGGAAGTCAGCTCTGTCAAGGGTGCAACCATGCTGCCATACCCCTTGACAAATCTCCTGTAATACCCGGTGAGTCCTAGGAAGGCTCTCACCGCTGTCTGGGTCTTGGGGGGCTCCCAAGCCAGAATGGTATCTATCTTGGGCTGTAGGGGCGCCACCTGGCCGCTCCCAACCTGGTGTCCCAAGTACACCACAGAACCCTGCCCGATCTGGCACTTACTCGCCTTGATTGTGAGGCCTGCCCTCCGAAGAGCCATCAACACTTCCCAGAGGTGGCGCAGATGTTCTTCCCAACTGGCGCTGAACACTGCGATGTCATCCAGGTAGGCGGCACTGAAGTCCTCCAGTCCAACCAACACCTGGTTGACCAACCTCTGAAAGGTGGCAGGGGCATTCTTCATCCCAAAGGGCATCACCCGGAATTGGTAGTGCCCATCTGGTGTGGAGAATGCTGACCTCTCCTTTGCCCCATCAGTCAAGGCGATCTGCCAGTACCCAGACGTTAAGTCAAGCGTACTGAGGTACCCGGCAGCCCCTAACCGATCTATGAGCTCATCAGCTCTGGGGATGGGGTGTGCATCAGTCCTGGTGACGGAATTGAGTCCTCGGTAGTCCACACAGAACCGGAGTTCGGGTGTGGCACCAGGCGCGGCAGCCTTTGGGACCAAGACCACTGGGCTTGCCCAAGGGCTGTGAGAGGACTCAATTACCCCCAATGCAAACATCTTGGAGACCTCCTCCTTGATGCAAGCTCTCACGCTGTCAGTCACCCTGTAAGCCTTGTGCTTGACAGGAAGACTGTCCCCAGTGTCCACATCATGGACGCACCAGTCAGTGACACTAGGAACCAGGGAGAACAGGTCAGGAAACTGCCCCAACAGTTGGCGACAGTCACCTTGCTGCTCAGGTGTCAGGGAGGTAGAGAGGTTCACACCCTCCACTGATCCATCTTGCTCTTGGGCTGACAGGAGGTCAGTAGCTAAGAGCATGCCCACTTGGGACCTCTCCAAGTGGGGCTTCAGGCGGTTGACGTGCAGGACCCGCAAGGGGTTCCTGGGAGACCGCATGTCCACCAAGTAGGTAACAGGACTCTTGCGCTCCACCACCTCAAAGGGTCCGGTCCACTTATCCTGGAGCGCACAGGGCTCCACTGGGGCCATGACCCAAACTTTCTGACCAGGTTGAAGCTCAACCAGAGTGGCATTCTGGTCGTACCACCGCTTCATTTCCTCCTGGCTGGCTTCCAGATTTGCCTCAGCAAGTTGCCTGAAACGCCTAGTTTGGTTCCTGAAGGCCAGCATGTAGCTATATTCATCCTGGGGAGGTTTCCTGGGAGATTGCTCCCAGCCTTCCTTGACCAAACTCAGAGGTCCTCTCACTGGGTGACCATACAGA
This sequence comes from Calotriton arnoldi, assembly GCA_963921515.1. NCBI lineage: Eukaryota > Metazoa > Chordata > Amphibia > Caudata > Salamandridae > Calotriton > Calotriton arnoldi. The sequence continues at coordinate 20,685 of CAWUFW010004759.1, forward strand.
AGCTCAAAGGGGCTGAACCCTAGAGACTTCTGTGGCACCTCCCGGTATGCAAAAAGAAGACATGGCAAGAGGACGTCCCACTTACGCCTCATGGGTTCTTCCAGACCCATAATCATGCCCTTCAGGGTCCGGTTGAATCTCTCAACCAACCCATTTCCTTGGGGGTGGTAAGGAGTGGTGAACTTGTACGTTACACCGCACACCTGCCACAGGGACTTCATATACTTGGATATGAAGTTAGTACCTCTGTCAGACACCACCTCTTGAGGGAACCCCACACGTGAGAAAATTCCCATCAGTGCCCGTCCCACCACGGGGGCCGTCACTGTCCTCAGAGGGATGGCTTCAGGGTATCGGGTGGCATGGTCCACCAAGACCAGGATGAACCTGTTGCCCATGGCTGTCTTGGGGTCCAGTGGCCCCACAATGTCAATACCCACCCGTTCAAAGGGGGTGCTGACCACAGGGAATGGCTGGAGAGGAGCCTTGTGCTTCCTCCCACTCTTTCCACTTGCTTGGCAAGTCTGACAAGTCCTGCAGTGAGTGGCGGCACTCCTGCGCATCTGGGGCCAAAAGAAATGGGTGACAAGCCTTTCAAAGGTCTTGTCCTGCCCCAGATGTCCTGCTAAAGGCACGTCATGAGCCAAACCCAGTAGGAAGGCTCTAAAGCGCTGGGGTACCACCAGCACACGGGCTGACCCAGGCTCAGCAACCTTAGGCTTGCTATACAGGAGACCATTCTCCCAGTAGATCCAATGTGATCCAGACTGATCACCTGCTGCCTGGTCTGTGGCCTGTTGCCTCAGACCCACGAGAGAAGGGCACTTGTTCTGCTCCTCACAGAACTCCTCCCCGGAGGGTCCTCCATCTTGCTGCCAATGGTTCAGATCAGGCAGGTCCCCCAGTTCAGCTACCTGTTCCCCTGTAGGCTCCAGGGCATCCCCCACAGGGTCTGCCTCCTCCTGGACCGTGGGAACTTCGGGGCCGGTTTCCCGCGCCCCTGCCTCTTCTCTCTCCGGCAGGCACCTGGGCCTCCCTCTCAGGCTCCAGGTCCTCTTGAACACCTCTGGCTGCCATGGACCGGGTGGTCACACACGCCCAATCAGGCAAGCCCAACATCTCCAAATGAGCACTCCGCTCCACCTTAGCCCAAGGGGAGCTCTCCAAATCGTTCCCTAACAAACAGTCAACAGGCATGGCTGGCCTCACAGCTACTTGAAGAGTACCAGAGACCCCCCACTCAAAGGGAACCTGAGCCACCTTGCAGTGGCTCTCTGTGTTGTCAGCGGCAACAACTGGATAGAATGCATCAGGGACCACCTGCTCTTTAGACACCAGGTGACACTTGACAGCTGTCACACTGGCTCCTGTGTCTCTCAGAGCCTCCACCCTTTGGCCATTGATGGTCACCCACTGCCTGTATTTCTTAGTGTTCTCAGGCAGTTGGGTCCTAGGGACCATCTCAGAGTCTCCTAAGGAGACAAGGGACAATATTACAGGATCCCACCCATCTTGGGCACCCACCTCCTCCCCAGGGCTACACTCAGCCAACTGCCGGGGGACTGCACCAGGGGTGCTGGCTTTCCAAACAAGGGGCACTGGGGTTCATTGGCCCTGTGGCCTAGGGCGCCACATCTGTAGCACACCAGGGGTCCCCTATGGACAGGTGGACCTGTCGGGGCCCGTGCTTTTTCTCAGGGGAGGCTGGGAACCTTTCCCTTGGTCCCCTTGGGGTTTACTTTGGGGCCCTCTCTGGAACTCCCTCTGTTTACCCTTGTCCCCCCACTCCTCTGCTGGGGACCCTGCCCACTCTTGGCGGAGTCTCCCACGTGACCCTTGTGGACCCGGGTGCTCACCCAGCGGTCCGCCTCCTCAGCAAGCTGCCTAGGGTTAGTCAGCCTACTGTCAATCAGGTGCTGGCGTAGCTCAGGAAAACAATTACTGGACAAGTGCTCCCAGGCAATCAAATCAAAGAGCGCCTGAAAATCATTTGCTTTGCTACCCTTTACCCAACCATCCAAGGCTCTGCAAAAAAAGGTCACATATTCAACCCAGGTACTGTTTTCAATCTTCTTACAGTTCCTGAACCTCTGCCTATAGAGTTCAGGAGTCAACCCATACCTGGTCATCAATGCATTTTTCATGTGGCTGTAGGAATTATAGACTTCAGAGGGCAAGTCCAACAAGGTATCCCGTCCCTCACTAAGGAACCGACCCCACAACCCCGCTCCCCAATCCTTCTCAGGGACCCGGTGGGAAGTCATGGCTACCTCATAGGCATTGAACCATTGCCCAATATCATCATTTTTACAAAACTCCTTAACCACATCTTTAGGAATATACACCCTGGCCTCACCAGGCACTGACGGTGTGCTGCCACCAGAGGGAGTAATCTCTAATTTCTTGGCTCTAAACTCCATCTCCCTCAAACTTTTTTCATGCTCCTGATCCATTCTTTTCTCTTCTAAGGCCAACTTTCTAGATTGCAATTCAAATTCCAACTGCTCCTTGAACTTGAGCTTGGTCAGCTACATTTCATGCATCCTACTCTTTTCTCTGTCCTCCAGCTCTTCTGGGGACAGACCTCTGGAGGAAACACTGCTACCCACGGGGGAAGATTCTCTCCTCTCCCTGGACCCACTGTCCCATCCAGCTGCTCATTTGCATTCTCAGCCCCCTCCTCATTTTCAGGGGTATTCCTTGCTTCGACCCAGGCCCTCAGCGCCTTTTGGATCTCATCCTTCTTGGAGAGACCGGTCATTGAAACTTTGAATCTTCTGCAGAAATGCTTGAGCTGTTTCAAGTTGTAGCATTCTAGTTTCTCCTCTTCCCAATCATTATCAACAGATGCTATGGATGCTGCTGTATCCATGGTGATTAAACTTGGCAGTTTTTAGCAAAAATAGAAAGTCCCAGAAAAGAATATCTACCAAAAGTATGTGGTTGCGTTATGGTCTGCACTCACTAGGTAGTGTTCACCAATCACTGTACATGAGTCACAAATGCAAGTCCAGAATCCCACCGCTGACCACCAATGTTAGAACTGGGGTCTCTAGTTGGCAGAGGTAGGTACCTTTGTCCAAATAGGGACCCTTGCTTCTAGTCAGGGTAAGGGGTACACTCCTAAAATAACCCCTGCTCACCCTCTTGGTAGCTTGGCACGAGCAGACAGGCTTAGTTCAGAGGCAGTGTGTAAAGCATTTGTGAACACATACAGTAATCCAGTGACAACACTACAAATGGACACCACACAGGTTGTATTATAAAAATAAGTATCTTTTATATAGATTTACCACAAGACCATAAATGACATAAATAATCCACAATACTGTACTTTAAAGATGGTAGAATTAGCTTGAGTCTCTTAAAATAGCAATGCGACACTTTGAGTTCAATGTACCTTAAGATGCGTAACGCAGGGCAACGAAAAGTGTTGCAGGGAAGGTGATGCGGTAGTCCCTTACACGCAAGGACGGTGCTGCGTTGAAGATCTGGTGCAAAAAGAAACAAAGTGGCGTCTTCTTGAGGTTGCGACAACGAAGGGGTGATGCGTGCACGCCCGACGGCCGTGTGGCGATTTCGATGAGTCTTTGAGCCGCGACAGGCCCTGCGACACGCTTCCCTGGCGATGCGAAGGCGTCTGATGCGAGGTCGACGATCTTCTCCTGGGATGCGGGGCGCGCCTCGTGTTGCGATGTGTCGGCGTCTGATGCGAGGTCGATGCTCTGCCCCGGGGATGCGACGGCGACACTTTTCTCCGGTGCTGCGAGGCGCTTCGAAGGATGCGGCGCGCTTCTTCGGGGATGCGCCGGCGTCTGCTGCGACGTTGACACCTTTCTCCGGCGATGCGATACTCAGCGGCGACACGCTTCTTCGTGTTGAGTCGCGCTTCCAGCTCCCAGAGACACGCAAGTGTGTCAGAAGGTCCAATTTCCCAGCAAGGGAACACAGGGGGAGCTGGTGGGTGAAGTCTGTTGTCCCTGAGACTTCAGCAGGAGGCAAGCTCTAAAATCAAGCCCTTGGAGATCCTTCACAAGTTGATGAAAGTACACACAAAGTTCCTCTCTCCTTTCTGTGGCAGTTAGGCAACCACTGCAGGCCAATCCCCCAAGCAACACTTCAGCTTAGGGAAAGTCACTCCTCAGTTTCTTCTTGGTTCCGCTCCTCAGCAAAGGTTTCTTCTTGTTTCCCAAAAGTGATCTAATTTCCTAGGGGTCTGGGTCCCCTTTTTATACACCTTTTCTCTTTGTTCTCTGGAGGCAGAGAGGCCTCTGCCTAGCCCAAAACCAGTTCTGGTCAGTCCTGGAGCACTTTGTTTTTCTGACTCCTTCTTTCCTTTCAGAATGTGGGGCAGAGTGCTCAGCCGCCCAGCAGGAGGTGGAGCCAGCATTGTGGAAGGCAGGCACAGCCCTATTCAGACCCAGGTGCAACTCCTCCCTCCACTCTGGATGCAGATCTTTCTATTCAGCCCTGTGCTGACTCACCCTGTCTCCTGTAGCCACCCCCAGCCCCTGTCACTCAATCTCCAGACAAGGAATACACAACCTAGCAGAGGCAGGCTTGGAAGTTTAGGCAAGAAAATACCCACTTTCTAAAAGTGGTATTTTCAAACACAGAATGTTAAAACCAACTTCACTAAAAGTTGTATTTTATCATTCTCAGTTCAGGCATACTAAATTCGTTTTTCTACCATGTTCCCTGGGTCAGTTCTGACTATAAGGTGTAATAGTCAGTCTGCCCATTCTGGCCTATGGGGAGCAGGTAGCCTTGCAATAGTGAAAAACGAAAATGGCTGTAATTCACTATTAGGACATGCCACACACACCAGGGCATGTCCTACCTTGTACTTACAATGCACCCTGCCCTAGGGCCTACTTTAGGGGTGACCAACATGCAGTAAAGGGAAGGTTTAGGGACTGGTAAGTGGTTGCACTCACCAAGTCGACATGGCAGCCCTAGGCTGCACACAGGCTCTGCGATGGCAGGCCTGAGACACATTTTACAAGCCGCTTCTGTGGGTGGCACAACCCTTGCTGCAAGCCCACCAGCGGTATTGGATTTACAAGCCCTGGGCACACTCAGTGCACTGTACTAGGGACTGACAAGTAAACCAATCATCCAATCATGGAGTCACTAATACATACATCAATTTACAATAGGGAGCACTTGCACTGTGGCACTGAATAGCAGTGGCACAGTGCCCAAAGCATCTAAACCAGCAAAAACAGATCAATAACATTGGAGGCATCATCAAAAAATGGAAGGGAGACCCACGCCAAGGATGCCAGGTCTAACAATGTGCTATTGCAATTGAAACTAAAGCATTATGATGTGATTTAGTGTGTTTTTCTGGCTTAGACTAAATTAGGCCTCAGTTGGGCCTCGCTCCATTTTTGTTGAAATGGTTGCCATAACATGATGTTCATTTTGTGTTTATATCTCTCGCTTGAAAACACATGCAGGAAGATGTGCAATGTTTATTTTGTATGACATATTGTTCTCTAAGAAGTTTAGAAGAATCTACTGGTGGAAGCCTTTTGCTACTATCCAAGGATTTTCCTTCTAGCAAACTGTATTGCTTTGATTCGCTAGCGGAATCCTGAAAGGGACTCAAGACCAGGCTTTTCAACTGAGACCAGTTAAATCCTAGCACCTGGATACGCTCAGGGGTGATAAACTGCCCTCTACAAATACTGATTGATTGATTGATTCACAATTGTTTTCTGCTGTTTGTGTAACTAGTTTGTTCTAACACCTCCAGAGGGAAATAGGTCAGAAGGAGAAATCAATATTCATGTGGTGGATTAGTGCTAAGATGGTAGAGTTTTGTGACATTTTAAAAATATGAAATATGATTTGCTGTAATCATTTTCACACCATGCTGTCATTGCAGTATGCATGGTTTCCTAATCTGAAAATGGCTATATAAACCTTTGGATTTGGGGGTGAGGCAGATTCTTTTGGGTCTCTACTAGGGAAGCTCTCCAATTTTTCATTGATTTGCTGCATATTTGAGTCTTAGTGCATAATTTATATTTCAGAGGCCAGGCCATCCTCTGCCAGGGCAACAGAGTAAATTACTCCATCACCCAAGTGGAGGTCCCGGCGACCAAATTTGGGAATGTCAGTCGAGCCAGCAATTCCTGTGAATGCATTGTAATTGTGATGTATGGCTCGGTCAAGCATGACAGAGCCGTAAGGTAAAGTTACAATTTTTTTTATTTTCAAAAAGAATAATTTAAAGCAGGGTTTTCTTTTTGTACATGAAAACAAAATTCCCTCCTCGCCATGGGAGTTATCCCAAATGGCGAGTTGGGCATTAGAAAGTTTTCACTGCCTCTTACCGCCAGGGTTTTTCTGTCCGTCCATCTAGATTAGGTGGGCAGACACAGAGGTCAACCTCCGACGGCCCTTACTCCATCGGGCTGTCTGTGGGGTATAAATGCAAAAACAACAGTTGATGGACAGAATGCAGAACAATGTCATACATTCACCCCAGTACAGAGATCTGGGCCTAAATCCATCGTTTTTTTGCTCACCATGCCATTCCAGTTTGAACCCAGCCATATGCAAATCAGTCTTGAACCTGTGCCTCATGGGAACAGTCCAGGCCGAACTGCTAAGCCAGGTGCTCCCTGGACTGGAAACAAGCATCCTAGGACCGGTTTCGGGGTTTCACCCCTCTTCAGCCAGGATAGCTTGATTCCAGTGGCATGGAGAGCACGGGACCCACGTCTGGGCATATCCGTCCCACTCGGGGTGACAAATGCAAAAACAACAGTTGATGGACAGAATGCAGAACAATGTCATACATTCACCCCAGTACAGAGATCTGGGCCTAAATCCATCGTTTTTTTGCTCACCATGCCATTCCAGTTTGAACCCAGCCATATGCAAATCAGTCTTGACCCTGTGCCTCATGGGAACAGTCCAGCCCGAACTGCCAAGCCAGGTCCTCCCTGGACTGGAAACAAGCATCCTAGGACCGGTTCGGGGTTTCACCCCTCTTCAGCCAGGATAGCTTGATTCCAGTGGCATGGAGAGCACGGGACCCACGTCTGGGCATACCCGTCCCACTCGGGGTGACAAATGCAAAAACAGCAGTTGATGGACAGAATGCAGAACAATGTCATACATTCACCCCAGTACAGAGATCTGGGCCTAAATCCATCGTTTTTGCTCACCATGCCATTCCAGTTTGAACCCAGCCATATGCAAATCAGTCTTGACCCTGTGCCTCATGGGAACAGTCCAGCCCGAACTGCCAAGCCAGGTCCTCCCTGGACTGGAAACAAGCATCCTAGGACCGGTTTCGGGGTTTCACCCCTCTTCAGCCAGGATAGCTTGATTCCAGTGGCATGGAGAGCACGGGACCCACGTCTGGGCATACCCGTCCCACTCGGGGTGACAAATGCAAAAACAACAGTTGATGGACAGAATGCAGAACAATGTCATACATTCACCCCAGTACAGAGATCTGGGCCTAAATCCATCGTTTTTTTGCTCACCATGCCATTCCAGTTTGAACCCAGCCATATGCAAATCAGTCTTGACCCTGTGCCTCATGGGAACAGTCCAGCCCGAACTGCTAAGCCAGGTCCTCCCTGGACTGGAAACAAGCATCCTAGGGCTGGTTTCGGGGTTTCACCCCTCTTCAGCCAGGATTGCTTGATTCCAGTGGCATGGAGAGCACGGGACCCACGTCTGGGCATACCCGTTCCACTCGGGGTGACAAATGCAAAAACAACAGTTGATGGACAGAATGCAGAACAATGTCATACATTCACCCCAGTACAGAGATCTGGGCCTAAATCCATCGTTTTTTGCTCACCCTGCCATTCCAGTTTGAACCCAGCCATATGCAAATCAGTCTTGACCCTGTGCCTCATGGGAACAGTCCAGCCCTTACTGCCAAGCCAGGTCCTCCCTGGACTGGAAACAAGCATCCTAGGACCGGTTTCAGGGTTTCACCCCTCTTCAGCCAGGATAGCTTGATTCCAGTGGCATGGAGAGCACGGGACCCACGTCTGGGCAAAACTGGGGTGACATGTTGAGCAAAAGAATGATGGATTTAACCCAGATCTCTTGACTGGGGGTGAATGTTTTGATTTGTTCTGCATTCCGTCCATCAATTGTGTGTCCTTTGTCTGTGGGGTATAGCCATGGTGGAGATGGAATAGTCTTATACCTAAGGTCCGCTCGCATTTCATTCAGGCTGGTGAGCCATTATGTTGGTGGTAAGGATATTCCCTTGCCATTGTGCCTTACTGCCTACATATAAATCAGCCCCTTAGTCTAGTTTCCGTTTTGGCTTAATATTGCATTATTTCCATCACTGAGATCCTTCATGATAAATGTCTCCTACTCAATTTTGACTGATTTGGTGAGTATGACTGCTGCATTTGAATTTTTCTAATTTATGAATTGCACTTTAAATTTCTAATAACCTTTTATGGTTTTCCTACATTTTTGATCTCAATCTCCCTATTTGAGTCAGGGCTTTCTTATTGACTGTATTTTGAAATGCTGTGTGAATCCTGTCTCAAGGGATACATTACCTCATAGTTCTTGAGGTTAACACCGTCCTGACCTCTACAAAATTGGAGGAGCCACTGTCATCCAAATTATCTACCGGACAGTGCGCCCACGGTCACTATTTGAAAGTAAAATGCTTCCACTTTTCTTTAGGACATACCGTTTCTTTTTTTTAAAACACTTTATTTATGAGTTTTTGTTCTGCAAAAAGAAAATACATCGCGTTTCAATGAACACGTCACCGCATTTGTTACATACATTTCCATTGCATCATTTATCACCTTTTCTCCAAGAAGGCATACTGTCTCAACACTTGCCGTTCACCACCCCATGATCTATACTCTGTGTGGCTGGCTGTGGGTTCTCACTGTGTGTTGCTTCCAAGATCTCTGGCGTGTTTGTGTGGAGGCCTGCGGTACGGATAAGTTTGGGTGGGCGAGTGGCCAGGGGGTCTTTCACTCGGTCCCTTGCCATGTACGTTGTAAACGCTTTCCACACTCAATCATTCATATTGCGCCTGTGTGTCATGTATGATGGACGAGAGCTTTTCCATACCATAAATAGAGCATATCTTACCCCACCACAGGACATACCTTTTCAAATGCGGACACTCTGTGGCTTTAATAATTTAATAAATAGGTTGGTGTTGGCATCAGCAGCAGCCTGTAACCCTGTCGTGCCAACTGCTGGTAGTGAGGGGTAATTTCTGGTTGAGAGTAATTATGTTTGTTTTAAAGTTGGTTTTCTTACTGTGTTCTTTCCGTTATCAATATTCTTTAATATGTAACGATTTTAAACAGGGACACCTTCATGGTATTTGCATTATCTGTCTCTGAATCGAAACAAGATAATATTTATGTTGGCGTTTAGGGCTTTTTAGTGCAAATAAATTAATAATAGATCTGGGCCTAACCACAAAGTATTCCCCCGTGATAGTATATTATATTACCCAAATTATGTTTTGATGAATATATGGAGCACACCAGGCGCGCAACGCCCATAGAGATGAAGGGGCTTCGCCCCCCGCGATGTGTGTCTCGCTCAGCCCAGGCTGATGCACCTTTCAGGACACATACATTCACAGCTGGGGCTGCTGTGGGCTGGCTGGGCAGTGGATGGCGCCTTATCTCAGTCTCATCTGAGAATGTTCACTTGTCTTTAAAAGACCGATTACTTGTTAATGACACTTTCTTTTTCCACCGGGTCCCAGACCCCCTGCGTACCCACTCTGCCTATCCCTTTAAAGCACTTTTGCTTCCACAGTGGGAGACTACATTTCGAAAAATAAAGAACGTACTTCTTACACAGCACTGAATGCCTATTCTCTGAAACAAATGTACCTGTGTGCAGTATGTGCACATGATCACATTTATGAGTCAACCATCGAGAGATCATATAAGAAGTCTTAGTTCATGAAAAAGGCCATACTGCTTGCACATGCACTCATTGGACTAGTTTTGAGACTGGACAGCTACATTAAATGCCCTCCATAATTCAACTTAGCCGCTGTCGTTCGCTTAACACAGTGTTTTCAATGCAATTTAAGGTAACCATTGCGGCTGACTACAACATTTACAAAAGATCGCTAAAGTACTGAAATAAATTAGTCCACGAGCTTTAACAAATACACCTTAATGATATACAAAACCTTGAGCAATTTCCAATATTCTACAAAACATAACTTGCAACCTTGCCTTATTCATAAGCAAATAATGATTTATATAATGACTTTTTTTTTTTTAACAAAACATCTTAATTTCTGCGGTTCAATACTCTTGAGATGTTTTAGGTACAGCGGCGGCTCCTCTGTTAAGGCAGAGGAGCGTCGCCCTGCTGCTCTCTGAGCAGTGCAAAAAGGAAAAATAAAATGATAATAACACAATGTTATTATCATTTTATTTTTCAGTGCCTTATTTCATAGGCATATAAGGTTGCCATGTGGCCATTTTTCTACCCGCAAACCGGTATTTTAGAAATAAGCAAAATCACCTAAGGCCGGTATAATAAACAGAAACCACATTTAAATGTGTCTAGAGCCACGTTAACGACCCTGACTAATAATTAAACAAAGGCAGAAAAGTAATGTTACAAATGAATACATAAGGTTGCCACCTTTCCAGGCCTTGTATTTTTCTCTTGGAAAGGTGGCACCCCTATAAAGGCATATCAAGAGGCTAAAAGCAGGATCCGCAAATCATTTATTTCCCCCACCCTCCATCCTTGAATGATGTCATAATAGCTATATTTTAAATTATATCTGAAACCCCACTCACCAACCAAGGTCAGTTACTCGGTGTGTCTGGGAATTCATCCTCCATTCAGACAACTCAACCATCATTCTCACCGCTCACCTTTCGCTTTCAAGCTCAGTCTGCACTCACAGCGATCATATAGCACATACATTGCTCAACATGCACTCACGCCATTCACCCTCCTCTTTCCCTGCACTCACACAACCACACCGCTCACCCTGCACTTAAATGGCACTCCTCCCACTTGTCACTCTCACCGCTCTCCCTACAGTCCCATCACTCACCCTGCATTCACAGAGATCACATTGTACTTACACCACTCACCATGCACTCACGCACTTCCCCTGTACTCCCGACGTTCACCCTGCTCTTAACCTTCAATCACACAAACACACCACTCACCCTGCATGCATATGACACTCCACTCACCTGTCATTCTCACCACTCACCATGCACTTGCAATTATCACACTGTACTTACACCGCTCACCATGCACTCACACCGTTCACCCTCCTCTTACCCTGCTCTCCCACGAGCACACCGCTCACCCTGCATTCACATGACATCTCACTGCTCACCCTGCAGTCTCACCATTCACCCTGCACTTAATCTCAAACAAGCACATCACGCACCATGCACTGATTCTTCCCACACTGCACTTTCACCTGTACCCAAACTTAAATGGGCACATCACTCACCCTGCATTCACATGACACTCACATGACATCTCACTGCTCACCCTGCAGTCTCACCATTCACCCTGCACTCAATCTCAAACAAGCACATCATGTACCATGCATTGATTCTTCCCACACTGCACTTTCACCAGCACCCAAACTCAAGTGGGTACATCACTCACCCTGCACTCACCTCACTCACCCTCCACTCACTCCGCTCACCCTACTCTCACACAGGCACATTGCTCACCCTGCACTCACATAGGCACTCGGGTCCCTCACACAGCTCACCCACCACTCACCATGCACTCACACCACTCAAACAGGCTCATCACTCACCCTAGACTCACACCACTCACCCTGCACTCCCTCCTCTCACCATGCACTCACACAAGCACACTGCTCAGCCTGCACTCACACAGGCACTCCGCTCACACATCCCTCACACAGTTCACCCTGCTTGCAGACAGGCACAATAGTCTGCAAGAACTCACTGGGACACACCACTCATCGTCAACTAACTCCTCTCACCATGCGCTCACCAGTCACTCCTGTAGCTCACCCTTCACCCACACAGGCTCACTGGTCAAGCAGCACTCACACAGGCACACCAATCATCCTGCATTTACACTGCTCACATCACTCACCCTGAACTCATTCCTCTCTCTCTGTATGCACTCCTCTCTCCTGGCACTCACTTTGCCTTCCGCTCGCCTTGGACTCGTGCAGCTCACCCTGCCCTCACATCGGCACACCTTTCACCCTACATTCATACTACTCACATTGCGTTCACCCACATTATTTACATCACCCAGCACTTACATGAGCACACCTCTTATGTGTCACACATAAGCATTGGCAAAGGCTCTTGTTATAAACAACAAGTCTCGCAAGCACAAGTACATGCACAAGCAGCGCATGCGCTGTGGAAGGCGAAACCTAAAATTACCTAACTCATGTATATATACACTTTTCTACAAAGTGGACTGAGGATGTGGGATGGCCAGAGGAGGGAGATAAGGACTGAGGCTTTGGGGGATGGTGCGGGATTGAGGATCGGTCTGAAGCTGTGGGGATGAATTGGGAGTGAGTGGTTATGTGGTACAGAAGGAGAAAGCAGGCAAAGGCTGCAGAAGAGGGGGCAGGCGCAACAGGCTAAGGATGAAGCAATACAACAGAGGCTGTGGGCTGGTGAGGGAATCGAATAGAGACTTGAGGTATACGGTGCGTTGTGGGTGGGCAAAGCAGCACTGGCTCCAGAGGTACTTTTTAATCCTCCACCTGGGCCCCCTTGGCCTGCATAGGGGCCTGGTGTTTTCGTTGCTGCTGAAGCCACGACATAGATCAATGTTTGGGCCCTGTTGGCCTGCATGATGGTAGTGCTCTGTGGAGGCAGGTAACACAGTGGCGAGTTGTCTGAGGCTGTGGGCACCAGCTCCTGTAGGACACTGAGGCTCAAGCCCCAACAATATTTTGGCTGAGAAGTTGGGGGTCATGAAAGCACACTAAAGCCTGGGCTCTGCATGAGAACACAGGGGCCAGCACTGAGGTTTACTGTTCATCTTTTCAATGCAGACGTTCAGTTGCCGCTGCTGGACAGCATAATCAAAGAAGGGGTGGGGTTGCAGGTGATGCAGTAACATCGGCCCTACAGTCCATTTGGCTTTCATTGTAGAAGGCAGTCACTTTTTTAGCAAGCTCCAATGGAGGAGTTTGAATGTTTGACAGTTATCACTTGAATTCTTACATCTGCACATGAAATGCAACCTTCACCCTTTCACCTTTTCACTGATTAATCTTTGATTGTTTCCAAAAATATAGCATGAAACTCACAAACTGAAACTTTCTAAGGTTTTTACATTGTTGCGCATTGTAACGTGTGACACCTTCAACCAGTCCTGGCTTTCCAATAGTGTTGCTGCTTGCGCACAGGCACAATAGTCTGCCACAACTCACTGGGACACACCACTCACCGTGCACTAACAGCTCTCACCATGCGCTCAACAGTCACTCCCTTAGCTCACCCTCCACTCACACAGGCTCACTGGTCAAGCAGCACTCACACAGGCACACCAATCATCCTGCAGTTACACGGCTCACATCACTCATCCTGCACTCATTCCTCTCACTCTATATGCACTCACATGTGAAACCAAATATAAGCCCTGTACAGCTCTTTTAAGGAAGTGCACTTTTTCATTCACATCATACTTGTAACAAGCATTGACAAGGCCATATGTTATGATTTTTGAATAGTGTATAGAGAAAATATTTTTACTAAACTTCACTAAAAGGTAAGGCAAGTAAAGCAGGGGCAGCAACAGTGCAAACCTTTCTAATGCAAGACAAGCAGATTGAACTAATGGGAGAGTGAGTGGCAGTGTGTGTGTTTGTGTGTGTGAGTATGACAGAGTAAAAATGTACAAAAGAGTACAAGAGCTATAGTGAGAATGAGTATGTGAAGCTGATTGTGTGAGAGAATGAGTGTCTGTGAGAGAATGTGTGTGTTTATGAGTGCATGTTTATGTGTGAGTGTGTGTGTTATGCTCGCAAATGTGCTGCTGGTCTGGCATATTGGAGGTTATACTTGCTTTATGGATGAGGGCACTAATGGCATAAGAATGGGAGGTGTTATCCGTGGCAGAATGCAGGTCCTCACTTGCTGCACATAATTCTTAGCATATTGGAAGCATTCATAGCAGAATGCTGAATCTGACATTTGAGGTAATTCTTGCCATAAGAGACCTTGTACTCGTTTATAGGGGGGTACTGATGGCAAAACTCTGACCCTTGTATCTCGGAGGTAATTTTTGTAGGTACCCATGAGTATTGGGTGCAGTATCCATGGACCCATGGCAAAATTCTGGCACTGGCATATTGTACTTAATTTTGGCATAAGGGGCCCACCTACGAAAAATTCCGACCATGGTGTGGTGGAAGTAATTTCTGACTTATGATATGTGAAAAAATGGGATCTACTTCTAGGAAAGGCCAGGCTTCTCTCAAGCACCATGAAAGTGCTGAAATGTTTCAAAAATGCCATTTCAGGGTCTATGGCGTTTTAGCAAATGTGACCCAAATTTTTTCAAAAAAGTATCAGGGGAGGAGCCCATTTTCCCCGAAACCACCTACAAGAAGTCTGTTTAATCATTTTGTTCGCTGAAATTCAGGGAAAATATCACACCCTGCCACTTAAAAAGACCTTAAGCCAGCACTAGTGAGCAGAACTGGCAGGTTGCAGAAGGGGCAGTTTAAGAGTAGAGTGCCCACATGTCTGCAGAAAGAACAGGAGCAGATATTTGGCAATGAAACAACAGCATTATCTAATTGTAAAATGGATATAATTGCTTACATTTCAAAATAGGGCTAGTCATGTTGCTGTCTTCCCCTTCCTGTATTTCTTCCCGTTTTACAGTCAAAATAGGGCCATGTGGTCCGGGCTATCCCAACAACTTTGTGTATCTGGCTCCCTTGGCTGAAGGGAGTTGACCGTGTGTGGGCTGCTGCAGTTAGGGAGAGAAAACTGAGACTGTGGGTTGATGTGGGAAGTAAGATCGGCATGAGACTGTTAAGGCTTCAGCAACTGGGGTGTCCATCACAGTTCTGGGATGGGAAGGCAGAACAAACTGCTTATGCTGCACAGCACAAACGTAAATGTGGAAGAAAAAAACATGCACAGATGCCTTTGCAGCATTACGGTGGTTGCCACTGTCATTTTGAAAGAGGGAAAATCCTTATTAAGAAGCTCTATTCGGCAACAGGATTAGCCTATCAATAAAAATATGGTCCACTCTGTAGTTAATGCACACGTATCATGACCATTTAGCAATATTGTTAGCTAATACATAGTAGATAAGAATTCCCATTGCAAACTGGCAAATAATTGCATTTCTTTGCGGTAACCGAACTCCCCTCAGGAGCCAACAGTTGTATGACAAGCACAGTTTTTCGGTGGAAGCACACATCTTCTGCCCAATCAAATAAGGTAACCAATGTGTGGGCAGAAACAAAGCCCCTCTCTCGGGTGTGCTTCTTAAAGCTCTTTTTCATTTCAGCACATAGGGTCAAGTGACTGCTGCAATATGAAGTCAGACCCAATAAGTAAATCTCTGAATCTCAGAAGTTCTGAAAAACATCCATTAGCTATGGTGCTTTAAATTAAGTGCACCACAACACTATACAAGTATCTTAACTTTTTCAGGCCGCAGCATGGATTTACGTCATGGGTTGCCATGACATATCTCATTTTCTAGAAGAAGTGCAGTGGTTTTATAACACTCAGTTTTTATTCAAGATCACATTGTTTTCATTTATTTCCTTTCATGCATTTATTGCCAATAAACAGGCACAGTTTCTATCTGCACCCATTGTGCCTTTGATTCCCATTGAAATCTTAGTAAGTGAATGACAGGACTACATGGAGCTAGGTAGTGCACAGTGCACAGTTGTCCTGTCGGAATATGTATCCTTTCTAGTAGAGCATTTTCATTCAACATTATATTTTCCTAAATTAACATGGGTCTCTTATGGTTTGTTCACTCCGTTCATGTTTAGTGGACGGCGCTAAATGCGTCGTTGCATGGATACTAGACTAATGAATATTTGTGTCTCAATGTATAATCATTAGTGCATAATCATTAATCTCAACATGTATTATTTCCAATAACTGACAGTCCATACAGTGCACACCTACAGGAATAGCTATTGCTCAACCTTTATATGGTGAGCAGCATGGGTGTTTCAATTTGTTTTCTTCTGAAGAACAACACAGGAGTAGGTAGCGGAGAAAACTGACTGAAGCCAAGACACCTGATGCCTGTCTTGGTTCAGAGGAACCTGCCCTAGGTCCTGGAGAGATGACCTTCAGTTGAAGAGCGGATTGTACTCAAGAGACCTGAACATGAGACAGGAGATCTGTACAGGGATAGCTGACGATGGGCCTCAAGAGCACAAGAACAGGCCAGCTAGAAGAGTTCACATGAAAAAGGGTTCTCTAACCACAGTATCTGAAGAGACAATACCATAGGACATCCTGATGCCTTTACAGCACAGCAAAAGGCCTCAAAGGCCCTTGCTGTATGCCTGGCACACCTGCATTACTTACATTGCTCCAAATGATTTTAGACCCCCTGCTTCCCTCTCCATTGCTTAATCATTGCTCAATCACAATTCCAACAGTGCTGCACAATTTACTAGAAAACAAATCATGAAAACAACCACTCACCTTCAACCTCATGACCACACAGGATTTTATCAAGGCTGCAAAATCTTGTAGACCAGCATGATCACTGGCAGACTCATGTCATGCTCATCTATGCAAGAACACACTTATTAATAGCTCTACAGCTAGAGGAAGCAACAACTCCTTGGATAAAGGTCTTTTCTCAAAATAACTACCTAAAACAAAGAGGCCTTCAAACAAGGGCTCCTTCTAGCTTCCGGCCAATAACCAACAGTTTCTAGACAAAAAGATTGAAAGATCAGTGTTGTAAACAAAGCTGGGTGCTTGTAATCAAGTAGTCCAGTAGCCAGCAGAATAGGTTCCAGAAGTAGGTTTCTGGAACCTATTTCAGTAGCATGTAGCCCCACCAGGAGCAGCATCCTTGCTGCTCAGCCCACACACTCCAACTGACACTCTTAACCACACCAGACACTCAAGCATTCCATTACATCACCAAGCACTCCAGCATTCCACTGCACCACATTCATACTGTCATAAGGTTTCTGCACATACACAGAGCTATGCACAGGAAAATGGGACCCCGGAATACAGTGGTTTGCCACCATATACCGTAGCACCCAAAAACCCCAACCCAACTAGCTTAGCATCCCATTAGCACCCAAGTACTAATGTTTGGACAACCCAGAACACGGTATCTTTATCTCAGGACTCACAGAAGCAAGAACACTCTTTCGTCACTCACTCGTACTTGTCCACAAGATGCGTAGGAAGAGACACTGGATAGGTTAAAATGTTTATTCCAACTTACGTGCTCTAATGTACAGTACACGTGTCAGTACTAATAGCATAATGCATATGACTAATATAAGCAGCATGGTTACAATTCCATAGAATACAAACGGGGAAAGCATCTCAGAGCTCAGTGGATAAACGTATAAATAACATTACCACCCTCCCCTTGCAGTAAGATAGTTTATTATAATAATAGAAGACCTCTGGGCTTTGACTAGCGAACCCCCATACCTCAGTCTCTAGATGCAGAATTACATCAGCAGGACATCATAGCTCTTCTCACTGAAAGGGATTTCTCCAAGTGTGTTAAGCGCTAGTAAACCACAGTATTAAAATCATACCAAATTCTTCATGGCAATTGCACCTAATGTTATGTCTGGGTGCGCGAGACTGGCCATATCAGGAAGAACCAAAATACATTGTTATGCGACCTTGTACATGTTTGTGCAGACTGAGCCCAAAAAGGTGAACAACAGAAAATGCAGACAGTGCAAAAGAACTTGGCACGAGCAAAGGGCGAGGAAGACCCGGCTCAGTGTAACGTGCGCAAAGAAAAGCAGCATGGCAGCCAGGCCTAGGCCAACATAACAAGGCAGGTAACAATCCACAAGACACCCTCCCCTGGACAGTCCGGCGGCCAGGACAGAGGCCCATCAGAGGAAAAACATAGCCGTTGGAGCACAGGGAGCGCCCAAACGGCGAAGGGCAGGTCAATCCATGAAAGTGAAAGTGCAGAAAAAGCCATACCCTCCAAGAGTTCATCATTGGAATCGTCAAAAAACATAGATGCCATCCAATCCATGAGATCAAAAGAGCAGGAATGCTCCTCAGCAAAGGGAGCATCCAGAAGCAATGCGGGACAGCTTGCGTGATAATTGAAACAGCTTCGTTGTAGGAGATCCTGGGCAGCCGCCCAGATATCCCATTGCGCCAAAATCCCCAGTGCAGCCGCACGCGCCATACAGCCAGCGACGGAACAGTCCTGCTCATGGGCCTCTAAGGGACCCATCAACTGAACAAAATCCGGAACAGACAATGACGAATTGGAGAGGCAATAATCCAAAGTCCAGGTGAAAGGACAGCGGATACAAGTCATCACAGGTTGCACGCAAGTGAAATACGCAAAGCGGAATGAAAGAGTATATGACACACTCAGTGTCGCCAATGGCAGTACACCAAAACCAGCCAAAAGGCGCTCACGGAGCAGCTGGAGGCGTTCTGGATCGAGCAGGTCCCATTGGGGAGCAGCCATTGCGTAGAAAGCAAATTAAGAGCAAGACACCAGCCGCTAAAGCGAGGATCAATGGGAAACCGCCAAAGACGCTGGAAAAAATAGAATGTATAAATGCAGGGATGACACCAAAAATAGTTTGGAAGGAGGACACCAAGCCCGACCCCACGACCTTAAAAAAGTGTACTAGGCCTTCAGTGTTAGATGCGTTAAAAATACGATGAATTAACTCCCCAAAATGTTGGGGGAGATTAGTGTTCAAAAGGGCCTGTATTTCACTGTGGGTACTCGCCACCTGGAGAATGAATGTCTCCCGGGCGGACGTGAGCATAACTTCCTCGTTTAATAATAGTGCCTTTATTCTGCTCAGTCTATTGAAATCTGCTTCCATGGTAGGGATGGAAGGCCAAATAGAGATATCAACCTTGCCATGAGGGGGAGGAAAAAGCACATTTTTGCAGCAGACAACCCTGTGCGAAACTGTTACAATGTAAGGAATGCCAGCCTGCAGGCCACAACAGTTTTCGTTATTTAAAAGTAAATAACTACCATTGGAAAGGAGAGTGAAAGTAGGTGAAATAACAGGAGCAGGAATACCTTTCAGCACACAAGCAAGATTAGGAGAGGAAACGCTACATGAGCCATGCAATTTAATGTGTTTACAAATAAGCGAATGACCTATAGTCGAGTCGCAGTACTCCCCCGTGAGAAAGACTTCCTTGCCGTCCCGAAGGCATTTATACATGAAAGGCAAGGACCAGAGTTCATGAAGGAAAGCACTGCCCAAGGGCCGGTAACGACCCACAGGAAAATGTTTCATGCACGAGTCAAATTCAAACAAGGAAAATGGTAAAGCTATAACCCCATGGACTAGCCATACAGCAGAATCGAGTTCTGCAACAGAGAACGGCAAAGGATCCACCTTTTCGATATGTAATAGAGTGTAAGTTGCATCTTTCATGGACATAAATTGCTGTTTGTCAGTTAAGTTAAAAGGTAGAAATAAGGCAGAGGTGTTCAAAAAATGCCAAGGCACTTTACCTAACTTGAGCGTTTGTAAAGTCCATGCAAACTGCATAACTGAGCGCAATTGATTCTGACCATGATATAACACAGAAACATCATCTTGTACAATATCGACAACAGAGGACACAATATTCTCTAAAGTATAAATGCGAGAAGACAGGGTATTAATACTATTGTCTACAACAGCAAGCACCTTTTCCAAATTTGCTTGATCTATTTCCCGAAGACGGGAAGCAGCTTCCATTTGTGATAGCTTCCAGAGTTCATTATACGTTTCATAAATGAATCTCTTAGGTCGGGGACCACGAGGTCCCAAAACAAAGTCGGACAGATCAATATTGCCTGAAAGGAGGGACAAATGTTGTTTAACAGAATCAAGGGACGAATGTTGCAGCCATTGTTTGCATAATTTACCAACAGAATATGTAGTGACAGTACGAGAAGTAATAAATCTCGGATCAGGCCTATCCTGTGTGTATCTAGTACCTGAGTCGTGAAAACGCATTTGACATGCATTAGATGATATAGGCCATACCAACCAGGGTGACTGATCCAGTCCGGAAACATTAAATGAATTATTCTGTAATAGAGCCTGTAAGGTCGTCAGGGACAGGTTAAAACGTGAGCTATCATTGGGAAAACTCGAAAGGGATGGAATTGAGGGCGAGTTTAATTGTTTAGTGGTAGCTAAGCCCCAACATGTAGTTTGATAGATGGAAGCATTTAGGAACATAATTTGAGTAGGGATGAGACAAGCACGATGCAACGCCTCAGTTCCTTGTACCTGCCATGGCTTGGAGCCCCAAATAGATTTCAAATCCACTGTACTCTCCCAGTACTCATAACCACCCACAGCTAGGGCACTCAAAAAGGAACCCGAATATAGCAATTTTGTGTGTGTTAACATAATTTTCTGAGTTGATGTTGTATTAAGTCTAAAATAATAGGATGCAGGGTTCGACCGATTAAAATCAGTAAAATAGGTAAACTTATTTCGAAGAGCCTGTGAGCTACCTGGCAAGGGGTTTGGACAATGTTCCCATTGGGTGTAGTTAACAGAACTACGCAGGGCACTTGGCTTATGGAGAAAATGATTACCCCAATGTTGGTAACAATACAAATCAGCATAATTCGCAGAATTCATATATAAATCCTCAGCATTAAAAGATGCATAATATTTTAAATCGGCAAACAATGCTTCAACGGCATGCACATCCCAACCATCAGAATGAATATTATTTTGTACTACATCACCCATTGAAACACGAAGGACATTAGGTACATTAATGATTTCCGTCGGACCATGGATTTGATAGTTCACCGCATCCCATACGATGCCATCAGCAACTGGAAAAGCTGAAATGTTCACAAATGTGTGGTCACGCTTCATGATGTGAGACGAGGAATGAGGAGCCAAAGTTCCAGAAACATAGTCTACAGCAGAGCGTTCAGGTAAATAGTGACCATTGATTAGTAGAAAAAACACGGTGACAAAGCCAATGGACATGAACAGAAAAAGCAAGAAAAGTACCAACCAGAGGTATGTCCAGGGTGGAATAAAAAAATTGTCTCTAAACCAGGATACAAAAATACTGAACTTGGATGGGACTTTTGAAGAGGTGGAATCCGAATCAAAGGAATAACGAGTCTGACTTAATGGCATTATTGGTTGATGCGCCACCGATTCAGATGCATGATGTCCTCGTCGATGTTGGTGGAGAGTTGGGGATCAATTATAGTTTCAGGCAAAGTAGAGGATTCAGGCAAATCAACCATCTCAATTACAGCATCAGCGATCGTTCGCGCAGATGGACTATGAACATATGTCCGATAAATGGCAGGACAAGAGACCGCTGGTGTGACACTATTCAGGATCGGCCAGGCGCTGTAGCTTGACATTTTCAACTGAGATGTATCTGTTTTCTTTGCGACCAGGAAGCGGTGGTAAAATGACTGTACGTGTTCCCTTCAAGCCCAGAACTGGAACCGGTGCACGAAAAGAGGGGCCAAATTCCTTTTTGTTTTCAACCTTCTCTCGAACCAGTTCTCCAACCTTTGGAAGCCAGCCGGTTACCGGAATCTGCAACGCAGGATCTGTGGCTGAAGGCAAATGTGTAGTTGCAAGTTTGTCTCGGGCTTCTTGTAAGTCCTGTAACATAGCAGAATGGTTATCTACATCAAACTTGGCGGATTGCGCCGCGATGTCTGGACCCTCAAGGTCAGGCACAAACATTCTTATGCCAAAGAGCATTTCGTATGGGGTCCGCCCACCCAGAGGTCTTCTAGGGAGATTATTAAGTGCACGCTGAACGGTATACAAATGGGCCAGCCAGTTCCTGCCAGTACCTATAACCCTAGCTGTTAAGGATTGCTTTAAGTCACGGTTCATTCGTTCAACGATAGAGTTGCCCTCAGGCCTATACGGAGACGAAAATTTCACCCGCACCCCAAGCGAAGCCATTGCATCCTTGTAAGCCCTAGAGGCAAACGCTGGACCTTGGTCCGAATGGAAGGTGCCGCATGCGAAAATTCCCACAAAGACACGCAAATCCCTGATTACATTTCGGGCGTCAGCACTCCGTTGTGGCCAGACCCAGAGAAACCGTGTGCACGAGTCCACTGCCACCAAGATGTATTTATAGGCAGTGTCTGATGAGAATGGACCGCAGTGATCCAAGTAAACACACCCAAAGGGTCTGTTAGCAATGCAGAGCGGTGTTTGTGGTGGACGTGTTACCGTGGAAGGCTTAATCTGTTGACAAACGTCGCAAGAAAGCACAAAAGCACGGGTGTCTTTATATAACCCACGCCACCAATAACGCTGCTGCAAGATGGAAACCGTAGCTGACACACCTGCATGAGCAGAAGCCATGCCTTCGTGTGCAGCTGATATCAAGGCACTCCTGCGGTCCGCGTTGGGGATCAGCCGATCTCCAACGTCAGGTATAGTTACATAAGGAACCTGATCGGGACTTAATGTGTAAGAATACTTGGAAGGGAAACCTGTAGGGTAATTATTACCTTCCTTGGTTGCAGCAATAGCTGCTAATATAACAGGGTCTATTTTAGACATGGACCTGGTAACCGCTGCTACTGAACACGTGACCACTGCTGAACGGGCAGCCTCATCTGCCAGATCGTTACCAATAGCGTGTGCGCCCACCCGCTGATGGCCTAAGGTGTGAACCACCTGTGTGAGGGGCAGACGTTGTTGCAATTCTGCCACTCGAACCCAAAGCATTTTATGCTTAATTGTGCTCCCTTTTGCGTCCTTGTAGTCGTTTTTCGACCAGAAAAACAGATTGTCATTGTATGATTGTACACAGTAAAAAGAATCACATACAATAAGAGTGGTCTCATCCTGAGAAGCGAACTCAAGTGCAAGTAGCAATGCATGCAGCTCGGCCAATTGTGCGGTACTATCTCCAAGTGTGCGAGTATGCACTGCAGAGGATTTGAACTTTCCATCTACAAAGGAACCCGCAACAATAGCACATGCAGCTGAATAAGCGTGCTTGGACCCAGTGGCCGGTTGCGCCGAACCATCGGTGTAGATTACACATTTGTAATCCTCAAGCGGTAATAAAAACAAAGGAGGAGGATGAACAAATTCATACTGTAAGAACTCCTGAGTCTGAAGAGAAGAATCGAAAATAAAGGTGACGTCTGATGACGTCAAGGATGTAGCCCATTGTATCCAACGGGGATGCATTGCTTTTGAGTTCGGTACACTTGCCTTCGTTACTGCCTCTAGGGCAGGACAGGGTGTTACCACCAGAATTCGCTTTCCCTGTGCCAGTGCTCGTTCTTTTAGAATCGCCATTTGCACTGCAGTTAGAACTTTTTCGACAGATGTAAAGCGCAATTCAGCGGAAGTGTACAGATGTGACTTGTATGCGATGGGTACTGTATCACCTTCATTAAAGGTTAAATATGTGAATCCCACCGCCCCGGAATTATTCTAATCACCAGGTTTGTGTGGTTATCACGAGTCAAAAGATATTTAGACTCTAAAAGGTCTGTCTGCAAAGACTGCAGAATTGAGGTATGCTCAGGCAGCCAGCAAGACCTTGAATAAGTAGGTTGTATCAAAGCATACAAAGGCTTGATACGCTGGGCATATTCGGGAATGTAAGTACGCCTGAAATTCAGGAAACCCAGCAAAGACTGAAGTTTCTTCAGAGTATTTGGGGGGCACAAATGTGCACATTTTTCCAAGAAATGGGGGCTAAGCCCTTACCTTCGTTATTGAGCTCATAACCCAAGAACAGAACGGTAAATTCAGCAATGTGTGATTTAGCAAAGTTAAATTTGTAACCCTGCTCCGCAAATTCAAGAATAATGCGGTCCACACGAGACAGATGCTGAAATAATTCGTCGTCCGTCAGATAGATGTCATCTACGTACGAACATGCGTCTTGATCAATGTCATTTAACAAAGAAACAACACGGGCGGCGAATATACCCGGACTATTTTTATAGCCCATGGGTAATCGCCGGAACTGGAATAATTTACCACCGGAAGTGAATGCGGTCCATTGACCACTCTCCGGGGCTAGGTTGTGCGTGTAGAAACCGTTTGAAAGGTCAAGTGTCGTTTTGTATTTTTTACGAACAAGACTGTCTACAAGCGCAGAACTGTGTGTATTTTGCACCGCAAAGTTCCGACAATGAGTATTTAAATGCCGGTAATCCAAAACTAAGCGGTACGATCCATCGGGTTTAGAAACCACGAAAAGGGGATTGTTCATAGGTGATACGCATGGTTCAATTACTCCCTGATATTCCAACTGTGTCAGAATTTCGGAGACGGGGCCTTTTGCCTGCCGTTTGATGGGATATTGGGGTTGTGGCTGCGGTAGTGACCGCAAAGGTATTGCATGAGGAGGTGATTCTTCATCCCATCCCACATGGTTGCGGTATAACGCTGGTGCCAGGTACACAGCCCACTCAGCTGCAAGTGCTTCAGCTTTGTCTTTTGGGACATGCCGTGAGAAGCTTGGAAGGATTACCTCCTCTCCTTTATGTGCAGCTAAAACGAATGGGGGTGGCCAATCCACCTCTGCTAACAAAATGTCATATGAAGAGGTTAGATTTTCCCAAAAAATCCCTTTTATTTCACGCGGTATGTCACCTTCAATTTGTATGACTATATTATATAGTCTGTCAGGGGTGCCACTCTCGTGTCAGCTGTCTCTACAGTAACGAATGTTTCAGTTGCTGTCGCCTCCATATGAGGACGTAGCGCCTCCCGCACTATGGTAACTTCCGCGGCGCTGTCTAGGAGGGTCACTGCCCACGTCCAATTCTGGAGTCTCGTTCTCACGGTCTGAGGCATATTTCGCTGTGACAGCGGCAACTTTTTTCTTCTGAAATTGCGGTCGAGGAAGATGAAAGTCTTCTGCTTTCCCTCTGACTTGTTGTCGAGGTTGGTCTCGCTCCTGGGGAGCCTCTCGGCCCCTTCCTCTATCTTGCCGTCCTCCTCCACCAGCCTGTGACGACGTCTGGGCCTGTGAAGAACGAGGAGAACGCGTATCAGAGCTCTGAAACCTTTCTGGTGATTTAATCCTTGACCTATCACGTAAATCATAAGTACGTTCAGAAGAAACCGAAACTGGGGAAGCGCCTCTCGACCCCGGCTTCTTTTGTTGCTTACCCTGTTTTTTCTGTCTCCAACTCTTTTTAGTGAAGACCGGTCTATCATCTTTCTCAGATGCACTTTTTGTTTGTGTAACTTGTGTTTGCGATTGAGTTTGCATTTTTACAAAAGGCTTGTTGCCCAGGCTATTTCTTCCAATTGTTTTATAAGCCCGGGCAATAATTTTCGGTAATTCGCGAGGCCTGTCCAACTCTGGGACTAAAGCCAAAGCATTCGCTACTTGAAAGTTCATAGCATCGCCCTTGACATTTCCAAGGATCAGCTCAGCTACTACATCAAACACTCCCACTAGTCTCATCCCTAATTCCACAGCCGCTTCAGGGCCATGTTCATCCTGTACTTTTTTAATTACAGAGGGTAGAACCGTCATGGAAGGAGTTCCAAAACATTTTGAATAAACTGCTGCGAATACCTTACCCCAGTTTTCACATGATGTCAAATCGGGGATTATGTCTTTTGGCAAACTTATCGTGAGGATGCGGTGTTTATCTACTGGGGATGTATGGGGAAACACTGCTTCTATCTGATCGAACTTTTCTGCAAGCCAGTAAGGATAGTCGTCCTTATTTTGTGGACGTTTGCCCATCACAGAATTTACCATGACAGGACTTATGGTCACTCCAGCTGCTAGTAGCTGGTTGGCCTGCGACTACAGGAGCAGCTCCATGGAGGCTACCTGTAACGTATGTCACCAAGGCTCGATGCACTCGCACCAATTCGGTATGCATAGTGCGCAGTTCCGCAAGCGGTAATGCCAGATTATTTGGATGCGGGGTATACCCGGCCAATACAGGCCAAGTGGCCCCCTGAATTGACAAGGGGCCTAAACGAACTGCAGTAGTTGGTTGTGGTAGGGCGCCATTAAACCAAACACGGTGCTGCCAAGCCGTGAGAGGTACTTCAAGATTGGTATAGGGTCGATAGTCAGCAGGTAAAGCGGTGGGTTTATATTCATGAAACAGATTATCATCTGCCTCCACCGCTTCAAAAGTGATCCAAGTGTAAAACACCTCAAAGTGGTAAGCCGGATCGGCTTGAACCACAAAGACCAAATCGATCCCTGTATCAGGCACTCCATACACCCGTAAGTGGTCTCGGAGTGCTCCTCGACTATGTGCAGCAATCGCCACACCAGCCATGACTAAACAATAATATCCGACAACCTAACAGGGAGCACAAAAATGGGTCTATTATCTAACCTTTTTTAATAATATCAAGCTTGGAAAGAACCTATAAAACATTCAATATAGGAGGTATCACCGTCACATACGCCTCCGGAAGCGTACGCGAGGGGTTTGTGGACAAGCACAAGTACTACTCAAGCGTCTCGCAGATAAGCTGCCCCACGTTGGTCGCGCCATGTCATAAGGTTTCTGCACATACACAGAGCTATGCACAGGAAAATGGGACCCCGGAATACAGTGGTTTGCCACCATATACCGTAGCACCCAAAAACCCCAACCCAACTAGCTTAGCATCCCATTAGCACCCAAGTACTAATGTTTGGACAACCCAGAACACGGTATCTTTATCTCAGGACTCACAGAAGCAAGAACACTCTTTCGTCACTCACTCGTACTTGTCCACAAGATGCGTAGGAAGAGACACTGGATAGGTTAAAATGTTTATTCCAACTTACGTGCTCTAATGTACAGTACACGTGTCAGTACTAATAGCATAATGCATATGACTAATATAAGCAGCATGGTTACAATTCCATAGAATACAAACGGGGAAAGCATCTCAGAGCTCAGTGGATAAACGTATAAATAACATTACCACCCTCCCCTTGCAGTAAGATAGTTTATTATAATAATAGAAGACCTCTGGGCTTTGACTAGCGAACCCCCATACCTCAGTCTCTAGATGCAGAATTACATCAGCAGGACATCATAGCTCTTCTCACTGAAAGGGATTTCTCCAAGTGTGTTAAGCGCTAGTAAACCACAGTATTAAAAGCATACCAAATTCTTCATGGCAATTGCACCTAATGTTATGTCTGGGTGCGCGAGACTGGCCATATCAGGAAGAACCAAAATACATTGTTATGCGACCTTGTACATGTTTGTGCAGACTGAGCCCAAAAAGGTGAACAACAGAAAATGCAGACAGTGCAAAAGAACTTGGCACGAGCAAAGGGCGAGGAAAGCCCGGCTCAGTGTAACGTGCGCAAAGAAAAGCAGCATGGCAGCCAGGCCTAGGCCAACATAACAAGGCAGGTAACAATCCACAAGACAATACTGGCTGAGCAGCAGGGACCATGTAACTAAGGGAAAGGATTTACAGTACCAATTCAAGTCACAACAATCAGCATCAAGACAACTAGCTATATTCAGTCATTAATGTGATAGGGGCATTTTTCTGGATTTGCAATGATAAATATTTCACAAATTGTCCTGTCAGAAGGGATCAGTGAATTGACAAAAAGGGTGCTGTCCTGAAATAACTTTGCGAAAACGTGTTTTATGTGCTTTGGATTACAATTTGTAGTTGTCAATGCACTCAATCTACTTTTTAAAGATCACTGTGAGTAGCCTAAGAACAGTGTCAAATCTACAAAAACATGTTTGTTATAATGCCAGGTTTGTCAAATATGTTTACATTGCACAGTTTGTCATTCCTTTTTCTCATATTCGCTATGAGGGTAGCTCCAACCACACTTCTGGAAATACTTGTCCTGACCCATTGCTGGAAGTGTTAGCCCCCCCTCCCCCCGAAGTCTGGGTCTAGTTGCACCCCTGGAGCACACAATTGTAATTTAATTTAGTTGAACCAGCGCTTTTTATAGGCTATGTAACAGCATCTTCAAAGCTCAGAACATTTCATCAAATGGCAGCACTCTTACCAGTCTGATGGCTGTGTTATCAAAGCATTGACGAGTAATATGATGTAGAAACGTAATTGTATTGCATTGTAATTGCATTTATATAGCGCTCACTACCCCCGACGAGGCATTGTATCTAGGCAAAGTGGCTCTCTCGTCTCCCTCCTCACTCTAAGTTGGAAAATGTTTACCTTTTCAGAAAGAAGCATGTTTTATGTTTTCCAAAAACGTTTTATGTTTGCATCTGACCTCTCAAAAAGTACAGCAAATAAAAGTATTCATGTGCCCTGAAAGTGATGTAGAATAGAACAGCAATGAGAGGATGATCACGTGACCATCCAACAAAAGCAGATGTATTGCCTGTTGAGCTTTTGTGCCTCATCTTTCAAAGCTCTTGAAAGCAAACGTCTTAAGTGCATTATCAAAAGACTTACAATGTTTAATACACCCACGCTTCTGGAAGTCTGGGGAGTGAAATGAAAAGAGCAGCTTCTGTGTACAGTGTTCTGAACTGCTGAGATAAAGGAAAGAGGCAGGCTTATCTACGTTCAATTAATCAAGTATGATAGACAAATCACTGGCTATCTCTTTTCTTCAGAGTAATAGTGTTCAGTGCTCAGCATGTCTCTGTTCCAAGGCGGGAAGTTAGTATTGTGTCACTTATCCAGAAATCTCCATGAACAATCTCTTGAGTGAACAGGACATGTATGGTAGGTGCGCCCCGCCTCCAGAAATCACTGAAAGTGATGGAACCTCATGCAATCTACTCACATAATCATGAAAATAAAAATACTTTGGCCTAGAGATTAATCATCATGCCCTTTATAGGGATTAGGAAGTTTCTGCAGCCAACCAGCAGGTGGCACTCATGGGGACGCTCCAACATCATCGCATCTGCAATGTATGGAAGGAAATCCCCTGACCGTTTGTAAACCTTGCTCTACCAATTTTGACTTTGTTTTTAGCTTACCATAGACTTATATTCTGGTCCATGCCCTTTCCTTCCTCAAAAATTTCCAAATTCATGTCCTGGAAATGGATCCTAATTTGTTTTAATGTTTCCTGATTCCTACGGATTCCCTGACACATGCATACAGGCTCTCCTGATTGTCCTCTGTCTCTCCTCCGAGTCGTACTTTTTTTCTCCTGATTTCCCTTTTCCCTTCTTTTGCCTTCTGAGTGCTTCCCTCTCCGAATCCCTGTGCAGCATTCATTCTCCAGGTGAAGCTGTTATTCCATGCAAATGGCGGATTTCTTATCCCGGCCCTCTGATTTCACCCAAGACTCTTTTATGTTTATTGTGGCCTATTTTCAGTTACAGAAAAATTATTTTCATTAATGCTAGCTAGTCTACTGTTACTCTCAGTGTACTTTCCTATGGCCTCTGTTATTCACCTTTGAGTTGGGTCTTGTAATGTATATGTTTCTTTAATCTAGCTGTGTTCTCTTCAGGCATGATCCAGGTCCTGATAGCTCTCAGAACCTGTCCTGCCTGAAGGTCTCACCCACTTCCTGTCCAGCGTACTCCAGTCTTCAGCTCCCACCCAAATCGTCCTCATCCAGCTACTCTCGAGCATATGCTACGCCCTCCACCCCGACCCCCCACCCCCGCCGCCCCCAAATTCCCTAGTCCCTGTACAGAACGAGCCATACATAATTGCTATTCCAATCCCAGACTCACCAGGGGTCCCAGCACAGATTTATCAGCATCAAGTTTCTTGGTCATTAGCATTCTGTCTGAATCGTCTGCCATTAAGGTTAATTTCATAGAGCTACACAAGTAGTATGTTTCACTTTTATTGTTTAGCAATAAGAGAAAACAAACAAGCTACTTGCCACAGAAACCCCTGGAGTAAACTTCTTTCAGCAGCAACTCTAGAATGTTTTTTAGAATGTTCCACACACCGCACATTCACATGCCTTGCACACTCGCATGAAGCCTGTGTGCACTCCAGATACTCTTCTGTCCACTGCACCTTCTCCCCTCCTCCCTTATTTTAGCTCTTCATAAGAACCCTAGGGGGCAGCTGAAGGTAAGAGAGGTCAGTCAGGTGAAAGTATAGTGAGACTCGCTGGAGGATGCTTGCAACACCTAGCAGCTTGCCTGAAGCCACACACAGTCCTGTGAGACTGAGCTCCAGCCACAGCTGTTTCCATCTGGGCAGGACAAGTGTGAGTTGCATGAGTCAGAGCATAGATGCTGAGGAATGCAACAATGCTGTATTGAGCATACTCTATACAGCCTTGTGGAGCCTTCTTCGGCAACAGCGTGAAGCCTTACTCCCTGCTGAAAGTCCAAAGTATCTGGCCAGTGAGGGACCTTCCTTGGGCACAAAATTCAAGTTGCTCCTGCTCTGAATGTTTCTGCCAAAAGGTCAATGGCTTCACTTAGACCTCATCTAGCCGCTATCCGACGATTAGGAGCCCTTTTCAGCTAGTCCCGCTGAGGATGTGTACTGCACTGTACAGCATACATACAAAGTAGGAAAAGTTGTAAATTCAGTTTAAGCATTGTATTTTGTACTGGAAAGGTATCCATCCAGTACAAAACCTATGCTAGACTCACGCAGACACCTATGGTGCAAAGCTGTATGTGTGGTGCTCGGCAGCATAATTCTGCGCCGGTGCTAGGGAGATGGAAGGAGAGAGCCGTATTTCTGCAGATATGATGCTGTTGTCTCTCCCTTTCACAAAACGCACGTCTGGGTGCTGCCCAGCATTGCATGAGGGCTTTATAAATCTGGGCCCAAGTTGAAGGTAAAACCTCTGATCTGGTTGAACCAGAGTTTTGTACCCGACCCACACTCTAGTGCAGTCAGGCTTAACTTGCACCTAAGTACCAGTGAAGCGAAACCAGATGACCTGCATTATATAATCGAACCCCTCTTCAACCAAATAAGCTTCATGTCTCTGGTGTTAGCATAAATGTCATCTATAGGACAGAAACAGTCAACTTGTTATGGTAGCATCAGAAAGCCGCAACACAATGGGGAGAGGGGGGACAAGGAGCTTATTTGAAAAAAAGTAGGTCCAGTATCAATGCTCCCAAAGAAATACGTTGTACTCACTAGAGGGTAGCTGTTCCTAAAAGAGATGGATAATCAATCAACTTGGTTGGGTGGTGGTGTCTGTGTAGACTCAAGAAATTCACCAGGAAAGGTCTAGATGCAGGTGGGGGAATTCCTCCTTTTGGAAGTAGTGCCCTCACACACCCTTGCGAGTGTCATGCTTCATCATCGGGCTTAGCCCCTCGTGGGGGTGGTGCTGCCGTCCCCCACGGGCCCCGCGAGAGGGCTCTTTATCGGAGATATTTTAAAGGAGATGCCCCAGTTGTGCATGCAGGTGTGTGGGCCTAGAGACGTGAGTGTGTGTGTTAAAATTACCTACACGGTACCCAGAAAACAGTTTAATTCAGGGGTCCGGAAGATAAGGTTAAAAGCAATGGAGAGGAGCCCCTCCTATGAGCAAATGTTGCGGAGGGTTGAGTGTGGTCCTACTGCTCTCAATCCGTGAACGTAAGTAAATAAAAAGGTGCAATCTAGGTCAACATGTTTCGCGCATATGGATGGTCCCTAATGGATCCTAGTGCGCTTCGTAAGGACCTTTAAGTGAAGTAAAATAAGAAAAAATGGGAATCAGGGAAAAGAACCCCCTATAATCCCATGGTACCTGAAATCAGGTATAGAGCGTCTAAGCGCTGTAAGGAACGTCCAAGTCCCATTTCTTATGCCCAACCTGGTGATGGTAAGAAAGAGAAACACAGAATTCAGACAGACATGTCAGGTACAAGAAGGTAGGAGCAGTCACAATCAGTAGAATGCTGAAATGGTGGTATTCAAATCCACACATACGGAAGCATGCACGGTGTGACACACACACAAAAGCATGCACGGTGTGACACGCCCTTATTTTCATGCTCATACATATTTGTGTGTGCCAGGGGACTGCACACAATTGCGGCCGGTGCAGGTAACCTCGCACAGGCAGTATGTCATCTCCGTTTGGCAACAGCTAGTGGTGACAGGTATTTATGCATGCATCTATCAAAAGTGTGTAACCCAGGATATCTTCAAAACATGTAAAATCAAGGCATCGCTGCCATGGTGATCGTGGCAGTGCATTAGACGTAATAGTGGTGTGTCATATTCTTGTTGACATCCCGATGGTATGCGCAGCAATATATGATATACACATTGTGTGGCGCAATTTGACACACTCATACCACACGCAAGAAAAAACACACGCAAGAAAAAACATGTCCGCCTACCCCTCTGGTCGAGATGATTGGCCGTGCCGGCAGCAGTAGGACCACACTCAACCCTCCGCAACATTTGCTCATAGGAGGGGCTCCTCTCCATTGCTTTTAACCTTATCTTCCGGACCCCTGAATTAAACTTTTTTCTGGGTACCGTGTAGGTAATTTTAATACACACACTCACGTCTCTAGGCCCACACACCCGCATTCACAACTAAGGCATCTCCTTTATAAGATCTTCGATAAAGAGCCCTCTCGCTGGGCCTGTGGGGGACAGCAGCGCCACCCCCACGAGGAGCTAAGCCGGATGATGAAGCATGACACTCGCAAGGGTGTGTGAGGGCACTACTTCCAAAAGGAGGAATTCCCACACCTGCATCTAGACCTTTCATGGTGAATTTCTTGAGTCCACACAGACACCACCACCCAACCAAGTTGGTTGATTATCCATCTCTTTTAGGAACAGCTACCCTCTAGTGAGCATCAGAAAGCCACCATATTCTGTGGCCAGTATAGCTAAAGTTCATGTGGTCAATTAATTAATATAGATGGATAGTTCCTCGTGTTTATTTAGTTCTCCCAGCACTTGGTCCCCATTTTGATAATATGTTTGAATTCTAGTTTCCTCAAACGTCTTTCTTCTTCTCCTCAATGCTTGCTAAATGAAATCCTGTCAATGGCAAACATACAAGTTGGTCAGGGTCCCAATGGTGTTTTTCTACAAAATATCTAGTTATGGCATATGCGGGACAGTGATGTTTGATGGCTCACTGAAGTTCCAGTACCCTTTTTTTCACTGGGAAGACAGTGTTCCCAATGCATTTCAAGCCGCAAGGACATACGAGTGCAAACATGCAATAATCAACAGTGCATTTCAGATATTTAGCAATATTGAGTTTGCACCCTGAGGACAGCACAAACTCTTTCATATTTTTGCTATGTTTGCATGCCTTGCATTTTCCATAAGTGAAAAAACAAACCTCATGTGCATTCTAACCAGCTGGTGCTTTGACTTTGTGCTATAATCTAAGCAACAAGAGGAAACCCAAATGTCCACGAGAACATGGGTATCAAGTGTAGAACTTGGAACAATTGTTCACATGTAACTTATTTTAAGAAACTGAGGGGCATATGTACAAGACCCTATCGCCACCACAACGTCTGCTTCAGGGGAGGATTGTTTATGTGTAGGAAGGTGACCCTTCCTGCACATAAACAATCCTTAAAAAAATGACAGTGACAAATGGCATTTCAGGATTGTTTATGTGCAGGAAGGGACACCTTCCTACACATAAACAATCCTCCCCTGAAGCAGACACCCTTACACTATGGTGCAAGGGTGCCTACATTGGCGCTACACCCAAGGCTGCACCATATCCTTGTAAATATGGTGCAGCCTTGCGTTTCTGAAGTGGCGGAGTGAGGCGTTAAGCCATGACGGCTAACGCCTCACTCCGCCACTTCCTTGTACATATGGCCCTCAATGCAATAACGCAGTGAATCCTGCTTAGACTTAATCTAAGTAAGACATATTACATTTAGAACAGACAAAAGTTCTGTCTAGGAAAATCAAGGAAAAACAACCAGTATTTCATAGTGATATGCAATTCCTCCGATTCAAAATGTATTTCTGTAGAAAAAACAAAGTCATGATTAGGAAGTTGCAATCAGGTGAGTGGTGTAGACATTTTCTGCAAGAACCCCAAGTGAAAAGTAACCAAAACCATAAAGAAAACAAAAGTGACAATCTGAGTGAGCATAAATGGTAAATTTGTTATTGTTTTAAAAGACAGCCAATTACATTTCATATACTTCAACACAAAGGGTAGGGTCCCAGAGTGTAATTCATACAAAAATTGGGTCTGTCTTTTGTTGGTGTCAACGGCGTTTCGACCAATTGCCAATACTAGGGTCTCATCAGAACTGAAATGAAACTAGGGAATGGTTCTATTGTAGTGTAGTTCCCATTTCCCTAATATGCTCTGCGCATTGGAATAATATAACCTATAGGCTTGACATAGGACTGAGGTCGGTATGTCCCTATTGAGAGGCCACTAGAAACTCCTTGAGAACAAGAAGGGAGTAGTTTCTGGCAACCGCATAAACATGACCACTTTGTTTCCCTTTAGAATCGGAACACGTCTCAGAATCGTGGAAACAATAGATAACAGTTTCACTCAGTCAATCGTGCATGCTTAGTTTCTACAGAGTTACACAGAAAGGAAAGACGGGCGTTTCAATAAAAGGGTTTTATTGAACAGTCTTGTTTCTCGTGTAAGAGATATGTGCTGTTACGATCACAAGACAGTATGCAAGATAAATAATGTACAGCGTAAGCAGTAGAAATAAATAATACTGCGCTAGCATTATCTTTTAGCATATATTCACGTACATAAATAACATGAGCTAAAAATGCGAGTACTCATACGATGCGTTTCTAAGCTAGTTCTACCCCAATGTACCTAGCCTAGTCTAGGTGTAGGGAAGGGTAAGAAGTAGGTGGAGTATTCTCTAGTATGGTAGACTAAGAGTATGTTAAGTCTAGTATGCCAAGAGTCCCTCTAGGTTCTAGTCAGCTCCATACCTTGAGAATGAGAGAGGTGGGAATCTCTTGCCGGATCTGGAACTCTAACATCCTGCGAAGGGAGTCAGAACACTGAAAGCTGGATTCGTCTGCGTGCAGGAATGACAGCGTCTTCTCAGTGCGTCAGGCCGGGATACGGGCTCCTCTGAAGTCGAGGTCTCCTCTAACTTGCTTGGGCGAGGGAAGGTATATTTATACCTGATAGGTGACTTGGATTGTTAGCATTGACGTAAAGTCGGACAGAGGAAGACGTCAGGAATGAACCCTTAAGGTATAACAGTTCATACATAATAGATGAGTTCTTGGAGAAATCAATAGTCCTGTGCTAGGGGAACTCCCGAAGCTTAAGGGTCTGGTTTCTGAGAACTCGTTGTGACGTTAGGGTGGACGGATGTTGGTGACCTTGCCTGTATTTGGAGTGCACGGCTAATGCCTAAATAAGGACTGGGATTCTATGCCTATATAAGGGCAATGCGAATTGTGCCTATATAAGGACATGTCTCAGGAAAAACCTATATACGGACACCTAAAGCGGAATACAACACTATTGCTAGAAAGGGTTTAGTTGCATCTGTTAAAAGACCATTGGAGTCGGCTGCATGTGGGGGTTCAGAGGAAGACCAGAAATTTTCAGATTGGTGTGTGCTAAGGAATTGGGATGGGGCTGAACTTATCCTTGTTCGTGCCCTGCCAGAAGGTGTAGGAGAACACCTAGAAATGTCCCATGTCGTAGGGGAGAGTAGCCGCCGGATGCTCCCGATATGTGCAGGCTGTAGAAAGGGGATTTTTGGTAAAACCACCCTTTGATGCCCCGTACTCAGTAGGTAATAGCTACCTGGAGCGGCTGTGTTAAGCGATCTCCCGGTTAGAGATTTGCTAGTGATGAAATGGACCTTCTACAGCCTGCACATATCGGGAGCATCTGGCTGCTATTCTCCGAACCCCCGCATGCGGCTGACTCCAGAGCCTTATTACCTTTTATAAGTGAAATTTCCAAAATGGGAAAAGATAACTGGTTTATATTTGGTGTCTCTGGAATCCTACTTTAAAATCCTAACTTATGATGAAGTCAGATTTTAAATTGCAATTCTGAAAATGGCACTTTTAGAAAGTTGCTGCGGCAACAAATGATGGACAGAATCGAATAAATCAAACATTCTCCCCCAGTCAAGAGATCTGGGTTAAATCCATCATTCTTTTGCTCACTACACAACCCCAGTTTGGACCGAGCCATATCCAAATCAGTCTTGACCCTGCTCCTCATGGAAACAGTCCAGCCCGAACTGCGAAGCCGGGTCCTCCTTGGACCTGAAGCAAGCAACCTGGGACCGGTTTCAGGGTATATCACCCCTCATCAGCCAGGGTAGCTTGAATCCAGTGGCACAGCGAACACGGGCCCCACATATGGGCATACCCATCCCACTTTAGGCAGAAAGTGCTACAGCAACAAATGATGGACTGAATGCTGATTAAATCAAACATTCACTCCCAGTCAAGAGATCTGGGTTAAATCCATTGTTCTTTTGCTCACTACGCCACATCAGTTGGGACCCAGCCACATGCAAATCAGTCTTGACCCTGCTCCTCATGGGAACAGTCCAGCCCGAACTGCCAAGCTGTTTAGAAATTTCCCTTTTGACCTTTTTAAGAAGAGAAATGCAGTGTGTGGCGCTTCACCACTATACCTAAGAATTCACCTCCCCAGGGATGGCCATCTTTATATATTTCTTTGGGAGGGGGCATGCATGAGACACCCTCTCAGATCAGGACCTCGACTTTGGGGACACCATTCCGGGGGTCGACCTGAAAGAAATCTTGGGTGCCTGTGCCTGTGTTGGGTGGAGGGAGCGTCGGCCACATAATGTGAGTTGCTCCTGCCGCTGGACCACAATGCGGAACTGCTGTGCATCTGCCAGGAGAATTAGTAAACTGATCCCAAGAAAAAAAGCATAGCCTAGTACCGAGGACTGGACCAGTGCAAGGACTATGCCCAAACCACCACATCTGTATCCCTTGTTATATCAGGAGCATTTTTCGAGTTCACGTATGCAACAGGCTTCGTGGCACTGAAGTGAGAACATGACTGCACCAAGACAGCTACTGAAAGTTCAACAGCTCTTTTTGTACAACCAGTGTTGATTTCTCTGCCAGGCTCCATCAAAAAGATGATATATGGCAAGAGGAAGGAGCTCTGAGGCATTTAGGAGTAGCTAGAAGAGAGACATATAAGCATCTAAACAATGTGCATGGTGTATAACTGAGAATATAAATTTGGAGGGTGTCCCATGGATAAAATACTGGGCAATGCAAAGGACCTTTACAGTGACCAAACCTTTTATGTGGAGCCAGTGGAGTGCTGCAACAAAGGGGCTGGACCAGCAAAAGCGAACAGCTACTAAGCATGCATGCTCACTTGTAAAAAGTATGAAAACATTGTTTGGCTCAAGAATAAAAAGTTAGGGTAGTCAAGTCTAGAGTATATAATGACTCAATCTGCCTACTGTTTCCTCTCTCACTGAGAAAGAGTAGGGATTCTTGAGGTGGCAGAGCTGATAGTTGTTATCATATTTTTATTTGGCATATATAGCCATAAAAAGAAAGTACCACAATACATACAATTAAAATAAGAATTATACAGACACTGTGACTATAAAACAATAAAACACAATAAAATCCAGATAAAAAAAAACAACAATGGGAACTCTACCAGCCATAAGGAGTACCTAATTCATCATCAACGAGGGGAAATGATCACTTATACATTGGGTATACATTTGTACATCTGCCTTGATTATCAAGAGCCGGGGGTATTCCAAATCATGGGTAAGATCATGTTTCTACCCCGCCCGTTTTAAATTATATAACCAATTCCTTCAACGACTCCTGTATTGCAATTAAAAATCTTCCCATTGCACAAGTCACGTTTAAAAATCTCATATTTATCAATAAACTGAGAGCTTGATCCCTACTAATAGTTTCATAGGCAATAAAAAGGGGTTTTAAATTTTTTTCCCCGTTCTTCTAAGAACCACAAACAATCCATCAGAATATGTGGGCCATTACATTTTGCTTGTAGTCCACATGTACACAGACCCTGCTCATTCATCATTGCAGATTTTATCTTCCAGTCAGTGTTGCATGGGTTCAAACCAACTCTAAATTTCAGGATTATATTTCTAAGCATTGGGTTAGGCAAGGCCTCTATATAGGGGAATATATGTTCATTGGTCCACCCGTTTATCAAGAACTGGGAGGACGATTTGTTCTTCAAATAACCCAAATCTTCTTCTCAGGCCTTCGTATTAATAATAGCATGCAGCACCGACTTGGGAATCTGCTGCCTCAACCTCCATTGATCTGGTTCTAGGGAAAGTTTAACACATAACTTATCTAGCTTATTTCTAGCTTGGGACGCCCAATTTAATTCGCTATCCTCTATTTCTTTTTTTACAGAGGTTTGCTATTTTGGGCGACCCCTCTCCATTCATTCTCTGCCAGAAGTTCAATGACGCTTGCATACCCCGAAAATTCCAGGCTGTAAGATGACATTCCACTCGTACAGCCTGTATCATAGTTGACGAGGGGAGTGCAAGGAGTGTTGTAGGGATTCTGCACATATACAGAGCTATGCACAGGATAGTAGGACCTCGGAGTATAGTGGTGAACCAACCATGCACCTTAGTACCCACAATCCCACTCCGACTAGCTTTAGCGTCTCATTCGCAGCGAAGCTACCAATGATTAGACAACCCAGAACACGGTCTCTCTCATGACTCGCGGGAGCAAGAACACCCTTTCATAACTCACTCATACTTGTCCACAACGTGCGTAAGAAGAGACACAGTATAGTTTAAAAGGTTTATTTCAACTATCCTGCTCTAAGATACAGTACACGTGCCAGTAC
This sequence comes from Calotriton arnoldi, assembly GCA_963921515.1. Taxonomy (NCBI): domain Eukaryota; kingdom Metazoa; phylum Chordata; class Amphibia; order Caudata; family Salamandridae; genus Calotriton; species Calotriton arnoldi. The sequence goes on from CAWUFW010004759.1 coordinate 59,606, forward strand.
TATCAGCATAATGCATAATGATAAAATAAGAAGCATAGTTACAATTCCATAGAATACAAACGGGGAAAGCATTTTATAAAGCAGTGGATATAGGGCTAAATGGCCTTACCACCCTCCCCGTGCTATTAACTAGTTTATTATAAAAATAGAAGACCTCTGGGCTTTGTCAGGCGGACCCTCATACCTCAATATCTAGATGCAAGGTTTACATCATCAGACAAGCACAGCTCTTCTCCCTGGAAAGGTTTTTCTCCACGTGCCACAAACAGCGAGATCACAATATTAAAAGCACACAAATTTCTCCAGTGCAGCTGTACTTAGTGTTATGTCTAAGTGCGAGGGGCTGGCCAGATCAGCAAGAACAAGGGACGTTGTTTTTCGACCTTGTACATGTTGTGCAGACGAAACCCACAGGGAACAGGAGAAAAGGTGAAAGGCAAAAAGGCAGACAGTTCTAATATAGCCGGGCACAAGCAGAGGCTGGAAAAACAAAGTCACAAAGTAACGTGTGCAAAAAGGCATCATGGCAGCCAGGCCTAAGCTAACTTAGCAATGCAGACAATGAGGCCCCAAACCACACTACACCCTCCCCTGGTCAGTCCATAGGCGAAGACATAGGACGAAGACAGAGTTCAAATAGATGGAGCAGAATGGAAACGTCTATTCATAAATAGTCCCCAATGATGGACAGTGAATGGAATAAAAAATTCAGGATTAAAAAATTCCAGAAAGGGCAAAAAAAAATAATCCAGAGATGCAGGACGCTGAAAGCGGAGGCCCCCTAATCCAAAATAGTGTAAGTGCAAAAAAGTGCCACACCTTCCAAGAGGACATCGTTGGAATCGTCTGAAAAAAGAGACGCCATCCAGTCCAACAAAGCAAAACTGCATTCATGTTCCTCACAAGAGGGTGCAGCGATCAGCATTGCGGGACAACTTGCGTGATACTCAACATAACTGCGTTGTAGGAGAGACTGAGCAGCCGCCCAGATATCCCATTGCGCCAAAATTCCAAGTGCCGCCACACGCGCCATTAAGCCATTGCCGGAACAGTCCCGTTCATGGGCCTCTAAGGGACCCATTAACTAGCCAAAATCCGGGTCAGACAGAGACGTATTGGAGAGGCAATAATCCAAGGACCAAGAGAAAGGACATCGGATGCAAGACATCACAGGTTGCACACAAGTGAAATACGCAAAGCGAAAAGAAAGTCTATAGGACACACTGAGTGTCGCCAATGGCAGGATGCCGAAGCCGATGAGCATGCGTTCACGGAGCATCCGGAGTCGACCTTGGTCGAGGAGGCCCCCAGGAAGTGCAGCTATTGCGTAGCAAACAGACCAAAAGTAATATACCAGCCGCTAAGGCGAGGAGCAACGGAAAGCCGCCAAAGACACTGGAAAAAATAGAATGAATAAAAGCCGGTATTACACCAAATATAGTTTGAAAGGAGGTAACAAGACCAGAGCCCGCAACTTTAAAAAAGTGCACAAGACCTTCGGTTCTAGACGCATTGAAAACACGGTGAATAAGCTCACCGAAATGTTGTGGGAGGTTTGTGTTCAAAAGGGCCTGTATCTCACTGTGGGTACTAGCCACCTGGAGGATGAACGTCTCCCGTGCGGATGTGAGCATAACCTCCTGGTTCAATAATAGCGCCTTTATTCTGCTCAATTTATTGAAATCCGCCTTCAAAGTCGGAATGGAAGGCCAAATGGAACTATCTATTATGTCGTGCGGGTGAGGAAAAAGCACATTTTTGCAGCACACAACCCGGTGGGAAACTGTTACAATATAGGGGATGCCGGCCAGCATTCCACAGCAGTCCTGATTATTCAGAAGGAGATAGCTACCATTTGCAAGCACAGTGAAAGTAGGTGATATAGCAGGAGCAGGAATGCCCTTTAAAACACAAGCAAGATTAGGAGCCGAAACATTACAAGCCCGGTGCAATTTAATGTTTTTACAAATCAGGGAATGACCCAAAGTAGAATCGCATGACTCTCCTGTGAGAAAAACTTATTTTCCGTCCCTAATGCATCTATACATGAAAGGCAGGGACCAAAGTTCATGCAAGAAGGCACTGCCTAAAGCGGCCAACAGGATAATGTTTCATGCAGGAACTGAACTCAAATAAAGAAAAAGGCAAAGCGATAACCCCGTGAACTAGCCACACTGCAGAGTCCAACTCCGCCACAGTGAATGGTAATGGCTCTATCTTTTCGATATGTAAGAGAGTGTATGTTGCATCTTTCATGGACATGACCTTCTGTTTTTCAGTTAAATTAAACGGCAAGAATAAGGCAGAGGTGTTCAAAAAATGCCAAGGAACTTTACCCATTTTTAGTGTTTGCAAAGTCCACGCAAACTGCATTACTGAACGCAATTGATTTTGACCATGATATAACACAGATACATCATCTTGTACAATATCAACAACAGAGGAAACAATATTCTCTAATGTGTAAATGCGGGAAGACAGGGTATTAATACTATTGTCAACAACAGCAAGCACTTTTTCTAAATTTGCTTGATCGATTTCCCGTAAACGGGAAGCAGCTTCAATTTGCGAAAGCTTCCAGAGTTCATTGTAAGTTTCATAAATGAATCTCTTAGGTCGAGGACCACGAGGCCCCAGAACAAAATCGGACAGATCAATGTTGCCTGATAGGAGGGATAAATGTTGTTTCACACAATCTAAGGAAGAGTGCTGCAACCACTGTTTACACAATTTACCAACAGAATATGTTGTAACAGTACGAGAGTCAGAAAACCTCAGATCTGGCCTATCCTGTTTGTAACCAGGAGCTGAGTCATGAAAACGCAGTTGGCAGGCATTCGATGCAATGGGCCAAGCCAACCAGGGTGACTGAACAAACGTAGAGACATTAAACGAATTGTTTTGAAACAAAGCTTGCAAATTGGCAAGGGAAATATTGAAATGCAAGCTCTCGTTGGGAGTAGAAGACAATACGGGAATGGATGGTGCATTTAATTGTTTGGAAGTAGCCAAACCCCAACACGTTGTTTGATAGATTGTATGATTTAAAAATAAAATTTGGGCCGGGATTAGGCAAGCGCGGTGTAAGGCTTCCGTGCCGCGTACCTGCCACGATTTGGTGCCCCAAATAGATTTTAAGTCAATGGTGTCCTGCCAGTGCTCATAACCTCCCACGGCTAATGCGTTCAAAAAGGAACCCGAATATAGCAATTTGGTGTGGGTCAACATGATCTTCTGTGCGGACGAAGTGTTCAATTTAAAATAATAGGACCCAGGGTTTGATCTATCAAAGTCTGTAAAGTAAGTGAATTTACTTCTAAGAGTTTGGGAGCTACCTGGCAAAGGGTTCGGACAATGTTCCCATTGGGTGTAATTAAAAGGACCCCGAAGAGTACTTGGTTTATGGAGAAAGTGGTTGCCCCAATGCTGGTAACAATATAAGTCAGCATAACTTGCAGAATTTAAATACAGATCTTCAGCATTAAAAGCAGCATAACATTTCAAATCAGTAAATAACGATTCAATGGCATGCACATCCCAGTCGTCAGAATGAATATTACTTTTTACGACATCACCCATTGAAACACGGAGGACATTTGGTACATTTATAATCTCGGTTGGTCCATGAATTTGGAAATTTACCGCATCCCATACGATGCCATCAGCGACTGGGAAAGCTGAAATGTTCACAAATGTGTGGTCACGCTTCATGATGTGAGAAGAAGAATGCGTAGCCAAAGTTCCAGCGACACAGTTCACTGCAGAGCGTTCTGGTAAATAGTGACCATTAATGAGCAAGAAAAAAACTGTCATGAAGCCAATGGACATGAACAGAAAAATCAGGAACAGCACCAACCAGATGTATGTCCATGGTGGGACCAAAAAATTGTCTCTGAACCAGGATATAAAAATACTGAAGCTGGATGGGATAAGTGCTGAGGTGGAAGCCGAATCAAAGGAAAAACGGGTTGGGCTCAGTGGCGTTGTTGGTAGGTGAGCCACCGACTCGTTGGCGGGGTATGTATGCTCGGTCTCCTCGTTGCAGGAGGAATCCGGGTAGTCGAGCAGGCGATCAGGCAAATCTACCATCTCAATGGCAACATCAGTGTCCGTGTGGGCTGGAGGACCACAAACATGAGTCCTAGAAATGGCTGGACAGGAGACCGCTGGTGTTACGCTATTCAGGATCGGCCAGATGTTGTAGCTTGACATTGTCCACTGAGATGTATCTGTTCTCTTTGCGACCAGGAAGCGGTGGTAAGATGACAGTACGGGTACCCTTCAAGCCAAGGACTGGAACCGGTGCACGATAAGAGGGGCCAAATTCTTTTTTGTTCTCCACCTTCTCTCGGACCAGATCTCCAATATTCGGAAGCCAGCCGGCAACCGGAATCTGCAGCGCAGCGTCTGTGGCTGAAGGTAAATGTTCATTTGCAAGTTTGTCACGGGCTTCTTGTAAGTCCTGCAACATAGTAGAATGATTATCTACGTCAAAGATTGCGGATTGCGCCGCCATGTCTAGACCATCAAGGTCGGGCACAAACATTTGCATGCCAAAGAGCATTTCGTATGGGGTCTGCCCACCCAGAGATCTTCTAGGGAGATTATTAAGTGCACGTTGTACGCTATACAAGTGGGCCAGCCAGTTCCTGCCAGTACCTAAGACTCTAGCTGTCAAGGATTGCTTTAAGTCACGGTTCATTCGCTCCACAATCGAATTACCCTCAGGTCTATACGGAGAAGAAAATTGCACCCGCACCCCCAGTGACCCCATTGCGTCCTTGTACGCCTTAGAGGCGAATGCCGGACCTTGGTCAGAATGGAAGGTGCCGCAGGCAAAAATTCCCACAAAGACACGCAAATCCCTTATGACATTTCGAGCGTCAGCACTCCGTTGTGGCCAAACCCAGATGAAACGTGTGCACGAATCCACTGCAACCAAGATGTACTTATATGCAGTGTCAGAAGAAAATGGACCGCAGTGATCCAGGTAAACACACCCAAAAGGTTTGTTAGAAATGCAGAGCTGTGTTTGTGGTGGTCGTGTAACCGTTGAAGGCTTAATTTGCTGACAAACGTCACAAGAAAGCACATAAGTACGGGTTTGTTTATATAAACCACGCCACCAGTAATGCTGCTGCAAGATGGAAACAGTCGCAGATACGCCAGCATGGGCCAAAGCCAAGCCTTCGTGTGCGGCAGTTATCAAGGAAGGTCTGCGGTCTGCGTTGGGAATCAGCCGATCACCAACGTCTGGAATTCTTACGTAAGGAACCTGTTCGGGACTTAACTGATAAGAGTACTTGGAAGGGAAACCCCGTGGGTAATTAGCACCTTCCTTTGTTGCAGCAATAGCTGCCAAAATCTCATTATCTATTTTAGTCATGGATCTTGTAACTGCTGCTACTGAGCACGTGGCTACTGCTAATTTGGCAGCTTCATCTGCCAAACTGTTACCTACCAGCGTGTGCGCCCACACGCTGGTGGCCAAGGGTGTGAATCACCTGTGTGAGAGGCAAACGTTGTTTAAGATCTGCCACTCGAACCCAAAGCATCTTATGCTTAATTGTGCTGCCTTTAGCATCTCTATAGTCGTTTTGAGACCAAAAGAATAGGTTGTCATTGAAAGATTGAACACAGTAGTAAGAATCGCATACAATAAGAGTCGTCACGTCTGGATTCGCGAACTCAAGTGCGAGCACCAAGGCACGCAGCTCGGCCAATTGTGCAGTACTGTCTCCTAGTGCCTGTGTGTGCACTACATTCGACTTGAACTATCCGTTCACCATATTACCTGCAACAATAGCACACGCTGCAGAATAAGCATGCTTTGAACCCGTGGACGGTTGTGCCGAACCATTGGTGTAAATAATGCACTTGTACTCCTCAAGCGGCAGCAAAGACAGAGGAGGAGGATGAACAAATTCATACAGTAAGAACTCCTGTGTCTGAAGAGAGGAATCAAAGATAAAAGTGACATCCGGGGACGTCAGAGATGTAGCCCATTGTATCCAATGGGGGTGCAAAGCCTTAGAGTTCGGGACACTTGCCTTCGTAACTGCCTCAAGGGCAGGATATGGTGTTACCACCAAAATGCGTTTTCCCTGTGCCAGTGCGCGCTCCTTCAGAATCGCCATTTGCACTGCAGTCAAAACTTTCTCCACAGAGGAAAAGCGCAACTCCGCTGAAGTGTAAAGATGTGACTTGTATGCAATCGGTACTGTGTCACCTTCGTTAAAGGTTAAGTACGTGAAACCCACTGCCCCTGGCACAATTCTAATCACCAGGTTTGTGTGGTTATCACGAGTCAACAAGAATTTAGATTCAAGTAGATCAGACTGCAAAGAGTGCAGTATCGAAGAATGCTCAGGAAGCCAGCATGACTTCAAAAAGTTGGGCTGTATCAAGGCATATAGAGGCTTGATACGCTGGGCATATTCGGGAATGTAAGTACGACCAAAGTTCAGAAAACCCAGTAATGACTGAAGCTTCTTCAGGGTGGTTGGAGGGCGCAAAAGTGCGCACTTCTCCAAGAAATGGGGAGCTAAGCCCTTACCTTCATTGTTGAGCTCATAGCCCAAAAACAAAACGGTAAATTCAGCGATGTGTGATTTGTCAAAATTAAATTTGTATCCTAAGACCGCAAATTCAAGAATAATGCGGTCCACACGCGAAAGATGCGGCCATAATTTGTCGTCTGTCAGATAGATATCGTCGACGTACAAACACGCATCTGAGTCTATGCTGTCCAACAAAGAGACAACACGGGCGGCGAATACACCCGGGCTGTTCCTATAGCCCATGGGCAAACGCCGAAATTTGAAATGTTTACCACCGGAAGTGAAAGCGCTCCATTGGCTGCACTCTGGGGACAAGTTGTGCGTGTAAAATCCATTGGATAGGTCAAGTGTCGTTTTATATTTTTTGCGAACAAGACTGTCTACAAGCGCAGAACTGTGGGTATTTTGTACCGCAAAGGTCCGACAATGAGAGTTCAAATGTCGGTAATCCAAAACTAGGCGGTACGATCCATTGGGTTTAGAAACCGCGAAAAGGGGATTATTCATTGGTGATACGCATGTTTCAATTACTCCTTGATATTCTAACTGTGTCAGAATGTCTGAAACGGGACCTTTAGCTTCCCGCCGGATGGGATATTGGGGTTGTGGCTGTGGCAGCGACCGCAATGGTATATCATGGGGTGGAGAATCCTCATCCCAGCCCACGTGGTTACGGTATAACGCCGGAGCCAGGGCCCCAGCCCATTCAGCTGCGAGAGCCTCCGCTTTGTCCTTGGGGACATGACGAGAAAAGCTCGGAAGGATTACCTCCTCCCCTCTACGAGCAGCAAGTACGAATGGGGGCGGCCAATCCGCCTCTGCCAACAAAATGTCGTAAGAAGAGGTCAGATTCTCCCAAAAAATCCCTTTAATAACACGCTCAATGTCACCTTCAATTTGAAGGACAATATTAAATAGTCTGTCAGGGGGTGCCACTCGAGTGTCAGCTGTCTCGACAGTAATGAATGTGTCAGTTGCTGTCGCCTCCACATGAGGACGTAGTGCCTCCCGCACTATGGTAACTTCCGCGGCGCTGTCTAGTAGCGTCACTGCCCACGTCCAATTCAGGAGTCTCGTTCTCACCGTCTGTGGCATACCTCGCTGTTAAAGCTGCAACTTTTTTCTTCTGAAACTGTGGGCGAGAACGTGGAAATTCTTCTGGTTTCCCTCGGACTTGTTGTCGAGGTTGGTCTCGTCCCTGTGGGGCCTCACGACCCCTGCCTCTATCTTGGCGATCTCCTCCACCAGTCTGGGAGGTCGATGGTGCCTGTGAAGAACGAGGAGAACGCGGGTCAGGGACTTGAAATCTATCTGGAGATTTAATTCTCGCTCTGTCGCGCAAATCATAAGTGCGTTCAGAAGATACGGAAACCGGGGACGCGGCACGCGACCCTGGTTTTTTCTGTTGCTTACCCTGTTTCTTCAACCTCCAGCTCTTTTTAGTAAAGAACGGTTTCTCATCTTTCTCCGATTGAGTTTTTTGTTGTGGCTGTGATTGAGTTTGCGTTTTAGCAAAAGGCTTAACTCCCAGACTATTGCGGCCAATGGTTTTATAAGCCTGTGCAATAATTTTCGGTAATTCGCGTGGCTTGTCCGGTTCTGGGACTAAAGCCAAAGCATTAGCTACTTGAAAGTTAACTGCATCGCCCTTGACGTTCGCAAGGATTAGATCAGCCACTACATCGAACACTCCCACCAGTCTCATCCCCAATTCCACAGCCGCTTCAGGGCCATGCTCATCCTGTACTCGTTTAATTACAGAGGGGAGAACTGTCATGGAAGGAGTGCCGAAACACTTCGCATATACTGCTGCGAATACCTTGCCTCAGTTGTTGCATTCTGCCAACTCGGGAATTAAGTCTTTCGGCAAACTAATCGTCAAAATCCTGTGTTTTTCCACAGGAGAAGTATTTGGAAAAACTGCCTCCAGCTGGTCAAATTTTCCTGCAAGCCAATAAGGCAAATCATCCTTATTTTGTGGGCGCTTGCCCATCACCGAATTAACCATGACGGGACTTATGGTTACACCGCCCGGTCCAGCTGGATGTGCCGCAACTCCAGGAGGGGCTCCCTGGACGTTGCCTGTAACATACTGTACTAAAGCTCTGTGAACGCGTATCAAAGACGTATGCAATGCACGCAGTTCATCAACCGCAAGCGTCAAATAACGCGGATGTGGGGTATACCCAGCTAAGACTGGCCAAGTGGCCCCGTCTATTGATAGGGGGCCTAAACGAACCGGGGTGACCGAATGTGGGAGGGCGCCATTAAACCAAATACGGTGTTGCCATGCCGTAAGTGGTACCTCAAGAGCCTGATAAGGCAGATAAGCATTGGGTAGGGCAGTGAGAGCGTACTCATGAAACAAATTGTCTGCTCCGTCCACCGCCGGAAAAGTGACCCAAGAGTAAAACACCTCAAAGTGGTGAGCCGGGTCAGCCTGCACCACAAAGATGAGTGCGACACCCACGTCGGGCACTCCATAAGCCAGTAAATGGGCCCGGAGCGCAGCGCGGCTATGTGCTAGTATATTTATATCCGCCATTAAGACCAGAAATGATCGACAACCTAATGTGAGGCAGCGCAATATAGGGTTTACTTAAACACCTTTTAATAACTTCAAGCTTGAAAGAACCTATAAAACATCAATATAGGAGGTATCACCCTCACACACGTTTCCGGAAGCGTATGCGAAGGGTGTTGTGGACAAGCACAAGCACTACTCAAGCGTCTCGCAGATAAGAAGCCCACTACGTTGGTGGCGCCATGTTGTAGGGATTCTGCACATATACAGAGCTATGCACAGGATAGTAGGACCTCGGAGTATAGTGGTGAACCAACCATGCACCTTAGTACCCACAATCCCACTCCGACTAGCTTTAGCGTCTCATTCGCAGCGAAGCTACCAATGATTAGACAACCCAGAACACGGTCTCTCTCAGGACTCGCGGGAGCAAGAACACCCTTTCATAACTCACTCATACTTGTCCACAACGTGCGTAAGAAGAGACACAGTATAGTTTAAAAGGTTTATTTCAACTATCGTGCTCTAAGATACAGTACACGTGCCAGTACTATCAGCATAATGCATAATGATAAAATAAGAAGCATAGTTACAATTCCATAGAATACAAATGGGGAAAGCATTTTATAAAGCAGTGGATATAGGGCTAAATGGCCTTACCACCCTCCCCGTGCTATTAACTAGTTTATTATAAAAATAGAAGACCTCTGGGCTTTGTCAGGTGGACCCTCATACCTCAATATCTAGATGCAAGGTTTACATCATCAGACAAGCACAGCTCTTCTCCCTGGAAAGGTTTTTCTCCAAGTGCCACAAACAGCGAGATCACAATATTAAAAGCACACGAATTTCTCCAGTGCAGCTGTACTTAGTGTTATGTCTAAGTGCGAGGGGCTGGCCAGATCAGCAAGAACAAGGGACGTTGTTTTTCGACCTTGTACATGTTGTGCAGACGAAACCCACAGGGAACAGGAGAAAAGGTGAAAGGCAAAAAGGCAGACAGTTCTAATATAGCCGGGCACAAGCAGAGGCTGGAAAAACAAAGTCACAAAGTAACGTGTGCAAAAAGGCATCATGGCAGCCAGGCCTAAGCTAACTTAGCAATGCAGACAATGAGGCCCCAAACCACACTACAGGAGCTGTTTAAGGCATTTGCCCTCCTCTAAGTTCCAATCCGATTTACCTCCCATGAATAAAACCTCTACGCCATATTGGAACTGTGGGCGGACCAATGCATTAAAGGCCGATAGAATTGGCCGCAGAGAGGGGCCTCCATACTTTTGCTTAAATTGCTTAAGGCCCCATACTGAAGAGAGAGCCTTTGATTTAAGTGACTGTATGTGATCCCTCCAGCTTAGCTTACTGTCGAACCACATACCCAAATATTTGTATCTATCCACTTCTTCGACTCTAACCTTTCCCAATTTCCAGTACAAGGAGCTATTCTTTTTACCCAGTACCATTATTTTGGTCTTTTCTAGGTTGACCGTGAGGCATTTATTTTTTTAGGCAATATTCATAAAAGGCATCCAGTTTTTTTGCAAACCCAACCCTGTCATATCCGTTAACACCAAGGGGCAGATTTACAAGCCCCTTGCGTGACTTTTGCGCTGCAGTTGCGTCACTTTTTTGACGCAACAGCGGCGCAAACAATGCGGCCTATTTACAACGTGACGCATCTAGGGCGATGCGTCACGTTGTAAAGCCCTGCGTCACATTATACCTGCATCAGGTATAATGTATGCAGGGTGGGCGTTCCCACGCAGGAAGGTCTCATAAAAGTGACTCAGTGAAATCTACAAGATTTCACTGCGTCACTTCTAGGACGCCACTGCGTGCCAAACCTTACGCCTGCTTCAAGCAGGCGTAAGGAGTGACGCAGTGTAGTTGGAATAGGCCTCAAAAGCATTGCTGGAGTTGCGTCGTGCTTGCGACACTACTCCAGCAATGCGTGACTTTTGCCCCAACAGATGCGTCAGAATTTCTGACGCATCTGTCAATACTTGCGCCATGGTGCGCCGTATTGTAAATACGGCGCATCCATGGTGGCGCAAGGGTTTCTCAGTGTGGCGCAGGGAAAGTGACTCATCTCTACAGATGCGTCACTTTCTTGTAAATCTGCCCCCAAATCATCTGCATATAGCAGACAAGATATATGGGTCCCCCCCCCCATCTTGGGGCTTACACCACCTGCCCTGCTCAATATATTAGGCAATGCAAAACCAAAGGGGATGATGGACGGAGTGTTGAACATTGCAAGCACTCACCCCCAGTCAACTGATCTGGGTTTAATCCATCATCATTCTTTAGCTCACTCCGCCACCCCAGTTCAGACATGGCCATATGCAAATCAGTCTGACCCTGTGCCTCATGGGAACAGTCCAGCCCGAACTGCCAAGCCATGTCTTCCCTGGACCGGAAACAAGCATCCTGGGACCGGTTTCGGACTCACAGCCCTCATCAGCCAGGCTATCTTGAATCCAGTGGCAAAGTGAGCAAGGAACCCACGTCTGGGCATACCCTGCCAACTTAGAGCGAACAATGCAAAACCAAAGGGGATGATGGACGGAGTGTTGAACATTGCAAGCACTCACCCCCAGTCAACTGATCTGGGTTTAATCCATCATCATTCTTTAGCTCACTCCGCCACCCCAGTTCAGACATGGCCATATGTAAATCAGTCTGACCCTGTGCCTCATGGGAACAGTCCAGCCCGAACTGCCAAGCCATGTCTTCCTGGACCGGAAACAAGCATCCTGGGACCGGTTTCGGCTCACAGCCCTCATCAGCCAGGCTATCTTGAATCCAGTGGCAAAGTGAGCAAGGGACCCACGTCTGGGCATACCCTGTCAACTTAGGGCGAACAATGCAAAACCAAAGGGGATGATGGACGGAGTGTTGAACATTGCAAGCACTCACCCCCAGTCAACTGATCTGAACGATGGATTTAACCCAGATCTTTTGACTGGGGGAGAATGTTTGCATTGTCAGCAATCCGTCCATCATTTGTTTGCTGTAACACTTTTCGCCCTAAGTGGGATGGGTATGCCCAGACGTGGGTCCCTTGCTCACTGTGCCACTGGATTCAAGCTAGCCTGGCTGAAGAAGGGTGAAATACCCTGAAACCGGTCCCAGGATGCTTGTTTCCGGTCCAGGGAGGACCTGGCCTGTCAGTTTGGTCTGGACTGTTCCCATGGGGCACAGGGTCAAGACTGATTTGCATATGGCTGGGTCCAAACTGGGGTGGCGTGAGTGGGCAAAAGAACGATGGATTTAACCCAGATCTTTTGACTGGGGGAGAATGTTTGCATTGTCAGCATTCCGTCCATCATTTGTTTGCTGTAACACTTTTACGCCCTAAGTGGGATGGGTATGCCCAGACGTGGGTCCCTTGCTCACTGTGCCACTGGATTCAAGCTAGCCTGGCTGAAGAAGGGTGATGTACCCTGAAACCGGTCCCAGGATGCTTGTTTCCGGTCCAGGGAGGACCTGGCCTGGCAGTTCGGTCTGGACTGTTCCCATGGGGCACAGGGTCTAAACTGATTTGCATATGGCTGGGTCCAAACTGGGGTGGCGTAGTGGGCAAAAGAATGATGGATTTAACCCAGATCTTTTGACTGGGGGAGAATGTTTGCATTGTCAGCATTCCGTCCATCATTTGTTTGCTGTAACACTTTTCGCCCTAAGTGGGATGGGTATGCCCAGACGTGGGTCCCTTGCTCACTGTGCCACTGGATTCAAGCTAGCCTGGCTGAAGAAGGGTGATATACCCTGAAACCTGTCCCAGGATGCTTGTTTCCGGTCCAGGGTGGACCTGGCCTGGCAGTTCGGTCTGGACTGTTCCCATGGGGCACAGGGTCAAGACTGATTTGCATATCGCTGGGTCCAAACTGGGGTGGCGTAGTGGGCAAAAGAACGATGGATTTAACCCAGATCTTTTGACTGGGGGAGAATGTTTGCATTGTCAGCATTCCATCCATCATTTGTTTGCTGTAACAATATATTAGGCAAATCGGATAAAAACAGGGAGAATAACAATGGGGCAAGAACACAGCCCTGCCGCAAACCATTCATTATCTGAATTTTATTAGACAGGGTTCCATGGGTATCCAAGATAACCCTGGCCCAATTCCTTGAGTGCATTTCCTGGATTAAAGCAAGTACTGCCTTGTTGATTCCGAGCTCTGCCAGCTTTGGACCCAATTCACAGAACTAACTTAAGACAAAATCCTAAACTTACTACCATTTTGGTATTCACAGAAGGCACTTACTCATTTTGGTATTCACAGAAGGCACTTACTCATTTCGGTATTCACAGAAGTTAGTAGTCCTAACTTTAGGACTCCTAAATGCCTTCTGTGAATACCGAAAGTCTTAAAGTTAGGATTTTTCCCAGTTTAGGAGTAGTAAAGTTAGGACTCCTAACTTTAGGACTCCTAAATGCCTTCTGTGAATACCGAAAGTCTTAAAGTTAGGATTTTTCTCAGTTTAGGAGTAGTAAAGTTAGGACTCCTAACTTTAGGACTCCTAAATGCCTTCTGTGAATACCGAAAGTCTTAAAGTTAGGATTTTTCTCAGTTTAGGAGTAGTAAAGTTAGGGCATTTAGGAGTCCTAAAGTTAGGAGTCCTAACTTTACTACTCCTAAACTGAGAAAATCCTAACTTTAAGACTTTCGGTATTCACAGAAGGCATTTAGGAGTCCTAAAGTTAGGACTCCTAACTTCTGTGAATACCGAAATGAGTAAGTGCCTTCTGTGAATACCAAAATGAGTAAGTGCCTTCTGTGAATACCAAAATGGTAGTAAGTTTAGGATTTTGTCTTAAGTTAGTTCTGTGAATCGGGCCCATACTCCACAGTAGACTACGATCTACTGAATCGGAGGCAGCTCGGAAATCCACAAAGCAGCAGAACAGGTTACCTCGCACTTCCATTGCCTTTTTTGCCATTGCCCATAGGCTAAGGCAATGGTCGATGGTTGAGTGGCCCTCCTTGAACCCACCTTGCTCTATTGGTATCAAGTTATGCTGCTCTGCCCAGGTCTTCACTACGCCTAGTAATATCTTAGAAAAAACTTTCTCCCCCCCATCCAACAAACTTATAAGGCGATAATTCTGAGGTAATGTAGCATCCTCTTTTTTATAAACTGGCCTAACAATAGCCCCCTTCCAACTTTCTGGGAAAACCCAAGAAGTTAAAATATTTTGGAAGGTCGCATTTAAGAAGCTTGCCCACCAATCTATACTATTTTTCAATATGATTGCGGGTAGATTATCTGGCCCTGCCGCTTTAGTTAGCTTTAGGGATTGAATAGTTTCTTTTATGTTTTGGAAGGAGAAGTGCGGCCTTAGTAATTCTATCTCCTCAATCCTTAATTCCAGAATCTTTTCCCTATTTATACCATTATACAGATTACTCAAATGGTTAACCCAATCGTCTTCACCCACTAAACACCGCATTTCCTCTTGTACGTTTCCCTCTTTTACCAGACGCCAGAATAATCTTATATTGTTTGTGTTTATCACTTCTAACATTGTATCCCAATTTTTGGACATATATTCTAATTTCCTGTCTCTCAACTTATTTTTATATTCCAATTTTGCCACTCAAAGGCTCTCCATAGTTCCCTTATCCGGTCTTTTCCTTAATTGTCTTTCCCATTTTCGTACCCTCAATTTTAAATTCTTGCACTCAATATTGAACCAACCATTTGTTCTCTCTTTTTTCTTAAAGGCGGGCCCTGCTTTTACTTGTATCCTTAGACGGTTTACGACCTGCTCAATTGTATGTTCGTACCGGGTTAAAGTTGTATCTCCTTGCGCCAATTCATCCACGGCCCTATAATCAATTATTAGATTATTAACCAATTTCAGGCTGTCCTCGGTTATGCGCGTAGTTATACGTCTAGGATATTCAATCTGTAGGGGGACCACTTTTTCTCTTTCCGACTCTTGTTCCCTCTTTATTAGTAATTGTAAGGGCCAGTGGTCACTACCTTCACACTGCAGTATTTCGAATCGTTCTACTTCCTTAAAATACCATGCATTTATAAAAGCATAATCAATTGGGCAATTCTGATTCCCTATGCGGAAGGTCTTCCTTGCAGGGCAGTCAGTATTCGACCGTCCATTGGCACAAAATAATCCTATGGATCCAAGGAATTTTACTAAGTGTTTATCTCGTGCGGAACTACCAGCACCAGCAAAATTTGCTGCCGGTACTTGTGCAATGGTTAAAAGGTCTTTAAACAGTTTATCGCTATGGGAAGGATCTAGTTTATGATTAAAATCTCCTAAGATCATTATCAAATATGGTGCTTTTATTGTACTAATAGCCTCTAGATCCTTCTCTAGCAAATCCAGTTGCTTTTCATAATCTATTATTGCACCTGGCTGAATATATACGTTGATCACTACTATTAGTTCCCTTGCCCGCATACCACTGTACAATTCTACCTGACAGGCTAATAGCCACCTACATTTCACTTTTAAATTAGTTATTTTATTGGCTCTTTTTGATGATACCAACGTGATCAACTACCCTGAGGGACGCCCTAAATTCATTCGTACTGCCTCTTTAGTAAGCATGAGAAAGCCATCTATAGGTTCGGGTATCTCACACAGCCAGGACTCTTGGAGACACAAGATATCATAGCTACCCAGCATTTCTCTAAAAGTGTCTTGGGATAGCTGTCTTCTGTATCCCCCTATATTCCATGAAAGTGTCCGTAGGCTGTGTGAAGACCCTAATTCCTAATCGAGCTCGCTCAACCCTTCGTCCATACTGTTCCCCCAACTTATTGAGGATTCGGACAGTAGATCAAATCGATTGCTCAGAGCTGGCACCTTTGCGGTATTTGTTATCGTTACTTTTAACCCTCCTTGATTTTTATCAGTGCGTATTCTTCTGTATTGGGCACCCAGTATATCATACTGTATTTGCTCCGGGCGTAAACCTGCGTGATAGGTGAGGGTCCCTGAATCCCTGGGATTACCCTCTTCTATTCCAAGTTGGTTATCATACACAAGGCTTATTCCCTCCTTTTCCAGATCTCCCTCTGCCCTTATCACCATCTGCTTTACAAATTCAGAATAAAAAAGCACCTTTGTTACCTCATTTCCTTCTGAATTAGTTATAAAACCTACATGCCTGATGTCATCAGAAGTAACCCCACACAATGTCGGACATTTAATCAGTATTTGTAATAGGTTGGAGCGATTTAAGGGATTTATTTTCCTTTGCCGCTTTCTCCCCACCCTTTGCCCCCAGGGTTCCATATACACCCATAGGTGCTCGCTGTTATCATACTTCCTGTTGCTCCTATTGCTCCTCCTAACTACTGGTGCGGACTCAGGCTTTGGGCAGACTCTTATCCCGGCTAAAGAGGGCTCTCCCCTTATTCTCATGCTGGTTAGATCACCCTCCCCCCTACGCCCCGTTCTTTCCTTATTCCTCTGAATCTCCGGGCCTTGAAATCGCAAACTTCCGCACAAGGTGTTTGTCCTCATCACTGTCCTTATAGCTTTTCTATTTCGGTTCCCTCCTGAACCCATTTTTTTTCTAGCCCCAACTCTTGGTGACTTCTCTTGCTCTTGTATTGCCATACCTTGTTTATTACTCCCCTTGGCTGTAAACCCCTTGTCCTTTTCAGCTTTTTCTGCAGCTTCCTTCTGTTCTTATACTCAGGTCTATACCTCTTAAATCTCCCATAAGGCCTCCCTTTATTACCAACATAGGGCATTTTGAGATATATTCTGTCGGGGGATTTTCAATCTGTGCAACATCATCCTCCTTAGTACATAGTGATACATATAACTCCTGATCCCTCATCTCCACTACTGGGCGGACTATAGTCGGCATACAATTATTAATTTGTTTTAGCTCCTCTGCTATCTGTGCAATTATTAGAATGAATTAATCAATACCACTGACACCCAAAATATAGAAGAATATTCTCTCTGTATATTAATATGGTGAGTGTGTATGCTGGCAGTGTGTGAGCTTGCAAATTGTACACAATTTGACACAATTTGGGACAGGAGAGCGTTGGAGGGAGCGAGGTCCAGTGGAGAGCCCTACCGAAAGGACTCCTTGTGCGAGGTGTGAGGAGATGGCTGTGCACCGATCGGGTTGGGTCATTGCCTGTGTGCAGGAGTAATTTGTCAACCCCATATGCCAGAAGAGGGCCGCCATGGGCTGAGCTGTACATCGAGTGCTGTGTGGGGGGTGCTAAGCCAGTACTGCCTTGTTGCAGTGACCCTGTATGCCAGAGGGGGCCACCATTGAAGTGACTGTGCCAACAAAGTGCCAAGACTTGTGTGAGCCTTAGTGATTACTCGGTATGCCACCCTGGCATAGGTGATCACAGAGGAGAAGTCTACGCCTTACCAACAAGTACCACAGCAACCCCTTATGCCAGGAGGGGCTGCTGGTACTGGATTTTTCCAAGATCGAGCTGTCTCTTTGGAAAATTGAAGCTGCCCGTGGACTTTAGAGGACACCAAGAGGACTTTGTTCAGTCGCTGGGCTCCAGTCAGGAGCACAAAGATCAACCCCACTCTCCCCAGGTGGGGAAAAACAAACTTACTGGGCCAACGGAAGCTGGGAGCACCTCCGATTGCTGATGAGGTCAGCAGCACTGCTCAAGAGAGAGCCAGCGTCTACCAGGCACTGCAGCATGTACTGCAAGCAGCCCAGTTCCTCCGAACAGGACCAGGGCTTGCACGTGCCCGCGGTCGGGGCACCCACGGAAACACTGAACGCTTCCATGCTGTTGAAGCAGATAAGACTTGAAGCAGGTCTGTTGGGCCCCGGGGATTCGCTGTTGAAGGTACTGCAGCACCATAGACACGTTTGACTATTTCCTAAACAGTCAAAGGGCACTGGAGTAAAGCATACTAGTGAGTATTCCCTGGTTGCGGCCACTAGTGAGTGGGGAATAACCCCGACCACATTACAAGGAAGAGGGTGGGACAGGGACTTGCCAGATAAATACTAGTGCCCCAACCTCAAGGGGATTATGTTTTTGCTTAAGAATGTTGTTATTTCTTTGAATGTGTAGTGTTAGAAATAAAATACCTCTTTTTCATATAAAAGCAAGTATTTGATTGGACATTGACTTATGGATATTATTGAGTGAACTTTTAGATATCAGTCGTGCTCACAAACCTGTATCTACATTTCCACCCAAGGGAGCCTTTGACTGCTCATCTACCGCTACCACTAAGAGTCAAGTGCAGAAGTGGTACTTGGAGCAGTTGCTCAGGATCCATAGTAGGTTGAGCCACGGGACATTAGGGTAAAAGGCCTTAACCACTATGGTTGTGCTCAGTAGCCCCTGCATGCCCCGTGGCTCTCTGAAAGGGGTTCTGATTGTCACTGATGGACGCTCAGCGCAGGTGACTGTCTTACAGTAAATTCGCAGCTGTACTTAACCCCACAAAACCTTTTTTTTTATTTTAGTGGCACTTTTTCCCTGAAGTCTTTTTTATTTGGGGAACAGCTGCATTCTTAATGTGATCCTTTTTGCACCATTTTGTTTTAAGTTGCCCCCTTGCCCTTCCCCTGAACCAATGCATTTTTTATTTATGGAAGAGGGATACCTTCCCTCTGGCCTCGACATATACCCGTTTGCACTTGCCGCGCTGTCTAATGCCCTCTGTAGTGCAGGCAGGGAAATGTAGCGCTGGGAAAATATGTACATTTTGTAGCATTTAGTGACCCACTGCTGCTCTCTTGTATTTTATCACATGCTCTTAGTTTTAAGTCATGCCTGCATATTTTACACTCTTCACAGTCCGGGTTCACAACAACTCCTCGTTCACTTTGTCTTACTAATGGCACAGTGATATGCACACTCAGTTGAACCACGTGTCAGTATTCTAATTGTTCTCCTAATGATACAGTGAAGCACACACTTCTATAAGAGAATACCTGTGAATATCAGTTAATTTATGCAATCATGCAGAAAATTACATACTGATTGTTAGTAGTACAAGTTTGGTATTCCTGAAATCCCATTACATAGCATTGAGAATAATATTGTGCTTTTATGTCTTTATTTAACTATTTTTGGTCAGTATCCATATTAAGTTTTGAAAGATCCAGTCTGCACAACCATCTCCACCTTTTTTAGAATGTCCAGGAGAACCACCAATTCGATTGAAATATTGGTTTGATGCATTTCAGACTTACCTTGGTGCAACTGGGGCATCGAGATTTAGAGCTGAAAGGAAAACATATATATTACTCAATTCATTAGGATTTGAAGTCGTTCTGCTTTCAAACACTTGCCTGAAATTGCTGCTGTAGATGGTGAAGTTCAAGGTGAATTTACAGAGGCTGTTTAATGACTCAAATTGAGGTTTGATGTCCAACCTAGTTCAGTAGGTATTCATCATACCTTTTTTATGTGTAAACAGCATTCTGGAGAAAATGTCGATACATTTATGTTCTAAAATGACATGTAGAGGAGCGTGAATCTAACGATTTCACAGAGCAATTGGTGCACGACCAATTTATATGTAATTGTCTCAATAAAACTATCCAACAAAAGCTGTTGTCTTTGGGAAATCCTAGTTTAGAAGAAAGAATTACTAGAGCAAAAAGCATTGCAACGTCACAAATTTCAGTCAAAGATTTAGAAGGCAAAAATTGTGTTTCTGTTAATGTGTTACTTTCCAGGGATCCTAAAAATACTAAGGAACATTTTTTTAACCAAACAAATGAATTTTTTAGATGTTGAAATTCATCCAATGGAAGGGGTGTCAACCCATGTCCTACAACGTGTATAACTTGTAGAAGTTGTAATAAGATTGGTTATTTTGCTAAATATGTCAGGGCCAAAAGAAGCAAACTAAAAAAACATTAATGTAGTCACAGATGATACTGGCAACAGTGAGTATTCTTTGGATAAAATGCTTAAAGAACCCAAACACGGGGGGCGTGGCCAGCAGCCGAAGGGAATGGCCGCAAGCTAACGTGGCTCCGGAGCCCTCGCCGTCTATCCTGTAAATAACCCGGCCAAAATCTTGCTAGTCACCCCCAAGCGGAGGGGGTCCCAGACCTAGAGTCCCGAGGCGACAGTTGGGGGCACATTCCTGCCTGAAGCGGCGAAGAACCGACGAGACACGTCCAGAACGGCCGGAGCTCCGAATCAACATGGCGGCGCACCCTCGCTCCACTGCGTGAAGTTGTGGAAGCGACAGGTGCCAATTAACAGATAATCACCAGCGGGGCCGGCCAGAAACAGTCGCAGGGCCTCGGGGCCGCGGGCGAGCAGTAGAACATACCGGATTGAGCCATTAGGAGATCACACTGTCCCCCCGAGGAAGGCGGGCCCACGCCTACCGGCGGGATCATATTAGGCCGGCAACAGCAGTAAGTGAGGCCCCGGCTCTGTGGGCCTGGTGGGCCGCGACACCTGATGGCTGTTGCTGGAGGCAGGGACCAACGTATACTCGCGGTGAGTGCTGCACCATAAACTGTTCTCCTCACCAGACCCCTGTAAAGACCTGAGAGGCACACTGGGAGCAAGACGGCCGCAACATTACCTGAGGCCCCGGTTTCAGAGGCCTGGTGGGCCGCTGCCCCTGATTGCCGGCACCGGCGGCCATGATTTAGCACGCATCGGCGATGAGCGCCGCACAGCAGCCACCACTTCCCAACAGACCCTTTGGGAGGCCCTGTGGGGCCACAAGAGGCAACAGCTTGATTTTACACGCAAAAGGAGAGGCAGGCCTGAAAGTGAACAGCGCGAGGATATCCTCCGCGGGGCCTCAGGGGACAACTCAACAGTGCCGGGTGTGGTGGCCAACGAGTAGCAGCTAGCAGATCCTGTAGAGGCAGCAATACACCCCAGTACAGCTGGTAAATTGTGAGGCGCCCTAGCGTGTTTGCTATATTGCGCAAGGAGCACCTGAACAAAGGGAGGGGGAGCGTAGACCTTGTATGCACCAGAATTGTTTGCTCCATCGTAACTCCAGCATAAATCCAACGTACTTCAGAGACCCAAAGACCTGCTGGTGATAGCGGAGGGAAGGGAAACCACACTCTGCGCCACATACCTCCCAGCTTGCTGTGAGCCTGTACTGGCTCTGCTCGATGCTCTGTCCTTCGTCCTACTTCATGCTACCGGGGGACAGTAGGCCAGGAAACCCGATAGGCCGCCAGGGAGAGTTACCTCCCCCCCTGGGCAGGCAATGGCGAGTACTGGGACTGAGCCCAAGAAACTCTGATATAATCTGACTACTACAGCTTAAATAATGGCGACCGGGTAAGGCGCCAAAACACCAGCGCAGAGTAAACTGGCCAAATTTGCACGGTCAAACTCCGGGGAGGAAACAGAGGCTGCACCTCAGGAGGTCTCGGAAACTCAGCAGAACCCGTCGCACCAGCAGGAATTAACGCTCCAAGATATCATGGCGGCCATTACGGGAGTACGGACCTCTCTAGAAACTCGCATTGACACTGTGAATATCGATGTCTCCCTCATCAGAGCTGACCTTAGAAAAATGGACTGCAGAGTGAAAGAAATGGAAGATGTCACAACGGTATTGACTAAAGACATGGCCGTGCTAAAACAACAAGTGACCCAACTACAGGATCAACAGACCAAACTTGAGAAACAGCTCGACGAGTATGAAGGTAGGGCGCGCAGAAACAATATACGAATTCTGGGAGTCCTGGAGCGCGCGGAAGGACCTGCAGTAGACCTATTCGTCGAGGAACTAATCCTGAAACTGCTACAACCAAAGCGACTCTCAAACTATTTCTCCATTGAGCGTGCTCACCGCGTCCCCGGAGGAAGGCCTAAACCAGGAGCCCCTCCGAGGCCGATTACAGCACGAGTCTTCAATTTTAGAGATCGGGACATCATACTTCAGACTGCATGTGCTAACCCACCGCCTAAATTGGAGGACAGTGCAATCACTTTTTTCCCAGACTTTACCACGAAAGTTCAAGCTCAACGTCGCAATCTTTTGGCGGTTAAACGGGCGCTGCGAGAAAGGGAGGTGAAATATGCTATGCTGTTTCCGGCAAAACTCCGAGTGGAATCAGAAGGCAGGGCCTGGTTCTTCTCCTCCCCTGAAGATGCGTGGGACTGGCTGGAAGGTTGGCGCCGAGTGGAGAAGCCAAACAGAGAATAAAACGGAGGACTCCGGACAAGCAGAACTGAACATGGTGCCGGTCAACGTGGCGATCTGGCCAGAAAGAGATGGACTCAATGACACGTAGCTGAAAAGCCAGCACTCCTGGGTCTGGTATGGGCACAATAGCCACGAATAAGTGACTCTAAGGGGGGGCAGTGGCAGAAGCAGAACGCTAGGGGGTATCTCTCCCCAAATTGTGTTTGAATGTGTGACTCTGGTATATATGCCTGGGATTGGAGACCCTGGTTCTTTACTCTTCAGTACTAAAATATGTGAAGGGGCCGGGATTTACCCACAAGTTACAGTATACTGTGCAGTTATCCTCGCAGTATGGCAGGGGGGAACAGCTGTAACCCATGCACCTTTCAAATGGGGCGTAGGGCGATAGGCACTCTGCCTTGTTGGGGAGTGGGTAGTTTGAAATCCACTGGCAGGGGGGCAGGGAGGGGGGAGGTGTGGGAGGAGGGTTCAGAAGTAGGGGTTTGTTTTTGTTTTTGTTTTCCAATCACAAAGTGTGGACAGTTGGATTTCTTCAGTGTTTCTCTCGCTCCAACTGCAAGGTATGCAATCAGATGGATGCTTAGACAGTTTATGCCCACAGGTCATTTCCGATTTCTACATCAGGTTGAGATGTTGTGTGGAGTATCTGTTGCTCCTCACGATGTGCCCCTAAGTTCCTGTATGCTTTCCTTACCTGTCTCATGGCTGGTAATACGGTAGAAACATCATTATCCGTTTTGACGTGGAATGTCAATGGGTTGGGGGACAAAATAAAAAGAGGTGTAGTGCTACAATATCTTAAGAGACATGCCCCGGATCTGGTTCTCCTACAGGAGACGCACCTAGTGGGAAACAAATGTCAGGCCCTCACACGATGGGGATACAAACTCCTGGTTCATGCAGGATTTACCTCCAGCTCGAGGGGTACAGGTATCCTCGTTAGGAAGACACTTGCACTTATTCCAACAAGCACGTGGGCGGATCCCCAGGGGAGGTTTGCAGTGCTGGAGGCTAACTGGGAGGGAAAGCCCCTAAGTGTGATATCAGTGTATCTTCCCCCTGCACTGGGTAGGGAGGCGCTTGAGGACCTGGGGAAAATTGTGGTAGATCTCCCCGTCGGAACCCTAATTTTGGGGGGGACTTTAATATGATCATGGACCACCAAAGAGACAGATATCCATGACGCCCCCTAACACGTCCCACTACACAGATGGAGGACTTCCCACGAGCTCTGGGCCTAACAGATGTGTGGCACTCCCTACAGCCAGACACAACGCCCTACACATTTTACTCCAATGCACACAAGAGCATGTCCCGAATAGACTATTTTCTGACACATTTGACGGATATCAGACACTTTCGACATCCACGGGCCTTGCCGAGAGGCATCTCAGACCACTCTCCAGTGTGGGTTGAGCTCACCTATTTTCATAGAAGGCAACGCAGCACTATAGTCCTTAATCCCTGGTTGCTCAAAATCCCGGACATAAAGGAGAATTTGCTAACTCAGACAGACCACTATTTCGCCGAAAATGTTGGCTCGGTGGACTCGACACTGACAATATAGGAGGCCTACAAAGCTGTGTTGAAGGGGAAAGCACTGGCGCTAAAAGTGGGATATGTTAGAAAGCAAAATCAGCAGTTGCTCAACCTAGAGGACGAGCTCCAACAGTTGGAGGCGCAAAACGCTCACTCACCTAGCGAAGCCACCACACACCAACTAACTATCAAGCAGCTAGAATATAAAACCTTGGCCAGAGAGAAGACGCGGGCCAGACTGTTGCAAACACAACATAAGGTTTACGAGATGGGAGATAGGGCGGGGAAAATGCTGGCCTGGCTGGAGAAATGGGAGCAAGGGGAACGCTGGGTTCCCAGACTGACCCTGCAAGACGCAGAGCAAATTTCGGACCCGCAGAGCATTGCAGAGGCATTTGCGGACCACTTAGAGAAGGTTTACACCTCCTCAGCTAAATACATGGTGGAGGACTCCCGACAACTGCTAGCAGACATGCACCTACCTACTCTATCTGCTGTTGATAGGAACGTAATGGAAGAGGATCTTACGGATGATGAAATTTGCAGGGCAATACACAGTATCCAATCAGGGAAGGATATGGGACAGAATGGAGTCCCTATTGAATTTCTTAAGTTAATGGCCATGCAAGTCGCGCCCCACCTTAAAAATATGTATAACGAGAGCTTTGAGAAAGGAATCCTACTGGACGACCAACGTCTGGCTTCTATTGTAGTCATTCGAAAGCCCGGTAAACCTGCTGACAGGTGCGGCTCCTTTCGACCGATTTCTCTAATTAATGTCGAGGCCAAAGTCCTGGCCAAACTTTTGGCTAACTGCCTCATATCTATAATCCCCTCGTTGGTCCATGCCGACCAATCTGGCTTTATGCCTGGGAGGAACACGGCATTGAATATCCGCCGCCTTCACAGTGTTTTGGGCAGGCAACAATATGTGGAGGAAGACGCCGTGGTGCTCTCATTAGATGCCTCCATGGCATTTGACTCCAAAGAATTTCCATATCTTTTTCAGGTACTGGGACGCCTGGGGTTCGGCCCGAAATGTATGGGCTGGAGTAAGCTGCTTTATACAGAGTTGCGAGGTCAAGTCAGGGTTAACAATCGTACATCCCTGACATTTACCTTGGGCAGAGGCACCAGACAAGGCTGCCCCCTATCCCCCTTGATTTTCTCCTTAATTTTGGAATCGCTGGCATCCTGGGTGTGAGGAGATGTAATACTTCGAGGGCTGAAATGGGCAGAGGGACACGAGGACAGAATATCGTTATATGCGGACGACATCCTGTTATACCTGGCGTCCCCCCGTACGTCCCTTAACAGACTTTTAAATATTTTCACCAACTTTGGCAAGTACTCCGGTTATGCCATTAACTGGACTAAATCAGTGCTGTTTATTCTTCGGGGTCCAGTTCCTCGGCTTCCCCCGGGATGCGAGGTCGAAGTGGCCCCTGATGGTTTTCGCTACCTGGGGATTTTTGTCACCCCTGACCCCCAACTCTTCTATGAATTTTTTTTTGCCATCCCATTAGACAGACTTAAAAATTATGTTACACACTGGAGATCCTTGCCGCTCCCTTTGCTTGGTCGAGCGACCTTGTTTAAGATGCTTGCTCTTGAGCGTTTTTTATGTATCCTCCAAAATTGCCCCTACAAGATTTCCGATTCATACTTTAACAGCATTGAAGGCGAGATCCGATCGTTATTGTGGAATGGAGGAGACATTTCGTTATTTGCAGATCCGCCATGCCCTAACAACAGCACTCCCAGATATAGGAAACCTTCCGGAATCGTCCCCATTGCAGGACCGGCTGCTCTCTGAACCAATCCCAGATAAAGCCATATCATTAACATACCGCAAATTATGTAATAACCTACCTGACCCCTTCCTAGCTCTCCGAAGTAGGTGGCAAGCTGACATCGGAGACATCGAAGACGATGACTGGCAAACACCGCTGATGTCACCAAGGGAGGCAGCTATCACACTTCGCTTCTGTCTGATCCAATTAAAAATCCTACATAGAACATACCTCACCAGGGTCACGCATTTTGTCTGCGCGGATGTCACCAAGAAGCAACTTTTTACCACACTATATGGGACTGTCCGTTCCTGCGACCCATATGGGAGGGGACAACAACACGCATGCACGATGCGCTAGGTAAAAAGATTAACCTCACTCCACCATTGGGGCTTCTTAACATCTGGGAAGCGACTGATCTCACGGAGGTGGAACAACAACTAGTCACTTTGGGGTACACACTAGTGAAAAGAGCAATAGCAATGAAGTGGGGGGTGGCTGACAAGCCATCGACAAAGACCTAGATAAGTGCATGATTGCAGCCGGCCGAACTAGATAAGTGCATGATTGCAGAAAAAGAAGTGTATAAATCTAGAGGATGTCCCAAGAAGTGGGATAAAAAATGGAGTGGGTGGAATAAGTATCGAGGGGACTTATGTATATCCCTGACTGTGGAAATGGAACTGTCTAGGAATAACATTTATTCACTTGAAATGACATATGCATACTAAAAGTTGGTGATTATTTGAAGTTTGCATTTAATAAAAACACTATTTAAAAAAAAAAAAAAGAGCCCAAACACATGGTGCTAGTAGTTAATGATGATCACATTTCTTCAAGAGAACCTTTTAAATATGTAGACCCGTATCATTTTTCTTTTGGCGATAAAGAAATAAAATTATTCGTGGACTCCGAAGCGAGAATAACAATGATCACACATGAGCTATTTGAGGAATTGTGGCTTGTCAGATTGCTAGACCAACCAGATGGTGCTCCTGACATAATAATAGGATCGGGAAAGTTTAACAGTTCTGCTAACATCTCTTTAAGAGATGTTGTTTCATCTTTATTTGGTCCGTAGTATCCCATTAATGTGAAACCTTGACCGCATATCATCAATTTGGCTATGATCCATCTTCCTAAACTGTCTGAGATGCTCTCTGTGATGGAAACCTTAGCATCTTGTTTTAGCAGAATGGCTACCCCTTTCGTAACTGAAGAGTGTTTTGTACATACTATTTGTTGCACCCATCTCTGTGACTTAAATACCTCCAAACATTCTTTCTCTGTCAGGTGTGTCTCTTGTAAAATTATAACCTGGGCTGGATAATCTTTTATGTACTGTAATAGCCTATCCCTCCTTCCCCTCACCCTTAACCCATTAACATTCCAGGATAGAATTCTAATTCCTGCACTCTGATTGTCAATCATCCCCTTTTGATTTTGAACTAACCAATGAAACTGAAGCGCCTGAGGTTCCTTTTTTTAATTTTTTCCCCATGCTCCCCACCCAGTGCCCGTCACCCCCTCCCACCCCTGGAGAACCTATCCCATCTCACCATGGCCTCAGCCTTGTGGGTGTCCCTCCAAGTGTGCCTACCTCAAATTAAATGTGTTAAAACAGAGGAGTTTTGCCTATGACCTAGGTTACTCAGAACCCTATCTTAACCCGTTCTTTCTGTACTCTCTGTGAATTCATCCACTTCACTCAGCAATTGGAAGCTATGCATTTTATTATTCAGCATTACTTTTAGGACTGCTAGCAATTTCATCTGCACTGTAGCCCCTAGTTTCTTTAGTGCGTCCATCCTCTTTCCCAGTTCCCACTGCCTGTTAGCTGTAATATTGGAGATATCCGACCTAATCTCACATGTGACCCCATCTACACTTGCTGTTTTTGTTTTTAATGCCTTTAACAGTATTTATTCTTTTAGGCTAAAAGTGAGGACATTTATAAGGATTTTCCTTGGCTTGGTTCTATTCAGATTCATTCTGAAGGGATCTCTGTGAACTCTCTGAACATCCAGAGAAATTTCTTGATCCAACTCTTCCATTTGTAATCCATTCTTAACAATTTAACAACAAAGGATTTCAAATCCTTCCCCTCTGCTCATTCCGGCACCTTCAAAATTCATAAATTATTCCGCCACTCGTTATGCTCTATTCTCTCCTCCCATTCCTGCTGCCCCTGTTCCTTCATTATTAGGGTCTTGATCTCCTCTCTGTTGGCTTGAACCGAACTTTTAAGTGCTTCTACTGTTTCCTCTAAGATAGTAGTTCTGTTTGCTAACTCATCTATTTTTTTCCAGACTCTCACAAACTGCCTTAATCACTTTTTGATTAGCCTCTGAAGTCTCAAAACTGCTCTTAATCTCTAAGGAGAGAGCCATTATTAGGGCCGCCACTGAAGAACCCTCCTTGCCTGTACCGGCCTCGCTACCATCCTCTCTTCTTTTAACTGTATCCCTCCCCGAGTTTGAAGGGGCGGGCCGACCACCTCACTTCTATGACCTCCTTTGGGATTCCTTCAGACTCTATACTGTCTGACTGATGGTTATCTGTACCGGCCTGTGAAGCTGCTAATTCCTGCTCGGCAACGCCTGGAACCTATTTGGGCTACTGACTTGCGCTCAGTCTGCCATAGCATCCTCTCCCAAATATTTCATCTGTACCTCACCCACCAGTCTCATCTGCTCTCCCTTGCCCGACATGCTCCCTTCACTTAGAATCAGAGTTTCAGGTTGGTTTTTAAAAAAGGTTCTAAGGGAGGGTTTAAACTTGATCTTCTGGTCTATTTTTTTTTGGTTCCGTTCTACTCTCTTCACAATATGTTTCTTTACTACTTTTTTCGCCACAGGTCCTAATCTTTCTACTCTCCCCTCCTCTGCTCCTCCTCCCTGGCTCCTCTCACCTACCACTGTCTGCTCCAAAAGCTCTTTTCCTTTCCTCACACTTCTCAAAGAATATCTCGATCTCGATAATCCTCCTCCCTCCAGACTGACCTCGCTGCTCTCTTTGGGCTTTTCCACACATCCTCAGACCGGGTCCAGTGGGCTAATTGCACCCTCTTGTGCCCGCTCCTCCTGCTCCTGTCTTTGGGCTGACAGTGACTCCAGCCCTCCTTCCACATGACTTCCGGGGCTATCCCTCCCTCCTCTACCCCGGAAGGGAATCCTAGCTGCTGCCTGCCGCCCCCTTCGTAGTTCCAGCGCTGCCCTTGACCAGCGCTGTTCCCGATCACCGGTTCCCGCAGTGACTGCTCCGAAACTCTGCCATAGCAAGATCAGGTTAGTACCAATAGAACCTCTATGCATCAACTTCTCTTCGTTTAGCTTCCACTTTCAACATTATTCTTGCATCCAAAAAACTCCTCTGACAATCCGTAACTTGGCACACTGGGAGCAGCTCCCGCGACCTGCCTTTAGCCGCCATGTTCTCTCAACCTTCCCCGGAAGGTGCTCCTGTGCGTTCTGAAGGCAGGAGGATTGAGTTGTATGTTTTTTTTTTTTTATAAACATTTTATTAGTAATAAGGCTTGCAGCATATACAGTTAGAGTTGTATGGTTTTTTTGAAGATGTACTTGTGTTCAGGGGCAGGAAAATATTTGTGAAAGCATATGTTGCAGTCAAAGGATTGTGCATACTAGGGTTGTTCCATTAGGGTCTTTTACATGTGGTGTTACGTTCTGGAACAAAAGATCAAGTGTCGGTAGTCAATGATAGTTTGGTGGAGGGAATTGTTAAATGTTTCCGGATGCTTTTGGGGAAAGTTGTAGTAAAATCAAAGGTTTCCAACACAAAATCAAGG
Organism: Calotriton arnoldi; assembly: GCA_963921515.1. Taxonomy (NCBI): domain Eukaryota; kingdom Metazoa; phylum Chordata; class Amphibia; order Caudata; family Salamandridae; genus Calotriton; species Calotriton arnoldi. Next base: position 88,980 of record CAWUFW010004759.1, read on the forward strand.
TCAAAGAAAAAGATTTTTGTGAGAAAAGCATTATTGAGCCAACTGAATCATTGTTTTCATTATCACCTTTAGCACTGGCTCGAAACATGAACAGAGATCTCAGAGTCTGTGGAGACCTTAATAATCTCAGTGCTATTTGGGTTGATTCACATCCTCTCCCAAAAATGTCAGAATTGTTAGCTTTGATTGAAGGAGCAATATGGTTTAGTAAGCTAGACCTAGCTTCAGCGTAGCATCAAGTGGCACCCTGCACCCCATTGGACTCCCCCTGCTTGACGCCTAGGAACAATGGATAAAAAGGGGAGAGCTGCCTAGCAACTCAGATCCCTGCCTGAAATTACAAGGAGAAGAAGGACTGCCCTGCTGGAACCCTGGCGTGCACCCCAAATGATTGCACTCTAAATATCTGCACCTGCTGCTCACTTGGAACCAAAGCCCTAAGGACTTTGCCTTGCTTCAAGAAGTGAAGGAGTAGACTCTGTGAAAGCAACAGGTTAAAAGAGCTCCACCAGCATCAGCTCCACCGAGAAGAACCCAGCAGGAAGGTGTCCAGGGAACTTTTAAGGAGTTGGTCAGGTGCATTCTGGGAAAAGTAGTTTCAACATCCCAAGGACCATCTCAGAGTTTCTAGACCCTTGGATTGGTGTTTTGGTCACTTTGAACCCACAAGAGGAACTTCAGGAACAAGTTCCAGAAGTTTGAAGAAGTTTGGAGCAACTTTTATAAAAAGCTCCATAAGGTGACCTGCCTGTCAACGAGAGTCAAGCTGCCAGCGTTGAACAATGACCCAGCCGGAACTCAAGACTTCCAGGATTTCACTGAGGCCTCGCACTGAACATAGCTGCTGTTGTCGACTTGAAGCCTCGCTCGAAATCAAGAGAAAAAGCTCCAGAAAAACGACCAAGTGCGAAGGAAAAAAGTTAACTGGAGCCTCCCACTTAGTCTATACAACCCGGGCTCCATCATGGTTGACCTCAAACTTTGACTTTGTCCTGGTCAAGTGCAACCAGATGTCCCAAGTTGGCGCTTTTTGGTTTCTAGACACTCGAATATGTTTACTTTTTAAACATTCATATCTCCGGTTCCCTACATTGTATTTTTGTCGTTTTGGTGTCATTTTAAAAATAAAAATATTTTCTATTGTTATAAATTGGTGTTAGATTTTTATTTTGTGTTGTGTCTTACTTATTTAATGTATTGGTGTTTTAAACTGCTTTACACACCAGTCTCCTAAATTAAGCCTGCCTGGTCGTTGCCAGCTACCAAGGGTTGAGCAAGGGAATATTTTATTGAGACTTTGATTGGACTTTATATTGTGATTGTGGCCTTATTACTAGTGATAGGTGCCTACCTACGCCTACTAGTAAACCCATTTCCAACATTAGCCATTTTGATAGGGGAGAAATTTAAGAACCAAACTCCACAGATTGCAAGATTATCAACTAAATTATTGCAACATCATCAAAAAGTGGACCACATACAGGGTCCAACAATGTGAGAGCAGCATTTTGGTAAAGATTTCCGGCAAATAATGAACTCACTGAAAATACTGGAGAGGAGAAGGATAATGATGATGAGCACTTTTTGATTGCTGCTATTGACATTGAAATCATGTGCGCATTGTCAGAGTCTGAGTCAAAAAAAAAATTATGTTTGATGAAGTTATCAAGTTAGTGTGTAAATATGTTTTTGAAGTTTGGCCTTCAGAAAACAAGATTTTAGGTGCATGCCAACCTTTTTGGAAAATTGGGGAGGAATTATCTGCGGAAGGTGGTCTATTGATTTGTGGTAAAAAACGTATTCTCTCTGTTAGGTTGAGAATCAGGCTGATCAAGATAGCTCATGAAGGACAATTGGGACATATATTTATCAAAAGACGGGTGCATCAAACGCTTTGGTGGCCATTTATGGAAAGAGAGGTTAATGAATGTGTTGCCGATTGTGGCATTTGTATGGCTGCAGAGAAAACTTTGAAGGTGGTGTATCCCCTTTTGCAACCTTCTGAATTGCCATCCAAATCATGGGAGAAGATTTTTATTGATCTGATTGGGCCATTTCACTCTTTGCCTAATCATTCATGTAATGCTATAGTACTAGTTGATTTTCATTCCAAATAGCCTGAAGTTTGGTCTCTTTTCGAACCCAATTTGAGAACTGTGATTGATATTCTTAAAGATGTTTTCCTTTGTGAAGGTTTCCCAAAGTATGTTGTCTCTGCTAAATGGGTTCAATTTCTAAATAAAGAAGTCAGAGAGTTTCTGAATTCTGGGGCTTTCACCCATCTTAAAAGTTCTTAATATCACCATCAGGCCAATGGTCTTGTGGAACGCATCAATTGAGTGCTGGTTCAGTGAGTACAGTGGGCTATATTAAATGTATAGTGGAAAATGCAGTTCATTCCATGCTATGGTTTTATCAAACACATCCACACTCTAGTACATTAGTATCACCCTTTGAATTGCTGAGAGACTGTAAACCTGCTACCAAGATTTGTCCAGGTTGGATGAGAAGCTGGGTCAAGACGGTGTGTCCTTGCCTGATCTGGATGTAGTGGTCAGAGAAAATGTTTCAAAGGCTCAGATTAGTCAAAAGGATTTGCTTGATCAACAGAAGTGCATCCACAATGTTGTTTTCAAGGTGGGTGATGTGGTTCGCATTAAGAAAGGTGGTTATGAGAAGCAGGGAGAAGTGAAGTTTGGTGAACCTGTTATGATTGACAAGGTATGTGGTAATACGGTTAGAGTGAATGGGTATAACTGGTGGGATGCCAAGAGTGTTGTGAAGGTTGGTAACTAATTTGTTGGTTCTAACTGGAACATTCAAAGTGGTTAGGAAAAGGCTAAAGAGATTATTTGCAGAAGTACTCATGTGATACTTCTGCCACACAGATTTAGATAATGTTTTTCTGTGTATAGTTTATTAAGTGTCTTAGTGACCTATATTATTGTGATAGTAACCTGAAGTTTTCTGGTTTAGAAATGTTTATAATTTTTGTGCAACAGTATATTTATCTTATGATAAAAAAGTCTTACATTTATGATATGAAGTATTTTGTTTATTCATATTTTGTTGTTTCCTATTTTGATATTGTGAGAAATTGGGTTGTTGGTTGACTGGGGTGTGAGCCCTGGGCAATCTACAGCAACAGACCCTGGCAGGGTGAACCACAAAAAGTAATAAAATAACCTGTGTTTAACCCTGGGTAGCTTGACACAAAAAGCAATCATGCTTAACTTGGAGGCAATGTGTAGAGTATTTGAGCAGCAAATAAACAATAATAAAGCACAAACATAACACAAGAAAAATCCCACACCAATTTAGAAAAACAGAGTACATTTTAATAAATTAGTTAAAACCAAAAGACAAAAATCTAATCAGTAGAACCAAAGTTATACATTTTTAAAGTTTTTAATAATAACTAGTGCCTAAAAGATCAAAGCACCAACCACAGACATCTAGTTGCACGAGACCGAGTCAAAGTTGAAAAATATGGCTGACTGAGATGAAGCGTGGGTCGGATACAAGAAGTGGATTGGGCCCACTCAGAGCTTCCCTTCGAACTTAGAAGAATTTTGCAGAAAAATGTTCTGAGAATGTAAATTTCAGCAGTGCAAGGCTGCAGGCATGTCCGAGGAGGTACAGTTGTCGTCGGATGAAGTGGATGAAGTCACGGTGAAGATTTCTATATTCGGACTTGGTCACTTTTATGGAAGTCGAACATCTCCAGTGGGAGGAAGCAGGAGGCTGTAGCCTGTCATACTGCTCACCTGGCTCTTGTCCGTAGAGAAGATGCGGGGCCTCCTATCTCTCCTAGGGTGGCGCCTATTAGGGAATTGTAACTGTGAATCATCTGCCACCCCAGAAGTGAAGCCGTACGTACATCTCTTCTCAGTCCTGGAGAGTGTCATTGTGATATTTGCATAATGTAGTGCACAGTGAGCTGTACTGCAAATACAAATAGAGAGGTTATTCAACAAATGAGTAGCCATGAAATATTCCCTCCTACCTTTGACATGTGTACTAACAGTCACTTACACAATAACAAATCTACTGCTGCATAGACTTTCAATAATCAACTGTTACCCTTGGAGTTGCTGCACTCACGGTAGAAGCTATATTGTGTTTTTGATTCACACACTAAGGTACACCTTGTTTGGTCACCACTAGGCACAAGGCATGCAAAAGTGTCCTTTTGGATTCACAGACTATAGCACAATAAAGGATTGCACATAAGAATGTCATGGGGCGCTAACACCAAGGCCTCAGTATACGCCTTAAATGATACCCACAATGTCTCAATGTTTAAAAGTTGTCCTGTTTTCTGATTTTCTGCATCATAAAAACAAGTCTTTGGTTGATAGGCATTCCTTTAGTGCACTAACCATAAGGGTGGTACTTAACTATGTTTTATCCTTTTATTTAGTAGGTGCGGTGTTGCAGGGATGGTGTTCACTGCGTCACTAGATTTGCAGGGGAGAAGATGTCCACAGATCAGCAATTCACAGGAGAGCCATGTGGTGTTGCAGGGATGGTCTCTGCTTCATCGCTGGATTTGTAGGGGAGAAGATGTCCATTGTGCAGGAGAGTCACAATGCAGAAGGAGCTCGGCTGGGTCATGGAGACCTTCAGGTGAGCAGAATTGCAGAAGAGGATCCGCCCTCTTCAACCAGTGGGTAAGCCAAACACTGCCTTGTGATTTGGGTGTGGTATAAATACCGTCCCCAAATCTGAGAAGGCAAGGCAATCTGAACATGACCTGCCCTGGGGGATTATGAGTCAGCCAAAATATCACCATAGTCATGATGTGTCAGCCCAAATATCACCATAGCGATACAAAAGGGGATGATGGACGGAACGTTTGAGCCAATCAAACACTCACCCCCAGTCAACTGATCTGGGTTTAATCCATCATCATTCTTTAGCTCACTCCACCACCCCAGTTCAGACATGGCCATATGCAAATCAGTCTGACCCTGTGCCTCATGGGAACAGTCCAGCACGAACTGCCAAGCCATGTCTTCCCTGGACCGGAAACAAGCATCCTAGGACCGGTTTCTGGCATTCCAGCCGTCATCAGCCAGGCTTGCTTGAATCCAGTGGCAAAGTGAGCAAGGGACCCACGTCTTGGCATACCCCGCCAACTTAGGGCGAACAAAGCGATACAAAAGGGGATGATGGACGGAACGTTTGAGCCAATCAAACACTCACCCCCAGTCAACTGATCTGGGTTTAATCCATCATCATTCTTTAGCTCACTCCACCACCCCAGTTCAGACATGGCCATATGCAAATCAGTCTGACCCTGTGCCTCATGGGAACAGTCCAGCACGAACTGCCAAGCCATGTCTTCCCTGGACCGGAAACAAGCATCCTAGGACCGGTTTCTGGCATTCCAGCCGTCATCAGCCAGGCTTGCTTGAATCCAGTGGCAAAGTGAGCAAGGGACCCACGTCTGGGCATACCCCTGCCAACTTAGGGCGAACAAAGCGATACAAAAGGGGATGATGGACGGAATGTTTGAGCCAATCAAACACTCACCCCCAGTCAACTGATCTGGGTTTAATCCATCATCATTCTTTAGCTCACTCCACCACCCCAGTTCAGACATGGCCATATGCAAATCAGTCTGACCCTGTGCCTCATGGGAACAGTCCAGCACGAACTGCCAAGCCATGTCTTCCCTGGACCAGAAACAAGCATCCTAGGACCGGTTTCTGGCATTCCAGCCGTCATCAGCCAGGCTTGCTTGAATCCAGTGGCAAAGTGAGCAAGGGACCCACGTCTGGGCATACCCCCGCCAACTTAGGGCGAACAAAGCGATACAAAAGGGGATGATGGACGGAACGCTTGAGCCAATCAAACACTCACCCCCAGTCAACTGATCTGGGTTTAATCCATCATCATTCTTTAGCTCACTCCACCACCCCAGTTCAGACATGGCCATATGCAAATCAGTCTGACCCTGTGCCTCATGGGAACAGTCCAGCACGAACTGCCAAGCCATGTCTTCCTGGACCGGAAACAAGCATCCTAGGACCGGTTTCTGGCATTCCAGCCGTCATCAGCCAGGCTTGCTTGAATCCAGTGGCAAAGTGAGCAAGGGACCCACGTCTGGGCATACCCCGCCAACTTAGGGCGAACAAAGCGATACAAAAGGGGATGATGGACGGAACGCTTGAGCCAATCAAACACTCACCCCCAGTCAACTGATCTGGGTTTAATCCATCATCATTCTTTAGCTCACTCCACCACCCCAGTTCAGACATGGCCATATGCAAATCAGTCTGACCCTGTGCCATATGGGAACAGTCCAGCACGAACTGCCAAGCCATGTCTTCCCTGGACCGGAAACAAGCATCCTAGGACCGGTTTCTGGCATTCCAGCCGTCATCAGCCAGGCTTGCTTGAATCCAGTGGCAAAGTGAGCAAGGGACCCACGTCTGGGCATACCCCGCCAACTTAGGGCGAACAAAGCGATACAAAAGGGGATGATGGACGGAACGTTTGAGCCAATCAAACACTCACCCCCAGTCAACTGATCTGGGTTTAATCCATCATCATTCTTTAGCTCACTCCACCACCCCAGTTCAGACATGGCCATATGCAAATCAGTCTGACCCTGTGCCTCATGGGAACAGTCCAGCACGAACTGCCAAGCCATGTCTTCCTTGACCGGAAACAAGCATCCTAGGACCGGTTTCTGGCATTCCAGCCGTCATCAGCCAGGCTTGCTTGAATCCAGTGGCAAAGTGAGCAAGGGACCCACGTCTGGGCATACCCCGCCAACTTAGGGCGAACAAAGCTGATACAAAAGGGATGATGGACGGAACGCTTGAGCCAATCAAACACTCACCCCCAGTCAACTGATCTGGGTTTAATCCATCATCATTCTTAGCTCACTCCACCACCCCAGTTCAGACATGGCCATATGCAAATCAGTCTGACCCTGTGCCTCATGGGAACAGTCCAGCCCGAACTGCCAAGCCATGTCTTCCTGGACCGGAAACAAGCATCCTAGGACCGGTTTCTGGCATTCCAGCCGCCATCAGCCAGGCTTGCTTGAATCCAGTGGCAAAGTGAGCAAGGGACCCACGCCTGGGCATACCCCGCCAACTTAGGGCGAACAAAGCGATACAAAAGGGGATGATGGACGAACGCTTGAGCCAATCAAACACTCACCCCCAGTCAACTGATCTGGGTTTAATCCATCATCATTCTTTAGCTCACTCCACCACCCCAGTTCAGACATGGCCATATGCAAATCAGTCTGACCCTGTGCCTCATGGGAACAGTCCAGCACGAACTGCCAAGCCATGTCTTCCCTGGACCGGAAACAAGCATCCTAGGACCGGTTTCTGGCATTCCAGCCGTCATCAGCCAGGCTTGCTTGAATCCAGTGGCAAAGTGAGCAAGGGACCCACGTCTGGGCATACCCCGCCAACTTAGGGCGAACAAAGCGATACAAAAGGGGATGATGGACGGAACGCTTGAGCCAATCAAACACTCACCCCCAGTCAACTGATCTGGGTTTAATCCATCATCATTCTTTAGCTCACTCCACCACCCCAGTTCAGACATGGCCATATGCAAATCAGTCTGACCCTGTGCCTCATGGGAACAGTCCAGCACGAACTGCCAAGCCATGTCTTCCTGGACCGGAAACAAGCATCCTAGGACCGGTTTCTGGCATTCCAGCCGTCATCAGCCAGGCTTGCTTGAATCCAGTGGCAAAGTGAGCAAGGGACCCACGTCTGGGCATACCCCGCCAACTTAGGGCGAACAGTGCGATACAAAAGGGGATGATGGACGGAACGCTTGAGCCAATCAAACACTCACCCCCAGTCAACTGATCTGGGTTTAATCCATCATCATTCTTTAGCTCACTCCACCACCCCAGTTCAGACATGGCCATATGCAAATCAGTCTGACCCTGTGCCTCATGGGAACAGTCCAGCACGAACTGCCAAGCCATGTCTTCCTGGACCGGAAACAAGCATCCTAGGACCGGTTTCTGGCATTCCAGCCGTCATCAGCCAGGCTTGCTTGAATCCAGTGGCAAAGTGAGCAAGGGACCCACGTCTGGGCATACCCCGCCAACTTAGGGCGAACAAAGCGATACAAAAGGGGATGATGGACGGAACGTTTGAGCCAATCAAACACTCACCCCCAGTCAACTGATCTGGGTTTAATCCATCATCATTCTTTAGCTCACTCCACCACCCCAGTTCAGACATGGCCATATGCAAATCAGTCTGACCCTGTGCCTCATGGGAACAGTCCAGCACGAACTGCCAAGCCATGTCTTCCCTGGACCGGAAACAAGCATCCTAGGACCGGTTTCTGGCATTCCAGCCGTCATCAGCCAGGCTTGCTTGAATCCAGTGGCAAAGTGAGCAAGGGACCCACGTCTGGGCATACCCCGCCAACTTAGGGCGAACAAAGCGATACAAAAGGGGATGATGGACGGAACGCTTGAGCCAATCAAACACTCACCCCCAGTCAACTGATCTGGGTTTAATCCATCATCATTCTTTAGCTCACTCCACCACCCCAGTTCAGACATGGCCATATGCAAATCAGTCTGACCCTGTGCCTCATGGGAACAGTCCAGCACGAACTGCCAAGCCATGTCTTCCTGGACCGGAAACAAGCATCCTAGGACCGGTTTCTGGCATTCCAGCCGTCATCAGCCAGGCTTGCTTGAATCCAGTGGCAAAGTGAGCAAGGGACCCACGTCTGGGCATACCCCGCCAACTTAGGGCGAACAAAGCGATACAAAAGGGGATGATGGACGGAACGCTTGAGCCAATCAAACACTCACCCCCAGTCAACTGATCTGGGTTTAATCCATCATCATTCTTTAGCTCACTACTCCAGTTCAGACATGGCCATATGCAAATCAGTCTGACCCTGTGCCTCAAGGGAACAGTCCAGCACGAACTGCCAAGCCATGTCTTCCTGGACCGGAAACAAGCATCCTAGGACCGGTTTCTGGCATTCCAGCCGTCATCAGCCAGGCTTGCTTGAATCCAGTGGCAAAGTGAGCAAGGGACCCACGTCTGGGCATACCCCGCCAACTTAGGGCGAACAAAGCGATACAAAAGGGGATGATGGACGGAACGTTTGAGCCAATCAAACACTCACCCCCAGTCAACTGATCTGGGTTTAATCCATCATCATTCTTTAGCTCACTCCACCACCCCAGTTGTATGGGTATGCCCAGACGTGGGTCCCTTGCTCACTTTGCCACTGGATTCAAGCAAGCCTGGCTGATGACGGCTGGAATGCCAGAAACCGGTCCTAGGATGCTTGTTTCCGGTCCAGGGAAGACATGGCTTGGCAGTTCGGGCAGTACTGTTCCCATGAGGCACAGGGTCAGACTGATTTGCATATGGCCATGTCTGAACTGGGGTGGTGGAGTGAGCTAAAGAATGATGATGGATTAAACCCAGATCAGTTGACTGGGGGTGAGTGTTTGATTGGCTCAAACGTTCCGTCCATCATCCCCTTTTGTATCGCTTTGTTCGCCCTAAGTTGGCGGGGTATGCCCAGACGTGGGTCCCTTGCTCACTTTGCCACTGGATTCAAGCAAGCCTGGCTGATGACGGCTGGAATGCCAGAAACCGGTCCTAGGATGCTTGTTTCCGGTCCAGGGAAGACATGGCTTGGCAGTTCGGGCTGTACTGTTCCCATGAGGCACAGGGTCAGACTGATTTGCATATGGCCATGTCTGAACTGGGTTGGTGGAGTGAGCTAAAGAATGATGATGGATTAAACCCAGATCAGTTGACTGGGGGTGAGTGTTTGATTGGCTCAAACGTTCCGTCCATCATCCCCTTTGTATCGCTTTGTTCGCCCTAAGTTGGCGGGGGTATGCCCAGACGTGGGTCCCTTGCTCACTTTGCCACTGGATTCAAGCAAGCCTGGCTGATGATGGCTGGAATGCCAGAAACCGGTCCTAGGATGCTTGTTTCCGGTCCAGGGAAGACATGTCTTGGCAGTTCGGGCTGTACTGTTCCCATGAGGCACAGGGTCAGACTGATTTGCATATGGCCATGTCTGAACTGGGGTGGTGGAGTGAGCTAAAGAATGATGATGGATTAAACCCAGATCAGTTGACTGGGGGTGAGTGTTTGATTGGCTCAAACGTTCCGTCCATCATCCCCTTTTGTATCGCTTTGTTCGCCCTAAGTTGGCGGGGGTATGCCCAGACGCGGGTCCCTTGCTCACTTTGCCACTGGATTCAAGCAAGCCTGGCTGATGATGGCTGGAATGCCAGAAACCGGTCCTAGGATGCTTGTTTCCGGTCCAGGGAAGACATGGCTTGGCAGTTCGGGCTGTACTGTTCCCATGAGGCACAGGGTCAGACTGATTTGCATATGGCCATGTCTAAACTGGGATGGTGGAGTGAGCTAAAGAATGATGATGGATTAAACCCAGATCAGTTGACTGGGGGTGAGTGTTTGATTGGCTCAAACGTTCCGTCCATCATCCCCTTTGTATCGCTTGTTCGCCCTAAGTTGGCGGGGTATGCCCAGACGTGGGTCCCTTGCTCACTTTGCCACTGGATTCAAGCAAGCCTGGCTGATGACGGCTGGAATGCCAGAAACCGGTCCTAGGATGCTTGTTTCCGGTCCAGGGAAGACATGGCTTGGCAGTTCGGGCTGTACTGTTCCCATGAGGCACAGGGTCAGACTGATTTGCATATGGCCATGTCTGAACTGGTGTGGTGGAGTGAGCTGAAGAATGATGATGGATTAAACCCAGATCAGTTGATTGGGGGTGAGTGTTTGATTGGCTCAAACATTCCGTCCATCATCCCCTTTTGTATCGCTTTGTTCGCCCTAAGTTGGCGGGGGTATGCCCAGACGTGGGTCCCTTGCTCACTTTGCCACTGGATTCAAGCAAGCCTGGCTGATGACGGCTGGAATGCCAGAAACCGGTCCTAGGATGCTTGTTTCCGGTCCAGGGAAGACATGGCTTGGCAGTTCGGGCTGTACTGTTCCCATGAGGCACAGGGTCAGACTGATATGCATATGGCCATGTCTGAACTGGGGTGGTGGAGTGAGCTAAAGAATGATGATGGATTAAACCCAGATCAGTTGACTGGGGGTGAGTGTTTGATTGGCTCAAACGTTCCGTCCATCATCCCCTTTTGTATCGCTTTGTTCGCCCTAAGTTGGCGGGGGTATGCCCAGACGTGGGTCCCTTGCTCACTTTGCCACTGGATTCAAGCAAGCCTGGCTGATGACGGCTGGAATGCCAGAAACCGGTCCTAGGATGCTTGTTTCCGGTCCAGGGAAGACATGGCTTGGCAGTTCGGGCTGGACTGTTCCCATGAGGCACAGGGTCAGACTGATTTGCATATGGCCATGTCTGAACTGGGGTGGTGGAGTGAGCTAAAGAATGATGATGGATTAAACCCAGATCAGTTGACTGGGGGTGAGTGTTTGATTGGCTCAAACGTTCCGTCCATCATCCCCTTTTGTATCGCTTTGTTCGCCCTAAGTTGGCGGGGGTATGCCCAGACGTGGGTCCCTTGCTCACTTTGCCACTGGATTCAAGCAAGCCTGGCTGATGACGGCTGGAATGCCAGAAACCGGTCCTAGGATGCTTGTTTCCGGTCCAGGGAAGACATGGCTTGGCAGTTCGGGCTGTACTGTTCCCATGAGGCACAGGGTCAGACTGATTTGCATATGGCCATGTCTGAACTGGGGTGGTGGAGTGAGCTAAAGAATGATGATGGATTAAACCCAGATCAGTTGACTGGGGGTGAGTGTTTGATTGGCTCAAACGTTCCGTCCATCATCCCCTTTTGTATCGCTTTGTTCGCCCTAAGTTGGCGGGGTATGCCCAGACGTGGGTCCCTTGCTCACTTTGCCACTGGATTCAAGCAAGCCTGGCTGATGACGGCTGGAATGCCAGAAACCGGTCCTAGGATGCTTGTTTCCGGTCCAGGGAAGACATGGCTTGGCAGTTCGGGCTGGACTGTTCCCATGAGGCACAGGGTCAGACTGATTTGCATATGGCCATGTCTGAACTGGGGTGGTGGAGTGAGCTAAAGAATGATGATGGATTAAACCCAGATCAGTTGACTGGGGGTGAGTGTTTGATTGGCTCAAACGTTCCGTCCATCATCCCCTTTGTATCGCTTTGTTCGCCCTAAGTTGGCGGGGGTATGCCCAGACGTGGGTCCCTTGCTCACTTTGCCACTGGATTCAAGCAAGCCTGGCTGATGACGGCTGGAATGCCAGAAACCGGTCCTAGGATGCTTGTTTCCGGTCCAGGGAAGACATGGCTTGGCAGTTCGGGCTGTACTGTTCCCATGAGGCACAGGGTCAGACTGATTTGCATATGGCCATGTCTGAACTGGGGTGGTGGAGTGAGCTAAAGAATGATGATGGATTAAACCCAGATCAGTTGACTGGGGGTGAGTGTTTGATTGGCTCAAACGTTCCGTCCATCATCCCCTTTTGTATCGCTTTGTTCGCCCTAAGTTGGCGGTGGTATGCCCAGACGTGGGTCCCTTGCTCACTTTGCCACTGGATTCAAGCAAGCCTGGCTGATGACGGCTGGAATGCCAGAAACCGGTCCTAGGATGCTTGTTTCCGGTCCAGGGAAGACATGGCTTGGCAGTTCGGGCTGTACTGTTCCCATGAGGCACAGGGTCAGACTGATTTGCATATGGCCATGTCTGAACTGGGGTGGTGGAGTGAGCTAAAGAATGATGATGGATTAAACCCAGATCAGTTGACTGGGGGTGAGTGTTTGATTGGCTCAAACGTTCCGTCCATCATCCCCTTTTGTATCGCAAATATCACCATAGTCATGATGAGACAGCCCAAATTCACCATAGTCATGATGAGTCAGCTCAAATATCACCATAGTCATGATGAGCCAGCCTGAAGGCCCTGGGGGATGTTACTGTTTGTGCTTTGGTGTTTTATGACTCAATGGCCTAGGGCCCCAGGCATAATTACCATGCCAAGAACGTTGTCAAACCTATGGGGCAATGAGTCACATGAACAGCCAGGGAGGCATTGAGACGTGTGCTCAATCGCACAGGCACCCCACACACAAGGAGATCAAGGTCATGACAGTTCCCCCGCAAAAAAAGGCTTACTGGACGGGGTTTCTTGGGATGGCATGCTTGAAGGAGGTGAATCAGGCGGGGGTGCATGTTCGCAGCTGGTTCCCATGAGTGATTGTCTGTACCATACCCTTTCCAGTCTATGAAGTAATATAAATGCCCTTTCACTCTTTTGGCATCAAGGATTTGCTGAACCTCGAACAGCAGCTGTCCATCTATAGCTATAGGAGGAGGTGGAGGTGCTGGGCGGGTCTGGGCACAATAGGGTTTTAGGAGGGACACATGGAATACTGGATGAACAGGTAAGTCATTGGGTAATAGGAAGCGTACGGCTACAGAATTGATTAAACTGTCCACAAGGAAGAGACCACCATATTGAGGTTGTAACTTATGTGGTCCCTGGGGCCATAGATGTTTTGTGGTAAGCCAAACCTGATCCCCTTTCTTATAATTAGGGCATTGTATACAATACTTTTTTGGCTTACTTCTTCATGTCTGCTTTTGCTTGTTGGAGATGTTTGAGTTCTTCTTGTTGCTGTAGGGACAAATGAGTTATTAATTTCTGTACAGCGGGTATGGGCCCAGTTTGGCTTGCAACGTCCTCAGGTGACATACATGGGTTTGTCCCAGTTACACAGTAAAAGGGCAATACCCTGTTAGCGGTGTAACTGGGATTATTGTAGGCAAATTCTGCAAATGGTCGTAAGGTTCCCACACAGTGGGATTGTTTGTTAAGAAACACCTCAGGGTTTGTTCCAGGTCCTGATTTATTCGTTCGGTCTGCCCATCAGTTTGTGGATGGTAGGCAGGTGGGAGTCGAGCACCAATGTCCAAAGAAATGCACAGGTTGCACCAAAATCGGGAAACAAATTGTGGGCCTCTGTCTGATTCAATTAGTGAGGGGAGTCCATACAAACGCATTATGTGTTGAAAGAACAAAAGGGAGAGGGTCTTGGCAGATGGTATCTGCTTTAAGGCAACAAAATGTGCCATTTTTTAAAATAGATCTATGATTATCCATATGGTAGTATAACCATTGGAAGCAGGTATATCAGTTAAATCAGTGATGAAGTCCATGCTGAAGGTATGCCATGGTAATGGGGCCACTGGCAATGGGGCCACTGGCAATGGATGCAATAAACTCACAGGAGTGTAGTGCGAAGCTTTATTCTGGGTACATATTGGGCATGTTTGGGCATGAGCTTGCACGTCTTTGGACAACGTTGGCCACCAAAACCACTGTTTGCGGTCTGCTAGTATTTTTTTGTATCCTTGGATGCCCAGCTAATGGAGTGTCGTGGCACCAGGTGAAGTCTTCCTGTCGCAGATCATTAGGGGGGATATACGATGTAACGCTGTGATAAAAAAAATCACAAATGTAATTGTTCTCTTTGTACACCCACTTGTCTATGTCTGCTTGTTTAGTGCATTGGCAGACTTTGCCTAGAAACGGGTCTTGGTTGCACAGCCCAATGATGTGTTTCGGGGCTAGGATGTTTTGTGGAGGTGTCTGACTTGTGTTCTGGCCGTCATGTCTCCATTGTGATAATAAATCAGCTTTAGTCTGAGGGCTCCAGGTCTGTATCTGATCACAAAATTGCACTCACTGAAGAATAGGAGTCACCTGATTTGTCATGGGGTCAAGGCCTTCAAGGATCTGAAAACGGAAGGTTTTATGATCCGTGTGTATGGTGATGGTGTGCTGTGCTCTGAATAAGTACTGGCACCATTCCTGAAAGTAGTGTTCAATGGCGGGTAACTTGCATTCAACCACTGTGTATTTCTGCTTGGTGGGCCGCAACTTCTTGGAAATGTAGGCAATGGGTGCATGTGCCCTATAGAAATGTTGCATTGTGATAAGATTCCCCCTACTGACACCTGCGAGGCATGTGCCTCCACAAAATACAATTGTATGGGATCAGGGTGTTTCAGTATCGGGGCTGATGTGAATTCCTGTTTCAGTTAACAGAAGGCTTTTTCCCCCTCCTGCAACCAAATGAAGGGTACTTTCTTCCTCAATATTTTCATAATGGGGCTTACAGTGTCAGAGAAGTGAGTGGTGAACCGCCTATACAAATTGGCAAAGCCCAAGAAACTGTGCACCTTTTTAATGGAGTTTGGGGCTGGCCGATCCAGAATTGCCTGGACCTTTTTTGTGTCCATGTTTATGCCTTTAGGTGACAGGATGTAGCCTAGAAACTCAACTTTTTGAGAGTGAAATGTGTACTTCTCTACCTTGGCAAACAGGGCATGGTCGCGGAGGCGCTGTAAGGCTATTCTTACATGAGTGAAATGATCGGTCATGTTTTGGGAATAAATGAGGATGTCATCAATGTACACGATGACGCATAGGTCCATCAGATCTTGTGGGACCGTATTTATAAAGAATTGAAATGCAACAGGGGCATTACACCGGCCGAATGGCATGACAGTATATTTGAATAAACCAAACTTGGTTCGAAAAGCCATCTTCCATTCATCCTCCTCCTTCACCCTAATGAGGTGATACGCCCCGCACTAATCGAGTTTAGTGTATACTGTAGATTTGCAAACTTGGTCTAGCAAGACGGGGATTAAGAGCAATGGGTATTGTTTTTTATTGTTACCTTATTCAGCGCCTTGTAGTCAATGCAGGCCCGCAACTCGTGGTTCTTTAAAGGGACAAAGAAGAGTGGCGAGGATGCAGGATAGGTGGGATGTCTAATGAACCCTAACGCAAGGAGCTCATCCAGGTCACTCTTTTGATGCTTGGTCTCAGGATCTAACAAGGCATGGATGTGACTACAGGAGAGGACCGCACCTGGCAGTAAGTCTATACGACAGTCGAATTCTCGATGAGGGGGTAATTGCATTGCCTTCTATTTATCTAATACATTCTGAAAATCCTGGTATTCAATAGGTAGGGAAGCTACAGCCCCTTGTTCAATTTGCAGCACAAATTAAGGATGATACTAGTTCCTGTGTTGTGGCATAGCACTGGGTTCAACATTAGTGTGACCCCAGAGTTATCAAGCATAAGGACAAACAATATCAGGGTTGTGGGGCTGGAGCCAGGGTTCTTCCACTATAGCCCCGACCGTAGGTGTGTCAGTGAGGTCAAATGTCAGAGTCTCTGTATGTCTGTTCTCACATATCAGACCTGTTGGTGCTGTCTGGTATCCAATCATGCCCGAAGAGAGTTCAGAGTCGTCCACCAAGGGTGAGGTGTAAAACATTTCTAGTTGTCGAGGAGCATGGGCATGATTTTCCGCTGTTGTGGAGAGATAATCATGGTTACAGGTATGGTTAGGTGTTGTGGGACGTTACTCAAGGTATTTGTCAAATACTGTGAGGTCTTATCTAGATACACACCTGACCGGTTGAACTCTACTCTAGCTGGGTCTCTTAGTTTTCCTGTAATGCATCAGTGGTGGTCGCTACAAGTTTTCGAAATCCTTTTGGTTTCGCAATGCATTCTTTAGCAAAATGCCCCACCTTGCTGCATAGAGGAAAAAAATCAATTTTCTTCTGTGCTCGTTTTCCTTGGAGGTCAAAGGACCAAGGAGTCCCCCGATCTGCATTGGCTTGGAAGTGACATGACTTTTGAGATCAGATTCCTTTCGTAATGACAGAACTATTAATAGTTTAGGCTCTCCGCAGGGTCTTTCACCTCTTTGTACAGATAACCTGTGATCTAGGTGCATGACTAAATCAATAATTTTGGAACAATTGGACGGGGGATCCACAATGTGGGTCAATGAGTCCTTGAGCTCATCCCATGGGCCTCTATAAAAGATTGAGGTTTTATTCTCCTCTGGCCACTGAGTTTCTGTGACTAACCTACTGAATGGCGCAATTTATGAAAGTAAATCATTACTTCCTTGTTGCAGGTTCAGCAGCTCATTATCGCTCGCTTGAACGAAGGTGTGTCAAGCAAAGACATGATGCATCGTCTCCATAAACCTTCCAAAATCATGCAAAACAGGCTCATCATTTTCAATGAGTGGGATGACCCAATTGGCAGAAGTGCCTCCAAGATAAGAAATGATGAAGGTAATTCTAGCGGTATCAGTGGGAAATGCTGTGGGTTTGCACAGAAACTGCAACTGGAACTGACTCCAGAATGTGTCAAACTTGGCACTATCTCCAAAAAAGCGCTCAGGCGAAGCCAGTGGAACAGGCGTGGGTGTAGTGACAGTGACATTGACCGGGTGACCTCCTTCCTGGTTTGAGGAAGTTACGACTGTGCTGCCGGGTTTCCAGATGCTCCAAACTGAGCTGGTTGCAAAACTGGAGGTGCCCCTTTAGACACAGCCCCTGTATCCGGTAGCCAAGGGGAATGATGGGGGCGATACCTCACCAATTCATTTTCTTGTTGTAATGGCATAAGTCGGCTAATGCCTTATCCAATTCTAATGCACTGGGAGCCTCCTGCGTAAGTGCCTGAGCTAGGTCATGAACGCTGAACTGATTGTGCGAGTCCATTTTGTCTGAGCGGAGAAGAGTGTATGAGGCTTGGCTTTCTGTCATACCACTCACCTGGCTCTTGTCCGCAGAGACAATAGTGGACCTCCTATCTCTCCTAGGGTGGTGTCTGAACAGGGAATTGTAACCGTGAATCAACTGCCATCTCATAAGGGAAGACGGGTTGGGACAAAATAACTAACAGAGACACTTGTATGCCTTTGAGATCAACCACCGTCTTCTTGGAGTCGTACGTGTGTCTCTTCTCAGTCCTTCAGAGCGTCATCATGATATGCGCGTAATGTAGTGTGCAATGAGCTGTACTGCAAATATAAGTAGAGAGGTTATTCAACAAATGAGTAGTCATGAAATGTTCCCTCCCGCCTTTGACATGTGTACTAACAGTCACTTGCACAAAAACAAATCTATTGCTGCATAGACTTCCAATAATCAACTGTTACCCTTGGAGTTCCTGCATTCCCGGCAGAAGTTATATCAGGTTTTCACATCACACACCAATGTACACCTTGTTTGTTCAACACTAGGCAGAATTATGCAGAAGAGTGTTCTTTTGGATTTATAGACTACAGCACAAAAAAAAAAAGGATGGCACCTGTCACAGGGCACTGATACCAAGGCCTCAGTATGCAAGTTAAATGATACCCACAATGTCTCAATGTTCAAAAGTTGTCCTGTTTTATGATTTTCAGCATCATAAAAACAAGTCTTAGTGCACAAAACCTTAAGGAGGGTACTTAACCCTGTTTTCTCCTTTTATTTCGTAGGTGTGGCATTGCAGAGATGGCGTTCGCGGCGCCGCTGGATTTTCAGGGAAGAAGATGTCTGCAGTGTTGGAGATTCACAGGAGAGACATGCAGCGTTGCAGGGATGGTGTTCGCTGCGTCGCTGGATTTGCAGGGGAGAAGATGTGCGCAGCGTTGGAGATTCGCAGGAGAACCGCAATGCAGAAGAAGATCAGACGGGTCTTGGAGACGTTCAGGTGAGCTGATAGCTGAAGAGGATCTGCCCTTTTCAACCAGTAGGTATGCCAAGCACTGCCTCGTGGTTTGTGTGCAGTATAAATATCGTTACCAAATCTGAACGTGAGCTGCCCCGGGGGACTGTGAGTCAGCCCAAATATCACCATAGTCATGATGAGTCAGCCCAGATATCACCATTGTTATGATGAGTTGGCCTGAAGGCCCTGAGGGATGATACTGTTTGTGCTTTGGTATTTCATGACTTGGTGGCCTAGGGCCCTGTAAGATAATTACCATGCTGAGAACGTTGTCATGCCTATGGGGCAATGAATCCCATGAACAGCCAGGAAGGCATTGAGACGTGTGCTGGATCCTGCAAGCGCCCCATACACAAGGTACAGGAGGAGTGAGAACACAAGGAGGTCAGGGTCATGACATAGCCAAAGACAGTTATAAGAGCACAGATGCCCCTTTGGCGAAGGACAGCTGAACAGGATCTACTGCTGCAGAGTGGAATGTAGCAGGAGCAGCAGCAAAGTCTGGCTGACCAGCGATGCACCTTGGTCGGTCCAGGACTGATGGGACACAACTTGGGGGTTTAGGACTCATTCAGGCTGGGTTCAGGTGCAGGTTCAAGATCGTGGGAGCCTTTAACGTCCCAGTGGCTCTGAAGAGGAGGGCTCAAACTAGCCCTTGGAGTCACTCTGGTAGTCCTGGATTCAAAAGCAAGGCTCAAACAGCAGGGCTGGCCTCTGAGGGTTCAAGGCAGGCTCCAGGCTGGGCTCTGAGGGTTCAAGGCAGGCTCCAGGCAGCAAAGCAGTCCTTCCATGTACAGCAAAGCAGACTTGCAGAGTGCACAGCAGGTCACAGCAGCAGGCAGTCCTCTGACAGTCCTTCCGCAGGTCCAGAAATTGAACTGACGAGTGGGACTGAGGGCCCTATTTTTATAACCTTGCCTTCTTCGAAGATAGGAGAAGTTTCTAGAGATTTCTCTTTGAAGTGCTTGGAATTTCTAGCCTTCCCTGCCCTGGCTCCAAGCAGGCTGCAGTGACAATGTGGAAGTGACAAGCCCTTTTTGTGAAGTCAGTGCACAACCTATTCAATTACAAGTGGAAATATGCCCAGCGCCAACCCCCCCCCCCCCATCCTGCCAGCAGATGGCCCAGTGAGGCACACCTAATTCCTCTTTTGGGTGACTGTCTAGGAGGAATTCACAAAATCTGCCTGTTACACCCAGTCATGTGAGCTAAGACAGGCTGCAGGCACCAAATGGCTAAGGGCAGAAAAATGCCTACTTTCTAAAAGTGTTACAGCAAACAAATGATGGACGGAATGCTGACAATGCAAACATTCTCCCCCAGTCAAAAGATCTGGGTTAAATCCATTGTTCTTTTGCCCACTACGCCACCCCATTTTGGACCCAGCCATATGCAAATCAGTCTTGACCCTGTGCCCCATGGGAACAGTCCAGACCGAACTGCCAGGTCAAGTCCTCGCTGGACCGGAAACAAGCATCCTGGGACCGGTTTCAGGGTATGTCACCCTTCTTCAGCCAGGCTAGCTTGAATCCAGTGGCGCAGTGAGCAAGGGACCCACGTCTGGGCATACCCATCCCACTTAGGGCGAAAAGTGTTACAGCAAACAAATGATGGACGGAATGCTGACAATGCAAACATTCCCCAAGTCAAAGATCTGGGTTAAATCCATCGTTCTTTTGCCCACTATGCCACCCCATTGTGGACCCAGCCATATGCAAATCAGTCTTGACCCTGTGCCCCATGGGAACAGTCCAGACTGAACTGCCAGCATTCCGTCCATCATTTGTTTGCTGTAACACTTTTCGCCCTAAGTGGGATGGGTATGCCCAGACGTGGGTCCCTTGCTCACTGTGCCACTGGATTCAAGTTAGCCTGTCTGAAGAAGGGTGACATACCCTGAAACCGGTCCCAGGATGCTTGTTTTCGGTCCAGGGAGGACCTGGCCTGGCAGTTCGGTCTGGACTGTTCCCATGGGGCACAGGGTCAAGACTGATTTGCATATGGCTGGGTCCAAACTGGGGTGGCGTAGTGGGCAAAAGAACGATGGATTTAACCCAGATCTTTTGACAGGGGGAGAATGTTTGCATTGTCAGCATTCCGTCCATCATTTGTTTGCTGTAACACTTTTCGCCCTAAGTGGGATGGGTATGCCCAGACGTGGGTCCCTTGCTCACTGTGCCACTGGATTCAAGCTAGCCTGGCTGAAGAAGGGTGACATACCCTGAAACCGGTTCCAGGATGCTTATTTCCGGTCCAGGGAGGACCTGGCCTGGCAGTTCGGTCTGGACTGTTCCCATGGGGCACAGGTTCAAGACTGATTTGCATATGGCTGGGTCCAAACTGGGGTGGCATAGTGGGCAAAAGAACGATGGATTTAACCCAGATCTTTTGACTGGGGGAGAATGTTTGCATTGTCAGCATTCCGTCCCTCATTTGTTTGCTGTAACACTTTTCGCCCTAAGTGGGATGGGTATGCCCAGACGTGGGTCCCTTGCTCACTGTGCCACTGGATTCAAGCTAGCCTGGCTGAAGAAGGGTGACATACCCTGAAACCGGTCCCAGGATGCTTGTTTCCGGTCCAGGGAGGACCTGGCCTGGCAGTTCGGTCTGGACTGTTCCCAATGGTGCACAGGGTCAAGACTGATTTGCATATGGCTGGGTCCAAACTGGGGTGGCGTAGTGGGCAAAAGAACGATGGATTTAACCCAGATCTTTTGACTGGGGGAGAATGTTTGCATTGTCAGCATTCCGTCTATCATTTGTTTGCTGTAACACTTTTCGCCCTAAGTGGGATGGGTTTGCCCAGACGTGGGTCCCTTGCTCACTGTGCCACTGGATTCAAGCTAGCCTGGCTGAAGAAGGGTGATATACCCTGAAACCGGTCCCAGGATGCTTGTTTCCGGTCCAGGGAGGAGCTGGCCTGGCAGTTCGGTCTGGACTGTTCCCATGGGGCACAGGGTCAAGACTGATTTGCATATGGCTGGGTCCAAACTGGGGTGGCGTAGTGGGCAAAAGAACGATGGATTTAACCCAGATCTTTTGACTGGGGGAGAATGTTTGCATTGTCAGCATTCCGTCCATCATTTGTTTGCTGTAACACTTTCTAAAAGTGGCATCTTCAAAATTGTAATGCAAAATTCGACTTTACCATGAAAGAGGATTTTCATTACAATTTCAAAGATACCAAACATGAAATGCTTACCTTTTCCAAATCAAACGTTAGCACTTATTAAATGTAATAAGGCAACCCAATGTTATTCTATTTTACAGATAGGCCTCACAGTAGTGAAAACCCGAATGTAGGAGTTTTTCACTCCTAGGAAATGTAAAGCTTAAAAATACTTGTCCAACCTTTTAATTGCAGTGCACCCTGTCCTATGGGATATCTGGGGCCTACTTATTGGCAATAAAAGGGGAGTTTACAGCTTGGCAAGGGGGTTATATTGCCAAGTCGAATTGTTAGTTTAAAACTGCATTCAGGCTCCAATGACAGCCCTGGGACATTTTTTAAGGTGCCACTTAAGTGGTCGGCACAATAAGTGCTGCAGGCCCACTAGTAGCATTTAATTTCCAGGCCCTTGGTATATAGTATACCACACTACAAGGGGCTTATAAGTAAATTAAATATGTCAACAAGGTGCAAGCCAATTAAACCATGTTTAGGAGAGTGAGCACTTTAGCACTGAGCACAGAGTTCTAAGGCCAAAAAAACGAATTTCAGCACAAAATGGAGGTACGTAGACAAACGATTTGGGGGAAATCACCCTAAGGCTGACAGTTCTAACAGATATGTTTAGGTTTGTATGATTAAATTGTTCATTTAAATGTTTATTTTATATTTTAAGGCAAGGAGTAATGTAGTATTCTGTATTATTCATGATATCAGCTCTTACCTGTTCCAGAACGTTTATGTAGGTTTGTTTAGAATGTTGATTTGAATCATGTCAGTTACAAGACTGATGCATCAGAGGCTGCAGGTTCCCTGTGGCGGCTCCATGGGGTGAAGCTTAAATAAACCTGTTTCTCCATGAATATTTTCTTGTTTTCCTCGAAGTTCACCACACCTGTTTTTTTTTATTTTTTTAAATCTCCCTATTGGCTGTTCTAAAATGTTGGAAGGGGTGTGCAGGGTACGTTTCATGTAATGGACACTAATACTCCGTATTGCTCAGTTGGTGGGTTAGGTTTCATAATGTAAAAGTAGCTTTCATGTACTCCCCCCCCCCTCCACCCACCCCACTTGCGACTTTCTGCAGTGTCAAGTTGTGTAATAAAATATAACAGCCATTAGTTTATACAGCATTTCTGATTAACACTTGTGAGAGAAACATAGAAATGTTGCCCAATAATTACATCTTCTGAAAAATCGTCCATCGATACTTCCTCCTTCAGCTGACTGTCAGCACATGTTCGTGCAGCGGTGCTGTTTTTCAAACACTTCACCTAAATTGCATACATTTTGGGATATGCCGGCATGACTGCATGAAAATATATTTTGTATAGAAATAATGTGTCACACTGCTCTGGAGAAAGAAATGTGCGAGTGTGCTTGTCTCATATACCACAGGCACTGTGTGAATCATTTAGGCATATCCATGATAAAGTACTTGTTTTGATTCTTTTGTCATAGTCAAAGAACCTGGATTACCAAAAGCGGAAGGCAACATTTCCCAGCTGAGAGTTTGCTTGCTAGTTAAAGCCAACCTGACATTTGAGTAAAACCTCTTTGGATCCAAATGTCAATGAACACCACTTTCAGGAAAGAACGCTATGTGGGATAAAGTGGTGAACAAAGTAAATTAGATGGGAGTTGCAAAACGAGATGCAAAGGACTTTAGGAAAAGATGTTTGGATATGTGACATATATCATAAAGAAGATATTGCGAGACGACTAACCTTGTCATGGTACAGATGGCAGCTCCCAAACTGATCGCGACCTCACACGTATTTAGGATCAAGCATTGACTACCATGGACATCAGGAGTATAGAGGAAAGGGGCAAGATGGCGTCCACGCGTTGGACGTGTGTGTGAGTGGCTCCTGAATTGCTCACCTATCCCACACAATCGTGGGTCAATGGCGTAGCAGGAGGAAACGCTATCGAGGGGGAGAAGCAAGAAGCAGAAACTGTTGATGGTTTAATTTTTGAAAAAGCAACAGCGGGAAAAAAAGGAAAACGGCGTGAAAGCGGTGAAAGTGGTTTTCAGCGTGGTGGATTTCAAGACTCGCTCGCGGAGGCTGATTCCAGCTGGGTAAAGTAAGCTCACCTGAGCAGTGAGACGAGTGCGAGTGAGGTACGGTTTGGCAGCTGAAGGTGAAGGGAGTGGAGACGACTCGATAGCTGGTGTAGTAACGGAGCTGCTCCTGGCTGTTAGTGGAGAGGCAAGCGGCATCACTGTAGCTTGCGGAAGACAGTGGACACGAACTGTGGACTTGGGACCGCCAGGAGCCGAGAGTTGGTGAGTGGAGGATATCGGCGAGCCTTGAGACTCTTTGGGAAAAGCAGGCTGTAACGAAATAGAATTTAGGATGGGTGCAAGTTGCTGTTAGCTAGGGAATCACGATAACCGAGCACTGCATTAGGAGTAAAGTGGCTAACAGCAAGTGGTGTTTTAGCAGCCCACGGAGCATTGTGAATGAGGATTATAGCGCTTTCATTGTTAGGAGCGGAGAACTGAAGCTGTTGAGGTGTTGGCGAGTTAACGGAGTACGGACTACTGTTTGTGGCCGAATATATAATAGAAGCGGCAATGCCACCTAAAACCGCCCGTGGTGGGAAAACAAGAGCGGTTGGGGAGACTTTGGTAGGAACTAGAGCGGCATTAGGTGGGGAAAACCTTAAAGAATCTATAAGAGTCGGGGAATGGGATAGCAGTGGTCAAAGCAAGGAACAAAATATGGAAGCTGGCAAGATCCCACAAATTTTTCAAACAGCTGTTAGGAAAAAATCGATGTTGTTACAAAAGACCTCCAGAACAACTGAGGAGCAAAGTATAGGAAATGAGGAACAAGAAATGAGCTTGAGTAAAGCTCCCCAAGAGTTGGCCTTGACAAAAAAGGATATAACTTTGTCTGTTTTGGAAGCTGACCAAACAATTATGGACAGTGCTGCAGATGTGGGAGAAAAGGCAGATAAGGATAAGGAGAATCTAGAATTATCAGAAGAAGTGGCTGGAGTAAGTGATGACAAGACCGAGCGTGTCAGTAGTAAGGAAAGCAAATTTTATTCTCTCTCGGAACATTCAGACACGTCAGATGAGGAGGATCACCAAGTGTGTGAGAATGGCTCTCTACAAGGCTCCTTAAGTAATATGGGCCACGATTTAGATAATATTGCTTTGGGGACACTCACAGTACGTAAGATGAATAAAGGAGGGGGGCCAGGAATAGAAGGGATGGACCCTCCTCAATGGGACTTTTCCTCTTCAGGAGAGATGACGCCTGATGGAATGAATTTCGCTGACCAGGCAGCGGGAGGTATGGCCGAAAAAGTACAGGGAGAAATATCGCTGGAGTCAATTTACAGATGTTTGTCAGAGCATAGTTTGGAAACGCGATCAGAGAACTTGAAAACTCATCCGGCATGTAGGAAACTTCAAAATACGGTTAGAAGGCTTGCAAAAACATGTAATGACTTCACAGAGAGAATGACAGAGGCAGAGACACGCATTTCGGCGCTGGAGGACCAGATGGAGACACAAAAGGGAATCACAGAAACTATGCGTGTCAATAAAGACGACATACAAATTAAACTTGTAGACATGGAAAATCGTTTGCGCCGAAATAATCTCAGGATTCTGGGGGTACCGGAGGGGATTGAGGGGCAGGATGTTCGTAATTTTGTGGTGGAAATGTTTGAAGAGGCTTTTCCAGAACTGAAAGAATGGAATTGGACAATAGAAGTGCAAAGGGCACATAGATTTCCATTTAGACAGCGTGTAGTGAAAGTTGGACAATCGGAACAACGACCACGGGCGATCTTGATATCCCTGAATAACTTTTTGGCACGATAGGCAGTTTATGATTTGGCGCGGCCTGACAGGAAGAGGACCGGGAAGAATACACAATTTTTTGTTAGACCGGATTATTGCCATTATACAGTGGAGAAAAGGTGGCAGATGCGTCAATTGATCAATCCGCTCCAAACGAAGGGGGCGCAAGTGTTTTTGCTAAATCCGGCTACTCTCAAGGTTGTAAACAGGGGACAAACACGGTTTTTTACTTCGGACATTGCAGCTAAGGAATATCTCCAGTCCTTATGATAAAGATTGTTGACTCTGTAATGGTTGATGTGACTTTATAACAGTATTTATTTTGTGCTCCCCTGTAGATTTATGAGACTTGAGAGAGGTGTTTTTTAAAAAAAATTTAAATTTTTTTTTATGCACTATGGGTGGGCAGTAAGGTTATCTTGTCAAGGGAGAAAAAAAAGGGTAGGCCTAGGAGTAGGATTGTGTTGGGAGATGGGTGAGCACTAGGTGGGCTATTCACCGAACATCACAAGGGCGATTGGCCCTAAAGCCTCTATAGTGGGGGAGGGACACAGGGGGGAAGGGGAGGGGGGAGGTTGGGGTAAAGATAAAGGGGAAAAAATCAATTCATAGCATGTGTAATAGGTTTAATATGATTTATAATATGATTTATATAGAGATCTCCATAGGAATGATATGCAATTGGGAATTCTTTTGGATAAATGGCAGTTAAAGGGACTGATAGGGGGCTACGCATATGCACATTTAATGTATGTGGATTGAATAATGTAAACAAAAGGCAACGAGTAGCTGCCGATTTAAGGTTGATAAACCCTGATATCTTGTGTGTACAAGAGACACATCTGCCCTGGAGCAAATGTAAGATATTGAATGAGCTTGGCTATACATTGATTATAGCAACCAGACAATCTACTATGAATAGGGGTGTTTCGATTTTAGCTAGACAAGGAATTTCTGGGACGGGAAGAAAGATGGCAGATAATTTAGGGAGATGGGCTATAACGGAGTGTATGGTAGGGGAAAGTAAGATAGTGATCTGTACGGTATATGGATCGAACTTAGATGAGGCTGAAACATTGGAACATCTAAATGTGGAATTGGCTTTATGGGATACCCCGCTGATACTATGTGGAGATTTTAACATCCATGGGGAAAGTAAGATTTGGGATTTGGAGTATGAGAAATACACAGTGCGTAAACCAAAAGTTTTCAGAGCGCTACAACAACTCTTGCAGGGTCATGGATTAGTGGATGTGTGGGCAGTTGTAAATTATGGAGACCCAGGCTATACATTTTATTCATATCCCCATAATAAATTATTTAGGCTGGATTATATTTTCATGTCTAGGCTACTTATTATGGGGGCAAAGATGCAGGTATGGCCGAGGATCACTTCGGACCATGGCCCTGTAGTACTTGATTTACTTAGTATAAGTCAAGGAAGAAAACAGAGGTTATTTACTTTTAATAGGAAGTTACTTGGAAATAGTCAGTATAATGAACATATTAAAATCTGGGCAACACAGTTTTTGGAGAGTAACAGAGGCTCTACTGCCCAATCGATGGTATGGGATGCACTGAAAGCAGGGCTGAGAGGTGAAACGCTCAGTTATGGGCTGGCTAAACAAAGGCAGCAGAAGATTTTTATGCAGGGGCTTTTGGAGGAGTTAAGGACAGGCGAGCGGGAGCTTGTACAAGTGATAAGAAACAGTGAGGATGTCAAGGAGATACAAACTAAGATTGCATGTGCTAAAGCTAAGATTAATAGGATTTGGAGTCAGGAAATCGCAGGTCAATATAAAATCCATAAAGAAGAAAGGTATGAATATGGGGAAGCTACAGGTCGATGTCTGGCTCAAAGGCTTAGAGGCAGGCAATCCTTGCAGAAGATAGTATCGCTGGATGATGGAAAGGGGAATCTAGTAGAAAATATGGAAGGTATTCTGGCGGTATTTCATGCTTTCTATGAGGAGCTGTATACACAAGATATAGTTAATAAGGGTAACATAGAGACTTTTTTACAACAAGTGGATTTAGTGGGTCTTGTACAGGAACAGCGGGGAGCCTTAGAAGCTCCGATTGCTATGGCAGAACTTGAGGATGCACTGGGCTCACTGGCTAGTGGTAAAGCGGCAGGGCCAGATAAGTTACCATTGGAGATATACCGAATGCTTTTTCAAGTAATAAAGGATGACATGCTGGCTACATTTTTAGAAGCCCAAGCTGGGAATCCGCCACCATCATGGGACGAAGCCAATATTGTGGTTTTTAAAAAAAAAGATAAGCCGGCTGAATTGCCAGGGTCGTATAGACCAATATCTTTGATAAATGCGGATGGTAAAATATATTCAAAAATTTTGGCAGCTAGGTTGGCTCAAGTAATTACCCCACTGGTTTCTATACACCAACATGGCTTTATACCGGCCAGGAGCATGGTCAATCACTTAAATAGGGTAATTGCAATGATTGACTATGCTAGTGTACAACAGAAGAGCCTTGGTATAATATTTTTAGATGCTGAAAAAGCGTTTGACCGTGTGTCCTGGCCATTTCTTTGGGCTGTTATGCTTAAGATAGGATTTGGGCCCCGATTTGTTAGGGCTATACAAACTATGTATAAATCCCCTCGGGCTAAAATTTGTGTAATGGGAAGGGAATCTGCTCCTGTAAATATTAGTAGGGGGACAAGACAGGGATGTCCCTGCTCACCCTTGTTGTTTGCCTTATCCATCAACCCGCTTATTGTATTGTTGGAAACAACGAATAGGATTAAGTCTATGGCTTGTGGGCAGCATCAGGTGCGTGTACTAGCCTATGCGGACGATATAGCGGTGGCAACATCTGATCCAGAGCAAGCAGTGGCGGAGATAGAGGACTTGACTCGGGTATTTGGGGAAGTGGCGGGATACAAGTTGAATGCTGCCAAAACGCAGATTGTATGTTCTGAAGGAGCATGCCCTGGAGAAGGACGGGTTACGGATGAAGCCATGTATTTGGGTATTAAAATCAGGATGTCATTACAGGATTTAATAGAGGTGAATTGGGGAGATATAGTCTCTTCTGCCAAAAGACAATTGGACAGGGTTGAATGTTTACATTTATCGATGGTAGAAGGTGCAATGTACTTAAAATGTGTATTCTGCCTAAAGCCATGTATTATTTTAGGTCAGTTCCATTGGAGCTGACTCGTTTACAATTACTGAAATTACAATCTCTATGTGACAGGTTTATATGGGGACAAAGAAAGCTCGATGAGCTTCAAAATACATGACATTACCATTAGACCGAGGTGGATGGGCTGTACCAAATTTTACATTTTACTATTTAGTATGCTTATTACAAAACATGCGGTTTCTTTTGACTGGAGAGGAAGGACAGTTGGCAGAAGCACCAAATATATATCAAATGTTGATGGGAGCCGAGGTTAGAAATACTTTATTTAAATTTGTGGAACCTAGCTATTTTAAGAGAACACGGTTCAAAGTTATGATTTCAGCATATAAGGCTTGGAAAACAGTACGTAGGATGTTAGCGTTAACTCGGATAGGCTATTATACACCTTTAAACTCTATAGCTATTTTCCCGTCTATTTTCTGGGATACAAAGATGGAAAGGTGGCGCGTTAATGGGATCAGGCAATTGGGAGATATATACTGTGGTGGGGTACTTCTTTTTCTCTGATTTAATGGAACGGTATGATTTGCCAAAACATGATTTTTTAAATATTTACAAATACGGGATTTTTATGCAAACACTAAGTATCTTGAGGTAGTGCCCAATTCTCTAGTGGAGGCAGTTGGGAAAAGAGCTAAGATAGGGATACTATATAGAATGTTGATTGACACTCAGCCTGATGATATAGAGAATCAGGACAGGAAATGGAGGGCACGATTTGGGCTTGAAGGCTCATACGTGCAACAATCAATTGATATTGCTGATAGAATTCTTTTGACAGCAAATCTGCGAACTCAACATTATAAGACTTTATTTAATTTATATCACACCCCCGCAAAAATGATGAAGTGGGGTGGGGCATATGATGGGAAATGTTTTAGATGTAATATGGAAAATGCTGATATAGTACATATATTTCATGAATGTATAGGTTTATCTCAGTTCAGAAATCATATTGAGCAGTTTCTATCAGAAATTACGGGCGTGGTTGTACATATTTCTAAAGAGGTAATGTTAACGGGAGTGGGGGAGGCTACAAAAACAGGTCAAGTTTGTTATCCATTTAAGTACCTTGTATTCATAGCAGTCGCAGTTGCACGACTATGTGTCGCCTCAGTGTGGCTTCAATCTGATGCCCCATCGTTTGAGATGTGGCGAGCGAAGTTTTACAATATTTTTAATTTGGAATATAGTCTGTATTGTTTGAAATCATTGAATAAGAAGAAATTGGGGGCTCAGATTTGGGGGCCTATGCTTAACCATATGGAGATATCTGTTTGAATGTAATTAATTTTTTATATTGTGGAACTTGATTTTTAAATTGGATATCTAATTGATTGAATTTGATTTATATGCTATGAATTGAACAATAAATAAAAAATAAAAAATACATTTAAAAAAAAAGGAGTATAGAGGGAATGTGAGGCGTGGACACGTGTGAGGACCATATTAATACTTGTATTACTACAGTTTTCTCCATGATTTTCAGGCACACTATTCTTCTACCCAGTTATTCCAGAGCTATGATTGTACTTAGCATGTCACAATGTTGAATCAATGACTGTGGTGAATTGTAAGTTGAGGTAATTAATCATAGAAGTCTTTAACTCATTGGTTTCACACCTGCTCCTCTATAAGCAAAAATACTGCAGATGTGGAAGGAGAAACCACAACCAATGTTGCTGAAGTAGACAGCATGGTAAGAAACAATGTGGTCAAATGCCCCATTGAGAAAGTACCTGAAGGTGAAACTGGAGTTGAGGTTGGTGCTGTCATAAGTGCTCCACAGGATGTGACAACAACACCATTGCAGGCTTAATTCTCTGAGTATCATCCAAAAACCTCAAAAAAACCAAGCCACAACTTGTTATTATGTTTTAGTGTATGAGGAAGTTCCTTGTGACTATGAAGTGCCTCCTTTGGAGGATAACCTTGCAGAAGCAGTGTCAGACAATGAGGTGCAGTCCTTTAGCAACATGAAATTACAAGCAGAGACGGTACGCAATTGAACTGACACTTCAGTTTAGAGACTGCAGTGATGAGAAAATCATTGGTTGCAAGAGGAGTGAAATGAAAAATGATGCACTGGTATTGACAGAATTGTCAAGACTTTAGAGACAATATGCACCCTTGTGGAAACCAACAACAGGCAGCAGGAATCTATGCAGGAAGGGATGGCGGAATGTTATCCATGCAGCACCATGCGTACATGCATGGCATGGTCAGGAAGACCTCTGCTGACAATGAACTCAGTAACTACCAATTTGTCATCAGTAGATCAAATTACTGGTGCCATTGCTTCCTCACTGTTCCAAAAATATACAATTTTCCTGCTACAAAAATGTGTTCATTTGCTTTTGGAGGAATGATGCCTATGTCAGTGCTATTAATAGCACCCACCACCAGTACCGGCTCCCCTTCATAACAAGTGGTAGGGTAGGGGGGAGGTGTGGGCGGTAGGGGGTAAATAATTTTTTAAAAAGCACTTACCTGCTGGCCATCGTCTTGGGATTCTTCTGCTCCGGTCCCTGCACACCGCATGCTCCTAGATGCCAATCAAGATGATGCTCTCACACTGGTGATACAGTATGAGAGCAGCGCGGTGATTGGCCTGAGCAGGCTTGTTTAACGCTCACTCACTCACAACTTAGACAGCTGGCCAAATTGTCATGCACACTTACAGTGTGCACTACTCCTCCCCCTGCTCTCATCATGGGCCCGCCCTGCCCAGACTTGGCTGCCTTTAGCGGATTTTTTTTTTTTAATAACATGTTTTTGTTATCATTTTATTTTTCCCGTTTCCCTCAGCTGCGTGGGTCTCAGGCGGAGGTGCAACGCTCCTTCCCCTTCGCAGCTGTCCACCACATGAGGGCATAAAAAACAGTTTTCACAGCTGGCAACTCGCTGTGTCTTTTGAGAAGTGGAGCTAGTGGGGGAGTGTCTTCTACCATTGCTTGTAGAACTTGTAGAACTTGATGATTGAAAATCCTAAAGAAGGTTGGCTCAAAAATTCCAGTGAAAATAGAAACAGTCACTTGGAACGAGCCACGTGCACAGAAATGAAGAATAGCAAATACCTTCACCAATAGTGACTCTGACATGCAGCTAGTAGTGCACAGCTATAGTTGACTTTTGGTCCAGACAGAATGTTTAGGATACATTTCTTATCCAAATGCTAAATCTATGCCACCTGCTTATTGTTTATTTGACCATATCCACATTGCTTGTAAAAATACTCTTCTTCATCCTTCTCTGTGGTAATGGTCTAGGCTGCTTTTCTTCAACAAGTTTCTGTGCTGAGCACAACGTGTTCTCAAGTGGTAAATACAGCTTCCACTGTTCCCACAGCCTCATCACATTATTATTATACATATAATATCATTATCCATAGCCCTGTATGTCAGGGGAACGGTGGCGCACTTTAACAATTACTTTTTCGTCTCTGAAGCTGTTTTCCATTAACTGTGATAAACAGAATAATGACTGCTGGAAGGAAAGAGTTGCTGAACTGCAAATGGTTTACCATCACTATAGTAATTAGCAAAGGATTCATAAACCGGCCAACCTTTTGTGAAAGGCATGCAAAGTAAAGAACCGTACATTAACAAATAAATGCCAAAACTTAAATATAGCTTTAAACTATGAATCTTGTACATTACAAGGATGAAAGTGAAAATGACCATTGGATTTTCTGCAGTGCCCATGTCAAGGCCAAGCTTTCTAGCCTAGAAATCTGTAAATCCATAAAACAATGCTACTATGGCACAATATAATCACAATGGAAAGGTGGTATAAGTCAATAACAACATATATCCTTTCAGTTAATAACAGTAAAAATATATTGCAGCCATTTAGGAACAGCAATTAGCTTTTGGAAAGATCAGCAAGAAAAAGACAGAGGCTGCCCAAGAGGTAATTGCTGTGAGAGATGCAGGACAGAAGTTACTTTGCTTCTGATTAAATATTATTGTTATGCAATGACTCTTATAAAGTGTTTATACATGGGGTGACCAGATTTTGAAAAGCAAAAACCATGCCAGGCCAGACATAAATGTAGGACTAAAGCCTTTAGTGTTACTTTTATGTCTGCCTGTCCCGGTTTTTGCGTAGCCTTGTAAATGTTTGTGTATGGACACATACAGAACACATATATATAAATGTATATGTACACAGACTTACAAGGCTGTGAAATCCTTGTTATGGCAGGGCCTTCACCCCGAGCATTCCTCTGCCCTCCTCCCTGTTGTATTCTGTGATCTCCTGGTTCCTTGCAGCTCTGACTGTGTGAGTGTGATGCAATAGAATGTTCATGAGGGCATGGTTTGGATGAGTGGTCAGTTGGAATGAGTGGGGCTGAGCAGCAGGATGCTGTTCCCGGTGGAGCTGTACCATCTTACCTGTAACTGAATAAACCTACATTATCTACACTACTGGCTACTGGACTGATTACCTACCAGAGCCTAACTTTGTTTACAAAACTCCCCGCTTTGTCTCCTCTGGCCTGGAAGCATGCATCCGGCCTCCTCCTGTGCTGCCTGAAAGAAACAGATAAATTCTTAAATCATTTCAGGCTTTGAGGCGCCTGTGGAAAGGAGAGCCTAGTTTCAATTCTGCTTTGCAGGATGCCCTGACCTTTGTCCCAAAAACTGGGACATGTATTAAAAATTAGGAAAAGCTTTGGGACGCTGAGACAGTCCTCTGAAAACTGGGACTGCCTGGGGAAATCCGGGACGACTGGTCGCTCTGTTTATATACCCAGATGGGCTTCAGCTGCTGAGAAGGAGAACCAAAGAGACACTATAGCTCCGATAGCAAGTTGGACTAAATAGTAAAAAGTTATGTCTTAAACTGTTTCCCAAATGTGGTAATCTCAGAAATGGAATGCTGGTGAACTGGCATAGCAATCCCGAGCATGAGGGTCAACACAGAAAAACTTGTGCCACTGATCCAGTGTGCCTTGAGTGTGGGATACCTAAAGAAGTTTATGAGAGAAGATCTGGGGTCTAGCAGGAGCAATGCTGATTTTTATGTTACTTGAGAAACTGGGGACCATTGCAAACAAGCATTGACTATGTCAATAGATCCAGCTGTATTATATGTGAAAATACGTTTATTGATTTGGCATGTTTATATGTGGATGAGTGAATTTAATAATAGGTCAATGGTTAGACTGATGAGTGAATTAATGCATAGATGAATGGTTGAATATGTGAGTGCACATTAGGATCAGTGCAAAGTGAGTTTATGGATGGATGGATGGAGAGGGGTTGCACCAATCTTACAGGTCGAGGCCTCAGACAGCCGTAGTGATGAAACTACAACATGTCAATGTTGGACCTGGCCCTTTTTGCAAGTTTATCCCCTGACTTTTTGCCTTTTGCCTCCTATTTTTCTGACCCTGCCTTTGTTGGCTTTAGGACTCTGGGCACTTTACCACTGCTTATCAGTGCTGAAGTGCATATGCTCTCTGTGCAAATTGTAATTATGATAGGTTATCCATGATTGGCATATTTGATTTACTGGTAAGTCCCTAGTAAAGTGCACTATGTGTACCCAGGGCCTGTAAATCAAATGCTACTAGTGGGCCTGCATCACTGATTGTGCTACCCACATGAGTAGTCCCGTAAACATATCTCAGACCTGCCACTACAGTGTCTTGAGTGCAATTTTAAACTGCCATGTCGACCTGGCAAGTAGGTTGACAATATGGTTAGAATTTATCCCATAGCTAATGAATCTTATAAGTCATGCTGCTTATCCACTTTAGTGGCCATTCTTGACATGTTGGTGAGCATGCCTGGAGTAATACTTGTACTGACAATATTTTGACCTTATTTTGGCAATTTGTGACTGATAGAAATGGGGGTCTCTAGTTGGCAAGTTTGTACCCTATCTGAGTAGGGACACCGATTTGTGTATTCCTCCGATACAGCCACACACAATGGGGAGCTTAGGTGTGACTGGATGGGATATCGCTGGCAGGGTGAGAGGGAGGAGCTGGGTCCAGCCCCACTTACACTTGAAAGGCTGTGTCCTGTCTCCACACAAAGGGTTCTATATCCCCTGTAGTTAATCTGGAGCCAGGGCCAGGAAGGCGGGGCACCCGTGCACATCAAAGGATTGCCTCTAGAAGCTTCTCTCCACTTCAATAGCACAACTGGGTATAAATACTGGACCTCAGACAGACACCAACTATTTGGTACACTTCTGGACATGCTGATACTCTGCCAGGAAGAAGGTCTGCTGTGCTACTGAAAAGACTGCCACTCTGCTGAATGGCTGCTCTGAAGAACCGCTGCCCTGCTGTGCTGACCTGCTGCCTGCTGCCCTATTGTCTGGATGAGAAGGACTGGACCTGCATTTCTTGGACCCAGAGTGACTCCAAGGGCTAGATGGCTGGTCTCCTGATCCAAAGCCTCAGGGACACAACGGGTTTCCAACAACCTTGAACCCGCACCTGGACTCTATCATCTGTGAGTCTACCATGCTAAGTGGTGCCACCCCAGTCCTGGATCCTTGGAAGTGGGCTTAAGTTGCTCTGCCAGCCTCCGTGGATCCAGCATAATCGATGCATTACCTCTCCTGTGAGGCGCAACCCCAAGCAGAACTGTGCCTTCGTCGCTGCTGCGTGGATTGGACCTGTCACAAAGACCTGCATCACACCGCAGTCCATCGGAACCGCTGCTGTGTGACGCATCTTCAGCCCAGGCCCTCACATCCTTCGTTGACGCCAGCATTGATGACGGACTCAGCATCGCAGCCTCGCAGCTCTTCGGAATTGATGCATTGCCCCAACTGTGCGCCGCATCCTCGACGTCAGACTTCACATTGAGGACGACACAGGCCCTGGCATTGCAGTGTCGCTGCATCTCGGAACCAAAGCATCACTTCGGCTGCTGATGCATTTTCAACACACATCCTTGCAATACTCCGCAAACCAGGATTTAAGGTACTTTGTTCAGCTGGCCAACTGGGTCACTGTAGCTGGCCCGCACTCCATCGTGGTTGGCTTGAACTTACAACTTTGTCCCGGTACAGCGCGACCAGAAATCCGCAGTTGGTGTTTTGATCTTTTTGGGCTATTTTCACTAAAATCTTTAAAATTTCTTATCTCCGGTTCTACTGATTGGATGTTTATCATTTTGGTCTTGTTTTATTTATTCGAAATAATTCTATTTTTCTAACTTGGTGTGGGGTTCTTTTTGTGTGGTATTTTCACTTTTCTACTATTTGAAGTGTTGCACAAATACTTTACACATTACCTCTAAATTAAGGCTGACTGCTCTGTGCCAAGCTACCAGAGGGATGAGCACAGGTAAATTTGGGGTTGTTTTTTGTCTCACCCTCACAAGGCTTGTGGTTGCTGCTTGACCTGATTGACCTCTTGCCTCCATCAGCCAGAAAGACCATTGTGCATGCACTGGTCACATCGCAAATGGAATGTCCTTTATGTGGGAGCCAACAAAGGGAGCCTGATGAGACTCCAGCGTGTCCAGAATGCAGCAGCTCACTTGGTATTAAGTCTTCCTAGAAGATCGTCAGCCTCAAAAGCACTGACTACCTTCCACTGGCTTCCAGTGGAAAAAAGAATGACCTTTTAAAGCAATGTGCTACTGTCACAAAAGTTGGTGGAACATCGGACCCAGTTACCTGCGATCACTAATCTTGCCCTATCACCCATCATGCACCGTCCGGTTATGTGGAACTTTACAGGGAAAGGTTCCCAGAATCTGGAAAGCCAGAATGGGTGCCCGCTCTTTCAGCTACTTAGCTGCTATAGTCTGGAATTCCCTACCAATTCCGTTGAAAGCGCACTCGATTGAACAAGCTATCTGCAAAGAACTAAAAACCTGGCTATTTAGGTCTCTAACTTAAGTTTCAACTGCTGCTTCTTGATCTCCTCCTCGACCCGAATGTCCTGTTTCTAGCGCGGGGACACACCGTTGGTGTAACCAGGCGCTCTATAAATGACATTACTTTACATTACATTAACCAGGGCTCACTCCTCAGTCAACCAACAACCCAATTTCTTACACACCATTACAACATAATGACCACCACTATTATCATCACCACTTCCACCACCATAATTACTACAACAACCACCACTACAGCTACCTCATCACCATTCCCACAAACATGACCAACATTACCACCATCATTGTCACCACCATGACCATTCCATCACCAGAATCATCACCACCATCTTTATTACCACCACTATCCCTACCATCACCACCACTGCTACTATTATGACTACTTCACGACGGTGCAGTGGTATGGTTATAGGTAAAATGGCGCTCCAAGAATGAGTAGCACTTACACTCTATTTAGATTTCTGAGAAATTTATATGGACAGTGCTGAAAGGTGAGAAGGACCACCAGTCTCCCCAAACACGTGGTCGAAACCAACATAAACATAAACACAATCCTCAGCAGACGTCTTTTAAGTAATATGCAATTATCCAATTTGTTTTAGTCAAGCATAAATGACACAGAGAAATTTTCGAGCTTGGTTTCTTTTCTTTATTCTCTTTGTTCTTGCATCAGCCAACACGTGTTTCGTCGCACAAAGGAATTTTGTCCCGCGACTTTCTCAAGGCTGTATATACAAAACAAACACAAGCCCTTTGTAAAATTACACAAAAGCCCTGTGTAAAATTACACAAAACAAGCCCTTTGTAAAATACACCCATCAAACCTCACCCGTGTGCATAGCGGTATTCTATACGAATTTCTGCGGCAAGCACAGGGATCTTTGCCCAAGAGACCGTGCTCATTCCAAAGCATGATAAATAATAGGTTGTTAAACGTAGGCCATCAGAATCTCGCCCCGTATATTAAGTGGTGATGGAAAAACAACAATAAAGGTCCTGATTGTCGGTATCTATCTGCGTGCACCCGGTGTGTGTGCACTGATCAATACGTGTCACGATTAAAAAGCACGATCACCTCCTGTGTCACACACACTTGAGGACCTAGTGCCAATTACTAGGTGACGGTGAGACAGAGCAAAATCAGTGCAATAAGTGTGGTGGCTTTAAAATAAATCCCAAATCACTCCTCACAAGTAAAAGATCAGAAATACCTTAAAAGAGTCCAAAATGTTCCCTGAAAAAACCCATAACCTATTTTAGTATGCACTATTAAGAGTAGACCGGTTCACTAGATATCCAGTACATTGAAGTATTAAGGCTACCTACTTTATCAGTGGTGATAATTCCATCCCACTGGAAAATTAAAATCTATGTTCCGATGTCCACGTCGCATTTAACCGTGGATCTTCGTCATGAGCCAAACCTAGAGCACTAAAGAGAGATAGGGATGTCTTAAACCTCATATGTGATCACGTATCGGCTAAGTATAAGCAAACTTCCTGTATCTTAGCGCCGTGTACAGCAGTATATAAAAGCACACAGCATAAATCAGCAGTATTCAGCACGCTATTTAAAGCTATCTGTGTTCGTGCTGGGTATTATTAAAAAATTAAATTTCAACGCTTATGATATTACGCTATGTAAACCTGTATCTAATAACATATAGCATGTCTCTACAGTAATCACCACGCTATTCCAAAATATCTATGTTCCCGCCGGGTATTCCCCAAACGCCTCACTTAAGCTTAAAACTCTTAGTAAACTTAACCAGGTGCTCCAGATTCTTCTAAATCTGCTGTGTCACACATTCAAATCAAAACTTCCACCATTACCTCGTGTCACTATTTAAACGCAGGGCTACTACAATCCAGTGCCTCTGCTTACCGTAAGAAGGACGTGTAGGTCCCCACATCAGCGCCGTGTTCTCGAGTGCGAGAATGCCGGTCTCTATGATCCACCATTTTTAAAACCTTCCAGCTCACACGTGACATAAACAGAGAAAAGGGACCAGATCCCTTCTCAGCTTTGGGAGCCATCTTGTAACGTGCTCCTAATGTGCTAAAAACAGCCGGATTGCTATTTATAATCAACACTGGACTGACCATAAGTTGGATATCAAACATATTCTAAAACGCCGATTATATTTCCTAAAATTGCATGAAAGAAAAACGTCCGCGTCCTTTCGTACTCCTCCCTTCTTGTATATCGTTCCTGCCTCTCAAAACGGGCGCCATCTTTAAGCCATCTATTCCATATACACGTGTTTTCCTATTAGTTCAGTGAACACCCAAGTGTATCAAAATTCTCGTGTGAGTTTGAGATATTGGAGGTCTCCATTCCCATGCATGTTATAATTAGTAAAGTGGTGCATACTAAATTGATAAACAAATACATATTCACTCAAAGAACAGTTATTAACAGAATTGTTGCATAAAGTAAATATTAAAAAGGCAAAAGAAAGGAAAAACCGTGGTTAATGAAAGGTTATACAGTTTCTACATTAATCAACATTGAGTACATCAAGTTGTTCATTTACACAGAAAGTAATGTAACTCTGGATTGATGTTCAGTTTCTATATCAGTTTCTAAATTAATCAACTTATGTACATCAAGTTGTTCATTTACCCAGAAAGTAATGTAACTCTGGATCAATGTTAATTCCTATATCAGTGCACCGTAATCTCATGATCCAGAGTGCTTCCCTCTTCCGTAAGGCTAGCTCTCTGTTTCTCCCCTGGGGTGTCTCGGAGTATGTTCTATACCATAAAATGAAAACTGTTTGTTGGTATTCTGTGAGGGGCAATGCATGATGTGTGCAGAGATGGGATACCTTTCATCACTCTGTTTCACTGCCCTCATATGTTCTGCAATCCTTTCACGTAATGTTCTTATTGTGCTCCCTACATACTTTTTATTGCATTTGCATTCAATGACATAAACCACAAATTTGGTCATACAGTTTATGTTAGTCAATATCTTGTATGTCTTGTTCCCTGGGCCTCTGAAATCTGTCTTGTTGTTCCAAGCCCATTTACAAACAGTACAGTGTCCACATCCATAGAACCCTTTCATTCGTTGGGTTAACCAGTTTTCTGTTGTTAGAGCTCTGGGGTAACTAGGGCTGAGTAGATTTCTCAAGGAAATCCCTCGTCGGTATGTGATGTTGGGTCTCTCTGACACGGAAACCCCCAGGGATCTGTCTGCTTTTAGAATGTGCCAGTGCCTGTGTAGACTCCGCATCATAACCGCTGATAGTGTATTATACCCTGTTATCATCCGCACTTTGTCATCTCTCTGTGTATCTTTGGTACGTTCTCTAAGAGTGTCTTGTCTCTTAATTCTTTTGATTCTCTTCTCCGCTCTGGCCAAAGTCTCATTATTGTAACCTCTTTTTCGGAAGCGGGCCAACACTCCTTTTTTGCATTCCTCATATTCTTTTTCTTCACTACAATTGCGTCTCATCCGAACAAGTTCACCAAATGGGATGGACCTAATCTGGTGAGCTGGATGAGCACTAGAAGCATGAAGTAATACATTACATGCTGTTTTCTTGCGGAATAGTTTGCTTTGAATCTTATTGCCACTTGTGTATAGTTCCACATCTAAGAACGCAATTTTACTTGTGCTGTGCTCAAAAGTAAACCTGATGTTGCAATCATTACCATTTAGGTATTCGACAAATGATAAGAGTTTGCTGGTGGTGCCTGTCCATATCATTAAGCAATAATCAATATAACGACCCCAATATAAAATAGAGTCATTCCACTCGGATCCCATTGGGCCCCAGATCCTCATCTCCTTGAACCAACCCATAAACAGATTGGCATACGAAGGAGAGAATCTGGAACCCATGGCAACCCCCTGCTTCTGCCTGTACCATTCGTCTTTAAACAAAAAGATGTTATTATCCAGAATCAGCTCAATCATTTCGATTAACATCTCTGTATGGTCCCATGCGCTTGCTGATCTTGTGTTTAGAATTTTTCTAATTGCGCGCAGGCCTGTTTCTCTCCTAATGCTCGTGTATAGGGCTGTCACGTCTAGGGTGACCAAGGTCATGCTATCCTCCCAAATAAGATCAGAGAGTATTGCCAGAACATGTTTCGTGTCCCGGATGTAAGATGCTAGATTGCCCACCATAGGTTTCAGAAATGTGTCAACATACTCTGATAATCTTTCGGTTGGCCCATCATTTCCTGAAATGATGGGTCTGCCTGGCGGAAAGGGAAGGTCTTTGTGTAATTTGGGAAGCGTGTAGATGCATGGGTATCTAGGACGGTCAACTCTAAGGTAAGTAACTTCATCATCATCCAGTAACCCACATTCATGCCATCGTCTTAGATGTTTGTTTATGTGATCTATTAGAGTCCAGATGGGGTTGTTAGGAAGAGGTTCATAGCATTCCTGATCATTCAATTGTGATAAAATATCACGTTCATAATCTGTGTTCTGCATTATGACTATGTTCCCCCCTTATCTGCTTCACGGATCATGATGTCTTGATCCTGCATAAGACATTTAAGTGCATCACGTTCTCTATATGTCAAATTGTCTTTCATTTTGATGGTCTGTTTCTTTCTATCCATGTGTTTGTCTAAATCAGATAATACCAATTTATGAAAGATGTCTATATTGTTGCCTGCCAAAAGAGTTGGTGTCCACTTGGATTTCTCCCTTAGGCTACTGGAAATGCTAGGGTCGCTGACCACATTCAAGTCCCGCATAATCATATCTGTAGTTATTATCTCATCCTCACAATCAGTAAGTGACACAAGTAATCTCGTGTCCAAAGTTTCTTGAATTGAAATTTCACTAGAGGCGAAAACCCCACGTTTTGGTTGCATATTTTTATTGCCACAATCCAGTGACAGAAAATGTTTCTTGATTTTCAGCCTCCTAACAAATTTAAACAAGCGGTATTCTATACGAATTTCTGCGGCAAGCACAGGGATCTTTGCCCAAAAGACCGTGCTCATTCCAAAGCATGATAAATAATAGGTTGTTAAACGTAGGCCATCAGAATCTCGCCCCGTATATTAAGTGGTGATGGAGAAAACCAATAAAAAGGTCCTGATTGTCGGTATCTATCTGCGTGCACCCGGTGTGTGTGCACTGATCAATACGTGTCACGATTAAAAAAGCACGATCTCCTCCTGTGTCACACACACTTGAGGACCTAGTGCCAATTACTAGGTGACGCCCCGCACAGGCAGCAAAACAAGAAGGGGAAAGAGAGGGGGTGCAGGGAGAAGAGAGACCCGGAATGAGAACCAGGTCGTGGAACCTGAAAAAATGAATGATGTTAATGTAGTGAACCTGACCAATAAATGTTTCTCTGATGATACCATATCTCTATTATCGAAG
This sequence comes from Calotriton arnoldi, assembly GCA_963921515.1. Lineage (NCBI taxonomy): Eukaryota > Metazoa > Chordata > Amphibia > Caudata > Salamandridae > Calotriton > Calotriton arnoldi. The sequence continues at coordinate 130,938 of CAWUFW010004759.1, forward strand.
GGCATGAGCTTCTGTCCAAGCAGTATTGGCGATATGTGTGAACTTAAAATAGACTTGTTTAAATTTGTTAGGAGGCTGAAAATCAAGAAACATTTTCTGACAATGGATTGTGGCAATAAAAATATGCAACCAAAACGTGGATTTTCGCCTCTAGTGAAATTTCAATTCAAGAAATTTTGGACACGAGATTACTTGTGTCACTTACTGATTGTGAGGATGAGATAATAACTACAGACATGATTATGCGGGACTTGAATGTGGTCAGCGACCCTAGCATTTCCAGTAGCCTAAGGGAGAAATCCAAGTGGACACCAACTCTTTTGCCAGGCAACAATATAGACATCTTTCATAAATTGGTATTATCTGATTTAGACAAACACATGGATAGAAAGAAACAGACCATCAAAATGAAAGACAATTTGACATATAGAGAACGTGATGCACTTAAATGTCTTATGCAGGATCAAGACATCATGATCCGTGAAGCAGATAAGGGGGGGAACATAGTCATAATGCAGAACACAGATTATGAACGTGATATTTTATCACAATTGAATGATCAGGAATGCTATGAACCTCTTCCTAACAATCCCATCTGGACTCTACTAGATAACATAAACAAACATCTAAGACGATGGCATGAATGTGGGTTACTGGATGATGATGAAGTTACTTACCTTAGAGTTGACCGTCCTAGATACCCATGCATCTACACGCTTCCCAAATTACACAAAGCCCTTCCCTTTCCATCAGGCAGACCCATCATTTCAGGAAATGATGGGCCAACCGAAAGATTATCAGAGTATGTTGACACATTTCTGAAACCTATGGTGGGCAATCTAGCATCTTACATCCGGGACACGAAACATGTTCTGGCAATACTCTCTGATCTTATTTGGGAGGATAGCATGACCTTGGTCACCCTAGACGTGACAGCCCTGTACACGAGCATTAGGAGAGAAACAGGCCTGCGCGCAATTAGAAAAATTCTAAACACAAGATCAGCAGGCGCATGGGACCATACAGAGATGTTAATCGAAATGATTGAGCTGATTCTGGATAATAACATCTTTTTGTTTAAAGACGAATGGTACAGGCAGAAGCAGGGGGTTGCCATGGGTTCCAGATTCTCTCCTTCGTATGCCAATCTGTTTATGGGTTGGTTCGAGGAGATGAGGATCTAGGGCCCAATGGGATCTGAGTGGAATGACTCTATTTTATATTGGGGTCATTATATTGATGATTGATTAATGATATGGACAGGCACCACCAGCAAACTCTTATTTGTCGAATACCTAAATGGTAATGATTGCAACATCAGGTTTACTTTTGAGCACAGCACAAGTAAAATTGCGTTCTTAGATGTGGAACTATACACAAGTGGCAATAAGATTCAAAGCAAACTATTCTGCAAGTAAACAGCATGTAATGCATTACTTCATGCTTCTAGTGCTCATCCAGCTCACCAGATTAGGTCCATCCCATTTGGTGAACTTGTTCGGGTGAGACGCAATTGTGGTGAAGAAAAAGAATATGAGGAGTGCAAAAGGAGTGTTGGCCCGCTTCCGAAAAAGAGGTTACAATAATGAGACTTTGGCCAGAGCGGAGAAGAGAATCAAAAAAATTAAGAGACAAGACACTCTTAGAGAACGTACCAAAGATACACAGAGAGATGACAAAGTGCGGATGATAACAGGGTATAATACACTATCAGCGGTTATGATGCGGAGTCTACACAGGCACTGGCACATTCTAAAAGCAGACAGATCCCTGGGGGTTTCCGTGTCAGAGAGACCCAACATCACATACCGACGAGGGATTTCCTTGAGAAATCTACTCAGCCCTAGTTACCCCAGAGCGCTAACAACAGAAAATTGGTTAACCCAACGAATGAAAGGGTTCTATGGATGTGGACACTGTACTGTTTGTAAATGGGCTTGGAACAACAAGACAGATTTCAGAGGCCCAGGGAACAAGACATACAAGATATTGACTAACATAAACTGTATGACCAACTTTGTGGTTTATGTCATTGAATGCAAATGCAATAAAAAGTATGTAGGGAGCACAATAAGAACATTACGTGAAAGGATTGCAGAACATATGAGGGCAGTGAAACAGAGTGATGAAAGGTATCCCATCTCTGCACACATCATGCATTGCCCCTCACAGAATACCAACAAACAGTTTTCATTTTATGGTATAGAACATACTCAGAGACACCCCAGGGGAGGAAACAGAGAGCTAGCCTTACGGAAGAGGGAAGCACTCTGGATCATGAGATTACGGTGCACTGATATAGGAATTAACATTGATCCAGAGTTACATTACTTTCTGGGTAAATGAACAACTTGATGTACATAATGTTGATTAATTTAGAAACTGATATAGAAACTGAACATCAATCCAGAGTTACATTACTTTCTGTGTAAATGAACAACTTGATGTACTCAATGTTGATTAATGTAGAAACTGTATGACCTTTCATTAACCACGGTTTTTCCTTTCTTTTGCCTTTTAATATTTACTTTATGCAACAATTCTGTTAATAACTGTTCTTTGAGTGAATATGTATTTGTTTATCAATTTAGTATGCACCACTTTACTAATTATAACATGCATGGGAATGGAGACCTCCAATATCTCAAACTCACACGAGAATTTTGATACACTTGGGTGTTCACTGAACTAATAGGAAAACACGTGTATATGGAATAGATGGCTTAAAGATGGTGCCCGTTTTGAGAGGCAGGAACGATATACAAGAAGGGAGGAGTACGAAAGGACGCAGACGTTTTTTCTTTCATGCAATTTTAGGAAATATAATCGGCGTTTTAGAATATGTTTGATATCCAACTTATGGTCAGTCCAGTTTTGATTATAAATAGCAATCCGGCTGTTTTTAGCACATTAGGAGCACGTTACAAGATGGCTCCCAAAGCTGAGAAGGGGATCTGGTCCCTTTTCTCTGTTTATGTCACGTGTGAGCTGGAAGGTTTTAAAAATGGTGGATCATAGAGACCGGCATTCTCGCACTCGAGAACACGGCGCTGATGTGGGGACCTACACGTCCTTCTTACGGTAAGCAGAGGCACTGGATTGTAGTAGCCCTGCGTTTAAATAGTGACATGAGGTAATGGTGGAAGTTTTGATTTGAATGTGTGACACAGCAGATTTAGAAGAATCTGGAGCACCTGGTTAAGTTTACTAAGAGTTTTAAGCTTAAGTGAGGCGTTTGGGGGAATACCCGGCGGGAACATAGATATTTTGGAATAGCGTGGTGATTACTGTAGAGACATGCTATATGTTATTAGATACAGGTTTACATAGCGTAATATCATAAGCGTTGAAATGTAATTTTTTAATAATACCCAGCGCGAACACAGATAGCTTTAAATAGCGTGCTGAATACTGCTGATTTATGCTGTGTGCTTTTATATACTGCTGTACACGGCGCTAAGATACAGGAAGTTTGCTTATACTTAGCCGATACATGATCACATATGAGGTTTAAGACATCCCTATCTCAGTCTTTAGTGCTCTAGGTTTGGCTCATGACGAAGATCCACGGTTAAATGCGACGTGGACATCGGAACATAGATTTTAATTTTCCAGTGGGATGGAATTATCACCACTGATAAAGTAGGTAGCCTTAATACTTCAATGTACTGGATATCTAATGAACCGGTCTACTCTTAATAGTGCATACTAAAATAGGTTATGGGTTTTTTCAGGGAACATTTTGGACTCTTGTAAGGTATTTCTGATCTTTTACTTGTGAGGAGTGATTTGGGATTTATTTTAAAGCCACCACACTTATTGCACTGATTTTGCTCGTCTCACCGTCACCTAGTAATTGGCACTAGGTCCTCAAGTGTGTGTGACAAAGGAGGTGATCGTGCTTTTTAATCGTGACACGTATTGATCAGTGCACACACACCGGGTGCACGCAGATAGATACCGACAATCAGGACCTTTTTATTGGTTTTCTCCATCACCACTTAATATACGGGGCGAGATTCTGATGGCCTACGTTTAACAACCTATTATTTATCATGCTTTGGAATGAGCACGGTCTCTTGGCAAAGATCCCTGTGCTTGCCGCAGAAATTCGTATAGAATACCGCTATGCACACGGGTGAGGTTTGATGGGTGTATTAAATACACCTGTTTTGTGTAATTTTACAAAGGGCTTATGTTTGTTTTGTATATACAGCCTTGAGAAAGTCGCGGGACAAAATTCCTTTGTGCGACGAAACACGTGTTGGCTGATGCAAGAACAAAGAGAATAAAGAAAAGAAACCAAGCTCGAAAATTTCTCTGTATCATTTATGCTTGACTAAAACAAATTGGATAATTGCATATTACTTAAAAGACGTGTGCTGAGGATTGTGTTTATACTATTATGACTACCACTACCGCTGCCACCACCATCACAACCACTACTACCTGTAGGACAATGCCACTATCCGCAAAATCACCTCCACTATCACCAAAACGACTATCACCACCACTACCATCTCCACTACCATGATCACAGACATCACCACAAACACCAATATGACCACTACCATCACTATCAACACCATCACTGCTATCACCACCATCACAACTATCCTCTCCCCTATCACTATTACTACCATCAGCACCTCTACTGCCTCCAGCAATATCACCAGCATCACCATGAACACCACTACTATTAATATCACAAACCTTACTACCACCATTACTACCAGCTTTACTACCAACATGACGTTCTTGAGTGTTTACATATGTAACAGCAATGTACAATTGATGGTGTCGTGTGTTTATATAAGAGATGGGTGATGTGAGCGTTAGTGTTAGAGACATTGTATATTTGTTATCAAAAATAAAAAGGTCCAACCTATTGGCTTTGCCAATGCTAGTTTGTAATTCTGAACACCGAATATATTGGCCAGTGTCAACTCTCTATCCTCACAGTTGGGTAACATGAGATGATGTAAAAGCTATTTGTGTAGATTTTTTTTTAATGCCACACAAAAAAAAATTATTTTATGTATGATGCAGTACACATGAGAAATTTTACAAAGGACCCTAGCAGGAATACTTTTAAGCTGCTAGTTAACAACCATAGTAGTCTCTTGGTGGATGGCAGACCTCCCTCCTGTCCTGTTAAGAGCAGGCCTCCTCCTTGATAGTGGCCTGTCCAACACTTCAGCTTGAGAGGCGAGAGGTCGTAGGAGTCACGGAGATCCTTTGGGTGCGGGGAACACAATGACTGTGGATTTATTTAGGGGTTAAAATGTGTGTTGCATGAAGAATTGAAGTGGTTGGTATGTGCTGCATTGTCTCTTATTGGTTAAAGTCCCTGGATTGAGGAGGTCCAAAAGAGGACTGTGGGCTCCCAAAATACATATATTGTGTGATGGAAAGATGTGCTCGTGGAAAGAGGACATATTAATTGAGTGTCTGGAGAGGTGGAGGGCGTGTTTAGGGTCTTTGTTGGTGGAGCTGGTGTGAGTGTGATGGTGAAGTTGTGTATGTGATAGGAGTGGGGCAGAGCCATTGCATGTAGCAGGATACTGTAGGTGGAAGATGGGTATGGAAGGGAAGCTGTGGCAGTGAGGGTGGGCAGCTGTGGGCAATTTTTAATTATGAAAGGTAACAGGGTAAGGTGGTAGGTTTCTGAAAAATATGAGTCAGTAGATCTTCGGCACTTAGGAGAGCAGACGTTAATGGTAGGTTTGTGAAGACTTGTGGGTGTCGGAGATTGTGTCATGGATGATTAAATCTGGCAGGGATCTTGAGGTGCTTGGCGTCTTGCTGGCTACACTATCTACACTCAGGAAGCACAGGAGATTTTATTTGGATTGAGACTGCCAGAGATGTGTAAGGTGAGATGAATAGATGTGTTGTGACGATAGACAACATTGAGCAAGTTTTGAAGTGATGAAAAGGGCCCAGAAATCATAGGGCTATCTGTTATGGAGGATGGAAGTAGAAGGATATTGCCCATTTTGATGATTGAAATGGAGGTTTTGAAGTTTCGACATACTTGTCCTGTTAGTGACATAGATAGGGCAATTCAAGGGATTTCTGAGTGTTGTGAGATAGCGTGAAATGAGGCTTGTAGGGCTTATGATCACATTTTAAGTCTTCCATTTGCTGGGTGCTATTGCTTTATGGCATATGCTTGCCTCTTATAACGAGCAGAAAAGCACCTTGGGACATGTGATCTGGGTTCATTGGTGAGGGTAGGTAAGTGGGTGGGATGGAACTGGGTTATATTGTGTTGGGTAGCTGTGTAAGATATGTTGTTTTGTGTCTGAAAAAGGAAAAAGGCCAGGTAGGTGCGGCTGAGTGGTGGAGGGCTATTGGGGGATCTGTAGCGGTTAACCAAGGTTAATGCAAACAGAAATATTAAAAATGGATTTAATTCATGGAATCGTTCTCAATATCATGAACATAAACTTTTGCTGTTGCTCCTCTTCAGTGATGAGTTTCAAAGATGTGGGAGACTGATGCTGAAATTCATGATGTGATGTGTAGGCTAAGGCCGGAATTTAACTCCAGGAAGGGTGAATTTGCTAAGTATAACCGTGACTTAGCTTATTTTGACTTTCTAATCCTTAGTACACCTAACCATATTTTCTCCTATATTGGCATTGTTAACTAGCCTATATGGAAGTCTCTAGTTGCTTATTAGGCTTGATTTTATCATCTGTTTTGTGTCCTCGAATGACAGGGGCTATTTTTCATTCCTGTGCATGATGTGCTTGTAAATTCAGCCTCCACTCGCTTTCACTCTCCTAACCATCCTGTGCTCTTTTCTGCCGGCTTCGGTTGCTTTCCTGTACCTGCTAAAGCATCCTTGGGGAATTTTTGAGCTTGATAGCACCACAAAAATCACCTAATCAATCAATAAGTAATTCTCCTCATGGGCGACATGCCCTACCACAGCATCCTCACATGCCACATTTAGGTGCATTGAAATTCTCCGCTCAACTGTTTCACTATGCTGCCTTTATGGATTTGTTTTTTAGAAGTGTTTCTTGCTCGCTCCCACTTCACAGATGATTGAGGCATGAGGTGATACTGAACAAACTCTTTTCAGCTCCTGCTCGCGCTGCCTGTACAGAAAGCATCTAGACCTACCCACACGCATCTCATTCGTGCATTAAAGGGGCTGTGCAGTACGTTTCTTGTTTTTGCCACGTTTTGCTGATGTGAGGAGATGATTTCCTGTATGTATTAATTTCAAGGTTGGCAGCCAACATCAATTCTCTTAAATGCTCAGTTTCCCCGGATACTTCAATCCAATGCTTCTAATTAAATAGAGAGCTGACTCCCGGAAGTGCTGAGTTTGCAAATGGTTCTCTGAAAGAAGGCGGTTCAACCATGTCAAAACAGACATGGCAAATCCCATGAAAATAAAACCCCAAATCCCACTCTGGATGCTAATTAAATACCAGTATCTTGCTTACTTTACTAAACAAAAGAGCCTAAGAGCTCGAGGACACAGCAGCAGCAAGATTTTATTGATGTGTTGATTTTTTTAAATTCCCCTCCTACGCGGCTGTATGACCATCTATCAAGGTGAATAATATGCACCCCCAATTAATATGTCATCTAGTACATTCCCTACTACTACTAGTACTACATCATCAAGGCTAGTTTATTAATGCTATTTTGCCCTCCATGTTAACTGCCTCACCTTATTGGTGGTTATGCTAACCTAGTATATTTGCCTTCCTATGTAGCTGTCAGGTCGATGCAGCGGATACAATATTGTTGTGCGATATAATGCATGCTATATAGTAGGAGAATAACTTCCAACACCACAATCAAGAACATGTCAATTTACACCACAGAGACTGGCATCAATATTGAATTTTGCCCAGTTGAGTAAGATAGCGTCTTAGTTGTACATATTCCATTTTTCTTGAACATCTAATATCAATGACATATCGCTAGAGGGGCCAGGTACACTTTAAGAAAGGGCAAGGTTTTCTGAAGTGTGCTTATGTCAAGCACATAACAGAGAGTTGCATGAAGAGCTTATAGGAACTTTGCTGGGCTCATTACTTTGAAGTGAGCAGGAAGCAATTGCTCCTTGTAGCAGAGAAAGGATGAATCATAAGGGTTTGATTAACAACGTGCCTTAGGGCAGCGGACGAGCCAGTGTCAAGAAAGAAGTCAAATCTCCAAGTCTACTAATGCAGCAAAAGCAAATAATATGTTTACAAGCAGGTTCCATGCCAGCAGGAAATTAAACTTTTGAGATCATTGTTGTACCAGCATTGCAAGAAGGGGATTTATTTATTTTCATCATATATGTTTGGGTTTTCTATAGGCCCAGCATCACTCTATTTCATCTGGTGTGTTTAAAAAATAAAGTTTTTATGAATTTACAGTTTGGGGCTAAACAACAATGTTGGGGCAGGAGTAATTTTTAAACAGTGTCGTGATGAGTGAAAGTAGGTTCAGACAGATATTTCAAGTGGGAGGATAAGTTGCTAAAAAGCAGAGGCAAAATCATGTTTTGAAGAGCACCCTTAACCAAACTAAACTTTAGTTTAGTCCACGGATTGGCTAGAGGACTGCTCCGGAGCAAGGGTGTGTTTGTTACTGAAAGGGTATAATGATTGTTCCCTAAGTTAGGCTAGGTTTTGCTTAGGGGAGGGTTGTAGGTAAGGCAAGTCGGCAGGCCCTCTCCATGGACTTCCATTAACAGCTCTTACAGAGGATGAACGAGGTATAAGGGGTGCACGACAGGCACAGCGTTATTCGTAGATTGTGCAGCGGCATTCTGGGGCATATTTACAATAAAATGTCAGAGCACGGAGCTGCGCCAAATTTGTCAGAGCCGAGATCTGACATTGTCAAATCGCAGGGATGCGCCATATTCTCAAGAATACACTGCACCCCTGTGTTTACCCTAGCGCTGGTGCAAAAAGGCTGCCTAGTGCCTGCGCAGGCATCCTGCCGCCATGTTGCAAGGGTGCCTGCGCTGCAGGAACGATTGTTTATGTGCAGGAAGGGGCACCTTCCTGCACATAAACAATCAATAATGGGGATTTGCACCGTCTATGTGCGCTGCCGAATGCAGCACACATGAAAGAGCAAAAAACGAGGAGAAATTAAGAATTTCTCTTCGTATTGCCATTCTAACCCCTGGTATTCCATGGTGTTCGTTTTTGGCGCTGCCTCAGCCTTGTAATTCTGCGACAGCGTCAAAAAGCAATGGGTGTTGCGGTGGAACACCCACAGCAACACCCATTGCCCACCCCTTTGCCTCAGAGGGCATACTTACAAAGTGCCGTTAAGCCACGCAAAGTGGCTTAGCGTCACTTTGTAAATATGGAAAATGGTGCTGCGCCAACAGAGCGTTAAAAAAGTGATGCCCCGGTGGCGGTGAGGGCTTGTAAATATGCGCCTCTGTGTCTTGGAGCAGGGTCTCATGTAATCTAGAGAGATTAAAAAGTATGAAGGTGCAGTTGTTTTGGCATGTGGTAACAATTGGCTGTACAGCCACTCTGCATTCTAAACATGGAAGGTAGTATTTATATGTCTTTATTGTTGCTGCCAGGGCTCTTTATGTAGTAGCTTTTTTGTTTTCATGGATAGGTGGCAGTTTATAACCAACCCTAATGATTTGCATTTGGATATCAAGTGGGTTTTTCCTCTTCAGAGAAATGTCATCTACCAGTGAGTAATATTAGGGTGGAACAGATAGAGGGGCATTTGTAGATATTCCCTTTAATTTTATTCATTTAGTTATTTTATTCTAGATATTTGATATTGTGCAAACCTAATTCCAAAGAGCAGGAGAATGCTTTAGGAAGAACATTTTTACTAAAGCAAAACCTTCCACACAGTATCCCCGCACATAAATCTGCCCAATTTATAATCAACGAGCTGAAACGTTTAATGTTCCTGACCGGTAAGACGTGGAAGTCCAGCTTCAGGTGTTTTGTGTGTTGGGGCACAGAATCAAAGCCCCAGGTTCAGTGATTTTTAATCGCAAGCACCTATGGGACACAGTTACTGCAAATGAAAGTGCTAATCAACTTTCTCGCACAATAGGCATTTTGCATCAAACGTGGATGTGGGCAGAGAGCTAAATGCAATTGTCTTGCATGGCACAAAATAACTGATAATTTATTCAGAGGGGGCGTAATAGAAAGCCAGACCCACAAAAGTCAAGCAAAATAGCTTGATTGTTTTTTTTTATGGAATCAGCACCAAAGGAAAACAATAAGCCATTGGGAATTGTGTGATATTTCCTTGTGCAGTAACTGTAATTATCTCTCACGTTATAATTATTCTGCAATTGACGATTGGGCGGTGGTCTGTGTGAGTGTGCAAATGTCATGCAATACGCGACTCGCTTGCCATTCGCCATGGTGCAATGCTAATTGATGCTTAGATCACGCAGACCCGGCACATTTAGCACAGGTGTGGCGCGTGAGTTGCACACAATAGATTGTAAAAGCAGATCTTTGCTATTTTTTGCTGTTCGGGCAACGCAGCCCTGCAGATGTCCGTGCCGCAATGTGTTGCGTGATATTTGGTTAATCTAAGATAAATACTTGGGATGGAGAATTACTAGGGTCTCCATTATCACATTGGAAGGCGTGAGTTGTGGAAGAATGGATGGAAAAAAACCTTGGACAGATTTAAGAATTAAAAACTGTTCTGCTTGACTGCCGCTATTCACTCAAATGCCATGTACAAGGGTGTAAAGCAGTGCAGGGGTGCCCCAAACCTTCAGGGGAGCCCCATTCAGCTCAAGGCCAATGAATACCTAAGAGATATGGGAGACTAAGGGGCCCCACTTTACATCCTGCAGGGGGGCCCATCATTTTGGGATAAGCCTCTGGCCATGTGTGAAAGAAGACAGCATCCTTAATATTGTTAAAGGCCAAGGGATGCTTAAAAGGGCTAGTACTGTGGCCTCTTCTCTTTCCGAAATTGTAAACAGGTAATCCAGGATTGTACTGATGTGGTCTCAATGCTCCAGGGCCTTTCACAGTTGGCAGGAAAAGGACATAGTATTTTCATACATCTACCCATTTCCGCGGGTGTCTAGGGACATATACTGGGGTAGGCAGATATTTTGAATTGACAGATATTTTTAAAGGAGTAAATTGCGTTTTCTTGCATTGAGGAACTATGATCTGTAAATGACTGGGGTTAGGGATAGGGGGAGCGAGGATTGGTCAGGGAATGGAAATGGGTTTGTTTTCTTATTGACTTGTGACATGTTTCAGTGTTGAAATGGATGGGAGCCATGGGCCGGGCTATTTTGCTCAAGATGGAGTCGAATTCGCCCTCACAAACATTAGGTTGTGATCTGTGTTTAGTGGAAATGGATTGGTGTGGAGAGGAGCCTCACAGAGTTTTGACGGCCATTAACTCAAGGTTCTATACACATGGCAGGTTTGTTTAGCTGAAGTTGGAATGACATGTGTGAACTTTAAGATGGTTATATATCTTGCGGAACATCAGCAGCAGAGAAAAACTCAACTATAAAGGCAGCTAGCTTTTTAAGAATAATATATATCCTTAAACGTATCAATGCAAACCGAAGGACCCAAATGGAGAAGTCACAATCCAGTAGAAATGTGGTCTTTCGTTTTAACATGAGTCAAAAAGTGTCAACAATATTTGTATTGAATGAATTCTGACCAGTAAAAAATGTGGCACTTCAAGGTGAAAATTATGGCAATGATGCCCCCAAAAGAGACGGCTTAATTGACGAAATAGACAATATAAATGGCCTTAATGTGATACTTTTAATGATAGGTGCTAGATGCATTAATTCCTTATTTGTTATAAGAACAGGTCAGCCCTTAAGTGATATTTGCCTGAGCTCTTTGGACTTCTTAGATGTGCTTGGTTTCAGAAAAGAGTGGAGGATTAAGTTTAAGGCCCTGAATTCTGTCGTGGATAGCCAGTAGATTAAACACATGTTGTAAACCCCACCTTGAGGCATTGCGCTACAACATCAGACGCCCATGGGTATCATCATTAGAGCTGGTAAAGTGGAAGTCATGTGATCTTACAAGACTGCGGAGGAGATGCTGATGCAGCAGAAGTAGCTTGCATTACAGGATTAGATAATGATGGCCAGGGCCCAGGGCTCGTGCCCCGGGGTAGCCTTCAAATGACCACAGAGACAAGCTATGCCATTGAACTGTGCTTCACTATAACCCGTCCCCACCTTTCTGACCCACCTATTTTTAATGCGTCAGCATGACCCCACAACCACATACCATGATGCACCAGTATGGGTAAGTGACAAGCCCCTTGATAAGGAAAATTGGTCGCCTCCAGATTTGCACTCTCATCTTTGCACTGCACGGCCTTATTTCTTTTTAAAAGTCATGTGACGCCAGTTCCATTTTCCCCCAAAAACAATGTGGATCCCTGTGGCAGGGTGGAATGGAATAAGAGGCAGGAAAAAGACAGAGATCCAAATGGAGCTTTATTTGCGTAGAAGGTGACATACGACCAAGGACACTTCTGGATGCTCCCAGGAACACAGCAAACTGACTCCAGTTCAGCTGACGTTCCTAGAACGATTCAGCCGGTTCCAAAGAACATGGAACACACATCATAAGCATACAACAGGAGGCTCAGAGCCTCAAGCAATACATAGAATCCCAGCATACCACATCACCCTCCCCCCATAAAAACAAAAACCACGTCTGAAATCCATATCAATACATAACAAACTCTTTGTACTTGCATGGTACTCTTACTACCCTGGAACACCGAGTTGTCACCGTTCCCTGAACGCTAGAAGAAGAAGCGGAAGGAGACAGAGTGGTAAGAGAACTGGGTGCATCACGTCCAGGTTGACTAATAGAACCATGTGACACAACATCTGTGGATAACATCGAATCAAAATCATCAACGGGTGTACGGGTTTGATTGTAAATGCTGGCTTGACTTTTAGAAATTGAAATCAAACTGTTCTTGTTCCACCAACCTCTACCCTGAAGCAGAACAGAAGCCGCACCTGCTTTGATGACCCTGACCAGCGAGGTGTACTGAGATTCACCCTTAACCACTTTGTGTGGTTTCTTTATGAGAACAAAATCATTTCTTTGATGTCAACAGTGCGAGCCTTATACATTTTGTCATACCAACCTTTTTGTTTGTTCTGCTTGTATAAAACTCTTTGGTTTATGTCAGAAAAAGAAACCTTGTCACAACCGAACTCTTGGCCAGAAATCAATCTGAGCCAACTGGGAATAAGCTTAGACTTAGCGTCTCTACCCCTTAAGCATGTAAAAGGTGCTACACCTGTAGTAGAGTGGGGACTAGTCAAATAACTTCAGATTTTGTCTTCTAGAAACTCAGCCACATTCAATCTAGCTGAAAGAGCTGTTTGAATTCCCTCTTTGAGGATACGGTTAGCCCTTTCCACCAGACCATATGAAGAGGGACTATAGAGAGCCACTTTGAGGTGAGAGATATCTAACTTGGCTATGAACTGATTCATTTCTTTTGATAAAAAATGAGTGCCATTGTCCGTAACCAAGGTTTGTGGACATCCTTCAATTAAAAACACTTTTTTGAGAAAATTAATAGTGGTTTTAGTGTTAGGAGTATCAACAAATGAATAGTAAATCCATTTGGAAAAGTAATCTACTAATACTATGAGGAATCTCTGATCAGCAGGTAGCAAATTGAATGGTCCAGAGGATTCCAAAGCCACCTTAATCCAGGGACCAGGGGGTATGGGAACAGGATGAAGCAGCTTAATGGTGGGAACCCAATGTTTATAAGACACTAGACACTGGGGACACTTATCAACAAAATTGGAAACCATTTTGTCAATGCCAGGCCACCAAAAGAACTGCTTAACCTTTTTACAAGTGGAGGAGATGCCTAGGTGACCACTGTTAGCTAGAAAAATGATGCGCTCACGCAAACTGGCGGGTGGAATAAAAAGACTACCACGCATGCAAATTTGACCCAAACAAGAAATCTCAGCAGCCACATTGGCAAAACTGCAAATTTCCTCCGATTGCAGTTTACCAGTAGGCCAACCCTGTTTGCTAAACTTGATCACCTATTGTAAGTTCTCATCTTGAGCAGTTGCAGTATCCCATTCCTCTTCTGAAATGACTCCTTCACAAGCATATAAAACCTCAACCATGGCTACAACACACTCTTCATTACCCCCAACATCGACCTCACAGGATATTGGCATGCTGGATAAACAGTCAGCTGTGAAATTCTTACCACCTTGAATATACTTAACTGACATGTGAAATTCTTGCAATTTAGATTGAAGTCTGACTAGACGTGAAGACGCCTTGCCAAGACCATTCCCACTTAACAAATAAACTAAGGGTTTGTGATGGGTGAATAAGTCAAAAGAAGTGCCCCATATGTATGTCTTGAACTTATCCACCGCCCAAACACAAGCAAGAGATTCACGCTCAATAGTACTGTAGTTGACTTCTGCAGGAATAAGGGTGCGTGACGCAAAGGCCTTAGTATTTTCACAGCCATCAACAATTTGTTTGAAAACCGCCCCAATTCCTTTAATGCTAGCATCAATCATGATACAAGATTTTCCTCAAGGATTAAAGGATTGAAGTGTGGGAGCATTCGACACCAAAGCTTTAATCTCATTAAAAACTTCATCAATTTGAGATGTCCAAGTAAACTTAACTCATTTTTAGGTCGAGCCTAGAGTCAGCGCGCAAGCACTGCTCTGGTGAAGATCTGCTGTAGTTCAGTACGTGGGGGAAGCCCCGCCCACTCCCCCGCCTGTATTTTTCATTGGCTTGTGTCTTTGTCCTTCGTAAATGCTGCCTTCGGATTGGTTTATAGGCTTGTTAGTCCCTCCTTATTACGGCCATGTCGTCATTTGTATCCTCCCATGGCTGCTGGCCCCTTTACTTCGAGTGTTACACTGTACATGTTATTTAGAGTGTGAGCACTATTTTCTGTAATGAGGTTCTCCTACTGCCTTCTCTACTCCCCCCTCCCTCCCGTTGTCCGTGCCTTCTCACCCCCTCCCCCTGCCCGCACTCCCGGTGTCCGTGCCTTCTCGCCCCCTTCTCCCCCTCCCCCGCCAGCACTCCCGTTGTCCGTGCCTTCTCCCCCCTCCCCCCACCTGCACTCCCATTGTCCGTGCCTTCTCCCCCTCCCCACTCCCGTTGTCCGTGCCTGCCCCCACCCTCCCTCCCATTGTCCGTGATGACTACAGTTTGCAATGCAATAGGCCTCGCGTAAATGTGAGTCCTATTGCATTGCAAATGCTTGTTTCAAGAGGAGTCGAGCAACTGGTAATTACGTCTGTCTTTTATTTCTATACCAGCTGCCTCCATGGATCCCAGAGTAAACAAAACCTGTCTGACTTTTGACCTGCTCCCGTAGTTGCTTGACCAATCAGAGAGTGCCCTATTGGCTCTACAGGATTTCCCCATGTCCCCTCCTGTACCTAGGTTTATGTCAGCAGAGCCAAGATGGCGTTGTCCATGCAGTGGCTTCAGCTCTCTACGGTAGCCCGGGGACTGTCATTATTACTATTTTTCTGCCTCCACCTGAGCTCAGCTGAACCGTGCACTGAGACCCCTTCAGTCCCACATCGCAGATTTGAATATAAGTACAGTTTCAAGGTACCACACCTGGTGCACAGCGATGGTAGCGTGCCTTTTTGGACCCGTAGTGGAAGTGAGTATGCCAGAAACATCTTTTTCAAACAGTTGGTTAGAAGGCAGACTGCCTATATACATAGCAAAGCGCCTGTCTATGTGCATTGATCTGGCACCGAGAGCCTAGCCCAGGCCGATTATTTTGTGCACTGTGGGAATTCTTAAACGGTTCACTTCCCTGCATCTTTATTATAGCACTGTGCTGTTCTGGGCTGTAAAGATGTGATAAAAAGCGAGTGTGTGTATGTGTTCTGGAGAAAGACCAACAACTTGTCTATATGAATTGACCGGCCTATTCTGAGTTATTAGCAGATGTGTCCACTACAGAGGGTTAACCTGTTCAACCAAAAAGCATTGCAGAGTGTAAATGTGCACGATGGGTAACCTCGCAGTGTTAGTCCTTGTGCCCCAGAGGAGTTATAAAGTGTAAGTCTTAGTGTCCCCAGGATCCACCACTTGTACTATCATTTAATAACTCGTAGAATAACCTTCCCATGTGCTAGCAAATGATAGAGGGGTATTGGTAAGTGGGTCTAACTGATGGCTAGCACTTGATCCAATAAAAATGCGAAGTAGCTTCCTCGAGAAGTTAGGTGATAGGCTCATTAGATGGTATCTGAGCCCGTTAGACTACGTGTACTCAGTCCGTGCTCCCGAATTCTGGATCTAGCAGGACCTTGACAAAGCATGGATGGGCAAAGAAGATGGGTGTGGTGCGCACAATATAAACAAAGGAACATTTAGGCAGTGACGGATTTGGTCCATTTTTAACAAGTCTTAAGACGTGAAAGTTACATATCTTTGGTAACATTGGGGCTAACTTATATCAACATTGCATTGGCCCTGTGCAGGGCCAAATTTATATTTACGCAGGGGTACAGGGCATGGGGCATTAGTGCAGACCATTCTACGTGTCCAGTGCCCTCTGAGAACAACAGCAGAAAGTGCTTATTTGAGATCTGGGAGGAGAAAACTGTTTAGAGGGCCATAACCTATGTCCAGTGCTTGTCCATTCCCATGCCCAGAGAGTAGCATGGGCAAGATTATTTTGGCTACAAAGCATGCCTAAAAAGTATGGACTGTGAACTTGATGGCAAAATATTTTCCAATAACTAACCATAAATTGTGAAAGGCAATGTTTTTTAGGCTTGGATCATAAATAGAATGTTCTTCAGCAGTGATTTCAAAATGCTTATTTCACAGGAATTATGTCATGTTGTTGAATAGTTTATTTTCCAATATTTGTTGAGGTCAGAGTATTGTAATATACTATAGTCTATAGCAGCAACATCTGTTAATGTTTTTAAAACAAGCATTTGCAATGCAATAGGTCTCGCAATTACGCGAGTTTGAGTTATTGGCATTGTAAATGACAATGCCTTTTATTTATGTTTTGGTTTTTAAAACATATATAAAAGGCATTGTCATTTACAATGCCAATAGCTTTAACACGCGTAAATGTGAGACCGATTGCATTGCAAAGGCTTGTTTTAGTAGTGTACGTAAAGGGTGGACTTGTAATGCATACCCTGGAATGAAACATGCATAATACTCGCACAGCCCTAGAAAAGATCTTAAAGTATCTTTATCAGAGGGAGCAGGAGCTGCCCTAATGGCCTCTACATTGTAGGCTTTTGGTTTGATACCCTCTGCGGAGATGGTGTGGCCAAGATACTCAACTTGTTGCACAAACATCTTGCACTTGTTCATTTTGACAGTCATGCCATGTTTACCCAAGATTTCAAAGACCTTGTTAAGGACAAGCATGTGTTCTTCCTCCGTCTTAGTATAAACCAAAATATCATCCTGGAAGGCTTGAACATGTGGTACATCACAAAATATTGTGTCCATCATTCTCTGAAAGACACCTGCGGCCGACGCAAGTCCAAATGGGAGCCTAAAGTACTTAAAGGCTCCAGAGGGAGTCACAAAGGTGGTCAGGGTTTGAGACTCCAGACTAAGGGGCACCTGATGATATGCTGAGTGAAGATCAATGGTGGAGAAGAACTTTGCCCCATTGATATTTGCCATCATTTCTTGTATGCGAGGAAAGGATGGTCCAGTAAAAGATTCTGGTTTAGGGACCTCAAGTCCACACAGAGCCTCAAATCCCCTGAGTGTTTTCTGGTCAAAACGACCAGAGAAACCCACTCAGAGGATTCAGTTTTAGTGATGACCCCTTGATAAATTAGATTGTCCAATAAAGCCTTCAAACCTTCTCTTGTGCTCAGAGGCACGGGGCGCACCTTGTGTATAACAGGAACTGCATCTTTCTTAAGCTTTATGGTATGCTCAAAACCCTTCACTTTACCAATAGTATCTGAAAAAAAACTAACTGGGAAATCTTGCAGCCATGGAGTGCAGTACAGACACATGACTCTGTATGGCTAAGACAGGCATGTCACCAAGCACAATGGGTTCTTGGTGACCGGGACGCAAATAAATACCCAGCCTGGCTAAGTCCATCCACCCAATGATATTTCTGCCCCTGACCGCAACATAAACCTTGGTATTAATTTGTCGACCCAATACTTCGAGCACAGACTCATTGTACCCCATGAGCTCAATGTCTTGCTCCCCGAAGGCCTTAGGGCAAATGTCAGGCGTTTTAAGGATGGTATCAACAGACCAATGTTTGTAGAATGTTATGTCAGCCAAAATGGTGACAGGGGCACCTGAGTCAGCCATCATATTCAAAGCCTTCCCATCAATAGTGGATTGACAAAATGGGCCTTTGACCACTTGCTTACATGGGGCATCAATAGTGAGGATACTGTTAGAAAACCTCTGATCGCATTCATTCACCACCTCAGAGGTTAAAGGAATGTCCACATGGGTAATTCTGACTCTGTCAGGATTAACTGGCAAGCTCCTACACAACCCTTGAAAATGCCCTACCTTGCAGCAACGATTGCACTTTTTGCCCAAGGCAGGACACGTGGGATGATTTCCGAAGTGTTTTTTGTTTACCCACACCTATAACAAGCCCCCCTTTGAGGCTTAGACACTTTAGAGATGGCTGCCACACAGGTTCATCAGAAATTGCATTCACAGGCGAACTAGCATGAAACGAATTGGTGTGGACAGATACTTGAGAATTCATAACTTGAGACGTTATGATTGACTTCTCTAAGCTTCTAGCAATGTCTATTGTCTCGCTCAGGGTCAGGTTCTTACAAGTCAATACCCTTTCTTGCACCTTCTTGGAATAGCAATTAAAAACAAATTGGTCTCTTATATAAATATCCACATTATTCTCAAATTCGCATTTTGCAGCCAGAACACGTAAAGTAGCAATGTATTCCTCCACTGTCTCGTCTAGCACTTGCTTGCACTTGGAAAAATTATGTCTCTCCAGGAGAACACTTGTCTCATCAGTATATTGCTTCCGCATTCTCTCTTTAGCCTCAAGATACACATTCCAAGGCGTGTCCTCCCCTGCAGGTGCAGCAACCATGGGCAAATTGTTAAAGCCCCCTTGACCTGCGACGCCCAGATGATTGAAAATGAGTGCTGCCTTCCTAGAGGGAGAATAGCCCACAGCGTCAATTGCCGTGATGTAATTTTCAAAGATTGTCAGCCACTCTTTCCATTTGATGTCAGGTCTCCCTGGCTTTTGTAAGAAGGGTGGAGGTTGTAGAGCTCCTTGCACCATTGCCATGGTAAGTAGAGGGTGCTGAGGACTGACAGGCAACTGCAAACCAAGGGAAGATCACATAGGCTCCGGCAGCTGAGAAAAAAAAAAACAACCCTAACCGGATGCAAATCAGTGTCTTGCAAATATGTGGATAAAATGTGGACAGCGTTCAGAAGTAGAGTAATAGCCCCAACAAGAGTCAAGAGATGCCTCCTAAAGTTGCATTTCCCACCGGTCACGGATAAACAGTAAAAAAAAACAACTCTCACCTGAGGCACAGAAGTCAGAATAAAGCCTCACAGACCACTGTGGAGAAATCAAGGAGCGGTCTGAGACGCAGCTGATCGCAGCAATCCGAGTATGCGATCTGTGTAGCGGCTGATCGTAAGTCGATCTGGCCGAACAAGAAAACCAAGATGGCCCCCGACGTACGCCGACACGCACTGGATGTATGTGAAGTTGCTCATGCGCACGGCAACGCTTCGTGCGCTGCGCTCCAGCTCCGAGTTCCAGGAAAAGAAAACGAGAGAGCATTGTGCTTAGAATGCAGCAGGCCACTTAAACAATGCCGGCAACTGTTGAAGGGGAAACGCCAAAATTCCAAACATGCCAGTAACAGCAGGCGGAGGCACGTAATGTAAAAAAAACCAAAAAACTCACGATTCCTGAGTAAACGTTTGTAGCGGGTGTCTTCAGAGCGTATTAATTCTCCAGGGTCCTTCCACCAGGTGGCTAGTAAGCGTGGAGAGTGTCGGCGGGTCAACAGCAGGGCAGGAAAGCCGAAGAGCGGCTCCGTCTTGGCAAAATTCTGAAACTTCCTCACCCCACTCCTGGCACCTAAATCTGGCAGGGTGGAATGGAATAAGGGGCAGGAAAAAGACGTAGAGATCCAAATGGAGCTTTATTTGCGTAGAAGATGACCCACGACCAAAGACATATCTGGATGCTCCTAGGAACACAGCAAACTGACCCCAGTTCAGCTGACATTCCTAGAACCATTCAGCCGGTTCCAAAGAACATGCAACACACATAAGTATACAACATGAGGCTCAGAGCCTCAAGTAATACATAGAATCCCAGCATACCACAATCCCCCTGCCCAAACTACACAGGTTGATAGGGGTGGTGGGGTACTCAGGATTTGTTATGTTCCTGCATGGCTCTTGTGTCCACAATTGAAAAAACACAGGGCCTCATTTACAAAAAATTGTTGTAGGGCTGCGTCACAAGTCTTTTTTGCGGCATTGCACTACGCCAATTTGAAAGGGCAGGAATGCACCATATTTACAATATACGGTGCATTCCTGTCTTATCAGCCAGCTCCGGCGCACAATTCGGTGCCTAGCGCCATGGTGCAAGGGTGTCTGCGTTGTTGGCAGGATTGCTTTTGTGCAGGAAGGGGTACCTTCCTGCACAAAAACAATCCATGGAGGAGTTTTCCTCGTTCTATGTGTGCTGCAGAATGCAGCACAATTGGAAAGAGAAAAAAACGAGGAGAAATTAAAACATTTCTCCTCGTTGCACCTGCTCTGGGGAGGCGTAAGGTTTTGGCACTGCCCTGGTTTACATGGTTTTGTAAATCTGAGGCAGCATCAAAATCCATGGGTGTTGCGTGGGAACACCTACTGCAATGTCCATAGAATGCCTCCTTGACAAGGCTTTGCGCTGCCTTGCCTTACTCCATATCTATGAGGCCATGCATAGGCACGCAGGGTGGCTTTGCGTCACCTGATAGGTACGATTGAGAGGCCTATGCCACCGGATCGTCAAAAAAAGTGACGCTCCGGCAGAGCAGGCCTCTTGTAAATAAGCCCCTTAGTTTTAAAGCATAAGACAATTGTTAAAAGCAGCTTCAGCCACAACTGTTCAACTGAGCTCAGCACTTAGCCTGACCTTAGGGGGAGGGATGGATTTAGAGTTTAGCAAACAGAGTACTCCATCTCAAATGTGTAAGAGCACTCTGTCCGCCAAACTGATAATTCGCCAGGCCTATTTAGGACTACCCAACGGAGTAGGGGCCATCAGAATAAGGACATTAACCTGCCCACCCTATTTAGGGTGGATGCTCTGATGCCCTTTTTTTCTGCTCATCCTCGCCAGGTAAAACAGAAACATGAGGAAAGAAAAAACAAATTATGACCACAACACCAAGGGGAAAATCTACCTGGTTGTGGGGTCTCCTTATTTTTTAAACTATTGTTAAAAGTTTGTAATAGATTAACAGCGCACGTACATCAAATTTGACTGTGATTACAGTCAAAGTACTGAGATCTCCTCTGGGCCAGTGATGATCTTAAATTTGGTGCATGGTAGTCGGTCAGGATGGCGGATGTAATGTGACGGGGCAGCCCTATGCAACGGTAACAGAAAGATCAGTGTTAGACTAGGTGCACATACTTTGCTCTATGCGGAGCTAAGATTCATGATAGCATAGTCTACTTTGTTGAGCACTCCTAAATCAGTTTCTTGGGACAGATATTTATACTGCCCCCATTTCAGTGTGTTTCATATTATAGACCTGAAGATGACTTATGATAACTGCTGTTATTGCAACCTGCCACCTCATGGAGTCCAATGATACACCAAAGCCGAGCAAACAGGTCAATGAAAACATGTACAAGAGAGGCCAGTTCCATGTAATGCTCCTTGTAGGCAGATGGAAGATGACTATGGGCTTCTGTTTCTATATGGCGCCTGAAGGTCTGCATTATGCCCCTGGATGTTTTCTCCTTTATTGCAGCTCCAATGGGGTGTTACATGAAGCAATGAACCTCATTTCTGGACGCTAAGCAGGTATTGGCCTATGCAGCAGGATAGGGTGATCACTGGAAGACTGGGTGCACGGGTCTTATCCTCTAGGAACAAAGATTCAGCAGGCAAAGATGCTAAAATGCCAAAGAAAGCCTCTCAGAGCAGCATGAGCAGGAACTTCTGCAACTGAATCACCTCCGTTGCATGGTTTTATTCTGTCCAGTTTTTAGCGCTGCTGTATGGGCCCATCTCCTTGTTATTTATTTATGTACTCTTTTAACAGAATTAAAATGCACTCTAAAGTGATTCTTTACACCTTTAAAGCAGGCACGTTTTCCTACGTGTCATTTTTTTATGTGAAAACATTTCTGCAAAAGGTTTAACGCATTCTAAGGTGTAATCCTAACACAGTGTTCAAGTCGAAATTTGGTTTTAAAATTAATTTATTACACTACGCTACTGACCCCCTTTATCACATGAATTGTAACTTCTTTAATTGGGCAGATCCCTGAAAACAACAGGGCTTCCTAACGCAGCAGGGGCATGGCAATCACTAGGAGAATGGGCACATGGGTCTCACACCTCAAAGAGAAATGCTTCCGGTCCAAATATTCATAGTTGTCCTACTGAAACTGACCACTGGTGGCTATGGAAAGGGATCCTGGAATGGCTTGGAGTGTCTATGCGAAGAGTTCTTGCCAGGGCTTTATGCTCAACTATATCTCAACAGAGCCCATGATATAGCTAATGTGATGAGAATGATTGGCCTGACTCCCTAATTCTGGGATTACAGGCATATATAATCAGCAAAGGTAGTTCATGTATTTTGGCTTCAGAAGAGTAAGAATGTAGCAATAGTTATAATATTTAGTTAGGTTTCATATTTAAAAGAGGTGGACTGTGAGTTTCTATTTATTCAGGGCAGGTGTTGAGGGCGGAGGGTGACATATTCTGTATACTCGCCCATGGGGCTGTCCCATATTATCAGTTTGATCCATATTTTTCAGGAGTCTGAGAAGTTAATATGTGGGTTGTAGTATGTGAACATATTGTTAGAGAATGTTGTGATGTAACTTTATTTATTTATTTATTTGAAGGTTTTGTGTAGCAAGAACTAGACTCACCAGGGCAGAAGAGTGCTTTACATAGGAAAATGTGGTACAATACAGTCACAGTGAAACACTAGCAAAATGATAACATTTGTGGTCACCCATATAATAGCATCTATGATAATCATATTATTCTAAGGTTACTAGTTTTGTCATGTAATTTCTTGACGTTCTCATGAGAGGGATTCATTCTGATGGCAGGAGAGATGGCGTTCCAGACTCTAGGAGGATTCCTTGCTTCAGACTTCTAGTTTTTTTTTTTAAGAAGCAGTGTCTAGTTATGGAAAGTCATTTGCTTCAGAGTGAGCAGGGACCTCTGGAAATTACTAGCTTCTGTGGTAGGTATTTGGAATGCCGGTCTATAGGGAGTTGCCATGACTGAGACTCAAAAGGGCCAGTGATTGAACCATTGTTCTGAAGCCATCTGCTCGGACGAGAGACTTGATTCCCCTGAAAATTTTAATTTGCTATTGAGCCCCATTCACAACTGTGTTACTCTGGGCATAGTGATTTATTTTTTTGTCAATAGAAAACCCCAAGATTTGGCACTTTCCATAGTTGTCAAGAAGTTTTTAACTAGTGGTTCAGGCTTGAAGCAGCACTGAGCAAAGAGGTGGAGAGAGTACAAGGCAGTCCGTTTCCTGGGGGTTCAATTTGAGATGATGACATGACATTCAGGATTGGATTTTCCTAAGGGTCTTTGCGAGAATGGGTATGTGTTCCAGCGTGGGGACCTTCAGGTATAGTTGTGTGTCTTCTGCGCACAGATAAAAAGAGAAACAGAATTTTCTCAGGACAAAGATGAGGGATTTCAAGTACTAGTTGAAATGTGTCAGACAGATAATAGATCCTTGGGGAACTCCCTGTTGAAGAGGTGAGGAGCTGGACAGCGGGTTTGACAGTTTTACTTGTTATTAGCGATTTGCGAGATAGGTCTTGTAGGAAGCTGGCTTTTTATATAGTAGACCAAAAAAGAGGGATGCTGTGTAAAGAGTCCAGGTATCCCTTATAAGTAGGCAGGGGCTTGCTCTACCAAGCCCAAGGTGCTCTATCTAGGGCAGTGTGGTCGAGCAGCCTGAGTCTTATCAGAGAGGAGTGTTAGACATTTGTTGCACACACAGAGTCAATAAATGATGCACCCACTCAAAAAGGAGATCCACACCAATTTAGAAAAATAACAGGTATTTTTAAATATATATTTTGAAACCAAGAACTTTGTAAATAGGTAAGTACTCTTTCGGAGAAGACTTTTTACAGTATTAGCAATGTTAACCAACAGTGCGTTTTTAAGCGTATTGCTTTCCTATGGGAGAAAGAACATTCACTGCATACATATACTTGCAATACGTTTCTGAGGGACCCCTTTCGGTCGTGAGGTGGCAGGGGGACAAGGACCAAAGTTCCTCCCGCAGATCGGTCATATCTTCTCTGGTAAGTCTGGGTGCAGAGGTGCTGGAACGGCTGGTAGCCTTGTGCACTACGCAGTAGAAGGGAAGGGGGACCACTTGGAAATAGGTTTCAAAGGGGGACTTGGGGACAAGTCCGGGAGCTCCCAACGGAGGGCTCGGGTTGTGAGGGTCCTGGGAGCACGTGGAAGCTGTCAGTTTCACAGGCACTGCAGGCAATATACGCAAGTCACTCGTACAGCAGGTCCTACAGCCCTAGGGCAGGGTGCATTTTATTACCTGTGTGGACATATCTGCATGAGCACCAGGACCAAAAATGCAGGTGCCCCCTTGCAAAAACATGTAGTTTTGTCATAGATATGGGGCACCTGCGTTTTTTGGGCCGGGGCTCGGCGCCTATCTAGGGAAACCTACCAAACCCAGACATTTCTGAAAACTAGACACTCAGGGGAGTTCAGTGATGTGTGACTTGTGTGGATCCCCCAACGTTTTCTTATCCAGAATCCCCTGCAAACCTCAAATTTAGCTAAAACGTCACATTTTCCTCAAATTTCTGTGTGGGAAGGTTGTGAGATCACCACGGCGGCAAACATTTCCTACCACCCAGCATTCCCTTCAGTCTCTTGATAAAAATGATACCTCACTCTTGTGGGTGCCCAAATCAGTGTCAGCCTAAAAACGTATGAAAAAAACCTGCCCTTCTGGACCCACTTTGGTTCCCCCTCAGATTTTCATTTTATATGCTTTTAGGTTCTCTGCTTTGGGCAGCCACAAAAGTGAGGTATCATTTTTTTTCAGGAGACCGAGGGAAACGCTGGGTGGTGGGAAATGTGTGCCGGCGCTTTGATCCAACAAATCTTCCACACAGAAATCTGAGGAAAGTGTGAATTGTTAGCTAAATTTGAGGTTTGCAGAGGATCCCCGCAAGCCACACCGCCTGCCAAGCGCCATCCATGCATACCATCAGCCAAGCACCATCCATGCATACCACCAGCCAAGCGCCATCCACGCACACCATCAGCCAAGCACCATCCAAGCACATTGCCAGCCAATCGACCTAGGTCTCGGTCCACTCTCTCCCCACTGCTCCGCTGTGCCGTCTCTTGCCTCCAGACCCCGACCTCCTCCTTGGGAGGTTCGAGGCTGCTGCCCGCTCCTGCACCTGCTGCCCGCTCCAACTGGGACCAGACTGCCTCCAACCACCGTAACCTTTCTCAGCCGTTTTTTTTCTTAATTTTTTCCCTGTTGTGCCACTGTTATTGTGCCCATCTGTGTCTTGCTCTAATTCCACCACTGTTTTTATTTTCTCGTGCCTGCCTGTTCCTTTTGCCTTTCGCCGCCCCTGCGGCCCCTCCCCCCCGGAATTCCCCCCCGGAATTCCCCTGCTCCCGCCTCCCAGCCTCTCCTCCCTCCCACCTCCCCTACTTAAAGGCGGCCGCTGCGCGGTTGCGCCGCCAGCACGCCGAAGGTGCGCCAAAGGTAAGCACGTCTGCACCCGTCCGCGACCCGACCGCGGCCAGCACCAGGAACCCTGGACCTCCCACTACCCATCGCTACGACACCACCACCCTCCTCGCACTCAACCCTGGAAGACTTAAAGAATGCCAACAGGCCTCGCCGAACACAACCCACGGCCAGTTCTCCTGCCTCCACTGCCGCCAGACCCTCACCGCCACCCCGGCCTCCAACACTGCCGACGCCAGCACCGGCGACACCCTAAAATGCATCCTCCTCAACGTACGCTCCGTACACAAACACGCCATGGAAATCTGGAACCTACTCGACTCTCTTTCGCCCGACATCGCCTTCTTCACAGAGACCTGGACCACCGCATCCTCCGCCCCCGACATCAGCACCGCCATCTC
This sequence comes from Calotriton arnoldi, assembly GCA_963921515.1. Lineage (NCBI taxonomy): Eukaryota > Metazoa > Chordata > Amphibia > Caudata > Salamandridae > Calotriton > Calotriton arnoldi. The sequence continues at coordinate 157,371 of CAWUFW010004759.1, forward strand.
AGACGGATACAAGATCCAGAGGAAAGACCGCCCCAACCTCCCAGGAGGGGGCCTCGCCATCGCCCACAAGATCACCCTCCGCCTCACCACCTCCAGCGAAACCTTCCCCTCTGCCGAACACCTGCACTTCCAGATCCAGACCACCCCCAAAGCCACACTCCGAGGAACCCTCATCTACAGACCCCCCGGCCCCCGAACACCCTTTGCCACCACCATCACCGACTTCATCACACCCCACGCGATCGCCTCAACAAACTACATACTCATTGGAGACCTGAACTTCCACCTCGACAACCCCAGCGACCCCAACTCCACTATCCTTCGTGACAACCTCGCCAGCATTGGACTTAAACAACTCGTCAACACACCGACCTACAGAGAAGGACACACCCTCGGCCCCATCTTCGCAGCAGGAAACAGCGTCCATTTCAGCCACACAACGCAGCCGCCATGGACCACTGCGTACACTTCGCCATCAACAAACCCAAGGCACCCAAACCAGCCCCACGCCCACCACGAAGGAACTGGAGCAAGGTTACCGACGAGCAACTTAACTCCACCCTCACCCGAGACAACCACACCTGGGCACCCGACGCAAACAGTGCAAAAGATGCAGCCAGATAACTCCACGCCTGGATCTCCAACTGCGCAGATGAGCTCACCCCGCTACGCAACCCCGACAGACAACGCCCCAGGAAAGCCGCCTGGTTCACAACCGCTCTCCAAGAAGCCAGACGCACCTGCAGATGCCTGGAGAAGAACTGGAGAAACACCAAGACAACTGAAAACCACACCACCTACAAGGACGCCATGACGGACTACCACAACCAGATCAGAGCCACCAAAAGGAACTTCATCCACAACAAAATCCTGGCCAACTCCACCAACTCCAAGGAACTTTTCAGTGTCATTCAAGAATTTACCAACCCATGCAGCGAAGCCACAGACATCACCCCATCCCAAGACCTCTGCGCCAAGCTTGGAACCTATTTCCACCTCAAGATCAAAAACCTCTACGACAACTTCATCGACCATCCACCAGGCGCCACAGACGGCCCCCGCCCCCCAGAAACACCAGCCAGCCCACCATCTCCACTGGACACCGATCACGGATGAAGACACCGCATCGACCATGAAAAGCATCCACTCTGGCGCCCCCACTGACCCATGTCCCCCTCACATCTACTACAGAGCCGTGGCCGCCATCGCACCCAAACTACAACACACCATCAACAACACCTTCAAAACAGGCATCTTCCCAGACGACTGGAAGCGCGCAGAAGTCAGACCCCTGCTCAAGAAGCCCACAGCTGACCCCACCGACCTCAAGAACTATTGGCCCATCTCCCTCCTCCCCTTCGCAGCCAAAGTTGCAGAGAAAACAGTCAACAGGAAACTGACACGATTCATTGAAGAGAACGCCGTCCTTGACCCGTCCCAATCCGGATTCCGAAGCAACCACAGCACAGAGACTGCCCTACTCGCCGCCACAGACGACATCCGCACCCTCCTGGAGCAAGGCCACTCCGCAGCCCTCATCCTACTCGACCTATCAGCGGCCTTCGACACCGTCTCCCATCCACACTACAGACTACACGACGCAGGCATACAAGGAACAGCCCTGGACTGGATCCGATCATTCCTCACCGGAAGAAGCCAAAGGATCAGACTCCCACCTTCCTCTCCGACCCCACGAAAATCACCTGCGGAGTCCCACAGGGTTCATCACTGAGCCCCACCCTCTTCAACATTTACATGGCCCCCTCGCAGCCATCGTCCGACAACACGGCCTCAACATCGTATCCTACGCCGACGACACCCAGCTCATCCTCTCCCTCACCAAAGACCCCACCACTGCCAAACTCAACTTCCAGAAAGGAATGCAAGACGTCGCAGTCTGGATGACCAACAGCTGCCTGAAGCTCAACGCCGAGAAGACAGAAGTCCTCGTCCTCGGTACCACCCCTTCTGCATGGGACAGCACCTGGTGGCCGACCGCCCTCGGAAGCCCACCTACCCCCTCAGACCATGCCAAGAACCTCGGCATCGTACTCGACACATCACTCTCCACGTACCGACAGGTCAACGCCCTCACCTCCAGCTGCTTCAACACCCTCCGCAAGACCTTCAAGTGGATCCCCCCTGAGTCAAGGAAGACAGTCACCCACACACTCATCACACACTCATCACCAGCAGACTGGACTATGGAAACGCACTCTACGCCGGCATCAACAAGTCCCTACTCCGCAAACTCCAGACAGTACAAAACACCGCCGCCAGACTCGTCCTCGGCATCCCCCGACACGAACACATAAGCCAACACCTACGAAGTCTCCACTGGCTCCCCGTGGAGAAAAGAGTCACTTTCAAAATCCTCACTCACGCCTACAAATGCCTACTCAACAATGGACCCAAATACCTCAACGACAGAATCAACTTCCACGTACCCAAAAGAAACCTCCGATCTTCCAACCTCGCACTGGCCGAAACCCCACGCATCCAGAGCCAGAGCCGGCGGAAGATCCTTCTCTCACATTGCAGCCAAGACCTGGAACGAGCTACCGGCAGACATCAGACGCGCCCACTCCCTGAACACCTTCAGGAAGACCCTCAAGACCTGGCTCTTCGTCTAAACATAACTGCGGCCCCCCCCATAGCACCTTGAGACCCTCACGGGTGAGTAGCGCGCTTACAATTCCCTGATTGATTGATTGATTGATTGATCGACAGTCCACGCACACCACCACACATGTGACATCCACGCAGACTGCTAGCCAAGCAACAGTCCATGCACACTGCCAGCCAAGTGCTAGTCCACATACACTGCCAGCTAAGCACAAGTCCACACACACCGCCAGCAAATAGTATGTTCACACACAGCCAACCAAACACCAGTAAACAGAGACCATCAACCGAACTCCAGCTCTCACACACACACAGAAACTTTTGCTAGTGTCTAGTGGTTTTCTGCTCCCCCCCCCTTGGGAACAGGTGTGCCTAAAAATATCACGGATCTTTCCCGGGGGGGGGCAGAAGCAGTCAAAATGTGTTCACAAAAAAAAGGGGAGCAACCCTTGCCTAGGGGACAGCTCCCTGCCATGCCCATAAACATGTCTCTGGTGCTTAGTGGGCTTTCTGCCCCCCTGGGGGGCAGAAAGACTGTGCTAAATTTTGGGATAGGTGGGGGCAATATAATGCCCATTTAGGGCAGCCCCCCACCCCTACATTTTCACAAAAAAAGAATCCCTGGTGTCTAGTGGGCTTTCTGCGCCCCCTCGGTGTACAGATCGGTAGTGATAACCCCCATCTGCCTCCCTGGGGTCAGAAAGACTGTTCCTTTTGTGTTGGGGGTGGGCGCATTGGCATGCCGATTGTGGGCAGCCCCACCCCTCTTTTATTAAAAAAAAAATCATCCCCGGTGGCTTATAGGTTTTTCTCCCCCCCCGGGGGGAGGGGAAAATGGGGGCTAGTGCCCCCATCTGCACTCTGGGGGGGCAGAAAGTCTGCCAATTTTTGAGGGGTAGGGGCATTATAATGCCCATTTAGGCCACCCCCTGCCCCTAAGTTAAAAAAAAAAAAAAGAATCCCTGGGGTCTAGTGTGCTTTCGGGGGTGATAACCCACATCTGCCTCCCGGGGGGCGGAAAGACTATCCCTTTTGTGTTGGGGGTGGGGGCATTGGTATGCCCATTGTGGGCAGCCCCCACCCCTCTTTTATAAAAAAATACACCCATCCCTGGAGACTAGTGGCCTTTCTGCCCCCGTGGAGGCAGATCGAAGGTTATTGCCGCCATCTGCAACCCGTGGAGGGCAGAAAGACTGTGGCACATTTTTGGGAGAGGTGGGGACATTATAGTGCCCATTTAGGGCAGCCCCTGCCCCTAAGTATAAAAAAAAAGAATCCCTGGTGTCTAGTGGGCTTTCTTCCCCCCCTGGGGGCGGATTGAGGGTAAGAACCTCCATCTGCCTCCCAGGGGGCAGAAAGGCTGTCCCTTTTGTGTTGAAGGTGGGGGCATTGGTATGCCCATTGAGGGCAGCCCCCACCCCTCTTTCATAAAGCCTAGTGGGCTAGTGCCCCCATCTGCACCCCAGGGGGGCAGAAAGACTGTTGCTATTGTTTGGGAGGGGTGGGGGCATTATTGTGTCCATTTAGGGCAGCCCCCACCCCATAACATGAAAAAAAGAATCCCTGGTGTCTAGTGTGCTTTCTGCCCCCGGGGGGGCAGATTGGGGGCTACTGCCCCATCTGCCTCCCGGGGGGGCAGAAAGACCGACTTTCCCCAATCTACTATGGAGTGAGTAAAAGCCCCTGCCCAAGGGGATGCTACCTCTCCCTGGTGCCTAGGGGGTGGATCCCTGCTTGGGGATCGCCCTCCTGGGTTGATTCCCAAGCAGGGATCCACTAGGGAGGGGTACCATTGGAATGGGGAGATTCTCACCTTTCCAATGGTACCTCTCTCATGTGATTCGGTGCTTGAGGTGCTGAGATAGCCCCACGAGCACCAAAGCACTGAAACGGAAACGAGCCGATCGGCTCATTTCAGTTTCAGTTTCATATGTAATGACGTCAGCGCGCCATGCGTGCGATCGTTATTACATATGAAAAAAATATGCCTCTGGAGCTTGGGAAAGCCCTTCCCCTTCTCCCGAGGACAAAAAAAGGAAATCCCTATGCTGAAAACAGCAGAGGGATTCTGCGTTGGTGTCCCATGGACGTAACGGTAACATCCATGTACCACCAGCGCTGCAGCCATGGACGTAACTGTTACGTCCATGGCATGGAACCGGATAAAACAGCTCTATATGTTGGTTTTTAGCCCTGTTGGTTTCAGTTCTGAAAAATTACCTTTGGCCTCAAAGATTTGTTTTTGTACTATTTGTGTTTGGTTTGTAGATTTCAAAGCGTTTGCTTTGAAGGTGTTTTCCACCATATGCGTTCTGTCATTGTAAGTGTTTTCTGTTATTCAAGAAGTTGTTTTGAAAACAGTTGGGTATACATATTGTTGTTGTTGCTTGGATATGAATTTGCCTTGAAAAAATGAAAAGACAAAGGGGTTTAGCAACACAGGAACAAGTTGGTTTAATTAAATGCAGCAGCCAGGAGAGCATCGACAGAGTCTCGTCTGAAGACAGTCTCAATGTACAGAAGTTTTGGTTGATCATATATACAGTCCATGCAGTACAATAAAATGATTTCACATTCTTAGAGAGCATATAGGTCCGGGCCTAGTCATAAATCATGGATACAACCATCTGATAAGGGGGACACAGGTGGCTCTCGACCTTGGGGAGAGCTAGTGTGGGCCAGTGTGTATGTGTCCAGATGTCCAGCATGAGGAACGCGTGATCACTACGTGTGGTGTGCATGCTGTTTCCTGATTGGCTGAGTGTTCGTAACTACATGTGGTATCTAACTTTGTGGTATTTTGGGAATGCACGGCTTTGGCCAAACATGTTTATTAGGGCCAATTTCCTCTGACCTGTTTGTGGTCTAACTGCTTATCTGTGGGTTTTACCTGGTTGCACGTTTGTCTTCGGGCTGAGTGTAAACCCACCTGTGACCTATTAATCAGTAGGCCTGGGTTTAGGTTGCAGGGCCTGTCTGACCACATATCTCTGACTCGGGGTTGATGGGAAGGTCATCTTGGGTGAATTCAACAGAAACGATACAAGTCCGATATTACGTGTACATAGAACTTGGCAGTCATTGATATCATATTTACCAACATTCTCATTAATATGCGTACAGTTGTCATAGTGTACATCAACATTGCTTTTACTGGTATTGCATTGTAATGCGTGCATAGTTTATGGCGTACATCAACATTGCAGTAATTGGCATTGCTGCTGTTGTGCATGCATATATTGTGGTGTACATTGACAACGCATTCACAGATATTAACATTGTTGTGCTTATTTAGTTGTAACAGCGCAAGACAGTTGCCTTCTCTGTAGTGACTGAAATGTGTTTTTCTGCTAACAAGATTATATAAGACCGATCTTTAATTCTGGTAGAGATTGGTCAGTGTCTTGAAATCCCTCAACCAAACCCTTGGTATCTTTATTTGCCCTCTTGTCCAGGTTTTGGTGCACAGCAGAGAAAAAAAGTGCAAGGAAGTGGTCAGATCAATCCATAGGTATAGGGGACTGGCTTGCTCTTAGATATTTTTAGAAAATTAGGAGGCAGAGGATAGATCCCTTTTCATAAGTAGGGGAAGAACAGAATTGTTTGAGATCGGTATTGAGCAAAAAAGAGGGACAGCTGTCACACAGCTATGTTGATCTTGTCTCTCCAGTGATGGTTGAAGTCCTCCAGAAAGATGCTATTAGTGGTGGAATATGATCTTTCTGCCATTAGTTCCATGAGCTGTGTAGTGAGGCGGATATTTTCCAGGTAGGTATTGCTTGAAATATCTCATGTATTAATTTCTGCTGAAAGTCATTCAAAAGAGAAAAATGTAACTATTTGTAGGAATTGTTTAGAAGAATTGTGGATAACTGCAACCACTTCACCTGGTTTTCCTTCCCTGTCATAGTGAACGATGTTATAACCTAGGGGAATTAGGAGATCAACAACCTTCTGGGAGAAGTCAAATAGCTGAATTTCTGTCAGGAATAGTAGGTGTAGGTTATAAGACTGGATTGTTTCTGCAATTTTGAGTCTGTGTTTGACTGCTGACCCACAGCTGTGCACCATGCAATTGAAGGCGGAATGTTCAAATCTCTTGAGTAAAGTTAATAAGAACCTTTATGAGAATGCGGGTGACAATGTAGATAGTGTCTGCCTTTCTTGATGACTGGAATACAAGAAGGAGTTTCTGTAAGTACCAGAGAAGAAAAAGTGTTGTAGTATGAATCACTTCTAGAGACCTTCTGGGCAGTAGGAGTTTGCTATTTTGAAGCATACCCCTAGTTTTACTTATGTGCCAAAGAAGGATGAAAGGGAGTGTAGGCACATATTGAGACCGTTTTCAATATTAGACACTGTGGGCCATATTTATGGCCAAGTCACTCTGTGCAGCGCAGCAAGTCACCTTGCTGTGCTGCATTGCGTGATAGGGAAAGGGCAGGAATGTGCTGTATTTAAGGCAATACAGCGCATTCCTGCCTTTTCCTCTGCGCTGGTGCCCTTCTGGCTGCCTAACGCCAATGCAGGCACTCTTGCACCATGGTGCAAGGGTGCCTGCATTGTAAGGAGGATTGTTTTTGTGCAGGAAGAGGCACCTTCCTAGAAAGAGGAAAAACGAGGAGAAATAAACATATTTCTCCTAGTTATGCCTCACCTGGGGAGGTGTAGGTTTTTTGCACATTTCCAGGTCTACTACTTCTGGTAAGTTTGGAAATGCGTCAGAATCCATGGATGTTGCATGGGAACACCCATGCAACGCCTCCCTGAAACAGAGTAATGCAATGCAGTGATTTGCGCTGTGTTGCAGTACTCGAGATTCATGAAGCCATTCAGGGCCACCCAAGGTGGCCTTGTGTGGCTTCATAAATCGCATTTCGAAGTTGCATTGCTCTTGCACCACGTTCAGTGGTGCAAGAGCGATGCAAAGGGGCTTTTAAGTAGGCCCCTATATCTTTGAAGCGAAAAAGGGAGAAGGAAAGAAATTTCTGAGAAGAGAATCTAGGGGCATATTAGCAAGACCGGCGATAAAATTATCGCTGTTTTAGCGGCAGGAAACTGCCTCTAAAACGGCGATAATGGGCTTGCTAATATGCGTTATAGAATTCTATAGAAGCCCAGGTTAGATGTGCAGGACATCTAACCTGGGCTTCTATTGGAATTTTATAACGCATATTAGCAAGCCCATTATCGCCGTTTTAGCGGCAGTTTCCTGCCGCTAAAACGGCGATAATTTTATTGCCGGTCTTGCTAATATGCCCCCCAGTTTTTTGGAGAGGGAGTTCAGGTTGTGTTCAGTGTTTATAGGTAATGAAATAGTGGGGGAATTGGAAGAGTTTCTTGCTTCAGAAACCAAAGAAGGGAGGATGAAAGTGATTAAGCTACTGATGAAAAAAGGCATAGTTGTTTTTTTTATTTAAGTTGTGAGCTGCATGTGCACGCTTAGACAAGGTGGAGTGGTCAGGGGAATTTCTTCATGGCTAAGGTGCTTCTTATCAATGCTTACATACAGAGTGGGAGGCTAGAGTACCACGGGTCTGAGTAGAGATGTTGGGCTCTCCAAAGGGAGCAACACACAGTATTTTATTACCAAACATGTGCTATACACTAACCGCTAACACATGCACTCTGACATTCACAAGGAATGTCAGCGCAAGGGTCTGGGTTTCACATAAACATACATGAAAGGAGCTGGTAGGCTTGCCTCTCTCTGACAGAGAAAAAGGTCTGATAACACTACTGATTCACAAAACACAGAATGCTGCTGTTAGAAATGGTGTTTCTGGTTGGCTAAGGTTTATACCCAGGCCAGGCAGAGCACACCACTCTAGTAAGGGTAAGCTAGATACAAAATGAAGATAACCTATGCTCACCCTCGGGTAGCTTGCCACAGAGCAGGCAGGCTTATCAACAGAGGCAATATGTTAAGTATGTGTGCAACAAACCCACACAGCAATCCAATGAATTCACCACAAAAAGACTCCACACCCATTTATAAAAATAGTTCTTTGTATTGTCAAGGAAACAAGAGTAAAACTATATAAATGCGATTAATACTTTTCAGTGTATGTGCATTCAAACTATGCGGTTTTAAAATGAAAATACATTGCGATAAGGTGTTTCACTCCTGTGAGGTACATTATGGAATCACTAGCAAGGAAGGCACAGGAGTGTTCTCTGTGTTAGGAGCACCAGCGTCGTACTCCCTCCCAACTCTCGTAGAGAAAGTGTCTACACAGTCCCTCAAGACTGGAATGTGGACAATTCACTCTCAGCTGCCCGCAATGTTGCATACGCCGGCTGGAAAGACCTGACGGGTCTTGAGGAATCACAGTACCTTTGTTGTCAAGAAAAGCAGCCGTGTACTAAGTCATGCTGCGGCTCCCTTCGCGGCTTGAGGCGGGGCGCCACGTAGTCAGGCACGCATGGATCCAGGAAGCAGGCATGTCCTGAGGTTGTCAGGGCAACGCGGGTTGTGAGGCACATTGTAGTGTCCACTTGGAGTGCTGCAGCATCGGTTGTCAGAGCTGAGCGCTCAGGTGGGCATGGTCTACAGCACCGGTTTGCGGTGCCCGATGCAAGTGGGACCTCACATGGCAAGCTCCTTCCCGGAGTAGAAGTTTAATAAAGGGGAAAACACTAAGAGCTTGATCTCTTCTGATCAGCGTCCGGGTGCAGCGCTCGCTCGGTGTAGATCAGGAGTGGGGAAATGCAAAGCGCTTTCAGGTTGTCGTCAAGAGCCCACTGCCGGATGCACGGATTGTGTAGTCCCACGGCAGGGGCTAACAGGCAAAGTCTTTGATGGTCCTGAGACTTTGGAACAGGGGGCAAGCCAACATGCCCTTGGAGAATACAGTAAGTGACAAATGCAGAGGTAGCAGGCAGCAGGCCAGCACAGCAAGACAGGTAGCAAAGTGGCAGTCCCTCCTGCAGCTCCAGGAGCAGCAGGCCAACACAGCAGAACAGTTAGAAAGGTTGTAGTCCCTCCTGGCAGTACAGCAGTCCTTTTGGCGATGTGCAGATGTAGGACCAGCAATGTCTAGCTAGGGGCCCAATAGTGTCTGATTTGGTGTGGCCAGAGCTCCAGTACTTATACCCACAAGTGGCATTGATGTAGGGGGTGACTTCAAGGGAGGTCTCTGAAGTGCACAAGGATCCCTTTCAACCCAGTCCTGTCTGCCAGGTTACTGGTGGGGGGTGGGAGTAATCAGCTCTTTGTATGTGGACAGGATACTACCCATTCAAGTGGAGTGTGAGCCTCTCCCACCCCTCTCATCCCAGGAAGACCTATTAGAATGCAGATGAATGCTGATACAGTTGAGTGACATGTGTTGTGGGTGTCTAGAGGGAATGCACAAATCTAGTTGTCACCCAGCCCAACCCAGACGTGTATTGGAGACAGACTGTCAGGCACATAGAGCAGTAAGTGCAGAGAAATGTCCATTTTTTAAAAGTAACATTAGAGCAAACGTTCCCTTTTTCCAAGTTTGAAGAGAAGACACTAAGACTAGTGAATCAGATAAAATAAATCTGTGATCTAAATGTCTAAGGACAACAATAAATTTCCAAGTTGCTAAAGTACAAAATCATGTTTGAAGAGAAACAAATGTAAATATATAAAATCAAACAATATTAAAAAGGAATGCTTATAAAAATGAGTTTATTAAAAGTTTTAACAATGATACCACAAAATTCACTGTAAGTGATTAGCTAGAGCACACTGTTTTAACATAATTAAAAAACATTTGTCAATTTACAAATATTACAAAAAGAAAAACGAACTGTCGACGCGGCGTTTCGGTGATATAGTATTTCGTCACCTTCTTCAGGACAATAGAGCAATTTAAAAATCTTTGGTCGTGACTCTGTAGCCTCTAGATTATCATATTTATCATATTTTGCTATCAGGGGGAATCAATTTCCCATGTGTAGTCTTTAATCTATCGTCCGTGTCGCTATCCTGCAGTCAAGTGATCACTTGACTTCAGGATAGCGACACGGACGGTCGTTTCTCCCTCTATATCCATAGAGTCTATCGTAGATATTTGGGGTCGTCTCACTCTTTGGGGACTGCAGACTCCACATACAAAGGCTTGAATTTAAAAACGCCTGGCCTGTGAGGCAAAAGGTTGTCCAGAGATCCACTTTCCTGGATTCTGCCAATTAATATATTCTACAAATCTCATAAATTGAATAAGTGAATTGAACTTTTTTTAAAATAAAGGGGACCATCAACAGTCCAAGTCTGCAAAGAAATAGTGGATTATACAGCTATTTACGGTGTAACACACTGAAAAGGAGACCCATAATTTAATAATACGGGTTTTTAAAGAAATACAGAGTATACAGGAGCAGCAACAGAGTCCTCAAGGTTGTTAAAGACGACACATGGGAAATTGATTCCCCCTGATAGCCAAATATGATAAGCTAGAGGCTACAGAGTCACGACCAAAGATTTTTAAATTGCTCTATTGTCCTGAAGAAGGTGACGAAATACTTTATCACCGAAATGCCGCGTCGCCAGTTTGTTTTTCTTTTTTGTAATATTTGTAAATTGACAGATGTTTTTTAATTATGTAAAAACAGTGTGCTGTAGCTAATCACTTACAGTGAATTTTGTGGTATCATTGTTAAAACTTTTTAATAAACTCATTTTTATAAGCATTCCTTTTCAATATTGTTTGATTTTATATATTTACATTTGTTTCTCTTCACACATGATTTTGTACTTTAGCAACTTGGAAATTTATTGTTGTCCTTATACATTTAGATCACGGATTTATTTTATCTGATTCACTAGTCTTAGGGTCTTCTCTTCAAACTTGGGAAAAGGGAACGTTTGCTCTTATGTTGATATATACCCATCCCTTTTCCGAGGATCAGGGTACCTCCCTTATATTGTGACATTTTTTAAAAGTGGCATTTCCAAAATAGTAAAGTCAAATCCAACCTCACAACTAAGTAGGATGTATCAATACCATTCCAAACATATGAAACATCAAAAAGCTACTCCTCTCTGATCAGAAATGACCACTTAAAAAAGGTATAAGGGAATTCCCAATGCTAACCTATGAGAGCTTAGGCCTCTCAGTAGAGAAAAACTAAATAGGCGGTTTGTCACTACCAGGACAGGCAAAACATAATAGTACATGTCCTACCTTTTCCTTATATAGCACCCTGCCCTTAGGGCTACCTAGGGCCTACCTTAGAGGTGACTTATATGTAATAAAAGGGGAGTTTAAGGCTTGGCATGAAGTTTTAAATGGCAACTCAAAGTGGCAGTAAACTGCACACCCAGGCACTGAAGTGGCAGGCCTGAGACAGGTCTGAAAGGCTACTTCTGTTGGTGGGACAATCAGTGCTGTAGCCCACTGGTAGCATTTAATTTCCAGGCCCTGGGTATGTGGTATGCCACATTACAAGGGACTTACAAGTAAGTTAAATTTGTCAATCAGGTACACACCAATCACACACACATGTTTAGGGAAGAAGCACATACACTTTAGCACTGATTAACAGTGGTAAAGTGCTCAGAGCCCTAAGGCCAGCAAAAAGATACAGCAACACTTGATGGTAAAAAGCAAAAAGATTGGGGGAAGACCACTCTAAGGATGCCAGATCTAACAGCAGCCATCATCACGTTTTCATACACCCTGGGCATAGTCAGTAATCCTATTCCCACTATAAGGGCACAACTTTTGCGCCCCTCCCAGAATAAGTTCTGACCTTGTCTTGGGCAGGCCCAGGCCTCTACAAACACACTGGGCTAGTGTGACGCCAAGGCCAAAAATAAAACTCAGTATGCCAGTTTTACATGCAGCAGGGCACTCAGTGCTGGCTGTTACTAGCCAGTTAGAATGCAAGGAACATTTCACTCCCAACAGCATCTTTATTAAGAAGTATGCACATCAAAGATCTTTCTAGAAAAATGTGATGGTTTCACTGACGATCAAGGGACCACTGACACTTGTCTCCCAGCCAAGATTCTTTTGTGCCAAATTGATAACATGTCTCTGTAATTCAACTTCAGCCTGGGTTTCCACCCTAAAATATCCAACTCCACCCTATGGTGAGCAGGATTCAATTATAAGGTTGTCCAGCTGAGTTATTTGCCATCAGTGTCAGAGCCGGAACCTTCACGTGCCAGATAATCCCACTCCATACCATTATTATTATAAGCAATTTCCCCTGCTTTGTTTCTATCTTGGTGTTTTGAATTTGTACATCTGGCCAACAATCATTTTATATATTAGCTATATATAAAGCAGTAATAAATATTGCCACTTATGGGCTGAAGCCTGGCTTGTTAGTGAAAGTGAGCTTTGCTTATCTCTGTCTATCTGCAGGTATTAAAATTACAATTTTGTGGAAGTTGTGACGTCGTTGTCACTTAGGGGTAGCCATGAGCAGCAGATGTAACTCTTTGCTTGCCCTCTGGTATCACTGGCACTGCCCTTACTACTCTTGGTCTCATAGGTCATGAAGGCAGCATTAGGAACAGTAAGTAGAAAGGACTCAAGGGGGCATATTAGCAAGACCGGCGATAAAATTATCGCCGTTTTAGCGGCAGGAAACTGCCGCTAAAACGGCGATAATGGGCTTGCTAATATGCGTTATAGAATTCAATAGAAGCCCAGGTTAGATGTGCAGGACATCTAACCTGGGCTTCTATTGGAATTCTATAACGCATATTAGCAAGCCCATTATCGCCATTTTAGCGGCAGTTTCCTGCCGCTAAAACGGCGATAATTTTATCGCCGGTCTTGCTAATATGCCCCAAGATTTTTTCATTTTGCATTCTTTACTCATTGCTAGTGTCTCAACAGAAAACGGGAGGTGTTGAACTTAGCCCTTTCTGAAGTGTCATCCCCAGACCTTTTGACTTTACCCCCCTGGTTTCGGAGACAGTTTTTTCCGGCTTTTAGGACTCTGCACACTTTACCACTGTTAACTAGTGCTAAAGGGCTTGAGCTCTCTTCTTAAAACATGGTAAGATTGACTTATAGCCAAATGGCATATTTAATTTACATGTCAATCCCTAGTAAAGTGGTACTACTTGTACCCAGAGCCTGTAAATTAAATGCTACTAGTGGGCCTGCAGCACTGATTGTGCCACTCACTTAAGTAGCACTTTAAACACGTCTCAGGCCTGTCATTGCAGCCTGTGTGTGCAGTTTTAAACTGCCATTTTGACCTGGCAAAATAAACTTTTTGCCAGGCCCAAACCTTCCTTTTTAATACATTTAGGGCAGGGTTCAGTGTATTTGAAAGGTGGGGCATGTACTTTTAATGTTTACATGTCCTAGTAGTGAAAAACTCTTAAATTATTTTTTTGACTACTGCAAGGCCTACCTCTCCCATGGGATAACATTGGAATTACCTTATTATGTTTAATAAGCTGTTATTTTCAAATGGGAACAGGTAACCAGTTCATGTTTGGTGTTTTTGTAATTGTAATGAAAAATCCCAACTTATGGTGAAGTTGGATTTTAAATGACAATTTTCAAAATGCCAAAATTAGAAAGTGGGATTTACCTGCCACTTGGTGGCTGTAGCCTGTCTCTGGGTCACATGACTGGGTGTAGCTGACAGTTGGTCTTTGTGTATTTCTCATAGATATCCACACACAATAGAGAGCTTAGGTGTGCCAGGATCGGCCATCACTGGCAGGATGGGAGGACCGAGCTGAGCGCAGCCCTACTTACACTTAAATAGGCTGTGTCCTCCCTCCACACAAAGGGCTGAATACACTCTGTAGTTAGTCTGGGGCCAGGACAGGGAAGTCAGGATGCATGGGAACTTCAAAGGGAAATCTCTAAAAGCTTTCCCCCCACTTCAAAGACACAGTTGGGTATAAACACTGGAGCTCAGACACCATTTTTCCAGTACACTTATAGACCTGTAGATACTCTGCCAGGAAGAAGGACTGCTGTGCTGCTGAAAGGACTGCCACTCTGCTGGACTGCTGCTCTGAAAGAACGTCTGCCCTGCTGTGCTGGCCTTCTACCTGCTGTCATCTTGCCTGGGTGAGAAGGACTGGACTTCCATTTCTTGAACCCAGAACCCCAGGGTGACTCCAAGGGCTAGCTGGCTGGCCTCCTGATCTGAAGCCTCAGGGACACAACAGACTTCCTACAACCCTGCACCTGGACTCTGACAAGTGGTGGCACCCCAGTCCTGGAACCTTAGAAGTGGCCTAAGGTGCTTGCCCGCCTCTGTGGATCTAGCTGGACCAATGTCTGTTCTCTGCTGTGTGGTGCAACACTGAACAGACCGACGCATCGCTGTTGTTGCGTGGATCGGAAAAGTGGCAAAGACCCGCATTGCATCACAGCCCAGTGCTACATTGGAAACGCCGATGTACAACTCATCCTCGGCACAGGACCTCACAAGACTCCACATCACAGACTTGCAGCTCCTCTGAACAGACGCATCAACCATATTGCGTGACACTTCCTGGTGCTGAACTACACATTGCACGCCCTCATTGACAGGATCTTCAATGATGACACATAACCTCGCACTGCAGCATCGCCGCATCTCTGAATTGATGTGGCGTTTCGGCTGCGCGACGCATCTTTGACACGGGTCCATGCAACACTCCACAAACCAGGATTTAAGGTACTCTGTTCAGCAGGCCTAACTGGATCCCTGTATCCGACCCATGCTCCATCACGTTTGGCCTGAACTTGTGGCTTTGTCCCAGCCTGGCACGACCACATATCCACCGTTGGCGCTTTGTGCTTTTTGGATCTATTTTTACTAAAAACTTTAACATTGAATATCTCCTGCTCTACTGATTGGATTTTTGTTGTTTTGGTCTTGTTTTATTTATTACAAATTACTCTATTTCTTCAACTCTGTTGTGGGCTCTTTTTATGGTGTGCTTTCACTGTGTTACTGTTTGAAGTGTTGCACAAATACTTTACAAATTGCCTCTGTGTTAAGCCTGACTGCTCTGTACCAAGCTACCCGAGGGTTGAGCACAGGTAAATTTAGGGTTTGCTTGGGACTTCACCCTGAGGAGAATTGTAGTTGCTGTGGAAGAAGGATTTCACCCCCCTCAACCAGTAACCCAATTTCTTACAGGAGGAGTTTAGGGGACTATGGGAAGGAATAGGATTCACTCGATGACCGTGATGGTCAAAGGGTGTGTTTGCCACTCCTACCTCACTGGGAGTATGGCTAAATTGATGTCCACGTGTTCTTAGTCAAGCCCCATCTACACCCTTTCAGTCCTCCATCTAGATGAAGGCTTAAATACATCATCACACTCTCAGTGCCAATTGTTGCTTGTTTATTTGTTGGCCTTAATATAAGCCTCTATGCCACAAGAGTGGCATGACCATGTTTTGTAGTGGATTCTGACAGGTGCAAAGTGTGTGTACTGTATGTAGGAAAGTGTCCTTTTTGCATGGTCACCCCTCCACTTTTTGCTTCGATGCTGTCGGTTATGACTCTGATAATGCACTGGAGTCTGCTGCCCAGACCCCAGAACCAGTGCTCTCTCCCTAAAACTGTTTTGAATAAATTGGCAACCACAATTGACAAGGACTTTAACCCACCTTATAAGTCCATAGCAAAAAGTACCAGTGGTCCCCACGGCATGGGTAGCAAAGGGGTTTACAGGACTTGCAGCACTGGTTGTGCCACCCTGAGTGACCCAAAGAAATTACTGACAGCAGGCCTGCCATTGCAGACTGCAGTAGCAGTGGAAACTGTTCGAACCCTACTTTGTCCTCACCATGTGTGGCAAAGTCAATGCACTATCTCCGATATATACCAGTCACCCCTAAGGAAGGCCTCCTAAAGCCCAGAAGGCAGGGTGCTTTATATAAAAGGTGTGGAATTTAAAGTGCAAGCTTATATGACCTTATGGTGCCCTTTACCATTGAAGGGCCCTATAAGTGATAGGCGGTCCATAGGATAACAAGGGCTGGCACCCGGGCAAACCAGAGGTTGACAGCTCCATTATAGTGCTGCCTAAATATGTTGCTTTTGGTATCAAACAACATGTCTTCTCACACCTCACATGAATCTCGTTTCGAGGGCAATATGGCATGCACCCAGGTGGCTACCTTAGAGGCTGTCCACTTGGTTGCCCCAGCTTATCTGTGCTCTGGTTGGCAAGCCTGTGTTTCCCATGCCTTCTGCCACCAAGACTGGATTCTGACCTCCTTCCCGGCCATGTGATCACTTCCAGGAGTCAGGAACAAAGGCTTGGGCGGGAAGGTCACACCTCCCTCCTCCCAAGCAGACTAGTGGGGTGGCACATCAAGGCTTTGAGCTTCAAAGGCTACACCACCTCTGAATGCATCAAGGCTGACTCCCAGTGGTGGAAACAGCCCTCCCACTGCCCCAGGCACATTTGCACCCAAGCAGGAGGGAAATTAGCTATGCCAGGAGGTGTACACCCCCAGAAGGCTAGCCACACCTCTAGGGTGAGCAGCCTGGGCTGTACACTAGCATTGGATTTCTGCCATCTGTAGGAGTGGCAGAATAGGGGGTTCTGAGTAGAAAAGGTGACCAAAACCCCCAGATGTGGTCACCTCCGGGGCAGACTAGCTGGAGGGAGTAGCTGGGCATTGGCTACTAGCTTCCCCACCCCTAACTTCCCTAAATCTAGGATTTAAGCGACCCCCCCTGACAACATAACCTCAGTTCTGAACAACCTGCATCAAGGAAGGGCCAAGAGGAGACCAGTGACGGTGACAACAGGACTTGCACAAAGCAAAAGAGGAATACCCTGCACCTGTAGCAATGCTCCTGGAACTGCCTGACCGAGACTCGTCCTAGGCTATCTCTCGATCTCCCCAGACACAGGGACCCAGTGGAAGCCTGAAACACCCTCAGGCTTCGTTGGACTAGTGGCACTATTCCCCTGCAAACTGCAGGCAAAACAACACTCCGGATCCGAAGAATAGCTGCCCATCAGGCCCTCTGAAGGATCGCCCAAATCCAGGTGGTTTAGTGCATTGTGGGACCTGTAGTCCTGCCTTCCTTGAAGTTACAGGTAGCTACTGTGTTCCTCGGGACCACAGGGCGTTGAAGTTACTCTCTGCTCTACTGCGCTGCTAAGGCTTGTTGGTCGCCAGTCCGGTAACCGACCCCTTTACTCGACACTGTACATAGAACAAACTCCATTGACCTGCGATCAATGTCAGCAACGACTCCGTTGTTGTGCTTTTGCATCTTTTTCTCCTGCAGCACAGTTTCAGCTGTAAAAGCAGCCCTACTGCAGCTCCCGTTCAGCACCAGGGACAGACAGGACAACTCTGCATCCGGGCTCCACAAGCCAAGTAAAATTGAACTGACTTTTGTGGCTTGGTCCTGGGACCCGCATCACCTTTACCTTGCAAGGGTACCACACAACTCGACCTGCAAGTAACCGATTGTCACTAGTGGTTTTTCCACTTGACCGCAATGATAAAGTTTCACTGTATTGTTTTACACTCATTTCATATTGCTTCAAGAATCTATAACTCCAGTTATATGTATGCTGTTCCGTTTGTTTTAGTGTCTAAATTAAGATAAAAATACACTTTATTTTTATAAATTGTTGTTGGATTTCTCTTGTGTCAATTCCTTATCGTCCATGCTGGTACTCTGAAATGCTTAACACGTTCCTCTAGTAAAGCCTGACTGCTCTTTGCCACACTACTAGGACTGAGCTAAGGATTAATTAGTGTAAATCCAAGGATCATCTTTTGAGTATCGTGATAGTATTACATGGTGAGGTCTAACTCCCACACCACATAATACTCCACTTTCCTACACTGTATCTTTGTTTATCCGTGGTTTACACGACTGGAAGAAGACAAGCTCACAAATTCACATCTATTTCCAACTGCCATTTACTCAGTGTGACAGTAAGCAATAATGCTCTGCTGTCTCAAGCATGCTTCAACCCGACTACTGCGTAACTGGAAGTGTATCGGTAATGTTAAAAGGTCACAAAGAAAGAGTCAACTATGCTACCTTTTCCTTGCTAACTCAGCCTCCCTTGACACACAGAAGTGGATATTGAAACAGCACAAGCAACATCAAGTATGATGAACCAACCCCTACTTCTGAACTTCAAATGAGATTTCAGATTGAGTATTCACAGCACCAATTAACGTTGTTTTCCAATAAAAGAGCTGTCTCTTAGATTTGCGACTTATGCAATCACCTGGAACTCATAGCATCCATAGATCAAGAATGTTTTAAGTAAATACTCATAGTCCCGAAAGGCAAAGTCTGCATTTTCTCAATTTGTATGGTTTCCATGTGCCACTCACAACAGCATTTCTTTTGGACATTTGTTTTTGCTGCCAGTGAGGCATGAACATGTCACTTTAGATTTATCACTATACCATCGAAATAGAACCTCATTGTACACCTAGTGGGCAAGTTAGGGCATCTGATTTGAGAGGTAATCTGTCTCAGTTGTAAAAAGATAAATGATTTGAAAAAACTAAGCACAAGGACACAAGCACATCAAATTCCTAGCAAACTTTGAAATTATTGACATAGTTTCCTTGGTGTAATCTTGTTCATTCATTTGTGCCAGTGCTGGCATTGAGGAAGCGCCAACTAAATTCAGTTTTTGCAGCTTTTTTCGTGCCATGACCCAATTCCAAAGTATACAAAAAAGTGATGGAAGGAATGCTTGAATTAATCTCAGCTACTTGTAGTAACTCTCGACCGCATCCCAGTCCATTGCTATTTTGCACACCATGTCACCTCAATTTTGACTCATATGCAAATCAGCCTTGACCCTGCTTCAATAGGAACAGTGTAACCCAGGTCTGGGTATACCTGTCCCACTTAGACTGAACTTCCTGGGTGATGAGTCCTAAGTGGGGCGAAACCGGTCCTGGGTTGCTTGTGTTCCCGTTTGCCTATGGCTGGGTCCAAACTGAGATGCCATGGTGTGCCAAATAACGATGGACTTAGATGCGGCCTGAGTTATTAGCAGTGGCTGAGAATAATTCAAGCATTATATCCATCACTTTTTTGTATATGTTAGACCTGGGAGCCTTGGTGTGGTTTCCCTTAACGTTTTGCCTTCAGACCCATTGTTTTTGCTGGCCTTAGGATTCTGCGCACTTTACCGCTGCTAACCAGTGCTAAAGTGCTTGTGCTCTTTCCCTAAAACTTGGTAACATTGGCTTATCCACAATTGGCATATTTAATTTACTTATAAGTCCCTAGTACTGTGCACTGCCTGTGCCCTGCCTGTGCCCTGGGCCTGTAAATTAAATTCTACTAGTGGGCCTGAAGCACTGATTGTGCCACCCACTTAAGTAGACTTTTAAACATGTCTCAGGCCTTCCATTGCAGAGCCTGTGTGTGCAGTTTAAATTGCATGTCAACCTGGCAAGATAAAACCTCTTGCCAGGCCCATACTTTCCTTCTTAATACTTATAAGCAACCCCTTGAGTAGGCCCTGGACAGCCCAGAGGGCAGGGTGCAATGTATTTAAAAAGAAGAACATGTACTTTTAAGTTTCACATGTCCTGGTATTGAAAAACTCTTATATTTGTTTTTCAATACTGCAAGGCCTATATCTCCCATAGGATAACATTGGGATTACTGTTAGAATAAAAATGTCTTAGCAGTGTTGCTTGTCTATTGTTTTGTGTAAGTCAGCATTCGCGGCACCATTTTATGTTTGGTCACCATTTTGAGCCATGATCCAAACTAATCTCTCTCTCTCTGCGAGAAGCAGCTTTGGTAATTTTCGTTTCTCCAAGGTTGGGCCTTGCTATACTAATGGATACACTGTTCTTATTAGCGCATACCTTTCCCACTAGATAGAGGCCTGCTCCCACTAGTCCAGTGGTGGGCATGGGCAGACCGACCTTGGCATAGAGATAGTGTGTTCCCGGTCTCAGGATCGAAACTTATCCTTCTGTACCTTCTTTGTGTAGCTGCCTCCATCTGGAAATTTCCAGTCTGGGCGGGCCTTCATTGGTTCTAAATCGTACATAAAGTATCACCATGTTTGCTGTTGTCAGTTCCTCTGCAGCAATCCACAGAGACTGGGCAGACTGGGCTCCACTCGAGTGTATCTGAATAAATATACTTGGTTTGTATTCTCTACTGTCTGACTGACTCTTCATTTGTATGGAAGGCTGAGAGGTGGTCGCGAGTGACCCAGGTGGCCCTAATCGGGTCACTTCCTTCATTACCTTATTACATTTTA
Source organism: Calotriton arnoldi (assembly GCA_963921515.1). Lineage (NCBI taxonomy): Eukaryota > Metazoa > Chordata > Amphibia > Caudata > Salamandridae > Calotriton > Calotriton arnoldi. Next base: position 178,186 of record CAWUFW010004759.1, read on the forward strand.
TAAGCATAATTTCCAAATTGGAAGATATGACAGGTTCATGTTTGGTATCTCTGGAATCCTAATTTAAAATCCTAACATATGGCGAAGTCTGATTTAAATTACAATTCTGAAAATGGCACATTTAGAAAGTTGGCATTTTCTTGCCTTAGCCATTTGGTTCCTGCAGCCTGACTCTGATCACATGACTGGGTGTAGTTGACAGTTGGACTTTAGTATTCAACCTAGACAGCCACACACAATGGGAGCTTGTGTGTGACTGAGTGGGCTATCCTGGCAGGATGGGAGGGAAGAGCTGGAACCAATCTCACTTACACCTGAATAGGCTGTGTCCTGTCCCCACACAAAGGGTTGCCTACCCCCTGTAGTTAGTCTGGAACCAGGGCTGAGAGGGCAGGGCATCTTTGGACTTCAAAGGCTTGGCTTTGAAGTCTCCCCCACTTCAGAGGCACTACTATGTTTAAGTACTGGACCTCGGACACCACCACTTCAGTACACTTCTGGACATATGGATAGTCTGCCAGGAAGAAGGACTGCTGTGCTGCTGAAAAGACTGCCACTCTCTTGGACTACTGCCGGTCTAAGCTGCCTGCTGCCCTCTTGCCTGGATGAGAAGGACTAGACCTGCATCTCTTGAACCCAGAATCCAGAGTGACTCTAAGGGCTAGTTAACTGGCCTCCTGATCTGAAGCCTCAGGGACATAACAGGCTTCCAACAACCTTGCATCTGCACCTGGACTCTACCATCAGTGAATCTACCCTGCCAAATGGTGCCAACCCAGTCCCGGACCCATGGAAGTGGGCCTAAGATGCTTACCAGCAGAACCAACACATCTTCTCTGCTGAGAGGCGCATCCTCCAGCTGAACCGATGCATCTGCTCAACTGAGGGGCACATCCTCGAGCCGAACAGAAGCATTGCAGCTGCTGCGTGGATAGGACCCGGCGCAAAAGGTCCGCATCACCCTTGCACCTTCAGAACCGATGCAGCGCCGACGACTTGATGCATCCCCGACGATGATGACGAAACTCTGCATCGCAGCTTCACTGCTCATCAGAACCGATGCAACGCCTCGGCTGCGCGCAGCATCCTTGAAGCCTGGACTGTGCATCACAAGCTCCATTGACGGGATCCTTGATGAGGATGCAACAGGACCTCGCACCACAGCCTTGACGCATCTTGGTACGGGCATTTTGCTTCGACTTCACTGAGCTTCTTTACCTCGGATCCACGCAGCTCTCCGCAACCAGGATTTAAGGTACTTTCTTCAGTGGGCCTAACCTGGTCCCTGTAGCCAGCCCATGCTTCATCGCAGTCAGCCTGAACTTATGACTTTGTCCGAGTCCGGCCGACCATATATCCCTTGTTTGTGCTTGGTGCTTTTTGGGGCTATTTTAACCTAAAACTTTGAAAATGAATATTTCCGGTTTCCCTGATTTGATTTTTATTGTTTTGGTCTTGCTTCATTTATTAAAATATACTCAATTTTTCTGAACCTGGTGTGGGATTGTTTTGTGTGGTGTTTTTCCTGTTTTGTCTGCTTGAAGTCTTGCACAAATACTTTACACATTGCCTTCAAGTTAAGACTGACTGCTCTGTGCCAAGCTACAAGAGAGTTATGTCAGGTTAATTTGGGGTTTGCTTGTGCCTTACTTTGACTAGTATTGTGATTGCTGCTTGATGAGGGCTCACACCCCAGTCAACCAACAACCCAATTTCTAATAGTATACTATAGTATATTTCCCTAAGTGGGACGGGTATGGCCAGAAGGAGGTCCCATGCTAACTGTGCCACTGGAACCAAGCTATACCTGGCTGATGAGCCCCAATTGTTGCAAAATCAATCCTGGGATGTTTGTGTTCCGGTTCAGGGAGTAAATGGCCCGGTGGTTTGGGCTGGACTGCTCCCATTGGAACAGGGTCAAGACTAATTTGCATATGGATGGTCCAAATTGAGGTGGCATTGTGGATGAAAAACAATGGATTGTGATGTGGCCCAAACGATTGCCAGTAGCTCAGATTAATTCAATCATTCCATCCATCACCTTGGTATTGTTGCAGTTGACGCCCTAAGTGTGGCCATACATGGATTTGGAGCTCACTGTGCTACTGAAACCAAAGTATACCTGGCTGATGAGCCCTACTCAGGGCAAAACCAGTCCTGGGTTGCTGTTGTTACGCTTCAGAGAGGACCTGGCCTGGCAGTTTGGGCTGGACTGCCCCATTGGAGCAGGGTCAAGGCTTATTTGCCTATGGCTGGGTTCAACCTGAGGTAGCATGGCGGGTGAAAAATGATGTGTTAGCATGAAATCCAAAATAATGAAATAAGTGAAATAATTGCACCATTTAATGCTCATCATTGGCAAAGCCACAAATTAATTGGCACTCCACGTATTTCTATATCTAGTTGGGCATATACATGTTCAAGTCAATATGAGAGCTCAGTACCCATTTGTGTCCTTCATGTTGTGATAGATGACCTTTTGATTCTATTTTAAACTCCTGACACAGAGTTTTACGAATGTGTGGTGGCAGGGTGTTCCAGAAGAGTGGCATTAGTAGGTGTAGACAGCTTAACTTAGTGGTGGCTCAAAGATTATGGCTAGTGGATTGTATAGTCTGGGGGGATGTGTAGTGAGATCAGATGCCAAGAGAGGTAGCGGGCTGCATGCTAGTCAATGCTTTAAATACAAGGGTCAGTAGGTTGTAGAGCCAGCCAGCTTGCTGACTGTATGATGAGGTAAGAATATGCCTAGGTAGATTGAGATAAATTCTGATTACAAGGCTTAAGACCTTGCTGTGTGGTGCAAAATGTCCAGGTTGCAGCTTGATGGTGAGGTCCAACAAGGCAGAAACTGGTCGGTGGTAGCTTGTGTTACTATTCAGAGCGGACACTGTCTGGGAGATTGGGCACCTATTGGAGTGGGGCAAAGGCTGATTTACAAATGGGGATACAATGGACTGAAGCCAGGTTCAGAGCGATTGCTAGTGGCTGGGAATTTCGTAAGCATACCACACTTCACCTTCTGACGTTTTAATAGGACCTTTAAGTGCAGTGAGTACACCTAGACCTGGGTCCAGGGCTCACTGTGACATAGGATGGAAGCTGCACCTCACCGATGAAGTCCAAGTGGTTCAATTTGCTCTAGGGGTCACTCGTGTTATTGTTCAGAGGGGATGTGGCTTGGCAGTTCGGTCTAGCCTGTCTGTATTGGATGGGAAAAAAAGACTGATTTGCATTGGTTGCTCCCTGTCTGGAGTGAAAAAGTGGGCAAAAAGTACGATGGACTGAAATGCAACCCTGAACAAGCAGTGGCTGTGAGTTTGCAAGTGTTGCGCCTATCACCTTTTGTTAGTTTTTTTGCATTAAATTGGATCGAATTCTGCTAGCACAACCTCAAATAGTTAAAAACGTTTCTACTACGAAAACTCAAATAAAATGATTTTACAGTTTTGTCGACCTCACAAAATTAAAAGGCAGACTGCCAATGTAAATTTTCATTAAGCAAGTGGCAAGCATGCAAAAGATAAGATAAACTATTTTACCTCTCTTGGTATCTGCTAACTTGCTAGAGTTTCATGTAGAACATCCTATTAGCACAATGTTCAACTTGTTCCTCTTTGATTTGATGAAAGATATCTAATTTTAAATTCTGTATGCATTTGGAGAAATGCTAATGGAAGCAGTGCTTTTCCAAATGTAGCTTGCATTAATGGTTTTTTCAATAAAATATATTCATTAAATCACCTCTTATGACTAAGACTGCATAAATAGAAATCATAGAGTTCACGCTGAGTAATATACAAGGATAATCTATCCATATTAACATCTTTGAAAGCAAGTGGAGCTTGGAATCTAAGGCAAAGTTGTTGAATTCATGCAATTATATTTGTGAACATAAAAAAAAGAAAAAAGTTTGTCTTTTACTAAAGTCATTCCATTTAATTTTTAGTTTTAGCATTCAAAGTAAAAAACACAGGGGCAGATTTACAATTAACTAACGCAGCACGGCGCAGCAAGTCATTTTGCTGCGCCATGCTGCGTTAGTTTGGAAAGCTCAGGGATGCGACATATTTACAAGAATATGTCGCATCCTTGTGCTTCCCCTGCGCTGGCGCACAAACTGCAGCCATGCGCCGGCGCAGGCACCCTTGCACCATGGTGCAAGGATGCCTGCGTCGTGGGAGATTTTTTTGTGCAGGAAGGGGAATCATCCTGCACAAAAACAATCACTACAACCATTTTCCTCTTTCAATGCGTGCTGCAGAATGCAGCACGCATTGAAAGAGGAAAACGAGGAGAAATGAAAACATTTCTCCTCGGTGCGCCTCCCTACGCCACCTCTAGGGTGGCGTAGCTTCAAACGCATCTCCAGAGTTACGATTTCTCGTAATTCTGGAGATGTGTCTTGTTCCATGGGTGTTGCGTGGGAACACCCACAGCAACACCCATGGAACGCCCCTTCACCGCAAAGTGCTGCGTGTGAAGGGGCCGTATTTACAAGGAGAGGAAAAGTCACGCAGGGTGGCTTTTCCTCTCCTTGTAAATATGGAGCAGCCCCCTGCGTCACCAGTACGTCACAAAAAGTGACGTACTGGTGGCGCAGGGGGCTTGTAAATCTGCCCCACAGTCTCTGTAAAACATAGCCTGGGTCTGAAGGATTAGACGGGGATCATTACTGGTTTATTTGATGCATCTGCATGAAGAGTCAAGTCATCAGGACAGTCTGAATCTTTTCACACCTTGCCTCTTCCCTCTCTTCCCTTCAATAATTATTCAGTGGTGACTGAAGCACTCATTCAAAACATTATTTTCTGTGGGGTTGGAGAGTATTCTTAAGGTTGAGAACTTGCGATTCTCTGGCTTCATTAGGGTTTGTGGTCATTGGTGAATACTCTGAACCTTTATTCAATATAAAAAGTTAAGAAGCAAGAGACGTCTGAAACAGGAGTGACTGGCAAAGGTAAGAGTGGTGGGGCGGTGGGGTGGTGGGGTGGTGTGGGGCGTTGTGGGGCGGGGCGGGGTGGGGGGAAGTCAACAGACGATGGGATAGGTCAAATTAAATAAAAATTTAAATAAAACCGCTTACCTTGCGCTTGCTGCATTGCCAACTCGGCGATGCGGCGAGAGCAAGGTAAGTGGTTGTATTTATTTTGTTATTTAATTTTACTCATACCATCGTCTGTTGACTTCGCCTCCCCTTGCCCCCTCTCACCCCACTGCTCTTACCTGTGCCGGCCGCGCCTGTTTTATAACCTCGGCAAATATAGAAAATGTTCCTTTGTCACAGTCGACCTTTTTTGGGAAAATTTGTGTATACTGGTTGCAGTCAATTGTACATTGTGCATCAGCCTTCCCTAACCCAGTGAATCCTTTCCTCATTAGAGACTTCTTCAACAATTTGCATCAGTGATTCACAGGACGGGCCTCGGCACTCATTTTACGGGACCAGTGCTTATTTTTCATCATCAGACTTTCACCCAGAGCAAGAAAACGAAAGGCAGAGCAGAGAGAAAAAAGGCTAAAGATAGGAAAACAGTTACAAGGGGAGAAAGCAGGGATCTAGAAGAACATGCAAGAGTTCAGTAAGTAGATGGGTAGGGTATGGTGGTGTAAGAAAGGAGCATTAGCTGTAATCAAGACTAGGAAGCCATGGTTTTGAGAAACTCCTGTATTTGGCAGCACCAGCGACAGACTACTAAGAAAATCTTTGGGGCACTGATTTATTAATTTATTTAGAAATGAAGCACCAGTAATCTGTGATCTATATCCGGGTTTCCCCTGCAAAGGGATTTGCAGCTTCGCTGCTCTTCAGTTGATAAATATTGCTCTGACAGCCTCCCAGGATTTTTCTCACACAGAAGGCCATGACCATCAGCAGTAGAAATGTGCATACCATATGAATAGAAGAACCGCCCAACTGTTGCAATGAGTACTTAAATCTCTTACAGATCTCTACACAACACTTGATTTGACACAACACCTTACAGCACACGATGTCTCTGTTTTTTCAGAGTATTAAAAATGTATATTTTGCTGATGTCTGGTACTTGGAGGGATATTGGTCAACTTGTTTCTATTGCTCCATATATAGTAGCCAAGTGAGCTATGAACTGACATTGTCTCAGACACATCTGAAAGTAACTGCTGTATTGCATTCTAATTTAGTACATGGCAAGCATTTTCTCTGTTATCCTGCAGTATCTGTAATTTACAAACTATAGTTATAAGACCTGTGCTCCAATGCCCACGTGCCATGTCCACACTACATATAGCCCAGTAAGATAAACACAAATCTAAGTTGTAGACAAGCATGCATGTTTAATGTCTTCTTGCAGTCACTTGTAGAAGTTGATAGATTCCCTGCTGGACAAAGACAAACAGCAGGTAGCATGTCATGGGCAAAGCATTTTATCATCATAGCAGAGGGTTAAGTTCAGCAAGGGTGTGGGATATCCTGATGCATTGCCAGGTGGAAGTGCTCGGCTGCAAAATAATTCTGTAACAATGGTAGAAAGCAACGCTTGTACCATTGCTTTCTATAGTAACCTAATACTGCATGTGGGGTCTTTAATGTCATTTGCTTTGTTTAGTGGGGTTTCTATACACAGCCACGTTTGCTAAACAAGGGTTTTGAGAACGCCCTTTTGACTCTCAGGTTGTATCATAATACAGTAAAGTTCAGTATTTCTAGAGGGTCCCTCTGTTGATCGTGAAAATAATCAATGACATTGGGTAATTACTGACAAAGATTTGACCACATCAAATTAGTGTTGCTAGTTCCACAAAAAGCATCCCGAATTGCAAATGAGTTGGTGTGCTACTCCTTAGTACTGTTTACTTCTAAGAGGGTTGGGAGGCAATGGTGATTTATTGCCTTAGTTAAAACAGCGAGAAACTGACTTGGCAGTTCAGGATTGACTGCTCCTATAGGGCATGACCAAGTCTGATGCCTTGGTCTAATCGGAGGTGTCATAGAAGACACAAAACGATGGGTCAGAATGCTACTTCGTGGGAATGTCAGTGGTTAGACTATTTGCAACTATTCCTCCATTCACTTTTTGTGTGTTAGTTAAAACAGAGCATTGATGTTTGCATGACTCATTTGTTTACTGTTCAATTGCAGGGCAGTGCATTGTATGGTTTTAGTTTCATTTGATGGGTTTTAGTTTCATTTGTTGACTAGAGTAGTACAGTTAGATTTTGTATATATGAATAATAGAATTTGTATGCCAATTTATGTAAGATACACAAATAAATGAGTAACTGAACTGTTTGCAGCTGCTCTGCATTGATATAGCCATTCTATAACAACACACTTTGTCATGATGTTAGATTGTCACCTATAATCTGAAAGTCAAATAACATCAAGCATGTAAACCATGAATGTCAAGCTGCAAGGTTCTCAAAGGCACATGGCCTGATTTAGAGATTTTTAGTAATGTAAAATCTGTCTATTCCGGAGGAAAACCATAATCAGTGGAAACACTGGTGCCACAATTCCCATCAACTCTTTTCTGTAAGCCAGCTGAAAACCTGGCTTTAAATATTTAACATCTGGCCTATTCCCCATTCACTATTAGGTTTTAAGGTTGAGTCTTCTAAAGCGCCAAGAATAATCTCCGCATGAGTGCTCTAGAAATAAATTATACCTTCAACTGATTAAAATGAATTGCAACATACCAGGATAAAATCTTCAATAGAAATTGGGCTGGGGTGAAATTACCCTGCAGTTATACTGCCTGTTGACAATTTATTGAATCTGCCAGGAATCACCAGACTTTATATTACCACACACTTCCACATCAGGCCCATCTCCTTCAGACACAGTACGTCTGTGACTTTGGTGTCATTCAATCAGATATCTGCCAGAATTGAAGCATACTTCTCCAATGAATCACCAACTAGACATTGGAAACATTGGGTAGACGTATCTTGCAAAAGAAGCACCTAAAATGAGACCTTGACTTTATTCACATATGAAGGGATCATGGCTACTACATTTCAAGGAAAATATTGTATACCTAGTCCAAGTCCCATACATGAAGTTAAAAGGGCCACAGCACATTCCATGACATGATGGATAATGATCTGAAGTATGTGAGCACCACAGCATTTAGAATAAAATCCAAGAGTTGAATTAGGTCCACATGAGGGGCGTGGCTTAGGCACTGAAGAAGATGGCCACCTGAATGTGGTGGTCCACTCCACGACTGACGGCTTGTTTCCCAGCAGTTAGTCGGCGAGGGCTTTTCCTCCCACTGTGCGAGGGATTGCTGCCTCCCTGCACTGGAAGTGTTTGATCTTATCTGCTGCTTCTGGATGCCCTTGTCTATGTTTTCTCTGCTTTGCTCCATTTTGACTACTTTAAAGCCGTCATGGGCCTCCTCTGTGACCAAAAGACTTAAACAAGATCCTCCTTACCGGGAGAAGCCATTCTCCCCTATATCTCTGGACCTTCTACTTGATGAGATTCATGTGTTAAGACCTTTTGTCGAAGAAACTAACCAATGCCTTCAACGCTTAGATGACAAATGGTCAGGTAAAGACACCAGAGTTGCCTCAGTCAAGCAGAGAATAAGTGATATGCAAGATGAAACACATACATTATTAATTGGAGAGGGACATTGCTCTTTTAAAACAGCAGGCAGAGGATATTGAAAGCAGGAGATGACAAAATAACCTCTGTGTTTATGGTCTTCCGTAGGGCCCTAAGGGGCAGGATCCTATCTCCTTTTTCACCTCCTGGTTGCCACAATTCTTAGATATGCCACTCTACTAAATTAAATATTCAGAGATCACACAGGTTGGGCAGCATCCATCCACCACATCATCTTTCATCAAACCTAGAGTAACCATTATTTTCTTTTTGGAGCTTACTGACCTCCTGAAAGTACGTAGAGCCGTAAAATCCCCAAAACAATGACTTTGGTCAGGGAAAAATATTTTTATCACTCAAGATGTTTCTTGAGCTATTGCGATTCGATGCAAGGAATTCTTGGACTTTGACCTGTGCTGTGTTCTTCAGCAGCCAGATATAGACTCTTTTATCCTTGTTCCGTTAAAGTGACTTAGTAGGAGAACATAATCACTTATGAGGATCCTATGAAGCTTCGGAAGTTCCTCCAATCTCATACTCCTAATGAAATGGAAACTGGTGGACCTTCAGCTCATTGATATCTTTGGTTCTAACAGCATTTCTGACTTGTTTATGCATTCTCTGAGTTTCAGGTTTACATTATCTGCTTTTTGTCACTACTTTCTTAGTTTTTATAACTAAGCATACCATGTTTCTATGTTTAACCTCTTATTTTCTGTTTCTTGTCTCAGTAATCCTGGAATTCATCTTTACAGTCCTCACTGGTCATTTCCCTGTTTGTCATTCTCCTCCTTTGATGCCCATCTGCCTTCATGATGAGCCGTCTTTGTTGGGTGTTGTCACCATCCCAGTGAACATTTAGACAGCATTCAAGGTATGCTTCTATAGTCATCGCGTGTGTGATATGTGCTGTCTATTATGTTTTTTATTTTTTTTCCTACCACGCTCTTTCCTTTTCTAATTTCCCTTTCCTTCCCCTTATGTGACCTCTTGCTCCTAATATCTTCTTTCTCTATATCCTACCTACCTGATAGATTCCTTTTTCCCCCTACTTTTGTTTCTTTCATTGTATTTCGAAGACCGTTCTCTGTCTCTAGATGTATGTTCACAATATAATTCAGAGAATTGTCATGGAATGTTAAAGGTTTTATAAATTCCATCAAATGCCAGAGAATTTTATCTCGCCTTGCTAAATATCATCCAGATGTGGTTCTATTGCAGTAAACTCATTCTATAGAAAGTGAAGCTTTAAAACTCCAAAGAGGTTGGGTGGGTTCAGTCTTTGTATTGCCTTCAATAAATAAGAGGATGGAGTTGTTATTCTATGTAGCAAGCATCTAGATTTTACTGTATTATCCCAAGAAATGGACAATGAGCGCAGATGGATTGTGGTTTGTTTTTTGTCAGTAAAATTCCAACAACTGCCTTTAATATTTATGATCCTACTTTAGTCAATTATAACTTTTGACCTCAGTCTAAAAAATGTCTTTAGTTTGATGACGTTTATTTTATTTTAGGGGGAGATTGTAATCAGATTATGGACCCATTCCTCCACAAACAATCTTCAGTGAGATTTGTACCAAATAAAATGCATAAACAATTCTGTTCTACCATTTCACAAGGAGCTTTACTAGACTCCTGGAGGTTATGTCACTCTACTTCCAGAGATTACACATTTTATTCTCCTGTTAACTAGGCTAGATCATATCTTTTTGAGCAAACATCTATCATAGTGCCTTACCACTACTGTTTTAGGCCCTATCATACTTTCAGATCATGCACCAGTAAAAACTGATTTAGATTTGATCCCTTATTCTCCTACACCGAACAGGTGGAGACTTAATAAGCCTTTATCTCTGGATAATTAATTTTCTTCTTCTTCTCTCTCCTTTGCTTCCGGCTTTTTTTAGACTAGTGACACTTCCGAAGGGTCCCCACAGCTCTTGTGGGATACATTCAAGGCAGCTGCCAGTGGATTTATTGATTGTGTCTCCTGGAAAAGACGAGCACAATATATAGAACACAAAGCATTTTTATTCTCCATTAAAAACTTGGAGTCTCAATTTTATACTTCTAAGTCCAATGATACCCTAAGACATTTACTTAAAGCCAAGTTCAGTTCTAATTAATTATCTACGAACCAAGCTTCCTCTATCTTACTCTGAAGTACTGCTTGGTATTACGGAGGTAATAAAAAAGTTGGAAAATTATTGGCTAATTACCTCAAAGTCAAGAAACAACATTCTCTATTAACTCTATCTGTAACACCAGTGTTGTTTCCTTATTCAGAGATGCAGAGATTTAAAAAAAAAAATGAAATTCTATACTGATCTTAATACACCTGAGACCACTTCCCAGGAGTCATCTATTACATCTTATTTACAACTTACCCCAAAACTGGAGAATGACCAGCTTGATTTGTCTGCGTTAGAAACAGAAATCTTTTTTCAAGAATTATTTAATGGACTCTCTCTCCCTAAAATGGGTAAAAGTCCAGGTCTCAATAGATTAATGGTTGAATTTTTTCTTCACTTTTCTAACTGTTACCTAGATTGTTACATGTATTTAATTTCTTCTCTACTTCTGGTATGTAAATTAGTACGTTTCAATAGGCTTCGATTTGTCTTACCCCAAAAGAAGGTAAATATCCCAGGTTATGTAAGAATTATCAACCTATATCCCTTGAAAATGTTGATTACAAGATGTTTGTTAAAGTATTAGCTTAACAATTGTCTCTGCTTTTACCAAAACTGATCAGTGAGGAAAAGCCAGGTTTTGTAAAAGATAGATTGGCTCCCATCAATACCTGTTTATTTTTTTTAATGTTCTTAGTAAAGCCTCATCAGTTAATTACCCTTTAGCAGCAATAAGAATAGATGCTGAGAAAGTTTTTAATATAATTAACTGGGATTTATTGCTCCATTCCATCAGGAGGCATGGTTTTGACCATCACATGATCTCATCAATTTCTTTACCATATGACTCTCCTAGAGCTTCCATGATGATTAATGGATAAACGTCCCCTGATTTTAATTTGCACTGGGGAGTGTGTCAATGATGTCCTTTATTACCACTGTTAGAAATGGGATCTCTAGTTGGCAGAGTTCTGCACCCTGTCCAAGTAGGGACCACCACCCTAGTCAGGCTAAGCCAGATACACACCCTAAATTACAAAATACAAAGAAGCATACAGCAGCAGACCGAGGCCAAGCACATTAAATCCCACCAGTTTCATAAATTTTTACTCGAGTGCGACTACTTCCGGCATCCGCTGCTGGGAGATGTCAATGATAGGGAAAGTCCATAAGAAAAGAAGGTGCACTCTAAGTGAAGTCAATCAGGAAACATGTATTATCCAAAATTCTTCTCTTTATTTACGTTGTTTGGTTATAACCGGCACACAGCCAACGCGTTTCGTTCCCTAGTGCCATGGGAACTTCGTCAGGGCTTACTCGTAGTATAAACGGGACGTGTACGACCCAAGCGCAAATCCGATTGTTATCAGGGTGTACCATCTCAAAATTAGAATCGTCTCATACGTATAATCCAATCAAGTCTCAAATGTAGTCCACACTATTAAGACGTCAATACCATAATCGTGGCCGTGCTTCCCCTGGGTTCTGAACGTCAAACAAAGGCTCTTCACGTGTAGAAAAACCCCCCAGGGCGCACATAATGGTCCTCTGATATAGGCAAAACAACTTATAAAGAAACGTCTTTAAAGAATATTCCTTTAGATAGATTCAGTGTAATAAGGGAGTCCGAAAATGAGGAGTCCCAGGACGCGCACTAGTCTTTAAATTTCAAGAAGTCAACTATAATACACGATTATGGTATTGACGTCTTAATAGTGTGGACTACATTTGAGACTTGATTGGATTATACGTATGAGACGATTCTAATTTTGAGACGGTACACCCTGATAACAATCGGATTTGCGCTTGGGTCGTACACGTCCCGTTTATACTACGAGTAAGCCCTGACGAAGTTCCCATGGCACTAGGGAACGAAACGCATTGGCTGTGTGCCGGTTTTAACCAAACAACGTAAATAAATAGAAGAATTTTGGATAATACATGTTTCCTGATTGACTTCACTTAGAGTGCACCTTCTTTTCTTATGGACACACCCTAAATTAACCTGTGCTCTCCCTCTGTTAGCTTGGCACAGAGCAGTCAGGCTTAACTTAAGAGGCAATGTGTAAAGTATTTGTGTAACACTTAAATTACAGTAACCCAATCAAAACACCACAAAAAGATTCCGCACAGGTTTAGAAAAATAGAGAATATTTGTCTAAGTAAAACAAGACCAAAACAACAACAAAAATCCAATCAGTAGAAGTCAAGATATGTCTTTTTAAAGAATAAATGGAAAAACCGTGCTTAGAAGTCAATAGCGCTAAAGGTTACTTGAGGTCGCTCTAGACCGTGGTAAATCTGAAAGTGAGGCTGACCGTGATGGAGCACGGGTCGGATACAGTTCCCAACAGGTACTGCTTAAGTTTTACTATCTCAAGCTGCTCGAGGAGGTCCATTCGCAGGAGAGTTCTCCAGGTGCACGATGAGCGCCGCTGAGGATGGTCCGCAGAGCGCGAATTCCCACTGGGCATCGCAGACAGACGTGTTGCAGGCTCACAGTTGTGGGCGGCAATGCTGCAGTGGGAAGAGAGGAACGTGCACCCACTTGCGCCGTTCCTTGTGCGAGCGATGCGGTTCCGGAGTGAATGGGCCAGTTCGCAAAGAGCCCAGAAGCTAGATTTAAAGAGCAGTGGTGCTGCAATCCCAACGTGTGAGGCCCTAGGACTGGAGGGGTACCCTAGGCAAGGGCAGGATCACAGATGGCAGAATCCGGCAGCACCAGAAGAAGATGGAGGAAGTCTTTCATAACTCAGACTTCTAGGAACAGGAGGCAAGCCAGCAAGCCATTGGAGCCAGTCTGGGTTCAAGTGGATGGATCTAGTCCTTCTCCTCTGCAGGGCAGCTCAGCAAAGAAGAGAAGCAATTCTTGTCCCTTGGAAGAGTCAGTCACAGCAAAGTGTCAAACCTTATAGCACAGCACTCTTCACTCTAACAGAGTTCTTCCCCAAGTCCAGTAGTGCACTGATTTGATAGGACCAGAGCCCTGGTAATTATACCCAAAAGTGCTTTTGATGTAGATGGTGACTTCACGGGATTTCTCTGAAGTGCACAAGGATCCCTTTCAGCCCAGCCCTGACTCCAGACTATCATTTGGGGGTAAATAAGCCCTTTGTGTGAGAGCAGGACACACCCTATTCAGATGTAAGTGTGAGCCAACTCTCCCTCTCCCTGCCCAGGAAGACTATCAGTATACAGATATATTCCCTATCACCTCAACCCTTCCAGTGTTTTGGCTGTCCAGAGAGTATGTACAAAGTGCAGCTGTCACCTAGCCCAGACGTGTATTGCAGGCAGTCTGCAGGCACAGAGAGCAAAGTTAAGAGCAGATAAATGTCCACTTTCTAAAATTGGCATTTCTAAAATAGCAATGTCAAACCCCACTTTACCATTAAATAGGATTTATCACCACAATTCCAAAAATATTAACATGAAGAAGATACTCCTTTCCAATCAGGAATTACAGTTTAAAAGGTATTTTAAGGAATCCCCAATGCTAGCCTGTGGAAGGAGTAGGCCTCACAGTAGCGAAAAACAAATTTAGCTGTTTGTCACTGCAAGGACATGTAAAACTTGAACGTACATGTCCTGCCTAAACACCGTGCCCTCAGGGTCACTTAGGGCCTACCTTAGGAGGAAGTCATGCGTAATAAAAGGGGAGTCTAAGGATTGGCAAGTGGTTTTAAATGCCAAGTCAAAGTGGCAGCAAGTTGCACACACAGGCCCTGCAATGGCAGGCCTGAGACGGGTTTGAAAGGCTACTTGTGGGGGCGGCACAACCAGTGCTGCAGGCCCACTAGTAGCATTTAGATTATAGGCCCTGGGCACATGGGTACCCCTTTACAAGGGAGTTACAGGTAAACTAAAGATGCCAATCAGGTATACACCGATGTCAACATTAGGAGAGAGATACAGTATAAACAACAGTTGGTTGTGACGTTATCTAATTGTTACCCCCGAAAAGGCAAAATACTCAAAAAATTCATCTGAGAAGTCATATAGACATTTTAAATTGATGAAACATTCTTTGAAAATAAAATACATTAAATAAACCAGAAAGAAAGACATGGTTTATTTAATTTCTTATATTTTCACAGAACTGTTGTTTATACTGTATCTGTTCCCAGGTCCTTTGACACGTTCTGGGAGTACCCCATTTGTTTATAATGGAACATTAGGGGAGAAGCACATACACTTTAGAACAAGTTAGCAGTGGTAAAGTGCTCAGAGTCCTACTGTTAACAAAAAGGTACAGCAAAAATGGGAGGCAAAAGACAAAAAGTTAGGGGAAAGACCACCCTAAGGATGACAGGTCCAACACGTGTCCCCACCTGCTGCAAGTGGGGAGAGCTACCCAACATCTATGGAGTTCTCATCACTAAGGCGGAAAAATCTGGACAGGCCGTCCGCTTTGGCGTGGTCTACTCATGGTCTGTGTTCCACCCTGAAGTCTATACCCTGTAGGGAAATGGACCACCTCAACAGTTTTGGATTCTCACCCTTCATTTGCATAAGCTACCTGGGGGGCCTGTGGCCTGCTTGAATCAAGAAGTGAGTGCCAAACAGGTATGGCCTCAACTTGTTCAGTGCCCATACCACAGCAAAAGCATATCTTCTTATTACACTCCACCTCTGTTCCCTGAGGAGTAACCTCCTGGAGATTAAGTCTACAGGTTGGTCCAGACCCTCTTCATTGAACTGTGAGAGTACTGTCCCTATACCATGCTCTGAGGAATCTGTCTGAACGATAAATTCTTTGGAGAAGTCAGGGGCCTTTAGCACAGGAGCTGTGCACATGACTTACTTCGGGAGTCAAATGCTTTTTTGCATGCTTCTGTCCAAATCACTTTTCTTGGCTGCTTCTTCGAAGTTAGCTCAGTCAAGGGAGCAACAATGATGCCATAACCCTTGACAAACCTCATATAGTACCCAGTGAAGCCCAAGAATGCTCTGACCTCAGTGTGGGTTTTGGGGGATGCCAGGCCATGATGGTTTCTATTTTGGCCTAAAGGGCGTTACACCGTCTCCCTACCCACAAGGTGTCCCAAGTACACCACAGACCCCTGCCCTTTCTGACACTTGCTGGCCTTGATAGTCAGGCCTGCCTGTTACAGGGCCTGCAGCACTTCCCGGAGGAAAAAGAGGTGGTTCTCCCAACTGCTGCTGAAGAAAGCTATGCCATCCAGGTAGGCATCTGAGAAGGCCTCCAAACCAGGAAGGACCTGGTTCACCAGCCTCTGGAAGGTGGCAGGGGCATTCTTTAATTCAAAGGGTATCACACTAAATTGATAGTGGTCCTCTGGAGTGGAGAAGGCTGACCTCTCCTTGGTTCCATTTGTTAGGGTGGTCTGGCAGTACCCAGATGTAAGATCAAAGGTACTTAAGTACTGGGCAGTCCCTAACCTGTCAATGAGCTCATCCTCCCTAGGGATAGGATAAGCATCAGTCCTGGTCACAGAATGTAGCCCTCTCTAATCCACACAAGACCTCAGTTCATCTGTGGTGACCGCTGGTGCAGCTTTTGGTACCAGCATCACAGGACTGGACCAGGGGCTACAGGAGTATTTTATTACCCCCAACTCCATCGTCTTAGAGACTTCGCTCTTGATGCTGACTCACCTTATCTGATAACCTGTAAGATTTATTCTTCAAAGGAAGGTTGTCCCCTGTGTCCACATCATGGGTACACAGGTGTCAAGATTCTTACTTACAATTCCGCAGTGACGACATGCAAGATGAGAGTTCCGAACTCCCCCTTAGTAACTCACTGTACCCAACTGAGTCAAAGCACTACTAGTAAATTAGGGGAAGAAGTGAAGACAAGAAGAAGAGGTGAAGTTGTCCCACAGTGATTCCCACTCAAAGAAAGGACTGGGCAGCAGGGAGAATTTCCTAAAAAGAGAGGAAGTATATGAGTGTGCAGGAAGGAACTATATTGCCACGATGGTATAGACAAGGTTTCTCTCTTTCTACACTACCTTAGTGATTCCCTTCTTCCGCTATATTCCCAAACTGCTCGAGTGCAATCTAGCTATTACCTATGGACAGAATAAAGTGGTAGTGTCAGTGCGGGGCGGGAGAGAATGTACATTATAAAGTGACAAAATAAAAATAAAAGAAGAACTCAACAACACCCTCCTATGCATTACTGGAAATATCTCATGACAACAGGAGATCTGTAGAGAACATAAAGGTCCCCTAGTAACTTGCTAGTTCAACGTAAAAATATTATACCAGAAAATCGTGAATAGTACTCTTTACTTTAGGAGACAGTAACACTGTGGCCCTAACATCTCAGGGGAGGACATAGTTAGTATCCTTCTATATTACAGGATAATTCTGAATTCAGCTAAATCAACAAAAGAAGAAACAGATCTCCACAGGTGAGAGTATCCACTTTAGATAAGTATTTGTAATTAAATGGCTCCTCAATAAAAAAAGAATTAGCAGCGTATTCGCAATGTTACCGTATTGCAGAATGACTGGTTAGATGCTCTTGACTTCTTTCTGGGTTTTTTCAGGAAAAGGAGTGTAGCAGAGTTGTGACGCTTGACTCAAGGCCTGCGATTGGAGACCCGATGGAACCGAGAGGAGTGCCAGATCTCTGGGGATTCTCCACAGGAGCCGAAAAGCATGCCGGGGACATGCCGCAGGAACCGAGAAGGATGCCGGGGACTCGCCGCAGGAGCCGGGGAGGACACCGGAATCTTCTCCACGGGTACCGGATGCGAACAGGTAAGACCTGGAAGGAGAAGTCAAACCAAATCCCGAAGCACTAGAACGCAAAACGTTCAGCTTTGGAATCAGGTCCCTTTTATAGTCCTCCGTGCCCGCTCGTCGCGCAGCAGGCACGACAACAATTGGGTAATCCCAGGAGTAAGGGAGAAAAGAGAGGAGTACTGTTCCAACACTTGGCGACAGTCCCTCTGCTGTTCAGGAGTCAGAGTGGGGAAAGGATCATTCCTTCCACAGACCCATCTTTCTCCTTGGAGGCCAAGAGGTCAGGGAGAGGTTCACTCTCCTCTTCCTCTGCTCCATCTGTCACCAGCAGCAAGGTGAGCTCAGATCTCTCAAAGTGTAGTTTAAATCAAATGATGTGAAGCAATCTGTGGGGTGGCCTGGGGTTTTTAAGATCCACCACGTATGTGGCCTTGCTCTTCTTCTCAATTAACTCATGAGGCCCAGTCCAATGGTCCTGAGGGCACTGGGATCCACAGGCTCCATGACCCACACTTTCTGTCCAGGCTGTATTTCCACAGTGGTAGAATTTTGGTTATGCCACTCCTTCATTACAGCCTGACTGGCTTCCAAGTTGTCAGAAGCTTGCTTCCACAATTTAGCCATTTGGCTACAAAAGGCCAGCATGTAACTTACTACATCCAGAGAAACTTTCTTGGGAGCTTTCTCCCACCCTTCCTTCACCAAACTGAGAGGTCCTCAGACAGGGTGACCAGACAGAAGCTCAAAGGGGCTGAAGCCCACTCCCTTCTGCTGTACCTCCCTGTAGGAGAACAGCAGGTAGGGCAAAAGGATATACCACTTTTTCCTCAGGCAGACTTCTGAATATGCCTTTTAGGGTCTTTTTGAATCTCTCATCAAGCCCATTGGTCTGGGAGTGGTAAGGTGTGGAGAACTTGCAAGTAACCCCACACTCTTTCTACATGGAGTGCATATATACAGACATGAAGTTTGTGCCCCTGTCGGACACAACTTCCTTAGGGAAACCCACTTGGGTGAAAATCCCAATCAGGGCCCTTGCCACCACAGGTGCAGTGGTGGTCCTCTGAGATATTGCTTTTGGGTACTGGGTGGCATGATCCACCAGAACCAAGATAAACATGTGACCAGAAGAAATATGGGGATCCATATGCCCAACAATGTCGATGCCCAACCTTTCAAAGGGGGTGATAATGATGGGTAGTGGTTCCAGGGGAGCCTTTAGCTTTTTCCCTGTCTTCCCACTAGCCTGGCAGGTCACACAGGGGCTACAGAACGTTTCTGAGGGTGTTCTGATTCTGGGCCAATAGAAATGTGGGTCAGGTCTTGCAAACGTCTTGTATTGGCCTAAGTGTCCTGCCAGGGGTATTTCGTGAGTCAGCTATAGTAGGTAGGCCCTGTAGCATTGGAGGACCACCAGGGCCCGTGATGACCCATGCACTGTAAAGGAGGTTGTCCTCCAAGTGAATGTGATAACTCCCAGAGACATCACCTGCTGATTGGGCTTCAGTCTGGTGCCTCATGCCCTCAAGGGTTGACACTCTCTCTATGCCCTACAGAACTCCTCTCTGGAGGATCCTCCTTCTACATGCCAATCAGCAAGTGTAGGCAGGTCACCAAGGGGAGCAATGTCCTCCGCAGTTGACTCCGAGAGCGACCTCTGCAGGTGCCCCATCCATCTCACTGGGGGTACATTCAGGGGCTGGTTTCACACGCCCTCTGCCTTTCCCCTTTTTAGCAGCTGGCTGGGACATTGTTCCAGGTTCCAGCCCCATTTGACACCCCTCCCGGGCAGCCATGGACAGATCCACTCAGGTAACATCAACATCTCCACATGACCCTTGAGCTCCACTTTTCTCCAGATGGTGTGCTCAATGTCATTACCCAACAAACAGTCCACAGGCAAAGCAGGGCTCACAGCAACTTTCAGAAGACCTGACCCCCCCCCACTCAAGTGGAACAAGGGCCACTGTATAGTGACCCTCCCTGTTGTCAGCCACCACAACTTGGTGGAATGCATTGGGAATCACCTGCTCTGGGGAGACCAGCTGACTCCTTACCATGATCATGCTGGCACTTGTGTCCCTCAGGGCCTTCATCCCTTGGCCATTGATGGTGACCCATTGGCTATACTTGGTAGTAGTTGATGGCACATGGATCTTAGAAACCAATTCACTGTCACCCAGGGACACTAAGGTAAGCCCTATCAACTTCTTCCCATTATCTGGAACAAACCCCTCCCCCAGCACTATGCTAGCCATTCAATGGCTCCTATCTCCAGTGAGAGAGTGTGCTCTTTTTGGACACTTGGGATTTCCTTTGTAGTGTCCATACTCATCGCACTCATAGCACTTGTGAGTTTTGGGATGCTGACAATTGTTAGGGTAGGTTGACTTCTGGTGGACAGATTGGGGTTGGGACCCAGACCCTTTCCTTTGTGAATTGCTTTATGGGCCTTTAGAAAACTCCTTATTATCTCCCCACATCTTTCTTCCGTTGGGAATCCTGACGACCCTTTTGGGAGTCCCCCCAGATAACTTCTTGAACACTCACACTATGGTACTGATCTAGATGTCTGCCTCCCCAGCAAGCTGCCTGGAGTCAGTCAGCTTGCTATCCAACAGGTGCCGGTGCAGCTTTGGAAAACAATTATCACAACTAAGTCATACAACCCTGCTAAATAATTAACCTTGCTGCCCCTCCACCAGCCCTTCAGTGGCTTACTAGCATAGTCCAGGAAATCCACCCAGGTCTGTGTAGCGAGTTTGTGTTGGTAGCCCTGAACCATTGCCTGCACTTCTCAGGTGTCAAACCAAACTTTCAGAGTAAAATGGCCTTCATAGCAGTGCTGCTGGTTTGGTCCCCCAACTCTAATGAAGAAGTGTGTCCCTCCACACTTTGGGCATGTATTGCCAAAGACAACCCCCTCCCCCCCCAGAGCTCCTCTGGGACCCTGTGCACTCTTAAAGCCACTTTAAGAGTGAAGATAAATCTGGTCAATTTCTCTCTCAATATAAGTTGGATATATGCATTTTTAAAAGATAGAGGGGGTATATATTGAATAAATATGTTTAGTATTTAGCCATAAAGTACTTTTAGTAAATACAATAGAATGGAATGTAAGTTTTAGTATATATGTAGATTATTTTTGGAAATATGTGTTTTATAATCTAACAGAATGTTTTCTTGTTTAGTATTTTTATTTTTTGTCTCTAGTCTTTTTTTCTTTTTCATTTGCAATATTGAATTGCTATTTGTGTTCTAGATGGGATCAAATTGTCCTATACACAAGCAACCCCACAACATTCTGCTCCTGAAACGCGTGTTGGCTGTGGGATCATATCTGTTATGTGATCATGTTTCAAGGATTATGATTGCCAGAAGATGATTAATTGTATAGGAAATTTGCAAAATGAATGTGTTTTGTTAGAGATATTTTGCATAAAATAATTGTGAGACATTGCAATATAAAAATTTGAATATGATCAGAGCAGTGTTAAATAGAATAATAAATGAAACAAATATTTTTTATACATATGTGGTCTTTCTATGCATTTTTGTAAAATATAACTCCCTAAGGAAACCAATGTTGCAGTTTTAAACTATGGGTGAGTTGTATGACTGATCTCTTAAGTTGAGTAGGGCAGGGCTGTTTGGGTATGTAAAAATCTGCTTTTCTGATACACTATGGTACCATGATATGTAAAGTGCAGTAGATGGCACTTCAATGGAGTATCGTCGCCACCCTTACTGAGTCTCTCCTTGGTCACTTATGATCTGCATCAAGATTCTATCATGTTGTCAATAAAAAAAAAATTTAAAAAAAGATTCTATCATGTTGGATCTATCAAATTAAATTGGCAAATCTACAATTTTCTCTTCCTTTCTCAACATTTCACATTAATGAGGATTTTTACAACTCTTAATAGGTGTCATAATCCATGCAAGAAAAGAAACATTGGTTGACACACCTGTAGAACCATTGAAATGTTTTCACACATTTGCCTACAAACAAATTTTGAAGAGCACACTGAATACACATAAAAGATAAAGTATGTAAGAACTCTGCGCTCACACCGATTTTTAAGTCTAAACATTTTAATTAACAAAACAAAAATGATCTGTAATTCATGTAGTTAGGCAACAAGGTGATCTCTGTGCACTCAATGAGCATACCACTAACACTAACACTAGACAAGTACAGAACACAAATCTAACAGGGTTCCAATAGAGATCAAGTGACAAAAACCAAAACAAAATACTATATTCAGGGCCTTCGAACTGATACAAGGTGCAAACCTTCAGAGCTGAGCAAGTTATTAGAGAATTGTTGCTTTTAATGCCAGGCATGAGAGTGAGGCTTTACATGTTTGAGATTAGTACAGGCAGCATTTATTTGTTGCTGAGCAAGAACATGGCTGGTACTACCAGTTATGCTAAGGCAATAATTCAAAATTCTTCAATATCTCCTTCCCTTTTGTACTGTTCTAGTGCAATGATCAAAGCAGATCAGCAAATCAATCATCATGTCTGTTTACTTCACGAGATACAGCACCATTATGATGCTATTTAAGCATGCCATAAGCAGATTTTTCATCTACATCATCGTCAATGTATGGTAATGGTATAGGGGCCATCCTCTTTCTTTCTAGAAAGATGTTTATCGACACATATGCAAAATCTGCTCATTATAGAGTAAAAGCTAAGTAAAACAAAAAATTACAAAACAAATTCTAGTGTATTTATTCCCAGCCCCTCAAATATGCCCTATAACCACGACCATATACTCCAACCCTTAATGTTAAAGTCATCATTAATATTGTGTAATTCTCTAACATTATCATGTATGTGATCAATCTGGCCAAGTATAATGATTGGAATATGTGGTTTGAACGAACAGCATTTGGATCATATAATAGCACAAACTACAACCTTAGCAGCCAGGACATAGTCACAAGTCATTGTGTTTTGCAGAACAGTCATTTGGACTTCTAATTGATTGGAAATTAACCCTAATTTGACAGATGTCACATTGGCAAATTCTTCTAAAACCTTACCTAAAGTTTGAAAGTAATGCATTGTCCCTCCTACCCCATGCACAGTGAACAAGATAACAAAGAAACAGTTTCAGAAATCTCTCTGGGCAGTCTTTTGCATGTGTAAGGAAATGAGTTCTGCCCATTAAATATGCCCGGAGTTTTTGCTTTTTGAACACCTGGTATGTGACCGTTTTACTGTGGTAACCCTCACAACCTGTGACTCACCCACGTTAAACTCATGGTAAATGGACTGCTAGTGTTTACCACCAGAGTCCATCTTTTAACAAAAGGCCTTGGTGATGCAGCAAGGGTAAGGGGCACTTGGCTGGTTAGAGGTAAACACATGTGCACACGAGTGGGGGCTATGCGTTTGAGACTCCTGTTGTGTGCAGCCTGGTAACTGCATATATGTAGCTTTGCGCAGAGGCAAATCTGCAGGATTGGATATTGAGCTGGGGTAGGCCTCGTAATGTTAGTGTACACTCATAGGGAAAGTAAGTGTGATTTACTGTCTTGTCTGCAGTGACACTCCATTATAACCCTACGGGGAAGGCTGCCTTAGAGTGCAGCTTTGCTTCCCTTTGGCCTACAGAGACCGGTGACATATCAAATTGGGGTGTAAACTCTAGGGGGAAATCAATTCTTCAAGTTTCAAAGAGATATCTGTTCAGCTTTTGGGTCATCCAGGATTGTCATATTTCTCTTGCTCAGCTAAGGATCAGAGCCCAGGCCTTTTGTGATCCTGCTGTGCCAAGTTAATTACATTTCTCTCCAGCAGCAGGAACAAAGGCCACCCCACACAAAGGGAGCAATTAACAGGGCTTCACTCAGCTTCTAAGGAGGAGAGAAGTGTGGATGAAGGAACTGCATCAATCAATCAGCTGTCACACTGGATGGGCCAGCCCAAGCACACTGAACAAAGGAGGCAGCCGAGACCTCTGGAGCCAACACAGGAGGGGGCTCCCTTTGAAGGTTTGATGGGGGAAGGCACTGACTGTGATGTCAGCGAGGGGTGGAGCTGAGGCACCCAGAGCAGATGTGACTACTTAGTCATGGGTGATACCATTTTGAAATAGCCCAGCAGGCTGTGCAGGAGGTTTGGGGCAGGAGCGGAGAGGTGATGTGGCACCCCACGATAGGCAAGAGGTGCCTCACTTCTCAAACCTTCTGCCCACACTTAAAAGGTCTTGTGCCAGATGAAGAGTTCTCTCTCTGCTGTGTTTTTCTGCTGGGCACTGAGACTGGAGGCAGCAGCAATGGACCCCCTGATGCCATTTGGACCAAGGACTCTAACTTCAGTTGACCACAGGACCAGTGGGTCTCTCCCCAGGGACGCTGGTCCCCTTGCACCCTCTAAGGACTAGTTGGTAGAAAGACTGGGCTTCTGCACCAAGGAGGAGATAAGCTCCAGAGGAAACACAGGAGAAAGGCTGGTGCAGGAAGAAAGTGAAACCAGCTCCCTGCAAAGTTCTTCAACGTAAAGACCAGCAGGCTGGAGGAAAGTGGTCAAGATGGCTAGGTCTTGTGACCGGGAGCAAAATGTGCCCAACTGGGCCTGAGCTTTGAGAAGAGAAAGGATTTGAACTTTGACCCTCAGTTCGATCCTGGAGCGCGTGGAGCTCCACTGCCCAGCCGTTCCAAAACCCGCAAGGTGGGCCAAGGACCGGGGGTCGCTGCAGGAAGGATTTTCTATGTTTAATGCCAAGAGGGGGGCATGCGTGTGACCCCCTACTCATCCCCAAGTGGGCCTGGGGACTCACACTCCCAAGCTGGATTTCAAATTTGGGGGGCCTGGGATCCCAACTCTGTGCCCCCCCACACCCAGGAAGGACAGGAGAATGTAGTTGGCCTCTCCTGAGAGGCAGAAGTATGGGGTGGGCCCAGATCTCCAACTCCAGACCCGGCACAGAATAGGACATCGTGGGAGTGCAGCCGCACCCTCCCCCCATTGGTGGCAAGCCGGCCCCACTCCCTGTGTCCAAGTCTGGGCGGGGAGCGGGCGGATCCCACTCGGACAACCTGCGGGCAGGGGAGAACAAGGCTGCCGGCTCCTGTGGCCGGCATGGCTGCTCCCCAACCAAGGAAGTGGTGGGAGTGCTCCAGTGGGACCAAACACACTCCTCCGTGAAATAAAAAACAATACTTGCTGTGGCGCGAGACCGCATGGCTTCAACAATTGCAGCTGCTCTCCCCAGCTCAGTCGGACAGCTGCTAATAAAATATTCACTTCTCCGGAGGAGTGCCCCATAATGCCCTGTGGGGCTTGAAACTGACCTGACCATTCCTGCTGCTTTTAGAGGCTCCAGGATGGTGGGGCCACCACCAACAACCTAGAAAAATGTGCAGGGAGCTGCAGGTTTGTTGCAGCTCTCCCCATAGAGGTCCAAGGTATTTTATCAAAAGTTCTAACACTATGTTGGAAGGGTCACAGAAAAGATGACTACCCCAGGCTTTACCAGCATTTTGAAGCACTCCCCAGGCTGGAGCAGGTGTCCTACAGCTGGGAGTGTTGCTTTCTCTATGAGTTAAGTTTATGGTCATAGTTATTGTGGTCTAAAGGTGTCTAAATGAATGTATGTGTTGTACAACATCCTCTAGAGGTGACGTCTAAGATTACATGTTGTGTGATCATAATGTGATGCCCTCAAGGGGCTGGTTTCATGATTGCTTTTCAAATGGTTGACAGTGTGTACAAATCACACAGATGTATAGGAAGTTCATTTTGTGAATGTCTAATTGATATATTAATGTGGACAAGGACTATTGATCAAAGTGCATATACTTTATTAACAATCGTAAGTGCATCCTCACATGGTTATTGTTGATTATGCATTTACTCCTAAAATTGTGATGTTTTGACATGTAGTTTGTTTCCTGACCCTTTAGGGCGTCAGAGGTGATTACTCAATGTCATCAAAGGTATGTCCACCAGCCTCATGTATATTTGTAAATTACTACGTACTATTGAGTAGAGTGTGTGTAATAAACTTACGTTTCCTTTTTCAAAAGAAACAGCACAGACTGGACAATTGTTTATTGAGTGTTATTATTGCACGCCAGTGAGTGGTGATTTCTAGCCCAAACCACCTCCCTTGAGTAGGCCTTGGACTGCTCTTCTCTGCTACCCTGAGAGATTCAATTGCTACAATGGGATGTTTGGCTCCCAGTGGAGGGCGAATGTGGACTCATTGCTTGTGCAGGCCACACAACTAATGGCCTGTTTCCTTACAGCATGCATGGGATAATGTAAACAGCTTAACAGGATCTAAAACAGTCCTTGGCTAGCAAGGTATTAGTTTGGTTGCCACATACAAAGTAAGTACAATGTTGCTCTAGAGTGGCAGTGAGAATACAGGACTCCTGTGTGAAGTTTAAAATAAGGATTACAATCAAAATGAGGCTGGGCCTCAAGAAACACTTTGCAGTTGCTGTGGCACACATAGTTACTGACGTTTCGAGAAGCCATTCCACATAGTGTCAGCGAAGTTGATAGCAGGGAGTATGATGCCTTCGTTAGGAAAACAGCAGTCCTTAACTACTAAAGGGATAGAGATAGTTGCATTTTTCATTGGGGAACTGCCTATGTTGATACAATTCGAGGCATAGTTCTTCATCAAAAAGAGCAGGGATCATTGGCATATCTCCTCCAGCGTCAGTGGGCAACTGGGTGCAAATGCAGCATGAAGAAAGATAAAAACTGTCAATATTGGTGCAAAAAGGTATCCCATTGTACAACAATCGCCAAACCCAAAGGTGGGAAGAAGACATAATTCTGTTGATTCTGGGTGTCCATCACCCAACCCTTCTAGACAGAGCCCCAGGGTGAGCCAGACAGTGATACTTGCAGCAAACAAGGAAGGAAAAAGAGCTGTATGCTGGTGAGAGTCAGGTCCAGGGAAGGTGGCAGTCAGAGTTCCTACCTGCACTTCTGAGGCACAGTTGTTCACTGGAACAGGAGCAAGATGCTTAGGACAGGGTTGCCTCATGGGTGTAGAGGCAGATGAAGGGCTGGAGCCTTTAGGTTTGGTGGTCCTCTTCCAATAGCTGGCAAGAACCCAGGTTCTTATTCTGCCCATGTTTGTGGTGAGCAGTACTGGGAAGGGACCACACCATTGGGGCTGGAGGGCACATTTCCACTGTTGGACTCTCACATGAACAAAGTCTCTTAGTTGCGGGTTGTGGCAGGTTTTAGTTGGGCAAACATATAAAAGAGCTCAAACCAGAGAACTGTAACTGTAAGGACAGTGCATAAGGTATTTGCAGTATCGGAGGGGAACATCATCATTTAAGTGTAAATCAAGGGATACTAAAGACTAGACAAGAGCAGCATAGGTTGGACCTTGACAATTTTGTATTCACCTAGTTTAATCTTTTGCCTAGAGATGGCTCAGATGGACCATAGTACCAAGAGAATGTAGTTGGGTCACTTGAAACCTATTGCAGCTGAAATCTTAGCTATTTTGTTTTTCAAGGTGGTATTGAAACGTTCTACTTTACCTGAAGACTCTGGGTGGTAAGCACAGTGAATGTTTTGTTTGATCTCTAATGATTTACACAACTCCTGCACCACAGCAGCAGGCACAAAGTGTGTGTCCTTGTCATCCCTTATCTAAAGAGGGTACCCGAATCTAGGAATTAAATCCTTAAAGAGCTTTTTAAGTACTCTAAGGGGTATATTCACAAGAACGTGTGATAACTACCGCAAGAGTAGCGTAACGCAACTTTCAATATCGCAGCCCATCGCAGGAAAATAACCCCGTGTCAACATGGAATTCACAACAAGGCGGTACCATGCGATAGCCACCAGATAACGCGTCAAATGTCAGCGTAAAAATCAACGCCACGCTGAAATAATGCGAAAACGCGAACGCAAGAAATCATGCGATGAGGCCAATCGCGGTACAAAAAGTAGCGAAAACCAGCCTCAGGCATGCAAATCCCACGCGTCTGGCGGGAAATTGCACCATAAAAACCGCAGACACAACACACCAGAAACAAGCAAAAGCACGAAGCAACATGGATGCACCCTGACCCAGCGCAGAGGGCAACGCGAACCCCACAACCCCCACAGACCACCAGCAAGGAACAACTGACTCGGGGAAGGCCAAGGAGAAAAGGGAGAGGAAGACGTGGTGCAGACCCCAGGAAAACAAGACCAAGGCCACGGAGGTGACAGAAGACTACCAGCAACTGACCCACAAGCAGACCACCTGGAACGCAGTCAGAGTGCCCAGGAGGCCAATCCAGGAGGCCAAGAGGGCCGGCAGGACTTGACAACCTAAACCAGGAACAAACCCGCTGCCAACAGGAAGGCAGCAACGGCGACAGGAGGTGGCAGTCCAGCGCCACAGGAGGAGCTGGAGGAAACTCAGACCACAGTCATCAGTGTGGAGACGGTGCAAGGAGTAGGGAGTACGGACACAGCTTGAGAGGACCCAACACAAAAACAACAGGGTGAGGATCCAACAGGGACTGGGGGGATGGGGGGTGATGGGCACAATGGCACACATGCACAATGAGGTGTAGCACACTGCACACCCACAATTACCCAGGGACATGTCCCCAATCCCCGTGGCACACTGCAGCACACACACACAGCAATCACAGCACATACCATGACAATGTGGCACAAAGTGCAACACCCACACTGCAGAACAGGGGACACAACTGGGTCCACCCAGGCGCAGAAACAGAACAATCACATTGGACAGAGCAGGGAACTGTGAAATGCACATCTACCCCTACAACCCCACATCAGCCATGTAGGCCAAATGTACACTGTCCCAACTCAAAAAGCCACCACCGCCCAAACAGTCACAACGTACATTGTCACACAGTCTGCATGTTGACAAGAACAAGGCGCCAACACAATGCCAACATGCACCTCCCCTTCACAATGCAGAGAGACAAACAACACCTCCAGAAGGTCAGAACAGACAACCCATCAGTGATGCCCGAGACGAACACCACACCCCAGACACCGACGCCCTACAACAGCCCATGGACATCCCACACAACCCACCACCAGGACCAGGGCAGACAAGCTACTCAGAGGAGAACCCAGCCCCTGCAATAGACCACACAGCATGTAGCACCCGCAATCACGGGTGCCTCAACACTTCACCCACCCACACATGGCACCCCAATGCCAGGTGTCAGAACGCCAAAAGGAGGTGGCCCAACAGGTGCGGGTGTTGCCTAAACCATGGAATGTGAACTAGAACACATACATGGGTGTCCAATACCCTTCAGGGACCACCTACACCCCACAAAGGAGACCCACACCCCCACAGAGACACATGCACACATCATGTTGAACTGGCTACGGGCACGTGCGCCCGGCCCCTTTATTGGCAGGGCCACATGTACAGTGACGCCTGTGCTGGATGTGTGTGGGGTGAGTATAAGCCAGCCCGCCATGGAGTGCTTGGTGCTGGCAACAACCTGAACAGTGGACACCAGTGTAATGGAAACAGAAAACACCAGCATAACAGAGTCAAATGCAGAGCAACATGGAGGGATCCGGAGTAAGGACAGAGGTCACCCAATATTCAGTCAGGAGGTTCCGTGAGTTGCAGTGCACTGAGGTAGGGACACTAGAGAAGAGCGCGCTCATGTGAAGAAATTGCTAGGATTGTGTCCTTTCGGGTTAGTCCTGATGCAGATGCAGTGGGGTGTGTAACACCTGCATCAACTTCCTCATCAACGTCCCAGGTCTCCCACACTGCCTGAGGTGACAGTTGCGTCCGCAGTCCACAGGGCAATACCCAGTATTAGATCCGGGTGTGTAGCTTGACTACCACCCCCAGTCTGCATTCCTGCCTTGGGGCTGTTGCCACCTGCCCTCCCATTGTCTGTGCCTTCTCCCGTCCGCACACTTGACACATCCTCCTCATCATGGTCCCAGGCCTTCCCCACTGCATGAGGTGACATTGCTGTGCAACCTCACAACAGCACAAAAATCAATCAGTAACGGACAATGGCTTGCGGTGCACTGAGTCACTGGCACCTGGAGTGCTGAGCAGGGTATCAGGCCGATGATGGCATCCACGACAGGTCTGAGCAACTTTGTAGGTCTGTCAGGACCACCCTTTTGACTCTGGCAGATGGCGGTTGGAGGTGGTCCTTGCGGTGGTGGCATGTGCCCCCTGGGGTGATGCGACGTC
The DNA here is from genome assembly GCA_963921515.1 of Calotriton arnoldi. NCBI lineage: Eukaryota > Metazoa > Chordata > Amphibia > Caudata > Salamandridae > Calotriton > Calotriton arnoldi. The sequence goes on from CAWUFW010004759.1 coordinate 207,839, forward strand.
CGGGCCGGTCAAGACTCGATGCTTTGCGTGGGCCCTGGTGGCCGCAGTTGAGGCCGGAGGATGCGGACAGCGCAGGGCCACAGACACATGGCGTTGATGACCCCAAGACCATCGCTACAGAGGCCATTCAATGTCCCAGGAGCAGGGGTCCCAGGCCTGAGCAGCACAGAGTTAGTGGCCCCGGATGCACTGCGGCCGGCACAGGCACCCAGCCACGGGACGGTGACATGCGGTGCAGTCAGATGGGCCATGCGACCTGAGCGCGTCCCCATCAATGTCCGAGGTGTAGGTTGTGTAGGGTTTCGGGGGACAATGGAAGGTGTCCTCCAGGGCATGATGTGGAAGGTCTGATGTCATCTGGCAGCAGCAAATGGAGTGGAAAGCGCAACCCTCGTTTGCACCAACAATTGGGGATCAGCTACATGAGGATGAAAACTAGCCCCTAGTCCATAGACTCAAACGGCACCAATGTACGACCAGTGAGTGTCCTTGAATGTCGGGGACAAACGTAGTGGCACAGGTGCTGTGAGGGGATGCAGTCTGCGATGATGCCGGCACACAGATGTGAACTCCAAGAATGCCAAATCAAGGCTCTGTGACCTACTGGACCGCAGTGTAGGCCGGAGGCAGCGGTCAGCAGTGGCCCACAGCCATGGGTCGTTGGCTCGCGATGCACAGAGTTAGTGACACAGTGGCAGTTGTCGGTAGTGTTCAATCACCTCCGTGACGCTGTTCACTCCGGACTGCAACGTCTCATCCTCTTACGCCCCTCCGTGCGTGCGAAGAAATGCATTCTGCCTTTTGAAGTACTGATGTTCAGTTCCAAATCTGTGATCCCACTCGTGCGCAGCGTAGGCCGAGGGCAGTGGTCCGCGTAGGCCCACAGACACGTGTGGTTGTGATGCCATGCACAGACTTGTTGCCACCACATCGGAGGGTGTATAGTGAATTGTTCTCTGCCATTACTGATGTTCACTGCCATGGTGTAATCAAGACTCAGTTCCAAATGTGTGACCTACCTGACCGTGGTGTAGGCCTGAGGCAGAGGTCAGCACGGCCCATTCACCGAGTGTCTCCGGCCTAGGTTGGATGGCCCCACCGGCCTGCGTTGTTCAGGTTCAGTGGCACCACGTGTAGCCGGCTGGCGTTGAACAGGGTTAGTGGCACCACGTGTCGCAAGATGCCCATATGGAACTATGCCTCACTGATCGGGGGGGGGTCTGGTGCTGTGGCTGCTGTCCCGGATTTGGGGTCACTGCCATTCATGACACAGTTTCACATATGGGACCTACTGGTCCGAAGAGTAGGCCGGGGGTGGCAGTGGAGTACGTCAACGAAAAAAGAATAAAGCGGGCCTTTGTCGTGGCGGCTGTGATGGTCTGAGGTGGCTGCCAAGGTCTCGGGCCTCGGGCTTGGGGCTTGCGCCGGCACGTGGTGGGCCCTCCTTGACACACGCCGGTGTTGGAAGGTGATCAGTGTGGCCTGGCTGCGCAGGGGCTGGCCTGACGGGTTCGTGGTCCAGCGTGCCGGGGTCCGGCAGGCGCACAGCATCGCAGGCAACTCCGCTCACGAGGATGGCATCGGCCTCGTGGCGGGGTGGGAGGTGCTGCCCTGGCAGGGACGTGGGTCTTTCCGGAAGAGGACCACGCCCAGGCCTACGTGCTTTTTATTCACACCCCTACGCTGGCATGGCGTACGCCGGGCCATCCCACTCCGTTGATGCTTAGGGGGGGCGTAACAGGCAACATTTCCGCGAGGTCCCCCACTGGCTGGGGTGATATGGTGGCGTCCACTGTCCACTACACTCCATACTCAAGCAGTGTATGTCGCCATGGATATGGGTGTGTCCTGCATACTGCGAGGTGTCCAGCACATCTCCGGCACTCTTGGCATTGTGTACTTTCCCAATCATGGTTCCACTGCATCCTTCACACATGCCTGGTTGCCACCTCTCCCCACATTCGGCTATTATGTGGCTGAGGTGCCATGCCGTTGCTGGCTCATGTTCAGGGCTTGCCCATGTGGACATTGTAAGTTGTTCTGTCGTGTCTGGTGGGTGGACATATTGTTGTGCCTGTTGCATGTGATTTTGTGACGTGTGCATTGCCAGCGTTGTGAGTTGCATGGTTGTGGAGTTGAGGTGTGTGGGGTGTTCATTTGTATATTGCCAAAGGGGTGTGCATTTCCCTTGTTGCCATCCTGGGAATGCTGGTTGATGATGGACTGTCGGAGGATGTAGGTAGCATGCACACTGGCTGTGTATTTGAAGGCGACATTGTTGGGTGTTCCACGGTGTTCTGTTGTTCCCTGCACATTGGTGTGAGACGTGTGCTTCCTGTTGCGGTGATTGTGTGCTGTGTCACCAGGGGGCACAGGTAGTACATGTGTGCTGTGTATTGCCCCCAACACGTGCGTGCATCCTGCTTGGGCGTATGGTCCTTGCTTGGTCTCCAGTGGATCCTGCGCATTGTGTTGTACGTATGGGGACTGGGGTACCAGGGTGATGGTGATGTCCAGGACAGGTGTGGGGGACTTGGATGTGGCTGGCTGTGAGACTCCACCGACTCTGGCGGGTGTTGGATGGGGGGTCACAGGGGCCAACAGGTGCAGCCACGCCATCAGCTTTGTGTGGGGTGGGATGTTGGTTGTCCGCTGTGTTGTTACCGTAGGCCTGTTAGGCGATGATGGTCAGGATGCGTAGGTTGGTTGTCCCTTTCAGCCTGTAGTGGACGGTGACATTGTCAGATGTTGGGTCTGTGCGGCTGGTACGTTTCCTGGGGTTCCGCTGTCTTTGTCTGAGCTGCATCTGTGGTGGTCCGGGGGGGGTGTTCCGGGTGTGGGTCGGGGTCCTGGGGTGGTGGCGGTGGGTATTGTGGCCCTCTTGGGTGTCCGGGCCCCATGATGAGTGGCTCCATGGCATCTGTTGCCCTTCGGATGTGGCCCTGGGCTGTGCTCCCTTTTGTTGTGCTGGCTGCCGTCCGACTTTACACCAGGTCAGAGCAGGTGTAGATTTCCTGGTGCTAACGCACCTTATCGCCTGTTTTGTGTTTTTATTGTGGATGTGGCTGGTCGTTGTGAATGTTGAGGTGTGCTGTTGTCTCGACTTTTGTCATGGGAACGCCTACTCTGCATCTCATTAGCGATATTTGCGGGGTCCTCTGTGGTGATGTTTTTTGCGGCTGCTATCGCGGGTAAACTGGTGCTGTGGGCTGTTAACACCGGCTTGTGAATGGGGGGGTAAATTTATCACGACTTTGGCTGCGATAAAGTGCTGTTAATTCGGCAATGGCTCCTTGTGAATATGCCCCTAAATGCATAAACAGGGGAGCAAGGAAAGGCTTCAATCCACCCTCAAACCATAGAAACTAGGATCAAGACATATTGATAGGAACAGTATTTAGGCAGTTGGGGGACATCTATCTTGATTTGGATGAATGGGGCCCAAGGAGGAGTGTGGGCAGCTGGTGTGGTTTTAGTTCCTTTCCCAATATTGCGAACTTGACAGGTGACAAATACCCTCTCTGCTGATGTGGCAGACACTGTGATATAGTTGGACAAGTTTGGGGAGGAGAGATTTCGCAGCAACCATTTTCCAGGTGCTGTCTGTTCACGCTAAAACAGGGTACCTTTTACACTTCTGTTTTATTTAAGCCTTTTCCTTGCCTCAGTAGCACTTTGCTGCAATTCAGACAAATCTTTTAAGATAGACATTAGAGGCTCAACAGTATGAAAAAGTTTTTGCGTGACCTGAGAACTTGGAGATGGGGCAGCCGTTTTGACAGTTTGGTCAGCAAAAGTGTTTCCTCTAGACAGTTTCTCTTGAGAGAGCTGCTGTGCACTACATTTTCCAGTTGTGAGTTTGAATGGTAACATACGAGCATCAAGTAAATCTAAAACATAAGTATAATTTTTTTTAATCGGAATTCTGGCTGATGAAACCTTATTGCATTCAGAGGAGCCCAAAATAACAAGATACTCTGAAGGCATACATTAAGTCAGTTAGTATAGTAACAATTTTCTGAGCAACAATAATGCAAGCACTGGTAAGAACAACCAAGCCAACATCTTTAGCGGATTGTAATTGAGGAAAACATCAGCTTTCAACAATTTCATACAGTGTAGTTATGGCAAAACTGGCCACCAATGAGTCACAATCATTCTGAGATATGATCCATCAAAATGATACACAAGATCACAATTCAGGATTGGTGCATTATAAAGATCAATGCGGGGTTTAGTCGATGGGTGGTTATGGTGGAGGCAGCCATGTGATGGACCTTCCTCAGCAGTGGGCAACAAGGAAGCAGGGTTTTAGATGGGACACCAGACTAAGGTAATATGGGAAGCTGTCAACAAAAGCATTTCATACTGGGATTGTATTTCCATGGAAAAATGCTGGTCTTTAGTGCTGAGAAAAAGGGTAGCTATGGCATGGGGTACAGCAACACTTACGGTGGTGCCAAGTACAATGTTTTGAGAGCCTTAGTGGTGGTGGTGGTATTGGTGGTATTGGTGGTTGTGGTGGTATTGGTGATGGTATTGGTGGTGGTGGCTGTACTGGTGGTGGTGGTATTGGTGGTGGTGGTATTGGTGGTGGTAGTGATGGTGGTGGTAGTGATGGTGGTGGTGGTGGTATTGGTGGTGGTGGTATTGGTGATATTGGTGTTGGTGATATTGGTAGTGGTAGTGGTATTGGTGGTGGTGGTGGTGGTATTGGTGGTGGTGGTATTAGTGGTGGTATTGGTGGTGTTGGGATTGGTGGTGGTGGTATTGGGGTGGTGGTGCTATTGGTGTTGGTATTGGTGGTGGTGGTTGTATTGGTGGTGGTATTGGTGGCGGTAGTATTGGTGGTAGTATTGGCATTGGTGGTGGTATTGGTGGTGGTGGTAGTATTGGTGATGGTGGTATTGGTGGTGGTGGTATTGGTGGTGTTGGTATTGGAAGTGGTATTGGTATTGGTGGTGGTGATGGTATTGGTGGTGGTGGTGGAATTGGTGGTGGTGATATTGGTGGTGGTGATATTGGTGGTGGTGTTGGTGGTATTGGTGGTGGTGTAGGTGGTGGTATTGATGGTGGTGGTATTGGTGGTGGTATTAGTAGTATTGGTGGTGGTGATTGTGGAATTGGTGGTGGTACTGGTAGTGGTAGTGTTATTGGTGGTGGTGATATTAGTATTGGTGGTGGTGGTGGAATTGGTGGTATTGGTGGTGGTAATATTGGTGGTGGTGGTGGTATTGGTGGTGGTGTTGGTATTGGTGGTGGTGATATTGGTGGTGGTGGGGGTATTGGTGGTGGTGGTATTGGTGGTGGTATTGGTGGTGGTGGTATTGGTGTTTTGTGGTATTGGTGTTGGTGGTATTGGTGTTGGTGGTATTGGTGTTGGTGGTATTGGTGGTGGTGTTGGTGGTGGTATTGTAGGTGGTATTGTTGGTGGTATTGGTGGTGGTGTTGGTGGTGGTATTGGTGATATTGGTGGTGGGTGTATTGGTATTGGTGGTGGTGGTATTGGCTTTGGCTGTGGTTTTGGTGGTGGTGGTGGTATTGGTGGTGGTGGTGGCAATGGTGGTGGTGGCAATGGTGGTGGTATTGGTGGTGGTGGTATTGGTGGTGGTATTGGTGGTGGTATTGGTATTGGTGGTATTGGTATTGATGGTATGGGTGGTGGTGTTGGTAGCAGTGGTATTGGTCGTGGTGGTGGTGGTATTGGTGGTATTGGTGGTGGTATTGGTCGTGGTGGTATTGGTGGTGGTATTGGTGGTGGTGTTGGTGGTGGTGGTGGTATTGGTGGTGGTTGTATTGGTGGTGGTGGTATTGGTGGTGATATTGGCATTGGCAGTGGTATTGGTGGTGGTGTTAATATTGGTGGTGGTGGTATTGGTGGTGTTGATATTGGTGGTGGTATTGGTGGTATTGGTGGTGGTATTGGTATCAGTGGTGGTGGTATTGGTGGCACTGGTGGCATTGGTGGTGGTGATTTTGGTGGTGGTATTGGTGGTGTTGGTATTGGTGGTGTTGGTATTGGTGGTGTTGGTATTGGTGGTGGTGGTATTGGTGGTGGTGGTGGTATTGGTGGTGGTGGTATTAGTAGCATTGGCGGTGATGGTGGTATTGGTGGCTGTGGTGGTATTGGTGGTGGTGTTGGTGGGGGTGGTATTGGTGGTGATATTGGTGGTGGTATTGGTGGAGGTGGTGGTATTGATGGTGGTGTTATTGGTGGTGATAGTGGTGGTGGTATTGGTGGTGGTGGTGGTACTGGTGGTGGTGTTATTGGTGGTATTGGTAGTGGTGGTATTGGTGGTGGTATTGGTGGTGCTGGTATTGGTGGTGATAGTGGTATTGGTGGTGGTGGTAATGGTGGTGGTATTGGTGGTGGTGGTATTGGCATTGGTGATGGTATTTGTGGTGGTGGTAGTATTGGAGATGGTGGTATTGGTGGTGGTATTGGTGGTGGTATTGGTGGTATTGGTGGTGGTGGTGGTATTGGTATTGGTGGTGGTGGTATTGGTGGTGGGGATATTGGTGGTGGTATTGATGGTGGTGTTGGTGGTGGTATTGGTGGTGGTATTGGTGGTGGTGGAGGTGGTGGTATTGATGGTGGTATTAGTAATATTGGTGGTGGTGATTGTGGAATTGGTGGTGGTATTGTGGTGGTGGTACTGGTAGTGGTGATGGTATTGGTGGTGGTGATATTAGTATTGGTGGTGGTGGTATTGGTGGTATTGGTGGTGGTAATATTGGTGGTGGTGATATTGGTGGTGTTAGTATTGGTGGTGGTGGGGGTATTGGTGGTGGTGGTATTGGTGGTGGCATTGCTTGTGGTATTGGTGGTGGTATTGGTGGTGGTGGTGATATTGGTGGTGGTGGTATTGTTGGTATTGGTGGTGGTGGTATTGGTGGTGGTATTGGTGTTGGTGGTATTGGTGGTGGTATTGGTGGTGGTGGTATTATAGGTTGTATTGGTGGTGGTATTGGTGGTGGTGTTGGTGGTGGTATTGGTGATATTGGTGGTGGCTGTATTGGTATTGGTGGTGGTGGTATTGGCATTGGCAGTAGTATTGGTGGTGGTGGTATTGGTGGTGGTGGTATTGGTGGTGTTGGTATTGGTGGTGGTGGTATTGGTGGTGATGGTGATATTGGTGGTAGTGGTGGTATTGGTGGTGTTATTGGTATTGGTGGTGGTGGTATTGGTGGTGGTGGTATTGGTGGTGGTATTGATGGTGGTATTGGTGGCGGTTGTATTGGTATTGGTGGTGGAGGTATTGGTGGTGATATTGGCATTGGCGGTGATATTGGTGGTGGTGGTAATATTGGTGGTGGTGGTATTGGTGGTGTTGGTATTGGTGGTGGTATTGGTGGTGGTGGTACTGGTAGTGGTGGTGGTATTGGTGGTGGTATTGGTGGTGGTGGTATTGGTATCAGTGGTGGTGGTATTGGTGGTGATATTGGTGGTGGTGGTGGTGGTATTGGTGGTGTTGGTATTGGTGGTGGTGGTGGTATTGGTAGCATTGGCGGTGATGGTGGTATTGGTGGCAGTGGTGGTATTGGTGGTGGTGGTATTGGTGGTGGTGTTATTGGTGATGGTGGTATTGGTGGTGATATTGGTGGTGGTATTGGTGGTGGTATTGGTGGTGGTATTGATGGTGGTGTTATTGGTGGTGGTAGTGGTGGTGGTATTGGTGGTGGTGGTGGTATTGGTAGTTGTGGTATTGGTGGTGGTATTGGTGGTGATAGTGGTATTGGTGGTGATAGTGGTATTGGTGGTGGTGGTAATGGTGGTGGTATTGGTGGTGGTGGTGATATTGGTGGTGGTAGTATTGGTGGTGGTGGTATTGGTGGTGGTGGTATTTTTGGTGGTATTGGTGGTGGTGGTATTAGTGGTGGTGGTGGTATTAGTGGTATTGGTGGTGGTGGTGATATTGGTTGTGGTGGTATTGGTGGTGGTGGTATTGGTGGCAGTTGTATTGGTATTGGTGGTGGTGATATTGGCGGTGGTGTTGGTGGTGGTATTGGTGGTGGTGGTATTGGTGGTGGTATTGGTGGTAGTGGGGGTGGTGGTATTGATGGTGATGGTGGTATTGGTGGTGGTATTGGTTGTATTAGTGGTGTTATTGGTGGTGGTTGTATTGGGAGTGGTATTGGTGGTGGTATTGGTGGTGGTGTTGGTGGTATTGGTGTTGGTATTGGTGGGGGTGGTGGTATTGATGGTGATGGTGGTATTGGTGATGGTATTGGCGGTGGTATTGGTGGTGGTGGTATTGGTGGTGTTATTGATGGTGGTGATATTGGTGGTGGTGGTATTTGTGGTTATGGTATTGGTGGTGGTGTTATTGGTGGTGGTGGTGTTATTGGTGGCGGTGGTGGTATTGGTGGTGGTGGTAGTGGTATTGGTGGTGTTGATTGTGGTGGTGTTTGTGGTGGTATCGGTGGTGGTGGTATTGGCAGTGGTGGAGGTATTGGTGGTGGTATTGGTGGTGGTGGTAAAGGTGGTGGTGGTATTGGTGGAGGAGGTGGTATTGATGGTGGTAGTATTGGTGGTGGTGGTATTGGTGGTGGTGGTGTTGTTAATAAAACAGGCTTTTGAAAACAACCCGTCAGGTGGCTTTAGTACAGATGACAGGTAACGCAGACGTGCTGTTGTCAGCTTCAGCCCATTAGCACAGGATTATGTGCTACCTGGAATTCACATGACTTAATTCGCTAATCATTTCTAAATCCATTTTACTTGGGTGGGGGGAGTTGAAACAGACACGAGATAATGCTGGGTTAAAGTGATTGAAAGCAGGCGCCCGTGTTACCGGGTGGCCGTGCTGCTTAAAAAAACACAAGCAGTTTCAGCTGCAAGCAGCGCATGTCAGGCCTGCAGTAAGAGAAACTCAATAAAGTAAATAGTGCTTACAGACTAAATAACAGGTCCCGTGTAACAACCGAAGTAAAAGGGCCAGTCGCCATGGGAGGGTACAAATGAAGAGAAGGCCGTACTAAGGAGGGACTAACAAGCCTATTAACGAATCCAAAGGCAGTATTTACGAAAGACGACACAAGCTAATGAAAAACTATGGGAGGAGAGTGGGCGCAGCTTCTCTCTCATACTCTACTACAGCAGTCTTGCAGAGCGAGTAGTGCATGCGCGCTGCTGCTAGGCTCGACCTAAAAAAGGGGATGTGGTGTGGTTGTCTACCAAGAACATCCAGTTTAAGAAGAACAACACCTTTAACCCTAAATATATAGGTCCCTACAGGATTGTGAAATTTATTAACTCGGTGGCTGTGAAATTGGCATTGCCAGCCAACTTAAGAATCCACCCAGTGTTCCATGTCTCACTGCTCAAACCTTCTGTTACCCCCATCAAGAAAAGACCTAGGGGGATATTCTCAAGAACGTGTGTTAACTATCGCCAAATTCGCTTAACGCAACTTCTCACATCGCAGTCTATTGCGGGAAAATAACACCGTGTTAACGCAGTATTCCCAACCCGGCGGCACCATGCGATAGTCACACGTTAACGCGACAAATGCCCGCGTTAAAATTAACGCGACGCAGAAAAAATGCGAAACACGAACGCCAAAAAAGTTGCGAAGTCCCAAATCGCGAAACAAAAAGCAGCAATAACCAGCGACAGGCCTGCGATTCCCACGTGACATGCGGGAAAATGCACTATAAAAGCAGAGAAGAGAAAAAAATGCAACTGCGTAGCACCATGGACGCACCCGTACCGAGTGCAGAGGACAACGCGAACCCCACAAGCCCCACATATGACCAGCCAGGACCCCCGGGTCCGGGGAAGGGCAAGGAGAAGAGGAAGAGGAAGATGGGGCAGTCCGCAGGAAAACCGGATCATCGTCACGGAGGTGACAGGACACTACCAACAACTGTCCGTCACCTCCACTGTGTAATCAGCCACACACACGGAAATATGGCAACACATCGTGAACAACGTGAATGTAGTTGGAGTGTCAAGGAGGACAATGGAAAAGGTCAAAAGGCGCTGGAATGATGTGAAGGGCAAAACCAAGAAGAAACCCGATGCCAACATGCAAGCAGCAACGCAGATTGGAGGTGGGGGACCAGCGGCACACCAGGAGCTGGATGACATTGAGAAAATGGTGGCCACAGTCATCAGTCGGGATACGGTGCCAGGAGTCGGGGATCGGGACACTGCTCAACATGACCTGACACAACATCAACAGGGTGAGTACCGACCAGGGACTGGGGGACGGGGGAGATGGGCACAATGGCACACATGCACAATTAAGTAGAGCACAGTGCACACCCACAATGACTCTGGATCATGTCCCTGATCCCCGTGCCACACTGCAGCACACATACAGAAACTCAGGGAATGTGTGTTGAAAAGAATTTATTTGCACATGCTGTGCCTGTGGTCATTTTGTACTGTCTCATGATTGCTAAGGACTGCCACAATGTGACGTCCTCATGTGAAGAAATTGTCAATGATGGTGTTCCTACGGGCTATTCCTGCTGCAGCGGGGTGTGGTCCACCTGCCTCATCTTCCTCACCATCGTCCGGTGCATCTGGCACTCGTAACCATGGGGCATTGGTGCGTACACATATGTTGTGCAACACACAACATGCAACGATCATCTTGCACACGATGTCTGGGCTGTACAGGATTCTCCCACCTGTGATGTCCAGGCACCTGAAACGTGACTTCAACACGCCAAATGTGCGTTCCACGATGCCCCTGGTGCGTTTGTGGGCCGCATTGTACTGCCTCTGGGCCTGTGTGTTCGTGGCTCGGAGGGGTGTCATCATCCAAGGGCAGAGTGCATATCCTTGATCACCTGTGACAGTGCAGAAAGACATGAGTCAACAGTTGATTCTGCATGATGTGTAGGCAGGCTCACTAGTTCATTGGCGTGTGATATCTGTGTCATAGTGATTACTGTTTGACATGTACTGCTTGTAGCAAATGAGCGTCATCAATGTGTACAACGTAGCCTCACTGCTGCTCCTCCCTCCCTCCGAGCCCATTTACTTGTGTGCGCTGCGCGGTTGCATCACTTGCACTCCTACGGCACACCATTGTCATGCCTGTCTGCGCATGTCCACAAGCCTGACAATGACACTGTGATGTGCGTTGAAGGTGGGCGGCCACGTGTGTGTAGGCCTATGGTAAGGCTAGGGCAGACACAGATGTAGAGTTCATGGCTGGCTGAACTCGCGATGCGGTCGATGCAATACCTTTGGCCTATGCTGCGGTAACAGCGACACACACACAACAGTTGGCATGTATGATCCCGGACCTCGAGCGGGCTTGCGCTCATTCATTTATCCCTTCGGCCAAGCCTGCACTCTGGGGGCATGCTACATCGCAACATTGTACATTGCGGGACGGGTGGCGCCGACACTACAACAGAGACACACGCCTTAGGTACTTCATTGGCAAGCCCAACACTTAACCACGCCCAGAGCCCCGGGGTGATTATCCACACCCCTATGCTGGACTGTCATACACCAGCCCACTCGGGCAACGCCTACATGGGGGTGCGACACAGCAACATGTCCCAGGTCTCCCCCACTGCCTGAGGTGACATGGTTGCGTCCGCTGTCCAGTACACTGTAGACACCAGCAGTGTATGTCGACATGGAAGTGTCTGTGGTCTGCATACTGCAGTCTGTCCAGCACATCCACGCCATACTTGGCATTGTGTACATTCACATTCATGGGTCACTTGCCTCCTTCGCACATGCCGGGTTCCCACCTCTCCCCACATTCTGCTATTGTGTGGCTGAGGTGCCATGCCGTTGATGGCTTGTGTAGATGGCTAGCCCAGGTTGCCACAGTAAGTTGTGTTGTCGTGTTTGGAATGTGGGGATGTTGGTTGTCATGTTGTATGTAATTTTGTGACGTGTGCATTCCCAGAGTTGTGAGTTGTTTGACTGTGGTGTTGAGGTGTGTGGTGTGTTCCGTTGGTACTTACCGACGAGCAGTGCATTTCCATAGGTGCCATCCTGGACGCGGTGGTTGGGGATGGACTGTCGGAAGATGAAGGAATCATGCACACTGCCTGGGTAGTTGGCGACGACATTGGTGAAGAGTCCCCGGTGGTCCACTATTGCCTGCACATTGATGGAATGCATGTGTTTCCTGTTGCGGTAATTGTGTGCAGTGGCGGCAGGGGGCACGAGGAGTACATGTGTGCAGTCAATTGCCCCCAACACGTGCGGGAAGCCAGCTATGGCGCAGAAGCCTTGCTTGATCTCCAGCTGTTCCTGCGCAGTGTTTGGGGAGTAAAGTTGCTGGGGTACCAAGCTGATGATGGCATCCAAGACACGTGTGAGGAACTTTGACAGGGCTGGCTGTGAGACTCCTCCGACTATGGCAGTTGTTGGTTGGAAGGTCCCAGAGGCCAACAGGTGCAGCACGGCCAGCAGCTTTGTCTGCGGAGGGATGTTGGTTCTCCGCTGTGTTGGTGCCGTCAGCCTGTGGGCAATGAGGGTCAGGATGCGGAGGATGGTTGTCCTTTTGAGCCTGTAGTGGGCAATGACTTCCTCTGGCGTTAAGTCTCCGAGGCTGGTGCGTTTTCGGAAGGTCCGGTCTCTTTGTCTGCGCTGCCTCTGTGGTAGACCGGGGGGGGGCCCTGGAGGGGGGGCCTGGGGGTGGTGGCGGTGGGTGTTGTGGCCCTCTTGGGGCTCCGAGCTGCATGATCAGTAGCTCCATGGCATCTGTTGTTCTTCTGGTGTGGCTGTGGGCTGGGCTCCCTTTTATGGTGCAGGTTGTCATCCAACTTAGCACCAGGTAGGAGCAGGTGTTAAATCCCTGCTGCTAACGCGCCTTATCGCATGTTTTTGAATCTTATCGCTGATCTGGCTGGTCGTTGGGAATGTTGCGGAGTGGTGTTTTTGCTGCTTTTTGCACGGGAACGCCTACTCTGCATCTAATTAGCGTTAGTTGCCGGTGTCATCCGTGGCAATGTTTTTTGCGGCTGCTATCGCTGGAAAACTGGTGATATCGGCTGTTAGCACCAGCTTGTGAATGGTGCAATGAATTTATCACCACTTTGGCTGCGATAAAGTGCCGCTAACTCGGCGATAAATCCTTGAGAATATGCCCCCTAGTCCTGTATGGGTGAATGGGGAGAAAGAATACAAGATATCTAAAATCCTAGACACAAAGATGAGAGGGTGACAAAGATGGTATCTGGTCACCTGGAAAGGATACGGGCCAGAGGAGAATTCATGGGAACCAGCGAAAAAGATACATGCCTCTAGACTGCCTTTCATAGAAACCACCCAAGAAAGTAAAAGCCTATGACAGGGTTCTCCTGAGGAGGGATGTACTGTCATGTTCCCCAACCTGAACCCTGTTATGCCTTTCCTCTCGCATGTTTCGATCGCTCATACGCAGTGACTATCCGCCGAGACTCGGAAAACTATTATTCCCATGAGCCTCGGCGGTGGCACGTTGCCGTCAACGGGAGAGCGGAAACAAACAAAAACACATCCGCTCTCCCCGCGGTGCCGCCGATTATTCTGAGTTGCAGTGCTGGAGCCGTTGGAGACACATTGTTCTGCTGATTCTTTGGGTCCGGTAAGGGTGCGGTTGCACCACTAATTCCTAGATGGATCCGTTACTATTGCTGATGCACCCAGAGAGTCAAGACGACTCCTTCGTGGTAGTGAACGCTATTGTTTGTAGCCATCTCTTTCCTAGATACATCCTAGCGCGTGGTGTTCCTCCCCGTTGGTGAGACACACGTGTGTGGTCTCGTGCGGGTGGTAGAGATACCGGCGCTCACTTAGGGAATATTAGCTATTTACCTAAACGCTTGTCCCGGTGAGTTTCCCTGGCCGGGGGGGTGGGGGTCATGTGGGACAAGCACCTAAATTACTCATACTCATTACTCCCTACATTGGCGAATTTTCCTTCCGCGAGTTCATGCGGAGGGGAGTGAAAGACTGCATAATTACTTAAGGAGAATTAACCAAGAGCGATACTGTCATTTGTTGATACAAGGCTAAGATACTTACGCTACGTGCTCTTTCTAATTGTGTATACGTCCTTTGTGTTCGTCCTTGTCCTATTTTGCTGAACTTATGGAAGACATTTATGTTGCTGTGGGGAACGAAACATTCCCAAAGCATGGTGAAGATAATGAGGTTGGATTAACTGAAAGTCTCTGTTACATATGCCTCTCTGAAATTATTTCAATTATTTTGCCCTAAACTAACAGGGGATTGTGGTAGAGTGATATTCCTCAGCCTCTTGCATCCTCTGTGAAGTGTAGCGTGATCACATCTGGGTAGGTTATGAAATCATAGACATATCTAACAGGAGTGATTCTTACCATACCAATAGAACCATATACGTTTAAAGTCTCTTGTTTATGTTTGTTTTCTTGTTTCCTATAGCATTATTATATTTATGCTCTCTTACGGGTGCCCAAGGATTCCATACTAACTCGATCTACAAGGGACAAGAAACTCCTTTTGGGCACAACTGAACAGTTCTTATTTTAATTTACAGGTAGTTATCCGAGGAATAGCAATTGTGAATACAGTCTAGAGAGGTTATACCTAAGGTGCTCATAGTCTCTCTGTTTTTTCTTCTTGTCGTTTTAGGTATCATTCCCCGCTGTCCCCACCTTTTCCTTCCCTTGCTTGATTGCTTCACTGATCTGTGCTATAATAGCAAGCAGACGTGGAGCTATCGAGAGGTAGACCATTTTTGAGCATCGTTCCGATCCCTAGGAGTTGGTGATACGACACCAATTAGGATCTCAGGAACCCTTATGGGCTGAACCAGCAGCATAGGAGGATTTTAAATAAACAAGGCAACGTCCTGAGAGGTGGCCATTTTAAAGTCAGGCTGTCAGCACAACAAAGCTAATAATAAGAGAAGAGCACATGCAGTTTGTATGAAAAGGAGCCACTTTGAGAGCTTGAAATGCGTGCAGACAGATGCTGTAAATACACGCTCTAAATGCATTATCTGGAGGTAAAAACCTTGAACAATAGTTCTAGAAAAGCTTTTGGAAACAGTACTTTGGTGACAGGAAACTGATAAGAGAAGCACATGAGAGGAACAACATGAGGAAACAGGAAAGAGTGTGCTACAGCCAATAGAAACGGAGGAACAGTAAGTGGCAAGCACAGGAACCAATGAAAAGCAATGAAAGCAAGGGGGCAGAATGTAAGCCCCTTTTACGATATATTTAATACAAAAGATTTCACAAGCACAGCACAAGCGCTGTGCAGGACAAACCTAAAAATGTGTGTCATCAGGACACTTCAAGTTATTTTACCAATTAAAGCCAATACCGGGCTCCAAGTTCCCTTTACATTTACAGATTGACCAGTCGTGAACAATTACATTTTTTTCAGTCAGAAGGCACCCTGGAAAGTAGGCTTGTTTAGCTGTGATGGAGCATGATGATTTAAGAATGATTTTGCTTGGGTTCACTGACAAAATATCGATAGCAAAAATATAGATGACAGAAATATAGAATGCAAAAATATAGAATGCAAAAATATCAACTTAGGTAAGTACAAAAATATCGAATCAAAAATATCGAAGTTAAAAATATAGATGTAAAAAATATCAATTTAAAAATATAAATAAAATTAAAAAATATATATTAAATATATAAAATATTAATATTATCTTTAACGAAATAAATTAAATTTAATATACATTTTAACTAAATATAAAAAATAAACTTAATTTAAAAAATATAAACACACAAACATAATAATTTCTACATACACATGTATTTACTTTAAATTAATTTATTAACTCTTATCTTTATTTAATTTTTAAACTGTTAAATTATATAAAAATAAAATATATACATATATCAATAATTTAAAATAAAAAAAAAACATTCTATAATTAATTAAAACATTAAACTATTAAAAAAAATTAAAACGTACATTTCGCAATACAATAAATACAACAGTAGGGAAAATGTTGGATAGCGGAATAATTAAATTTACTATTCCAACTCCAGTGAATACAACAGTAGGTAAAGTGTTGGATAGCAGCGGGGTAAAAATTACTATTCCCACTCCAAAGAGTGCAACAGTAGGGAAAGTGTTTACTATTCCCACTCCAAAGAGTGCAACAGTAGGGAAAGTGTTGGATAGCGGAGGGGTAAAAATTACTATTCCCACTCCAGTGAGTGCAATTGTAGGGAAAGTATTGGATAGCGGAGAAACAAAAATGAGTAATAACATTTAAAGAATTGAAAAAAATTAAATAATCCTAAAAATAAATAAACAATATTTTAAAAATATACTATTAATTATATTAAACATATAAAAAGAACACATATTATAATATTAATTACATATAACAAAAAGGTACAAAAATGATATAAAATAAATTAATAAATACATTTATAAACAATATTTATTTAAAAGGAGCGAATATTAAACAAATTATTTAAAACATAAATGTATTTATTTTATTTCCTACCCATTAAGGCCCATACGATACCCGGCGTAAAAAAATCCGCCAGGCATGAAAGCGGCAAAAATCCGCCCGCACACACCGTCTGAACACCGACCACGCAATTACGATTACACAAACCGAAAACCGCCATCGGCGGAAAAACCACACAAGATACCGCCCGCCCTCGTCCGAGTCGGAGTCAAACCGCCCGCCACGGACGGAAACACGCACGACAACACAAAACCGCCCGCCCTCACGGCCGACACACCGCACGTGAAATTACGATCGCACCGCCATGAGCGCGGGTAAACCACAAATATACCGCCCGCCAGCGCAAACAACGACGATGAGAATTGACACGGCAGAAGCCATGGCGCCCACGTCCCTGCACAGAAACCATCCGCTGACAAAAACAATCGCACACAACATGGCCAACAAGTCCACACAGCAAGGCACGCACAAATACACAAGCACAGTACACATCCCGAAAACACCCCCCTGGACAAACAAAAAATACAAAGGCCAGAACACCAGACACAACACACCTGAAAACAACAGACCATGAGGACACACCCACATAAGTAAGTACAAAAGCAGCACTCCCACAGACCACAACCCCTTGCAACATTGCAAACTAGAGAGGAGAGAGAGGACACAGTGACACAGCAAGGACAGCAGCACACCACAGAAACGCACACATCACAACCACCACCACCACCACCACCACCACCACCAAACACCGGCACCACAAACCCCCTGCACATTACACAACACACACCGCACCAGCACCACAAACACCATGGCACCACAAAGAATGCCCAAGTTCACGCCCATTGAGCTGACGGTCATGGTCGACGAGATTATCAAGGTGCACCCACAAATCTATGGGAACCTGGTCCAGCACACACCACTAGCCACCAGAAAGAGAATGTGGAACCGGATCGTAGACCAGGTCAATGCAGTCGGGACCCTGCCCAGGAACAGAGTTGAAATCAACAAACGGTGGAATGACGTCAAGAGCCTGGTCAAGAAGAAGGAGAGCAAGAACAGAGAGCTGGCTGCCGTCACTGGCGGAGGGAATCCCGCGCTCTTCAAGACCTTCAAAGCGTGGGAGGAGAAGGTGCGAGTCATTATACATCCGGAGATCCTCGCCGGATTAGCAGGGGGAGTGGAGGCTGGTAAGTACAAACTAATGTATACCAGCACACCGCTATGTACTCACATGCACTACCACCATGCCACAGCTCCCAGGGACAAACACCCCCATGTCCAGCACACAATACACAACACATCACACACACATGCAACAGACACCACCACACACAGCCCAAACCTAACAACTGTAAGATACGTGGGGGCATGTGTGCACTCAGCCAGCCACGTAACCACCAACAGGTCCCCAAGTATGCCAGAAGCGCCACAACGAGCACCCACCACACCCATGTGTCCGCCATAGCTGCACTAACCGACAAGTAACAGGTAAGTGGCAGGAACACAAAGTGCAGTGGGTGGGAGGGTGGACAGCTCAAGTACAACACACACCAGGCCCCTAGTCCCACAGCACAGCAAGGAGGAGCATCCCCCACACCCCACACCCACGTGTCAGCCACCGCAGTGCACACCGACAGCCGAAAGGTAGACATCACGGTCCACAACAATCGGTGTCAGTGGGTGTCCAGCCATCACCACGACCCACAACACCGCCCCCACCCCCACAGACCTGCAACATGGAGCACCCCCGCTTAGAACCATGTGGCATCCAGTACAGTGCACGCACGAACAACCTGCAGGTGGGAAACTGGACAGGGCTGGATTACTGGAGGCATGAGGACCGTAACACGACCAACACATGGGACATGTTACGTAGCAGACGAACACGCAGCACCGCCCACTGTCACGAACAAGTGAACAATGTGCACACGGACATGAACCACAGACTCACACCCCACATGACCCATCACAGACACAGCAACACCCAAGGAGCCACGTCTGCATGCACAAGCCACACTGAATTTAGTACCACACGGCAGCCACTGTGCAACCCATCACACACAACCGAAACACCATTGAAGTCCTGTCCATGTAGCCCCTACTGCCTGTCAACCACACACCCCACAACTACGCCTATGTAAGACAAACAACACTAGACGCAACAGAGCGGAACAACATAAATGCACACGAACACCACTGAACCCATCAAACACACAGACACACCATGCACATACAACATACCATCCATCCCATCCGTCAGCCCCAGTCTCATGAAAGGCATGTCATCCGCACAGCTGCCACACATACAGCAGTCACGCTAAGATACATGCCCATGACCAACCATGTGCCAGAAGTCAATGAAGCGCACGCCACACTGTGAGCAACAACACACAACATGGGCCACACCCCCCGAGCACTGCAGTGATGCACGTGGCACAGGGCAGCACGCACACCAAGGAGATGGGACAACTGCAATACGTCGGGTGGCACACAACCATCACACACTCATAACGATGCGTCCAATGCCATGTCCAGTAATCACAACAGACAGCAAATATGCAGGGTATGTCAGGCATGCACACACCTCAGACCATGCACTGTCATGCTGCCACAACACATGTCACGTTCGGCACCCATGGCTCACAGCATGTAGCCCAAAAGCATATTCCATCCCAAATGCGTTTCTGGGGCATGACCCACATGTTGCTATATGCGTTCCTAAGCGTTCCATTTGCACCCCAAAAGCATATTCCATCCCAAATGCGTTCCTGGGGCATGACCCCCATGTTACCAAATGCGTTCCTAAGCGTTCCATATGCACCCCAAAAGCAAAGTACAAACCAGACCCAGGATGGGCCTGGAGCCCGCATACACCAGAGTCACAATAAGTAGGAGCACAGCAACACACCCATCGGCATAGCCAATCCGTCCCATGCCACATGTGCACAGCACACAGTCCCATTGCCAAGCACACACAACAACAGATTGTACAGCCACACACCCGCCTCCGGGACACACGTGCACGAGAGTGCACGAACGGAGAATGTCAGACAACCAATACAGACTTCGCCAGGTGCAACACAATAACAAATCTCATTCTCTCCACAGGTGATGAACTGCTGGATGCTGGGGATGGAGACAGCAGCCAGCACAGCCAGCCTACAAGCCCCCAACGAGGACACACGGATGTGGAGGATCTGTCCTCCTCTTCGGACACGGACCACCAAGCAGGCCCATCTAGTGTGGCAGGGCCCAGCCACTCCCCAGGACCCCTCCTACCCACCAACCCATCATCCAGGGCTGCTGAACATCCCCAGCCCCCTGCTGCCACTGTCGTTGTGACCACACCCACGGTCATTGCGGCCACACCCACGGGCATTGCGGCCACACCCACGGGCATTGCGGCCACACCCACGGTCATTGCGGCCACACCCACGGTCATTGCGGCCACTACCACTGCCGCAACCGCCACCACGTCTTCGCTGGCCCCAGCCCCAGCGCAGGTGGTGGCCCGGACGACTGGATCCACCCTGGGAGCCAGGGCGAGGACCGTGGTGAGCAATGTGGCTAGTGGGCAGGCCGGTGGCAGCAGGACTGGTAGGAGGAGCAGGGTCAGGGAAACGCCAGCCTCCCCTGGGAGCCATGCCCTGCCTCAAATGGCCAGAGTCCTTGGGGCCTATGAAGAGGCCCAAGGACAATGGGCCAGGTCAGCTACAGACACGCGTGAGGTGCTGGGGGTGCTGAGGTCCATGGACGCCCATATGGGCCAACTCGTGGACCTCATGGGCCAGCTGGTGGTGGCGGTGAGGTCACAGCCAGGGACAGCAGCTCCCCTCCGCCACCACCTGCCGGGGCGCAGGGTCGAGCAGCAGTGTCCAGTTCCCCTGCGTCCACAGCCAGTGAGCACACCTCAACCACCAGCATGTCGCAAGCAGGCACCCCCTCGCAAACGTGGAAGGGGCCGTCCGAAGTGGAAACAGATCTCCCGGGAGGACTTCGCACGCTCCAGACGCAAGTGAGGCAGCCAGCCAGCCTTCCTTGACCACCCACTGCATTGACTTGGACTACGATCCCACTCCACACAGCCATCTGGATGGCATGTGTGTGTTGGACTATGGACATAGAACCAGTGGGTACACCCTGAGCATCACGCAGCCATGACCGACAGCTCATTGTCACTGCACGCACCACTTTTGTCATCACCTTACACACAATCACATGTCACAGTTTGAAATAAATGCACCTCTTCCACAAACTGCTGTCTGTGCCCTGTGTTTTAATTGTACGGAATACAACGGCCACCTTGAGCGGAACGGCACCTGATGCGTGGCATGGCAATGGAACCGGAGGGCCTGTAGGGACCTAGGGGTGGGAGACAGAACAGGAGCACATTCAATGAGTGTGTCACACACCCATCACACAGTACATGTCAACAACTACAAGCAATGTACACACATCGCACAGAGCAATAGGGCACAATGCCACAGCCACCATCAGTGGCATACTAACCTGGGCATGGAGCGTTGACACACAGCACGCAGTGAACAAAAGGCCACCCTGACACAGCACACACACACCTGCACAAATACAGACACATCAGCCGTCGTACATGGACACTCACCGTCAAGTGAAGTAGCGGGCGATGAGCTGCTGGCGCACATTCCCAGCTTCCTCCTCTCCGCTGTCCTCCTCACTCGAGCTGTCCTGGTCTGCGGGCTGGGGCCCTGGTTGATCTCCGTCATCCACAATGAGGGGGATCTGCTTCCGAATGGCCAGATTGTGCAGCATGCAGCACGCCACCACTATCTGGCACACCTTCTGTGGGGAGTACGCCAGCGCACTCCGGTGCGGTCCAGGCACCTGAACCTGGACTTGAGGAGGCCAAAGGTACGCTCGACCACACGTCTGGTCCTCCCATGTGCCTCATTGTAGCGATCGTCTGCTGGGGTGCGAGGATTCCTCAATGGACTGAGCAGCCATGCCCCATTCGGGTACGCAGAGTCACCTGGGTGTGAGGGACACAGAGAACCGTTGCTATTCCAACTGGACAGGGGACAGCATCGCACAACCAGCACGCTACACCACTCCACATACTCACCGACAATACAGCCACGATCCTGTTGCAGATTGGACATCAGTCGTGGCAAGATGCTGTTGCGCATTACGTGTGCGTCATGGGCCGAGCCTGGGAACTTTGCACACACGTGGGTTATCACCATGTCCGCAAGGCACACCACTTGCACATTCAGGGAGTGCGTGTGCTTCCTGTTGCGGTACAGGTGCTCAGTGGCCTGTGGTGGAACAAGGCCAACATGTGTGCAATCAATGGCACCAACGACGTGTGGGATCCTGCCAAGGGCATAGAATGCACCCTTCACTGCCGCCAATTCACGAGCCCTGGGGAATCTGATGTACCTGTTTCGGTACAGCATCATGGCTGCCAGTACATCCCTCAGCACCTTGCTGAACATGGGCTGGGACATCCCTCCTCCACTGCCCACTGTGTGCTGGAATGACCCAGTGGTGAAGAAATGCATGGCGGCCATCACCTTAGCCGTGGGGGTGAATGCTGTCGGATACACCCTGCGGGGACGGAGATGGGGTTCCAACATGGCACACAGTCGATGCAGGGTTGGCCTGTCCAGCCGAAACTTCCTTATGACCTCAGTATCCTCCATGTCCGCCAGCAATTGGTATGGGCGGTCAATGTTCGGTCTCCGCCTAGGGAAGATGGCAGTGGACACATGTCAAAGCAACACAACACATAGCAATTTCGCATTCACATCACTGACATGACTGAGCAAGCACATGAGTCACAGCCCAGCTGTCAAGCAGGGACGGCACGGCCACAATACACTTACACAGGTCTCCCACCAATGGCAATGGCTAGTGATGCAAACCACTGCCATGGTCATGCACATGGGGATCTAGGCCCCAATGACTTGCGGGGCGTGCTGATGGGGACTGACTGCATATTCGTCAAGCGGCAACGCCACGGCAACATGAATGTCTGCTGAGCATGGCACTGCTTCCGAGGCTGGATGAGTATGGCACACAACGACGACGATGTGGGCACAGGCTGAGCGGCCAAAACAAGTGGGACCTGTGGCACGAAGGGATATGAGACAGTAGTAGGTGTCAGCACTGCACCCTATGTACAGCACTGTACGGATCACACCTCCCGAAACATTGACAGGTGTCCACATTGACAGCCCCATGCCAAGACGGCTGTGTGCTTGCAGTCACACGTCACAGGTGAGAGGTTACATTGCACGTGCCAGGTGGCAGACGTACATAGTGGGAGCTATCATGTGTGTGCATGTGTCTCCTGTTCAGGATCCACCAGATGGGCGCTGACTCTGTACTGACCATTGGACACAGCATGTTCCGTGGAAGGCTTGTGTGTGTGGGATGGTGGCACTGGATGTGCCTCCGTTGGGTGGGGGGCCATGCACAGGGCGGGTACGTCGATGATTGCGCATTGTTGGTCACGGTGGGTGCACCCACTAAGATGTGTTGCCCTGTGTACAATTCCTATGTCCGCATGATGATGGACTGTAGATGTGGGCAGACTACACATTGGTCGATGTGCTGTCTATGTGCATGTGCCTTCACACCAGGCACAGCTGCCCCTGCACATGTGACCCCTGCTGGACTCGTTGCTGGGTCTGTGGAGCTGATGCACCTTCTGTGCGTGGGGCGGACAGCTCACCTCACTTCCTCATTGCGCATGTCATGACTTTGCCGCAGGTGACATGGATCATGGAGGGCCCACATGTACGCGTGGGTAGGCTACACATGTTTGTTCACTGGTCGCCACCCCCAGTCAGTGTTTCGAATGGGAAGGTTGTTGTGCTGGTGGTATATTCGATGTGGCGGATGGGCGGGCCTAGGTGCGGGCTTACATTCCGGACATGGGGGGTAGTTGGATTGGCGACTAGTTGCAGTACACACGGGACACGTCTCTTCCTTTCCACATCTGGGTCATCCCTTGTACTCACTGACAGTGATACAGTCATCTTCGCCCCAGCCCTCATGTCCTCCCCTCGCTCCCCCAATATGCATATGCACCTGCGAGGCTAGCGCTTGCACAGGCAGCCCCAAGCTCGCACCAGAGAGGGCAAGGAGTGTATGTGTGGGTCCAGTTGCACGAGTGGGCTGTCTCAGGGTATGATGTGTGGCGGGACGCCCGTCCACCTGCGTGGTGCCCCAAATGGAGACCCGGCCTGCATGGACTATGCATCACAGTCTTCGCCTTCCGGATCCGCCACCTGCGACACCCAGTGGCTGTGGCTGCCCTTGCGGCCAGGCCGCGTCCGTCTGTGACTGATGGCCCACACATTCACTCTTTGGCCTCTCTGGGGAGGACTCGGGGTGGTGGCGCACGCGCTTGCACTTAGTCGCAATGGCATGTGGCGTGGTTGGTATAATGGGCAATGGATGGGATGGTGCGAGCCACCTCCCGTGACGTCAGTGCTGCTCGTGCTGAGGTGCGTCCCCCCTACACTTCCATTTGACTTGTGCCATGCTACACGTTGTGGTTCTATTGCCTGCGTGATATGACCAGGAGGAGCGCGAGGAGACCTCTCACACACCATGCTCCACTGCCATCCCGTGCCCTGTATCGCCTGTGCGGATTGACTATGTTGGGGTTACACCTGGTCGACTGGGGCTGTGTGTGCCTTGTCAAGGGGCATGGTGGGTGCACAACAGGATCCAGCTAGTCCACGGAGGGTGGGCTGACGTGTGCGCCTGGTTCCGCATTGTTCGTGTGCCCGGCTGCTGTGCACACACGTGTTCACTTCCCCCGACAGGTGTCCTCTCACAATGCCCAGGGAAGCGGTGGTGTACTGTTCATGACCCCTCCCAACACGGCGTGCTCCAACTTGGCATGTGCGCATCTACCCGTCGCACCCACCCACCTGAGCACTGCGTCCATACGACTTCACACGACACATGTGTGTCTTCCACAGTTGTGCTACTCATTTGCGTTGACATCCAATACCAGTGGACTACATGGTCATGTCACGACTGCCGTGTACTTCACATACTCTCATCCTCTCTCATTCGTACTTGTGAAATGAGTCAGCGGAGACAGTTTTGGTTTCAAACATTATATTGAGTCTTCTGTCCTCTGTGATGCAGTATAGTGGACACTACTGGCAGCGGAATACATGTTGAGGATATACTGAGCATGATTACAAATGGGATAGGGTGTGGGGTTACATGTGATTGGCTGTTGCATGTGGGATGTGGGCTTCAGAGTTACATCTGCTTGGCCAAGGCTGTGCTAATGTACATTTACGTATAGCTGCGGAGCTGCGGACTTTGACACAGATGGTATACAAGTAGCCTACCAGACCGCTTGGCATCATGGGCACAGTCCATCTCAGTTCCATGTGACAGGTTTGCTGCGGTTGTTCCTCATGCACGCGTGCATGTGAGATGACATCAGGGCATGTGCTTGCGTGCATGCAGCGGCGTGCCACTTGTTGTTGCAATGTGGTGGTTACTTGACATGTCACAGTCACTGGGGTCGTGTTGTTGTTGTTTGCACTTGTCGTCCGTCCAAAGGTCCTGGTATGGGATTCCCGGGGCGGGGGTGGGAGGGGTGCAGCACCCACAGACTCCAGGCGACCTATTCATGTCCACTGAGCGGTGTGTGTGTCCATGGGCGCTGGATCCATGTCGTGTCCTGGTTGTTCGTGCAGTTCCGTCCATGTGGGTGCGATACACAGACCCCATGCCACTGCCTCCCACGATGCATGCGGTGTTCCTGGATGTGATGGGGAACAGTGTGCATGTCCCGGTCATATCCGATGTCATGGCGATGTCGTTGATGGTGTGGTAATTGTTGCCGGTCGTTTGGTATGGCTGTTGTGGTGGTGACTGGCCAGTCCGTGCGGAAGCTAAGCATGGGTGCGGGGTTGGACATCATAGGTCAATCGGGGAACCTGCGTTGGGGTCCGACGAATTTACAGGTTGTCAGGTATGCGATGCCGTCCAGCAGGGCTTCCATGTCATTGGTGGTGTTTATGTTTGCCAGCCAATGTAGCGGATGGTGGCTGTCAAGGTGTTGTTCGTAAGTTGTCCCTTGGAGGACCATGATGGGGCATGCTGGGTGACATTCGATGTAGCTGTGCTCGATGATCCGTCGTGTGGAGGCACAGTGGTCCCATTTCAGTGCGGGTGCGATGTTGGCCACATACGCCATGCCCCCATAGGCAGAGCAGGCCCTGTCGTGTGCGTCCAGAGGGAGGAGTAGTACTAGCAGGTCCGCCTTTAGACATGCCGGGTTGGAGAGACACATCTCCACGGGATGCTGGTAGGGACACCTCCGACAGTAGAAGACGGGTATGACGCAGCTGAACAATGTGATGCGGTAAGTCAGTCGGTAACTTACGTTCAGCAGGGACAGGAGTTCGCATCCCAATATATGTATCAGGTTGGTTTTGTACAGCTTGACCTGTCCGGCGTAGTTGGGTAGGTGTGTTGCGGTTGCCATTTTGCAGCGGTGCGTTGTGGTGGCGTGCTCCGGCTGTGTGTGCAGTCTGCAATGTGCACGCTCCGAGGTTGCTGTGAGCTCTGTGTAGTCGTAGGGAGACAGGACTTGTGTTCTGTTGGCTTGTGCGGAGGACACGGGCCCTCATCCCACATGCTTCTCAGACAGTTCAAGGTCAGTGATGTGTGACTCCTTCCAATTAACTTGCATGGGGCCGACATGGGGAAGTGTTTTCTTTATTCTTTCCCGTCCGTTGTGTTCTTCTGTGATATGCGCTATCTGCCCTGTGGTCGGTCTCCTCTGCATGCCTGTGTTGGTCTTTTATTGGACAATGGCTGTATTCACCGGCTTCTTTCGTAGGGCTGTGGTTTCGGAGTTGGAATGGAAGGTCATTCAGTGCTGTCTGCTCTCCCTTGTGTGGGCGGCAGGCTGCCTTTCCGCTCTGCGTTGGGCCTTGTGTGTGAGTGTTATTCTTGGGCCACCTGTTGTCGGTCCCCGGGCTCTTTGGTGTTCCGTTTTGTATGTCTTGTTCATATGTGCAGGGTGGTATGGGTGTTTCAGTGTGGTACTGGCGTTCCTCTTCCCGAAGGGGCCCTGCTTCTCCTAGTTGGTGTTGCCGCCGCTGTGTGCTTCGCCATGTTTGTTGCACTGGGGTGTGTCCTGCTGTTGCGTGACTTCACTGACATGTGTGCGTCGGTTGTGTGACGTTGGGTGTTGTCCGTGAATTGGGCGTTGGGGACATGTCTGTGGCAGGCCTGTCACGTGTCATGTGCGTTCGGGGTGGGGCTGGTGTGTGTGCTGCTTGGTTGTGTCCCTGTGTCTGTGTGCGACGCATGCATGGCGCTGCGGTTGGCCTCTGCGTTGTGCGCATGTGTGGCAGCGTCATCGCCGCTTTGGGGCCGTGACGGGGTGGTTGGTTCCTAGTCCCAGGTGGTGTGTACACATGTGTTACGAGATGTTACAATTTGGCCTGTGTGTCATATGTGGATGCTATGGTAGATGTGTCGTGTACACGCGGGGGTGGGGGGTTGTCCGCTTTTTCCACCCTTGCACTGTGTGCGCTGTTTGCGTGCACTTGTTGTATGTGTGCCTACCTGCGTCTTCGAGGTACGTTGCGTCCTTGGTGGTGCATCAGATAGAGCATAGGGAGGGCCTGCAGTGCTGGATTCATGCTCGGGGGTGCCGCTTCTTCGGTGTCCGTGCTCGGCGTTCGTGTTACCGCTTCGGTTTGACATACGGTGTCTCTTAGCCGTGGGTTCAGTTTGTGTGCGGCATCGTAATTTGTACGCCGGGCGGTACGTGTTTCGTCGGACGGTGTGTGTCAATTGTGCTGCGCCGCTACGTGTACGGGCGCACTTTGATGGCGGACGGTGTCGCTGGCTTGCCGGCGGTGTTTGGCTGACTTTTCGCATCGTAATCGGGCGGGCGTGTGGACTGCTGCGTGCAGGCGGTAACTGGTGGTTTTTGCATCCGCCAGCACGGCGGTAGTGCTTCCGCCCGACATCCTAATGGGCCCCTATAACACCACACCAATAATAAAGACTTCAACATTTTTATTTAAATGTATTTCCATAATTAACCTAATTAATAATGAATTAAAAAAATATTATTAATAAAAAAAATAATAAACATTCATTGAGTACACATTCTTTAACACTATAATATCCACAACACACACCTAAAATTTACACAATTACCATAATTAATTACTAATTAATTAATTTAAATTAATTAACAACTAATTAATAGTTTATCAATAAAAAATAAATTACTTCCCACCATTTACACCTATAAACACCACAACACACACCTAAAATTAATTACACAATTACCATCATTAATTACTAATTCATTAAAATTAATTAACAACTAATTATTAATCAATTAAAAATAAATTACTTCGCACCCTTTCCACCCTTTCCACCTATAAACGCCACAATACACACCTAAAATTAATTACACAATTACCATAATTAATTGCCAATTAATTAAATAAAATTGATTAACAACTAGTTATTAAATAATTAATAATAAATTAATTTACACATTTAACACAATAACATCCCAATTTATCAAATATTAATAAATAAAATTATTCAATAAACCCACAACCCGCTATGGAACTAAAAACGCAAAATTCGAATAAAATAATAACTACTAAAAATAATCAATAACCCACCCTATTCCCCTATAAACCCACAACCCGCTACGGAACTAAAAACGCAAAATTCAAATAAAAAAAAATAATAACTACTAAAATTTTAACACATATAATAAACATACAAACAATTCTTATTCAAAACAACATACATCACACATATAAAATATATACTAAAATACATAATATTAATAAGAAAATCGATATTTTTAACTACATTTTTGCAAATGATATTAAACACTTCGATATTTTTTAAATCGATATTACTCACCTAAAATCGATATTCTTGACCACGAGAATTTGTTTGTCGATATTCCTGCCCCACGAAATTTCTGACACGATATTTGTGCAATTCAATATTTTTTCTCGATATTCTGTCTCTCCACCATTTCGTTAAACACAAAGAAGTTCTAAAACTGCATCGTAAAAGCATGCAGAAGGGTTGCAAACTGGTGAAGCTGACAGATTTACGAGAGAGAGAAAGAAAAAACTACTACTAATATGTCATGATTAGAATGTGAAAAATAATAATGCAGTGGTAATTTCTAGCAAATATGTTTTGAAAAGATTTCTCTATTGAAATGAGTTTGCTATATTGTCTTAAATGTAGATCTGAAACTGCAAATTGTTTTTTTATTAATGAAATATGATAAGACTATGCTTATAAAAGTACTGTAATGTTAGTTATATTAGATTCCTATGCGTTTATGTTTTCTTCAAGTGTTTTAATGTTAACATTCTTGATTTTCCCATGTAGGTCTTAAAAATGTATTATGTCCTTACACTGTAGGCCTTAAAGAAATGTATTTTGTTCTTTGTTATTTTCTTCGAAAAAGACATAATTTGTATTAGTTACAAGTATAATCACTGAAGTTTCCTTCTTACAGTCTGAATATTTTGTCTCTATGAATAATTGTGTCAACTTTGTTGCAAGCCAATTCGCAAGTGAGAGAGTGGACATATTGAGTTGCAAATGTATTTCCTACTTCCGAGGTGAAATTAGATATTGTACATTTTTAAGAAAAACTGAACAGAGAACAAGGGTATTACGTGTAGGTCCCTGATGATTTGGGCTAAAGAATGGTCATTCCACAATCACACCATGGATCTCAACCAATGGAATTATGGAAAGTGTGCAAGAAGTTACATTTGTGGGCTGGAGTTGGGAACATTTTCGAGGTATAAAAACTTCGTGGGAAAAGTAAGTGTGGCGGTTATTTTCCTTGAAATTTTTGGGCGTGACATGCTGTCAGTCCAAACTCTGACTATCCTGAACTGAACTCTCCTGATTTCCTCCCGCACTTTCTTGGTAGGTGAAGTTGAGCAGGGTATACCTTTCGGCTGAAGGGTAGACTATTCAGACTATTGCACGCTGTGCATTAGTTCATTTGCTCCTAGGTACTGATATTCTAAGACTGACATTGGTTCGTATTAGCTCTACAATTGCATACTGTGTTTGCAATGTCTGATAATTTTCTCTCTTTTCTCACACCAGTTATTTGATTAGATGTATTTTTGCTTTAAACTGTGATTATATTGTGATTTACCTGTATTTGAAATGACATCCATGTACTAAAAGTTCTAATGTATTATTGTGTTTGACCATTCATTTTGATGCTTAGATAAAAAGTGCCTTGATAAATATACTGAGTTTGTTTAATTATTGATGAATATCATTGACAAGTTATAGTTATTGATTTATTGCAGTTAGATAGGCATTTCTTCATTACAGGTCCTCATGAAGGAATGGCTTCCGTCTCTAATTATCTGAGTCCCAATTAGCTCTTACCAAGATCTATCGGAGGACCTTATGATTTGTAGGTGGTTGTAGAGTTTATATGAGCCTGAACTCTAAGTTGTTGTGAATTATATTATTATGGTTAGAGTTTATGGTGTAGTGGGTAATCTGTTTGTGCCCACAACAAAAAATTTATAACGCTTCCACTGGATCAGCTGTCTGCTCCTACCTCTGTTTCACAGCACAGTAGACTCTGCCTTATAGTTCAGCTGAAGCATTTGCCGTTTTACCCATCCCGAGATGGCTGTCTTTTCATAAAAAGTAGGGGAACGTTTTTTCTAAATTAAAAAGGTATGGGCATGTCGTGCCCCTCAGAACTCCCCACTTCGACCACTGGCAGGAAGGGACATCTTACTGCACAAAACAATCCCCTGAGGCATTTTCCTCTTTCTATGTGTGCTGCATAATGAAGCACACATAGAAAGAGGAAACAACATTAGAAATAAACATATTTCTCCTCATTACTCTTCCCCTGGTGAGGCGTAGCAGTTTTGACGCATTCCCAGGTCTACCACTTAGGGTAAATCTGGGAATGCGCCAAACTCCATGGGTGTTACATGGGAACACCCGTGCACCACCCATGGAATGCCTACCTGGGGCAGGTTAACGCAACTCAGCGATTGGTGCTGCATTTTGTTACTCTGGATTCATCATGCCACTCAGGGCCACACAAGGTGTCCTTGCATGGCTTGATAAATCACACTTAAGGGTTGCGTCATTGTTGCACCCCGTTGCATGGTGCAAAAGCGATGCAACCCTTTGATTCAATCAAATTCGATTTTATTAAGAATTTGGATCTCCAGTGAGGTCCACTTAAAAATGACACACAATTATTATCTAAATACACATTAAAATACAAACTCAGTTCATTGACATCATAAATAGAATAAAATATTAACATATTAAATTCCAGCGTAATTGTATCAAAGTTCACTAAGACACAGTATTTATAACTAACAAACGGGCTAATGAGAGGCAATACAGACAAAACTTGGTTTAAGCAACAACAAGGGACCGCGATGGGTTCTAAATTCGCCCCATTGTACATCCCATCGTACGCCCATCGTACGCCAACCTCTTCATGGGGTGGGTTGAGCACAGATATGCATGGTCCCTAGCGGCTGTAGACTGGACGAAACATATACAATTCTGGGGTCGTTACATAGATGACACCATCATTATCTGGACTGGGACTGGAACACAAGTTAAGGAATATTTTGGTTTCCTGAATGACAATACATTGAATGTTACCTTCACCCTTGACATGTCTCAAACTATGATACACATCCTTGACCTAGAACTCTACGTTAGTAAGAAGAGAATTCAGAGCACACTACATAGGAAAGAGACAGCAGTGAATAGCATTTTACACTACACGAGTGCACATCCACCTTCTACCAAGAAAGCTATCCCTTACGGAGAACTGCTACGTATCCGTAGAAACTGCAGTGAGGAGGCCAATTTTGAGTCTCAAGCCAAACTAGACACAGACAGACTCAAAAGGAGGGGGTACGACCAGCAAGTGTTACATGCAGTAGAACATCGAGCTAAGAACACTAGTAGGAGAGACACACTAGCCAAAAAGAAAAGGGTCAAGAAGGGGGGGGGAACCAAAGACTTTCCTTTATTACCACGCATTCTGCATTAAACCATGATGTCTTCAAGGTTCTTAACAAACACTGGACATTACTTAAAGGGGTACCAGGTGTTGGCAACCTCATCTCAGCCAAACCCTCTATCACATTTAAGAGAAGCAAAACCATTAAGGACACGCTCTGTCCTAGTTACACATTTCGTAAGACACCTCAACAACCAGGTTGGCTTCACAAACCTTTAGGTTTGTGGCACATGCAGCATTTGTAACTTGGGGTGCAACAAAACAGTGTGTTTTAGCTACAATACGGGGAAACAACACAGGATACGACACTTTATCAATTGCCTAACGAGCTATGTGATATATGTATTGATTTGTGGGTGTGATAAGATTCATGTTGGCAGCACTACACGCCAGCTCAAGATACACATCCAAAAACATCGTAGGGCATGCTTGAATGGAGACACAGCATACGCCTTGGTATCACATAAGTGCAAGGAAGGTGTTGACAGATCTAGGTTCCGTTTTCATGGTATAGATGTTGCCCTATCTAACAAGAGAGGAGGGGACAGGGAGCTGGCCCTCCGGCAACTGGAAGCTAGATGGATCTGTAATTTATGGACCACCACACAGGGTCTTAATGCGGATAACGAGATGCACTATTTTCTCTGAGATCAATCTGTAAAATCTGAAGCTCTCTTCATATCCAATGTTACTTTTGTGCGGGCGGATGATTCCTTATTCTGCCACAATCTTTTTAGGAATGTTTTTGTCTTCTAACATTTGTTATAGGTGCTGTAACCCTATTGCCCTTTTCATGTATAATGTTACCCCCATGTGGGAGGAGGCTTCTCTACTCTGCCTTAACTATTTCTGTAGTCACATGGTCTTATACGTTTACTGCTAATTGATTTGTCAATGTGGTTCTCATTAAAAAAATTTAATTGCTGTAACTTACAATTAGAACATCATGACTCCCAGACCCTGTCTCTCTGCTCAAAGAAGTACTGTAAATGAATTAGTAACTTCTCATTTCACTTTTTGACCTGTTGATTCCCCTACCTTGTCTCTCTGCTCAATAGGATCAATGTTATGTAAATGATCAGTCTGACGTCTAACCTCATTCTTAAATCTACAATTATTTTGTTACTATCAGTTAAACATGTTCTGGCTGTCTCAGGAATTTTATTTACCTTGGAATCAACGTTACAACCAAGGGGCCGATTCTGATGCGGGTTGGAAAAGCTTCCCGACCGAATCGGTTGGGAAATGGTGTCTGACCCACTCGGTTCGGGAAAGTCCGACCGGCGGAGTAGGATGCATCCGGATGCTTCCAGATACGATTTGGTTGAACTCCCATTGACTTCAATGGGAACATTTGTTCCTAACCGCATCAGAATTGGGCCCTCGGTCGGGAAGACACGTTCCCGATCCGATTTGGAAGGAGCAAATGCCGTTAGGAGGCCTTCCGAACCGCATCAGAATCAGGCCCTCGGTCGGGAAGCTTTCCAACCCGCATCAGAATCGGGCCCAGAGTCTCTATGTATAGTGTATCTTTATGTATAGGACTCTTTCAAATCTTTTATACTCTTAGTCTTGGCACTTTTTCCTTTACATAGGTTAATATACGACTTTTTGCTTTCCCTAGCGGTTATAACCATGTCTTTGTGTCCGATGTACCTCTTTGTCCATGACTCTCTTAATCTCTTATACTCCCCTATACTGGCACTTATTCAATTACATGGGCAGACATAAGATTGTTTGTTTTCACGTAGAGGGTTAACACTATGTGGTTCTGACTCCACCTTTCTGGACCTATCTATAATCGTACAGTTTTTAGTAATTGAATCACGGTGTACTTTAGCGTTAAGCAAAGATGAGTATCACTTTCTTCTTTTACACTGAAAGCCCTCGTATAAGGAATATGTATTTTATGGGCATCTCACTCGACTGCATATGATCATCAATTTGGACATAACCTTCTCTGTTTTTTTACTGAACACTGGTTCACGAGCTTTTGCTCGCAGCCCTTGTCGCATGACTGTTCGTTTTTGCACTCACGCCATCGATTTTTTACTGCTCACGAAACAATTACTTTTTCATATCCTGTATTAACTTTATTGGCCACGGGTTCGCAAGCACTTGCTCACAGCCCTTTCTGTAAGATTGTTCGCTTTGTGAGGTCTAGCTTTTGCAAGTCAGGAAGTGTTTCTCATCAGATCCGGGACTTACGTAGGTCTCTGTACGCTGGTTGCGTTGACAACCACGTGCACGCTAGGGAGGGACGTGCCGGCTCACTTTCCAATGCACTTAAATTGACGCTGACTTGAGCGGTAACATTACTGCTTTGAATCTGAACACAGGACGAACTACTGACTCTATAGTAAGTACTTTAACGGGTCTCGTACTTATTTCTTGAGCTGGCGTTGACCCTGCTAAGATGGGTGTTTGGCCATTATTTATTCAAGCTGCTGTGCATCTTTGTACGCTTATCGGTATGTTTCCTTGTGTTGTTTTGCTTCATTCCAAAGAAGCTCTTTAATGCTGTTTTGATGGACGTACGGTCATTATTCACTTTAGCTGCATCAAAATTATGTATGCTTTTCGTTTTGGTTACCATTGGCTTGCTAGGACGTTTTCCTGAGCAGATCTTTGACAATTTCAGTACGGGAGTATGGCTATTTTTAACTTTATTTGCCATGCAGCCACATACACTGATCATCACTTTTTAAGCGTTGCTGGTACTTGCCCCTTTTCTTTGTTGGTCCAGATTTTTGTTGTTTTTTTATGGCTAAGATGGTATTTGGAGCTTCTTGCTTTGTTACAACACATTAACAGATGTTTGTCTTTCTTGATATACATAATGTAGACCAAGTGTCGCCTGGGCTAGATTTCACTCTGTTAGGGTGTATTTGTTTTACTTATGTTATTTAATTCTGACCCTTTTCATATCATACATGGATACTCTCTTACATACTGGTTTGGTGACAACTAGTAGTTCCCATCTCCTTTGCCTCGTCCTGTAGGAAATGATACTGACTCTTTGGAGACGCAGGGGACTATATGAACACTGAGGCCTTGTGACATACAGATTTCTTTAAGGTATGCTGATGCTTGATTCATGTGTCTTTATTAAGTGCTGTCATAACTAGCACCGGCCTCTTAGTATTTGGCCTTTTTGATCCTCTTTGCCTAAGTTTTGAGGGTCTTTGGAGAGACTCCTCCATCTCGTTGACTTAGGGGCCTATTACGATGGCGGTCGGAAAACCTCCCCGACCGCCATGGTAACGGGAAAAGACCGCCCGCAAGGCCCGCGACATAACTGCCGGTCGCATTAGGATGGTCTTTGCTCGAAATCCTACTGCGGCGGTCGGATCGTGGGCCTTAACATTGCGGCGGTTGCTGCTTCCCGCAGTACCGCAGCGATGTCCAAATGGGCATGTCCTGCATTTCCCTGCACTGCGTGGCAGGCACTGCACAGTGCCTGCCACCTGGTACAGGGACATGTAGGGGGGGACCATGGGTACCCCCCCAGTGCACCCACACCCCCACAAAACATTGGGGGCCCACAACGGGCCCCCGGAAGGCAATCACCGCATGCCTTTCCATGGCGGTACGACCGCTGAGGAAAGGCTGGCTACCGCCGGCATCATGATCGTGCCGGCGGTGCCTGCTCTGCACCGCCACCATTATCCCGGTCCTTCTCCGTCCGCAGGGCAGGAGTGCGGATGGCAACCGGCGGAAAAGCGACGGTCGGAATTTCCCACCGCCGCGGTCACCACCGCCATCCTAATCTGACCGGCGGTTTTCTGGCTTGCGATCGCGGCGGATGTCCGCCGCAGGTCGGGCGGTTCCCGCCGCCGGCCTGGCGGCGGTCATCCGACCGCCATCGTAATAGGCCCCTAAGTCTTGATCATTGTTGACCATGTGTTAATTTGCTGCTCTCACCTTACATAGTTTGATTGATCTCTATCTGTATCTAGGCCTAGGGACATTGGAGATATCGGACTTTATGAGTGACGTCTTATGACGCCGGTCTCCTCTGGTGTTCTCTTGATCTGTTACAAGAAATTATTCCCTTGGAATCAACTACCATCTAATGAACCACATTCAACCATACGGAATATAAATCACTCTCATAGGTGTGTATTTAAGAGAACCAAGCATATAATTATAAACACAAATTCACAATCCAATATATAAAAAATCACATAAATGTATTCAATATATATAAGCACTGATGACTGATACTATTCTTAAAAAGGAAGAAAACCAAAGAATATACTAATTTCATAAAAACAATACATATAATAAATCAATAAACAAAAGAGACAACAAGTGACATATTAAAAATCATCAGCAATACATTAATTCGATTGAATCTATATTATCAGAGTCATATCACTATAAAATATTTCTGACTCAATAGTTCCTCGAATTTAACACCACAGGAGCGTCGACGCGTTTCGGTGTGCTAACAGATTATGCACCACCATCATCAGGACCTTTCACGATAATTGTCTCTTTATGGGAAATAGCACAAAGTCATGTGTGCCTCACTCAAGATAAGCGCAGTGGGCAAGGCTCAGTATCTGCATAATATCCACTCTAAAGTCCTCAGGATGGGAGTTGTGTTATCTGGTTCATTTAGAATACGAGCTTACTGCGACATCACAGCTCGTGGCGGAAGAAGTCAGTGCTAAACAACATCGGAACCTTTCATCAACTTAGTTAGGTGCGTTAGGCCCCTTAACATGTCGGTTTGTTAAAAACAACGTCGATATGTTGTCCGGATATAAAATCAAAGGAATTATAGCTCTCGTCTTCCGCAAAATGCACTTGGCCCCTTAGCTTGCTGATTATCTGTTAAGACAGCAACTTTGTCCTCACGTCTTTAATGTCCTCCGCTTTCCAATCATGCACGGTTCAATGGCGTCGGACGTCTATCTTGACGACAGTTTACTTCACTCCGAGGATTTTCGTGACGGGAACCATTGAGACCGTGCATGATTGGAAAGTGGAGGACACTAAAGTCGTGAGGACAAAGT
The DNA here is from genome assembly GCA_963921515.1 of Calotriton arnoldi. Classification (NCBI taxonomy): domain Eukaryota; kingdom Metazoa; phylum Chordata; class Amphibia; order Caudata; family Salamandridae; genus Calotriton; species Calotriton arnoldi. The sequence continues at coordinate 244,345 of CAWUFW010004759.1, forward strand.
TGCTGTCTTAACAGATAATTAGCAAGCTAAGGGGCCAAGTGCATTTTGCAGAAGACGAGAGCTATAATTCCTTTGATTTTATATCTGGACAACATATCGACGTTGTTTTTAACAAACAGACATGTTAAGGGGCCTAACGCACCTAACTAAGTTGATGAAAGGTTCCGATGTTGTTTAGCACTGACTTCTTCCGCCACGAGCTGTGATGTCGCAGTAAGCTCGTATTCTAAATGAACCAGATAACACAACTCCCATCCTGAGGACTTTAGAGTGGATATTATGCAGATACTGAGCCTTGCCCACTGCGCTTATCTTGAGTGAGGCACACATGACTTTGTGCTATTTCCCATAAAGAGACAATTATCGTGAAAGGTCCTGATGAAGTTGGTGCATAATCTGTTAGCACACCGAAACGTCGACGCTCCTGTGTGTTAAATTCGAGGAACTATTGAGTCAGAAATCTTTTATAGTGATATGACTCTGATAATATAGATTCAATCGAATTAATTTATTGCTGATGATTTTTAATATGCCACTTGTTGTTGTCTCTTGTTTATTGATTTATTATATGTATTGTTTTTATGAAATTAGTATATTCTTCGGTTTTCTTCCTTTTTTAAGAATTGTATCAGTCTTCAGTGCTTATTTATATTGAATACATTTATGTGATTTTTTATATATTGGATTGTGAATTTGTGTTTATAATTATATGGTGGGTTCTCTTAAATACACACCTATGAGAGTGATTTATATTACGTATGGTTGAATGTGGTTCATTAGATGGTAGTTGATTCCAAGGGAATAATTTCTTGTAATAGTGTTACCATATTTGGCACCCTGTCCCTTGGATAGTAGGGCCACTCCCTTTCTTTTACAACAGTTCTCTTGATCTGAACACGTGTACTGACTCATGAATATTAAACACTTTGGTACACTGCTGACGCAGGAGATGCATGTTTCTTTCTGGTATGCACGAGGGATACATTTCTTCATTTGGGGATCTTTACTTCTTTTTAATTATTTACGTTTTCAAACAAACTCTTTGTTTGAAGCACAATCTCGCGGTTTTTCACTGATCACAACAAGCTCACAATTCTATAGTTTGACTTTACACGGTTGGTTCTTCTTCCAACGTTGACTCTGTTCATTCTCTTCTTCGCACATAACATTCTAGGTTCTTTTTATCTGTTTAGTAGCGTTCTTATGTCATGACCAAACTGATCAATAGTATTTTAAAACAGGTCATGTTGTATGTATTTACAGTCCTGAAGAAGCCCTCTTGAAGGGTGAAATGCATTGGCTGTATCCTAATATGTTTAAAGGAGATTTGAAAAAAAGATTTACAAAGCCCAACCAACAGTACCTGCAAAAGAACTCTTTTTTGTGTTAATCCATTGTTGCTTTTGTCTGTATTGCCTCTCATCAGCCCGTTTGTTTCTTGTATTTATCTGTGGCCATGTGGCAGCTGGCCATTTGAAGTGGGCAATACGTGTGCTTAGAAATACTAGTGACCAGACTAGGTGGTGCAGTTGTCGCTAACCCTGCTACCTTTCTCTTGTGTAGAACAGTATTTATAAATATATAACAATGGCAATATTAAATTCAAAATAGCCCATCATCAGAGAAACGTGCCCCTTCATAGCCAGTTCTCAGGGTCTACGAGCAAATCGGAACAATCAGTGGCAGCGAATATACAAACGGAGACAAGGGTATTCATTAGTCAACAAGAACATAAATTTGAATACATATGCAATTTTGTAGATAATATAATACAGTACAATATCGACTTCACGGTAGATCTATATTAAGTAAAGTGCAACGTTCAGCAGCAAAAAAGTATTAACAAAGCAGGTTCTAAGGAGGAACTAAAACATTTGTGACTAACAACTGTTTTTCCCTGGCAATGACGAATAACAGCAAGATATGATCCAATTCTGTGCAAAGTGTATTTATATAGCAGCAGAAACATATGTACACATTAGAATAGTGTACAAATATCAGCTTTAAAATAAGACCAGTTTTTAGATAAAGTGCATCATGTAACTGCAAAACATTGTAAACCAGAAGGAGTTCTGAGGAACAAATTAGCAAATTTATAATTAAGGATTCATTCTCCCTTAGCAACAACAAGTAAAAAACAACAATAAGAATAGGGACCAGCATAAATAAGGGTAGTGAAGACTAGAACATATTTATAAACTCTATAAACAAATTAAATAATTTTATACACACTATTCCATTTTTTGGAAAAAGAAGGAATTCACGAGCTGATGATACATTCTTTATGCTATTTTGCAAGAACATAGGTCGAAGCCATCAGTAACGAAACTCAACATGAGCTGGGCAGACAAACAGGATATGATCAAAATTCTGAATGCCCAGATTACAAAAGCCACAATTTTTTCCAATTTTCTTGGCAGGGTACCAATTAGCTAGTCGATCATTTAATGGCAAAAGGTTCATACAACATAATGTAAGCCAACGTTGAACACCATGTTCTAAATTCCAGGATGAATATCTCTGAGAGATTCTCGGTGTATTTGACATTTCTATTATCTTCAGCCTTTCTTTTGATCTGTAATACTTAACATCTCTCTGAAAGCTAACCATAAAACTTATGTTTTTAAAAAGGATTTAAATTCTAAAAACGAGAGGGAGATCACTGACTCCTCCTTTATGCTAAAATAATTCAAAGCCAAGGAGAAGTCACGTGAAAATTAATATTTATCAGTGAGTCCTTCAAAACTTTCCTTACACATGAAACCCCTTAATGTGTGTAACTCACTATTATTTAGCTGGTAGTCCCAACGTAATATACTGGCTAAACCTTGAGTGAATGAACCTATCAAACCAAATTCCAGTCTAATAGCAGCTATTGGTACCGAAGTATTAAAATTACATAATTTACGTAGAATCAGGCCTTTAATTTTATCTGAAAAACTCCAGTCCTTTTCTGGGATAGTTTCAATAGCATATAGCAAAGTAGGAGGAATTGTTGCTTTAAAAACAGTAAGCAAATGCAACCCTTTGATAAATATGCCCTCAAATGTGCTCCACTGGGTAGTAAGTTGTATCTAAGGGAGCACACTAGACCTCTAATCACTGCTTCACCACTTTATCAAATTAAGATAATGAACAATGTATTACAAACCTGGGCAGGGCCCCTAACACAGTTGCAGTTCTCGGGTTGACAATACCGGTACCTTATCATCAGAACCACTTCCTCCCAAACTGTAGTGTAGTGGGCGAGTCACAGACAGTGTATCAGACAAACTTTACTTAGCTTACTTCAAAGTGTGACTTAGGACCATTCGTTTTTCTGAGGTCTGGGCAAAATTTCAATTACACCACAGTAATTTGAAGAATTTCACTTTGCGCTTATTATGCGAAAATTGCCCAAACAACACCATTACTCTACATTGTTTTATTATGAAGGTTTTGCTGCAAAATTTTACAGTAGATGCTCAGAAACAACACGAACGACCAGAACACATGCTGCTAAATGCATCCTTGCATCCAAAATAAACAAAAGGACACATTTTGCAATAAGATATAGCGCTAAATGCGAGATTTGGACTTCACAAAATTATGAGTCATTTTCCTAAAATTTCACATGATTATGTGAAAATAAATTATGCAAATTTCTCACACCCCTAGATTTCCCTCTGTACATTAGCATCCAAAAATCACCTATATAATCTAACGAGAACTTCACATGCCAGTGTGTAAGTTGTCTAACCCCTCCTGCTCATTTAAAAAAAAAAAAAAACAATCCACCATTGTTAAAACAACCCTGCTCACGAACTGACTGCAAGCCACTGAAGAATAAAGGACCCAACAGGATATCCCAGCATGTGCGGGGACAGTATGCCTTCACACACTACCTGGAAGGGAGGAGTTACTGGACAGAAGGTGTCCTGAACACTGCGGGTTTAGAAGCTTCACTTTTAGGTATGCTAATAAGTAGCAGAGAGCGCACCTAGACTAGGCATCCCACTACCATATATGAGCATACTGTTGAGTCCATGGCCTGGCGGACCTGATGTAAGGCCTTAGCGACCTTCGCAATGGCAAAATAAAGATAGGAAATCTACTGGACTGCTTGAGGCTTCCAAGCCACCATTCTGTCTCACATATCCTCCATAATATTTGGGCATCCTGCAGTAGCTCACTTCAGGACACGGGACACTCACTTCAATTGCGGAAAATAATTTGCAGAAACCTGGACGGTTGCCCACCCTGCTGAGCATACAATGCTGTACAAACAGACATTTGTCCTATTCTATATGAAAGGAACATTAAAGCAAACATGGGATCAGAGTCTAGCAAAGCATAGCATATATCCTTCCCAACCTGCAACATGTTTTTACAACAGTATGGCCGCTCCTTCTCTAATCACTTGTGCCAAATGATACATTCCCAGATGGGCTGTAATCAGGGCCGGCTTTTGCGCTGTTGGAGCCTGGTGCGACAATCATTTTTGGCACCCCGACACCTTATGACCACCTCATACCACCGGGCAAAAGTGCCCCTCTTCTCTCTAATTATAAGTTGTTGCTAAACACAGCGCCCCCCCCCCTGAGGTCAGGGCCCCCTACACAGGTCAGCGCCCAGTGCGGTTGCACCAGTCCCACTGCCCTAAAGCCGGTTCTGGCTGTAATGTATCTTTGTCAGGCGTGGGTTCTTGTCGTAACTGCATAGTGGTAAGGTAGGAGTTTCTCCCACTTTGAAAAATTAGAAAAATACGGCAATGGTCAAAGAAAAGTGAACTATAAGGATTTTATTGTATAAAAATAAAAAAAAGGCCGTACAAAAGTGTCTGATTTGCATTTCGAAAGATTGACTTCACAACAGAAAGTGATTAGGACTCGAAACCGATTTCACAAAACGAGGTTGGGCTATTAGAAACATCGTATCAACCATAAAGACCCATTTCTATTTAGATTGGGCGAATAATAGATTTCTTATGGGTTCTCGGATGCGAAACGTTTCTAGGAAAATGCATAGTATGGAGAATATAGCGTTTTAAACAATTTTTAAGTCGAATTAAAAGTTCAGTTATATCTGGCTTAGAATGCACTTCTTCTTATAATAGTTCCGTTTTTTTTTTTTAAATGTAATCCCATTTTTTGGGGGAGTCACCAACAAATTAAAAAATAGTTTTTCCTTTAGAATCTCTTGAGCAGAAATGTTTCTCTGGTTGCATTAAAAGCGATGCTAGATTATTTATGGGAAGCTGCTGGGGAAACGAAATTGCTAAACTCAGGTCTCTGCAAAGGTGATCCCAGTGATGTCCTTGAAAGGCATCAAAAGCTCTTGAGGAAAGCTGGGCTAATTGTGCTCGTCTCTGAGTATGTGCTTCCGCATATTAATATAAAATAAGATTTATAATGGCCAGAGACAGAACCCTGATTAGATTTAGGCAAAAGGAAAGACATTCACAAGGGGGCAAAGAGATCTAATGTCCTTTCAGCTTCAGTGTGGGCGTGTCTGGTGGGACACGTGTTACATTAAATCAAAAAATTAAGTCAGTTTTGTTGTCAAGGAGTTTTCCAATTTGCTTCAATCTGAAGTGAAATCTAGTAAAGTGTTGCTTAAAGGAAAACACTAACCAAGTGGTAAAGCAATTACACTCGTATAATTTAAAAAACATCGCGTAATGGAAGACTTGTAAACCACATTAACATATTCGTACAACTTTGTTCTTTAGTTGCACGCGAGACGCGACTGAAAGTAATTCAAATGATGTGCTTGTCTGACAGTGCCTTAAGCAGGTGTGTGATGATCTTCAGAGTTAAGGCAAGCCCACAAACTATCTGAGCAGTTTGTAGTTTGCAATGTGCTGATCATGCCAGTCCCATCATACCATCAACTTGCATTTTTTACAAATGAAATTAAAAACAAAAATAAAAGAGATAAATGGTAACCATGACATTTTGGGCTTTTTAAAGTAACTGACTTGGCTGAGTAAATCACGCTGTGATTACAGATTTGGAGCGTGCTTTGTGTTATTTACTAATTTTAATTTTTATTGATTTTGCTGTTTTCTGATACACAGCATGGGATTGTCAAGCTGTTGCTGTGTCAGTAGGAACTGATCCAAGGTGGGGAGAGGGAGGGGCGACATTTAGCTCCACCCTATGTTTTTTTAAATTTTAGTTTAACGAAGATTCCGAGAGATTCCACGCCAGAAATAAAAGGTATAAGAGCATAGGCTTGCTTCTGCATATATCTGGTTCAAGAGAGGCGTGTGTTTTCTGCACAGCAAAGAGTGAACACTGGTAATAAGGATGGGATCCCTCCCCGGGGACTAGGACCTCACAGTGTTAATGGCAGTACCTCAAAGCCTGCTGCACCACGTGCTCTCATCCATCCTGGTGGAGGTCCCCTGATGACCAGGGCAGGACATCCTTCACCACTAGAGTAAGTGCATGCCCCCCACACATGACTTCCGCCTCAATGTAGAAGCTTCCTGAACAATAAAACGGAGGCCATCCAACAGACACAATGAGCTCTGAGAGGGAACTGTGGTCGAGCGGAATTTGTTGAAGGGGAGAAAATCAAGTTAACAGAACTAAAACAGTAAGCCACGCTTCTATGTGAAAACACCTGAACACAGAAAACATGCGTTATAACACATGCAAAAAAGGCCCTTTGTAGGTCACAGCCTCGAGTAAGCACAGAAGAGCACACGTGCACCACATCATGTCTGCGAAACCCAGTCTACCCTCTCACATCCCACCCCAGTGAGCACCCAGCAAATACAGACTTACACCAACTTCTTTGACTTTACTTGTGAAGTATGACTGACTCCTCCATGTGCCCAGAAAACATGCAACCCACACCAGTACTACTTCTGAAACAAGTTTACATGTTGGCAGCATTTTTCTTATTGTTCCTTGAAGGCAACATTGTGTAGTGTATTTTGAAAATGTCCCTGCTGCTGCTGGAGTCAGTAACGGAGAGCACATGCACCAACTATTCTTCCATCAAAGGTTTTAACTTTAGACAAGTAGAACAAAGTACACACAAAACCAGTGGCCTTTTTTCACACACAGGCTTGCATAATGGAAGAAATCCAGAGAGAACCTGCTGACTTTGTATGAGAGCAAAATACACACAATTGATGGACGGAATGCAGAACAAATCAAAACATTCACCCCCAGTCAAGAGATCTGGGTTTAATCCATCATTCTTTTGCTCACCATGCCACCCCAGTTTAGACTTAACCATATGCAAATCAGTCTTGACCCTGTGCCTCATGGGAACAGTCCAGCCTGAACTGCCAAGCCAGGTCCTCCCTGGACCGGAAACAAGCATCCTAGGACCAGTTTCGAGGTTTCACCCCTCATCTGCAGGATAGTTTGAATCCAGTGGCACAGTGAGCCCGGGACCCACGTCTGGGCATACCCGGCGCACTTGGGGCAAGAAAGCAAAAGACACACAATTGATGGGCGGAATGCAGAATAAATCAAAACATTTACCCCCAGTCACAAGATCTGGGTTTAATCCATCATTCTTTTGCTCACCATGCCACCCCAGGTTAGACGTGACCATATGCAAATCAGTCTTGACCCTGTGCCTCATGGTAACAGTCCAGCCTGAACTGCCAAGCCAGGTCCCCCCTGGGCCGGTAACAAGCATCCTAGGACCTGTTTCAGCGTTTCACCCTCATCAGCCAGGATAGCTTGAATCCAGTGGCACAGTGAGCCCAGGACCCACGTCTGGGCATACCCGGCGCACTTAGGGCAAGAAAGCAAAAGACACACAATTGATGGATGGAATGCAGAACAAATCAAAACATTCACCCCCAGTCAAGAGATATGGCATATGGCCAGGTCTAAACTGGGGTGGCATGGTGAGCAAAAGAATGATGGATTTAACCCAGATTTCTTGACTGGGGGTGAATGTTTTGATTTGTTCTACATTCCGTCCATCAATTGTGTGTCTTTTGCTTTCTCACCCTAAGTGTGCCGGGTATGCCCAGACGTGGGTCCCGGGCTCACTGTGCCACTGGATTCATGCTATCCTGGCTGATGAGGGGTGAAACCCCGAAATCGGTCCTAGGGTGCTTGTTTCCGGTCCAGGGAGGACCTGGCTTGGCAGCTCGGACTGGACTGTTCCCATGAGGCACAGGGTCAAGACAGATTTGCATATGGCCAGGTCTAAACTGGGGTGGCTTGGTGAGCAAAAATATGATGGATTTAACCCAGCTCTCTTGACTGGGGGTGAATGTTTTGATTTGTTCTGCATTCCGTCCATCAATCGTGTGTCTTTTCTTTGTATGTGAGAGCACTCCTCAAATGGACAAAATTAATCTTCTACAATCTTGTTGGCTATGTGGGGGGGTTAAAGCGTTTTGCATCCAAATGTTAGAGCTCTCCATGAGATGGCTGATTCCGCGGTGGAGGATAATGATCATGAGAAATAAGGCAATTTTCACACAATGTTGGTCATTGGCAGAAAAAGAACCAAGAGAAAAGTTCACCCCAGATGCAACCTGCCAATAAAATGTCAAACTATGAACGTACTGATCAACACAGGCCCATCAGTCTGCATCATTTCATAGAAAGACTTTTAATTAATCTGCTCAACTCCGCAGCCATCTGTGATAACAACAAACATCTATGCATGGGGTGACAACACTCTTCTGCTAAGGTCTGGGATCCACCACATCCAAATTATAGAGGATCAAACGACCATCTGAGACAGATTCTGTCTCAACTAAACCAGCAAAGTCCCCTTCGTCAGTTGCAAAGCGGCACATGACGTAAAACTCATGATTTTTGCATTCAGCATTCAGTCCTGTGTACTCAATTACACATTTAAGGTTATTCCATGATTCCGCCAGCTACCTAAAGGGAATCAAACCACAAATTTAGAGGCAGCAACTACACACCATGAAATGTATCCTAGTTTAAGAAGTTCTGCACAGAAGTGTTCATGAGGGAAATTTTGAACTGCTCTGAGTAACCTGAAGAGGTCATGTGTGCCTGATACATCCATTAACCCTTTCCATGCGTCGGACGGCCCCCGGCCGTCCGACGTCATGGTGGGCGTGTGCGGAGGACGGCCGGGGGCCGTCCCAGACACGCCCACTCAAGGGAACGCCCAGCACCGCGGCGGAATCCGCGCCGCGGTCAAGCGGTTAATCCACCCGTGATGTCATGACCGATGCATTCCGCAGCCTCGTGTATCAATGAGCATCAGAAAAGTCACAATCACAGATGTACAGGAGTGTTGTTTCAGTGTTCCTGTTAGCATGCTTGGTTTTGTACTAATGATAAAAATGCCACGCAGGGGCTGATAACAAAAAGGTTTATTCACATTGAACACGGATGGAGTCTGGTTAACCGAGTCCCATTTAATTAAAATAAACCTTGCCGTAAGATGATGTTGGTAAACCCCAATTATTAGGGCCCACTGGCGCTCTAAGTAAACACGGAGTCAATATCTGTCAATGCTGAGGAGAAGCTTTCTGTGGCATCCTAAGACGACCTTGCGTGAAACATGTATTCACAAAACAGCAGCTCATCTGTATTCTGTGACAACCATAGTCATTGCAATAACTGAGAATCAGCGATTCCTACGGATTCACTTGCATATGTATTGGCAAAATAACGCTTAGTCACTAAATGGTGTCCAAGCAACAAGCCTCAGAAATTCTGTCCTACAATTTGCTCAATTCCGCAGTTTTTTTAGCAGGAAAACAATGAAATGTGAAAAAATTAATTTCTCCTTGTGTTTATAGCATGCTGACTATTTACAACAACAAGGAAATACAGCAAAGATGGTGACAGGGCAATTGGAAATACAGTACAGCTGGTGACAGCGCAATACTAGGGTGGTCTAATAAATAAAGCAAACGTGTCTGATAATAGAGAAACATGAAATAATTTGATTGACTGTCCGAAAATAAAAGACAATATCTGTTTGGTTTCAAAGGGCTACAGTTGTCAAAAATGTTCCATTTAAAAAAAGAAAACAGTCGGAGGCGTGGCTTACGCGCTTGGGCAAGATGGCGGCGGCGTGCTGAGCTCCATCACCACACGGAGCTCGAGAAGGAACTTTAGCCGCTTGGAGCCTTCGCCTCACGCTCACCAGGCTGGATATGTCTTTTAAAGTGTGGCGGCTCATTTTTCTTGGCAGCTGGTTAGTTTGTGACCTGCCGTTCCACTACATTTTTGCGATGTCGTCTTCGTGAGGAGAGCGACCTCCATTTTGTTTTCCCTCGCTTTACAGTTGCGGGTGCCGCTGTGACCAGGCTTCTCTTATACAACTGAAAGCATGAATTTTAAATACTACGGCCCTTTTTACTCTCCTTGGCATCCTTTTCTTTTCTCTGAGGGCATTAGACCTACTTTGTTGCATGTCTCGAGTAACTATCGCTCTCTCATACTGAGTCCTGGCTTTTATTGTACAGGATGCCTACCTTCTCATGCTGAATGGACTTTATGTTTGCCATGCAATATATTACTGGAGAGCACTCAATATTGTTTTTTGGAACACTAAATAAATCAAATGCCAATTGTCTTGAGTTAGAGCTTGGCTAAGGATAACGTGAGGGTCATTGAATCTCAGGAATTTCTAGAAAGTTCTCCCTCATTAGTGCCAGCTTACTCATTCTGCCTATTGAACATTTTGAATAATATACAGGGTCACATCAACAGGTTTACATTTTTTCAGAAGAATTTACCAGCTGCTTATATTCTGTGTTACAACCCTGTTGACCGTCTATGGTGCTGCTGAGTGCGACATTCCTTTATCCAGTTGGTACCTTCACATGTCTTGCGACTTACAGTCATCCTTTCAAGACCCATATAGTTGGCTCATATATATACCATATTGTCATTGATGGAATGGTATCTCCCTTCTTTCTTGAATTGAGTTTAATAAGATTGTTAATGGGTGTTCATAAGTCGTGAGATGCTACCTCAGTTGCCTCTACATTTCGCCTATTGTTCACCTGCAAGCCTGCTGATGCCTCTACTAATCTCTATTGTGTAGTTTGCCATTCTGATATAACCTTATCACCTGTGGCCTGGTCGTATCAATTTTCAAGCACAGAGATTGTCATTTTGTATTTTCATTGAAACTTGTATCATCGATCATTTGATTTATGGGCAGGACTTTCACCATTAAAAAACCTACTCTATGACAAATGCAACTTATTAAGATGGCTAGTGACTCTCTATCTCTTGCGAAAACCTCTTCATCTGGCACTAAACAGAAAAGAGCCAAAAATGACCCTCCATCACCGGTCCAGTCATCTTCAAATCCGGTTTTGGACTCAATTCTAGATGAACTTTGTGCTCTGAAACCATTTATGAATACTACTAATGAAAAGTTACAGCTGATAGAGGACAGATGGATCAACATGGAGGGTAAATTGTCTGTCATGGAACAACGTATAAGTGACTTGCAGGATGTAGCTACTAAAGTACCCTTGTTGGAACAGGAAATTCTCAAGCTTAAACTTCACACTGAGGATCTTGAAAATCGCAATAGGAGGAACAATCTTCGTCTATATGGCTTGCCTGAAAATATTGAGGGTCTGGATCTTCTTACCGTTTTAAAGAAAAAAAATTCTGACCTTCTTGACCTCCAATCTTCAACACCTCTTAATATCCAGCGGGCACACCGTCTGGGTCGACTCCAACCTCAATCTAGCAGACCATGTGGTATCATAATGCTCTTTCTAGAATTTACCGACTTGATGCAAGTATTAAAAGTTGCCAGAGAAAAACGTCATCTTGTATGGTCTGGTCATAACATCTACATTTCTCAAGATCTCTCCAATGCAACCAATGCCAGACGCAAGGAATTCTTAGCTCTTCGTCCTCATTTGACATCCTTGAACATCGGTTATGGCATACTACACCCTTGTCTCTGTAAAATTACACATGAAGGCAGCTCTCGTTCTTTCGAAGACCCATCTAAGCTAAAACAGTTCTTGCAATCGATCACTAGAGCACCCATGGACACTATTACTTAATATTTTTAAATTGTTAATTGTTATTGCATCTGCTTTCCTCATTTCTTGTTATAGTTTTTATTTTCTGTTCTAGGTTTATGCGGCCTATTTATCCTTTTATCCATTTATCTTTTTACCTTACTATTTTCATCTCTCTATCTATATTTCTTTATCTCTTGTCATTCCTCCTCTCTCCGTTGTTGCTCTTGCTTCCGAGTGTGAACATGCCCGGCTCATGTCTCCAATCTTCTTATTTCAGATCTGGATTTTTGTCCTTGATCTGTCTCTATCTCTCTGTATTGTTTTTACTTTCTTTTCACTTACTTTCTCTCTTTACTCTCCCTTTTACTCTCCTTTTTCTTTCTTCTATTATGTCTCCTATCCTTATATTTACAAGAGTGCATATTTGTTTTACCTCGTTATGTGCTTGTTAATTCCATCATGTTACCCACCTTTTGATGACTGGTTCCCTTTTGTCCCCATTGTTATTCCTCCAGTTCGTCAATATTGTATCTATATCCCTGTCTCCTAAACATCAACATGTTTAATGTTGTATCGTGGAACGTTCGTGGTCTGGATCATCCTGTCAAGCGTCAAAAGGTACTTTCTCATTTATCAAAGCTTAATTGTCAGATTGCTTTTTTGCAAGAAACCCATTGTAATGATGTTGAATCTCTCAAAATCAAATGCCAATGGGTAAGTCAGGTTGTTTTAATCGTAAGGGTGGTGTTGCCATTCTCGGTCATAAATCTTTAAAATTGTAAATTATATCTACTGAAAATTATACGAGTGGACAATGGGTAATTCTTAATGCTACAGTTCATAATAAGCAGGTCACCTTCTTTAATATTTATGGACCAGTTAAATTTGATCCGTACTTTTGGCATACAATTAAATTAAAAATATCTTCCATCACTAACCCCAATATTATTGTCGCTGGTGATTTTAACAATTGGATGGACCCCTTTTCCGACAGAAAATCAGATTGTAAATTTAAACCAGATAAAACACACAAAGCATTCCAAGCTGCTATTACCTCTCGTTCACTCTATGATGCTTGGAAAACTAGTAATCCTGACAAACAGGAATTTACATACTTTTCAAATGTTCACCACACTATGTCACGCATAATCAATCAATCAGGTGTTTGTTAAGCGCGACTACTCACCCGTAGGGGTCTCAAGGTGCTGGGGGGGTGGGGGGGGGGGGTTTGCAGGTTCCGGTCCATCAAGGAGGGGGTTTGTCGAAGAGCCAGGTTTTAAGGTTTCTTGCGAATATGGGGATCGATGTTGTCTGTCTGAGGTGGAGCGGAAGGTCGTTCCAGGCTCTGGCCACGAGGAAGGAGAAGGAGCGGCCTCCCGATCTGGTCTTTCTGGTGCGGGGGACCACGGCGTAGGAGAGCTGGGCTGCTCGTAGGGTCCTTTGGGGTGCGTGGAATTTGAGTCGGCTGTTCAGGTATGCTGGTCTGGTGTCGAGGAGGGCCTTGTGAGTGTGGGTGAGCATCTTGAAGGGGTCTCTAGCTTCGATGGGGAGCCAGTGGAGTGTGCGCAGGTGCTGGGAGATGTGGCAGTGTCTTGGCAGGTTGAGGACCAGTCTTGCGGCGGCGTTTTGGATGTTCTGTAGCTTGCGGGTGAGGTTTTTGTTTATTCCGGCATAGAGTGCGTTGCCGTAGTCGAGTCTGCTGGTGACCAGGGTGTGAGTGACGGTCTTTCTGTGTTCGAACAAAACCCTTACTTCCCACACTCCAAACTTCTGAAATTGGCTCAATTTTTTATTTCTGATCATGCCCCTGTTTCAGTCTCCTTTAATTTATCACTTGCTATTCCTAAACACAATAGATGGAAATTCAATAATTCCTTATTATCTGACCAAACCTATATCTCAGATGCTACCTGTTTTATAAAATATTTTTTTCTAATTAACAAGCCAAGTGATACCTCTGTTCATAATAACTGGGATGCCTTTAAGGCCTCTTTTAGAGCCTTCACCATTGCATATACTGCCAGAAAGAAAAAGCGATTAAAGTCCCAATGCCTTTCTACTCTATCACATATTAAAACCCTCGGACATGCTTATTACACTTCTAAGTCCCCTGACCACCTTAGAGATCGCATCAAAGCTAAATCTGACTTAAACAAATTAGCTACAACTGATGCCTGTAACATTCTACTCAAAATAAAATCTAAATATCATGGGGGTCAAAATACATGTACCAATACTCTATTACACTCTGACTCAGATATTGTTAATGCTTTTCAGTCCTATTACCACTCATTATATTTGGAAGACACTCATCCGACTGAAAACAATACTCAGTTGTTCGTTGATGATCTCCCTCCCCCTCGTTCTATACCAGATGCTATGACCCTCTTGGAAAAAGATATAACCCTTCAGGAGATTTTAGATGCAATTAAATCTCTTAAGAGAGCTAAGGCCCCTGGCCCTGATGGTTTTTCTATCTAACTCATCTCTTCCTTTTCATCTATCTTTGCTCCACATTTACACAAATTATTTTCGTCTTTTTTATTACACTCTAAACCTGAAGGTTCCTTTCTTGATGCTCTCATTGTAATCATCCCCAAACCTGATAAAGATCACTCCCTTTGTCAAAATTATCGTCCAATCTCATTAATCAACTATGACTGTAAAATTTTTGCCAAAATTCGTGCATCTAGATTAGAAGATGTTATACCCTTACTGGTAAAATCTGATCAATCTGGCTTCATTAAGGGTAGGCTTACCTCAGACAATGCTAGAATGTTTTCTAATATCCTTACAATGGCAAAACGATTCCCTGATCCCCTAGCTGCATTATCCCTTGACGCTGAAAAAGCTTTTGACTGTATAAATTGGCAATTTATGTTCAAAACTCTTCACTGGTTTGGTTTTGGCCCTAAATTTATCTCTTTTATCAAACTTTTATATTCAAAACCCCATGCATCTGTTTCTGTTAATGGTTATTTATCCCCTTATTTTAATTTACATAGAGGTACCAAGCAAGGCTGTCCCCTTTCTCCCCTTTTATTCCTTTTATGTCTCGAACCTTTTCTTGAACGCATTCGTTGCAATCCTTCAATAACTGGGTTCCAACATAAATCTCATGAAATTAAATTATCTGCTTATGCAGACGATATTTTGATTTACCTTTCAAAACCCTTAACTTCCTTGCCTTCTTTTTTACAGGAAATTGACTTATACTCTAAAATATCTGGCTACAAACTGAATTTCACCAAAACTGAGATTTTACCCTTAAATTCCTTATGTTACCAATTTATGTTTTCTGATACCAATTTTAAATGGTGTCCCTCTAAAATTAAATACTTAGGCGTTTGGTTTTCCACTACTATTTCTCAAATTCTCTCTCACAATTTCGCTACTTTAAAAACCAAAATTCAAAACTTATTTTCTTCCTGGTGCCCCCTATACCTTTCTTGGTGGGGTAGACTGGATACTATCAAAATAATGATTGTACCACTCATTCTACTCTTACTTTCCATGCTACCCTTCAAAATCCCCAATTATTATTTTAATCAAATCAACTCCATTTGTACTAAATTTCTTTGGAACAACAAACCCGCCCGTATTGCTCTATCTAAATTAATTAAATCAAAAGATGAAGGGCGTGTACGATTCCCTAATTTTAAATTATATCATACTGCTTTTTTAATACGTGAAATTTACGCTTTGAACAAACAATACAATGATGAGTCAATACCTAGTTGGATTAATCTTGAACGCTCTTTATTACATGAATTCTCTTTTTATGACACTTGTTTTATGTCCAATTGCACTTTTATTACCAAACATCCTAATTTAAAATACTCCCAACACCTAATACATTCACTCTTCACGTATGGCTCTAATTTTTACCAAGCTTTTCTTGCTTCCTCCATTTGGTACAATAAATTTATTACATTTCGCCATAAATCTTTCTACTTCAAACATTGGAAGTAGAAGAATATTATATATGTTCACCAACTTGTTTCTCATAACTCTGTCTTACCTCTGTCTTAACTCTGTCTAACCTCCGCTCGGCTCATCTCCAACGTTTGACTGTCCCGACCTTCAAGCTGAAGCGCCAAGGGGGTTGTAGGTTTGCAACTCTGGCCCCCAAAATGTGGAATTCCATCCCTCTGGAAATCAGGTCAAGCACTGATCTATTGAGATTCAGGAAATCCCTCAAAACATGGCTGTACATCCAGGCCTACGAATAAACTGTTCCAGGTTCGGCATTTCCTAGTATCAGCGCCATGAAACCAATCGGTGTACGAGCGATTTATAAAACCCTTTTAACATAACATAACATACATTACAAGATTCTTATGACTTATCCTCTCATTGTCTAACCCAATATTCCCAATTATCACAGGCACTTCAATCATTTCTAACGACTAACAATTTCCCTCCCAACACTACTCTATTTACTCCCTTGACTCCTTTGTATAATATTTCTCCTGATTCTAACCCGAAAGCTTCTCTTATATATAAACTTCTATCTACCCCTATTTCTGAAAGACCTAAATCACCAACTGAGTTAGCATGAGAACTGGATCTCTCTATGTCTCTTTCAATTAAAAAATGGAACAAACTATGGCACAAAGTTTTTACTACTTCTAAAGCTGCTAATATCACCCAATCGTTATTTTTCTTATATAATAGGGCAGTTCAGACACCTATATTTATACATAAAATCAACCCTTCCTCTTCTCCTCTTTGCTGGTCCCGTCTTTCCGTTGATGGTACATTAACTCATTTGTTATACCATTGCCCTAATGTTTTCAAGTTTTGGGAATCCATTTGGACTAAATGTTCCAAGATATTTCTTTTTTGTACTCCATTGTCAATTCACAATGTTTTTCTTGGCTCCATGTCTGCTGATTTTCATGATTCCTCATTGAAGTTTAAATTACTTGACCTTTTTATTGCTCTTGCTTTTAAAGTTATTCTTTCTTGCTGGAAAGACAATTCTAAAATATGTATGCTAACATGGTGGAATTTTATTTGCAATGAACATAGAATTTCTACTATTTCATCTTCAACATTGTCTCAAAAAATTAAATCTGACTTACTATGGTTACCTTTTCCTACTTTCCTATCTGCACATTCTTCCTTACAATAATAACTTTGTGATCATCTTCTTTCCTTCTTTCTCACCTCCTTATTTCTTTCTTTTCTCTGTTTCTCTCTCTACTCTCTTGCTTCCCTATCCTCTATTTTAAAATATGTGACTAACCAATTTATTAATCGGCACCTTAATCTTTTCTATTTTAATCCTTTAAATAAGGTTGTATTTTTACCTGTTTGTATTTATTACCATGTTATTTATCTTTTGTATACAACATGTATCCTTGGTACTCTATTTTCTATTCAATAAAAGCTATTTTGAAAAGAAAAAAATAAGAAAACAGTCAAACCCCAGTTTGTCAACGATTTGATCCCAGATTTGCCAATGAACTGCTGCTGTCTTCTTTGTGCATGCCCCATATGTTTACTTCCTGTTCAACTCAACAGTAGACACTTGCAAGGCAGCCACGGAATCATTAAACTCGTGTGAAACAGAGGAGAAGCCTGTAAACAAAGCATTGAGGAAGTCACGATTTTCACATGCAAGGCCTCGTTCTTAAGACTGTACGATTTACTCAAAGCCTGTAGTTCTCGCAAGAAATATGGGTATTTTATAAGGACAAATGTACACAGCTTCACATTCCACAAGTAGGAATACTACTTTCTCTGTGCTAAGGATGTTCAAAGTCAATGCCCTAAGCACAGGGAAAGGCTTGCCCATGCCCCCCAGTACCTCATTAGCCGAGCATGTAGGGCTACCTGTTAGCCTCAGCCAATGAGAGGAGCAGGCCGTGACCACAGATGGCTAGAGCAGAAGCTAAAATGTAGCTCCGCTTCTTCCTGTGGCCATTTCTTTACCTTTGTTCTCCCATTCTTGTCCTGTCTCTGTGGATTTCCATTGCAGATCCTGGGGTCTCTAGCCCTGCCCGGGGACTTTAAGATGCAGAGTGCTAGCTCTCTGTGAGGTAGGGTCCTGAGGCAGTGCTAGTGCCAGGCGCAAGTGTCTCTGCCCCACTCTACCCCTTCTCTTGTCAGGAAAAGAGTGACAAGGAGAAGCAGACGCCAACTTGATAGCAATGCAAGTGGGTGATGTTAGTGGTGATTATATTTCTTCCTTTGTCTGCTTGTGGGTGTGTGTCTGTTTGTCTGTTTGTTAGCACGTATGGGCATGAGTATTCCCTGATCTGCAGTGCATAGTGATGTTCAATGGCCAAGCGCATACTTGGGCAAGTAGCACTCATATGTCTACTGGACATAGCTGGCAGGCCTGTGGTGCATATCTGGGAACATGGGACCATATGTACAAGGACTGGTGTTAACTAACGCTAACGTTAGTTAGCAGCAATTTTTTTACCGCCACGTACTGCTGAAAACTATCGCCCTGTTAGTGACGTATTTACAAGACGTCGCAACATGGCGATAGTGTCATGGAGCCGCGGTGAAAACTGCCGGTAACACTAGTGTGAAGGCGATAGAAATTCTGGCGTTAGCGGGCGTAAACTAACGAAAGGTCCATTAGCGGCAAAAAAACACATGTTAGTCAGCCCAACGTGAGTTTTTTTGCCTCTATAGGCAAAAATAGCCTATCAGTCCACCTCCAATGAAAAATAGGAAATAAAACCAATGGAATGCAGAATGGAGCAGCCACGGCCAAGTGCAGCACAGATCAACAACCCCCTCAAGCCCCCCAACAGCCAGGATGACCAGCCAGAGTCCCAGGGGAAGAGGAAATTCAGGGCTACATCTATGAAAAGAGGAACACTGCTGTGCAAAACCAGTGATGCATCACTTTTCATTGCGCACTCCTTGCAACACCATGGCATCCAAAACCTTGAAAGCGTGGACAGTCCTCAGGGCCCGGAGGCCTCGCTGGGCCTGCGTCTGGGACCCGGAGTGGGATGCAGAGCTGCTGTGGAGTCACTGGGCTGTGGCGGTAGACATTGAGGTGCTGCGATTGCCCTTACCTGGTGGTGAAGTCTGGCAGGTCGCATGGAGACACGGTGCTGACCTGTGTGAGAAGACCGCCTTGAGCCCCTTGGAGATATGAATGGTAGAGGCGCTCCTGCGCACCGACGTAGGGAGGTCTGCATCGCATACTTTGATCCACCACTACACCGGGGTGCACGGAGGAGACTACC
This sequence comes from Calotriton arnoldi, assembly GCA_963921515.1. Taxonomy (NCBI): domain Eukaryota; kingdom Metazoa; phylum Chordata; class Amphibia; order Caudata; family Salamandridae; genus Calotriton; species Calotriton arnoldi. The sequence goes on from CAWUFW010004759.1 coordinate 263,521, forward strand.
AATGGTGGGCGGCACCTCCCTGCATCACAGTCTGGAAGATGTTGCGCTGGCCGGACGCTGTGGAGGGTGACACCCCTGAGCTGCGCAGAACTTGTGTGGCGGGAGAGCTGCATCTTCACGCCTAACGGGGCCCTGTTGCATCACCTGCATCGGGAGGTTCCCCAGCGGACTTGGCGGTGACTGCTGTACCCAGGCTTGTGAAATCCCACATGGCTGAGGCTCCTGCTGTTTGAGTCACAGATTCGGAGAGAGTGCAGCGGATTGCGCCACGGTGTCAATGTCCAGGTAAGGAGAAGGTGGGACGCGTAGTGGAGGAGGCCTGGGGGTTGAGTTGCCCAGGCCTAGCATCTGTGGATGACGCACCCCCAGTGGCGGCTCTTCCGCTATGGTGGAAGAGCGTCGCCCCACTGCTTTTAAACAGTGCAAGAAGAGGCAAAATAATAACATGATGATAACTTTCTGATGCACTCATGCTATGTTTCCTTTGCGGGCGGGAGGGTGGGTAGGGTTGCTCCACTCATGGAGCAGGGCAGGTGCGGAGTGGTATGCCCACTCAAGTGCACAATGACTGTTTGGTCGGCCCTCTCAGGCCGCCCAAAGCAGTCATGTGCACTTCCCTGTTTGCAATGCAGGCTGCATTACAGCCTGCATGGAGAACATGTCCACCCCTCCAGCCCCTGGCTGAACGCCTTGTCACGGCGCTCAAGAACAATCACAACACCGCATTGCAGCGTTGTGATTGGCTTAGGGGAGGGAGTCTGGCTGCCTGCTTCCTGTTCCTGGAAGCAGACTCAGGAGAGCCGGAGCACAGAAGACGCGGGACCCAGCCTCGAGGTAACAAATCTTTAAAAAAAATATTTACAACCCCCGCTCACACCCACAACCCCCGCTTCCCCGCCCCCTCCAGTGTCCTTTCCCGCGTTTCCCGCCTCCCAGGTGTCCAGTCCCCCCGCAGCACTTCTCAATGGCGGCTGCTGTGCGCCCATGTGCAGCGGGTGTACCACTGGTGTGCCAATGAATTTTTACATTACAACGCATACCATTACATCGCATTCCATTTACAATGCATCCTAATACTATGCATATTGCAACAGTGGGGAAAGTGCTGGATAGCGGAAGGGTAAAAATTACTATTCTCACTCCAGTGAGTGCAACCCTAAACCTAACCCTTGCACCCCAAAACCCACACTGAACCCTCAAACTAACCCTTGCACTCCAAAACCCACCCTGAATCCTCAAATTAACCTTTGCACCCCAAAACCTGCCCTGAACCCTCAAATTAACCTTTGCATCCCAGAACCCACCCTGAACCCTCAAATTAACCTTTGCACCCCAAAACCCATCCTGAACCCTCAAATTAATCTTTGCACCCCAAAACTCATACCCATCCTAAAATTCAAAATTATCCATTAAAAACCTTACAATGCGTTGTAATGGCATGCTTTGTAAAGGCACCTTGCATTGTAAAATTTGCATTACGATATGCCTGCGTTGTAATGGACGTCTCTCGTGCCAAAGGCAAGACATAGGCAAGCCCGTCTGCGTCCGTCCGCCCCTGGACCGTGCCCAGCACCAAGGACCCTTCCTCTCGGACACTCCACCGCTACGACACCAGCACCCTCCTCACCATCAACCCTGGACGCCACATCGCCTGCCATCTAGCAACACTGTGGAATTTTCTTGAAGCCTGCGCCTGTTGAAACTACAAACGCACCTTCTGCCACATCAGCACACCAGTGCCTCGTGCCACCCAGCCGACCAACAGCGCACCCGACTGGCTCAACTGCATCCTCCTCAATGCGCGGTCCCGCCACAAACACGCAACAGAAATCCGGGGCCTCCTCAACGTCACCTCTTCAGATATCACCTTCACAGAAACCTGGACCAACCTCTTCTCCAGACCGGACATCGCCATCGTCATCCCTGACGGCTACGAAATCCCCCGCAAGGACCACCCCGACCGTCCAGGAGGAGGCATTGCCATCTCCTCCAAAAGCACACTCCGACTGACCACGCACTCTAATGACCCAACGATGACCATAGAGCATCTTCACTTCCAGATCCGGACCAACCCCCAACCCCATCCTCTGCAGGCACCCTCATCTGCAGGCCCCCCGGGCCATGGATCCCCATTCACCGATACCATTGTAGACCTCATTGCACCCCAGGCTCTCCCATTATACTCGGAGCCCTCAAGTTCCACCTGGACAAACCCAGTGACCAGAACACCACCCCCTCCTGGGGAAGCTCACCAACATCAGACTCAAGCAGCTAGTCACCGCACCAACCCATATAGCAGGACACACGCTCGAGCATGTCTCCTCCGCCAGCGGGAACTTCAACTACAGCCACACCACCAGACTCTCCTGGACCGACTATCATTATATACATCACGTCTTCACCATGCCCACCGTACACCACCCTCATCATCGCCCACCCTCGCTGCTGTATCAAGGCCACCGAAGAACTTCTCGTCAACTCCCTCAGCACCACCACTCCACCAACGCTTACAGACGATAACTCTGCAGCGCGCAACCTCCACCGATGGATCTACAACTGCGCAGACACCCTGGCACCCCTCAAGAAAAGACCAGGCAAACAACACTCCAATAAGGCCAACTGGTTCGTTCCCGCCCTCCACTAGTCCAGATGCCCTGCAGACGTCTCGAGAAGTGATGGAGCCACAACATCAATCAACTCCGTAACACAGTCACCCTCGCACCATGGTGCAAGGGTGCCTGCGTTGGCGCATGGCAGCCATTGTGCGCCAACGTAGGTGAAAAAGACAGGGGGGCTTTTTCATGAGCCCCTTCTGACAGTTTTACCCCGACAGTGCGTCAGTTTCTTGACGTACTTGCAGCGTGATTCTTGCACCACGTTGCACCGTATTTGCAAAGTGACAGATGTAGGCATATGCGTGACCTTGTGAAGCCCTGTGCCACATTATACCTGCATCAGGTATGGTGTATGCAGGGTGTGCGTTCCCATGTAAAAAAGCCTCATAGGAGTGCCACAGTGAAATCCATCAGATTTCACTGCGACAATTGTAGGACGGCATTGCGTCAGTACCTTAAGCCTGCCTCATGGCAGGCGTAAGGGTGACGCAGTGTCACAGGGATAGGCTGGCCCCATGCATTGCTGCAGTTGCGTCATGCTTGTGACACAACTGCAGCAATGCGTGACTTTAGCGCGGACAGATACGTCAGGATTCCAGATGTATCTGTCATTAATTGCAACATGGAGCGCTGTACAGTCCATACAGCGCATCCATGGTGTCGCAAGAAGGGCGTAGTGAAAAGTGTTGCAACGCTGTTCTGTGGCAGCGCTGCAACACTTTTCATGAATGAGGCCCAAGAATGTGCCCTATCCTATTGATGGTGCGCATTCCTGCCCTGTAGTTTTGTCGCAGGGCAGCGCAGCAACATTCCTTGCAGCACTGTCCAGCACCAAAGCCTGCGGAAATGAGGCCCCAAGTCTTTGCACCATTTTTAAGACCAGCTATTTTCTGGTCTTAAAAAACTGCCTCTAACTGCAGTTAGAGGCAGTTTTTTTGGTCTTGCTCCATGCAAGTAATTCCTTGTAAATATCGCGAAGAGGGGTTTGCGGCTGTTTTTGCACTGGAACGCCTACCTTGCATCTCATTTTCGTTAACTATCACTAACAGAAGTGGCGATCTTTAAAATGCACATTTTCGCCGGAAAACTGCCGCTGAGGTTAGCGACAGCTTGTACATATGGCGATAAAAAAAAATCGCTGCTGTACCGTCAAAAAAGTGCCGCTACAGCGGCGTTAACTCCTTGTACATATGCCCCATGGTGTCGCTTGCTACCATTTTATGGACACTTCTGAACATAGGGGCGCCTGGTATATCATGGCTTTAAGATGGCACATTGAGAGCATTGTGAGGTGAATGCTAGCCACTGACAACATGGGGAGTCCTGGAGGTCATCAGTTTGAATCCAGGCAAGGCAGATTCAGCATTAAGAGGCCCCTAAATTGAGTCCCATAGCTTGGGTAACGACAGCATCTGTTTTTTAAATCACTCATGTCATAACTATGGGTGAGCTGGAGGGGGGTGAGTACATTATAGCACCAAATGAAACATTGTATCCAGCAAATTGGAATTCATTGGGTGTGATAATCTCCTCCAATTATAAGTTTTGCCCTTTATAATGGGGCCTAACACGCAGATTTTGATATTTACTGCAACAAAATCCTCATGTCCTTGTATTTCCCAGACTTTTTGCCAAGATATTTTTCAGCAGGCATATTGCAGCAGGTGTGGCCTGTTGAAATGTACGTGGTAAACATTGTGTCAATGTGTGTTTTTCCCACCTGATTATTACCCACTGTGATAAACTCCACATCATTTATAATTTCAACTCCTATGCAGACAGGGGTTTGCGTGGCAGTCAGAATTAGCTGGCCTACTTGTAATCATTGCCTTACAAATGAGATAGGTGTAGTATGTAGCACAACATAAAAATCAAATTATTATTATCACTATTATAATTATTGTATGTGGGCATACCTGAGCACATAATTGCACTCTCCGACTTAAAGGGGATACGCAAGCACATGATACTGACTTTCATATAATTCAATATCTCAGGGCACTGGGAAGCACTGGAAGGCATATAAAGGAGGGTATGTCGGCAAATGATGTAATTGACTGCTATATGTTACAGTATCTGAGCAAGTGATTGGGGGTCAGATTATCATAAATTCGCTCAACGCAATGCAGCAAGTCATCTTGCTGCGGTGCGCTGCGTGAAAGGGAGAGGGCAGGAATGTGTAATATTTAACATTATATGGTGCATTCTTGTCCTCTCCTTATGCTGGTGCACAATGTTCAGCCTTAGACCGACCCAGGCACCGTTGCGCCTCGGTGCAGAATGCAGCACACTTAGAAAGAGGAAACAAGGAGACATGAAGATATTTCTCCTCATTGCGCCTCCCTGGGAAGGAATAGCACCTTGACGCATTCCCAGCTTTACCTGTCTTTGTAAATCTGGGAATGCACCAAAATCCATACGCGGATGAGTAGGAACACCCACGCTCCACCCATGGAACGTGTTCCGTGGGCAGAGTTACTCAAGGTAGAGACTTGCACTGCCTTACGTTACTCCAGATTTGCCAAGCCACGCAGGGCCACGCAAGTTGGCTTTGCGTGGTTTGGTAAATCTCATTCTACGTTTTGCGTCACCCTACGACGCCTTGCATGGCACAATTCTCCGTTGAATGTAGGAGTTCCACAGGGTTCTGTTTTAAGCCCAACCCTGTTCCTCTTGCTCCTCTAGCAGAACAACATGGGGCAAAAATTATATCATACGCCGACGACACTCAGTTGTTGTTTACCTGTGAGAAGGATGAGGCGCTCAAAGGTAATGATGTCAATGCTTGCTTGTCCAAGGTGTTTGCCTGGTTCAGGCAAAATCAATTACTATGCAATTCCGACAAGTCTGAAATCATTTTCTTTGGACATACTCCAGGCGACGAATGGCGCCAATGGTGGCCACAAGATTTATCCCCCCCAGTAAGCCCAGTTTCCTCCGTAAAAAACCTAGGGGTGAAACTTGATTCTGACATGTCCATGAAGTCCCAGGTCCAATCGGTGGCTGGCACCTGCTTTGGGCTATTAAAAACGATGAGGAATTTCCTCCCCCTGCTCCCTATTTCACATAGGAAAACTGTTGTCCAAGCATTGATTACGTCAAGGCTGGACTACGTAAATGTGCTGTATCTGGGCCTTCCGGACTACTTATTGAGCCGCCTTCAGGTAGTTCAAAATGCGGCAGCAAGGGCCGTGCTTATGGTCGGACCCAGGTCACACATGACCCCTCACCTAAAGTCCCTACACTGGCTTTCAGTGAAAAAAAGGATCAGTTTTAAAGCCCTGGTGTTGACTTTTAAGGCCCTTAATAACATCGGATCCCCTTACATCAGGAATAAAATTCAACCCTATAAACCGTCCAGAACCTTGCGGTCATCGACCCAGTAACTAACAATCGTGCCAAAGTTCTGTCGCTCACGTAAAGGAGGATGCTCCTTCCAGGTTGCAGCCGCAAAACTATGGAACAGTCTGCCACTCTCCCTTAGACAAGAACAGGATCTCCTTAACTTTAGACCTGGCTCTTCAAACAGTAGAAGAGTTGTTTTGCTGTTAGGTCTCTCATATGCTCTGTCGTGGGGTCAAGACAGCGCCGGGACACTCCCTGGAGTAGCCGTGCGCTTTACAAATACCCCATAACATAACATATAATAAGAAGGACGACACAAAACCTTGATAAATGTGGCCCTGGATTTTCAGGCATATGTTTATAGGGGACATGACCGTGATGACTGGCATATGTAAACTGCACTCAAAATTACAAAATGTCATGAGCAAAATAAACATAAGTACTCAAAATGACGAACTAATATTATGGAACAAAAATACAGTTATTGTCTGAAAATAATCTGCTATTTGGAATCAAATAAGGACATTTCTCAGGTTTTTTTCAATCAAATCATGTACTCATAAAAGGCTTTGTGAATTGGACCCCATATATTTGTGACAGGGGAGAGCGATAGGATTAACTAACACAAAGCTTTCTCATTGTTTTCTGCTGAAGTATATAAACAATTGTATGACAGAATATTGAGGACAAAAAATAGTATAAAATATATATATATGTATATATGTAAAGATATATATTTGTTTTACTGAAAAACAAAGGTTGAAGTTGATTTATAGTTAGGTGAAAATTGAGTGACAACGTAACATTTTAAATTAAAGAAAACCACTGGAATTCACCAGTTATAGTTATCTCTAGTAACTATAACTCGTGATCTAAAGTAACTATAACTCATGCTCCTGCTATGCACAGTGTTGTCATCAAAGATATAATTTCAAATGTTGCAGTGATGATATCAATGATGATATATATGTCATGAGTGATGTAAAAGGTGGGGTAATTAGCTGTGCAATGGCGAGGGTGTGAGTTATAGTTACTTTAGGGCACAAGTTATAGTTACTAGAGATAACTATAACTGGTGAATTTCAGTGTTTTTCGAGTTTCAAACGTTAAGTTGTCACTGAAATTTTCACCTAACTATAATGCATTTCCAGCAGCTCCCTGCGTGCAGCAGCAATGCTGGCTCCTGCAGGAGACGGGGAGCCAGCTGGGACCACGGGGGCCTTGAGGCTCCCCCCACAGTCCCGATCCTGCACACTGGGTGCCCTGGCTGGGACCAGGGCACCCAGAGATCAGCCCAGGGAGGGGGGCCATGCGGCCCTCTCCCTTTTGAATATGTATAAATTAAGGCCGGGAGATGGGATCCCTGATCCTGAAATCGGCCTGGGGTGGGAGGTGACCCTGTGAGCAGATGAAAGATGGGGGGACTTGTTGACAAGGCTAACTGGATGCTAGCAGGCCTCTGTGGAATAAAGTTTGGAATTTTTTTTCACGAATCCTCTGGAGGCTTTTGTGCACCTATAGAAAAAGATCCACTTTATCATGTTACAAAATTTAGCACTGAGTGTCAACCCAGCAAGATGAAAACAGATTAACATAAACCTAGCAGGATGTGGGTATCACCAATACTATGTATTGGTCCTACAGTCTGACACTCCGCAGCTATACCTACCTGTGGGGGTCCACCTCGCATTGTATGATATTAAGAATAGTAAGCAAACATTACGTCACTACAGTCCAACTGGAAAATGATGAGAGCCTGAGCTGCTGCTGTTAATTGCCATGAGGATGGGATGTTTTTGATTTTCTTTAGGAAGTATAGTTATAGGTTAGCCTGTTTGGTAAATGTATTTAGGTGACAGGGTATTATCAGGATAAAATCAAGTGAAATGAGGACAAGGTCAGGGAGAAAACCTTCAAGCTTCAGCTCGGGCAGAAATGCTGCATCAAATCTGCTTTGATGCTTAAGGGCAATGAGCGTAAAACTCTGTTTGCTGTGCATTTACCATTAGGATATTGTCCAACATCTACTGTTGCATTGTCATGAGATAGAAGCACAACACAAGGGCGTCTTCCTGTGGTATTGTGTTACATCTGCACATCTGTGGCTGGGGGCACTTGTTTCTGCCAGAAATATGCAGAGTGATTTTAGGTAAAGGTTACACAAGATTAGGGAATTAATATGTACAAGGGATCATAGAATATATGGGTGAATTACATTGCTGAGACAATGTGTAGTGTTTCAATAATAGGAAGGACTGATATTGGGTTTCTAAGGAGGTTTGGGAGTGGGGGAGTTTAAGCAAATGTTTGTTATGGTGCAACTGTTGAATGGAAAGCAATAAAACAATTTAAAAATAAAAATTCTTAAATACAGTTGGTACCAAAATGTTTATTTTGTAAAAGCATATGAATAAATATTACTTGTTTCCTTTCCCAAGAAATATCTCTTAGTTCAGTTCACATTAACAGGAGATTCATTCGTGGCCTTGTGAAGCCACTAACATACCCACTCACAGACTCACGCACTGACTCACAGATTCATTCAGACTGTCGTGTAGTTCCTATAGTACCCATGCAGGACCTGCGCGTTTGGATAATATAAACTGTGGGCTTGGTGGCAGACTGATTCTGTACACCCCCACCGAGAAATGTTAGCCTGTTTGCATTAGCTAGCTCACAGTGTTTATGTTTATGTTTATATGTTTATATAGCGCTCGATTGCCGTGGCGTCTTGGCGCTAGAGTGTGTGGGCAAGATCAGTGCACTGCGTTAACCGGGGACTTATGCGGAAGTAAACAACCATGTTTTTAATCCCTTCCTAAAGAGCTGCAAATTGGGTTGAAGTTTCATGGCCGTAGGCATTTTATTCCATAGCTTTGCAGCACGCTGTGATATTGCCCTTCCTCCCCATCTTGCCCGTCTTGTCTTAGTGGTCCTTATAAGACCCAGACTAGCAGATCTAAGAGCGCGTGGGGGGATGTAGGGTGGGAACAGTCTTTTAATGTCCTCAGCACCGCCACCGTATAGTGCCTTATGCACAAGGCACAGCGACTTAAATTCCACCCGCTGCTGGGCAGGAAGCCAATGTAGCGATTTAATTCCTGCTGAAGTTGACTGTCCTCTGGGAATGCCCAGAAGTAGTCTTGCTGCGGCATTTTGTAGGGATTGTAGTTTTCTCATCTGGGACTTGTCAATGCTCAAGAATAGGGCATTGCAATAGTCCAACTTGGACAGGAAAAGTGCCACCATCACCGTCTTTTGCAGCTCTTGTGAAAGGAATGGAAAAAAAATTCTCAAAGTTTTTAGTAGAAAAAAACAGGAGGAGGTGAGACTATTTACCTGGGCAGAGAAATTCAATTGATCATCAAAGATGACTAGTGTCTCCTCCTATCGGGGAGAGATTAGTTTCTGGCAACCTCAGAACATGACAACCCTGATCCCTCAGGATCGTGGAAACAATGTACTACTTTTCGCTCAGTCACTCGTTTATCTCAGAGGTACACAGAATAGAGAGTCTAGGCGTTTCAATAAGGATTTATTGAACAGTTGTTATTCTCGTGTAGAGCTGAAACAACCATTAGACAGTAGCAGAGATATATGATTAGCAGTACTATGACTATAAAAGGATAGTACAGTTCTATAATCTTGCAATAAGCATGAATAAATACATGAATATAAAATGCATTGATAAAAGAGAGTGCGTACTCCTACGATGCCTATCTAGATGTACCCAAGTGTACCTAGCATGTGAGTAGGTGTGCAGCCAATAATCACCCTAGGATTTAGTCGAACCCCATTACCTGAAGTGTGAATGTAGGAGCCCTTCTTGGTCTCGAGTTGGACACCCCGCAAGGGATGTTCAGACCACTGTCAGCTGGAGCGTCTGCATGCAGGAGCCTCAGCGTCTCTGGTCAGTGTGTCGGCCTGGAAGTCTCGTGCCCTCTAACTACTGATAGCAAGAGGTGCTGTATTTATACAGAAAAGTATATAGAGTCCCTTGTTCTTGTGTTAGCCATTGTTGGGTATGAGGATGACGTATGGGATGAACCTTGTGCGTAGATATTAGGAAGGTGGTGTATAGCCCCTGCCTGGTTTCCAAGTAGCCTCATGAATATTTTATTCATACAATGTCAGTCTAAGGATGAAGTCATAGAACACTATTGTTCGGGAAAAACCCTCCTTCTGCACAAAGGCCTAGAACTAGGTAAAAGGTTCAGTCCATAAAAGGCGTTCAATCCTTAAAAGGCTCGTTAGTGTGTAATGTAGGGGAGGTGATGTAGGTGAAAGGGTATGATGTTACCTGGACCTATATTAGGGTACCTATATGAAACATAACACCCACTCCTCTTCCAAACAGTCAACAATGATAAAAATGCTAGTGGACTATTCTCTTTACTAGATAGTAGTGCATAGAACATTTTTCAATGAGCTTCGTTAAAACTTGTTTTAAAATCATTTTAAAAACAGTTTAAAAAGGTAAAAATTAAAATTCTTGCTACGAAAATTAGTTGTTTGGAATTGTCACTTAAGCCACAGTCCTAATTGAGTTCGTTTATATAAGTTGAATGTCCACAAGTGTCGAAAGGCCATGCTTTTCCAGCGTGAAAGTGTCAATTTTTAGGGAGTGTTCCAAATTTAGTTAATTTTAGAAAAGTGAAAAATCCGAATTCTTTCCCAGCACACGATGAGCCAATTACAGATTAAGGGCCATATGTATCAAACAAAATTGCGATCGCAAACGCTGAAATTCGCAGAATTTCAGCGTTTGCGATCGCAATTTGGCTTAGTGGAATGTATGAAGGAAAAACTGCCTCGCAAAATAAGGATTCGCAAAATTTGCGATTCTCTATTTTGCAAATGCATTTAAGGAATCACAAATTGCGATTCCTTAAATGCAATGTAAGAAGCACAAAAAAGTGCAATTTGGCCTTAAGGAATCGCAAATTACCACCAACTTCAAGTTGGTGGTAATTTGCGATTTCTTTGAAAAATGCACTTTTTTGCATTTTTCAAAGTGCAATGTGGCACACATACATGCCTTTAGGGCATGTATGTGCGCCACTTGTGCACCCATGCTTATTTCAGGGGTGCAACAGGGTGTCCTTTTTGACACCCTTGCAACCTTGAAATTGCATTCTCAATTTGCGATTCTCTAATTGCTAATCGCAAATTGAGAATGTCTTCCCATTCATTCCTATGGGCCTCTAGGCCCATAGGAATGAATGGGGAGGGTTTCCTTAATTGTGAATCACAATTTGCGATTCGCAATTAAGGAATATGTAGGATTCGCAATTTTTTTGCAAATCCTACATACATCTCGTTTTGCGATTCTCAAATAGCGATTCTCTAAAATTTGCTATTTGAGAATCGCAAAACCGAACTTTCATACATATGGCCCTAAGTGTCCTGGCTGGGAGACACAACATCATCGCTGCTCGCTGCTGCAGGGGACGGTCCTTGTAACACCTCGCAGAGCACGTCAATGGAGCACAGATGCTATTCAGTACTGCCAATAGCTGGTGTAGAGGCAGCCGGTGCTGTCGTCGATACCTCGGTGGTAATGGTGGCGCTAAAGCTTACTCCAGTTGTAAAAGGCACCTGCGGATTCTCGAGGAATGCGGCCATCAAGATGGGAATACGCTGGGGACATTGCCGAGCGTGGGCCCTCAAGGGTTCCAGCCGGGTATTCAAGTCCGCAGGCGTGTCCGTTGCAAGTGTTAGACAGAGGTGCAACACGCATTCTTCACCGCAAAACAGGCATCGAAGAAACAGGTAAGATGCAGTCCATCCAGACTGGTCTAAACGATAGGAACCAAGAGGCGCTTAGTTTCCTTAGGCGAGGTGTGCCCAGATGTTGTACCATGTGTTCACGGTATTTCCGCTCCAGGAGCGCTTTTGCCATTTCGTTGGTAATTGGGCCGTCCATTGCGTAGTAGGTAAATGACAATCAGGACTCCCGCTATTGAGAGCAGGATCAGAGGTAGACCTCCGAAAATGCTTCTAAATACGGAGTGTATAAAGTTCGGGATAACTCCGAGGATTGTCTGAAAGGTGCTAAGAAATCCTGACCCTATGGTCTTAAATAGGTGTACAATACCACTCGTATCAGACATATTAAAGATACGACCCACCATTTCTGCTAAATGAATTGGGCAGTTTGTGTGTATAAGTGCCTGTATCTCACTCGAGGTCCTTGCGATTTGAAGATCAAAGGTCTCTAGAGCGGAGGTTAGGGGTATGGTCTGCTGTAAAAGCATGGCTTTCAGTCTGCTCAAAGTATCAATTTGTATAAAGGAAACATTCAACGAAGGCCATAACGGCGCCTCCCTGACTGTACTTGTTGGGGGAAACAATACTTGCATACAGCAAGTAACCCTGGAGTTCACAGAGACCAGATAGGCAATTCCCGGAAGCATACCACAGCAACATTGATCGTTCAGCATCAAGTAACTCATTTGAGGCAGCTCGAATACCGGTTTAATCACGGCAGCTGGAGTCCCTTTCATGTGGCAGGACAAGTTTGCTATCGAACCATTACATGCTCCGTGCAATGTAATGTCCCGGCACATGAGAGAACCGCTCAAAGCGTTCTTGCAGTTAGTACCACTTAGAAACACTTCTCGATCCCCACTCCGGCATCGAAATCTATACGGTAAATCCCAGGATTCCCTAATGTACCCTTTACCCATTTTTTCATATTTGCCCCCTGCCTTTGTTCAAGGCAATATTGAAACTGAAAAGTGGTGACCGGTAGAGTTATGTGGCCATGGATCAGCCATTCAGTAGACGGACCTTCCGCTACTGTAAATGGTAGTCGGTCCAGTTTTTCAATACGCAACATTGTATATTTAGCTCCCCTTTGTGCCATTTCAACCTGTTTATCTGTTAGATTATATTCAGAAAACAGAGACGTGCTGTTTATAAAACGCCAAGGCACAAAGCCTGCGCGCAAAGATTGCAGCTTCCAGCTCAATAACATGATAGAACGTAATTGAGATTGCCCGTGTTGTAGTATGGCCAAATCTTGTTCTAGGATGTCTATCGCAGAAGATACAATGTTGCCCAAAGAATATATTCTGGGGGACAAAGTTGTTAACCCATTGTCTACCAGAGCCAATGATTTTTCTAAGTTAATATGGTCTATTTCTCGTATTCTCTCTGCGGCCTCTTGTTGTGATATTTTCCACTCTTCATTATAGGCAGCATAGATGCCAGCATATATGAAACATTTCTGACCTTGTTTCCTGGGACCTTGTAAAAAATCCAGAAGATCCATGTCTTGTGAGAGTACGGTTAAGTGTTGTTTCACTTCTGTTAGTGTTGAGGTCTCTAGCCAATCAAGGCACAGCTTCCCAACACTGTAGGATCTCACTACCCCTGGATGTTTTCTTTGTACATAACGTGGGTCTGGCCTGTGGATACTGTACCCTTCGGTAATACCCACGAATCGGTTATGACATACATTTGTGTCTAAGGGCCAAACCACCCATTTTCCCCAATTTGGGTCTGATCTATTGTACTTTAGAATATCATCTACTGTTGCCCCTTCCTGTGAAGTCGAATTTTGCCACCCTCCCATCTGTGATGGTGTTGGAAATCGAGGTGTGTTCAGGTCCTTTACCTTGGCTAATCCAAGACAAGATGTCTGTTGCACAGTTTCGTTTAGAAATATCATCTGCTGTGGAATGAGGCATGCTCTCAATAGCGCTTTTGTTCCCTGGATTTGCCAGTCCCTAGAACCCAGACTGATTTTAAGTCTATTGTGTCCTTCCATAGGTCAAAACCCTGTTCAGACAGTTGGGCAATAAAGGAAGCAGAGTAAATCTGTTTGGTGTTTGTCAACATAATTTTCAGTGCTGATGTTAGTGTAACCTTATAATAATATGAGGTTGGGTCAGTGGTGTTAAAACCTGAAAAATATGAAAATTTCTGTGCAAATGTCTGCGAACTACCCTTTGGTGGTGTAGGGCAATGCTCCCACTGATGGTACTCAAACATATTTCTAGGCGAAATAGATTTGTGCAGGAAATGATGACCATAATGTTGGTAACATTACAAAGTGTCATAGTCTGAATTATTTTGTAACATTTCAGTGTTCGGAAATGCAGCATTTTTTTCTAAATCAGACAACATGTTATTAACAGTTTCAGTGTCCCAATCATCAGAAAATGTACTGGAGGTAATGATATCACTTAATGAAATTTTAAATAAATGAGGAATTTTTAAAAGTTCAGTCGGACCAAATATTTCGAAATCAACCTTGTCCCAAACTATACCATCCGGTATGGGAACCGCTGTGATGTTCACTGATGACAAGTCTCTCTGTTCACGATGAGACGATTGATGTGGTTTTAAAATCAAATTAACTTTCTGGGCTGTAGAGCTCTGTTGAAGATACCGTCCATTAATAAGCATGCTAAAAGTTATCACTAAGCCTAGCCAGAAGAGAAAAAATAGAATCCCAGTAATTACCCAAAGTTCAATCCAAGGCAATACCAGGTAAGTCTTTTTAAGAAAGTTCAGAAGGTCTTTAGCTTGCTGTTTACATGATTTTTGGGATGGCGTCGTTTCCGGTTCACTTGGATCTAAAGAAAACGTATCAAAATTCATGAAGTAGCCAGAAGCAGTTCGATCAATTGTAGGAATTGCATTGGGATTTGTTGAAATCGCATTTTGCTCTCGTCGAGGCATGTTGACGTATACATCTGTATTCGGTCTGATTGCAACTTAAGTGTTGTTTTGAGTTTCATTTTGTAGATAAACTTCGGGTTCAAGGGGAAAGAGTTCCATAAGCATTGTTGCTTAGTCCTTCATTTCGTACAGGAGGCTCTTCAAACGTGATGAGTCTTTCTGTTTGAACTTCTTGGATTGTAGCGAGAGGAGGGCGTCTGCTACTGTGGAGTCCACGAGGCCTACTGTTCAGTATCAGCCACATAGTGTGGTTTGATTAAGTCGATTGAGACAAATCTTTTCTCCTTTTTCCTGCCAAGAGGCGGCAAAAGAACAGTTTGTGTTCCTTGGATTGCAAGGACAGGTACAGGCTTTCTGTAAGATGGTCCAAATTCTTTCTTGTCCGCTATTTTCTCTCTGATCAGATCCCCGATTTTTGGGATCCAGACAGGTCTTGCCGTGTTTGCCTTGACTTCCTCAGTGGCGGTCTGTTTCTGGACAACGTTGCTTTGTTGTGTCCTGGATTCATTTAGATCCTGTAAAACAGCCAAACGATCATCAATATCAAATGGTTTCTCATCCGCCACTGTGCCTTCATGCTCAAGATCAGCTACCCACATTCTTGTCCCAAATAGGACCTCATATGGAGTGACACCCCCTAGAGAATTTCTTGGCTGGTTGTTTAGTACTCTTTGTACCCCATAAAGGTGACTGACCCAACTACCGCCCTTGCCTAATACCCTAGCTGTTAAAGATTGCTTTAAGTCCCGGTTTTTCCTCTCCACAACCGAATTTCCCTCAGGATGGTACGGAGAGGAGTACCGCAGTGCAATGCCCATACTTTTCATGGCCTCTTTGTAAGCCCGAGAGATAAACGCCGGGCCACGGTCAGAATGTAACGTGCCAACTGCGTATGTCCCGATAAAGACTCGCAAATCTTTTATAACAGTTCGAGCGTCAGCCGAGCACTGAGGCCGAACCCAGAGGAATATTGAGCAGGAATCCACTGCAACCATGATATACTTGTAAGCCCCATCAGATTGTAAGGGGCCGCAGTGGTCCAGATACACGCATGCGAGAGGTTTGTCAGATACAAGTAATGGTGTCTGCGCCCGGCGTGTTCTGGTGGAGCCTTTCATCTGCTGGCAGATGTCGCATTTCAAGACATAGGGGCCGATTCCGATTCGGGCCGGAAATCCTTCCGACCGAGCCGGACTCGGAGAGATTTCCGACCGAATCGGACCCTAGCAGTCCGACCGAACGAGTACGATGCGCATGTATGCAATCGGACTCGATTCGGTCGGACTCCCATTGAAGTCAATGGGAGCCAGTCGTACGACGCGTACACGGGCTCCCATTGACTCAATGGGCACGACGTGAACAAGGGCGCCCCCTACAGCATGTTCGCGTCGATGCGGGTCGCACCGTACATGCACGTGTAGGGGGGACCCATGGCTCCCCCCTGTGTGTGACTCGCGTGCCTACGCTTCCAGGGGGGTCTGACACGGACCCCCAAAGTGCGGCTCCGACAGCTCCTTGGAGCCGGACTGCGCGAGTCGGTCGGAGCGGTCGCGATGCGCATCGTACTTACCCGGCCGGGGAACGTCTCCATTGTGCGGTGCGAGTCGTCCCAGTGTGAGTCGGTCGGAGCGGTCGGGTCCTGCGAACGAGTCGGTCAGAGATTTCGCGAGCGCACGCATCGTACTCGCTCGCCCGGACGCACGTACGATTCGGTCGGGAAATAGTGCTCCGAATCGGATCCGGTAAAGCCGAATCAGATTCGGAGCCCTACCGGCCGAGATCGGAATCGGCCCCATAGTCTTTAGTTTGCTTTGTTAGACCGGGCCACCAATAGCGCTGTTTCAACAATGAAATAGTCGCTGTGACGCCTGTATGTGCAGAGCCCAAACCCTCATGTGCTGCTAGTATTAAACCTTGCCTATGATCCATATTTGGTATTACTCTGTCCCCCAATCCAGGAATCTGAGCAAATGGAATGTTGTTCGGATCTAACTTGTAGGAGTACTTGAGTGGAAATTTCTTTGGGACTGCACCGCTGTTCTTGCTTGAGGCAATCACAGCCACCATAATCTCACCGTCTATCCTCGTTTTTGAACTAGTGATTGCAGCTACGGAAGCCGTTTGCAAAGCCCCCTTTGCGGCTTCATCAGCCAATGAATTCCCTTCAACGTGAATGCCATCAGGTTGATGACTCAGTGTGTGTATCACGTGAGCCCTTGGTAGGTCGTTTTTCAGCTCCACTACCTGTTCCCATAGCATTTTATGCTTAATTGTGCCACCTTTCGCGTCCTTAAACCCGTTTTGTTCCCAATGATACAAGTACTCATTGTATGACTGCACACAGTAAAAGGAATTGCACACAATTAGTGTGGGGAATTCGTGATCCGTATTTACAAGTGCCAGTATCAGTGCTTTTAACTGAGCCGTGCAGTCTCCTAGAGATTGCGTTTTGGTGCAACTTGGATGGTACTTTCCATCCCGCTTGCGACCTTTAACGATTGCACACGCTGCGCTATATTGTTGCTTACTCCCTATGGCCGGTTGAGCAGATCCGTCAGTGTAAATAATGTATTCATATTGATCGAGAGGCAATATTTCATTTGGTAGAGGATATTCTTGTTCGTATTGCAGAAATGCTTGTGTTTTTAAACTTGGATCAAATCTGTATTCAACGTCCATTGCAGTAAGAGAATTAGCCCATTGTATCCATCTTGGATGTAAGGCTTTAGCATTTGGAATGCTAGCCTTCGTAACAGCTTCTAAAGCTGGTACTAGGGTTACGACAATTATGCGTTTCCCCTGAGCCAGGGCTCTTTCTCTTGCTACAGCGGTCTGAACTGCTGTCAGGATTTTTTCTGTTGAAGTGAAACGCATTTCTGCGTTTGTGTACAGGTGTGATTTGTATGCGATTGGTACGGTTTCTCCTTCATTGAAGGTTAAGTAAATGTACCCGCTATTACACGGATCACCAAGTTGCGTATGTTTACGCGTGTCTGTAAGTGTTTGGAAGCAATCATGTCTTCTTGTAATGAACGTAGGATATTTGAATGTTCCTGTGTCCAATGTTTGACTGAAAAGTCAGGTTTTATTAAGTCGTAGAAAGGTTTGACTATTTCTGCGTAATCTAAAATGTATGTTCTGCCAAAATGTAGGAATCCCAGTATTGATTGTAGATTTTTTAATGATTTTGGTGGTTGAAGCAGCGCACACTTTTCTAAACAGTTAGCTGCCAGGCTTTTCCCTTTACTTGAAAGCTCGTATCCTAAAAATAGGACATTGAGGTGGGCTATTTTCGATTTTCTTAAATTAAATTTGTAGCTCTCAGAGCCGAATCCCATTATAATGGTACTCACCCTGGTCAAGTGCTTTTTTAAGTCATCGTCCATCAGATAAATATCATCCACATAGGACAATGCTTCCTCATTAAAAGTTTGGAGTAACTCTGTTACTCTTGCTGAGAATACCCCCGGGCTGTTCTTATACCCCTGGGGAACGCGACAAAATTGCTGCTGGGACCCCAACGCTGAGAATGCGGTCAAATACCTGCTTTCAAGCGCTATATTTTGGCAGAAAAATCCATTTGAGATATCTAATGTAGTTTTGTATTTATTCTGCACATTGTTATTCATTAATGCGACACTGTGTGCATTTTGGACATTGAATGTCTTCGTGCATGAGTTTAAATGCCTGTAATCTAAAACTAGACGATATGAGTTGTCTGATTTGGATACGGGAAACAAAGGGTTGTTCATTGGTGAGGTGCATGTTTCAATCACCCCTTGGTATTCAAGTTGATCTAAGATCTCCCTGACTTGTTTTTTAGCTTCTTGCTTTATTGGGTATTGCCTCTGAGCATTTGGTGAAACTTTTAACGGGATCACGTGGTAGGTTGAATCCTCATCCCAACCGGCATGATTTTTGTATAGTGCTGTAGCTAGGGCCACCGCCCACTCCTGTGCCATAAGCATGTTTAAGATGTATGGGAACGAGGTCGGAGAATGATGGAAAAATTACAGTTTCTCCCTTGGGGCACTCCATAACGAATGTTGGCGGCCAATATTGTTCTGCTAATAGGATGTCATAACCGGATGACAGATTTTCCCAAAAGAGACCTTTCACTTTCCTGGGCTTGTTCCCCTCCATTTGGAGTGTTATTTCATGTAACTTATGTGGGACGCTCACCCTGGTGTCTGGTGTTTCCACCGTGATGTAATCATTCAAGTCCGCTGTCACCAGAAATTCCATCAGGTTCTGGCAAGCTATTGTTACTTCTGCCGCACTGTCTAGCATCCTCAGAGCCCATTCCCCGTTCAGAAGCTGCGTCCTCAGAATTCTGGGCATGTCTGATCTTTATGCCTGCAACTTTCTTTTTCTTAAACTGTGGTTTTGATTTTGGTTTGTCTTCCTTTTTGGAGTATAGTCTTGAGCGTGCTGCTTGTCTCTGGACTTTGTACGCTCCTCTTTGTCTTCTGACCGTCCTTCTCTCTCTGAGTTTTTCGTCGAGCCCTGAAAGGAACGAGAGGAACGTGTATCAGTATCCTGATACCTGTCAGGTTTCCTAATATTATCCCTATTCCTGAGGTTATACCTCTTTTCAGAGGGCTCCTGTGGAGGAGATCTGCCCCGGGATTGAGATTTGTTTTTAAAGTTTTGTTGTTTTTTATTATCCCACTTCTTTTTAGAAGAAGCAGGTGTCTGCTTTGTAGTATCCTTTTCAGGACTGCACATCAGTTGTGGTTTTAATGCTTTCCCACCCAAACTGTCTCTGGCTAATTCTGCATATGCAGTTTCAATTATTTTGGGCAGTTTGTGTTGTTGATCCAACGGACTGAATCCCTTAGGCGTTGGCGGATTGCCACTGAAGCTGCTTCCCCTTTAATATTAGCTAGTATTATGGCTGATACCTGGTCATAGTTATTTAATAACTTCATCCGTAAGTTTAAGGCAGGTTCTGCTCCATACTCGTTTTGTATTTGTCTGGTACTACTGCTATTGAAGGAATACCATGTGTTCTGGTATATATGGCAGCAAAGACTGTACCCTAAGAGGAGCAGTCCTCTACTTGTGGTGTTATCCCCATGGGCAAGCAGATTGTTAGCATGAAGTTTTATGCTATGTATGAACTTTAAGTACCATGATGCTATTAGACATACGCCCACTGGGGCAGAAGCGTACGCCTACAAAATGGGTGGGCTGTTCAAATAGAATGCAGATGTTATACATTCTTTGCCGCTTTCCAGTCTATTCGGCTTGTGACCAAGAACTGAAAAGTTTGAAACGCGTAAAGCCAGTTTTGATGGATTGAAAGAGGAGGCTTTCTGCATGCTTGAGCCCTCATCCAGGGAGGAGATTTTTAGTGTGGAGCATCCTCACAGGGGCACCCCTTGGTTGCTGGATGTTTTGCGGCTGGCGCAGCCGCGAGGAGGCACTGCCGCTTGGCTAGCGGACCTGCAACGCTTTAGAGGTTAAGTGCTGCACAGGACTTAAAATACTCCTGCTTGAGGACTGTGTTTATTGAGCATTCATCCGCGCTCCATTTTAATCAACCCACTGGGGATTTTATTGACAATATCGAGGTAAACGGCAAAACATAATGAAGTTTTATGCTACGTATGAACTGCAAATACCATGATGCTATTAGGCATACTCCCACTGGGGCAGAAGCGTACGCCTACAAAATGGGCGGACTGTTCAAATAAAATGCAGGTGTTATACATTCTTTGCCACTTTCCAGTCTATTCGGCTTGTGACCAAGAACTGAAAAGTTTGAAACGCGTAAAGCCTGTTTTGATGGATTGAAAGAGGAGGCTTTCTGCATGCTTGAGCCCTCATCCAGGGAGGAGATTTTTTAGTGTGGAGCATCCTCACAGGGGCACCCCTTGGTTGTTGGAGATATATATATATATATATATATCTCCACCCTTGCTTGGTTCTCTCCCGTCTGGCTTGTTTGGCGCTCTCTTAGGTGCGGAACCACCACGGTAGAACCAAACCGTTATAAATTTCCTCACAATCCTTTGTTTCCAAAAGACAAATGGGTCGCACTCTTGCAGTCTTTTTAAGCACAATTAACCGTGACCAAGGTATTAGGTAATATCGAAACACGTTGGTTATTCGCCTGTTTCCTGTATTATGAAGTAATGGATTTAAGAATAAATTAATTGTGCTTAAAAAGACTGCAAGAGTGCGACCCGTTTGTCTTTTGGAAACAAAGGATTGTGAGGAAATATATATATCACACTAGATGTAACTTCATTATATACATCAATTAACCATCGTGACGGATTGAGAGCTATGAAACATTTCTTAGGACTAAGGGGTACTGATTCCGTACAACACAATGTAATGTTGACAGAGATGGTAGAATTCTGCCTACGTAACAACATATTTCTATTTCAGAACAATCTGTATCAACAGTTACGGGGGTAGCAATGGGGGCCAGCTTCTCCCCCAGTTATGCCTGTCTCCATATGGGATGGTGGGAGGAGCTGGTCCTCCTGAAGGAGCACACATCAGTTATGAGAAACAACATCAAAACCTGGTGGAGGTTTATTGATGACCTCTTTTTAATATGGCAGGGCACACAAGAGGATGCTGAAAAATGTATTGATAGCCTTAATATTAATCAACTGAACTTGCAGTTTACAGCAACTATTAGCAAGGAAAGTGTAAACTTTTTAGATGTTGAGGTTTTCATTAAAGATGGGAGATTGGAAACCAAACTCCATAGAAAGGCAACGGCGGGCAATGCAATATTGCATGCAGGGAGTGCACACCCCCGTCACCTGATCCAAAGCATTCATTATGGAGAAATGCTCTGCCTCAAAAGAATCTGCAGTTGTGAGGAAGACCTCACACAAGCACAATCCAACTGCAGAAATAGATTCCTAGACAGAGGCCATACATCGCACTGCATTGACAAAGCAATCAAACGCAGCAATACAGTCCCTAGAGAAACACTCCTTAATAAAAACATGGGGGAAGTCCAAGCGACCACTAATGATACTAATGAGTTCAGGTTCATTTTGGGGTACAACAAACAACATAAACAAGTTCAAAATATCATCAATAAACACTGGCCCCTGATTCTAGGAGACCCAGCGATAGGGCATCTATTCCCCAAAAGACCGGCCATCACCTACAGCAGGGCACCCTCAATGAGGGATGCCCTGGTACAAAATGATCCTGGTGAGCAACCAAAGGGAACGGGGCTTTCACAAAGAAAGGGATTTTTCAAATGCAGGACATGCAAAGCATGCCAGTTTGGCAGTAATCGAACTACTTATGTAACCGCATTTGAAACCACTGAGAAACCTATCAAAAAGGCACTCACATGTAAATCCAACTACGTGATATATGTGCTGGAGTGCCCTTGTGGCCTACGGTACATAGGTAGTACTATACTACAGGGACACAAGAGGGTACTCCAGCACATAAGGGCAATCAAAAACAGGGATGTCACATATCCAGTGGCCAGACATTTTGATGAACTCCATAATGCAGACCCCAAAAACCTCAAATATTACTTGATTGATTCTGTTCCTCCACAAAAAAGAGGGGGAGACAGAGAGAAGGCCCTCAGATGTTTGGAAACATGGTATATTCTTAACCTCGATTCCAAACACCCCAAAGGATTAAACGCTACAGAGGAATTACATACATGTTTATAGATATACATCTTCCGCCGCACTATAGTCCCTCAGATTTTAGTCACCTGGGAAAAATAGGTTTTTACATCGATTTCACACTATCAAAAAATCTTTTTAGCACTAAGCACTTTTAAAAAATATGTTTTGCACTAGCACGAGTCACTTATTGTCATCTGGTTTACATGGTATATGTTTACATTATATTGTACTGTATTTTGCTCACTCTCTATAGAGACATATTGATTATGAAATAAGACCTCTCTGTTTTAATACATTGTGGTATTTATACCTGAATGTTCTATGGTCAAAACCAATTGTCTAGCTATATGTGTTTTTAAAGACAACTATATGTTTCTTTTTAATGAGCATATTTCAATTTGATCAGTACTGTACAGATTCTATGGTTGTTTTTATGTGGGTTTTTAAACTTCAATCAGGCCATATATATGAAGGTAATCATACTTATATTAATCATTTAATTAATTCAATTCATTTATGTCATTCTAATTGTTGTATAACCTAACAATTGGAAAAAAAAATTAAATTGAATTTTAAAATTGATTTGTGAAAATAATTTGGAAATTAATTTATGTATAGCCCAACCCCTAATAGTCTAGGAACAACCGAATATAGTCTGTTTTTCATATCCATGTTTAAAACTAATGGCACTTCTCACTTTAAGAAAAATGCAAAAAAAAAGCAGAAAAAAATGGTATATAAAGGTAACCTCCTCCCAGCTAGCGTGTCATGTGATCAAGACCCTTGTGGGGTCGAAACGCGTAATGGCTGCCAGTGCTGTTTGAGCTGTCAATAAAGAGTTAAAGTTCCAGCAAAATTTTGTGGTCCGTGCTCCTGTTCGTCGACAGGCATCGAGATTCGAGCGGAGTGGTGCAGATAACTTTGTAGCCGGTTTGGGACTCCTCCGGTACTACACGGACCCCCTCCCACCAGGGCTTTGCTGCTTTCAAAGGAGTCACAGCTTCTAATCAAGCATCAAGTCGATCCGGAAGGATTTATTGCGGCGAAGCCCCCCAGCGAGCATCAAATACCACGGTGAAATCCTGTAGCATCTGTCAGGTAGGCGAACACGAGTCGGAGGACGCGTAGGGCGCCTGAACCGGGGATGCACAGGTTGTGCCGGGAATCAGTCGTGTAACTGGGTGTGAGGTACAGCTAGGATATACGAATGAAGTAAGAAGAACAGCGCAATCACGCTAATTACTTCGCCGTCACTATCCAACACAGTACAGATCTATCGAGCTCAAACAGCCAGTATGACAGCCGACGCGCTTAGAGAGAGGGAAGAGGCGGCGGCTCAAATGTTCGATGATAACAGAGCACCTATTATGAACTCTAATTCCCACAATGCACCAGTAGCTCAACGAAATCCTCCGATAAGGGACAAAATAAAACAATTAGAGAAACTGATGAGAACTGAACAAAACAAATGGTGGGAAGCTAGGTCCCTTCAGCATTACTTAGATGTGGGCCGAGTGCCACGAGGATTAAGAATTCTAATCGCTCCAAGCTATGAAACCCCCAACAAAGATATGATGAATGAATGGGCAGAGACTAACTTGGAATCATCAAGAAGATTGCTAGTTATTCTGGTCAAATATGCTGAAAAAGATCGAGCGGAGATATCAGAACATATAGACTCATTGAATAAAGAACTAGAAGCTATGGGACAAACTGACGAAATAACTAAACTGAGAGAAGAAATGACTAAAAGATTAAAGAAGGAGGAGGACAAAATCCGTGAACGCAAAGCATTTAAATTCCACAGGGATAGAACTGATTATGAGTCAGGTAGAATATTTACATTTGCCAAGAAATTCGATTCCCTTAAAGTCTCTAAATACGGAGGAGCACTAGCTACTAAATATAACACAGAGACCAAAGTTACAGCGGGTACATCTTCGAACTCCAAATTAAGTTCAGCCCTTGAAAGCGAAACAGAAACGGAATCTAGAAAACAACATCAATCGAAAATACCGGCTAAAATAAGTCTGGCAGAAGAGGTCGATTTTTTAGTCCTCGAGCGCAGGCAAACCCTGCGCCCCAGAGGTCAGCGAACCCAATCGACAAAAGCAGCACAGCAAAACGCCGGGAAAGGAGAAGGGCAAAACGAAGAAGAACTGGGCAACAAAAAGCAACAAACTCGCCAATCGAAACGAAATTGGAGACGGTAATTCCTAATGACCAAATTACCAACCCTACCATAATCAATCTCACTGACATGGTGCTCAACAAAGCAGAAGAGCAACTACTCTCATTAGGTCTGTCCTTCTGCCCAGTCAGCTCCTTTAATTATGCTGCAACTCGCATGAATGTATATAAAGCTATCAGAAAACTTAAACTCAAAAAATATTTTCTGCAACAAAACAACACACGCTTAGAGAATACCACAACTGTACATCAAGTAGAAGCAGACATATCGTCCCAACTACTATTAACTCCCTCGGATATGCCATTGTTACAAGATATGTGTGATCTAGCAAATGAAAATGGAGTCACACAAAGTGATTCAAATGTAGAATCTCAATGCAGCCCCAAGATTGTCAAACTAAGGGATACAACTCCATTCAAACCACGCTCAACGTTTAATCCAATCATGCCAAAAGACAATATTGATATGTTTCACGAACAAATTACCAACAGTCTCAAACAACTCAATTTCAAAATAAAAAGCAGTACTCGCCAGAAAATCAACAGGCGGGAACTTCAATATCATGTTTTGATCTCCAAATTGAAAGCGGATGAAGAAATCATAATAAGAAATGCAGACAAAGGGGGAAACCTGGTACTGTGGAAGAAAAAAGATTACATCAGTGAAGCAATGAGACAATTAAGAGACACAGAATGTTATAGACGATGCGATCAAGTTACACTAAAAATGGTAAATGATGACTTTAAAGGCAAACTCCTAGCGTGGAAACAAGCAGGTCTGATAACACTTGATGAATTCAAATATTTGAAAAATGAAAATCCTGTCACGCCTATCCTATATTTCATACCGAAGGTTCACAAAAATTTGCAACAACCCCCCGGAAGACCCATTATTCCAGCCAGAAAGAGTCTTCTTGAAAACACATCTAAATATGTAGATTTTTTTCTACAGGAGCATGTACAAAGGCTCACATCGTACATCAAAGATACAGGGGACTTTCTTTGCAAAATGTTGAACTTTCCTTGGCAGAATGATTTCTTTCTGGTCACACTAGATGTAACTTCATTATATATATCAATTAACCATTGTGACGGATTGAGAGCTATGAAACATTTCTTAGGACTAAGGGGTACTGATTCCGTACAACACAATGTAATGTTGACAGAGATGGTAGAATTCTGCCTACGTAACAACATATTTCTATTTCAGAACAATCTGTATCAACAGTTACGGGGGTAGCAATGGGGGCCAGCTTCTCCCCCAGTTATGC
Organism: Calotriton arnoldi; assembly: GCA_963921515.1. Lineage (NCBI taxonomy): Eukaryota > Metazoa > Chordata > Amphibia > Caudata > Salamandridae > Calotriton > Calotriton arnoldi. The sequence continues at coordinate 289,261 of CAWUFW010004759.1, forward strand.
CTGTCTCCATATGGGATGGTGGGAGGAGCTGGTCCTCCTGAAGGAGCACACATCAGTTATGAGAAACAACATCAAAACCTGGTGGAGGTTTATTGATGACCTCTTTTAATATGGCAGGGCACACAAGAGGATGCTGAAAAATTTATTGATAGCCTTAATATTAATCAACTGAACTTGCAGTTTACAGCAACTATTAGCAAGGAAAGTGTAAACTTTTTAGATGTTGAGGTTTTCATTAAAGATGGGAGAATGGAAACCAAACTCCATAGAAAGGCAACGGCGGGCAATGCAATATTGCATGCAGGGAGTGCACACCCCCGTCACCTGATCCAAAGCATTCCTTATGGAGAAATGCTCCGCCTCAAAAGAATCTGCAGTTGTGAGGAAGACCTCACACAAGCACAATCCAACTGCAGAAATAGATTCCTAGACAGAGGCTATACATCGCACTGCATTGACAAAGCAATCAAACGCAGCAATACAGTCCCTAGAGAAACACTCCTTAATAAAAACATGGGGGAAGTCCAAGCGACCACTAATGATACTAATGAGTTCAGGTTCATTTTGGGGTACAACAAACAACATAAACAAGTTCAAAATATCATCAATAAACACTGGCCCCTGATTCTAGGAGACCCAGCGATAGGGCATCTATTCCCCAAAAGACCGGCCATCACCTACAGCAGGGCACCCTCAATGAGGGATGCCCTGGTACAAAATGATCCTGGTGAGCAACCAAAGGGAACGTGGCTTTCACAAAGAAAGGGATTTTTCAAATGCAGGACATGCAAAGCATGCCAGTTTGGCAGTAATCGAACTACTTATGTAACCACATTTGAAACCACTGAGAAACCTATCAAAAAGGCACTCACATGTAAATCCAACTACGTGATATATGTGCTGGAGTGCCCTTGTGGCCTACGGTACATAGGTAGTACTATACTACAGGGACACAAGAGGGTACTCCAGCACATAAGGGCAATCAAAAACAGGGATGTCACATATCCAGTGGCCAGACATTTTGATGAACTCCATAATGCAGACCCCAAAAACCTCAAATATTACTTGATTGATTCTGTTCCTCCACAAAAAGAGGGGAGACAGAGAGAAGGCCCTCAGATGTTTGGAAACATGGTATATTCTTAACCTCGATTCCAAACACCCCAAAGGATTAAACGCTACAGAGGAATTACATACATGTTTATAGATATACATCTTCCGCCGCACCATAGTCCCTCAGATTTTAGTCACCTGGGAAAAATAGGTTTTTACATCGATTTCACACTATCAAAAAATCTTTTTTAGCACTAAGCACTTTTTAAAAAATATGTTTTGCACTAGCACGAGTCACTTATTGTCATCTGGTTTACATGGTATATGTTTACATTATATTGTACTGTATTTTGCTCACTCTCTATAGAGACATATTGATTACGAAATAAGACCTCTCTGTTTTAATACATTGTGGTATTTATACCTGAATGTTCTATGGTCAAAACCAATTGTCAAACTATATGTGTTTTTAAAGACAACTATATGTTTCTTTTTAATGACCATATTTCAATTTGATCAGTACTGTACAGATTCTATGGTTGTTTTTATGTGGGTTTTTAAACTTCAATCAGGCCATATATATGAAGGTAATCATACTTATATTAATCATTTAATTAATTCAATTCATTTATGTCATTCTAATTGTTGTATAACCTAACAATTGGAAAAAAAAATTACATTGAATTTTAAAATTGATTTGTGAAAATAATTTGTAAATTAATTTATGTATAGCCCAACCCCTAATAGTCTAGGAACAACCGAATATAGTCTGTTTTTCATATCCATGTTTAAAACTAATGGCACTTCTCACTTTAAGAAAAATGCTAAAAAAGCAGAAAAAAATGGTATATAAAGGTAACCTCCTCCCAGCTAGCGTGTCATGTGATCAAGACCCTTGTGGGGTCGAAACGCGTAATGGCTGCCAGTGCTGTTTGAGCTGTCAATAAAGAGTTAAAGTTCCAGCAAAATGTTGTGGTCCGTGCTCCTGTTCGTCGACAGGCATCGAGATTCGAGCGGAGTGGTGCAGATATATATATATATATATATATATATATATATATATATATATATATATATATATATATATATATATATATATATATAATCCAACAAATGATTAATTACACGGCACTCTCCTTGGCTTAAATAAGATTCTTTTATTTCGATCATTCCTCTCCTCCTCCTACGCGTTTCGAACACAAAGTTCTTGATCACGGTAGTACTTGGAGTCCCTCTTCACTTTTAGCTATTTATACCAAGTCACCACTGATACCCACAATGAGGCATTATGGGATTGGTAGTCTTTAAAAATAAGCCGGTTTGCTAAACCGATCTTATAACATCAAAATATTGCGAACTGAAGCTAAACACATTAACCCACAAATTAAGGGAATAATATTGATCACCCACATAAGTACATATCCATCAGTTCAGATACTATCAGAGCTATACAGAATGAAGATCTTTCCTATGCTGTCGCCAAACATATGAAAGTACATGAGAATCGAACTTGGCTTGATATGAAATACTCTGGACTGGTCACAATACCACCGCATGAAAGAGGAGGGAATCGAACATTGAAATTAAGGCGCCAGGAGTCCAAAATGATTATTAGATTCAAGACAAAGGTCCCCCTTGGGCTTAATGGGGACGAAGAAATGTACATACATCTGTGAAACATACATAGAACTATTGCTGAGAACTTGGTTATTCATTAATAAGATAGACTTCAAAATCAGTCGTAATATATAATGAATTTGCAGCTCATATTCCATTGAAATAATGTATCTGGCCGAACAAAAGAATTAAGTAATCAAATGTTACTTATCATGCAGTTCAGTTTTTGCGAACGTTGCTAATTACAATTCCCATTTAAAAGAGAATTTGCAAGTATGTATCTGCCACAGAGACATTTGGGCACTCAGCCTATGCACAATAATTTCGAAGTTTAGTCTATACTAGCAGCTCAGATATTGAAAGATAAAAAATTCACGTGTACTGGACTAGAAACGATTATAAGAATGTCCTAATATGCATTGGTATATGTATGATACTTTGAGACTTCAGTGATATCGACGATCGGTCAGTCCAGACAAAGTATCTGAACTGATGGATATGTACTTATGTGGGTGATCAATATTATTCCCTTAATTTGTGGGTTAATGTGTTTAGCTTCAGTTCGCAATATTTTGATGTTATAAGATCGGTTTAGCAAACCGGCTTATTTTTAAAGACTACCAATCCCATAATGCCTCATTGTGGGTATCAGTGGTGACTTGGTATAAATAGCTAAAATTGAAGAGGGACTCCAAGTACTACCGTGATCAAGAACTTTGTGTTCGAAACGCGTAGGTGGAGGAGAGGAATGGTCGAAATAAAAGAATCTTATTTAAGCCAAGGAGAGTGCCGTGTAATTAATCATTTGTTGGATTATATTCTGTGAGAATTGGCCTGTTCCCGCCACGAGCACCAGCTGGATTGTGCTCCCCCCGTAAAGGACCGTGTTGTTGATTTGTATTTTAAAACGGGGGAGAGCCCGGCACATCCGTTCTGTTGTCCAAAGGAAAGGAAATCTTAATGCGAGACTTGACCGCGTATGGGCTTGCAACGCTCTTCTTGATACGAGCGAGCGGAGGATAATCTGGACAACTATTGCAACCCACACAAGGAGTCCGGGACACAGATCGGCCACAAACGAGCAAAAAAAGCGGCCAAAGGATATCTGGTTGAGCGTCGGCGTGCGGCGTCGGAGGACAGCGGCACGACCGGGAGCCTCCCAGGTAAGAACACGCTTTATTACTTTGGTCAGCTTCTGCTATAGTGCTGCAGCGAGTATGCCTGCCTTATGTTTCAAATGAAATGAGGTAGGACCGAGACAAAAACAGTCTAAATACTACCTTGGTGATTCAAAGACCAGTAATTGGAGGTATAGCGTCCCTCCTAACAATACAATAACCTCTCTATCTCCTATCAGTGCAAACGAGTCCCGTAGTTTTGAAACAACGTGAACAAGGATATACAATAAACGATACGAATTGGCCAGTGTCTTTGAAATGGCAGAGTGAAATGGAGGAAAGAGCAGCAAAACGTGCACAAGCAGCACAAACCATGTTCCAGAAAGGCACAGTACCGGGTAAAAAAACATCTGAATCTGGACAACCAGCACGCCCTGGGGTGGCAACAATTAAGCAACTTTTTGTGCAACTTGAAAGGCTATTACGCAAGGAAATCTCTAGAAGTTGGGAAATAATAACTTTAGAAAAGTATGTGGAATGCGGAAGAGTGCTGAGGGGCTTACGCATTTTTACATTACCCAACCACCCAGACACGAGATCAGAGATGCTTGAAGAGTGGGGTAGGAACAATATGGATTGTTCTAGAACTATGATGTTAATAATTATAAAATATGCTAAGAAAGATGTTGAAGAGCTACATCTGAAAATTACAGAAATAGAATCACAGATTCAAGCACTGAACACACAAGAGGACACTCTAAAGAGATTGCGTATGGAAATGGATCGCAATCTAGACAAACATGAGGATGAGGTACAACAACGCAAACAGCGGAAATTTCACAGAGATGAATGTGACTATGAGAATGGGACCATTTTCACGTTCGCCAAACGGTTTGATGTTTTAAAACAACAACTGGATACAAAAAAACAAACTGTTCTTAAATCTCCAAGTACCACACAGAGTGAGTCTGAATCAGATCTCAGTGAAGGGGAACAAACAACAACAAGAACCCATCAACTTTCTTTTTTAGAAGAGATGAGAATACTGTATCAAGATCAACAAAATCCCAAACCCAGTGGGAGGGGACGTGGAGCTGGAAAACCCAGGACACGAGGAAGAGGAAGAGGGATGTCCTTCAACAGAGACGCAGAAGGAAGACAAGAAGAAGTTGCAGAAAAAGGAAGGGGATACCACCTACGGAATCGGACAGTAATGAAGCAATAAGGGATCTTACTGCAAATACAAAGGAACCTGACTTAATTATTAATTTATCTAAACATAATTTAACACAAGCAGAACGGACTCTCATGAATAGAGGATTGACGTTTTGCCCAGAAAGACATCAAGATATAGTTGAAACAAAAATCGATATGTATAAATACATTCGAAAATTAAAACTCAAGAAATACTTTACGAGAATACCAACAGGGCCTAAAAAAGATAACACAATAGTGTCCATGTCAGAACTTGAGACACCATATACTGTGGGCGAAATACCAAATCTAAGAACAGCCTTTGAATTAGCACATGACATCAATGAAACAGAGCTGTCAGATATTCAACTATTGGAAGAAATGGGCATCAACACAAATCAATACTCCCGTACTAAATTCAAAAGTCAGTCGAAATTCTGCCCAGTACTACCTCCAGGGAACAGAGTTGACACATTCCATGATCTAGTAGTGGCAGAACTAGAAACAATGGATAATGTGAAACATGGTAGAAGAAAAGAAAACTTATCCCCACAAGAACGTCAAGCACTAGATTCGTTGAAAAACAATGCCTTAATCGAAATAAAGCCAGCTGACAAAGGTGGTAATCTAGTTATTATGGACAAACAAGATTATGTGGATGAAGCCATGCGTCAACTAAGCAATACTGCCAACTATCAGATATTGAAAAAGAATCCTATCAACGATCTGATTTTAGACCTAAGCAAGAGGCTAACTGCATGGCATGAACTGGGCTTACTTAATGATGACGAGAAGAATTTCCTTATGGTGGAGAATCCTGTGATACCAACTATATACTTTCTGCCGAAGATACACAAGACCTTAAAAAAGCCTCCAGGACGACCTATAATATCCAGCTGTGGCAGCCTCTATGAAAATGTAGCCTCATATGTGGACAATGTTTTGGCGCCAATTGTGCCTACCCTCAGTTCTTACATAAAAGATACAGGAGACTTCCTAAGGATACTCATGGAAACCAGTTGGCAGCCTGATTATCTTTTGGTAACGATCGACGTTGTGTCGTTGTACACATCGATTAATCATGACATTGGAATACAGGCCACTTTGTACTTTTTAAAGCAGAGACCAATTGGAAAACTGAAACACACGACCATGTTGATAGACATGATAGAGCTCTGCTTGAAAAATAATATTTTTCTATTCAACAAAAAGCTGTATTCCCAAAGCTGTGGCACTGCGATGGGAGTTTCCTTCTCTCCAAGCTATGCCAACCTTATGATGGGTTGGTGGGAGAAAAACATAGCTTGGAGAGAGGAAAATGATCCTCACACAATGAAGGTGGCCCTTTGGCTTCGCTTCATTGACGATCTTTTCCTGTTATGGAGGGGCACTGAAGCGGAGTTCCTGATCTATTTAGCGATTCTCAATGACAATGATGTGGGACTTCAATTTACACACAATATCCATCATAAAGAAATTGAGTTTCTAGACACGAAGGTCTATATCAAATTGAACACCATACATACAACTGTGTTTAGAAAAAAAACTGCAACAAACAGTTTATTACATGGCTCTAGCTTTCATCCCCAATCCCTCAAGAGAAGTATCCCCTATGGGGAGTTCATAAGGATGAAACGAAATTGCTCTGAACCCAGAGAAATGGAAAAAAAGTTTAAAGAGACAACAACACGTTTCCTTAAAAGAGGGTACAACTATAGAGACATCCAACGAGGAGAGATGAAGGCTAGACAAAAAAGCAGAGCACAAACTTTGGTGGATAAAAAGCCAACTGACATGACAATTGAAACTCAGGAAGAAGCACCACGACTGATTCTAACTTATAGCAAGGAAAGCTATAAAATACAACAAATCTTGAAGAAATATTGGGAAGTGTTGACTAAGGATCCAGATATCGGTACAAAATTAGGCAATCATCCACTTGTAACATACAGGAAGGCACCCTCCATATCTGATACATTGATCAGAAGCCATTTCGAAAGTGCCAAAAAAACAACCTGGTTGGGAGCCCAGCAGAGAGGATTTGGCAAATGTACAACATGCAAGGCGTGCAAAATTGGAAGGAATCTTACATCTATTAAAGATCCAAGGGGAGAGAATTTGAGATCAAGGAAAATATTACCTGTGAATCAACACATGTCGTATATGTGATAGAGTGCTTCTGTGGCAAGAGGTATATAGGAAGCACCATCTGTCCCCTCAAAAACGTATACTTGAACATATCAGAGCTATACAGAATGAAGATCATTCCTATGCTGTCGCCAAACATATGAAAGTACATGAGAATCGAACTTGGCTTGATATGAAATACTCTGGACTGGTCACAATACCACCGCATGAAAGAGGAGGGAATCGAACATTGAAATTAAGGCGCCAGGAGTCCAAAATGATTATTAGATTCAAGACAAAGGTCCCCCTTGGGCTTAATGGGGACGAAGAAATGTACATACATCTGTGAAACATACATAGAACTATTGCTGAGAACTTGGTTATTCATTAATAAGATAGACTTCAAAATCAGTCGTAATATATAATGAATTTGCAGCTCATATTCCATTGAAATAATGTATCTGGCCGAACAAAATAATTAAGTAATCAAATGTTATTTATCATGTAGTTCAGTTTTTGCGAACGTTGCTAATTACAATTCCCATTTAAAAGAGAATTTGCAAGTATGTATCTGCCACAGAGACATTTGGGCACTCAGCCTATGCACAATAATTTCGAAGTTTAGTCTATACTAGCATCTCAGATATTGAAAGATAAAAAATTCACGTGTACTGGACTAGAAACGATTATAAGAATGTCCTAATATGCATTGGTATATGCATGATACTTTGAGACTTCAGTGATATCGACGATCGGTCAGTCCAGACAAAGTATCTGAACTGATGGATATGTACTTATGTGGGTGATCAATATTATTCCCTTAATTTGTGGGTTAATGTGTTTAGCTTCAGTTCGCAATATTTTGATGTTATAATATCGGTTTAGCAAACCGGCTTATTTTTAAAGACTACCAATCCCATAATGCCTCATTGTGGGTATCAGTGGTGACTTGGTATAAATAGCTAAAAGTGAAGAGGGACTCCAAGTACTACCGTGATCAAGAACTTTGTGTTCGAAACGCGTAGGAGGAGGAGAGGAATGGTCGAAATAAAAGAATCTTATTTAAGCCAAGGAGAGTGCCGTGTAATTAATCATTTGTTGGATTATATTCTGCGAGAATTGGCCTGTTCCCGCCATGAGCACCAGCTGGATTGTGCTCCCCCCGTAAAGGACTGTGTTGTTGATTTATATATATATATATATATATACACATATACACGCCACATCCGATCCCTCACACAAAGACCGGACACCGACACGGGGAGATTTCAGGAATTAAAACTTTTATTCCTCCATTACGCTGCAATATATATATATATGAAACAGTTACTTTCAGCAGCGTCCGGAGCGCCCTCGCACAGCATCCACCTCGTCACGCACAGAAGGACACGGCACCACCAAAGAGGTAATTCTACAAGGAATTAATTTATTTTATTTTGAACATTACATAGCACCAAGGTGAAATGGCCTATGCGTTTCAAGCGTAGCCTTCGACTGGGCCATAGAGACATTGTATAGAGTGTACCTTTTAAAGGGGCAGACGCCCCCACCCACACCTCAACAAAAACTTTATTAACAAAATTGGACACAAGCCACTTACATATAGAAACACCATCCACAAGGATGTATGCGACAAAAAGAAATTTTTTCCATGCTTTTTCTAAGTAGCACCATATATATGCACTTTATGTCAGGAGAGAAAAGAGAAAATTTGAGAAAATTGAAGAAAATTTATATGAGAGGAAGGAAGAAACAGGAATAATAGGTAAAGTAGCCTCTTTTTATGCACTTTTTATGCAGACTCTCGGGGAGTGTTCTAGTCCAAAACTCCTACAATAATTTTCCACAACATCAACTTTACTTATTCGATTGGATTTGCATGTATGTTTGCATTTAGGCTTTTTTTCATTTGAATCTTGACTACATTCCCCGAGGTAAGCAAGATATTCCCTCTCTCCTATCCTAAAACATCATCAAATATATATCTCAGACAGACATTTCTTATCACAGCCCCCAGACAGAAGTTGTTCTATTTAATTATCTGGCTGTTCATTGCTGCCAATTAAATATGCAGTTGCCATTGAAATTTGTACAGTACATTACACAGTTTGTTACTAGAGTGCATGATGCTTAAATCTTTCTTGACCCTCCAGTGACACCTCCCACTGAGTAGTCATTGCACATTGCTTAAGTCAAAACGCACATTCTTGATTATCCAGCTGATCGTTACTGTCAATTAAACATATAGCTGCCATTAAAGTTTGTAAAGTACATTTGCACAATTTGTTACTAAAGTGCATGGTGCTTAAGTCTTACTTGAATCTCCAGTGACACCTCCCACTAAGTGGTCATTGGACATTGTCCAAATCAATAAACACATTCTTCCACATAAGAGCTGCTCTTAAGTTTCCATAATAACACGTTTTGCTTGTTCGCTATAGGGCCAATTCCCATTTGTAATGCCCGGGGTCAATCTACACAAATACCCCTCAGTCTAAAGTGCGTTTGTGCCAGAGCCAGCGAAAGGAAGGTATATACATTTATCTTATACCAGGGGGATCTGAAGATAATCTTAGATTCAACGAATCAATTATCCACCATTCTGCCTCGCATAAGGCTCAACCCGTTACATGGAACATTGCACTAACTATTGTTATTTTCCAATGTTGACATGGAGGCTACCACCAATCGAGTTCTTTAAAAGTACTATGTGCCAAATTTGCAACCATGGATTGACGTAGAGTGGACTATACAAATATATATAGCAGCATCTAAAATTCATCAAAGTGCAATGTGCAAAGATAAATTGGTCATTGGGGAAACTCTAAAGCAACCATATAAAGCACAAAAAATATTTATGTCGCAGCATCTAGTGTCAATCAAAGTGCAATGTGCAAAGATAAATAGGTAACAGTATGAAGTACAAAACCTATATCTATATAGCAGCATCTAGAGTTTGTCAAAGTGCAAGGTGCAAAGATAAATGGGCCTTCGGGGTCATACGAAGGTAAAAATATGAAACATGATACGCAATAAAAGAATGCATTGTTTAAGAATGAAATTGAATGAATTTGAAAATAACAATTTCTGCAAAAAAAACCCTATTGTTCCCATCATTTTCTCATGGAGATCAGGACATTGTTTCTTTGTATATGGGGATGGGGGGGGGTTGTGAATGTGATTATGGAGCTCCCTATCCCTGTATTTATAGATCTTCCTATTTCTAAAAATCATGCCATGTGGTCCAGGGAGCGGGAGGAGACAAGAAAAGGGAGCCTGGTCCCTTATACAACCTTGCATGATGTTCAGAATGACCACTCAAAACCTTAGTCAAGATGTACATATAACTCTGCGTCCGTGTTCAAACCCCATGGGCTCTCAGTGCCCATAGAGAGTATCCATCTTGATTCTGCTCTCTGCAATTTCATCTCCCTGTTGCCTCCTCTTGGGTTCACAAAAATCTGTTGAATTCCATTGTATTGTATTGTATTGTATATAGAATTTATAGAGCGCACTGCGACCCCACGGGTATCCTGGCGCTTGAGCACGTATGATCAGTTATCTTAGAGTGTGATAGCGGTTGCAAAGATAAAAAAACACTAAATTATACCCTGGGAAAGAGCCAGGTCTTCAGTTTCTTTCTGAATGGCAATAGATCATCTATCTGTCTAAGTTCAGTTGGTAATTTGTTCCACGCCGAAGCTGCTGCAACGCAGACAGCTCTTCCACCAGATCTAACTTTTCTGAACCTGGGCACTCTCGCCAGTTTTGCTGAGGAAGAACGGAGATTGCGTGAAGGAGCATACCATTCAAATCGGCTCTGTAAGGGCTTGGGCCCAATGCCATGTAGAGCTTTAAAAACTATGCACATTGATTTAAATTGCACCCTCTGTACAACTGGAAGCCAATGGAGCTCAGCCAGGGCCTGAGATAAAGAAGACTGGTGAGATCTCATAAGTGCCAGCTTGGCTGCCATTGACTGAATTCTCTGGAGTTTCTCCATCAAATATTTAGGAGACTCCAGCAATAGAGCATTGCAATAATCCAATTGGCTAAGGATAATACTTCTTACTACCAGTGGCCTAGCCTGCTTAGGCAACAGTGGGAGAATTCTTCGTAGCACCCTCATCAGAGCAAAGCATTTCCCAACTGTCTGGTTCACTTGGGACTCGAGGCTTAGTTTACAATCAAAACTGATCCCTAGGTTGCGAACTACATTTGTCGGGGTCAAAGAGGCTGTCACTGGTAGTGGCCAAAACCCAGTGGGTAGTGAATAAGGAACCTTCCCCACTGAACAGCACAAAATCTCAGTTTTCTCCCCATTAAACTGCAAATAGTTATTTTGAAGCCAGAGAGCCGTATCTTGCATACAATTATGACATTTTTCAAGTGAAGTTGTCTGACAGCCTTCCAGAGATAAGATCAACTGGGTATCATCAGCATAGTTCACAAGACTAATGTTATGTGACTTAATAACAGCTACAAGAGGCTTCAAGTAGATATTAAACAAGATAGGGCTGATTGCAGATCCCTGTGGTACCCCATGTAGAACTTTCCTATACATGGATTGATACGGGGGAAGAGCAACCGCCTGTTCTCTGTCTGAGAGGTAGGATTGAAACCACTTCAGTGCCAATCCACTCACACCTACTCTAGCAAGCCTGTCCAAGAGTACCGCATGGTTAACCGTATCAAATGCGGCGGACAGGTCCAACAAGATCAAGATGGAGGCTTGTCCCCTGTCCGTCCGCATTCGAAGATCATCTAATACGGTTACCAAGGCAGTCTCTGTCCCATGTCCAGGACGAAAGCCAAACTGCACATCCTCCAGTTTATCATTGGCTTCTAGAAACTGAGAAAGTTCCCTACTGACCAATTTTTCGATGATCTTCACTGGGTAAGGCAGCAATGAAATAGGCCTGTAATTCTTCGGGCATGCTGGATCTAATGAATCTTTTTTAAGAGAGGTGTGATCAGTGCTTTTTTCCAACTTACTGGTACCGTTCCACTCTCCAGAGATTGCATGCAAATCAGCCTAAGTGCCGGGAGAAGTTTAACTCCTAAGGTTTTCCATAATTTATGCGGTAATGGGTCCAAAGGAGAGCCTGAGGACACACTTACAGCTAGTTTAATAAAATCATCCACTTGTAGTGTTGAGAAATGATCAAGACTATCTGCGGTCTCAGTTGTTTCCCACTCATGTTCCTGGGAAATACGGTAATTCTTAGATATCCCATTCTGAGTATCCTGTGTGGGTACATTACTAGATTGTAACCCTTTAATGATTTTGCTAATCTTTTCTTCAAAAAACATAGCTAGCCCATCGCAGAGAATCTGTGTTGGGGAAATTTCCTTTTTGTGCAGGTAGGATTAGTGATATCATTTACTATTTTAAAAATGCTCTTAGCGCTATTAGAAGATTTCAGAATAATATCAGCAAAGTATTCAGCTTTTGCTGTAGTTACTTCTTTTTTGTAAATAGATATCGTTTCCTTCCAATTTTTTTTATCCTCACCTATGTAAGTTTTCCTCCAACTCCTTCCTGCCAACTTACAATCCTTTTTTCAAATGTTTTAGATTATCATTGTACCAGGGGGCTGAAGCTCTATCCCTTTTTTTGATAGTTTTTAGGGGTGCTAACTGGTCAAGTTGCGTAGTGATTTGGTTACAAAAATTCAAATAGTTTTCGTCCACCTGTTTACCTGCATCAAACGTCCCATGAGTGTAGGACTCAGGTAAGAGCATTGTTACATCGGCGAGTCTTCTCCAGTCCCTGCCTCTAAAAGTCTTGTTTTTCATCGAAATAGCTGTGCTAGGTTTCGGGCAGACAATTCTAAATTGTACTAGATAATGGTCAGTCCAATCTACAGGCAGGACTGTACTGAACTCAATTAAATCTTTGTCAGCAAAAATCAAATCCAGTACATGTCCCCTCTATGCGTGGGTTCTCTGACCCACTGTACCATGTTCATATTTCCACATGTCTGAAGGAGGTTATAATATCCAGAATCTAGGCTTCCATTGAGCCATAGATTGAAATCTTCTAGAAAAAGAGGTCTTGAGTGGGTTAGCGCCATATTGCTCAGAACATCTGCCAAAGCGCTTTGCTGTTGGGGACTAGCTACTCGAGGTGGTCTATAGCAAACTATACCCGTCACTACATGCCCCTTGGAGTCCCGAAGGGCAAAACCTAAAAGTTCAGAACCACTCACTTCATCAATATCGACTGAAATGAAGTCCCATTTATCTTTAAAAAGATACCAACCCCTCCACCTTTCCCAGTCTGCCTAGGTTTATGTATTGCCTTGTAGCCTGGAGGGCAACTTAGCCCCACCTCCACGTCTGACCCAGGTTGTGTCCAGGTTTCGGTCATAAAAAGGACCTCCAGTTTATAAGTATCTATAAGTAATTGAACCTCTACCCCATGTTTGTGCAGTGATCTAACATTGAGCATACCACACACAAGCCTAACCTTTTCAATCGGCTTTACCTGCCTCCTGGGCAGAGCAACCTCCTTTGCCAACACTCCAGACTCTCCAATTTCTCGCAGCTCCCTACTTGTGTAGGAAATGCCCTTTGACCTTTGTCTAGAGAATTTATTTGGGCAGAATGGCTGGCGCTGTGCGCAGACGATGCGCGGACGGGCGCAGACGGGCTTGCCTTTGGCGCGTCAGCATGAGTTTAAGTACCCGGAAGCAGGAAAGAAACTAGAGCGCTGACCCGAATCACCGTGGGCTCGCTCTAACAGGCGGGCACCACCGGGTCCAAGCGCTATCACAGATACGCTAAGAATAGAGTGACACAGAATAACAGTATAAAAATAAGTTTTTAAAAAATCAGCATCCAAATTCAAGTGCAAATAGGCAATTTTAGCAGCAGTAAAACCTTCCCCCCCACACTCGCGGTAGCTAACCACGTGTCTCACGCTGCGCGGTCGCGTCAGCGTGAGTTTAAGTACCCGGAAGCAGGAAAGAAACTAGAGCGCTGACCCGAATCACCGTGGGCTCGCTCTAACAGGCGGGCACCACCGGGTCCAAGCGCTATCACAGATACGCTAAGAATAGAGTGACACAGAATAACAGTATAAAAATAAGTTTTAAAAAAATCAGCATCCAAATTCAAGTGCAAATAGGCAATTTTAGCAGCAGTAAAACCTTCCCCCCACACTCGCGGTAGCTAACCACGTGTCTCACGCTGCGCGGTCGCGTCAGCGTGAGTATAAGTACCCGGAAGCAGGAAAGAAACTAGAGCGCTGACCCGAATCACCGTGGGCTCGCTCTAACAGGCGGGCACCACTGGGTCCAAGCGCTATCACAGATACGCTAAGAATAGAGTGGCACAGAATAACAGTATAAAAATACGTTTTTAAAAAATCAGCATCCAAATTCAAGTGCAAATAGGCAATTTTAGCAGCAGTAAAACCTTCCCCCCACACTCGCGGTAGCTAACCACGTGTCAAATTTACCAACATCACCATTATGACGCTCCCAGATGTGCTTTGCAATGACATATGTGTAGTCTTTCTTTGTAATGGCCCGAATGTGCTGCAAGATTCGTAGCTTGAGTTTTTAATCGTACTTCCTACGTACATCATGCCACATTCGCATTCCAATGCATACACAACATGGGTGCTCTCACAGTGAATATGTTCTTTAATCTTTCTCACTTTACCATCTATCAGTTTCACTTCTGTTCTGATATCCCCCCATTTACAGGCTTTACACTTTGTGCACTTGTGAAATCCAGATATTTTAGGGAGTGTCCAACCACTGATTTTCTGCTGTTGTGGCATAAAACTTCGAACCAATAGGTCTCCAAGAGAGTGCATTTTTCGATAGGTTATGCTTGGATGACTTTGTATGAACTCCGCAAAAACAACAGTTGATGGACAGAATGCAGAACAATGTCATACATTCACCCCAGTACAGAGATCTGGGCCTAAATCCATCGTTTTTTTGCTCACCATGCCATTCCAGTTTGAACCCAGCCATATGCAAATCAGTCTTGACCCTGTGCCTCATGGGAACAGTCCAGCCCGAACTGCCAAGCCAGGTCCTCCCTGGACTGGAAACAAGCATCCTAGGACCGGTTTCGGGGTTTCACCCTCTTCAGCCAGGATAGCTTGATTCCAGTGGCATGGAGAGCACGGGACCCACGTCTGGGCATACCCGTCCCACTCGGGGTGACAAATGCAAAAACAACAGTTGATGGACAGAATGCAGAACAATGTCATACATTCACCCCAGTACAGAGATCTGGGCCTAAATCCATCGTTTTTTTGCTCACCATGCCATTCCAGTTTGAACCCAGCCATATGCAAATCAGTCTTGACCCTGTGCCTCATGGGAACAGTCCAGCCCGAACTGCCAAGCCAGGTCCTCCCTGGACTGGAAACAAGCATCCTAGGACCGGTTTCGGGTTTCACCCTCTTCAGCCAGGATAGCTTGATTCCAGTGGCATGGAGAGCACGGGACCCACGTCTGGGCATACCCGTCCCACTCGGGGTGACAAATGCAAAAACAACAGTTGATGGACAGAATGCAGAACAATGTCATACATTCACCCCAGTACAGAGATCTGGGCCTAAATCCATCGTTTTTTTGCTCACCATGCCATTCCAGTTTGAACCCTGCTGGACTGTTCCCATGAGGCACAGGGTCAGACTGATTTGCATATGGCCATGTCTGAACTGGGGTGGTGGAGTGAGCTAAAGAATGATGATGGATTAAACCCAGATCAGTTGACTGGGGGTGAGTGTTTGATTGGCTCAAACGTTCCGTCCATCATCCCCTTTTGTATCGCTTTGTTCGCCCTAAGTTGGCGGGGGTATGCCCAGACGTGGGTCCCTTGCTCACTTTGCCACTGGATTCAAGCAAGCCTGGCTGATGACGGCTGGAATGCCAGAAACCGGTCCTAGGATGCTTGTTTCCGGTCCAGGGAAGACATGGCTTGGCAGTTCGGGCTGGACTGTTCCCATGAGGCACAGGGTCAGACTGATTTGCATATGGCCATGTCTGAACTGGGGTGGTGGAGTGAGCTAAAGAATGATGATGGATTAAACCCAGATCAGTTGACTGGGGGTGAGTGTTTGATTGGCTCAAACGTTCCGTCCATCATCCCCTTTTGTATCGCTTTGTTTGCCCTAAGTTGGCGGGGGTATGCCCAGACGTGGGTCCCTTGCTCACTTTGCCACTGGATTCAAGCAAGCCTGGCTGATGACGGCTGGAATGCCAGAAACCGGTCCTAGGATGCTTGTTTCCGGTCCAGGGAAGACATGGCTTGGCAGTTCGGGCTGGACTGTTCCCATGAGGCACAGGGTCAGACTGATTTGCATATGGCCATGTCTGAACTGGGGTGGTGGAGTGAGCTAAAGAATGATGATGGATTAAACCCAGATCAGTTGACTGGGGGTGAGTGTTTGATTGGCTCAAACGTTCCGTCCATCATCCCCTTTTGTATCGCTTTGTTCGCCCTAAGTTGGCGGGGGTATGCCCAGACGTGGGTCCCTTGCTCACTTTGCCACTGGATTCAAGCAAGCCTGGCTGATGACGGCTGGAATGCCAGAAACCGGTCCTAGGATGCTTGTTTCCGGTCCAGGGAAGACATGGCTTGGCAGTTCGGGCTGGACTGTTCCCATGAGGCACAGGGTCAGACTGATTTGCATATGGCCATGTCTGAACTGGGGTGGTGGAGTGAGCTAAAGAATGATGATGGATTAAACCCAGATCAGTTGACTGGGGGTGAGTGTTTGATTGGCTCAAACGTTCCGTCCATCATCCCCTTTTGTATCGCTTTGTTCGCCCTAAGTTGGCAGGGGTATGCCCAGACGTGGGTCCCTTGCTCACTTTGCCACTGGATTCAAGCAAGCCTGGCTGATGACGGCTGGAATGCCAGAAACCGGTCCTAGGATGCTTGTTTCCGGTCCAGGGAAGACATGGCTTGGCAGTTCGGGCTGGACTGTTCCCATGAGGCACAGGGTCAGACTGATTTGCATATGGCCATGTCTGAACTGGGGTGGTGGAGTGAGCTAAAGAATGATGATGGATTAAACCCAGATCAGTTGACTGGGGGTGAGTGTTTGATTGGCTCAAACGTTCCGTCCATCATCCCCTTTTGTATCGCTTTGTATGAACTCCTTCAACTCGCCGTCTTGTTACAGGACCTTCCAATTGTCCTTAATTAGTTTTTTCACTTCCTTTTCGGATTTATTGAAGTCCATAATGTACCTTATCTTGCACTCTCCATCACCCTCCACCAGACTCTTCCTCTTTGGCAATAACAGGTCACTTCTTTTCTTTTCTTTTGCTCTCCTTAAGGCATCCCTCACGACAGACACTGGATATCCACGTCTTAGAAACCTCTGTGTCATTTCTGATGCTTGTTCCTCAAAATCTCTTTCCTCAGAGCAGTTCCTTTTCACTCTAAGGAACTGGCCATACGGAATACTCCATTTTAGAGCTTTTGGGTGTGCACTGTTTGCGAACAATAAATTGTTTCCACTGGTAGGTTTTCTGAAAACTTTAGTGCAGATTTTATCATTGGATATGTAGAGTTGGACATCAAGGAAAGTGAGCTCTGTCTTGCTGATGGCATAGGTGAATTTGAAGCTTTGGGGATTGATGTTCAATGATTCCAAGAAAGTTGTTAGTTCGGTCTCTTCTCCCTCCCACAGCAAAAAGAGGTCATCGATAAAGCGTAACCATAATACAACTTTTTTCAAGCTCTCTGCCTATTCTCCTGCTCCCACTGTTTCCGTCTCCCAGAAGCCCATTGTAAGATTTGCATACGTTGGGGCAAAAGAAGCCCCCATTGCTGTACCTTGCTCCTGTCTATAGAATTTTCCATAAAAAATGAAGATGTTATTAAACAGACAAAATTCCATCATTCCCAACAACATTTCAGTATGGCTTGGCAGATTGAGAGATCTAGATCTTAAGTAGTGTCTGCTAGCTTCCAAGCCGCCCTCATGTTTGATTGATGTATATAGGGAAACAACATCTACTGTAGCCACGATGTAGAATGTGGAAGAAGTTGGTTCTGTCGGGTACAGAATTGATTATGGTTTACTGAATAATAACCAAAAGAAACAAACAACAATGAACGACAATACTCCCGAATTTTCAGTAATAATCAATGAAAAAGGGAAGAAAGGCAAGCACCATGAATCAAAACAAAAACACACCAAAATTAAATCAATCAAAGTCTGTATTTAAGGATAAATCCATATGTTCTTTTATATTTTATGGTGTCGAGATGACATAAGAGGGCTGTCAAAGTTCATGAACATACAATTTGTTCCAACGGCGCAGGTGATATAGTGAAAAAGGTGCGAAAAAGTGCTGAATGCATTGCTCTGGTTTTACATTTTTTGGATTGGTGAAGACTGAATTTTAGCCTAGTTTATGTATTTAGTTTGATTTACAATATTGTTTGTTTTAGTAACCTTTCAACAATTTGCACATGGTTTTCCACTGTACATCCATTGAATTAAATGTGGTTTTCTTTTCTTTCATCGCGCCAATTGTGAAAGTTTGAAATGTTTTTTCAAATATTACTAAAGTAATTTGAGGTCATGTTTATTAAATAAAATGTCCCTCATGCATAAGTAAAGATGTGTTTGAATCGCACAACCACCTGATGTTGTATTGTGTTTACAGTTGTCTGAGGCCCAAGGTGGTTGTAGGTAAGGGCCAAATCCCCTAATTTAGATATACCGATTCATACAATGGCAGCAGCAACTTTGTTCTCAGGTTGTGGCCAGCCAATCACGGCATTGCTGTTGCTGTGTGGATCCGTGGATCCTCTGCGGTGGATCTGCATCTCTAGATGTACATAAATCTTTTTTCTTTAATAACTCCAAAACTATGGAACAGATTTACACCATAGTACATAATGCACTCTTTCTGGATCACAATCTAGCTTTCTGCCAAATTTGGTGTAAATCCATTGAGGGGTTGGGGCTGTAGTCTTGTCTAAAATCCCTATGGGGAATTAAATGAGGAAAACACGTTTTGGGACACCCCTCCTTACCTCGGCCCCTGCTTGACAAATCACCCCAAAACTTTTCAGACAGCAGCAGAAGTGAGTGCCACACTAGTTTTGGACATTTCATGAAGATCATCAAGCGGCGCCAAAGTTATTAGCTGAACAAAAAAAGCTATTCCTATGGAAATTAGGCCATAACTATAACTACCTACTGCGATATGTATATATTCACTGAAAAAAAAAGGTTAAAGTAATGTTATAATTAGGTGAATTTGTCAGTGTGAACTTTAACATTTTGAACTAAAAATGCACTTATGACATCACATATGACATCACTCATGACATGTTTTATGAAATGATTTATGACATCACTGATGACATCTCAAATGAAATAATTGATGACATCACTCACGACATCACCGATGACATCATTCAATGAGTGTGCTAGTTTGCTTTACAGTTTACAAAGTGGAAGGTAACAACCATAAAACTTTTCTACCTAATTCTGTTTAGCCTGGGTTCAGCTAATGGGTGTAAGTGCTTACAAAACACATGTGCGCCTAATGCACCATAGCTGTGCTTCTCAGGACTTTTTGGTTCAGCATAAAACATTTCCAACACGAGAAAGATTCTACGTAGTGGATGCTAACTTTTATAAGTAGCCTTGAGTTATCAGAGAGAATCATATCAGCATGATAATTTATACTGAACATAGAAGAGTGTGTGCACCATGTACTAACCTATGTACGTGGGCTTGTTTGGCTTCAGACTATGGCCTATCTGTAAAGTTTTCTCCACAGTAAGAAGGGTGTAGGTAGCAAGATCTTTAGCACCTGCAGATTTTGGTTATTTTTAGCAAATAGCATCTTTTTTGACAACTATTGCAAAGAATGTACACTGGGGCATATTTATGAGAATTGTCATGCAGCTGGGCTGCATTGCGTGACAGGAAAAAGGGCAGGAATGTGCTGTATTTAAAAGAATATGGCACATTCCTGCCTTTTCCTGTGCGCTGGCACCATTTTATCTGCCTAGCACCAATGCAGGCACTTTTGCACCATGGTGCAAGGGTGCCTGTGTTGCATGCAAGATTGTTTTTGTGCAGGAAGGGGCACCTTTCTGCACAAAAACAATTCTGAGAGGTAAATTCTTCTATCTATGTGTGCTTCAGAATGCAGCTCACATATAAAGAGGAAGTAACAAGGAGAAATATAGATATTTCTTCTTGTTACACCTCTCCTGGGAAGGCGTATCTTTTTGGTGCATTCCCAGGTTTACCGGTACTGTTAAATCCGGAAATGCATCAAAAACCAAGGAAGTTATGTGGAAACACCCATGCAAAGCCCATGGAATGCCTCCCTAGCTCAGAGTAAGGCAATGCAGCGATCTGTGCTGCGTTGCTTTCCTCGAGATTTATGAAGCCATTCAGGGCTATGCAAGGTGCCCTTGCGTGGCTTCATAAATCTTATTTCTGAGTTGCGTCGCGCATGTACCACACTGTGCGGTGCGTGCATGATGCAACTGGGGTCATAAATATGGCCCACTGTTCTTAGAAGATTCTTTTGAATACTCTGTGGTTCATTTCTCATGAGAGTTTCACTGTTTGCAAACAGTGTGCTGAGAATTAACTCTCTCCATAGAGTAAAACTGTTTAAAGTACTCAGTTCTCTACTGATATCAACTTCATTTCTGCATGTAGCTTTATTGTGTCTCAGTGGCTTGATACAGATAAAAGCTATCCATGGTAGAGCATTTGTTTTGGAATTGGCATTCACTATTTTGGCTTTCTCTGTACTGTTGTATACATATTCAACACCATACTTGATGAGAGCTTCCCATATGTCTGTGGTTGATTGTTAATGTGAGCTATGCTAGCTATAAAGTGTATAGTAAAGGGTCAACGTTGCACAAAATGCATGCTTTCTACAGCTAAGGGAGTTGTATCTGTAATGATAGCTCATATTCCCCTTAGCTATTTTGTACTTACTGTCAGGCTTCTAAAACCATATTAATTTATAGACCAATAGATGGGGCAGCAAAGTTTGGATGATGTCATCAGTGATGTCATCAATGATGTCATTTGAGATGTCATCAGTGATATCATAAATGATGTCATAGGACATGACTATAACATTACTTTATCCTTTGTTTTTTTCCATGAATTTCTAATGGGTTTTTTTAAACAAAAACAAATATTTTTATTACACCCAACTATACTGCTACTTTAACCTCTGGTATTCTCAGTGAATTTCTAGGTTTTTTATTTTTGCAGTAAATTAATTATTTTTGAGAGTGTATGCATGGTAGAATGACTTTAAAATATATGTTTTGTTCTGACTTATTTTAGTAAAAGAATGTTTTTTATTGCAACAAAACAGGATGTGGTTCACAGTTTGCAAATTCTTTATAAAATGTGTGTGAGTATTCAACAGATAAATATTCAATAGAAATTGTTTATTTGCTTGGTTATTGTAACTCTGATATCAAAACGTCACCAACAAACTTGTTTTGAGGTGTCATTACTCTCGCAATGACGGGTGTGCGTAGTAGGGTGTGGGGACGGGCCTCTCTGCTGAGACCTCTCTATGTAATGATTGGTGTGCGTAGGGTGTGGAGAGAGACTGGACTCTCCTTTCAGACCTCTCTCTCAGATTACGGGTGTGTGCAGTAGGGTGTGGGGAGGGACTGGACTCTCCTTTCAGACCTCTCTCTCTCTCAGATGACGGGTGTGCATAGTAGGGTGTGTGGAGGGACTGGCCTCTCCTTTTAGACCTCTCTCTCAGATAACTGGTGTGCGTAGTAGGGTTTGTGGATGGACTGGTGTGTAAAGTAGGGTTTGTGGAGGAACTGGCCTCTCTGCTGAGACCTCTCTGATGGGTGTGCATACTAGAATGTGGGCCGGGACTGGCATCTCCCTTCAGGCCTCTTTCTCTCAGATGATGGGTCTGTGAAGTAGGGTATGGTGAGGGACTGGCCTCTCCTTTCAGACCTCTGTCTCAGACGGTAGATGTGCATAGTAGGGTGTGGGGAGGGACTGGCCTCTTCTTTCAGATCTCTCTCTCAGATGATGGATGTGCATAGCAGAGTGTTGGGAGGGACTGGCCTCTGCTGATATCTCTCTCTGTCATGATAGGTGTGCATAGTAGGGTGTGGGAAGGGACTGGGCTCTCCTTTCATACCTCTGTCTCAGATGATGGGTGTACGTAGTAGGGTGTGTAGAGGGACTGGCCTCTCTGCTGAGACCTATCTCTGTAATGATGGGTGTGAGTAGTAGGGTGTAGAGAGGGACTAATCTCTGCTTTCTGATCTCTTTCTCAGATGACGGGTGTCCGTAGTAGGGTGTGGGAGGGACTGCCCTCTCCTTTTAGACTTCTCTCTCAGATGATGGGTGTGCATATAAGGTTGTGTGAAGGGACTGGTTTCTCTGCTGAGACATCTCCTTGGAATGATAGGTGTGTGTAGTATGGTGTGGGGAGGAACTGTGCTTTCCTCTCAGACCTCTCTCTCAGAAGAGGGCCTTGGGGGTTAGGGTATTCCTACATCCGTGATGTCATTTGATAGGTCATCAATGATGTCCTCAGTGATGTCACTGACCATGTCATGAGTGATGTAATATGTCAGGTTATAAGCAATGCTTTGCGGTGGCGCAAGTTATAGTTATCTCAGGTAACTATAACTGCTGAATTTCACTGGTTTTGTAGGAGTGAAAGAGTGGAATCTGAGCCTAACTATAACGTCCCTATAACTCCTATAACCTTTGGTGGTTTATATATATATATATTAAGTATGTGAATATTTCTGAATCTACTTGAAATTAGGAGAGGCTGCAGTGTTCAGATCAGTAAGAGGCACTGCAGGCATCCACACTGATCTGTGGAAGGCATTTCACTTTTTGACTTCATTAGCCTAGTTTTCCTTTTAATAGAGCCGATTCTCAGAACTTCCCTTCATCCATCTCGTATAATTTGATGGCCTTTGTTGGGATGGGGAGATAATGACGCAGGGTGCCCGAATGTGTGAAAATGTTGCGTTGTTACCGAGTCTAACAGGGCATTCGTAGCTTGTAATATTTCTTAGAATAGAAAGGCTGCAGAAAATGGATGGCTAGTGAGTGTGTCTGGAGGACCATTAAAGTGATAGATGCGATTGGTTGGCAATGTTTCCATAATTATTTTTGACATAACTCTGAGCCAGAAAAAATAATATGGCTCTTTTGAGAATAAGTGAAAAGCGGAGGTGGGAAGTTGCTCTTCGGATGTTATGTGAACTGAAGGGAAGTACATAAGGTAATACATTGATTCTCCTCTGGTGTCCTCACATAGTTTGTTGTTTAGTCCAACAATACTTTGATCGCAGAACTTTTCCTGCCTGCCTGACTACTCAGCGTGGATTTGTGCTGTGTAACAGAATGGACGTTTTGTTACCACTTAGACTGGCAACGGAGCCTATTGTTAAGTATATAGAGCCAAACAGTGCCCCCTGCTGGCGAAGTTCTTAAGACCATCTAGTATTGCTCCCCTACAACCTGCTCTATTGGTACTATGTTAGATATTTCCGAAAGGTAATTTTCTCTTCTTCAACCAGATTACCTTGTAAGCATGTTGTAGTGTATTACTATGCTTATGTAATAAGAGTGTCCTGCATTAATGACACAGTTGTAGGCTGAGGGACTTACCTATGTATTTGTGAAACCGTATCTGACCAAACAGATAGGCACAGCCAAATGCTTTAAATTAAACATGCATTCTTAGAAAAGACAAATGAACATTGAGACAAGAAATTTTGGTGCAGACTGAGAGCTAGGAGCCATCTGTACAAACAGGTAGTCGCAAATAGGAAGTGCAAATTGCAACTGACATTTTGCAACTTGCCTGTTATTTTGTTATATGAACTATGTCTTGTAGGTCACTTCACAAAATGCTCATTCACATGGGGACGCAGAATGACTTGTCTAATGAATACTAATTAGTAGGCCTGGGCAAAATTTCATTTTTAGGTCTCGGCTCTAGACGGCGCGCATGCGCTGTCTCGAACCGAGACTTGCTGTATCTACTTCTGGGCATACAGCCCGCCTACAGGCTTCCCATTTGTTGAAAGTCTTGTCCCTCCATTTTTCCATCTGCTCATTTGTCAAGGGCATGCATAAGTTCCATGTTTTGCCCTCCCCAAGCGATCCGCCCAACTACTCCTGGACCTACGCAGTGGCCGATTTTGGACATTGTTTCTGCACTTCTTTTTTTATTGTTCTTTAACAGCGCTTTCCACAAGGCTCCCAGTGCTTTTCACAAGCGCCCTGAGCACATTTCGCGAGTGATCCTGTTTTTTTTTTTTTTTTTTAACTGCACAGCAAGAAGGGTCCAGTGTAGAAGGGAGAAAAGAAATATGAGGTCAGTGATTGATCCATCCATACTCCTGCTTCCCTCATAAATTGTAACACTAAAACAGTCCTGGATGCTGCAAACCTGCTTTTCCTTGGTAAGAGCTGCAGTTCCCGTCATTGATTCCTGCCCATCACCTGTGAAATCTGTCACAACAAAGTGAGTTCGTAAAAAAAGACAACACTGCAAGATCAGCTGGCTCGACGCAGATGTCCGGGCAGCGGGTGGGGGTAGGGGTGAGCTGGCATTGACGTCTTCCGCTTAAGCATGGAGCGACAAGGACAATAGAGGGATAAGAAGAATCGATTGCCCCAAGGGACAGCAGCCTTCCCCCCTTATTACTTTATAAACATTGTTCATTTTCGCCTGCATATTTTTTTTCTCCCCCTCTCTATACAATGGCTGAGTCGAAAGCTGTCTGGGTTTGTTGGAAGTGTTATTGTTGTGGTCCTGCAGTTGGGGATCCCAGGCATCAGTTGTGTGCTGCAGCGGTGGTGGGGTCTGCAGTGTTTGTTTTAGCCAAAACGGGACGGCAGTGATTTAACCCCAAGATATGCATCTTTACTGGGTGCAGCCAGGGCCTCTAATTTTGTGATAAAACTTTTAAAGGAATAGTTACCCATCCTCATGACAGTGTGGCGTGATTCACAAATATTAGCACGGAAGGGAGTAGTCAGAAAAAGAAAATAACCTTCACTCTTATCATTAAAAAAAATGTTGGTGGTAAAAGTCTGCTTTGCTCCTATGATTCCTGCCCATCATGATTCCTGCCCATCAAAATTCAATGTTTGGCCCTTCAAAAATGTTTTATTTTTGAAGGGCCAAACATTGAATTTTACAGCAGAATTTTTGTAAAATATTTTCCAAAACCAAAATATTTACCAGGTCGTTCTGAAAGGTAAGAATCCCCCCCCCAAAAAGTACTTCTAATGTGCTGAGGGTGACCAAATCCAAGAGTGCCAGAGGGTTTCCTTCCTTCTACCCATTTCTTTTTTCTTTCTTCCCTGTTTTTCTTTTTCTCACCTATATACATTTTGTTTCCTTTCTGTCTCTGTCCCCTCTCTCTATTTCTCTCTTGCCCACTCCTCTGATTTATCATTTTTCTTTCCGTGAATCCTTCACTGTTGCATAATTGCCTGCCCTTGACCCAAAAGCTCTGCCATAGCCTTCAGCTGATATTAATTATCAGCTTCCTCATAAAAAAGGGGAGGGAGGGGCCCTTAAAGCAGTAATTTTCCTTTCACTGTGACTCAGGGTGAGTCACAGTAAAAGGAAAATAACCATTGGGCTCAGTGGCAGCCCCAGGTGCTGGCAATATTAATGCATTTGTGTATATCAATCAAAACAGCCCAGAGCCGTACAAGTGCATTTACGTTGCCAACGCCTGTAGCTCTCGGATTGCCGAGACCTATTGGCTTTGCCAATGATTGTTTTCACTTTGTGTCAGGTTTGGTAACTATCCCTTTAAGGGAGAGGTTCACAATGCAACAAAAAGTGGCATATTAGGAAATAGACATTAGGGGGAGAATACCTTGGTATATCTGGCTGTTTTCTGCTCCCACAAATGCGGACAGCTTCAATGCACACTCTAAAAGCTGTCTGATATTTACAGCAATCACTTTCTGAATGGTTAGAGCCTACGCTTGCCCATCAGTAGCGATTACATAATATATGTATGCATTTAATATTTTATATAGCGCTGTTCCAACTGTGAAAGGGTGTTTCTGCACTTTACTTAGTATCAACTAAATAGAAAATGGTTTCTCTTTTAAATGCAAGGTACAACTACTTTTAAACAGAAGAGAAAGAGAAATAAGAGGGGAAAGAGCTTACTGAAAGAAAGAGACTGGAGGAGATTTAGAACTGGGGAGAATTATGTACAGTGTCTTAGATAGAAAGGGCAATACAACATGAGCCAGAGGTAAAGAGTCTTGTATTACGTTTCTATGGGTAGTGCTTGAGCAGGAGAGTTTTCAGTTTTTTCCTAAACGTAAGGAATTTTTCTTCACCCTTGAGTTCTTCAGGGAAACAAGTTCCACTGTGTCGGAGCCATCCAAGAAAATATTTGAGGGTCTGTTTCACAAAGGTAAACTTACACTTTAATGTAAGTTTAGTTTTTTGCAATTCACAAAGGAATTTTACAAGTAGTATCTTTACGACCACCTATCTTTTTATGTGCTGAGTCTCCGCCACGAGTGCAGAGACTCCTCACTTGTAAAGATACTACTTGTAAAATTCCTTTCTGAATTGCAAAAAATGGTAAACTAAACTAGAGTGTAAGTTTACCTCTGTGAATCAGGCCCTGTGATGCAGCAGGGTAAATATTGAATTTCCTCTTCCTTTCTTTCAAGTAGAGATCATCTTCAAGGATGAATTGAGGTACGGTAGAATATTTAACATGAGTCATCTTCAGGATGATGGATGCAAGCTTAAACTTCATCTGGGCTTCATCCAGGAGCCAGTGGAAACTCTCATCATTGAGTGATGCGATTAGACATCCACGGATGCCAACACCTCAGCATGCAACCTCCACCACTGGATCTCCGACTGCGCCAACAGCAACAGCAAAGAACTCTTCGCCGTGGTCAAAGAATTTGCTAAACCCAGCACAGTGACAGCAGACATCCCCCCCATCTCAAGATCTTCCACTGCAAGATCAAGAAGATCTACGACAACCCAAGACTCACCCACTCCACCCACACCCACAGCACCCAATGGCTCCAGCCCCCAGAAGACCTTGACCAACTTGATTATCCTCACCCCTGATGACACCTTCAGGATCATGAAGAGCATCCACTCTGGAGCCTCTTCGGATCCCTGCCCTCACCACATCTTCAACAGAGCTGGCACCTCCATCACACCTGAGCTCTGCTACACATCCACTGCTCCATTGAGTCCGTAACCTTCCTAGAAGACTGGAAGCATGCAGAGATCAACCCCCTGCTGAAGAAATCTTCTGCTGACCCGACAGACCTCAAGAACTACAGACCCATCTATCTGCTCCCCTCTCCAGTCAAAATCCTCGAGAAAGCCATCAATACCCAAATCTCTGAGTTCATTTAAATGAACAACATCCTGGACCTCTCCCAATCGGGCTTCAGAAGAAACCACAGCACTAAGACCGCCCTCCTCGCCACTACAGATGACATCCGCACCCTCCTCGACTGAGGCAAGACTGCAGCCATCATCCTCCTGGACCTCTCCGCTGCCTTCAACACCGTCTCCCATCACACCCTCTGCGCGAGACTCCATGAAGTCTGCATCCGTGACAAAGCCCTAGAATGGATCCGCTCCTTCCTCACCAGCGGAACGCAGAGAGTCAGACTTCCACCATTCAACTCAGAACCCACAGAGATCAACTGCGGAGTGCCTCAGGGATCCCCCTGAGCCCTACACTCTTCAACATCTGCATGGCCCCACTTGCAGCTATCATCAGAAGCCACGGACTCAAGCATTGTCTCCTATGTCAATGACACACAGCTGATTCTCTCCCTCACAGACGAACCCACAGCCTCCAAGAGCAAGTTCCACAACGTGATGAAGGCAGTCGCCACCTGGATGAAGGACAGCTACCTCAAGCTTAACTCAGACAAGAACAAAGTCCTCATCCTGGGATCCTCCCCCTCCATCTGGGATGACTCTGGGTGGCCGGCAGTGCTCGGAATCCCCACCCACAGCCACGGACCACTCACGATACCTCAGCATCATCTTGGACTCCTCGCTCTCAATTAACCGCCAAATCAACCCCTTTCAGCCGCCTGCTTCCACACGCTCCGCCTTCTTGGTAAGATCTTCAAATGGATCCCCACCGAGTCCCTGAAAATGGTCACCCTTGCGCTCGTCAGGAGCAGACTAGACTACGGCAATGCACTCTATGCCGGCACCACCCAGAAACCCCAAAATAAACTACAGGCCATCCAGAACGCCTCAGCCAGACTCATCCTGAACATCCCATGCCACAACCACATCACCGGCCACCTGAAAGAGCTTCACTGGCTACCTGTCAACAAAAGAATCACAGTTCAAGATTCTCACGCTTGGCTAAAAAGCCCTCCACAATTCCAGACCTGCATACCTTAACCACCTCCTCTCCCTATACACCTCCACCAGACATTTCTGCTATGCCTAGTTGGCCCTGGCCACCATCCCACAGATCCGCAAGACCATGGCTGGAGGAAAATCCTTCTCCTACCTCGCTGTGAAGTCCTGGAACTCCCTGCCTCTGCACCTCAGGCAATCACCATTACTGCCACAATTCAGGAAGGACTTCAAGAACTGGCTCTTTGACTGAACCGCAGAACCCCCTCCCACTTAGTGCCTTGAGACCCTCACAGGTGAGTAGTCGCGCTTTATAAAATTACTGATTGATTGAAACCCTTTCTTCCCATACAGGAGTTTAGCAGCTGAATGTGGCACAGCTTAGAGAGGGGACAGTGTGACTTTTGGGAGCCAGACCAAGGCTGCATTTTCATAGTCATGGTGTGAGACCACTAGAGATTGGAACTAGACTAGTGAGGGGAAATCCTGGGGGTTTAGGAATGCTTTTCAGTTTTTCACTGGTTAAAGTGCAGTTCTACCACACTTTAGCAAATGATCAATATGTCCATTCATAGTAAAATGTTGATTGATTCAAAAGCCCAAAGATTTCACCCTGCAAGTGAGATATGGTGTGAAGCTATTTACTGTCAGCCCAGAGAGCAATGGTGTGCTGAAGTTTGTTTTGGTTTGCCTGGAAAAGGGAATAAATTCAGTTCTTTCTGGGTTACAACTAATTATGTTTGTTGCTGTCCAGTTAGGGAGAATTTGAAGGCAACACCTAAGTACGTGAACATCATCAATGGAGAAACTTTTCAGGTAAACTTGAGTATTGTCCACACATTGGTAAATGGAGAAGCTGAATTCCCTCTGCAGGTCTCTCAGAGGCTTCATTTACAAGCTAATCACTGTGAGCACTAGGATAGAATCTTCAGGGACATCGCATTACTTGAGCCAGGTCAAACAGTCCCCCGTTCAAACCAGTTGTTTAGGACTGATTAAGAATGAGGAGAATCAATTTACAACATGCTCTCAAAACTCATGCAAGTTTCTATTATCTGTGGAGGCCATTGTATAGAAGACTGCTAAGAGATTCTGAAAGACAGGATAAGTGTCACCCTACCTAATATGCATTGTATTTTCTCAGGCAACCTCAAGGTAGGGGTTTGATTGCTTCATCCTTTCTGGAACAAAGATTGATATGGTGCAGGAGGTTAATTTTTTCGATGAAGCAAAGGGGCTACTTTTAGATTCATTTTTCAGTCACATTGCCCAAATAAAGGAGGCTGTTGATACATCGATAATTGTTAGGTTGATTTACATTGGTCTGAGGTATTTTGTTTTGAGTGATGGAGCATTTGCGCATGTTTTTAGATATGTTTGGAAGATGCTTTTTCAGAGAGAAAGATTAATAAGTTGACACGACACATGCAGAAGATGTTGAAGTTCTTTTTGATTGTTGTTACAGAGATGATAACATCATAACAGAATGTTGATTTCATCTCTTTGACCATCTTTGTTGATTTTTTGTTCTTTAATGGGTAAGAAGTTGTTCGACTTGAGACCTGAAATAAGAGATAGGTATGTTTGGTGGCTAAAAAGAACAGTTGTTGAACTTATTGATGTTTTGATAAAGAGATTTTGTTAATAAAGATTTTTTTTTAACTCTTAGCATTTGGCTGTGGATTGGATGAGACTTTGACTCCATTGAGGTTGGTTGTTCAGTGCCAAGAGTTTAAAAATGTATTCATGTTTTTAGGCTTCTCCAGGAGGTTTTAGCTTCTTTTCGTTACTAGAGGCATGATTGTAGACCATTTGAACATTTCATTGTGAGTCGTAAGGAGGGTATCAGCCACCTTTTGCAAACTCTTCTCTTTGCAACTCACTGTGTGCAGTGACAGTTGAAAATTTCAATGCATACTTGCTCTTTGGGGATGGTAACTTTACATTCACAAAGTCTATGAAGGCAGGTGCAATGAATATGCAGTGGTATTTATGTGAATGTAAAGCAAGTTTGTACATGTGGGACTGAGGCATACTTCCACATGGAGCAATCAAACTGATTACATGTGTACACAGACGTATAAACACGCACACGTTCAGAGGACAGTGAAAAAAACATCCTCCCTTTGGAGAACCAGCAATTTTGACTCCCTCCAACTTATAGGCCTATCTCCAGCAACAGGCTGACTAACTAATCATACACACTTACATATGTGTTTGATGTAGTTCAGAAGACTTATACCTTTTTCAATGGTCCCCTGCCTCGACTCTTTACACAACAAACAGAGGTCACACTATAAGGCCCACTTATCCTACACAAATACACACAACACACACACCCACATACACTCTCCCTCATACATACATGTGCACACACATACACAAGGGCTCTGTCGCCTTGATCTTTTTAGAGCACTTTCAATTGGTACTACTCATTGTCCCTAAGAGCACACTTAGGGCTAGATGTACGAAAGTCATAAATAGCGATTTACTAATTGCAAATTCTCATGAATCGCAATTAGGAAATCAATATTTCTAATGTACGAAACTCCTTTGAGTTTCATTAGCGATTCCTGGTGGGTTGCCAATAGACCTACCTCATGAATATTAATGAGGTAGGTTGCAATTTGCGACCATTAGGAATCACAGCCATCACAGGGATGGTGGCCTGCTGTGGTCAGCAGATCACTGTGTCTGTCATTGCTGTTAAATAAAGCTATCTTTTTTTTTTTTTAAATGCAGCCCTTTTTCCTTAAAGAAAAACGGGCTGTGTATAAAAAGAAAACAAATTCACTTTTGAGTTTCATTTTTAAGAGGCAGTGGTTTCTTGGACCACTGCCTCCATTTAAAAATATTTTTCAAACCATTCTCAAAGGGAAAGGGGTTTCCCTTAGATGCCCCTTACAATTTGTGAATTGGTTAAAACCAAGTTTCAATTGGCGATAAATTGCAAATATTTTGTAATCACATTTCGGTTGCAAAACATTTGTACATACAATTCCAATTCGGTATTAGGAAGAGATGCTCTCAAACCACCCCTTCCTAATACCGAATTGCAAAACCCAAATTGCGATTCAGTAACAAGTTTCCGAATTGCAATTTGGGTTTTGTGCATACCAAATAGTATTTTACAGTCGCACACGGTCCATTTCTGCGAATAGAGCCATTTGCGACCTCATAAATGCCTCGTACAAGTAGCCCTTACCTCTGTAAACTGGAAAGTCACAAGACTACATCCCCCTTTTTGGGCCCCCTCAGAGGGGAGAACCCACAGCACACAGACTATAGTTTGTTCCCAGAGGTGGCCGGCAGAGCCAACAGGCCATGGAATAGGCATAACCGGTGTTATGCAAAAACGCATAAAACCGCAAAACTGAGTGAAAGTTTCAGATAGAAAGCTGATTTATTAAATGTCCAAAAACTGCAGATATTCCACGCAAGAGAAAGGCAGCAGGGTTAGCGACAACTGCACCACCTAGGCTAGTCACTAGTATTTTTCAGCACACGTATTGCCCACCTCAAATGGCCAGCTGCCACATGGCCACAGATAAATACAAGAGAACAAAAGGGCTGATGAGAGGCAACACAGAAAAACAACAATGGTTTAACACACAAAGAAGAGTTCTTTCGCAGGTGCTGTTGGTGTGCGATTTAAGTCCTTTATTTGAAATATCATTTAAACACTTTGGAATACAGCTAACGCGTTTCACCCTTCAAGAGGGCTTCTTCAGGGCTGTAAATACATACAACATAACTCATTTTAAAATCCTATTGAACAGTTGGTTCATGACAGAAGTACGCTACTAAACAGGTAAAGTAAACCTGGACTGTCACGTACAAAAAAAAGAATAAGTAGAGTCAACGTCAGAAGACGAACCAACCGTGTAGGGTAAAACTACAGATTTGTGAACTCGTTGTGATCAGTGAAAAAACAGCGAAATAGTGCTTCTAACAATGCAAGTTTTGTTTGAAGACGTTAAAAATGTAAAAAGATTAAAACCATTGTGAGGCTCCCCAAACGGAGAAGTGCATCGCAAGTGCATACCAGAAAGAGACACGCATATCCAGCTCCAGCAGCTTACCAAAGTTATTAAGATTCAATAGTTGATGCATGAGTTCAGATCAAAAGAGCCAAATTGTAGTGTTCTATTGATGGCAAACTCAGGCCTCCATTAGAGTGATGCGCTTGCAGTTTTTGAATAGCTAGGCGAGGTTTGGTAGAGCCCCAGATGAAGGATTTAATCTTAGAATCTATAAACCGTAGTGAGGATAAAGGTATCTGAAGAGGGAGCATTCCAAGTGTACAGAGAAAACGCGGGAGTGTAACCATCTTTACAGCTTGAACTCTACCCCATATAGATAATCCCAACACTTTCCATTTATTAAAATCATGTTGCATCTGTGAAATTAAAGGACCAAGATTATCAGCCACCATGCCAGTTGTCCCTTTGTTCACCAGAATGCCCAGGTATTGTAGATGCGAGCATTGCAAGTGAAAGGGAAAGCCTTGAATAGCCGCTTTAGTAGTGCCATCTGATATAGGAAGTGCTTCACTCTTATCCCAATTAATTTTGTAACCAGAGAAGGAGGAGAATTCTTCTATGATTTTAAACAATGAAGGTAGAGAACGGGGTAATTCAGTAAGAGTTAATAATATGTAATCAGCATATAAATACATTTTCGAGTTTCCAAATGGAAGAGGGATACCTACAATATTGTATGATTGACGAATTGCAGCCGCTAGGGGTTCCAATGCAAGGAGAAACAAAAGAGGGGATAGGGGACAGCCCTGACGTGTTCCTCTACAAATTGGAAAGGGATCTGAGAGGAAACCTCCACAATTGACTTGAGCCGTAGGGTTTTGATATAATAGCTTTACTTTATCTATAAATTGGGATCCCAGACCAAATTTCTCCAAAATTTGAAAGAGATAATACCACTCCACTCGATCAAACGCCTTTTTGGCATCGAGTAATAATGCCAATGCATCGTTCTGAAGGGATCTGGCAGAGTGGAGTGAAAGAGATAATACCAACATTGCATCTTTACTTAGAAAAAGTACTAGAACGTAAATGTATTATTGATTTCTCATTACACTCGTTGATCTATCGATTCCCCTACCCTGTCTCTCTACTCGGAATTATACTTTTATGTATATAAGCATTCTGTTTCAGTACTTTTCCTTGAATCTGCGATTATGTTGTTATTACCAGTGGAATAGATTCTGGTTGTCTCAGGAAATCATAGTTCTCTTGAAATTAACATTTTAACCATGTCTCTATGTTTAGTTTACCTCTTTGGACGGGACTCTCTCGAATCCTCTATACTCTCTATCTTTGCACCTATTCATTACTTGGGTCAATTTGCGGGTTTTTTCTCCCTAGCATATGCACCCATTCTATGTGTCCAATGTATCTCTCTGTACATGACTCTTGGCATCTCACATACTCTCTATCTTGACACTGGTTTAAATATTTAGCAGATATAAGTTTGTTTGCTTTAACTTAGAGGGTTGAGACTGTGAGGCTCTAACTCCACCCTTCTGGACACATTAATAACTAGGCGGACATATGATTGCATGCTTTTTCATAGTAGGGTTCTTTGCCGTGTGGCTCCGACTCCACTTTTGTGGGAATACTTATAACCGGATTGTTTATAGACAGGTATCACTGGTTCACCTTTTATTGAATGTCCTCATTTAACCGTGTATGACTATTTCTTAGTGGGTTGGAGGAATTCGTTTTTTTACTTTGTGTGGCGACTTTATTGGCCACGGGATCATGAGCACTTGATCGCAGCCCTTAGAACAAAACTGTTCACTTTCAGCGGTCTAGTTTTCGCTAAACCGGTAGTGGTCTTGATGCTGGTTACGTTGGTAACCACGTGGACGCTAGGGAGGAACGTGCCAGCTCACTCCTTCACGCTTAAATAGACGCCGATGCAAGCGGTACCGCTACTGCTTGGATACCGAACACGGGATAAACTTTCTGACTCTTGAAGGAAGTACCTGGAATGGCCGCGTGCATATTGATATCATGAGTTGGCCCTGACGGTATTGAGACGATCGCATGGCCATCTTTATTTAAGCTACTGGGCAATTTTGTAAGTCTTTCGGTTGGATAGTATGCGTGACTATTTTTTTTATGGGTGCATCGCTAACTGTATGCGCTTTTTGTTTAGTTACCTTGGCCTGTTAGGACTATTTCCTTAGCATTATACGGATAATTTGAAGACGGGAGTATGGCTACATTAACGTTATTTGCCATACTGCCATGGATACTGATCTTTACGTTTTGAACACTGTTGGTACTTGCTCTTTCTAGCCAACTTTGAATATCTTAAGCTCCTTGCACTGTTATCAATAACTAAATAGATGTTGTTTTTTTGCTTCTTACATAATATAGACTAAGTGGTGTTTGGGATAGGCTTTACTATGTTAGGGTATATTTGTGTCCACTGAAGCCATTTTTATCAGATCTCTCGCATATCAATCATGGATATTCCGCTTACATACTGGTTTGGTCACAACTAGTAGTTCCCATCTCCTTTACCTTGTCTTATAGGAAATTGTACTGTCTATTTGGAGACGCCGGGGACTAGAAGGATACTGAGGCCTTGTGACATACCGAACTCATTAAGGTATGCTTATGCTGGATTAATTTATTTACTAAGTGCTGTTACAATTAGAAACGGCCTCTTATTGTTCTGGCCTTTTTTTTCGTCTTTGCACTATTCATGTAGGGCCTAGGATTCACTGCCCTATTTTCACTGGCTTAACAGTGATTATTGTTGACCAAGGTGTCTATTTTAATGCACTCACCATACCTAGCCTGACTGATCTCTATCTGTATCTAGGCCTGGGGACATAGGAATTATCGATTATTACAAGTGACGTTCTCAGACGCCGGTCTCCATTGGCGCTCTTTTGATCTGAACTCATGCATCAACTATTGAATCTTAATAACTTTGGTAAGCTGTTGGCGCTGGATATGAACAGTGATTATTTTTGACCAAGGTGTCTATTTTAGTGCACTCACCATACCTAGCCTGAATGATCTTTATCTGTATCTAGGCCTGGGGGCATTGGAATTATCGATTATTACAAGTGACGTTCTCAGACACCGGTCTCCTTTGGCGCTCTTTTGATCTGAACTCATGCATCAACTATTGAATCTTAATAACTTTGGTGAGCTGTTGGCGCTGGATATGCGTGTCTCTTTCTGGTATGCACTTGGGATGCACTTCTCTGTTTGGGGATCCTCACAATGGTTTTAATCTTTTTAAATTTTTAACTTCTTCAAACAAAACTTGCAATGTTAGAAGCACTATTTCGCTGTTTTTTCACTGATCACAATGAGTTCACAAATCTGTAGTTTTACCTTACACAGTTGGTTCTTCTTCTGATGTTGACTCTACTTATTCTTTTATTTGGACGTGACAGT
Organism: Calotriton arnoldi; assembly: GCA_963921515.1. Taxonomy (NCBI): domain Eukaryota; kingdom Metazoa; phylum Chordata; class Amphibia; order Caudata; family Salamandridae; genus Calotriton; species Calotriton arnoldi. Next base: position 325,213 of record CAWUFW010004759.1, read on the forward strand.
CCAGGTTTACTTCACCTGTTTAGTAGCGTTCATCTGTCATGAACAAACTGTTCATTTTTAAAAATGTTTTTATTTTTTATTAATGCATTTTATACGATAGTATACACGACAATTAAGGCTCATTGTCACAGGGAACCAGAAAAGAAAAAGAATAAAAAACAAAGGAAGAGAAAACCACAATTATGCATTTCTTTTCCCCCCCTTTTAACCCTCAGTTGTAAATTCCAGCGGGATTGCACGCAAAAGATATAAAAACGTAGGAAAAATTAGCATTTTAATGATGTTACATCTGCCGATGATAGACACATGTAAATTATGCAGTCTCACCAGGTCTGGTTTAGTTTTAGCTATTAATGGCTCTATATTATCTTTAACGATATTGTCGGTATTTGCAGATATGTCGATGCCTAAATATTTTGCATTTTTAACTGCTCTTGTATCATTGATCATTAAGTTCTCATTGCCCACGATTTGCGTTTTGCTACGGTTAAGGGAATACCCAGAGAGTGTCCCATATCTCGCCGCTTCTTCTTAGATTTTGACTATAGCAGTTTCAGGGTCGGGAGTCACAAGAGCAATATCATCGGCATATGCCAAAACTTTGGTTTCACAGCCATGCGTTACGATGGGGCTGATAGCCTTGTTATTTTCCAATTGGCGAAAGAAAGGGTTGATATAGATAGCGAATAAAAACGGTGAGCTCTGGCATCCCTGCCGGGTACCTCTTGTTATTTTATTTTTGTCAAACATATCTTTATTGGTGTTTAGCATATACTTCGTATAGTACATCAAAAGCAGTATCCAAGCCCTAATACAAAGCATCACATTGTTAGAAATAACAAAGTTGAATTTGTATATTCAGTCCAAGTCCAAGCCTTCTTGCGTAACAAACCTAGAGGAACAAGTACAGTGTCTGGTAATATAAAGGCTTGGGGTGTCCCCACCTTAAGAATGCATATGTTCAACCCATCTTTCTTTTGCGACAGGATTTTACTTAAAACCTTCCAACTGGGAAGGTACCACTAAAATAAAAACAAAAACCCACCCCCCACCCAACAAACAACGGGGGTGGTGGCAGCAGCGTGTAATAGCGGAGTTTCATGGTCTATTCAGGCGGTATACATTTAAAATTGAAAGAGATGCATACCCCTAACTGAGGGCGGACAGACGGCCAGAGGCAACCCTCGTGTAAGAAAGGCAACCAGAGGTCCCCACTTGTATTCAAAACTTTTATAATCATCGCAGAAGATATGTCATCCTCTCGAGACAGAGTAGTTTCCAGAGTCGTGAATGCCATAGTGACAGAGTGGGAGCTGCCTTTTTCTTCCATGCTGCCACGATTGTTACTTTCGCGGCCCCTATGCATGTCCACATAATGGCCTTATCTGCCTTGGTTTGGTGTTCGAGAGCTGGATCACAGATGCCTAGGAGGACCCCTTCTATGGTAGTCGGTATGGGGTAGCCCAACATGCTCTTAATTTGAGCTACGATTTCCTCCCAAAACGGTCTTATTGTGGGACAGTCCCACCAAATGTGTTGGAAATCGCCTAGTAATCCGCAGCCCCTCCAGCATCTATCAGATGTATTCGGAAAGATCTTTTTAAGCTTAGTGGGGTAGAGGTACCAGTCCATCAATGTTTTCAAGTGGGCTTCCCTGAGTTCCAGAGAGTGATTAAATTTCGTTATATCTGACCACAACCCGGCCCATTCCTTATCGTGTATGTCGCTTTGTATTACCCCTCCCACATATCCATGTACCTAGGACGTGGAGAGTGTGTGGATGACAGAAGAGAATTGTATAGGAATGAAATCACCCCTCTCATAGAGCCTACCTTCAGCACAAATGTCTCAAAACGTGTTCTCTCCCTTGTAGCCGCTTCGCGGATGTGAGGGGTAAGGGCCCAGTATTTGAGTTGGAGATAATGGAAGTGTTCATCAGGTTCTAAATGAAACTCTCGTCTGCAATTGTCGAAAGTGAGAATGTCATAATTGTGAAATAGATGGAAAAGCGCAATGCAACCGCCCCCTCTCCAGTTATCAAAGGGTCCCTCTTGAAGGGCTGGGGGGAAGGCCGGATTGAAGTGTATCGGTGTTTAGGGGGAGGGAAACGTGGTCCATTGATCATCCCTGGATATAGAGTCCCACACTTTCAAGGTAGTGCGGGTGGGAGTGCTAATATAAGCATTCGCTGGTCTGTTCTTCTTGGGCTTCCATATGAGGTCCCAGATCGTCCTCCCGGCAATGGCTCGGTCCATATGGAGCCAGTGTTTCTCCGACTCCCTTTTCGACCATTCCGCCACAATCCGTAATTGCGCAGCTTTATAGTAAAGGCCAAGGTCTGGCAATCCTACTCCACCCTTCGTTCTAGAGCGTCTCAATATCGAGAAGGATAGTCTGGCCCTCCCTCCCTGCCATATGAACCGTGTGAGCAGTGATTTAACTTTAGGTCAAAATTCCTTATCGAGCTCAATAGGCAATGCCTGAAAAAGATATAAAAGTTTAGGGAGTACCGTCATTTTGACCGCGTGTATGCGGCCGAGCCAGGAGATAAAAAGGGGTTTCCAGCGTTTAAGATCGTTTTGGAGTTGGAGAAGAGCGGCCGGAAAGTTAGCTTTGTAAAGTCCTTCCACGCGCGGAGTCAACTGGATTCCCAGGTACTGAAGGGAGCCGCTGGCCGAGTGGAGAGAGTGTCTGCAGTGCGCCAGTCTCATCATTTGGGACTGTTAAATTAAGTATATACGATTTATCGAGGTTAACCTTGAAACCTGCTACTGCCTCATATCTGGCCAGTTCTAAGTGTAATGCGGGGAGAGAGAGCGACGGGTCTGTGAGAGATAAAAGCACCCCGCCAAATCCCTTTAATCGCTGGAGCCTCCCGGATGCATATCGCCAGTGGTTCAATGCTGAGAGCAAACAGCAGGGGTGACAACGGGCATCCCTGTCTAGTTCCTCTCGTTAGAGAAAATGGGGCCGAGAGGGTTCCATTGACCTGTACTCTAGAGCATGGTTGCGTGTAATTAGCCTTGATCATAGTGATAAATTTGTCCGCGAAGCCGAAGTGCATGAGTGTGCGAAACAGGAATGACCAGTCCACCCTGTCAAAGGCCTTTTCGGCGTCTAACCCCAGAAGCACCGCTGGAATCTTCCATTTGGTGACTTTCTCAATGAGATGTATTATTCGTCTTACATTATCATGAGTCTGCCGCCCTTTTATGAAGCCTGATTGATCAGGGTGGATCAGGTCTGGCATCAGGTCATTCAGTCGGGCGGCTAAAATGGCTGAGTAAAGCTTTGCATCCAAGTTTAAGAGAGCTATGGGCCGGTATGAGGCACACAGGTGTATATTTTTACCTGGTTTAGGGATGACCATGACAACTGCCTCAGCCATCGAGGGTGTCACCCCTCCATCCTCCGCCATCTTGTTAAAAAGACGCGCGAGGTGCGGTATGAGGTCGGGCGCAAAGGCTTTATAGAATTGAGCCGTCAGTCCGTCTGGGCCTGGGGCCTTATGGAGTTTAAGGGAGGCAATGGTTGCGCCCACCTCTTCTGGTGTTATGGGGGCCGTAAGTGTATCATTCCATTCTTGGGAGACCTGGGGGAAGTGTAGAGCCTGAAGATAACTGTTTTGCAGTTCTGTATCCCGTGGTTCCCAGTGTAAAGCGTCCTGTAAAAGGATCCAAAAATTTCGGCTTTTCCCCTATCTGTGTGGACCAGCCAGTCTTCCCCGTCTTGTATGCCTCCAATGTATTCCCTTTTGCGCTTCTCTTTCAATTGCCTTGCTAGGTGTTTGCCTATCTTGTTCCCCTGGGAATAGGAAATTTGGCAAAGTTTTAATAGTGTGTATTCCACCCGGTTATTGTAAATTGCCTTAAGTTTTCCCCGCAGTGCCGTAAGAGCGCGTAGGGAACCCCTGGTGGGTTTATTCTTATGTTCCTTTTCCGCTAATTCAAGTTCTGTTTCTAGGCCTTCTCTCTCCTTAGCTCGCTGTCTGTTTAGGGTGGAGTTAAGTTCTATGCTCTTTCCTCGTATGACCGCTTTGAATGCGTCCCAGTTATTGAACAATGAGGTATCTTTGGGCCTATTTAAGTTAAAAAACTCTGTAATCGCTTCTCGCATTTCAGTTCGCAGCACCTTGTCTCTTGTGAGTGAGGCCGGGAAATACCATTTTGGCATTGTAGACGAGGCCTCTCCCCAGTGTAAACAAACCGAGAATGGGCAGTGATCTGAGATGGAGAGAGGGAAGATCTTGGCCTCCTGGAGAGTGCCTAGTATGCTCTGACTGAGAAAAATATAGTCCATTCTGGAATATGTATGGTGCACATGGGAGTAGAATGTGTAGTCTCTAGTCTGAGGGTATAGGGTACGCCAGGCATCTCTAAGGCCCAAATCGTGCATCCTTTGCTGAATAGCTGTGGAGAAGGAGCTAGTTCCTGATCTGTGAGATTGGGTGCTATCTAAGTCTGCTTGCCAGGTAAGATTGAAATATCCCAGAAGGATTGTTGGACCCTCTGCAAAATCACCAACTTTATCTAATAGTGTAGCTAAAAAGCCTGCCTGGCCGACATTGGGTGCGTAAGCTGCAATAAAGGTGCACAGTTTACCCCTCAGAGAGCCTTTGACCATAACCATCCTATCCTCCTTGTCGGACTGAATGGCCAGTGGCAGGAACTTTGTTGAACTATGAAAAAGGAGTGCGACCCCGCGGTGTTTGGTATGTGCGGAGGACCTATATATAAGAGGATATTGTTTGTGTCTAAGCCTCGATTCCTTGGCCCTCTGTAGGTGCGTCTCTTAAAGACTAACAAACAAGAAACGGTTCAATGCCAGAGGGTCCTAGGGAAATTTAAAGACCTCAAAGGATTCAATCCCCAATTCAATATCACAAAACAATACAGAATCCTTGGGTCTATAACAAAAACATTCAAAAAGTGTGGTGAACCACTACTCCAAGGTTTAAAAATATATAAAGATATAGAGTACAGAACCAAATGACTAAGTGCCACAGATCTATCTTTGGGCACTTCCCTTTTCAGGACGAAATCCCTCACTCACCATAGGTGACATGCTTCATCATTTGGGATTCTCCTCCACAAATGAAGAGACAACTGTGTGAATGTGGATTTATAATATTCCATTAGTTATTCAAAACATCCCTGAGCTCCTCCCTCTCAGAGAGGGGGTTGTAGCCCTCAGAGGAACTATGTTTTTCCTCTGGGAGGAGAATCCCAAATGATGAAGCATGTCACCTATGGTGAGTGAGGGATTTCGTCCTGAAAAGGGAAGTGCCCAAAGATAGATCTGTGGCACTTAGTCATTTGGTTCTGTACTCTATATCTTTATATATTTTTAAACCTTGGAGTAGTGGTTCACCACACTTTTTGAATGTTTTTGTTATAGACCCAAGGATTCTGTATTGTTTTGCGTCTCTTAAAGAGCCACAATATTGAAGTGATGGTCCGTGAGATATTTCCAGTCTTTTTGTCGCTTTTGTGGCGAGTTAAGACCTTTAACGTTCCATGACCCTATTGAGAGTACCATCTGTTCAGTGTTGTGTCCTCCCTCGTTCTCGTATCCCCCTGATGCATGGTGTCACCTCTGGACCTGGTTGCTAAGGTGAATGAGCTACCCAATCGCGCTTGCCGTGGTGAGTGTATCTGGTCCAGAATGTGTCTGTGTTGGAGACCTAAGTGGAGCCGCCACCACACCCAAACCCCCCCCAGTAAACATGAAACAAAACCCCCAAATCCCAACATTACCAACAGGAACATGCGTTGGATCGATGACAAATCTCCGACTGTAGGTGTATTTACCCTACTGGGCGTGTTGGTGGATGGTGCAGCCATAGTCCACATCCGTGCCCATTTCGAGTGACCAAGATAATCAATGACCGCCTGCCTGGTTGGGCCGACCTTGCGGAGCAGTCCTATTCTGTCCATATCTCTGGATCCATCTCCCGTTCTCAGTCCTCAGTAGTCCCCGGCGAGACATAACTGTTCTCCTCTGGAGGTCGCGCACCTCTGCGAGCATTGTGGAATCATCGTGGTTAGTCATTTGGCCTTGTCATCATTTGTGAGCCCCTCTAGGACTTGCGGACCATTGTGATGTACTCGGGCCACGTCGATCAATCCCCTTGGGTGGTCCCTGTGAGGTCTCAGGCTCAGCTGAGGGGAGGCCTAGAAGTTCCAATCCTTCCTTTAGCTCGGTAATATGTCATTGCTTGTTGTTATATTCGAAACTCAAACCAAACGGATACGTCCAACGGTATCTAACGTGATCTTCGCACAGTTTTGTTGTGATGGGTCTAAACTGCTGCCGCCTCGCCAGGGTGGCGGGCGCCAAATCCTGGTAAATACTGCATGTATGACCTTGGAAGGAGATATCACTTTTCTTCCGAGCCGCTTGTAAAACCGCTTCTTTCACCTTGTAGGAGTGGAATTTAGCAAGTACATCCCGCGTCCGTCTCCGTTCTCCAGTGGATGGGCCGCCCACAGGGTGCGCCCGCTCTACCTTGAGCTTGAGAGTTTGTGGGCTTATAATCTCTGCAAACAGACCCTCGAGGAAAGCGTCAATATCTGACCCTTCTGCTCCTTCCTCCAGGTTCCAGATTCGTACGTTGTCTCTCCGCGCCCTGTTTTCGAGGTCTTCAGATTTTAATTGGGTTTGGTACAACTGGTCCTGGAGGTCCTGCAGTTTATCTTGCGTTTCTGAGGTTCGCTGTCCTGACTGAGTTCCATCCGGATTTCCATTTTAAAATCTCGTAGAGATGCCATGAGGTCGTCTTTTGTGAGGGCCATGGTTTCTGTAGAGTCGTTGCGTTCCGACAGTAGGTGCTTATCCGCTGAGGAGAAGAAGTTGGAGACTTTATTCGAGACTTTGTTTGGTGCCTTCTTCGGCGGCATAGAGGTGGGCCTCGTGCTACCCCTCCGACGCTCTGGTAAGGGCGATAAGCACCTGGAATGTCTATCACTTCTTTGCGCCTTTCTATGCAAAATGTTAGTAGCGGTCAATGGTTTTAGGGGCTCTCCCGGCCAGTAGACCTCCCGTCCCAGGGAGCGTTGGTACCCTTCTAGGGATTCGGCCTCCTCACAGATAAGCCACTGCTGGCCGCCACTCTCAGTGCCACCTCTCCAGGGGGCCCAGGGTGTGTTTTATCTTCTTGTCAGCCTAACAGCCCCGGGCCCGCCCATGTCTTGAAGCCCCGCTGCGCAGATAATAAACTTCACATTAATAGGCCTGACCTCGCCGCCGCCATCTTAGAAGCTGACACTGACTCTTAACCCCTTCCATGCTCATGACGAGCTCAGCTCGTCATGCTGCGCAGTGCTCGTGTGCGCATGACGAGCTGAGCTCGTCATGAACCCGTCCGCTTAATGAAACGCCTCGCACAGGGCGAAAATCGGCCGCGCATGGAAGGGGTTAAAGGGGGTATTCGATCAGACCACCCGTCTAATCGAGCTTTGCTGGTCAGGGAGTCGTGGGGTCCCACTGCCGTATGATTGTGTGTTCTGCCCGGTGTCCGACCTTAGCCCATCCAAAATAGACGATGTCTGCGCCAGTGCACCACATCGCGGTCGGTGCCTCGCTCCGCGTAGACGCCTCCCTGGTGCAGCTAAGGAGGAGGGTTCTTGTGGTCGGAGGGGCACAGCTTATATGGCGAGGCCTGTCCTCGCCTCGTCCGCCATCTTAAAGTCAGGCGTGGAGCTCAGGAGGGGCCAGACATTCAACAGGAGCCTCCTAATGGTGCCGTCCGGGCGGATCCCCCCACGCCTACACTGCCTTGCCTGTGTTCCTCTCGGCTGCCAAGTTGTTTGTTGTGCCCTCAACGCACTTGATGTTCTTACCGATGCGGCATGTGGCGACAGGCCGCCCTCTGCGTGAGCTCCTCGGCCGCTAGTTTGTCGCCGCTGGCAGGTCGCGTCTTTGGTGCACGTCTACATGGACCCCCCGTATGGGCGACCGGGGCTCCACGACATAGCAGGCTCCCCGATCATCACCTCCTCCGGCGGGAGCCTCCGTGCTGCGGGCTGACGGCGGTCGCCATCTTGGGGAGCTCCATGGCCGTCCTGCCTCAGTTGCAATGTAGCTCACCGCCGGGAGCCCGAGCCGAAATACGGGTCTCTCTGCATGCACCAGTCCTGGAGCTACAGATTGGTAGCCTCGGCGGCCACTTTGGCGGTGTCCATCTGCTGATAGGCCCTCGAGATGCAAGCGCGGACCGGGAGCCGAGACGAATTACGTCCACTCGGCCATCTTGCCCGGCCACCCCTCTTGTTATTTTAAAAGTATCTGTGAGTGCTCCGTTAACAAATAGCCTTGCAGTAGGGTGAAAGTAAAGCATTTTAAAAGCCTGCAAGAGTCCTTGTCCAATTCCGACCCTTGACAGGTTCTCCCATAAGAAAAGCCAGGAGACCCTGTCAAAGACCTTTTCTGCATCTAGCAAGATTAGTGTCATTGGATCCATGGAGGTGTTTGTGGCATCCAAAATTGAAATAACCCTTCTTATATGATCCGTTGTCCCCCGCCCTGGGATAAACCCATGCTGCCGGATAGAGATGACCTTATGAATTACAGAAGCCAAGCGAGTAGCAAGGATTTTAGAGTAGATCTTACTATCGCTATTGATTAATGTTATAGGGCGGTATGAGCCGGGTTCACATGATGTTTTATGTTTTTTAAGAAAGACTACAATTTTAGCCTGCGTCCAGGACTCAGGTGGTCTTTTACCCTTGAATACGTGTATGAATAGCTGTGTCATACAGTCTTTAAGCTGTGACGAGAATTTCGTATAAAATTCGAGAGGTATGCTATCTAGACCAGTGGCCTTGCTGTTGGGGAGACTGTTGATACATAGTAATATCTTGATCCATTGCGGGAGTTCATCCAGCTGTAGCTGGTCTTCCTGAGAGAATTGTTCCGTTGGAATCGAGTTAAGATATGCCGCAGCATCTCCCAGATTCCCTGATGAATCCTCGCGATATAGCCCTTGATAGTATGTATAGAAAACATTTCGGATTCCATCTGGGTCTGTGATCATCCCTAGCGCGGGATTTTTAATTTCTTGTATTGTATTCCGAGTCGTTTTTTGTCTAGCTCTGATTGCCAGGTGATGCCCTACCTGATCACTACACTCGTATGCTTCCTCCCGCCATACTGCAAGTTTATCCGCTGCACTTTTTGCTACTATCTCCATAATCGCTGACTTAGCAGCTGTCACTTTTGCCTGTGCTTCTATGGGGTCGCCCCCAGTCTGGAGCACTGTAATCAGTACCTCTTCCGCAACAGCCAGTCTGATTTGTATATCGTTTGTCAAAGAGCGTTTTTTTTTGTTCAGAGATAGCGAACATCTGAGGTTCTCCCCCGTATTCCAGCCTTTAACGTGTCCCATACAACTTCAATTTGTGCACTCCCTAAATTCTCCTTAAGAAACTGAGGGATCCACTCCCTCATATGATCACAGTATTCTTCATTGACAAGCAGAGCTCATTCAAAACTCCATTTAATACCACCCCCAGCTTTTGGTGCTTTCCCCTTAATCTCTACAGTTAGAGGATTGTGATCAGCCAATATGCGTGGGGCTTTCTCAATAGAGCAATCATGAAGAAGGGAGTGAGACACTAATATAAAATCTAATCTTGCATGTTTATTGTGCGGAAAAGAGAAATAAGTAAAACCAGGGTCAGAAGGGTTCTGCCAGTTCCAAAGATCGCAAAGCGCATGCTCTAAGCATAATGTCCTTAATGCCTGAAACACTTTTCGTTTCCTACCATTATATACCCAGCCAGGTTCTAAGCTTAGTTTCAGCAGGTATATTTATGTTAAAATTCCCGCAAATAATTATAGGGAGCAGCCAGGCAGCTAGTTCATTATTTATATGGTCAAACACTGCTGGATCATCTAAAGTGCTGTCATAAATCGAGCATATAGTGTGTAAGTCCCCGTTACTCTTGCGGCATTCAGTTATTACCCATCTCCCTAGCTGATCCACTGATGTTCGCCTGAATTGTAGGGTAATATTAGATGTCAGGATCGCAACCCCGCGTGTCCGTGTATTTTGTGTTGTTGCTCCCACCAATGGGTACCCAAGTGTTTTTAATAAGTGCAATTGAGACCTTTCAATGTGAGTTTCCTGCATACAGATAATGTCGGCCTTCAATAAGCGAAGCCCAGCTGCCGTATTCTGTCTTTTTTTAGGATCATTGAGGCCACAAATATTAATCGTGGCTATGCGTAACTTACTCATGTAATACACGTGAGAGAAGACAGATAAAGAGAAACAGATACCTGTGAGATTTCTCCCCGTTGTGCCAACCCCCTCCTCTCCCGAGAGCCCCCCACCCCCTCCCTTTCCATCCCCCCTCCCATCACCTATAGCTGAGGTTACCTGGCCCAGCCCGAGCCAGGATGATGCCACCTGAGCAGTCATAACCCCGCCCCCCGCAGGTCTTCCCCCTTTCTAAAAACACCCTCAATAAACAATAAATAAAATATTCAAGTATTGTATCTGACATTGACAATGGTTAATCTCTACCATCTACTGTAAAGTTCTTAAGTTAGCATACCACTATGATATGGAGGAGAGAGAAGAGAAAAGAGGAGCAGGAAATTGACTTTGCGAGAGTGAGATTTCTTTGTGGTAAAGTTTGAGTCTGTTGGTCGCTAGGTCTTATTCCCATTTCGGCCGGTGATCTCCTGTACATATGCCTGGGCCTGAATTTCAGAAATAAAACTGCGCGTGGACCCCCTAAAATAACCTTTAGCCGTGCTGGATTCTGTAAGTATAATTCTGCCCCGAGTTGCTGAAAGGGGGTAAAGAGCTGTCTAAGCTTCCATCTGCGCTCTACAGTGGCGTGGGCGAAATCGGGTCTTGTAAAGAAAGTCACTCCATTGAATTCTTTCTTGGCAGTTGGTCTAGCCAAGTCATAGAGAGACTGGTGGAGGAGGAAGTTCCCAAAGTATAGAAGCATTGCGCACGGGTGCTGAGGAGTGGATGAGGGACATTTTGGCGGTGTTAGCGGGAATCTATGGGCCCGTTGGACCTCTTTGTCCCAATCCCAGGTGTGTAGTTCGGGGAAGGCCCCCTTGAGCAAAGAGATCATATATTTCCTGGGGTCGTTCCCTTCAGCTCCTTCTGGAATGCAGAGAACGTGGAGGTTATTGCGGCATTTTATGTTCTCATGTTCATCCATTTTCCACATTAGGTCCTTCACAATGCCCTCATGTTCATCGCCTTGTGCCTTCAATGTGACTAGATCCTTCTCCAAATTTTCAGTCCGTACTTCAACGGAGGCCATTCTGTCTGCGATTTCGGCACATGTTCTGCCCACCTTTCTGACGGCCCCTTGTAGTTTTTTGCGGCCAGACGCAATCTCCCGCTGTCTAGTTTTACCTCCTCCTGGAAGCTCTTAATTGATTGTAGCACCACTGCTAGAGCAGGATCGTTCTTGGTCCCCAGCCCTCCATCTTCAGCGCTGCCTCTGATTGTGCAGTTTCCCCTTGAGCATACTGTTAGATCAGACATGGTAGTGAGTTGTGAGGCAGAATAGTCCCATCTCAAGTCCCCAGTGCTTCCACGGTCGGGGGTCTCACATCTCTTTCTCCGGCTTCCTTTCTTTATTTGAAGTTTTTTCTGTCCGTGAGTTTTTGAGGGTGGGTCTGAATCCGAGCTGCTATTCCAGTTGTGTCCCTCTCCTTCAGTGGAGGCGGATATGCTCAGGTCTGATATTTCAGATTCATCAGTTAGGGAATAGAACTTCTCCAAGGTGTCGGGTGTCCTGGGCAAGGGGCGAGGGGTGTTCCCAGTTTCGTTTCCAGGGGCCTTGCTGATTAAAGAGCATTCATTGCCAATTACTCCTGAATTTTCTTGATACTTTTATTGGCCATCTTGGAGTACAGAGATAGAATTTTTACAGATAGTCTCTTCGTGGTCGAGTAACAGGCTGGGAGTAGGGGTTTGATTGCAGGTGAGACCCTGATGTAGCAGTGGCAGCACCAGTTTGTTCATTCTGCCCCCCTTTCCCTTTCTTTCTCTCCTCCAGAGCCCTGTGTGCTTTTCCCTCACTTGGGACAAACATGTTGGTGATTAGAGGTTGAGAGTTGCCAGAGTCCCTGGGGGCCTTTAGCTGAGCTTTCTTGGGTATATCAGATCTCTCAGTAGCCTCCATGTTATTGCTTTTTGCACTCTTTTCACCCCCTTGCCCTTGACCCTACGTGTATCAATGCGTTTCCCCCATTTTTGGTAGTCATTGTGGTGGGCTGAGTCGGTACGGTCGTTGCGGGGAGAGAAGGCTGAATATTTTTAGCTTTCAGTGTGTTCCCACCCCGTCCTGCCATCCTTACTTGTTTGCTGTCAGGACCTCTTCTGCAACAATGTAGCCAACGAGCGCGCCGAGCGCTGCCTCAGGAACCAGGGAGCAGACGACACTCCCCCCCGCGCCGATCGCGGAGCTCAGATGAAAGGGAGATTTCCTTCAGAGCCGACAGGGCTCTGGAGATCACTGAGAGTATTCTCGTCAGCAGCTCTGAGGGGAATACCGCTGCAGGCCAGGAGACGTCAGTGATGTCGGATCCAGCCGAGCAGAAGCGGGAGCTAGCAGTGGGAGAGGCTGATTACGCTCCTCGCCTGATCCAGATTGCTCGTCTCGGCTCACAAGAGTAATCACGACTTGCAGGTAGTCAAATCCATCCATTGAAATACCTTTTGATACACTTGATGTGTTTTCTTAGAAGGGCATACTGTACATTTGTCGTAGATTCTAGGGGTCTGACCGGCGGAGCATCGCAGATGAGATGCTACTCAGACGCAATCTTGCCTCTCTGATGCTACATGAACGAACTGTTCAATAGGATTTTAAAATGAGCTATGTTGTATGTATTAACAGCCCTGAAGAAGCCCTCTTGAAGGGTGAAACGCATTGGCTGCATCTTAAAGTGTTTAATGGATATTTCAAATAAAGGACTTACATCGCACACCAACAGTACCTGCAAAAGAACTCTTCTTTGTGTGTGAAACCATTGTTGTTTTTCTGTGTTGCCTCTCATCAGCCCTTTTTTTCTCTTGTATTTATCTGTGGCCATGTGGCAGCTGGCCATTTGAGGTGGGCAATACGTGTGCTGAAAAATACTAGTGACTAGTCTAGGTGATGCAGTTGTCTCTAACCCTGCTGCCTTTCTCTTGTGTGGAATATTAATTAAGGGTTTACTAGCATACCTAGCACACTACGGCTTTACTAGCCAATATGAGCTTTGACGATAACAGGGAAGAACTAGCCAAGGATCTCTTCAAACCCAATAGTGTGATTAAACAGTCTGTTTCTAACATAGGAAACAAGAATGAGGGTTTGAAGCTTAAATTTCAGAGGTTAGAACGACTGAAAAAAAAAAATGAGTTATCTAAATGGCAGGACGGGGTCACCTTAAACCGTTACTTATAGAATAAAAAGTCCCAAGAGGACTTAGGATCCTCACTTTTCCTAATTTCGATGATCTTGACCCCGATCTGTTGTCTGAGTGGGAGGACAACTTACACAATTCATCATTCACAATGATGAAGATATTAATCCAGCACGCGGATAGGAAGTGCTCTAAACTTCAGATAGAAATCAAGGCTTTAGAGGATGAAATCAGCCTAATGAACCTCGCAGAGGCTACAACGAAAAACTAAGCAATTCTGAAGAAGCAAATAATAGCCCATCAGGCCTTAGTAAAAAAAAGGAAACTTAATAAGATAATGAGTGACGACCGGGACTATAATAATGGTCGTATCTTCACATTTGCTAGGCGCTTCGACGACATTCAGGTCCCTAAGGGCACTACACCAGTTACTTCTAATGCAGGGAGCATATCCAGCATCAGTGCATCATCAGTAGAAGAACAGAATATGGAAGGGGATAATGTGACAGGGATGCAGGGAGCATGTTCCTCGACTTTTTTAGAGGAGGTACTGAGGTTCAGGATTGGAAACAAGAAACAAAGAGAAAACATAACACCAGGAGAGGGGGGAGGAGGAAATATCGTAGACAAAGACAGGGTCCTGACCAGGAACCAGAAAAAGCAATTGAACAAACATTGATATGTGCAATGAAGGATACATTGAATCAGATGTCTGATCAAACTTTAATTGATGACCTTGTGGTGAATTTGTCTGATCATACTTTGACTATACATGAAAAGAATGTGTTGAATAAAGGACTTGGCTTCTGTCCGGTATTCTGGGGTGTATTTTCAGACTTACACATTGATTTATTTAAATTTGTGAGGAAAGCCAAATTGAAAAGTCACTTTGCCATCAATACTATGATTGTATAGCTGTAACGAATGTTGACTCACACACTGACCTCACGGTCTCACACATCAAGTATATGTCAACACTTCTATCACTTGATACTGACAATGAGTCCTCAATGGCGTATGTACTTGAAAGCCTGAATATCAAACAGGATTACACTTGTGACAGTGGCCTACACACACACAGCAAGTTTACACCACAAGGTTCTCACTTGAGCAGCATTGGAGTTTTTTACAATTCAGTTACTGACGATCTTCACCATCTAGAAGACAGACTCCAGCATACACACAGGAGATATGTCAAGGACAACTTATCCCCGGACGAGAGGAAGGCGCTGCTCAGTCTACAGGCCAATGATTCACTAGTGATAAGAGAGGCGGACAAGGGAGGCAACGTGGTGGTCATGAACAGATGTGACTATGAGGGGGAGGTACTTAGGCAACTGAACAACACTACGCACTATGCTAGACTGAACAGTAAACCGTGTGCGCTACCCTCCACTGCCATCATCAGCAAACTGATGCACTGGAAGGAAGTTGGCCTCCTTTCTGATTCTGAGCATAGTTTCCTCAGAATTATTGACCCCAGGTTTCCGTGTATATATCTTCTGCCGAAGATACATAAAAAGGAATGTTTTCCACCTGGTCGCCCAATTATTTCTGGGATTGGCTCTATGACGGAAGCACTTTCTAAATTTGTGGACACGTTTCTCCAGCCCCTAGTGGTTCATCTGCCATCCTACGTCAGGGATAGCATGGATATGCTAAACAGATTTGAGGACTTGGAATGGGAGGACTCTATGTGGTTTGCAACATTGGACGTTGAATCTCTCTACACTTGCATTAAGAGAAACCTTGGGAAAATGGCTGTGGAATTTTTCTTATCCACCAGACGGGCCAACCTCCTTGACCATAATGAGATGCTACTTGACATGATTGACCTCATTCTTGACAACAACTATTTCCTTTTTGATAAAACCTGGTTTAAACAACAACAAGGGACTGCGATGGGTTCTAAATTCGCCCCATCGTATGCCAACCTCTTCATGGGGTGGGTTGAACACACATACGGATGGTCCATAGCGGCTTCAGACTGGACGAAACATATATAGTTCTGGGGTCATTACATAGATCACATCATCATTATTTGGACTGGGACTGGACCACAACTGAAGGAATATTTTGGTTTCCTGAATGGCAATGCATTGAATGTCACCTTCACCCTTGACATGTCGCAAACTAGAATAACCTTTCTTGACCTAGAACTCTATGTCAGTAACAACAGAATTCAGAGTACACTACCTAGGAAAGAGACAGCAGTGAATAGCATCTTACACTACACAAGTGCACATCCACATTCCACCAAGAAAGCTATCCCTTATGGAGAACTGCTACGCATCCGTAGAAACTGCAGTGAGGAGGCCAACTTTGTGTCTCAAGCCAAACTAGCTACTGACAGACTCAAGAGGAGGAGGTACGACTAGCGAACCTTACATGCAGCGGAACATCGAGCTATGAATACCAGTAGGAAAGTCACTTTAGTCAACAAAAAGAAAAGTGTCAAGGAGGAGGGTAAGCAAACACTGTTCTTCATTACCACGCATTCTGCACTAAATCATGTCGTCTTTAAGGTTCTTGGCAAACACTGGTCATTACTTAAAGGGGTACCAGGTGTCGGTAACATCATCTCAGCCAAACCATCCATCACTTTTAAGAGAAGCAAAACCATTAAGGAGACACTCTGTCCTAGTTACGCATTTTGTAAAACACCTCAGCAACAAAGTTGGCTTCACAAACCCTTGGGGTTCTACACTTGTGGCACATGCAGCATCTGTAACTTGGGGTGTAACAAAACATTGTGTTTCAGCTATAACACAGGAAAACAATACAGGATACGTCACTTTATTAATTGCCTAACAAGTTATGTGATATATGTATTGATTTGTGGGTGTGATAATATCTATGTTGGCAGCACGACACGCCAACTCAAGATACACATCCAGGAACATCATAGGGCATGCTTGAATGGTGACACAGCGTATCACACATGTGCAAGGAAGGCGTTGACAGATCTAGGTTCCGTTTTCATGGTATAGATGTTGCCCAATCCAACAAGAGAGGAGGTGACAGGGAGCTGTCACTCAGGCAGCTGGAAGTTAGATGGATCTGTAACTTACGAACCACCACACAGGGTCTTAATGCGGACAATGAGATGCACTATTTTCTCTGAGATCAACCTTTAAAATCCATAGCTCTCACCATATCCAATGTATCCAATGTATCTAATGTTAATATTATGTGGATGGTTAATTTCTTAGCCTACCATAACCTTGTGAGGAATGTTTTGGTGTTCTAACGTCTGCTATGGGCACACATATTGCCCTTATCATGTTCATTATTACCCCCATGCGGGTGGAGGGTTTTCTATCCTGCCTCAACTGCTTCTAAAATTATATGGCCTTACACGGTTACTGCTCACTGACTTGTCATTGTGGCTCTGATTAGAACATGTTAATCAGGACAAATTGAGATCGGAACATTATGACCCCCCAACATTGCATCTTTTTTTGTGTTAAAATTGTTTATTAGCATTTTATACATATAATACATAATATAATACAATTCATGAGTTGGCAATGCGAGAATATAGATTACACTGTAATCACAATATAAGTAGTCAAAATATATTATTTGAGAGAAGTGCAGATATCCGCAAAGCTGAAGAAAAGGGATTATTGGATGAACAATTGAATTTATCCTACTAGAAAACAGATAATAAAATATTAAATAGGAGAATAATAATGATCAGAGAAAAGTATCAACACCGCATAGCATAAAAGAACAGAACATGTAATATTGTATTGTATTGTATTGTATTGCGCATTTATATAGCGCAAACTGTCACCCTACGGGTATCCAGGCGCTGTCACATAGCAGAGGAATTCATCAGTCTACAGTGCTTCTCAAACTTAAGGAGTGATATTATCATTCCTGGGGAAAAGCCATGTTTTCAGATTCTTTCTGAAACAAAGCAGGGTGTCAGCTTGTCTGATCTTCTGTGGGAGTTCGTTCCATAGACGGGAGGCCGTTTTGCTAAAAGCCCTTCCTCCCATCCTGGATTTTTAAAATCTACTGGTGGTGACCAGATTGGCGCCAGAGGATCGAAGAGATCTAGTCGGTTTGTACCATGTGAATCTATCCTGCATAGGAAGGGGACCCGAGCCATGTGCCGCTCTATACACTATGCATAGAGATTTAAAACCCACTCTGTCCTTAACTGGTAGCCAGTGTAGTTCTCTTAGAGCCAGCGTAGTAGAAGCCCTGCGTTGCCTTCCTAATGCCAGCTTAGCTGCCATGGACTGGACTCTCTGCAATCCCTGCAAGATATATTGCGGGGCTCCTAAATATAGGGAGTTGCAGTAGTCCAGTCTGCTCAGGATGGCACTCCTTACTACCAAGGGTCTAGTTTCCTCTGGCAGTAAGGGGAGGATCTTCCGCAGTGCCTTTAGTAGGGCAAAGCAGACACTGGTTGTTTTATTGGCCTGTGATGCCATCTGAAGGTTGTCATCGATTAGGACACCTAAGTTTCGGACCGTTTTAACTGAGGACAGGGATTTGTCTCCAGGGGAGAATTTAATCTCCATCGGTATCTGATGTGTCAGTTTGGCCATATTACAGTACACCACTTCTGTTTTTTCCTTATTGAATTGCAAAGAGTTTTCCTTGAGCCAGCTAGATGTTTGGCGCATGCATTCTTGGAAGATATCCATGGTCACTGCATCTTTCCCTTCTATGGAGAAAACTAGTTGAGTGTCGTCAGCGTAGTTAACCAGGTCGATCCCAAATGATTTTATTAGGGCGATGAGTGGGCGCAGATATATATTGAAGAGGATGGGACTAATTGCCGAACCCTGTGGCACTCCATGATATATTCTATGAAAAATTATACAATTACGAAAGACAGAAAAGAAAATATGGGGTAAGAGGGAATTCATCATAAGTTCACAATGTTAATATCCAAACCTAGAACAATAAAGTTGAAAAAGGGGAGAAAATATAAAGATAATGGCAAAAGAGAGAAAGACAAAACTGAGGTAGCGATAAGAAAGAAGGTTGAATTATGATACTGTACTATCCACTATGGAATGAGCAACATTGTCTATCGCAGGATCAGTATTCATCTGCAAAAAGGGAGCCCAGACTTGATTAAATAGTTGTGTCTGGTCATGTAGAGTATAAATGACTCTTTCATAAGAGGCAGTTTGAACCATAGTCACCAACCAAGATTCTTGAGAGGGTGGAATCGGAGATTTCCATTGTTGTAAAATACATATCTTAGCTGTGGCCAGGGCAGTATCTAATAGACGGCATTGTGGTTTGGATAAATGTGGTGAAGTTCGCAAATCATGCAAGAGAATGGTAGCTGGTGTTAATGGTAGACCCAGAGGCAGAGTGTGCTGCAAAACCCGGCCTACGTAGGACCAATAGGGCTGAACCATAGGGCAAGTACAGATAATGTGGACTATGTCGCAACCAGGAGCATCACATCTCCAGCAATTAGTGTGAGGAAGAAGTCCAGCTTTATGTAATTTTGCTGGGGACCAATGCCAATCATGTAAAATTTTGAACAAGCAAAACTTTAATCGTGCTTCTCTGGTCCCTCTAATTAAGTTTTCCAGGAGATCAGTCCATTCTTCATCCTCATAAGCAACCGATAGTCGTGTTTGCCATTTGAGGCAGAGAGCACATGATAAGGGATGGGAAAATAATTGTAATGAGAATAGTTTGTATAAGCCAGATATAATCCCTTTATGAGATCTCCAAGTATACATGTAAGATACTATTGGTGAAGTTTGGAGGGACCATGGATGTGACCCTAGAACTTTGGTAAGGCAAAGATGGAGCTGAGTATAATTCGCCTCTTGATGCAATGGAAGACCAAATTCTTCAGATATTTGGACAAAGGATTTGAGTTTACCATCATGCAAAAGTTTATCTAGAGTAAAAATACCCATCTGTTTCCATTGGGGCCAGGAGATAGTTTTCCCCTTAACGCGTATGGCTGTATTGTTCCATATTGGAGCTTTAACATGAATGCGTGAATTAGAACCCAAGAGGCTGTGAGCTCTCTGCCATGTTTTGCGCATTGTAGCTAATAGTGGGTTATGAGGAGCCAGGCGACTGGTACCCGTGCCATAAAAAGCTGAGAGACCTGATTCAGCGAACAATAGGTGACGTTCTACATGTACCCATTGTGGTGTGTGAGGATTATCTTGCAACATGTATGTAATTTGGGATAATTGTAGTGCCAAATTGTAGTGTTCTATTGATGGTAAACTCAGGCCTCCATTAAAGTGATGCGCTTGCAGTTTTTGAATAGCTAGACGAGGTTTGGTAGAGCCCCAGATGAAGGATTTAATCTTAGAATCTATAAGCCGTAGTGAGGATAAAGGTATCTGAAGAGGGAGCATTCCAAGTGTATAGAGAAAATGCGGGAGTGTAACCATCTTTACAGCTTGAACTCTACCCCATATAGATAATCCCAACACTTTCCATTTATCAAAATCATGTTTCATCTGTGAAATTAAAGGACCAAGATTATCAGCCACCATGCCAGTTGTCCCTTTGTTCACCAGAATGCCCAGGTATTGTAGATGCGAGCATTGCCAGTGAAAGGAAAGCCTTGAATAGCCGCTTTAGTAGTGCCATCTGATATAGGAAGTGCTTCACTCTTATCCCAATTAATTTTGTAACCAGAGAAGGAGGAGAATTCTTCTATGATTTTAAACAATGAAGGTAGAGAACGAGGTAATTCAGTAAGAGTTAATAATATGTCATCAGCATATAAATACATTTTCGAGTTTCCAACTGGAAGAGGGATACCTACAATATTGTATGATTGACGAATTGCAGCCGCTAGGGGTTCCAATGCAAGGAGAAACAAAAGAGGGGATAGGGGACAGCCCTGACGTGTTCCTCTACAAATTGGAAAGGGATCTGAGAGGAAACCTCCACAATTGACTTGAGCCGTAGGGTTTTGATATAATAGCTTTACTTTATCTATAAATTGGGATCCCAGACCAAATTTCTCCAAAATCTGAAAGAGATAATACCACTCCACTCGATCAAACGCCTTTTTGGCATTGAGTGATAATGCCAATGCATCGTTCTGAAGGGATCTGGCAGAGTGGAGTGAAAGAGATAATACCAACATTGCATCTTTACTTAGAAAAAGTACTAGAACGTAAATGTATTATTGATTTCTCATTACACTCGTTGATCTATCGATTCCCCTACCCTGTCTCTCTACTCGGAATTATACTGTCATGCATATAAGCATTCTGTTTCATTACCTTTTCCTTGAATCTGCGATTAGGTTGTTATTACTAGTCGAATACATTCTGGTTGTCTCAGGAAATCATATTTCTCTTGAGATGAACATTTTAACCATGTCTATATGTTTAGTTTACCTCTTTGGACAGGACTCTCTTGAATCCTCTATACTCTCTATCTTGGCACCTTTTCACTACTTGGGTCAATTTGCAATTTTTTTTCTCCCTAGCATATGCACCCATTCTATGTGTCCATTGTACCTCTCTGTACATGACTCTTGGTATCTCACATACTCTCTATCTTGACACTGGTTTATATTTAGCAGACATAAGTTTGTTTGCTTTAGCTTAGTGGGTTGAGACTGTGTGACTTTAACTCCACACTTCTGGACACATTAATAACTAGGCGGACATACGATTGCATGCTTTTTCCTAGTAGGGTTCTTTACCATGTGGCTCCGACTCCACTTTTGTGGAAATACT
The DNA here is from genome assembly GCA_963921515.1 of Calotriton arnoldi. Lineage (NCBI taxonomy): Eukaryota > Metazoa > Chordata > Amphibia > Caudata > Salamandridae > Calotriton > Calotriton arnoldi. The sequence continues at coordinate 346,311 of CAWUFW010004759.1, forward strand.
TATAACCGGATTGTTTATAGACAGGTGTCACTGGTTCACCTTTTATTGAATGTCCTCATTTAACAGTGTATGACTATTTCTTAGTGGGTTGGAGGAATGAGATTTTTAACTTTGTGTGGCGACTTTATTGGCCATGGGATCACAAGCACTTGATCGCACCCCTTAGAGCAAAACTGTTCGCTTTCAGCGGTCTAATTTTCGCTAAACCGGAAGTGGTCTTTATGCTGGTTACGTTGGTAACCAGGCGGACGCTAGGGAGGAACGTGCCGGCTCACTCCTACACACTTAAATAGACGCCGATGCAAGCGGTACCGCTACTGCTTGGATACCGAACACAGGATAAACTTTCTGACTCTTGAAGTAAGTACCTGTAATGGCCGCGTGCATATTGATATCTTGAGTGGGCCCTGACGCTATTGAGACGATCGCATGGCGATCTTTATTCGGTTGGATAGTATGCTTGACTATGTTTTTTTATGGGCGCATCGCTAACTATGCGATTTTTGTTTAGTTACATTGACCTGTTAGGGCTCTTTCCTTAGCATTTCACGGATAATTTGAAGACGGGAGTATGGCTACATTAACGTTATTACCATACGACCATGGATACTGATCTTTACGTTTTGAACGCTGTTGGTACTGGCTCTTTCTAGCCAACTTTGAATATCTTAAGCTCCTTGCACTGTTATCATTAACTAAATAGATGTTGTTTTTTTGCTCCTTACATAATATAGACTAAGTGGTGTTTGGGATAGGCTTTACTATGTTAGGGTATATTTGTGTCCACTTAAGCCATTTTTATCAGATCTCTCGCATATCAATCATGGATATTCCGCTTACATACTGGTTTGGTCACAACTAGTAGTTCCCATCTCCTTTACCTCGTCTTATTGGAAATTGTACCGACTATTTGGAGACGCCGGGGACTAGCAGGATACGGAGGCCTTGTGACATACCGAATTCATTAAGGTATGCTTATGCTGGATTCATTTATTTACTAAGTGCTGTTACAATTAGAAATGGCCTCTTATTGTTCTGGCCTTTTCTTTTGTCTTTGCACTATTCATGTAGGGCCAGGATTCACTGCCCTATTTTCACTGGCTTAACAGTGATTATTGTTGACCAAGGTGTTTATTTTACTGCACTCACCATACCTAGCCTGAATGATCTCTATCTGTATCTAGGCCTGGGGACATAGGAATTATCGATTATAACAAGTGACGCTCTCAGACGCCGGTCTCTGTTGGTGCTCTTTTGATCTGAACTCATGCATCAACTATTGAATCTTAATAACTTTGGTAAGCTGCTGGAGCTGGATATGCGTGTCTCTTTCTGGTATGCAATTGGGATGCACTTCTCTGTTTGGGGATCCTCACAATGGTTTTAATCTTTTTAAATTTTTAACATTTTCAAACAAAACTTGCGCTGTTAAAAGCACTATTTCGCTGTTTTTACACTGATCACAACGAGTTCACAAATCTGTAGTTTTACCCTACACGGTTGGTTCTTCTTCTGACGTTGACTCTACTTATTCTTTTCTTTGGACGTGACAGTCCAGGTTTACTTTACCTGTTTAGTAGCGTTCTTCTGTCATGAACAAACTGTTCAATAGGATTTTAAAATGAGTTATGTTGTATGTATTTACAGCCCTGAAGAAGCCCTCTTGAAGGGTGAAACGCTTTGGCAGTATCCTAAAGTGTTTAAAGGATATTTCAAATAAAGGACTTACATCGCACACCAACAGTACCTGAGGAAGAACTCTTCTTTGTATGTTAAACCATTGTTGTTTTTCTGTGTTGCCTCTCATCAGCCCTTTTGTTCTCTTGTATTTATCTGTGGCCATGTGGCAGCTGGCCATTTGAGGTGGGCAATATGTGTGCTGAAAAATACTAGTGACTAGCCTAGGTGGTGCAGTTGTCGCTAACCCTGCTGCCTTTCTCTTGCGTGGAATATCTGCAGTTTTTGGACATTTAGTAAACTGCAGATAGTCTAAGGTAGATCTATCTGGTAGAGAACATATAATATGATAAAAAGGGTGGGGAGAAAGAACTGTCGTACTGGTCATTCCATTTTCAAACAGAATTTGGTGCTTGGAAATCTGGATGCACCGAAGGTGTCATGAAATGTACACTGCTATGTAGGATTATCCAATAGAAGCTCAGGGACCGGCAAACAAAGTGAGATAATTGCTGATTTATCGTAGGTTACTTGGAGCAACCTTTTCACCTACCTTACTAGGCCTTTCTATTTTCACTAAACAATGAAGGTGCTTAGAAACAATGTATGCGATTAAAGCACTTGGAAAAATGGGATTAGAGGTTTATGTCGACCACTGTTTTGCTGCACTGCACGGGAGGCATCCGAGAGAACATTGTTAATTACTGCGAATTGATTTTGAGAGCTGTGCGAGTCATATAAATACAGTATCTGATTTGCTGTCACTCACTCCCCAAAACAAAGGGGGCGTTGATAGAAACACAATTAAGAAAATAGCTGGTCTTATTTAGCAGCCTGTTTCTTGACTAAAAAGCCTTTGCATTCCTGTTAGATTTGGGGGTCTCTAGTTGGCATAGGTAGGTACCTGTGACAAATAGGGACCCTTGCGCCTAGTCAGGGTGAGGGGCTACACTCCTAAAATAACCCCTGCTCACCCCCTTGGTAGCTTGGCACGAGCAGGCAGGCTTATCTCAGAGGCAGTGTGTAAAGCATTTGTGAACACATACAGTAATACAGTGACACACTACAGATGGACACCACACAGGTTATATTATAAAAATAGTATTTTTATATAGACTTAACACAAGACCAAATGACAAAAGTCCACAATACTGTACTCAAAAATAGACTTGAAAAGGTTATAAAATAGTTCAGTTCTCTCAAGTTGTAGATGCGACACTTTACTCTCAATGTACCTTGAATGCGTAACGCAAAGAAAACAAAAGGGTCGCAGGGAAGGTGATGCGTCGGTTCCATACACTCAGGGGAGTGGATGTGTTGGTTCCTTACTGCTGCGCAGGGGAGTTGATGCTCGCTTCCTTACTGTGTGGGGAGTTGATGCGTCGGTTTCTTACTGCTCTCCGGTGCGATGCGACAGATGGCACCTCGGTGTGATACTCTTCTCCGGTGCGATGCGATAAAAATGGCGTCTTGGCTGCGATGCGACAACGTTGGTGTGATGCGTGCACGCCCGACGGCCGTGCGGCGACTCGATGATCTTTGGAGCCGCGACAGGCCCTGCGACGCGCTTCTCCGGTGATGCGACGATGTCCTCTGTGGCAGCGTCCCGCTTCTCCGGCGATGCGCCGCGCTTCGGCGATGCCATGATGACCGCGGCAGCGGCGTCTCGCTTCCTCGGCGATGCGATGACAGCGGCTGCGGCAGCGACACGGTTCTCGTCGTTGCGTCGCACTTCCGGCGCCCAGCGACACGCAGTCTCTCAGAAGGCCCAGCACAACAGCAGGCACTTCAATTCCCAGCAAGGGAATTCAGGGGAGAGCTGGTTGGTGAAGTCTTGTATCCCTGAGACTTCAGGCAGGAGGCAAGCTCTGGTTCAAGCCCTTGGAGATTCTTCTTCAAGTTGATAGAAAGCACACTCAGTCCTTTTCTCCTTTCTTTGGCAATGAAGCAACCACTGCAGGCCAACCCCCAAACACACAGCACAGGGGTAGTCTCCTCCTTCAGCTTCCTGGTTCTTCTCCTCAGCAAAGGTTTGTCTTGATTCCCAGAAGTGATCTAAAGTTCTTGTGTCTGGGTCCCAATATTTATACTACTTTTCTCTTTGTTCTCTGAAGGCAGAGAGGCCTTTGCCTAGTCCAAACCAGTTCTGGTCAGTCCTGGAGCACTTTGTTTACAGGACTCCTTCTCTTCCTTTGACAGTGCAGGCCAGGGACATCAGACACACCACAGGAGGTGGAGCCAGCATTGTGGAGGAAAGGCACAGCCCTATTCAGGTCCCAGGTGCAACTCCTCCCTCCTATCTGCATGAAGATCTCTCTATTCTACTCTGTGCTGACTCACCCTGTCTCCTGGAATCCCCCAGCCCCTGTCACTCAAACTCCAGACAAGGAATACACAACCTAGCAGAGGCAGGCTTGGATAGTTTAGGCAAGAAAATACCTACTTTCTAAAAGTGGTATTTTCAAACACAGAATGTTAAAACCAACTTCACTAAAAGATGTATTTTATCATTCTGAGTTCAGGCATACTAAACTCGAATTTCTACCTGGTTCCCTGAGTCAGTTAGGATTATAAGATGTAATAATCTAACTGCCCATTCTGGCCTATGGGGAACAGGTAGCCTTGCAATAGTGAAAAACGAAAATGGCTGTAATTCACTATTAGGACATGCCACACACATCAGGGCATGTCCTACCTTTTACCTACAATGCACCCTGCCCTTGGGCCTACCATAGGGGTGACTAATATGTATAAAAGGGAAGGTTTAGGGACTGGCAAGTGGGTGCACTTGCCCAGTCAACATGGCAGTACCAGACTGCACACAGGCCCCTGCAATGGCAGACCTGAGACACACTTTACAAGCTGCTGCGGTGGGTGGCAAAATCAGTGCTGCAAGCCCACCAGCAGCATTTGATTTACAAGCCCTGGGCACACGCAGTGCACTGTACTAGGGTCTGACAGTAAGCCAAACAAGCCAATCATGGAGTCACTAATCCATACATCAATTTACCATAGGGAGCACTTGCACTGAACAGCAGTGGCACAGTGCCCAAAAACATCTAAAACCAGCAAAAACATAAGAGGCAACAGCAAAAAATGGAAGGGAGACCCACGCCAATGGTGCCAGGTCTAACAATTCCTTCGTCATCTAAGGGGCTTTGCTTTCTTGCCTCATGGATGAGCAGTGTTTACTAAATGGCACACTACAATGCAAGCCCATGACGTAGTATGACATAAAAATTGTAGTTCTGGTGCAAGGCGCTGTGACGCATCTCTGTCTTTTGAGTGGCAAAGTTAGTACTCCGTGATTCAAATTGGCTTTGCATTATGCAGGAGCCCAATACATTGGGGTGCACTTTAAAAAAGTGAAACTGTAGGAAAGTGCCCCTTTTTGCATGGTTACCCCCAATTTTTACCTGATATCTGATGCAACCTGACTTGATGTGCCCTGGGTCCCTGCCAATCAGGTTCCCAGGGCCTGTGTTCTTTCCCAAGACTGTACCTTTGTACCCACAATTGGCACATCTCTGGCCACAGGTAAGTCCCTTGTAAAAGGGTACAATGGGTACCAAGGGCACTGTGACCAGGGAAGGCCTCTAAGGGCTGCAGCACCTGTTGTGCCACCTTCAGAGGCCCTGTACCTTAACACCCACATTCTGCCATTGCAGGCCGAGTGTTTTGGTGCAGAGAAAAATGAAGAGTCAACATGGCACACATCCCTGTGTTCCATGACTGCAACACACTGCCTGAGGCCTAGGTAGGTCACACCTCTAGCAGGGTGCACTAGCCCTAAGGTGAGGGTGCAGTGGCATGAGTCTTGTGCCCCTAGAGTGTCTAAGACCATTCTTAGACATTGTAAGTGTAGTAAAGTCATAAAGAGTGAATAGTCTGGGAGTTGGTCATTACAAACTCCACAGCTCCATAGTGGCTTTTCCAAAAACTGGGAGGTTTGGTAGCAAACTTCTCAGCACATTAAACCCACACTGATGCCAGTGTTGGATTTAATGTAAAATGCACTTAGAGGGCATCTTAGAGTTGCCCCCTGAAAATCGACCAGCCCTGGTGTGGTTCCTGAGTGGCTACCCGCCATTTGCCACCATCAGACAGGTTTCTGGATCCCTGGGTAGAGAGTCTCCGCTCTCTGGGCTCAGAAACAAAGCCCATACTAGACAGAGGTGTCATGCCTCCTCCCCAAGGATGGGCTGGGTCCATGAAAGGGGTAGCTTCAAAGGGCTGCCGCCTTTGGAATCTGTTCCTGACTTTTGCTGCTCCCAGCAACTGACTCCCACTGGTTCTGACCACCAGTTTGGGTGGGGGAATCGTGGGAAAACCAAGCTAGGAAGAGAGATGTGCCCGCCTTTACTAACCCCACAACTCAGGTGGGGGAGGCGAGGTGAAGCACACATCTTAGTCCCCTCCATCTTGAATATGAGGAGACTCAGCCAATTAGGAAGAGGCTCACGCCCCCTCCCACTGGAGGGTGGCATAATAGGGTATGTAACCACCCCAAGGAAGGGACTGATTGGTCCCGACCTGCACACCCCTTCAATACCCCTAAATCTAATATTTAGGGGCAAGCCTGAACCATACCTCCTCAGATTCAAGGAAGAAAGAAGAAAGACCAAAGAGCCGTGCTGATCCAGGAAGAAAAAGAGGACACCAACTGCTTTGACCCCAGCCCTACCGGCCTGTCCTGTCTACGACCTGCCTACAGCAAGAAACTCGACAAGCCCAGCAGCCTGCAACCCCCAGAACCCGGAGGACCTGCCCTACAACCCTCTTACATACTCTGCCTCCCATGAGCACCGGATTTGCTCAAGCAAAGACTCACCCACAGAATCCAGATTCCGGCGAGTCCCCACCACTCTGCACCCAACGCTCACGGCCTGAGTTTGAGTGGCCCAACATCACAAGGAGGTCTCCCCAGCGATCCTGACCTGGGATCTGGTGATCCCCGACCTCCCTCAAGCTTCGAGATGAGGCCTTAAGCCTCAATCTGAAGGGTCCCCCTGACGGCGACCGGAGCTGGTAGGAAAACCCAATACCAAAAGACACGCCTGCATCCGACACCCCACAGCCTTGGGTGGCCCAGCGACGGTGTCCAGACATCCCCCAAGAACCCAACTTACCTCTCTAGCCAGTGGTCGCCTTCAAGAAGTCTCCCTGCCCGAGTCTGCAGAAACTGGTACACAGCATTTGTCTCTGAGTGTGTGTAATTAGTCCTTGATTGAGTGAATACAATAAATGCTTAACACACCCTCTGGATAAGCTTAATTGCTCGCCCACACTATCACGAAGAGAGCTGTCAATACTCACCTAATTTAGCCTCTGCTATACCTCTGCGGACTCCTTGGACTCTGTGCACACTATACCTCACTTTGGTATAGTATGTACAGAGCCAGCTTCCCATAGACACTAATTACCAGTGGTGGCTAGTGACATCTGAAAGTGATAGGGCGAGCAGGTCTCGTGGCCCATGGGGGCTACACATGCATGCCATGGAGAATGACTGCATCACAAATTGTAATTATGAATGCATTTGGTTACAGCTTGCGCTACCCCATTGAACATGTGGCACGCTACATCACGGGGAGTGCTTTGTTCCGAGGTGCTGTGTTTACGAGGACTATGTGGAGAGCGTTTTTGTGTCGCAAGAGAGTAAGCATTGTGTTGGGTCGTGGAACTTAAATTCCGGTAGAGGACAGCAAATAGAACACAAATATGCTCAGTGCAGGCATTCGAGCAGAGCACGCTTTTAACCCAATACTATGTACAGGTGCTGCTAATTACATCATAATTGCAGTGCACAGGCTATGACGCACCCACTGCAATGATCAGCAATGCATTCCAGGGCTTAGATTTAACAAGGCCCTCCAGTAATTAGATCTCAATATGCCGTAAATAAAAGGTCAGGAACAGCACCAAGCGTAGAATGGGCTTTGAAAACAAACTAAATCGCTCCATGTGCTTTCAAATCCCATGACCCTGTGAGGAGGCAAGGGTGACGTTGTGCCTCTCGACACTATAGCAAGGGGTTGTGAGGTGATTTTGGAACATAACCTTCACTGCCTGAAACAGGAGCACAGCAATGCTGCGAGGAGCTTCTGAGCCATCCCGCCCTTCCCCCCTCCTCAGCTCCTCACTCAATAAGTTATACTCCACACAGCAGATGCAAACAACTACTGCCCATCGAGATCAAAAACCTGGCAAAACAGCCACATCTAAATTTGAAACCACGCACACACCACCTCCTATACGGTATCCAGTCTGGATTTTCTAGTCAGAGCATGGAACTGAAACAGCATGTATTAATGTTGATGATGTCATTCTGACGTGATAAGAACGAAAGTACTACTTACCGACGTCGGTTTCCACCATTGGTGTCTTCAGAGAAGGCATGCTTGACACTCTGCTCCTATGTATTTTCACTACACTACAGTTCCCTATACACTGGCAGTCAATGGAACTCGGAACGCGCCTTAGCGCCTAGTACTTGTTCATTGTAATTTGAAGACAGGAAGAGAGCCAACGAACCTAACCAATCCTGGAGCTGCTCTCATGCATTTTCAGCATGAGAGTAGCTCCATGATTGGTCGGAGCAGACTAAGGCAGCGCTCCTTATCAGACTAGGAGCCTGTCTCTGCAGTCCGCCCGGCTGTTATACAGCTAACACTTGCTGCAGTCTGATAGCGCATGTCTGGCTGGCTGGTGCAAGCCAGCCGGCCAGTCCGACATGCGCACTTGGGCAACTGTGACCTTTCTGTGAGTCGGAATGGCCCGCCCTCATACTTGAAGAAGTGCACTTAATTGATAATGACCATTATCATTTTATTCAATTTTTGTTTTCTGCTGCGCTTGCAGCAGGCGCGGCGACACTCTCCCACCCTAGAGGAGGAACCGCTGATGCTAACTACTGATTCATTTTCCCAATCTAAAAAGTGGCTACTAATGAAGATAGTATCAGCCAGAAAGCCTCAAAAATGGATGGAGGTGTCTTTTAGAGAGGACTCCCAAAAGGAAAGTCAACTTTGCAGAGGATGACAACCAGATATTAATTACTGAGGTGACAAACAATGGTAAATATTTGTTTGTAACCTCCAAATTTCTCTTGTCTAAAGAATGAAGGTTTATGGCTACAATTAGTGGAGAAAGTATAACTGTAGCACCAACAAGAAGGAACATAGTTGAATGCAAGAAAAGGTGGCATGACTTCAAATGTAGGATTTAAGAGAAGCTGGCCAGGACCTGACGGCTGCATTGATCACAGAGGAGGCCCTGAAGTCTAGGAGTGCTGAATCCCATGGAGGAGCAGGAGGCATCACCAATATCATCACTCTTGATTGCCGGAGTCGGGGGTCCAGACACCCTGGAGCTTGAGACATTTTCAACTTATGCGGGTAAGGGTCAAACAAAGTTATTGGCCATATGCATTATTGTATTTATAAATGTACATGCTCTTTGTTGTATTTGTATTCTCCATAAAGGTTAAGTTTATAATATTCAGTACTGTTTTTTTGTTTTCATTCGACAAAGGTGTAGATTTACTAAGATTTTGTGGAACACCATTCTGCAAAGGAATTTGCCGTGCTGCATTGCATTGGAAGAAACAGAGAGAGTAGAAGTGTGCAATATCTAAACAAATATGGTGCACTTTTTCTCACTCCCTGTGATGGTGCATTGTGTGTAGCCTATGGGCAATGCAGGCCCACTTGCACCATAGTACAGGGTGCAAGCGTGACAGGCGGCATTATTTTACTACACCAGAAGATACCTTTCTGCAAAAAATTATTCTTAATTTTCCTCTTTCTATGTGTGATGCTGAATGCTTATATCTAATTCCTGTTCACAAGTGCAAGTAATGTGGGTGTGCGTATACATTACTGATTGTAAACATGAGAATGTGCTATTGCAAGATTTTTTGACTCCCAGATAAAAAGTAGCTACATACCACAAATGCTCTGTATTTCCCATAAAAAATATGTTTCAATGAAAGGTTAATCAAGGTTGAATGTGATTTGTTCAATTGTAAATAATATACATTTTGAGACAGTCTTTTTTCATTCTATTGTGTTTTCTTTAATATTTTGAGATAAGCTCTATATGTACAATCAACTAATGCAACACAGTACTGCAAAATAAATTGTTGTTTTGTGTTATATGGACGAGAGTACAGTGATTCTACTAATGGGTTAATATCTGGTGTTGTAGTCCTGTGTCATTGTTTTGTTAGACTTTATGTTGCCATGTGGCTATGCACACTACATGCCATCATAATGGAAGGTTGCCTGCCTTGTGTTAACTATACTTTGAATACTTTGGATACATAAAGATGTACCTTTCTGTCATAAATAAATGAATAATGGTTTTACTCTCCGTGTGTGTGGAGTAAAATGCAGCTAACATGCAAAGAGGAATACATTTGAGAGTAGTGTTAACATGTCTACGATTTATCTATGACTTTAGGAGATCCTGATAATGTTCACTTATCTCTTTTTACACAGATTTGTAATTTTTAATATTTTCTCGGAGCCATGGGTGGTTACATAAGAATGTGCATGCTCCATCCATTATACATTCCATTGTTGCTAACAAAAGCAAGTGAGTGTATTTTACCTCTTTGGCTAAAACAGTGTGCTCGATAGAATACTAATATTAACAGCTGTAGGATTGAAATTATCAACACAACACTTTACATTATTGATTCCTCAATAATAATTGTTATAAGTTCGTAAATGTATTCTTATTTTTTCCTAAAAAAGTAACCTTTAATGATTTCTTTAGAATGCCTAACTGGTCAATATCTAGTTAATATCAAAACAAATAATGTCAGTACAGAACTTTGTACAATGACATAAGTTCTGTTGTTCAGAGTTAGAAAATGAACTTCTAATACTTCTTTCATCTTCTGTTTCAGAGAAACAACAAATTTATCCTGAGTTGTGACCTGCCACTGATGTTTCTCCTGACCTCGACTCCTACCTGCCCGCCATGGATAATGAAATATTCACCCAAATTCTGAACCCTTTAAATGATTCTCCTCCAATCCTGGCAAGTGATAAAGACGTTGCTGTGTCTCCAAATGATCCAACCCAGTCTTCTTCACAATCACAATCACCACCAGCCAAGCATGCTCCAGAACATAAGGCTGATGCTGAAGTTATGTTTGAGCGAAATGTGTTTGGTGCATAACATCGGCTGGTGGAAGAAGACAAGTTAGGGATGGAGACATTAGTGGGCACTATAGAGGGAGTCCAAATGAGTCTTAGCCCTATCAACGGCTTGGCAGAGTCTATTTCAGACACACATGGAAATGATAAGTCTTTAGCTGACACTGCCAGTGTCATAAGGGACAAGAGTGAACAACAACACCCTTCTCCCTCATGCACTAGTGATGTCACACAACTAGGGCTCATCAGTTCCTCCATCTAATCTTTACATCGGGGAATGGAGTCTAAGAGGGATTCCTTCATTGCCATCGCGAGTGCACACAACAGCAACATAGTTGCTGTGATACAAAATCAGCACACCCTTGCCACGGAATTTCATGCAGCCTTCATTGTGCTCACTAATTGGTATATCTACCTTGTGCTCTACATCCTCTTCCTCTGATGATTTAGCAGTGAACCTAGGTCCTACTATGCCTGCTCCTCAACCTCTATCTCCACCACAACCTCAGGAGCCTGCTGATTCGCCATTTGATGAAGATGTAGCTTTCACTACTTTGCAATGCATGTCTGAACTTGTCAGTAAATTGCTTCCCTCGCTGCACAGCTCCGCCTGTTAGCTGTTGCCCCCTGACCCTTTCAGGTCCTTAGTTCAAGGCCCTCATCCCTGGTGGTTCAGTGGGGAATTTATCTCTTCACTCTGCCCCTCTGTTTTTCTGCTTTCTGCTCCACTGCTCTTTTTTCACTTTCCTTTTATCTATTATTGCTTTTTCTTCACTTTCTCTAATTTCTCCTCTTTCTTGCGCCTTTTTTCCCTTTCTGTGTCTTTGCTGCTCCTTGTCCCCTGCGGCCCTGCCCCCCTCCAGTGCCGTTTTCCTGCTTCCCAGCTGTCCAGCCCTCCCCAATCACTACTTAATGGCAGAAGCCGCAAGGCCGTGCCTAAGGCACGCCAAATGCAAGCCCGTGTGTGCCCATCCGCACCTGGACCGCGCCCAGCGCTACGGACCGTGGTCCTCGGACCATCCACCGCTATGACTCCAGCACCCTCCTCGCACTCAACCCCAAACGGTCCACCGCCTGCCACCTTGCATCACTGGATAACACCCAAGGCCTGTTCACCTGCCGCAACTGCGCCTTCTCCTCCCTCTGCAAACCAGACCCGCCGACCGCACAAACATCAAGAACCAGACCTCAGATGCATCCTACTCAACACCGCTCCCTCAAAAGGCATGCCATGGAGATCTGGGACCTGCTCGACTCCATCTCCCTCTACATCACCTTCTTCACGGAAACCTGGAAGAACCCCACCTCAGCCCCGGACATGGCAACCGCTATCCCCGACGGCTACAAAATCATCGCGTCAACCGACCCAGAGAAGGAATCGCCATCGTACACACAACCACCCTCAGAACCAGCTCTGACGAGCACTCACCCAACATGGAGCACCTCCACTTCCATTTCCAGATCCAGATCAACCCTAACGCCACCCTCTGTGGCACCCTCGTCTACAGACCTCCCGGACCCTGCCCCCCTTCAGTGAAGGCATAGCTGACTTCATCGCTCACCACGCTCTCGTCTCAACGGACTAGTTCCTCCTCGGTGACCTCAATTTCCACCTGGACAACCTCGACGACCACAACACCTCATCCCTACTGGAGAACCTTGCCACCAACAGACTCAAACATCACATAGTCACATCTCCAACCCACTCAACAGGACACACGCTCGACCCCATCCTCTCCGCAAGCAACAACATCTCCATCAGCCACGCCTCCAGCCACACAGGACTGACCACCACTGCATCCACTTCTCCTTCACCAAACCCACCATAAGCCATCACACCCACCCCAATCCTCGCAGAAGCTGGTACAAGGTCACCGAAAACCAGCTCACCACCTCCCTCAGCAAAACTCCAACACTGACATCCACGGATGCCAACACCTCAGCACGCAACCTCCACCGTTAGATCTCCAACTGGGCCACCACACTGGCTCCCCTCATGAAACCCTCAGGCAAGCAACCCTCCAAGAAAGTCAGCTGGTTCTCCCCCACTCTCCAAGAGTCCAAGCGCACCTGCAGACAACTCAAGAAAAAATGGAGGATGTTGGACTTGGCCGTTTTTACAGGGTCATCCCTAAACTTTTTGCCTTTCCCCTAGCCTTTTCTCTGACATGGTGTTGGTGGTTTTAGACCTCTGGGCACTTTAGCACTGCTGTCCAGTGTAAAGTGCGTGTGCTCTCTGTGTTATGTATGGTAAGATTGGCCTGCCCTCCCATAGGAATGCATTGGGGATTCCCTGATAAGTGTTTCAGTGGTAATCCCTGAGTTGAGAGGAGCAGCGTGGTCGAGTTTGGTATGTTTGAAATAGTAATAATAAATGCTACGCAATGGTCTGCGCAGATTTATTATGACTATTTTAGAAATGCCACTTTTAGAAGTTGGCATTTCTGTGTGCTATGTGTCTGCCTGCCTGATGTGAATTGCATGTCTGGCTTGCGAGTGACATGGGCTGGGAGGTGTGTGTGGCTCCAGGAGGGGCAGGGTGAGTCAGCACTAGGCTGATTGGGACATCTGCATTGGGAGTAGTGGGAGGAGTAATCCCCTGACCTGAATAGGTCTGTGCCTGCTAGGTGAATGCTGGCTCCGCCCCCCTGTGGTGTGTCTAAGGACCGAGCCCCTATCTGACAAAGGAGGGTGTGAGCACAGTACACAGAGTGCTCCAAGACCCCCCAGAACCAGTTCAGACTGGTTACCCCAAGCCCTGTGCCAGGGCAGACAAAGCAAAAGTGGTATATAAATATTGGGGCTGTGACCCCATGAGGTTGTGCTTTTGTGGGTGCCGTTTGGTGCCTATTTGCGGCCGGCCTGCCAGGAGGAACTGCCGCTGGGGATGGACTGGCTGCCCTGCTATGCAGCTTGAAGGGTCTGTTTGCCATGGAGCCCCAGCGTGCTGGCCTGCCTGTTGCTTTCTTTGCCTAGCTTTGTGCCCTTGAACTTTGGGACCCAAAGCGCCTCGTGAGTGCTGCACAGTTCTCTTGTGCTCCAAGACGGGGAAGAGTGCTGGTGCTTTTGCAGCGTGGCGCTGCCTGCAGAGGGACTCCCGAGCGTAGGGATTCCCCCGTACTTCCAGGAGTGCAGCGGGAGCCTACCCCGCACTTGCGTGCCTTCCAGAGTGAGGATTCCCCGAGGGAAGCGGGAGCCCACCCCGCACCTGAGTTTATTCAAAGGCGGGAGTCTACCCCGCATTTGTGAACTGGAAACAGAGCGCATTTCTGAGAATGGGCCGCCGCACCACGAGCGGCGACCCGGAAGCCAGGCAGGCTGCCTGGTTGTGGGCGGAGCCGCGCCAGCCCTGAAAGTCAAGCGGGGCTCCCGTGTGGAAGAGAGAGCCCCGTGTGTAGAGTCCAGGAGGAGGCTTGCTCCATTATTTCCCAAAGAGGGCTTCCACGGTGCCCATGCGAGCGGGTGGCAGACGCCTGATGCCACCTTGTTCCACTTGTTGAACCTGCGGGAATCGGCCCGCAAGGCCGGAAGTCAGGCACACTTGTGCCTGCTTAGGGGCGGGGCTTCCAGCAGGAAAGGGAGTGCCCCGCGTGGTTCCTGGTGACCGGCGAGAGGGAAGAATGGTCCAGAGCCCTGCGGGCGCCCCTCTGCTGCATCCTGCCTTTTTTTTTGCTCGTACACGGAGCCGGTGAGAGGAAGAAGAGCTCAGCCCCCAAGGAACGGTGAGTGGGGCTGAGCTTGCTATTACCAAACTCCGGTCACCGTGAAGGTAGGAGCATTTCCTTCTTGGCAGTTTGGGGGCACAATGTAATGCAGTCTCAGGGGGGTACTTAGGCGGCACGGAGAGTGCCAGTACCGAGTCAGTTTGTGCTGCTTGGTGGTGCCGATTCAAAGCACCGGAAGGCCCCCCCCTTGGGTACAGTGGTGTCAGGGCTGATTTCTTTGTCCACAGCTGCCCCGCCTGACAGTGGGCAGCTGTAACGTTGCGCATTTGTTTGAAGAGTCCTAGTGGGGCTGGAGAGGCGCAGTGGTGCCCATGTTTCCACCACTGATCCCAGCTGCCCTGCGAGAGCGCAGGCAGCTGCACCGTGGGGCATGTTTGTTAGAGAGCCCCAGTGGGTGCCCAGAGGGCACCGTGAGTGCCAAGGCCTACAGTAATTTTCACAGCTGTACAGCCATTAGTGGCAGCTGCAATGTTTAGGTCTGCGCAATTGCGCACTTTTGGATTCTGCTGCATTGGCAGCCCAAGCCCTGACATTTTGGACATAGGGCATTTGAGGCCTCTGAGAAGGCCAGTTGGACTGTATGAGGTTATTGCATACTGCGTGTATGCTGGTGAGGCCTAATGCGTAATGTGTTTATGCTTATGAGGTTATTGCAAACTGCGTGTATGCTGGTGAGGCCTAATGCATAATGTGTTTATGCTTATGAGGTTATCGCATACTGCGTGTATGCTGGTGAGGCCTAATGCATAATGTGTTTATGCTTAGGAGGTTATTGCATACTGCGTGTATGCTGGTTACGCCTAATCTGATGCGGAGTGCATAATATGATTTATGTTGCAGGATATAATGCTGAGTACAGTGCTTGCCAGTAATTACTGGTTGTGTTCTACATTTATTATTGGGTCTACATTTACTATCTTTACTTTGTGATGGTTCTGACAGTGGCCCAATTGGCCCTGTCATGTGTACATAATCCCCTGTAAATATTGCCTAGTGCCAGTTGGCACAGTGTATAGTGTGTGATTACTATTCTAATGTGTTTATGATAATACAAAGGCTATTTTTATATATAACCTTGTGTGGAGTTCCTTTTGTGGTGTGCCTAGTATGTTGTTGCTGTGTGTGGTTGTGCAAACGCTTTACACACTGCCTCTGAGATAAGCCTGTCTGCTCGTGCCAAGCTACCAAGGGGGTGAGCAGGGGTTATCTTAAGCATGTAACTCCCTTGCCCTGACTAGAGTGGTGGTTTATGCCTGGCTTTGGCGCAAGCCTTAGCCAACCAGAAATCCCATTTCTAACATTGGTTGTCAGCGGTGAGGATAGGACTTGCGTTTTCGCAGTACCACAGCGACAACTGGTTGCACTACAAACTCTGCATTTAGATAGTCACAAGTTTGGGGATTATTGTTTCTGATTTTGTTTTAAGTATCATTGCTTTGAAATGTGTTCTCTTGTTGCACTATGAGTTGGGGGTCCTGCCAAGGACAGAAACCAGAGAATCTGAAGGAGGATACTACCCATATGCTGCGTGTTGTTGGGGTTGGCCTGCAGTGGTGACTTAATTGGCAAGGAGAAACTAGCTCAGGAGGGTAGATTATCCCCTAAGTGCAGTTTGAGTTTTCTGTATTCCCCAGTAAGGGTGGATCCAGTGGTGGCAGGAATATGGAGTCCAGTGTAGGAAGTCCCATTCCCAGAACCCGGAAGATGGTACCTAGTTCCCAGTTAGAGGGGTACAGGTTGAGATTCAGGGACAATAAGATACTGTCTCACCAGTCTTGGGGGGAGTGTGGATGAGTGTTGTGATGCACTGGATGATTGGGTGCGAGTTCTCTGATCCTGTTAAAGATTGCAGGAATCGCTGTTAGCATGAGCTGAAAGCCATTTTGTACTTGGCAGCCATTTTAGTTAGCCATGTGCTCGCCATGTGCTTTCTCCCTCTTCCAGAGTCTTGCACATGCTCAGAGGGGCCTAGCTGGTAGAATGCACCTGCTCCTAGTATAGAACTGTCAGGCTATTCTTACTGATGTAAGCAGTTTAGTCTCCCCTCCCACTTTGTGGAGCAAGCAAATTTTGTATACCCATATTAGTCAATAAGCATGCTTGTATGTGCTAGGACCTCCCCTTGATTTTATGCTGACTATATAACAAATGCATATATAAGGACCCTGTTCTCTGCACTCATTAGAATGCCTCCTACAGTGGCCTGCGGGTACCGTAAGACGCAATCTCCCTCATCTGAGGTTATTAAAACATGTTTTTTGATATTACAGCTTCCGTGCCAATCTTTTCTTTGTTGGTCTTAAGGACCAGATGTATCAGTGAACCCCTAAGAAGGTTTTTATTTCTACAAATGGCGCCCGAAAGTGGACCTCATCGGTGCAGCGGCTATCCAAGGGAGTGGTCTTGAAGGGAGACAGTAATCTACTGAGGAGTACAGGACAGGAATCTACTGAGGAGGTACCCTGCGCACGGAGATTGTTTGTCTTCCAGCCCAGTATATTTCTGGTCTTCCTGATCTGATCCTCCAAGTGTTTGCCGCTCCCGACTGAGAACTTCTTTGGCGTGAGTATTTTAAAACGACCGTTAGGTCACTCAGAACTTGGCAGTTGGAAGCTGGAGACTTTGGTAAGGTTGCTGGAGCAACACTTTTGTTTGGAATGACTTGGCCAAGATTTTGGTTTGTTTGTTTGTTTTGCTGCAGCAAATGAAGGCAGGTAATGAGGAGATTTTTCTCTAACTTTGAAAACTTGAACGGCACACATTGTGTTAAGTGTCACTTGGAGTATAATATTATATATGTTATAATATTCTTGACATGCCTGCTTCTAGCACACTTCGTAGAAAGTGTTGCTGTCTTGGAGGTACCGATATGGATTTAGGAAGTACTCAGCTGACTCCCCTCAGAGGGGATACCTAAATAGGTTTAGGTATAGTAAAAAGATATTTCTTCCTTGGTGACTAAGTACCCCATGGAACTAAATATGTACATAAAATGGATCCGGATCTGCGCACTTAGTAACATTCATAAGTGGTGATATGCAGAGCGCTTTTTGAGTGTTCTACCAGCCAAAACTGGCGAATTTGGTGTATTTTGGCTTCTTGACCATGGAACAATTTTTTTGGGCTACTTTTGAGAGCTCTTCTTGTAAATATGACTTACAATTAGTATTTACAAATAGTTTGGTCTTGCGTACAATTTGTAAGCTGTCTTAAAGTCCTAAGTGTTGATTTGTGGGTTAAATGTGTGTTTCAATGTCTATGTGGTTTGACATTGGTGATACTTGTGTGAGTAAATAGCGATTGCGCTCTTTGTGTAAGAATGGCTAGCTTTAAGCGCGCTGTGTTGTGTGTTCTGAGTGTATGACCCCCTTCTGTAAAATGTCTGGAATGAGCTCAATGAGTTTGTTTATATTTTTTTTGCTGTCATCATTCTGTTATGCAAACTGTCATTTAATTACTTACATATTAAATAAAAATCCAGAAATGAATTATATAACATATGCTAAATAGCTGCATGTTACTATTAAATTGACAGAGTAAGACACTATACATGTGTGCAAATTGCCACAATGCTAAAGATAAAATTAGAATTCGTATTCAATAGGATTAAAATAGGCCTCATACAGAGGAAGAAAAACGAAATTGTGTGTTTTGTAATCAATAGACTAAAATACAACGTTACAGCATTTTCCTTAGATACATTGTATTAGACATTAAAAGGCATGCACATCATCTGAGTGAATTTGGTCGTTGCTGAACTAAATACACATTATAGAAAGATAGATTTGACTGCATTGAAATGCCTCAGTTTTTAAATAGACTGTGACATGCTTTTCTTTCAGCACCCGAGAAAAAAGCTTTCCAACAGCTGTGTTTAAACTGACTAACTGAAAAGAAACTGTTTGACACAGCAAATGGGGATTTAACTCTGTCAGGGTATTTCAAATAATAAAGGGGTTTTTTCATGAGAAAGGCGTGAAAATTCGACGCCTGCTGACAAACAACAGCTGCATAAATAGCATATGGCTATTCCTGATCGCGGCCACAGACAGGAATGCTGAGTCAGCGAAATTTTAAGTCAGTGTAAAACTGGTATGAAGGCCTGCATTATTTTAAAAGTTTCAAAAAACCAGTTTCATTATTTTGGATAACAGAGAACAAAATTGAAAGTAGGGATTTCCTTTCTTAATGCCTTTTTTCATAAGTACCTCTGTGGTTCTGATGTTAAATAATAACTGTCCTTTAAAAAGTGGCGCAGACTTTTCATGTTTCAAGTAAGGCTTCTGTGCTTAGGGTTATACATGAATGCATTTAAATATGATAGGCTACGAATGAAGCTTGCTTTTCAAATGTGGAATCATCAAAATGGTTGGTTTTGATAAAAAAAAAAAAATTAATTATATGAAAAAAATATATTATTAAAAATAAATGCTTTAAATTCGTTTTTTCATCTTTATAAAGCCTAATCATCATACTGTGAATTCCTAGCATCAAAGTTGGATTTAAGCAGTGCTGTACCATAATAGCAGGAACCTTAAATGTGACATGTCACTTTACCCAGCCGTACAAAACTCATTTTTTAAGGGTATACCTTATACATTTCTGATTTCCCATTCCTGGGCTATCTAGAGAACACTCTGGGGGTTCCTATTATGCAAAAATATTGTAGGATATTCATTTTTAAGTGCCCCTACCACCAAAGTCGAAATTGAGCAAAATTCACAATTTTACAAGCAGTTCTACCACTCAGGGCAGTTTTTAACCTGCTCTCAGGCTTCAATAAAGTATACATATGCCAGTATAGAACAAACAGCTGACCTCTGTATTACTAGACTGCACACCACATACTGTACACAAATGAAAATAAGTATACAGAAACCAGCAGACGTTATTATCCTACCTTTAAATTATTGGCAAACGGACCGGACAGGACTGCCTTTCAACCGTGATTCTCCAGAGTTGCTTTGCATTACAAAAACCGCATGGCAAGCCTTGCACAAAAAAAATGACCAGCTGCTGAACGGGTCAAAGGTTGGAGTTCTGCATTTAGCAACTTAGCAGGGTGAAGGGTAAGGTTTGCTTGGCCACTTCGACCTCTGAAAAGTTTTTGAAAGACGAGATGACAGCGCAGAGAGAGGAATGAGAAGCTTTGCTTCCTATTTTTGGCAAACACACGTTTTGCGCAGTCATATGAAACGAAGGAAAAGCAGCCCTGAGTTGAGCATTGATCTGTCATGTATATAAAAATAATGGTTTTAGTTTAAAGAATACTGTGTAGGGGCTACGATAAGGAGGAAATGGATTTTAGTTTGCATTCATGCGCCCTCATGTTAATCTAGTACAATTGCTCAAGGAATTGGTACATTGGTTACTAACGCTTTCCACAGTACTCAATGTGCTTGTGTTAGGCTGAATCAGAGAATAGCCACTTTCTAAGATATCTCCTACAAGTTTGTTTGTGCCCAGTTGCTACAAATAGGGGTTGAAAGTGTTGACAGAAGTGAAACCTGTTTCAGGTTTTCCTACTGTCAAAATGGGGGAAGGAGGCTAGCTCCTCTACAAATTAAGGGTAGGCAAAATTATGTTTTCTCTCTTCTTTTTCTCACTCTTTCTTGAGTCTGTCTAAGCTGTCTAGGAAATGGCCATATGACAGTTATTGGCTATTCTGTAATACTGTTTTAAAATTGTTAGAATTAATAAAATGATGAAACATATAAGCTATGTTACTGCCCATCCTGTATGAAAGAATGAGTAGAACAGATTGATGTTCCCTTATTTGATCTTTAAGGGGAACTGTATAGTGGGGGTTTCTGTTCAAAAATCTCAGGTGGCAACACTATTATTGTTTATGTTATTCTCATGTTCTATACAGTTTTGCAAGGGCATTGCTAGTCTTTTATTAGCTAGTCTCTGTCAATAAGCTGACAGCCCTTATTAGAGCTGGAGATAGGGTTTTTTTTCCTTTTGAAAATGATGTTGCATAGTCCGGATCGTAAAAAGTACAATGCAGGAAAGACGCCTATGTGATCCTTAGCAAACATTTTGAAGGAAAATATTGTTTTATAGAAGTTTGTTTGTCATAACATGTTCTGCTGGATAAAATGTACCCACTATGTTGAAGTTTAGTTCTTTTTGCAATAAGAATCCCTGTTAAATTAGCAGTTTTAGATTTTCCTGCTGCGCCTATAACATGAGAGCATGGTCCTAAGCATAACATGTAAGAGAAATTATTTTACAAGTGTCTGCAGTCCTGTACAAGTAATGTAAAATCTATGAGTAAAAGTGTAGAACATTTCCTTTTTCTTGAGGGTTCTTCAGATTAGTAATATAGGAATACACCAATGTAAGTATTTGGAGTATGTCTGTATTGTTTTTCTCTTTTCCTCAGAATTTAGTAAATGAACACAGACTTCCTTGGCTGTTTGGGATTGGGTGATGTATTACTCTTGTCAGTTCACCAAAACGTTCCTTTTATACTTGCCAATAGGTCCAGGGTTTTCTACTCTCAGATAGATGAAGTGGTTCTTGGGTGCCTTGCTAATGTATGGGGCGCCCCAAGACTAAGGAAGTATTCTGTTGTTAGATTATTTCTGTGCCTTGTCTAAAGACCTCTTGTTCTGTCCACCAATAGATATTTGCTGCCTTACAACCATTGCCAGAGGGGCCCGGACATCAGATCCAGCCTGGGAGTCAGCGCCAGTCCAGCTTGCAGTCAAAACAAAAGGAACCAGCACAGGTGTTGCTGGCAACTAGGACCTCAGTGAAGGCAGAAGCACTGGGACGTGAAGTGTGTACCCCTGCCACTGTCTTGGGCGAAAGACGGGGTTACAAATCAGGATGGAGAAATCTTTGTGTGGATCCAGTTTTTGATGCCCAGCTGAGAGAGTCACAGAACGACAAGGACGGCAAGGAGGCTTTTGCTTGAGGTGACCCCCTTTGAAACAAGGGTTGCTTCAGGCCTTTGAGTCCTGGTCCCAAGTGAATGCAAGTCTACGCCTTTGTTTGTTGATCAAGGGATGCCTGAGCATATTGGCTACAATTTGTGGCCCCAACAAAAGAGCAGTGCGCCAGAGGTGCAATACAGGAGTTAGGGAAGGACTTGAGTTTAGGGTACAGGTGCTGTGCCCTTGGTGCCTGTTAGATTAAAGTGAAGAAAACTGGTGCACTGCCTGAGACACTGGACAGGATCATTGAGGGTATTTGCCCTGGGGGGTGATTGCCCTATCCTGAAAGAAAGACTTTTCCTTCTCCGTGATTCTTGAGTTGCGAGTTGTGCAGCTCCACCGTGGGAACAACAAGAGCCTGCCTGTGAGGCTCAAACGGACACAGGGAGAAGACTCCCCTCTGGTTGGTTGTACTACAATTTCCCAAGGACTCTTTTTTTTGTTAGTAATGTACCCCTTTGGTCGTCCCATTTTTGAGGAGGAGCAGCCCTTTGCGGCTCCTTGTCCTAATTCCAATGGCCTTGTGTGGTCCTCCTGGTCCCCCGGAGCCAGGATTGTTTTTGTAATAATATGTCTGACTGCATTAATATTTTTTTTAAGAGTAATGTTTATTCTGCACGAGAAAAGTTCATCTGAGCATGTTACTTTACTCTTTCCTTAAGTATATTAATTGATACTTTAGCCATCATAAAAAATACTGAGAAAGTCTATTGAAAATGTTTTTATTAGGTATGTGCTGTTGGCTATTCTGAAATTGAAATAGATAGTCACTGAAATACATCAGAGCCCTGAAACTTAGAATTAGACTAGATGGTTTTGGTATTTGCTTTCTGCTTAGGGTTGGAAAAATATTGAGATTTCTGTTTGAGATAATAGTCATTATTCTCTCTTGCTACCTGTATGACCCAATGCTCTGTTCCCTTTGTACTCCTGCTTATACCTTATATATACCTGCTTAATGAAATGTTTAGAATGTAAATGCCCACCTAGCATAGGATATTGATGAATTTATGAGAAGAAAATGTGCAAAATATTTTCTATGTCTCTACTAGATCATGGGAATGTCTTTAGCTCATGCTAAAAGGATCATCTGTTAAAGATTGCAGGAATCGCTGTTAGCATGAGCTGAAAGCCATTTTGTACTTGGCAGCCATTTTAGTTAGCCATGTGCTCGCCATGTGCTTTCTCCCTCTTCCAGAGTCTTGCACATGCTCAGAGGGGCCTAGCTGGTAGAATGCACCTGCTCCTAGTATAGAACTGTCAGGCTATTCTTACTGATGTAAGCAGTTTAGTCTCCCCTCCCACTTTGTGGAGCAAGCAAATTTTGTATACCCATATTAGTCAATAAGCATGCTTGTATGTGCTAGGACCTCCCCTTGATTTTATGCTGACTATATAACAAATGCATATATAAGGACCCTGTTCTCTGCACTCATTAGAATGCCTCCTACAGTGGCCTGCGGGTACCGTAAGACGCAATCTCCCTCATCTGAGGTTATTAAAACATGTTTTTTGATATTACAGCTTCCGTGCCAATCTTTTCTTTGTTGGTCTTAAGGACCAGATGTATCAGTGAACCCCTAAGAAGGTTTTTATTTCTACAATCCCAGGGAACCTGCACGGGAGGCAGACCTCTGGCTGCGTTTTAGAGGATCTGAAGAGGCATTTGGGAGTGATCCTAAAAGGAGTGGCTCAGGTATCTTCCGGACCTGCGTGGTGGAAGAGGTTCAGAGTAGGCCAGCTAGGTCCCAGTGTAGTCGGAGGGGTGTATGGGCTCACCTCCTGTCTCTGCGGAGAAGGAGTGAGTGTGGGGCTGCGTGTCCCAAGGTGCCCGAAACCCAGTCTCAGGGCCTGGAGGGTTCCTTAAGGGAACACCAGGTTGGGGGCCTAGGCTGTACTGGTAGGTCATTTTGAGGGGGGATCTCCCAGTGTCTAGAGAACCTGGAGCATCTGTAAGTGGAGCTCCAGCGGTTCTGGTGTCTGGCAGTGCCACTCCTAAGTGGAGGGTGCAGAAGTCCAGATTGAGGGGTGAGGGGGGAAAGAGTCCCCAGTGGAAAAACCATTGGGTCAGGGGCCAGCCAGAAGGGCTGAGTCACCAATGATTGACCATGGTGACGCCACTTCTGTCCTGGGGGATCTTCACGCACTGTCAAGTGGACAGGAGGTCGGGAGATCTGCACCAGGCAGACTGTCACACGACACATGAGTTATGTGTCACCCTCAGGGGGGGTATGCGTGCTCCCAAGAAAGTCCTGGTGCACCAGGCGGGTGCTCAGCCGCAGGGTTCCGTCCCTGGGTTGGTAGGCCAGGTTCAGGTGTTGTCTGACCTGGAGGGAAGGACAACTGTAATCAGTGTCCTGACCGAAGTAGCTTCCAGGGATACCACTCCAGTTGGGAGGGCACAGTGCTCTGGAAGGTGGTGCAGAGGGAGGGAGTCCTCGCCTCTGACCCCGGTGCAGCCTGGGGGTTTAGATCCCAGGTTGGTAAACCAGTTGCTGGAGAGAGGTCCTTAACTGGTGAGTGAGTTGTGTTCTGAGGTTGCCTCTCATAGGAGGAGAGTGCGGAACCCCAGGTTGGAGGATCAGTGGCAGTTTGGAACTACACTGAGAGGAAGGGTGGAGAATGGCTATTATGTGCCAGGGGTTACTGCCCCCACTCTGTGGATTGGCAAGGACCGGAGGTATCTGGATGGTCTAGGGCCTGGTCCTGGCCGCGGACAGCTAGGGAGTACAAGTGGGGTAGCCTAGATGGTCCTGAGAGCTTTTACAGAGGGAACCACATGGGTTCAGAGTGGCGTAGAACCGGAAGGTGTCCCTGCAGTGGCGGGCCCGCGTCCGTGTTCTATCGCCCAAAGCAGGGAAGCCCATCAAGGTAGTGATTGGTCTACCCTGCGTTTTGGCTGGAAGGGGGTTGTGTTGGACTTGGCCCTTTTTACAGGGTCATCCCTAAACTTTTTGCCTTTCCCCTAGCCTTTTATCTGATATGGTGTTGGTGGTTTTAGGCCTCTGGGCACTTTAGCACTGCTGTCCAGTGTAAAGTGCATGCGCTCTCTGTGTTATGTATGGTAAGATTGGCCTGTCCTCCCATAGGAATGCATTGGGGATTCCCTGATAAGTGTTTCAGTGGATATCCCGGAGATGAGAGGAGCAGCGTGGTCGAGTTTGGTATGTTTGAAATAGTAATAATAAATGCTACGCAATGGTCTGCGCAGATTTATTATGACTATTTTAGAAATGCTACTTTTAGAAGTTGGCATTTCTGTGTGCTATGTAACCCTGGGCAAAGCACTACGCTACGCTCGCGTAGTTTGCAAAGTTTGCGCTACTTCGCACAACGCGAATTGCACGTCACACAGTGCAAACACGCGTAGCGTAGCGTAGTGCAGCGGTCATTTTTTGCTTGCTCGCGGTCCTCAACGTCAAGTTGGCGACCGCGAGCAAGCAAAATGACATCCCGGCGAGACTTTTTCCTCGTTCGCGATCAGCAACATCAAGTTGCCGATCGCGAGCGTGGAAAATAAACCTGCCGGCGAGATTCTCAACGCGGGAGGTCAGGTTTCTCATTGCGAGTGGTCGCGTACGCTCGCGACCGCCGCGATGAGAAACTACCAGTCCGCGTTGAGAAGCTGCCGCTCGAGTAAAAATCTACTCGAGCGGCAGTAAAAGACAGCTCGCACTGTGCAAGATGCCCTTTTCAATGATTGCACAGTGCGGACAAGCATCCGGCACTGTGCAATCATCGCGAACAGCGCACTACGCAGTTCGCGTAGTGCTACGCGTAGCTCGCGTAGTGCAAACTGCACTTCACGTGGCTTCGCGTAGCGCTACTTCACGAACTACGCCCAGGCTTAGTGCTATGTGTCTGCCTGCCTGATGTGAATTGCATGTCTGGCTTGTGAGTGACAGGGGCTGGGAGGTGTGTGTGGCTCCAGGAGGGGCAGGGTGAGTCAGCACTATGCTGAATGGGCCCCTGCATTGGGAGTAGTGGGAGGAGTAATCCCCTGACCCTGAATAGGTCTGTGCCTGCTAGGTGAATGCTGGCTCCGCCCCCCTGTGGTGTGTCTGAGGACCGAGCCCCCATCTGACAAAGGAGGGTGTGAGCACTGTACACAGAGTGCTCCAAGACCCCCCAGAACGAGTTCAGACTGGTAACCCCAAGCCCTGTGCCAGGACAGACAAAGCAAAAGTGGTATAGAAATATTGGGGCTGTGACCCCATGAGGTTGTGCTTTTTGTGGGTGCCGTTTGGCGCCTACTTGCGGCTGGCAGGCTGCCGGCCTGCCAGGAGGAACCGCCGCTGGGGATGGACTGGCTGCCCTGCTATGCAGCTGAAGTGTCTGTTTGCCATGGAGCCCCAGCGTGCTGGCCTGCCTGTTGCTTTCTTTGCCTAGCTTTGTGCCCTTGAACTTTGGGACCCAAAGCGCCTCGTGAGCGCTGCACAGTCCTCTTGTGCTCCAAGACGGGGAAGAGTGCTGGTGCTTTTGCAGCGCGGCGCTGCCTGCAGAGGGAATCCCGAGTGTAGGGATTCCCCCATACTGCCAGGAGTGCAGCGGGAGCCTACCCCGCATTTGTGTGCCTTCCGGAGAGAGGATTCCCCGAGGGAAGCGGGAGCCCACCCCGCACCTGAGTTTATTCAATGGCGGGAGCCTACCCCGCATTTGTGAGCTGGAAACAGAGCGCATTTCTGAGAATGGGCCGCCGCACCACGAGCGGCGACCCGGAAGCCAGGCAGGCTGCCTGGTTGTGGGCGGAGCCGCGCCAGCCCTGAAAGTCAAGCAGGGCTCCCGTGTGGAAGAGAGAGCCCTGTGTGTAAAGTCCAGGAGGAGGCTTGCTCTGTTTTTTTCCAAAGAGGGCTTCCATGGTGCCCATGCGAGCGGGTGGCAGACGCCTGATGCCACCTTGTTCCACTTGTTGAACCTGCGGGAATTGGCCCGCAAGGCTGGAAGTCAGGCGCACTTGTGCCTGCTTTGGGGCGGAGCTCCCAGCAGGAAAGGGAGTGCCCCGCGTGGTTCCTGGTGACCGGCGAGAGGGAAGAATGGTCCAGAGCCCTGCGGGCGCCCCTCTGCTGCATCCTGCCTTTTTTTTTTTGCTCGTACACGGAGCCGGCGAGAGGAAGAAGAGCTCAGCCCCCAAGGAACGGTGAATGGGGCTGAGCTTGCTATTACCAAGCTCCAATCACCGTGAAGGTGGGAGCATTTCCTTCTTGGCAGTTTGGGGGCACAATGTATTGCAGTCCCAGGGGGGTACTTAGGCGGCACGGAGAGTGCCAGTACCGAGTCAGTTTGTGCTGCATGGTGGTGCCGATTGAAAGCACCGGAAGGCCCCCCCCCCTTGGGTACAGTGGTGTCAGGGCTGATTTATTTGTCCACAGCTGCCCCGCCTGACAGTGGGCAGCTGCAACGTTGCACATTTGTTTGAAGAGCACTTTTCCGACCACCAGCACGGTGATTGCATTCTAATTCGGCAGTCGGACCGCCGACTGCTTTTCGGGCGGTCTCTTGACCACTGTGATAGTGGGCAGCAGTCAGACCGACCACTATCATAATCAGGCCCCATCGTTTTTTATAGATTCAAAAACACTTGTTTCATTATATTCAACATTTTGTATTGTGAAATGGTTTTCCTCTTTTTTAAAGTTAACTTTTCTTTTTTGTATCAACAATGACAAAGATAGATAAATTAACATTAATCAAAACTGTTCTTTGCTATCCAATTTTTTGTCTGTGTCTTTAGTTATACACGATTAAAAGTGATGTTTCACACATTGGCATGCTCTTGATGCCGACTGCTGAGATCGATTGCTATGAGGCATTCTGCCATAACTGACGAGCTTACTTGACCGAGAACTGAACTCTTTTGGACGGATTGTGTCCCCACCTGATTATTTACGCCCTGAGGAAGCCCCAGGCCGGATGGCCATGTAGGGGCGAAACACGTGTTGGCTGTCACCTTTCTGCTACTCTCCTGAGAGAGAGTCTGAACTTCAAAAACTGTATATAAAACACTGCACATGATTGAATGACTCTTGGATTTTTACCGTGATTGAACTATTAGTCTCTCAATTTGTCCTGACACCTCTTTGGAACATGCTCTTGTGGTAGGCCTCAACACAAAACTCCATCTACTTTATTTTTAATAATAATTTTTATAATGTGTGTGTGAAGTAGGTAGGTGAAGGAAAAACACAAGATCATTACTTTACAAAATAAACAGCAAATATTATAATTTGTTTACACTTTCTAATTTTTGTTTTAAGTAAATATTGTATTGTGAGGAGATGCCCTTTTTTGCATGATATGCACCCACTTCGTGCTGCATTTTATAGTTGTCGTAACGAGTCTGCACTCTGACCTATTTTGTGCAGACCCAAGTGTATGTGTTCTGACTCATCAAACAATGTCTAATATGTAGTTTTCTATAAATGCCATATCTTACCTACCTTTAAGTTCCTAGTATAAGTTACCTAATGGCCAAGGAGCATAGGTTCAATGTGACTAGTGATCTCCAGCAGTCATTGTGCAACCCACTACCGTGACGGTGCAAAAGTGAATGCAGCACTAATATTGTAGACTGGTTGATCCCATTTCTAACAGAGGAGCAGCAAGATCATGGCAGACGTCGCAGCCTTCAAAACCGCTGTCACTGCACACCACCACCACCTCATCAGGACAACAAAGAAAGCAGCCATACAGGAACGCATCAACGCCAACGCACACAACAGCAAAGAACTCTTCGCCCATGTCAAAGAATTCACCAAACCCAGCACAGAGACAGCAGACATTCCCCCCTCTCAAAACCTCTGCGACAACCTCGCCACCTTCTTCCACCCCAAGATCAAGGAGATCTACGATCACTTCGCAAACCCAAAAGCCACACACCCTACCCACAACCACCCAATGGCTCCAGACCCCAGCAGATCTTGCCCAAGTGGACCATCCTCACCTCTATCACCACCCTCAGAATCATGAAGAGCATCCACTCCGGAGCCCCCTCGGATCCCTGCCCTCACTACATCTTCGAAAGAGCCGACACCTCCATCACACCCGAACTCTGGCCCACCATCAACTGCTCCATCGAGTCGCCACCTTTCCTGAAGACTGGAAGCACGCGGAGATTGACCCTCTGCTGAAGAAAATCTCTGCCGACCCAATGGACCTCAATAACTACAGGGCCATCCCTCTACTCCTCTTCCCAGCCAAAGTCATTGAGAAAGCCATCAATGCCCAACTCTCCAAGTTCATCGAAACAAACCACAGCCTGGAACTCTCCCAATCGGGCTTCAGAAGCAACCACAGCACCAAGACCACTCTCCTCACCGCTACACAGAACATCCACACCCTCCTCGACCGAGGCAAAACTGCTGCCATCCTCCTCCTGGACATCTCAGCCCCCTTCAATACCATCTCTCACAACTCCCTCTGCACAAGACTCCACGACATCGGCATCCGAAGCAAAGCCCTTGAATGGATCCGCTCCTTCCTCACCGGCCAAAGACAGAGAGTCAGACTTCCAACATTCAACTCAGAACCCATAGAGATCATCTGCAGAATGCCTCAGGGATCCTCCCTGAGCCCCACCCTCTTCAACATCTACATGGCCCACTTGCAGCCATCGTCAGAAGCCATGGGCTCAACATCTCCTACGCCAACGACACCCAGCTGATTCTCTCCCTCACAGATGAACCCACAGCTGCCAAGAGCAACTTCCACAATAGGATGAAGGCAGTTGCCACCTGGATGAAGGACAACCGCCTCAAGTTTAACTCAGACAAGAACAAAGTCCTCATCCTGGGCTCCACCCCCTCTGCCGGAGATGACTTCTGGTGGCCAGCAGCGCTCAGAACCCCCCCACACCCATGGATCATGCACGAAACCTCTGCATCATCCTGGACTCCTCCCTCTCAATGAATCACCAAGCCAATGCTGTTTCGTCCTCCTGCTTCCACACGCTCTGTTTGCTTTGTAAGATCTTCAAGCAGGTCCCCACCAAGTCCAGGAAAACGGTCAACCATGCGCTCGACTATGACAACGCACGCTACATCGGCACCACCCAGAAACCCCTAAGAAACTGCAGAACATCCAGAACACCTCCGCCAGACTCATCCTGAGCATCCCACGCAACGGCCACATCACCGGCCACCTGAGAGACCTTCACTGGCTACCTATCACCTAAAGAATTACCTTCAAGCTCCTCATGCACGCCTACAAAGCCCTCCAAAACGCTGGACCTGCATACCTCAACCACAACCTCTCCTTCTACGCTCCCACCAGACATCTCTGCTCTACCTAACTGGCCCTGGCCACTATCTCACAGATCCGCAAGACCACGGCTTGAGGAAGCTCCTTCTTCTAACTCGCTGCAAAGACCTGGAACTCCTTGCCTCTCAACCTCAGGCAATCACCATCGCTGATGCAATTCAGGAAGGACCTCAAGACCTGGCTCTTCGACTGAACCACAGAACCACCCCCCCACTCAGCTTCTTGAGACCCTTACGGGTGAGTAGTCGCGCTTTATAAGAAACCTGATTGATTTATTGGTAGATGAAAACAGTGAGTTGCTCTTGACCAGTTATGCCATTGGGCTTGTGTTTGCCATCAAGCCATATTTTTGCATTTTTTCTGCAGTCCATTGTTGATGCTATGGTCTTTATATCTTTCATATATTTTTTACTGAAAGCATCCTTTTTAGATAAGGGTAGCTTGTAAAAAATCTAAGGGGCTGATTTTGATGTTGGTGGGACCAACACTGACAGGCAGTCAGGGTCGTTCCCACCGACAGACAGCCCTTCGGGCCAACTGCCCCATTAATATGCAGGCGGTTGGACCAAAACCATTGGGGGGGAAGACCGGCGCCTCCAACAGGATCTACGATCAGGGCAGTGGTCTGAATTGTATCCCTTGAATGGTGGCGATGCTGACGCAGGCACCGCCGTTGGGATTATGATGTCCTTTCCCGACAGCCTTTTCATGGCAGTCCAACTGCCATGAAAAGGCTGTTGGAAAGGTACTTTGCGGGCCACAAACAGGGCACCCATACCTCATGGGCCACTACAAAGTGGTCCTGGGGGCACCTGTAGTGCTCCCACGCACATCCATGTACCGTGTGCCATGCACCACGTGGTGCATGCCACACTGTGCATGGATGTGTATGTACAAAGTGCTCTTTTTCACTGCAGTTTGTGCTGCAGCCTTTTTCCTTGGCTGTAGCACAAGCCGCCATGCTAAAGAGCACTTTTCCGACCACCAGCACGGTGATTGCATTCTAATTCGGCAGTCGGACCGCCGACTGCTTTTCGGGCGGTCTCTTGACCGCTGTGATAGTGGGCAGCAGTCAGACCGACCACTATCATAATCAGGCCCCATCGTTTTTTATAGATTCAAAAACACTTGTTTCATTATATTCAACATTTTGTATTGTGAAATGGTTTTCCTCTTTTTTAAAGTTAACTTTTCTTTTTTGTATCAACAATGACAAAGATAGATAAATTAACATTAATCAAAACTGTTCTTTGCTATCCAATTTTTTGTCTGTGTCTTTAGTTATACACGATTAAAAGTGATGTTTCACACATTGGCATGCTCTTGATGCCGACTGCTGAGATCGATTGCTATGAGGCATTCTGCCATAACTGACGAGCTTACTTGACCGAGAACCGAACTCTTTTGGACGGATTGTGTCCCCACCTGATTATTTACGCCCTGAGGAAGCCCCAGGCCGGATGGCCATGTAGGGGGCGAAACACGTGTTGGCTGTCACCTTTCTGCTACTCTCCTGAGAGAGAGTCTGAACTTCAAAAACTGTATATAAAACACTGCACATGATTGAATGACTCTTGGATTTTTACCGTGATTGAACTATTAGTCTCTCAATTTGTCCTGACACCTCTTTGGAACATGCTCTTGTGGTAGGCCTCAACACAAAACTCCATCTACTTTATTTTTAATAATAATTTTTATAATGTGTGTGTGAAGTAGGTAGGTGAAGGAAAAACACAAGATCATTACTTTACAAAATAAACAGCAAATATTATAATTTGTTTACACTTTCTAATTTTTGTTTTAAGTAAATATTGTATTGTGAGGAGATGCCCTTTTTGCATGATATGCACCCACTTCGTGCTGCATTTTATAGTTGTCGTAACGAGTCTGCACTCTGGCCTATTTTGTGCAGACCCAAGTGTATGTGTTCTGACTCATCAAACAATGTCTAATATGTAGTTTTCTATAAATGCCATATCTTACCTACCTTTAAGTTCCTAGTATAAGTTACCTAATGGCCAAGGAGCATAGGTTCAATGTGACTAGTGATCTCCAGCAGTCATTGTGCAACCCACTACCGTGACGGTGCAAAAGTGAATGCAGCACTAATATTGTAGACTGGTTGATGCAGTATTAAAATGCAGTTTCATCCCGTACAAATAAGACCTTTTTCACATGAATGTATGATGGAACAACGCAATGCCTTTACCACACATAAACTTTACCATGCATATTTTTAAACGATTATGCCTTTACCACTCATTCCTTTACAATGAATTTTCATGGTAAAAGCATGAATGTTAAAGGCATATGCATGGTAAAGATTTTCCCTGATCCCAGTCCAGAGCCCTATAACTAGCCCCTGGTGCAACCCCCTCTCCTGGCCCCCAGACGTAAATAAAAAACCCAGCCCCAACCCTGAGTTTTAAGACCCCAGTGCAACCCCCTCCAGGCCTTTAAAAAATTCCCGACCCCAACCCTAAGACCTAAAACCCCCCATGCCCCCAACCCTAAAAAAAAAAACAGGCTCCAGCCCTAAATCCTAAAACCAGCCCCTGGCGCTACTCCATCCCCTGGCTCCCTGCCCTAAAAAAAAAAAAACCCCAGCCCAGAGCCCTTTACCCGGACCCATCACGGCACCATCCCTGAAATCCCCCCACCCCACGCCCTCCTGTACAATCCTCCTTACCTCACAATGAGGCTGGCAGCTTCTGAAGGCGGACGTGCGGCGCAGGCCATGTTTCCCCTAAAGAAGAATCAGAAGGGCCTCTTCGCTCCTCTAATGACGTCGATAGCCTTCAACACGCCGGTGATTTTACTACTGTTACCATGCATATGCCCTTACCACCAGTACCACGGATATGCCCTTACCATTCATACCTTTACAACATTAATTTGTTGTAAAGGCATGCGTGGTAAAGGCATATGCTTTGTAAAACCACACTTGGTAAAGGCTATGCGTGGTAATGGTCAACGAGTTGTAACAACCGCATGGTAAAGGCTGTGGGCCCGATTATGATGTTGGTAGGTCCGACACCGACGGCTCGTCAGTTTTGGACCCACCGACATCTTCCCCTGTGGTCCTCCTGCCGCAATACGATGCTGCGGGCAGAGGCATCTGGCGGAGGGACCGTCCACTGCGCATCTGACAAGCTCAAGGAGCCCGTCAGTGCTTCGGAGGGTCAGTAATCCCTACAATGAGGGCGGTGCCTGCGCAGGCACCGCCGTAAGAATTACAATGTCTCTTTCCGCCTGCCCTTACATGGCGGTTCACCCGTCATGAAAAGGCAGACGGAAAGTGACTTTGGGGGCCCCTAGCAGGGCCCCCTTACCCCCTGGCCCTCCACTCCGCTATTGGGCCTGCCACATAGTGCAGGGATGTTTCTAATGTGTTTATTTTCTATTGGGGCACGTGCAGCAGCGCGCAGTACTCACCACAATTAAAAATATACACATTGAGACCACCATGAAGGCGGTCGCATCGTAATCGGGGCAGCGGGACTGCCGAATTCTAGTTGGGCTGTCCTGCTTCCGCTATGGTGGGCATCGTAATCCGGCCCTATGCGTGGTAACAGCCACAGGCAGGAACCTTTATTTTTTAATTTAAGAAGGAAACTCAAATAAGGCCTTACTAGCCCTAAGGCAGGGTACATAGACATGTCCTGACATTCAACAACTTTTTTTTTTTTTTTTTTTTACTGCAGCAAGGCTGCAAGCTAAACCCTGGGATGGACTGTTACAATAAATAACTGCTATTTTCACTTTGTGAGTAGGTATGGAATTAAAAATAAATCTGTTAATTGGTTATTTCTAATCACAATGATGAAATGAAATGTCATGTAAGTAATAAAGAAATGGTACATTTATAGAGTTTCCATTTCTCTTTCTAAAGCCTAGAGAAGACCATATGCTTGAAATTTAAACTGTCATTTGGCAGGCTCACTAGACGTCTGAAGGAAGTGTAAATCCATTATCCCAGAGCAATAAAAAAGGGGCCTGTGTGTGGGGATGCCCTTGAACAACTCACAAGATGGCCCATGGAAAAGGGCCAGGAGCACAAATAAAATCCAAGACACCTACCCAGTCATAAATCCTGTTAGCTGACACCAAACTTGCCCTTTCCCTTTGTTGTAGTAGCCATTTGCGCAACCCTCTGAAGAGGGGGAAAGTTGGCCCAAAACTGAATTACATTGACCACAGAGGAGAACTTGTCATTTCCCTGGCCACACATTGAGGGTGGACACAGGAGCTCTGAACAGAGGTGGCAGACGATTATACCGTCTTGGATTTGGGAAGAGCACTGTAGTGTGCTATTGCTAATAGATAAACCAACAGTAAATTATGACAAAGTGTGTAGCTTTGCCACTGGGAAGATTTCCTATATTGTTCTGGGAATCTACCACACCCACAAGCTAGACGCAGACATACATTTGGAAGCCCTGGGTACCTTCTTCAGAACACTACAGGACCTGTGGAAGACAGAAGAATGACTGAGCCTGCTGGAGATGCTCCCACTTGTACAAAGGACAGATGAGTGGACTCCAAGGGTTAGCTAGCTAGCCCCCCCCCGTCCAACTGCAGGAGCACATAAGCTACAAGAAACACAACAGTTTGTTGAGCACAGCTGACCAGTTTAAAATAGATTTTCCAATTAGAATGCAGGGGTTTTCTGTGATATAGAGGCCTCACACCCTTCTATCCAAGGTCATGCACTTCAGCTGTCTGCTGGAGATGACCTCCACTTCAGATGCAACCTGCACCCGACCCAGCAAATGGCTTTGTTGACGAGGATTTTCTACACTATAAAACTTCACTACGTCAGAAGGTAAACCAAAAAGCAGGAGAAACCTGATCCCTGCATGCGACTGCTAATTGGTCACAGTCAGCACAAAATGTCTACTTTGACCAGACTTTGACCAGGTCTGGCATGACCTCATAATCCCAATTGTTGCTTTATGTTATTTGGTGGTAGAATGAGTATCCAAATAAAAAAAGAAATATATCCCCAGTTAACATTATTTGTTCATTTTGTTTTTGTTGTTTTTTTGTTCATTACCATTTAATTGAATGGTAAGTTTTTGGAGTGTACTTAGATAATGTTGTGTTTTCCAAACTGTAATTATTTTGTGACTCATAGATACTTTACAAATCTCTCCTAAATTATGCCTGCCTGCTCTGTGTTACAGCTACCAAAGGTTGAGCTTATACTGTACAATTAGTGAACAAAGCTTGAAATATTACATATTAAATATTGTGATTAGTACTTGTTGATGACTCACCTCCAACGCAAATAATAATCTACTTTCTCACATGTATCATGTAGATTGGTAAACTAATTTTAATATTGGTCCTCACAAATTACATACAATGTATTCATAAACCAGGTACACTACCTTTCCTGGGTAATCTCTTGACTAACAACTCCCTCTATACGGACTCCGATTAGTCCACATTTATGTGTGTCAGCATCCAAGCTACAGACACCTATTGTTGTCAAGTTTTACAAGTGTAACCATGGGCTTGTGATCTACAAAGTGTTTGTGTACCATACTGGCATAGTCAGAGCCATTTTACCCAGAGGTGGTCACAATAAAGTTGGCTCTAAAATGTCAAAGGTGTTCTTTATGCTGCCTGGCACTGAACAGAGGTCTGGAGGCTGCAGTTCAGGCACCAGGCCTCCATGTGCTTCTCTGCTCATGGGTTGTCTCATTTTGTGTCTGTAAGCAGTCCATGGTTGCTCCAGGATTGAAATTTCTGAACAATTTCTCATCCTCCATGGGACAAGCCGCATTTGTTTGTGATATCTTCACTGGCTCAAGGCAACACCTCTTTCAGTAACTCACAAGCTCCTTCAGAAATACAGAGGCTTGTACCAGCACAGAATGGGCAAATAAACATCCAGTTGAGTATTTTGCACAGGTCATGTGTCATCATCTGTATCTAATGCACTAGTTTGACAGATATAACTCTTCAACATGGTCCACACCTGGCAATGGTGTTTACGATTACACACATGGGCAGACAGAACAATTGCTGTGGCAATCCTGATGTTACTTTATATAGCGATTTGCTCCCAAATTCAACTTGTCATCATACTCCTTGGACCTTGCAACATAAATATAAATCCGTATTTGTAAAGCGCGAACTACTCACCCTTATGGGTCTCAAGGCGCTGGGGGCCGTCGTGGAAATTAAGTTAGCTATTGCCTAGAGTCACATGGTGCTGAGCTGCCGCCGGAGATCGAACCGTGAGCCCTGTGCTCTGAAGTCAGCTGCCCTGGCCGCTGCACCACACCTTTCCACTCCACTCAACATCAATGAACTCTCCTCCTATTTCTCATGTGCTTAAAAATAATTCACACAAACATGTCTCTATTATAACAAATATTTTATAATTTATAACTTTTTAAATACATATTATTTAAATTGATTTAAATAAAGAAAATATAATCTATTTATATGCAGTGCAAGATTTATATTAAAAAACAAAACAAATACTAACACAATAATTTCAGATTTAACACACACAAGCTTCATTGAAACCTTTGTAAATTCAAATATTTTTTGGTTTATTTCATTATTATAGCGATATCCTATTTTAAACATTTATTGTACATATAAAAATCTTAGTCTTATTTCAATTGCTATTTAGAAAGTACCTATTTCAATTAATAAATATACAATCAATATATCTTCAAAAATGTAATTATCTTAAAAATAATGTAGATTTTATGATTTTTTTAATGATTCTAAAATAAAATATTCAACTTTTGTCCTATCTATATATAGAAATAAACATAAAAATTTCGAATTATATATTTATTTTATTTAATGAACAAAGAAACAGACGATTAATTACATCATTTTAAAATTAATGTTTCACATTTAACTATAATCACATTACTGCATTTGCGCAACATTTCTTGCAATTTGCATGACAGTGTGATTTTTCATGACGTAGCGTTATGCAACTACTTATTGCATTGCGTCTAAAAAATTAAGCAGTACTATGCAAATCATCATGACACACCTGGAAATGATGCAAAGGGTATGACTGTATTGGAGCTCGTTTTTGCATGTTATTTTCAGTTTCTATTTGGTGTGCTTGCGAGTTTGTGGTGTTGGAGATTTTGGAGAGTGCTTGGTGGATTTTGAGGTTTTTGATGTGCGATTTTGTTAGTGTTCTTGTAGTAGCTTGGCATTTTCTAATCTTTGTATGTTGACATTTGTTTTTGGCAGTTTTGTTGTGATTTGTGACAGTTTTTGTGTGGTGGTCAAGTTTGTCTGTCTTTTTAATGTATAGTTCGGGTTTAACTTTTTTGTGATTTTAGGGGTTTGTTGGGGCTTTAGTTAGAGCTTTGTAGATTTTAGTATATTATTAGGCTTATGTCTGGGAAGGGAGGGTAGCCAATTTTGATGAGAGGGAGGTGGTTGCCTTAATTTGACTAATTATACTTGGTGCTAGTAGGTAAGTCAGCTAGGGCTACCATCCACCCATGGAATACCTATCTAATGGAAGGTAACAAATTTGAGCAGTGGGTACTACGTTATGTTGCCTGAGAGCCTAATTACGAGTTTGGCGGTCCATAAGACTGCCAAACTCGCTGTGGTGGTCAGAGACTGCCACACCAGCGGTCCTACTGCCATATTACAACTATGGTCGTTGGACCTCCATGGGATTGATGCAGCCGCCAGGGATCCAATCCCTGGCATTGGCGTGGCGGTCTTGAGGCCGCATTATGCTTGGTGGTGCTGCTGCGGCACCGCCAAGGATATTACAAGTTTCCGCACCTCCAGCAGACTCATGACGGTTTTCATACCATGAAAATGCTGTTGGTGAGGAAACTTAGGGGGCCCTACAGGGCCCCCTGCTCCCACAGGGCCTAAGGATGCATGCAGGAGGGCAC
The DNA here is from genome assembly GCA_963921515.1 of Calotriton arnoldi. Lineage (NCBI taxonomy): Eukaryota > Metazoa > Chordata > Amphibia > Caudata > Salamandridae > Calotriton > Calotriton arnoldi. The sequence continues at coordinate 383,987 of CAWUFW010004759.1, forward strand.
ATGGTGTGCCACCCTGTCTGCATGCACCCACAGTTTCAGCACAGCATAGACTTTATAGTCTATACACGATCGTGTTGGATCGTGCTGAGGCGATGCCTTTCGAAGGCTCTCCTATGAGCCTGTAAAAGGCAGCGCCGTGGGCTCGCTGCTGCATGACTGCCCGCATGGATTAAAACTTGTAATCCAGCGGGCATTTGGCTTTGGCAGTGTGGGATTGGGGTAGTGGTGTGGCCACACCGCCAAAGTTGTAATCAGGCCCTTAGTATTTAGAATTACTCACCAATGAATGATCAAATATAGGCCCAGGAGGATATATATATTGCTTCGGAGTTGCATCACTTTTGTGGCACAGTCATGATTACAAATCTATTATGCCATTAACTGAGCCATACAACTCTATTTGTGTGGATTTGTGTGATTTACTAAATACAAAGTAACACAAGGGAGCACATTGTGCTGCCTTGCATTGCTTTGCATTGGGCAGTACATGGGTAGAGCATGGTTGTTACCATGCATCCAGCCATGTATTCTGACATTACCCCTAATTTACTGAGAATTGTAAACCTGGGTTTGTGCAAAAATGTTGTGCCAAACTAATAGAGGTGTAACAGGGATAAATATAAATTTTCTCTTTGATAATTCCTATTTCGTGTGTGCTGCTTTCTGCAGCACACGAATAAAGCTGAATATGCCTCTAAGGATTCCTTTTGTGCAGTAAGGGATACCTTCCAGTACAAAAACAATTCTGCTAATAGCAACATGGTGCTAGACAGTCAAGAATGCTAGGAGACAGCATAAATGTATCATATCTTCATAGATATGGCCCATTTCTGTTGTTTCGCTTTCACACTATGCAGCGCAACAAGTTGCGTGATTTGTCATTATATGTGCCCCTCCGTTTTTGCTTTTTTGTATGGCAAATTATTATTTAAATGGCTGACTGTGGTAGAAGTAATGTAAATTTTATAAATACACAAATTACATCAGCTGCTAAAATCTGTTGCTTTTGTATATAAAATATCTGAAAAAATATTAACATATAGTCAAATTTGCAGCAGTAAAAGTGTACATTTATCAACCATACTTATTTGTTTTTATTTTACTTTTAACTTTTCCATCATCAATATATTAGCATTTCAGAGAACAATTAAATATAATACAGCTTGTGGATATTATAATGATTTCAGTAATAGTGCTACTTTTTCACATAAAGATATTGTTTAATAATATGGCAAATGTAATTTAGTGTTTTTTGGCTTATAATTGTTTATATTGATAATCACTTATTATTTATTTATCTTCTAGCAAATATGAATGCAACTGAAAAAGAAATGTTTGCAGTTCACAAGGCAAGATATCAGCATCTACTCAAAATGGCTTGTGGATTCAGAAACATTTGTAAAATATATGATTTGAAAAAATCTGAAACACCGGGACACAGAGGAAGATTGACAAAACTGGCAACCAGCTTAAGGGGAACATCACTATAATGGGCAGATGTCAATCTGCCAAGTGCTACTGCCACATCCCCAACCAACAACTTTGAAAATGTCACAATAAGAGCCCAAAAAGAAAAAATATGTACTTTTACGATTCAATTTCATCAAAGAGAACAATGTTTTACTAAAGAAAATGAACAAATATTTGTGAAAATTTAGGAAACAAATACAAGATAACAACCAGTTATTCCATGGATGCTAGGAGGCACTTTAAATAATAGCCCTAAAATAAATGTTATTTTGATGCTGGATATTTCTTGTACATATTTGTTTATTTATTAATGTAAATATTGGGTAATGTATGTATTGCAGTCGTATTACCCAGTTGTGGTCGGCACAGGGGTAGCTATAGTTAGGACCATGTTTCCATAGTAAAAATATTTTTGGTTTGCTCATAATGTTGGCACCTTTTGACGAATCTTCCCGAAACTTTTCAAACAGAATGTTCTTCCACCTCAGCTCCTTCCTGAAAAGTTTCAGTTGATTTGCCAAACAGGGGCAGAGAAAAAGGGGGTAGCAGTCCCAAAGTGCGTTATTCTCATTAATTTTTCCATAGAAAAAATTAGACATAGCTACAGCCAAAGCGACAGAACGGAATTACACCAAATTTGGCATAATGCTAGATCTTAGTCCAGAAAGCATGCTTTATGTGATTTGGTGTAATTCCAATGAGTAGTTTTGGAGAAATCAAGGGTAAAAACTAATCGTATATATTAGGCTCCAGAGAATCTGTGGACCCAACAGATCAAATGATTTGATCTGATTGGCTGTGACCACAGCATCAATGATGTGGTGGCCACCTTCTTAGGACTTGAGGACTCAGTCCCCTGTCCTGAGAAAAAAGAAAAAAACACATTGGGTGTGCAGGGTAGGGATACCCTGCACGTCTAGCCCTGGAGGGGGTGTCCCACTGAACCGCCATTGGCCGAAAAAAAAAAATATTGAAACAAATGTATCTACAAATTCCATGAGGATCCATAGCAAAAATTTTAAAAAGGCAGGGACACCACCAAACTTTTTTTTATGTTGTGGGGGGCTGCAGGAAGTGCAGCAGCCCCCCCATCAGCATTAAAAAAACGGTAAGTCTCCTGGGTCATTGAATCCATAGCCCTCAGAGAGCTTACCATAGTTTTTTTAAAACACTCCAAGCTCGAGCAGTATACTCTCCAGCTGTATTGCACGGACCTCTAGTTGATGAATCTGTGGTTGCACTTTGTGCCTTGAAAAATGTTAAGAGAAAGACTCAAAGAAATGTTAATGGCTTTTTTAAAAGGCTTTATTTAAAATATTTGATGACAATTGTTTTTATTAAACATTGTAATGTGTGAATTTATAAAATATACATTTGATTATAGTTATAGGTCACTTTTTGACAAAGTCAGTATGCCGGCCTTACTTAAAATGACACACTTTATATTGTTACACATAGCCAGCAGGGTGTTGGGTGCAGAGCCTGACCAAATGCTGTGTGCTGGGGGGGGGGAGGGTAGGGCATCTGCGAGTAGTTGGGCGCAGTGCGACCAGGCCCTGCATCCAAGCCCATGCTGACCATGGAGATGGACATCTTACTTTACTGAAAAAAGCAAAGGTTAGAGTGATGTTAACATTAGGGGGCCGATTCCGATCTCGGCCGGTAGGGCTCCGAATCAGATTCGGCTTAACCGGATCCGATTCGGAGCCCTATTTCCCGACCGATTCGTACGCGCGTCCGGGCGAGCGAGTACGATGCGTATTCGCCGACCGACTTGTCCAGGCGTCCCGACCGCTCCGACCGACTCGATCCCGGGTCTAACCGCACCGACCGACTCGCACGGACACGACTCGCACCGCGCAATGGATACGTTCCCCGGCCGGGTAAGTACGATGCGCGCCGCGAGCAGTCCGACCGAGCCGCGCACTCCGGCTCGAAAGAGCTGTCGGAGCCGTACTTTGGGGTCCGTGTCGGACCCCTGTACGCGTAGACGTGCGAAGTCGCACACAGGGGGAACCCATGGGTCCCCCTACCTGTGCGTGTACGGCGCGAATCGCTTCGCCGCGTACACGCTGTGAGGGGCGCCCTTGTCCGCATCGCACCCATTGAGTCAATGGGAGCCCGCGTACGCGTTGTACGACAGGCTCCCATTGACTTCAATGGGAGTCCGACCGACTCGAGTCCGATGGCATACATGCGCATCGTACTCGTTCGGTCGGGCTGCACGGGTCCGATTCGGTCGGATATCTCTCTTCGGTCGGAGAGATTTCCAGCCCGAATCGGAATCGGCCCCCCAGGTATGGTCATAATATCTTAATTTAAAATACACCTTAGAAATTCACTGAAAAAAAAAAGGCTAAAAGGACGTTTTAGTTAGGTAAAAATTCAGTTAAAACAGACCATTTTACGTTATGAAAACTACTGAAATTCACCTGTTATAGTTCTCTCAAGTAACTGTAACTCGTGCCCTAAAGTAACTGTAACATCCACAGTCCCTGCAGCAACCTATGGTTTGTCTGTCCACTCCAGGAGGTCGCTCTTTTTCCTTTCTGGGCTCTGTATGGTGGAACAAGCTCCCTTCTATCTGCTTCAAACAGAGGCTGAAGCCGGTTTTAAGAAGAAGCTTAAGACCTGGCTTTTCTCTCAGTAATCACCTTCTGTATCTGCTTCCTTTCACAGACTGTATAGCCCTGAGAAACTCTTGAGTAGCTGTGCGCTCTATACATCCCTTCACAATCACAATCAATCACAAACCTCCCGATGGGTATGGCCAAAGGCCATGTGTGGCGGGGGTTGGCTTTATGTATGGTAATAAAATATTACTTTATTTTAAAAAACCCTATCAATTTACTAACAAAAACAAAGGTTAAAGTGGCATTATAAGTAGGTGAAAATTTCAGTAACAACCTTATGCCTTAAACTCAAAAAACCACTGAAATGTACCAGTCATAGATATTGTTAGTAACTGTAACTTGTGCCCTAAGGTGAATATAACTCGTGACCTTGGAATGCAAAGCAAATCACCCGACATATAGCATCATCCATGACATGCTCTATAACACCATTGATGACATCACTGCAACATTTGCAATGACATCATTGATGACAAAACTGTGCATGGAGGAGGCGCGAGAACTTCATTTACATGTTAATGTAAATTAACACAGTAAGACAACACAGAACAAAGTCTCGCTTTACGTTGCATTAGGTAGGCATTACGTGGGTGGAGCCTGATCATTCAGATTGATCCACACATTGATTGTGAAACAAAAAGCTGCTTTTTATTAATGCGAAAAACAGGATTTACATCTAAATGTAACACATCCCTAACATGATTTTTTATTTTTATATCCTTTTCCATTAGTGCTCTATTGAAGAGGAAACATATAACAAAGAATATGACTTGAATTAAGGTATCAATTGTGAAACATTTCCATATGTTAACACAAATCTTAATGAGGGCACACTTCAACTATTCCAGGCAATGGCTGCATTGTTGCTAGTCAGACACAAGCCCACCATCACAAGAACAATGAAAAATGTACATGAATGAATTTTTGAAGGGTAAGGTCTCACATTCTTGCTATACAACAAAGTAACTTAACAGTGTCCATTGCTTAACGTACATATTTTTTTAAGTGAGGGATGCTATTGCTAAATGTTTAACAATAAAAGATTGTTTATTTTTAAAAATACAGCTAATCATAGGTACAAAATGTCTACATCTTTAAAGTAAGCAATGTATTAACATAATTAAATAGACATGTTTTCATAATAACAAATATAAATACATATTAGGAGGGAGTTTCCATAGAGGCCATTCTGTAAATGCTGATTAACCATAATGTGTTGTAATATGTATAAATCATGTGCACCCCAGGATACTAGGCTACAACTTTGGCAAATTAGCCTTTATACTCGACAATAGCCTGCACATTAAAGGAATGTGTGTTCTTGTGATTACAGTAGATGGGCACTGTTACTGTCGGTGACACCAATTGAACATGAGTGCAGTCAATCGCTCTCAAAACATGAGGATAGCTTGTTATTCTTAGAAACCTCGTGCCTTGATTGAGGAAAGTAAAGATATTAAGGAGTAACTCATGATGACACCAAGGGTAGTTGGCAGAAAAGATGAAAAAGCACCATGGGAAAGACCTGCCAACCTAGCAGAGGTGCTCTCTAAAAAGGATCCAGATCCCAACACCTGAGGGGCCCCCTTCCAGACTTATTTGGGAGCTCTCAGGTCAGGGTACTACTCTGAGGGGGCCTCCTGGATCTCTGGGCCCCCCGCACTGCAGGGGCTGCGGGGGCCTTTGTTACGCCACTGGATGGCTCACTCTAAGAAAAACAAACTCGATGGCTACTAATTGTAAGGAAATGCTTGGTAGGTGCATTTTACTTATTTTGTGGTTGCAATTATGAGACTTCTTGCACATACAAGCACCGTGCCTAGCATTCTGGCATATTACGAGCATTACGATACACTGCTTGAGGCTGCGTGATTCATTGTCTACTTAGTAAGTACCACAACGTTATCCTTGAGTTTGAATTTCCGTGTGAACAGCCATTTTGCATTCATTAAAATCTATGTGATGCAAGCTGACGCAACGCAAGACTTGCACTATTCAAGCAGACAAAAACGACCCAAATCACCCACTGCGTTGCTTTGTAAATATGACTTAAGCCCTTGTGTTGTCTTGCACAGATATGCGCGACACACAAATGCCAAAAGAGTTGAGTAAATCTGCTCCTCAGTATTTACCAGTTTACCACCATGGGCTAGCACAGCTGCTGTGGTGGGAACGTGCCAAAAAATATTGAACCATATATAGCACAGCAAAGACAGGCACAATGGGAGAGCTTTGAGAGACTATCCGTGCAGGAGCCTACTGGAAACAAACATTGGCAAAGTCAGTAGGTCTTGACTGTGAAACCTGTAGGCTTTGCCAATGGTTTTTTGTCTGAGACAGGAGCAGTGAATGGATGCATATTGACAAAATGCATTCAAAGGTAGCTGCCGTAAAAGTTCATGCATCCATGGCATGCCATTCAAAGATGGCTAATGAGGATGCATTTTGTTTTATTTTAATATATATATATATATATACATATATATATATACATATATATACATACATATACATATACATATATATATATATATATATATATATATATATATATATATATATATATATACACACGCTCACTCCCTCTCCCTCTTCGGTTTCGAGAAAGCACTCGCAGGGGTCTTTACTGATTTAGAATTCCTTTAATTCGTACAGCCAATAGTCAACATGACGCGTTTCGGCTTACGCCTTAATCTAATGTTTTCAAATTGCACGCCGAAAAGCGGCAGTTTTTTAAAAGAAACAAACATTAAGTCACATGATGCATTTCACATTAAAACAAACGAAGGACCAACATTTCATTCTCAAGATTCGGTGCCATGTTGGAACATGTATTTATACGTTTAAATCCTGATACCAAAAGCATAGTTATTACATATTGCTTTTCTGCCGCTACCATACAACGCTCAAACCAATCTAATTATATGGGCAATTTCATTTTTCCATATCAAGAATTTAAATCAAACTTTGCGGTTCAAAATTCTAACAGAATAAAACCATTTCATAGATTATTACGCCGTGTATCGGCATAGGAGCTAAACCATCCTAGTTTCCTCCTGAAACCAAAATCATGGCTACGCCGTATATCGGCTTAACCCCCCATTTGATATCTATTATGTCATGCACCATGGAACAATAAATAATCAAATTATAAATTCAAATTCCTGCAAAAACTTAATACAAAGCTTATTCAATAAGAAATTGTACACAGATCTGACATAGTGTTACATTCCACTCATATTTTAACTGACTCCAATTATTTCAGATTCAATCACCAAGATGTATGGCTAATTCTTCCCCTATATTCATACCTTTAGGGGTCTTGGTCTCTAAGTCAATTATGTATCTAGATTCTAGCCTACGTAGCTTCTTAATCCTGTCCCCTCCCCTCACATTAATCGGGATCTGATCTAATCCATAATACCGTAACAGCTCCCTGTCACTGCCATGTTTCTCAGCAAAGTGTCTTGCGACTGGGTAAGTGGCATCTTTTTTAGCTATCGCTCTCATATGCTCTAGAACCCGTATCTTTATGGGATGAATAGTGCTGCCAATATACCTCAGTCCGCAAGGACATTCTAAGCAATATACTACATAGTTGGTATTGCAAGTGAGAAACTTTTTTATGATTCTGGGCTTCTTGAGACCTGTCACTTTATACGTAAGAGTTCTTTTACTTCCTGCACAGGCCTTGCATTTCCCGCAAGGATAAAAGCCTCTAAGCTCCCTTAGGGTCCCCCCTGTATTGGGTCTAGTTTGTAGGTGACTTTGTACTAGTATTCGCAGTACAGATATTCATGTATTTTAATTACTATACTGGTGGGGACCAGTAACTGATATATATATATATCATGACAGTTTTTGGGTAATGGGAATATTGCCCAGCGCCTTAATTCTCAGTTACAGGTCCCCACCAGTATAGTAATTAAAATACATGAATAACTGTACTGCGAATACACCAACAATAAACAGTAGCCATTCTTGTATTGTTTCTTTATATCTTTCTTTATTCTTTATTCTTTCAATGAGGCAGTTAATACAGCCAACACGTGTTCCGTGCACATTTGCGCTTCTTCAGGGCTCTCAAATTAAACAGCGTGGTTGAACGTGATCAGTCTTGTCATGTTAATCTTATCTACATTCTGCTGTATCTGATATAGTGAAGCTCAAATATCAACAAGGTGTTTGTCCTACACTAATCCAACAAATCTTGTGCGTGTACCTCAACTGCACCTTCCACACGATCCGCAATGGGATACTAAATAGTAGCATGTAATGAATTACTAAACGTCACTTCTCAAATTGCCACAAGTCATGTTGGTATGATAATTGTGAACTCCCCTTGATACAGGACACACAGTTTTCTCCTCAAGTCGTCTGTCTTTCCATCCGGTTCACTTTGAACCGGACAGAAAGATATTTGCAGCACACATAGAAACAGAAAAACGCCATGCATGATTGTTTATGTGCAGGAAGGTGTACCTTCCTGCACATAAACAATCATTTTAAAAATGACGAGTTGCAACTTCTATGTGTGCTGCACAAAGCAGCACACATAGAAGTTACAAATCGCCATTTAAGATTGTTTATGTGCAGGAAGGGACACCTTCCTGCACATAAACAATCATTCCCCCAACGCAGGCGCCCATGCACTATGGTGCAAGGGTGCCTGCGTTGGCGGTAGGTAGCTGTAATTAGCACCAACGCAGGGGGAAACAAACGGCTGCACCGTATTGTTGTAAATACGGTGCAGCCCTGCGTTTCAGAAGTGGTGTAACGTGGCGTTAAGCCAAGAAGGCTAACTCCCCACTCCGTCACTTCTTTGTAAATATGACCCGAAGTGCAACAAATGTGCCAGATGTTGCTCTGTATAGTACAAGTTTGTGTGGGAGTGCCTGAGGTCATTGGCACTTGCAATTTTGAAATGTTTAGGCTTGGAGGTTATGTTCCTCACACATATTTCTTTTCAGTTGATATATGCATTGGAGCGATGGATTTAAGAACTGCAATAAAAGCATATTGAAGAGATAGTTGAATCAGGGCACCACCGCAATATTTTATAGTTTGCACCCGTCCCAGTAGTGACAGTTGAAGTTCTGCCCACCTTAAAAAATCTGTGGTCCTTTTTCTTGGTCATTTATTCTATTAAATATGTGGTATTTTTTATGTACAATGGCATTGAAATTGCTACGATATGGATTCTTATCATGTATTTTATTGTACGAGAGTCAACGAAAAGGGTGCCAAACTATTGAGGATGCGAGAGTACATTTGTTCAGAGGTAGTGATTCGCCTTTTGACCAGTTTATTTTGTAACCAGAGATTTTCCAAATTTGGCATCCAGACCCAGGACATTCAGGAGTGATACCTCAGGTTTAACAGCAGTAAAAGAATATCATCAGCATGAAGAAGCAATTTGTGTTCAGCTACTGCTGAATGGATGCTGAGTAAATGGCAAAAATAATTTCTGACTGGCAGATTTTAACAACTCCAAGGCCAGGAAAAACCAAAAGAAGTAATAATGGGCAACCCTGACAGGTGCCTCTTTCAATTTGAATAAAAGATTATCTAAAGCGGTTGCTATTTACTACTGCCATGGGTGCCTGATAGAGCCATTGTATTCTCAGTGCATATTTCTATTTGAATCCTGCTCTCTCCAAAGTTCGGAACAAGTAAGGCCATTTCACTCTATCAAAAGCTTTCTTTGCATCCTTGACTGCATAATTTACACTATGGTGCAATGGTGTGTGCCTGGCACTGGGCAGACTAATTGTGAGCCAGTTAGGGAGAGAGCAGGACACTGTCATATCATAGAAGGCGTGGTGATTTCCTGCTCTCTTTGGTTGCTGCACTGCATTGCGTGACATCTTAGTAAACCTGCCCCTAAATTTGAGAACACAGACCAGGACTATGCAAGAAACGTTACATCTTGTTTCCACTTCTAAGATACTCTTAAATATTTTGAAAGATATGTTATTGAGTCCTGGGTTATTACATCCTTTATGACCGATTCACTGAAAAATCATGAATCTCTGCATACACAATCATAGAGAAATTTGTACAAAAAGCAAGGGTTTGCAGACTTTTACAAGGTTTTCAGAAGTAAAAGGAATAAGTTAAGTATATGCCTGTCTTTCCCGATCATATTAGTGTGGATCCTCAGCGGAAAATCGACATAAATAATTTTCACAAAAACCTTTAGTGTTTTTTCTTCACATTGGAAAACTTTTTATTTTCATTTGAACACTTCCCTTGCCTCCCTTTCTCTCCTGTATAGTCAGAAAAATGGTAAAGGGGATAAAGTAGCTCTTGGTCTCTAGGCATGAGCCAGTTAATATCTATAGCTGTGCTCCTATATGGTGTAATCCAGCCACACAAACCAATAACAAAACCCTATAGAGGAGAAGATGGATTACTTCTAGAGGTATATAAAGTAAAGACGTAAATTGTGCACAGTCTACCTTTAGGCTTACATTCAAATTCATACACTATGGGGCCGATTCCGATTCGGGTCGGAAATCTCTCCGACCGAGCCGGACCCGGAGAGATTTCCGACCGAATCGGACCCTAGCAGCCCGACCGAATGAGTACGATGCGCACGTATGCCATCAGACTCGAGTCGGTCGGACTCCCATTGAAGTCAATGGGAGCCTGTCGTACAACGCATACGCGGGCTCCCATTGACTCAATGGGTGCGAGGCGGACAAGGGCGCCCCCTACAGCGTGTATGCGGTGAAGCGACTCGCGCCGTACATGCACAGGTAGGGGGGACCCATGGGTCCCCCCTGTGTGCGACTGGCGCGGCTACGCGTACAGGGGGGTCCGACACGGACCCCCAAAGTACGGCTCCGACTGCTTCTTCGAGCCGGACGGCGCGAGTCGGTCAGACTGCTCGCGGCGCGCATCGTACTTGCCCGGCCGGGGAACGTCTCCATTGCGAGGTGCGCTGCGCATCCATGCGAGTCGGTTGGTGCGGTTGGGACGGGCGTACGAGTCGGTCGGCGAATTTGCACGCGCTCGCATCGTACTCGTTCGCCCGGACGCACGTACGAATCGGTCGGGAATAAGGGCTCCGAATCGGATCCGGATCAGCCGAATCCGATTCGGTGCCCTACCGGCCGAGATCGGAATCGGCCCCTAAGAAGTGTAATTATTAGCTTGTGCTGAATTAGATTGTTACAAGGAAAATCGCCAAGGTTTCCGAATTCATTTCATATCATTGAAAACATTTAGCATCGTTCTAATCCTATATCTGGATAATATTCTGTAGCAAACTGAGCTTCTTTGCAGATGCCCCCACTTTTTGCCCCCCTTTAGACTGCTAGATGCTGGTTTTTGACTCTGATAGTGCGCTGCGACCTGGTAATCAGGCCCCAGTGCCAGTCTTCTTTCCCCAAAAGGTAACTGTGAATTGGTACACTCAATTGGCAAGGTACTTTGCCCCCTTATAGGTCCCTAGTATATGGTACCAGTGGTGCCCAGGGCAAGGGTGGTAAAGGGGTCACCAGGGCTGCAGCACTATACTGTGCTACCCTGTGTGACCCAAGTAAAAGTATGCCTGCAGGTCTGCCAATGCAGCCCTCCACGAGCATACCATATGCTGCAAAGCCACACCACTGCCTTAATGTAAGTAAGTCACTCTTAAAGTTGTCCTCCTAAGCCCAGGAGGTAGAGTGCATTATATTAAAGGTGTGGATATATATGTTTATACACACATATATCCCTTACAGTAACACTGTAAAGCAAAGTTTTACTATAAGCGACCCGGCGGTCCATAGAGTAACTTTGGCTGGCTACCAAGAAAACTGGAGATAGCACGGTCCATTATGGAACAACCAAATTGTGTCATGTTTGGTGTCAAACACCATGCTTTTTCAACCCCAACACGATTCTTGTGTCGAGGGTGAGCTGGCAAGCACGTAAGTGCCATCCTGAGTGGGTGCCCACCTATGTGGTTTAGTGCTCCAGTGCCTTGGCGGGCTTCCCCGAGCCGTTTGACACCAAGAAGAAAGTCTGCCCTCTTGGTGGGATGTTCTAGCACTTCCCCAAGACGGAGACAATGGCCTCGGCAGGAAGAGGATCACACCTCCTCTCTCCCAGGATGGCTAATGTTTACAGTCATCAAGGCGATGAGCCTCAAAGGCTTTCACCGCTCTTGATGTGTAATTACTTGTCCTCCACTCGAGGACAAAACCCTTTTCTCCCTTTCCATGCAGATAGGTGGGAAAATAAGGTACACAGGAGGCGTACATCTCCAGAAGGCTAGCCACACATTTAGGGTGGGCTAGGAGGTCTGTACAGCCAAGGAAGGATTCTTCCATTTCGAAAGGCCCTAAATTATAGTACGCTGGGTAGAAAGGTGACGTACACCCATAGGATGTTGTCACCTCAGGGGCAGATTAGCCGCAGAGATAGCTTGCTCATTGGCCACTGTTCCTCACCCCCTTAACGCCCCTTAAACTAGCATATAAGGGGCTCCCCTGACACCAGAACCTCAGTTCTGACTTTGAATCCGAGAAGAGGGACAAAGAAGATGCCGTCACAGACAACAGGACTTTGGACTCTGTCGCAGTCCGAAGATAGGACACTTAAGTGCCCTGAAGAGACCATATACTGGAACCGTGTGTTCAACGTGTGTCAGTGGCAAAAGCTCATTGCTCCCAGAAGGAGGGACTTCAGTGGATGCCATAAGCCTAAGCAGACTCCCTTGGATTGGTGGGACCAGTCCCCTGCAAGCTGCAGGGAAATCAATATGCTGCGTGACAAGAATTTCGGCCCGCTGAGTCTATCGAGAGGGAGCCCAAAGAGAAGTGATGTCCTGCAAGCCCAGAGTGGTAGCCAAAATTTCACCAAGATTCAAGCCGCTGCTCCACTACTGTGACCTCCAGCTGCCAAAGTAGCCATGGACTACATTTATCGGATCCAAGGCTTGGTGATCGCCAGCCGGGTGATTGACACCTTGAACAACATCTCCAGCCCGTGAGCACCTCAGATCAACAGCAACCGATGTTGGAAACGACCCCGGTGCTGTGTCTCTGCATCCTGAAGGTGGAGTCGTTGAGTGTGTGGTAAAGCATCTTTTGTGCGACCTGCTCCGGTGATTGACAGCTGCTGGATACCTCTGCACCCAGAGCTGCCGAGCAAGGTAGAAGAAATCTAGCTGTTGAACCCGGGTCCTAGTACCCCAAAGGCCTCTACTCTCCGTGGGTTGAGTGGAATTACATCCCCAAGTGTGGTTTTTTCAAGTGCTGCAAGTTTTACAGCTCCCACAGATCCCGTTCTCTACCAAGGACAGTCAAGTCACCTATGACCCGAATTCCCTGGGCAAGGTAACAAGGTAACAACTCTTGGAACTTGATCTAGGGACCCGTATGACCTTAACGACAAGAGGGCTCGTTTGAACTCACCCTGAAAGTGACTGAGTTTCACATTTGCTTTCCCTCATTGACTTCAAGGGGACCAGTTTGACAACTTAAAGTGCAGCTATTTTTGAATGCTTTAAAAATCCACCACTCCGATTGTATGCATGATACAAAGTTCGTTTTAGTGTCTATAGTTATATAAAAATACACTCTGTTTTTATAAATTTGTGTTGGATTTCTTTCGAGTCGTCTCAATTACTTATGCACCAGAATGGTACTGTAAAATGCTTAACACATGTTACTCCAGTAATGCCTGACTGCTCTTTGCCACACTACCAGGCCTGAGCTATGAATTATTGTTGTTGAATCCAAGGATCCTCCTCTGTATATTGTGAGAGTATTGCATGGCAAGGCCTCCCAGCCATACCACATAATATTCCACCTTGTAACATTGTTGCCCAGCGGTGTGGATCCTGAACCTGTGTTTTGTAGTACCAATGGCCATAGGTTAATTGTGGATGAGAAATCCTCAATTGACTTTAGCATCAGAAGTATTTTGTAAGATTTTACTTTATTTTTCTAAAAATAAGATTTAATTGTAATTTGTTAGGACCCTGTGTTACATCCCTGTTCCAATTACATTAAAAGTTAAAAGTGGTTTAGCAAGTTAGGATAAAGGTTTAAAAAGCTGTTTAGGTTTTTAATAAGTTTCCATAACTTCTAAAAAGTAGTGCATAATGGAGAATGTCCTGAGCCTCGATCAGCCCATTCTCTCCATCCAGCAGACCAATGATCTGAGGGCATTATGCAAGATTAGAGGCATTAGCTTTAGAGCAACTTCTAAGAAAGAGGACCTGGAATAGGCATTCAAAGACTATGAGGTGGAAAACCTAGATAGGGATGACTGCTCCTCTGTTGGTCATCCAGCAGAAGAAGGAGAGGATGTGGTCACAGCCCAAATTTATGAAGGGGAAGATTTTGATGACCCTGAGTCACAGTCCTTCCCCAGTCCCCCTTCACCAGTGGGGTGTGACAGAGGTGACTCTAGAATCCCCTCCACTGGTAGGGTGGCAGGAAACTTCCATGACCAGCTTGATTAACTCTCCTTGGAGGAGGAAAGAATGAAACTGGAAGAGAGGAGACTAGCCCTGGAGGAAAAGAGGTTTAGATAGGGCCTAGTCCCCAAGGATCATTGCAGCAACAATGGTAAAGAAGAGTCTTTTGACCATAAGATCCCTAAAGCGATTACTCCAAAGTATAGTGATGGAGATGAAATAACCAAGTGGTTTGCAGCTTTTGCGGGAGCTTGCAGAGTGAGGAGGTTAGGTCACCAACACTGGGGCTCTCTACTTTGGGAGTTATTCTCAGTGAAGGGCAGAGTTAGACTTCTGACTCTTGATGAGAGTGTGGCTGAGTCCTATTCACAGATTAATGAGACACTGATTGAGGGGTCTGGACTCACCACAGAGGAGTACCGAGTAAAGTTCAGATAAACCCAGAAAAGGTCAGACCAAACATGGGTGGACTTTGCTGACTGCTCAGTCAAGGCACTGGATGGCTGGATAGTAGGTAATAAAGGGGACAGTTATTGTTAGAAATGGGGGTCTCTAGTTGGCGATGGTTTGCACCTTTGTCCAAGTAGGGACCCTTATTCCTAGTCAGGGTAAGGGAGTTACACTTCTAAAATAACCCCTGCTCACCCCCTTGGTAGCTTGGCACGAGCAGGCAGGCTTATCTCAGAGGCAGTGTGTAAAGCATTTGCACATAACCAACAGTAATTCAGTGAAAACATTACAAATGGACACCACACCAGTTTAGAAAAATATCCAATATGTATATATATCCAAAACAAGACCAAAACGAATATCCAACATACAGTACTTGAAAATATATACTTTGCAAGAATACTTCAAAATTGCAGAAATATCTCAAAAACAGAGTTCTTCCGAGTCAGTAGCTCCGTCCAGGGCTGTCGCGATAATGAAAACAACAGACTCCAACAGTTCCGTCTGACCGCGTCGGTCGGGGGTGTTGGCAGACCCGTAAGCAGTACCTTTTTCGTTGCGGCCGACACGTTGTTGCGAGCCGGTCATGGCAACCATCGCGGTTGCGATGTGATGTGAAATGGTGCAGCATGCAGTGCCCTCAAGGCGTGGAGTAGGCAGCGGCTCGGTGAAGGTCATCCAGCGGCATCGGTGAGACCAGGGCTACAATGCGGAGTGAGGCGGTGCTCGTTGCGGTGCTGGCAGGTTGTTAGACCTGTCAGCCCTAGGGTGGTCTTGCCCTGTTTTTTTCCCTTTTGCGCCTCATTTTTGCCACCGTATTTTTACTGGACCTAGGTCTCCGGGCGCCTTACCACTGCCAACCAGTGCTGAGGTGCAGGTGCTCTCTCACCCAAGATGGCTGCCACAGGCCCCTGCTACTGCAGAGTGGCCTTGCACACATACACCTACTAGTAGCCAGGGTCAGGCTGGGACATAGGGATACAGTATCCATCCCGTCCCGCCTCTGGGCCACATAGCCAGACATGGTGGAAGGTTCCAGAACCTTCCGGGCTGTGGGAGGAGTTATGTTTTGCCGCCTTTAGGAGGGTCACCTGACCTAGGGGTATAAGAGGTTTGGAGGGAAATCTTTTAGTCAGTTGGGGCACCACTGATCCTGGGAGAACCTCTGCCGGAGTACAGGCTTTAGGGCCTAGGGGGGAGACCTACACTACTGCTACTGACAGGGCTAAGGCACTGCTGTAATAAGTTAGCTGAGGAACGCCCACCACCCACTGACCTTGCCCAGCTTGAGGGGACCCAGGGAACCATCTTCAGCGTGCTGGGAAGTACCATCCAGCACCCCAAGTACCACCAACTCATTCCCTCCCCCATACGGAGAAACCCCAAGAAGCAACCAACAAAGAACTTGCGCAAGTAACCTGAAAACGCAAGCCTGACAAGACAGCAAGGTCAGAAACCTGAACTGCCAAACTGGGGATCACCAGGTAAAGCGCCGTGCCCTGAAGCGCTAGACCTTCACCCCCATCCACTCCTAGCTGACGCAGTGCTGCCCTGCTGCTGGGCTGCCCAAAGCACTTTTAAATCAGCCCCCCTGCCAGCCTGTCGCAAGCGCGCCCCCGCGCTGTGCCTCCACGTGGGAGGAATCACCCCTTAAGCCACTGACCTCGTGGCTGGAATCTGCCTTTGCGGCCGTCGCCGCGTGTGAGGAACTGTGGAGGTAGCGAGGCCTCCCCCGAGGCCGGGGTGGTGAGGTGCGCCGTCCGCGCCCTCACCGAAGGTCCGAAGTGCCGCGAATCACCGCCGGGCCCAGGGGCTCGCACAAAAGAAGTGGCGGCCTGGGAATCACCGCCGCGGCCCAGGAGGAAGATCGAGGCCTTCAGCCCCCGCCGACGCCATTGCTAGGTGATCGGGGATGCCGACCGCGTCATCGGCCGCGCCCCAGGGAAGGCCGCGTAGCGATTGGGCGCCGGCTCCCGCCGCGCCCCCAGCGCCGACGGAAGCCGAGAGGAGACGCCGCATAGGCAGAGGGAGGCGGGAAGCCGGCCGGAGAGGACTGCCGGCTCCCGCTCCCTTCCCCGCATACAGCGCTAACTACGGGGTCCGGAGGAGAGCGATACCGGCCCCCCGACGACCTCCATTACCAGCGCTGACTACGGGGGCCGGAGGAGAGTGATACCGCCCCCCCAACGTCCTGAAATTCCGGCCGGAAGGCCGAGGAACCCAATCCGGGCCCCGCCCTACCAAACACGGGCCGGCCCGGGAAGAAACCAGTCGCTTCGAAGAGCGACCAACGAAACGACCGCAGGTGAGCCCGGGAGGCCCCTAGGGCATGCAGAGACGCCACTGGGGGCCGGGGGCTGTCTTGTGGTTTGTTGCCTGCCTTGTTATGTTGGCCTAGGACTAGCTGCCATGCTGCTTTTCTTTGCGCACGTTACACTGAGCCAGGGCTCCCTCGCCCTTTGCTCTTGCCAAGTTCTTTTGCGCTGTCTGCACTTTTTGTCTTTCACCTTTTCTCTTGTTCGATTTGGGCTCAGACTGCACAACATGTACAAGGTCGCATAACAATGTATTTCGGTTCTTCCTGATATGGCCAGTCTCGCGCACCCAGACATAACATTAGGCGCAAATGACATGAAACTTTGTGTGCCTTTAATACTGGGGTTTTTACTGGCGCTGGGCTCACTTGGAGAAATCCTTTTCAGTGAGAAGAGCTATGATGTCCGGCTGATGTAATTCTGCATCTAGAGACTGAGGTATGGGGGTTCGCTAGTCAAAGCCCAGAGGTCTTCTATTTTTATAATAAACTATCTTACTGCACGGGGAGGGTGGTAATGTTATTTAGACATTTATCCACTGAGTTATTAAATGCTTTCCCCGTTTGTATTCTATGGAATTGTAACCATGCTGCTTATATTATTCATATGCATTATGCTATTAGTACTGACACGTGTACTGTACATTAGAGCACGTAAGTTGGAATAAACATTTTAACCTATCCAGTGTCTCTTCCTACGCACCTTGTGGACAAGTACGAGTGAGTGACGAAAGAGTGTTCTTGCTTCTGCGAGTCCTGAGATAAAGATACCGTGTTCTGGGTTGTCCAATCATTGGTGCTTTGGTACTAATGGGATGCTAAGCTAGTTGGGTTGGGGTTTTTGGGTGCTACGGTATATGGTAGGCAAACCACTGTATTCCGGGGTCCCATTATCCTGTGCATAGCTCTGTGTATGTGCAGAAACCTTATGACATGGCGCGACCACCGTGGGGCCACTTATCTGCGAGACGCTTGAGTAGTACTTGTGCTTGTCCACAAAACCCTCACGTACGCTTCCGGAGGCGTAAGTGACGGTGATACCTCCTATATTGAACGTTTTATAGGTTCTTTCAAGCTTGAAGTTATTAAAAAGGTTACATAGAAAACCCATTTTGTGCTCCCTGTTAGGTTGTCGAATACAATTGTTTAGTTATGGCTGGTGTGGCGATAGCTGCACATAGCCGAGGACCACTCCGAGAACACCTAGGTGTATACGGAGTGCCCGATGCTGGGGTCGAGTTGGTCTTTGTGGTTCAAGCCGATCCGGCTTATCACTTTGAAGTGTTTTACACTTGGATCACTTTTGAGGCGGTGGATGCAGGTGATAATCTGTTTCATGAATATAAACCCACCGCTATTCCTGCTGCCTATCGACCCTATACCAATCTTGAAGTGCCTCTCACGGCTTGGCAGCAC
Organism: Calotriton arnoldi; assembly: GCA_963921515.1. Taxonomy (NCBI): domain Eukaryota; kingdom Metazoa; phylum Chordata; class Amphibia; order Caudata; family Salamandridae; genus Calotriton; species Calotriton arnoldi. The sequence goes on from CAWUFW010004759.1 coordinate 402,687, forward strand.
CGTGTTTGGTTTAATGGCGCCCTCCCACAACCAACTACCGCAGTTCGTTTAGGCCCCTTATCAATTCAGGGGGCCACTTGGCCTGTATTGGCCGGGTATACCCCGCATCCACATTATCTGGCATTACCGATTGCGGAACTGCGCACTATGCATACCGAACTGGTGCGAGTGCATCGAGCCTTAGTGACATACGTTACAGGTAGCCTACATGGAGCTGCCCCTGTAGTCGCTGGCCAACCAGCTGTTGCAGCTGGAGTGACCATAAGTCCTGTCATGGTAAATTCTGTGATGGGCAAACGTCCGCAAAGTAAGGACGATTATCCTTACTGGCTTGCCAAAAAGTTCGATCAGATAGAAGCGGTGTTTCCACATACGTCCCCAGTGGATAAACATCGCATCCTTACGATAAGTTTGCCAAAAGACTTAATCCCCGATTTGACATCATGTGAAAACTGGGGTAAGGTATTCGCAGCAGTTTATTCAAAATGTTTTGGTACTCCTTCCATGACGGTTCTACCCTCTGTAATTAAAAAAGTACAGGACGAACATGGCCCTGAAGCGGCTGTGGAATTAGGGATGAGACTAGTGGGAGTGTTTGATGTAGTAGCTGAACTGATCCTTGGAAATGTCAAGGGCGATGCTATGAACTTTCAAGTAGCGAATGCTTTGGCTTTGGTCCCAGAGTTGGACAGGCCTCGCGAATTACCGAAAATTATAGCCCGGGCTTATAAAACAATTGGAAGAAATAGCCTAGGCAACAAGCCTTTTGTAAAAATGCAAACTCAATCGCAACCACAAATTACACAAACAAAAAGTACATCTGAGAAAGATGATAGACCAGTCTTTACTAAAAAGAGTTGGAGACAGAAAAAACAGGGTAAGCAACAAAAGAAGCCGGGGTCGAGAGGCGCTTCCCCAGTTTCGGTTTCCTCTGAACGTACTTATGATTTACGTGATAGGTCGAGAATTAAATCACCAGAAAGGTTTCAGAGCTCTGATACGCGTTCTCCTCGTTCTTCACAGGCCCAGACGTCGTCACAGGCTGGTGGAGGAGGACGGCAAGATAGAGGAAGGGGCCGAGAGACTCCCCAGGAGCGAGACCAACCTCGACAACAAGTCAGAGGGAAAGCAGAAGACTTTCACCTTCCTCGACCGCAATTTCAAAAGAAAAAAGTTGCCGCTGTAACAGCGAAATATGCCACAGACCGTGAGAACGAGACTCCAGAATTGGACGTGGGCAGTGACCCTCCTAGACAGCGCCGCGGAAGTTACCATAGTGCGGGAGGCGCTACGTCCTCATATGGAGGCGACAGCAACTGAAACATTCGTTACTGTAGAGACAGCTGACACGAGAGTGGCACCCCCTGACAGACTTTACAACATAGTCATCCAAATTGAAGGTGACATACCGCGTGAAATAAAAGGGATTTTTTGGGAAAATCTAACCTCTTCATATGACATTTTGTTAGCAGAGGTGGATTGGCCACCCCCATTCGTTTTAGCTGCACATAAAGGAGAGGAGGTAATCCTTCCAAGCTTTTCACGACATGTCCCAAAAGACAAAGCTGAAGCACTTGCAGCTGAGTGGGCTGTGTACCTGGCACCAGCGTTATACCGCAACCATGTGGGATGGGATGAAGAATCACCTCCTCATGCAATACCTTTGCGGTCACTACCGCAGCCACAACCCCAATATCCCATCAAACGGCAGGCAAAAGGCCCCGTCTCCGAAATTCTGACACAGTTGGAATATCAGGGAGTAATCGAACCATGCGTATCACCTATGAACAATCCCCTTTTCATGGTTTCTAAACCCGATGGATCGTACCGCTTAGTTTTGGATTACCGGCATTTAAATTCCCATTGTCGGAACTTTGCGGTACAGAATACACATAGTTCTGCGCTTGTAGACAGTCTTGTTTGTAAAAAATATAAAACGACACTTGACCTTTCAAACGGTTTCTACACGCACAACCTAGCCCCGGAGAGTGGTCAATGGACCGCATTCACTTCCGGTGGTAAATTATTCCAGTTCCGGCGTTTACCCATGGGCTACAAAAATAGTCCGGGTATATTCGCCGCCCGTGTTGTTTCTTTGTTAAATGACATTGATCAAGACGCATGTTCGTACGTAGATGACATCTATCTGACAGACGACGAGTTATATCAGCATCTGTCCCGTGTGGACCGCATTATTCTTGAATTTGCGGAGCAGGGTTACAAATTCAACTTTGCTAAGTCACACATTGCTGAATTTACCGTTCTGTTCTTGGGCTATGAGCTCAATAACGAAGGTAAGGGCTTAGCCCCCATTTCTTGGAAAAATGTGCACATTTGTGCCCCCAAATACTCTGAAGAAACTTCAGTCTTTGCTGGGTTTCCTGAATTTCGGGCGTACCTACATTCCCGAATATGCCCAGCGTATCAAGCCTTTGTATGCTTTGATACAACCTACTTATTCAAGGTCTTGCTGGCTGCCTGAGCATACCTCGATTCTGCAGTCTTTGCAGACAGACCTATTGGAGTCTAGATATCTTTTGACTCGTGATAACCACACAAACTTGGTGATTAGAATAATTCCGGGGGCGGTGGGATTCACATACTTAACCTTTAATGAAGGTGATACAGTACCCATCGCATACAAGTCACATCTGTACACTTCCGCTGAATTGCGCTTTACATCTGTCGAAAAAGTTCTAACTGCAGTGCAAATGGCGATTCTAAAAGAACGCGCACTGGCACAGGGAAAGCGGATTCTAGTGGTAACACCCTGTCCTGCCCTAGAGGCAGTAACAAAGGCAAGTGTACCGAACTCGAAAGCAATGCATCCCCGTTGGATACAATGGGCTACGTCCTTGACGTCATCAGACGTCACCTTTATTTTCGATTCTTCTCTTCAGACTCAGGAGTTCTTGCAGTATGAATTTGTTCATCCTCCTCCTCTGTTTTTATTGCCGCTTGAGGATTACAAATGTGTGATCTACACCGATGGTTCGGCGCAACCGGCCACTGGGTCCAAGCACGCTTATTCAGCTGCATGTGCTATTGTTGCGGGTTCCTTTGTAAATGGAACGTTCAAATCCTCTGTAGTGCATACTCGCACACTTGGAGATAGTACCGCACAATTGGCCGAGCTGCATGCATTGCTACTTGCACTTGAGTTCGCTTCTCAGGATGAGACCACTCTTATTGTATGTGATTCCTTTTACTGTGTACAATCTTACAATGACAATCTGTTTTTCTGGTCGAAAAATGACTACAAGGACGCAAAAGGGAGCACAATTAAGCATAAAATGCTTTGGGTTCGAGTGGCAGAATTGCAACAACGTCTGCCCCTCACACAGGTGGTACACACCTTAGGCCATCAGCGGGTGGTAACGATATTGGTAACGATCTGGCAGATGAAGCTGCCCGTTCAGCAGTAGTCACGTGTTCAGTAGCAGCGGTTACCAGGTCCATGTCTAAAATTGACTCTGTTATTCTAGCAGCTATTGCTGCAACAAAGGAAGGTGTTAATTACCCTACAGGTTTTCCTTCCAAGTATTCTTACAAGTTAAGTCCCGAACAGGTTCCTTATGTAACAATACCTGACGTTGGAGATCGGCTGATCCCCAACGCGGACCGCAGGAGTGCCTTGATATCAGCTGCACACGAAGGCATGGCTTCTGCTCATGCAGGTGTGTCAGCTACAGTTTCCATCTTGCAGCAGCGTTATTGGTGGCGTGGATTGTATAAAGACACCCGTGCTTTTGTGCTTTCCTGCGACGTTTGTCAACAGATTAAGCCTTCCACGGTAACACGCCCTCCACAGACCCCGCTCTGCATTGCTAACAGACCCTTTGGGTGTGTTTACTTGGATCACTGCGGTCCATTCTCATCAGACACTGCCTATAAATACATCTTAGTAGCAGTGGACTCGTGCACACGGTTCCTCTGGGTCTGGCCACAACGTAGTGCTGACGCTCGAAATGTAATCAGGGATTTGCGTGTCTTTGTGGGAATTTTCGCATGCGGCACCTTCCATTCGGACCAAGGTCCGGCGTTTGCCTCTAGGGCTTACAAGGATGCAATGGCTTCGCTTGGGGTGCGGGTGAAATTTTCGTCTCCGTATAGGCCTGAGGGCAACTCTATCGTTGAACGAATGAACCGTGACTTAAAGCAATCCTTAACAGCTAGAGTTATAGGTACTGGCAGGAACTGGCTGGCCCACTTGTATACCGTTCAGCGTTCACTTAATAATCTCCCTAGAAGACCTCTGGGTGGGCGGACCCCATACGAAATGCTCTTTGGCATAAGAATGTTTGTGCCTGACCTTGAGGGTCCAGACATCGCGGCGCAATCCGCCAAGTTTGATGTAGATAACCATTCTGCTATGTTACAGGACTTACAAGAAGCCCGAGACAAACTTGCAACTACACATTTGCCTTCAGCCACAGATCCTGCGTTGCAGATTCCGGTAGCCGGCTGGCTTCCAAAGGTTGGAGAACTGGTTCGAGAGAAGGTTGAAAACAAAAAGAATTCGGCCCCTCTTTTCGTGCACCGGTTCCAGTTCTGGGCTTGAAGGGAACACGTACAGTCATTTTACCACCACTTCCTGGTCGCAAGGAGAACAGATACATCTCAGTGGAAAATGTCAAGCTACAGCGCCTGGCCGATCCTGAATAGTGTCACACCAGCGGTCTCTTGTCCTGCCATTTATCGGACATATGTTCGTGGCCCATCTACACGAACGGTCGCTGATGCTGTAATTGAGATGGTTGATTTGCCTGAATCCTCTCCTTTGCCTGAAACTATAATTGATCCCCAACTCTCCACCAACATCGACGAGGACGAGTATACCTATCCTGCATCTGAATCGGTGGCGCATCAACCAACAACGCCACTTGGCCCGACTCGTTATTCCTTTGATTCGGATTCCACCTCTTCAAAAGTCCCATCCAAGTTCAGTATTTTTGTATCCTGGTTTAGAGACAATTTTTTGATTCCACCCTGGACATACATCTGGTTGGTACTTTTCTTGATTTTTCTGTTCATGTCCATTGGCTTTGTCACAGTGTTTTTCTACTAATCAATGGTCACTATTTACCTGAACGCTCTGCTGTAGACTATGTTTCTGGAACTTTGGCTCCTCATTCCTCGTCTCACATCATGAAGCGTGACCACACATTTGTGAACATTTCAGCTTTTCCAGTTGCTGATGGCATCGTATGGGATGCAGTGAACTATCAAATCCATGGTCCGACGGAAATTATTAATGTACCTAATGTCCTTCGTGTTTCAATGGGTGATGTAGTACAAAATAATATTCATTCTGATGATTGGGATGTGCATGCCGTTGAAGCATTGTTTGCCGATTTAAAATATTATGCATCTTTTAATGCTGAAGATTTATATATGAATTCTGCGAATTATGCCGATTTGTATTGTTACCAACATTGGGGTAATCATTTTCTCCATAAGCCAAGTGCCCTGCGTAGTTCTGTTAACTACACCCAATGGGAACATTGTCCAAACCCCTTGCCAGGTAGCTCACAAACTCTTCGAAATAAGTTTACCTATTTTACTGATTTTAATCGGTCGAACCCTGCATCCTATTATTTTAAACTTAATACCACATCAACTCAGAAAATTATGTTAACACACACCAAATTGCTTTATTCGGGTTCCTTTTTAAGTGCCCTAGCAGTGGGTGGTTATGAGTACTGGGAGGATACAATAGATTTGAAATCCATTTGGGGCTCCAAGCCATGGCAGGTACAGGGAACCGAGGCGTTGCATCGTGCTTGCCTCATCCCTACCCAAATTATGTTCCTAAATGCTTCCATCTATCAAACTACGTGTTGGGGCTTAGCTACCACTAAACAATTAAACTCGCCCTCAATTCCATCCCTTTCGAGTTTTCCCAATGATAGCTCACGTTTTAACCTGTCCCTGACGACCCTACAGGCTCTATTACAGAATAATTCATTTAATGTTTCCGAACTGGATCAGTCACCCTGGTTGGTATGGCCTATATCATCTAATGCATGTCAAATGCGTTTTCACGACTCAGGTACTAGATACACACAGGATAGGCCTGATCCGAGATTTACTGCTTCTCGTACTGTCACTACATATTCTGTTGGTAAATTATGCAAACAATGGCTGCAACATTCGTCCCTTGATTCTGTTAAACAACATTTGTCCCTCCTTTCAGGCAATATTGATCTGTCCGACTTTGTTTTTGGACCTCGTGGTCCCCGACCTAAAAGATTCATTTATGAGACATATAATGAACTCTGGAAGCTATCACAAATGGAAGCTGCTTCCCGTCTTCGGGAAATAGATCAAGCAAATTTGGAAAAGGTGCTTGCTGTTGTTGACAATAGTATTAATACCCTGTCTTCTCGCATTTATACTTTAGAGAATATTGTGTCCTCTGTTGTTGATATTGTACAAGATGATGTTTCTGTGTTATATCATGGTCAGAATCAATTGCGTTCAGTTATGCAGTTTGCATGGACTTTACAAACGCTCAAGTTAGGTAAAGTTCCTTGGCATTTTTTGAACACCTCTGCCTTGTTTCTACCTTTTAACTTAACTGACAAACAGCAATTTATGTCCATGAAAGATGCAACTTACACTCTATTACATATCGAAAAGATGGATCCTTTGCCGTTCTCTGTTGCAGAACTCGATTCTGCTGTGTGGCTAGTTCATGGGGTTATCACTTTACCTTTTTCCTTGTTTGAATTTGACTCGTGCATGAAACATTATCCTGTGGGCCGTTACCGGCCCTTGGGCAGTGCTTTCCTGCATGAACTCTGGTCCTTGCCTTTCATGTATAAATGCCTTCGGGACGGCAAGGAAGTCTTTCTCACGGGGGAGTACTGCGACTCGACTATGGGTCATTCGCTTATTTGTAAACACATTAAATTGCATGGCTCATGTAGCGTTTCCGCTCCTAATCTTGCTTGTGTGCTGAAAGGTATTCCTGCTCCTGTTATTTCTCCTACTTTCACTCTCCTTTCCAATGGTAGTTATTTACTTTTAAATAACGAAAACTGTTGTGGCCTGCAGGCTGGCATTCCTTACATTGTAACAGTTTCGCACAGGGTTGTCTGCTGCAAAAATGTGCTTTTTCCTCCCCCTCATGGCAAGGTTGATATCTCTATTTGGCCTTCCATCCCTACCATGGAGGCAGATTTCAATAGACTGAGCAGAATAAAGGCACTGTTATTGAACGAGGAAGTTATGCTCACGTCCGCCCGGGAGACATTCATTCTCCAGGTGGCGAGTACCCACAGTGAAATACAGGCCCTTTTGAACACTAATCTCCCCCAACATTTTGGGGAGTTAATTCATCGTATTTTTAACGCATCTAACACAGAGGGTCTGGTACACTTTTTTAAAGTCGTGGGGTCTGGTTTGGTGTCCTCCTTCCAAACTATTTTTGGTGTCATCCCGGCGTTTATTCATTCTATTTTTTCCAGCGTCTTTGGCGGTTTCCCGTTGATCATCGCATTGGCGGCTGGTGTCCTGATATTAATTTGTTTTATGCGCAATGGCTGCTCCCCGATGGGACCTGCTCGTTCCAGAACGCCTCCAGCTGCTTCGTGAGCGCCTTTTGGCTGGTTTTGGTGTCTTGCCATTGGCGACACTGAGTGTGTCATATACTCTTTCCTTTCGCTTTGCGTATTTCACTTGCGTGCAACCTGTAATGACTTGCATCCGCTGTCCTTTCACCTGGACCTTGGATTATTGCCTCTCCAATTCGTCATTGTCTGTTCCGGATTTTGTTCAGTTGATGGGTCCCTTAGAGGCCCATGAGCAGGACTGTTCCGTTGCCGGCTGTATGGCGCGTGCGGCTGCACTGGGGATTTTGGCGCAATGGGATATCTGGGCGGCTGCCCAGGATCTCCTACAACAAAGCTGTTTCGTTTATCACGCAAGTTGTCCCGCATTGCTTTTGGATGCTCCCTCTGCTGAGGAGCATTCCTGCTCTTTTGATCTCATGGATTGGATGGCGTCTATGTTTTTTGACGATTCCAATGATGCCCTTTTGGAGGGTATGGCTTTTTTCTGCACTTACACTTTCATGGATTGACTTGTTTTTCGCCGTTTGGGCGCTCCCTGTGCTCTACTGGATATTTTTTCTTTTTTTGCCCTCTGTCTTGGACGCCGGACTGACCAGGGGAGGGTGTCTTGTGGTTTGTTGCCTGCCTTGTTATGTTGGCCTAGGACTAGCTGCCATGCTGCTTTTCTTTGCGCACGTTACACTGAGCCAGGGCTCCCTCGCCCTTTGCTCTTGCCAAGTTCTTTTGCGCTGTCTGCACTTTTTGTCTTTCACCTTTTCTCTTGTTCGATTTGGGCTCAGACTGCACAACATGTACAAGGTCGCATAACAATGTATTTCGGTTCTTCCTGATATGGCCAGTCTCGCGCACCCAGACATAACATTAGGCGCAAATGACATGAAACTTTGTGTGCCTTTAATACTGGGGTTTTTACTGGCGCTGGGCTCACTTGGAGAAATCCTTTTCAGTGAGAAGAGCTATGATGTCCGGCTGATGTAATTCTGCATCTAGAGACTGAGGTATGGGGGTTCGCTAGTCAAAGCCCAGAGGTCTTCTATTTTTATAATAAACTATCTTACTGCACGGGGAGGGTGGTAATGTTATTTAGACATTTATCCACTGAGTTATGAAATGCTTTCCCCGTTTGTATTCTATGGAATTGTAACCATGCTGCTTATATTATTCATATGCATTATGCTATTAGTACTGACACGTGTACTGTACATTAGAGCACGTAAGTTGGAATAAACATTTTAACCTATCCAGTGTCTCTTCCTACGCACCTTGTGGACAAGTACGAGTGAGTGACGAAAGAGTGTTCTTGCTTCTGCGAGTCCTGAGATAAAGATACCGTGTTCTGGGTTGTCCAATCATTGGTGCTTTGGTACTAATGGGATGCTAAGCTAGTTGGGTTGGGGTTTTTGGGTGCTACGGTATATGGTAGGCAAACCACTGTATTCCGGGGTCCCATTATCCTGTGCATAGCTCTGTGTATGTGCAGAAACCTTATGACAGGGCCATCATTAGCCTGTGGAGAAAAGGGGAAAGCCAACAGAAACTATCCCCACGAGGCGAGGCCCCAGAGAGGAGTGGGCCTGGCCTACATTAACCCCTGAGTAACCCTGAGAGACACAGAAGCCCTAATTAACAAGGAAGCCCCAGAGAGAAGGACATGTTGAGGGGTTCCCTAAGCTATTAACCAGCCTAATTGTTACGCCTGCTTTAATTACTGTTTAGGCCTGATGCAGATCCGCACTAATGAAATGTCTTTGCCTAGTGTAAAGGTGCTTAACTGAATTGAGCTGAAGTGTACACCGCCAAGAGTTGAAGTGTTTTGTGTTGCAGGTGTACCGGATTTGCGACGCCCCCCTATACTGCCTATGGGCGCGCCTAGATTAACGCAGGCCCTGTTTGAAATGTAACGTAAAATGCCTATTTACAAGTGATTGAATATTCATGAGGTAAACTGCATGTTTTAGGCCCATGTTTTATTCCTGCACCCTGTGATCATTATTGGTGCTAAGTTTAGGAGATGATTCCTGCGGCCTTTTAGTGGCCTACGATGTTGATGAGCTATGGTGCTTTAATGAGATGACGCACTAATTAAGTACTTCAAAGAGTTGAAATGTTGCCCTGAATTAATCTGCCTCATCTGATGCTGCATTGATTTATATAAAAGAACTTGTTTTTAATACACAGGCCTGGTGTGGTGTCACATTATTGCGTCCGTATTACTGAGTCAAAGTGAGTGTGTGCTGCACAACTGCCTTACACATTGCCTTCGGGTGCCTTTCCGCCTCGCGCCATGCTACCGTGCCGGAATCGGTAACCCCGTTTCCAACATTGGTGTTCAGCGGTGGGATAAGGACTGGTGTTTGTGCAGCACCCCACAGGGACTCAGTCTGCGCCGCAATTGGACACCTATTTAAATGCAAGTGCTAAGAATTCTTTTGTGATTGCCTGATTGTGTACATTCCTGCGTTAGACCTGCTACCTACAGTCTAGAACCCTTTCTCTAAATTGTCTGGGGCCCCACCTAGCAGGATGGAGTTTGAGTTGGCCAACCTAGAAAGGTATCCGGTGGCACAGCTCAAGGAGTTCTGTCTAGAGAGGGGGGTGTCCATCAAGCGAGGCGCCAGGAAAGAGGAGCTTCAGAAAGCTTTGAGGGCATGGGTAATGGCCCACCCGGGGGGAAGAGGGGACGAGGAGCAGAGGGAGGCAGACAACCCAGGAGAACTGGACCTACTGCACATTGACGTTAGCGAGAATGTGTTGCCAGGAAGACGTTCCAGGGCAGGCAGTAGTGCGTCAGGGGGAAGTTTGTCTGCAGAGGAATTTGAGGACAGGAGGGAGGAGAGGCAATTGAAGTTAGAACTTGCTAGGATAGACAGGGAGCGAGAACAGGCAAGGCTAGCCATGGAAGAAAGGAAGCTTGCGCATGAGCTCAGCCTGAAAGAATTAGAGCTCCGAGCCTTGCAGATGGAGAGGCAGGGCAACTAGAATGGTGGCAGCGTACCCGCTGAGGTTCCCCAGGAGCCCAAGTTCTATCTACCTAGAGAGGCGATAACCAGTTTTAGTGTGGGAGATGACATCGATAAGTGGTTGGCGGCGTACGAGGTGTCTTTGGTGGCCCATAGGGTTCCTGAGAGCTACTGGGGGGGGAGGTCTCTACAGGTACATACCTCCACTAGTAAGGGACACACTTTTGACCTTGGACAAGGGGGATCAGACGAACTACCCTATCATGAAGGAGGCCCTGCTTAGGAAGTTTGGCCTCACCCCAGAGAAGTACCGCCAAAAGTTCCGCAACAGCCACAAGCTTCCCACACAGAACTGGGTGGATTTTTTTGATTATGCCCGGAAGGCATTGGAGGGTTGGGTGCGTGGCAGCAACATTGATGATTACAAAGGGCTGTACGACCTGTTCTTGAGAGAGCACCTCCTAGAGAAATGTTTTCCGGAGCTGCGCCAGTACTTTGTGGACCGCAAGCTGACCGATCCGCGGGAGCTTGCAGAGGAGGCAGACACGTGGGTCAGCACTCGGGTGTCCCACAAGGGAGCCGGGGCGGACCCCCCGAAAGGTGGACAGGGGTTCCCCCAGAAGAAAGAGGGGGGAGATAAAAGGAGGGAGTTCTTTAAAGGCCCCCAAAATAGACCGCCTAGGAGAGGGGTAGGTTCCCCATCCCAATCTGGATTCCAGAAACCCACTTACCCTGACAGGAGTCAGCAGCCCAGAACTGTCCGGTGCTACGAGTGCGGGGAGGTTGGACACTACAAGGGGATCCCCAGTGTCGCAAGAGAACCCCAGCCCCCACAGGAGGTAAGAGCCCCGGGGTGGCCAGTGTAGCGCTTGGGGAGGAGTTGTCCCTAGGTAGGGGAGGTGAGTGGACAGGCTTGACCTTAGTTTCCCTGGGGGATAGAGAGATCATCCCATGGGTTCAGGTACCCTCGAACACTGCCAAGTATCGGCAGAGGGTCCTGGTGAACGGGGAGGAGGTGGAGGCTCTGAGGGACACAGGTGCCAGCATGACGATGGTAAGACGTCAGCTGGTGTCCCCAGAGCAGGTGATTCCTGAGGTATTCCACCCGGTTGTTATGGCTGATAATAGCCTGGGTCATTACCCCGTGGCCCAAGTTCCCTTTGAGTGGGGAGGAGTCTCAGGCCTGTTGAAGGTTGCGGTGAGCCCTGCCATGCCAGTTGACTGTCTGCTTGGAAACGACTTGGAACATACTGCCTGGAGGGAGGTAGAGTTCAATGTCCATGCTGAGATGTTGGGATTACCAGGATGGACTTGCGTCGTCACGCGGTCCATGGCTGCCCGACAAGGAACTCAGCCCGGGTTGGAGCCTGAAATAATGGCCCAGCCCACTGCTGGACGAGGAGATGTTCAGGAGGAAACACCCGGTGAGATGGATGGGGAGCCCTGGGAGGTGACCCCGGAGTCCGCTGAGGTGGATGGTGTTCCCAGAGGGGACCTGCCGACTCCTGCAGAGTGGCAGGTGGAAGGCGGGCCTACCCGGGAGGAATTCTGCCGGGCGCAGAAGGAGTGCCCTACGCTTGAAGGCATGCGGCAGCAGGCCGAAGCCCAAGCAACTGGAACAGAGACTGGTAACTACCATGTCTACTGGGAGGATGGTCTCCTCTACAGTGAGCCTAAGGCTCCGGTGCATGGGTCATCAAGGGCCGTCGTGGTCCCCCAATGCTACCGAGCCTTTCTGCTAGAGTTGGCACACGAGATACCCCTAGCAGGACACCTGGGCCAGGACAAGACATTTGCGCGTTTGGTCCCACATTTTTACTGGCCCAGGATGCGCGTCACCTCTGACACTTTCTGCAAGACTTGCACCACTTGCCAGGCGAGCGGCAAGACAGGGACTAAAGTGAAGGTCCCTCTGGAACCTCTCCCGGTTGTCGGTACCCCTTTTGAGCGGGTAGGGATTGACATTGTCGGGCCGTTGGACCCGCCGACTTCTTCGGGACACAGGTTCATCTTGGTGTTGGTGGACCACGCCACCCGGTACCCAGAGGCAATCCCTCTGAGGACCATCACTGCACCGGTGGTGGCGCGGGCCCTGATGGGGATTTTTACCCGAGTGGGATTCCCCAAGGTCGTGGTGTCAGACAGGGGCACGAACTTCATGTCGGCCTACATGCAGGTCGTGTGGAAGGAGTGTGGAGTGACCTACCGGTTCTCCACTCCTTACCACCACCAGACGAATGGGCTCGTGGAGCGTTTCAATAAGACCTTGAAGGGGATGATCCGGAGCCTACCAGAGGACTTGAGAAGGAAGTGGGACGTCCTCTTACCCTGTCTGCTCTTCTCCTACCGAGAGGTGCCGCAGAAGGGGGTCAGTTTCAGCCCCTTTGAGCTGCTCTATGGCCACCCCGTTCGGGGGCCCCTCAGTCTTGTCAAGGAGGGGTGGGAGAAGTCTTCCTCGAAGCTTCCCCGTGATGTGGTCGGCTATATGCTGGCATTCCGCAGCCAAGTGGCCAAGCTGTGGAAGGAAGCCTCGGACAACCTAGAGGCTAGTCAGGCCGTCATGAAGAAGTGGTATGACTGGAACGCTCGGACGGTAGAGTTGGACGCTGGACAGAAGGTGTGGGTCATGGAGCCAGGAGAGCTTAGCGCCCTCCAGGACAGGTGGACTGGACCGTTTGAGATCCTGGAAAGGAGAGGCCAGACCACTTATGTCGTCGATGTGAAGACCCCCGTCAACCCCACAGGGTGTTCCACGTCAACCGCCTGAAGCCACACCAGGAGCGTTCAGAGCTCACTCTCCTGATGATAACATATGGAAGTGAGGAGGAGGAGAGTGAGCCACTTCCAGACCTTCTGGCGGCCCATGAGAAGGATGGCTCGGTAGAGGGAGTGGTCCTCGCCCCATCCTTGACCCCAGAGCAACAGAGGGACTGCCGCCAGGTCTTGGGGCAGTACGCCTCGTTGTTCTCCCTCACGCCTGGGATCACGCACCTGTGTACCCATGATGTGGACACAGGGGACAGTCTGCCAGTAAAAACCAAGTCTTACCGGCTGTCCGATAAGGTCAAGGCTAGTATCCAGGGTGAGGTTACCAAGATGCTAGAACTGGGGGTGATTGAGCCTTCCAGTAGCCCTTGGGCTAGTCCGGTAGTGTTGGTGCCGAAAGCGTCCCCACCAGGCACCACACCAGAACTTCGGTTCTGTGTGGATTACCGCGGACTCAACTCAGTAACCAAGACCGATGCTCACCCGATCCCTCGGGCGGATGAGCTCATTGACCGGCTGGGAGCAGCCCGGTATCTGAGTACCATCGATTTGACATCAGGCTATTGGCAGATCGCCATGGCGGAAGGAGCAAGGGAGAAGACGGCGTTCTCCACCCCCGAGGGCCACTTTCAATTTCGGGTGATGCCCTTCGGGTTGAAAAATGCTCCAGCCACTTTCCAGCGGTTGGTGAACCAGGTGCTGTCTGGCCTAGAGGCCTTCTCTGCTGCCTACCTGGATGACATAGCTGTCTTCAGTAGCAGCTGGGAGGACCATCTGGAGCATCTCCAGGAGGTGCTACAGGCTCTGCAACGGGCTGGTCTAACCATCAAGGCCAGCAAGTGCCAGATTGGACAGGGATCTGTCGTGTACCTGGGACATCTGGTGGGTGGGGGTAAGGTGCAACCCCTCCAAGCCAAGATCGAGACCATCTTGGCCTGGGAGCCCCCAAGACCCAAACAGAGGTCCGGGCTTTTCTCGGCCTCACGGGATACTACCGCCGGTTCGTCAAGGGATATGGAACCATTGTGGGCCCTTTGACGGAGTTGACTTCGAAGAAGCAGCCACGCAGAGTCATCTGGACGGCTGCCTGCCAGGAAGCCTTTGAGACCCTCAAACAGGCGATGTGCACCGCACCGGTGCTCAGGACTCCAGACTTTGGACGGGAATTTATTGTGCAGACAGACGCTTCTGAGCATGGCATAGGAGCTGTGCTCTCGCAGCTGAATGACGATGGCCAAGACCAGCCAGTGGCCTTCATTTCCCGAAGACTACTCCCCGGGAACAGCGGTGGAGTACCATCGAAAGAGAAGCCTTTGCCGTGGTATGGGCTGTAAAGAAGTTGAGGCCATACCTTTTTGGTTGTCACTTCCTGATCCAGACCGACCACAGACCCCTTCGCTGGCTCATGCAGATGAGAGGCGAAAACCCCAAATTGTTGAGGTGGTCCATTTCCTCCAGGGGATGGACTTTCGGGTGGAACATCGACCCGGTGTAGACCACGCCAACGCTGACGGTCTCTCCCGGTTTTTCCGCCTTAGTGATGAGAACTCCCTAGAGGTTGGGAAGCTCTCCCCACTTTCGGCTGGGGGGACGCGTGTTAGACCTGTCAGCCCTAGGGTGGTCTTGCCCTGTTTTTTCCCTTTTGCGCCTCATTTTTGCCACCGTATTTTTACTGGACCTAGGTCTCCGGGCGCCTTACCACTGCCAACCAGTGCTGAGGTGCAGGTGCTCTCTCACCCAAGATGGCTGCCACAGGCCCCTGCTACTGCAGAGTGGCCTTGCACACATACACCTACTAGTAGCCAGGGTCAGGCTGGGACATAGGGATACAGTATCCATCCCGTCCCGCCTCTGGGCCACATAGCCAGACATGGTGGAATGTTCCAGAACCTTCCGGGCTGTGGGAGGAGTTATGTTTTGCCGCCTTTAGGGTCACCTGACCTAGGGGTATAAGAGGTTTGGAGGGAAATCTTTTAGTCAGTTGGGGCACCACTGATCCTGGGAGAACCTCTGCCAGAGTACAGGCTTTAGGGCCTAGGGGGGAGACCTACACTACTGCTACTGACAGGGCTAAGGCACTGCTGTAATAAGTTAGCTGAGGAACGCCCACCACCCACTGACCTTGCCCAGCGTGAGGGGACCCAGGGAACCATCTTCAGCGTGCTGGGAAGTACATCCAGCACCCCAAGTACCACCAACTCATTCCCTCCCCCATACGGAGAAACCCCAAGAAGCAACCAACAAAGAACTTGCGCAAGTAACCTGAAAACGCAAGCCTGACAAGACAGCAAGGTCAGAAACCTGAACTGCCAAACTGGGGATCACCAGGTAAAGCGCCGTGCCCTGAAGCGCTAGACCTTCACCCCCATCCACTCCTAGCTGACGCAGTGCTGCCCTGCTGCTGGGCTGCCCAAAGCACTTTTAAATCAGCCCCCCTGCCAGCCTGTCGAAAGCGCGCCCCCGCGCTGTGCCTCCACGTGGGAGGAATCGCCCCTTCTGCCACTGACCTCGTGGCTGAAATCTGCCTTTGCGGCCGTCGCCGCGTGTGAGGAACTGCGGAGGTAGCGAGGCCTCCCCCGAGGCCGGGGTGGTGAGGTGCGCCGTCCGCGCCCTCACCAAAGGTCCGAAGTGCCGCGAATCACCGCCGGGCCCAGGGGCTCGCACGAAAGAAGTGGCGGCCTGGGAATCACCGCCGCGGCCCAGGAGGAAGATCGAGGCCTTCAGCCCCCGCCGACGCCGTTGCTAGGCGATCGGGGACGCCGACCGCGTCATCGGCCGCGCCCCCGGGAAGGCCGCGTAGCGATTGGGCGCCGGCTCCCGCCGCGCCCCCAGCGCCGACGGAAGCCGAGAGGAGACGCCGCGTAGGCAGAGGGAGGCGGGAAGCCGGCCGGAGAGGACTGCCGGCTCCCGCTCCCTTCCCCGCATACAGCGCTAACTACGGGGGCCGGAGGAGAGCTATACCGGCCCCCGACGACCTCCATTACCAGCGCTGACTACGGGGGCCGGAGGAGAGTGATACCGCCCCCCCCAACGTCCCGCAATTCCGGCCGGAAGGCCGAGGAACCCAATCCGGGCCCCGCCCTACCAAACACGGGCCGGCCCGGGAAGAAGCCAGTCGCTTCGAAGAGCGACCAACGAAACGACAGCAGGTGAGCCCGGGAGGCCCCTAGGGCATGCAGAGACGCCACTGGGGGCCGGGGGCCATCATTAGCCTGTGGAGAAAAGGGGGAAGCCAACAGAAACTATCCCCACGAGGCGAGGCCCCAGAGAGGAGTGGGCCTGGCCTACATTAACCCCTGAGTAACCCTGAGAGACACAGAAGCCCTAATTAACAAGGAAGCCCCAGAGAGAAGGACATGTTGAGGGGTTCCCTAAGCTATTAACCAGCCTAATTGTTACGCCTGGTTTAATTACTGTTTAGGCCTGATGCAGATCCGCACTAATGAAATGTCTTTGCCTAGTGTAAAGGTGCTTAACTGAATTGAGCTGAAGTGTACACCGCCAAGAGTTGAAGTGTTTTGTGTTGCAGGTGTACCGGTTTGCGACGCCCCCTATACTGCCTATGGGCGCGCCTAGATTAACGCAGGCCCTGTTTGAAATGTAACGTAAAATGCCTATTTACAAGTGATTGAATATTCATGAGGTAAACTGCATGTTTTAGGCCCATGTTTTATTCCTGCACCCTGTGATCATTATTGGTGCTACGTTTAGGAGATGATTCCTGCGGCCTTTTAGTGGCCTACGATGTTGATGAGCTATGGTGCTTTAATGAGATGACGCACTAATTAAGTACTTCAAAGAGTTGAAATGTTGCCCTGAATTAATCTGCCTCATCTGATGCTGCATTGATTTATATAAAAGAACTTGTTTTTAATACACAGGCCTGGTGGGGTGTCACATTATTGCGTCCGTATTACTGAGTCAAAGTGAGTGTGTGCTGCACAACTGCCTTACACATTGCCTTCGGGTGCCTTTCCGCCTCGCGCCATGCTACCGTGCCGGAATCGGTAACCCCGTTTCCAACACAGGTCATGGTGCAAATGACAGAGCCGGTTAGTGGGAGCTGGTGGTTGTCGTCATCGGTGTGACCAGGGTTGCGGTGCGAGATGCGGCGGTGTCCTCTGAGGTGCCTTCAGGGCACTGAGCCAGCGCCAGAGTCGGTTGCCTTTCCCTTCTCTGTGGCAACTGAAACAACGGTTCCAGAAGTGGTACCCAGAGTTTGGTGAAGTCTTTGCAGTCCCTGAGACTTCAGAATAGGAGGCAAGCTCTACTTCAAGCCCTTGGAGATACTCAATATCGTGTCCTATGCCGACGACACCCAGCTCGTCCTCTCCCTCACCAAAGACCCCACCACTGCCAAACTCAACTTCCAGAAAGGAATGCAAGACGTCGCAGTCTGGATGACCAACAGCTGCCTGAAGCTCAACGCCGAGAAGACAGAAGTCCTCGTCCTCTGTACCACCCCTTCTGCATGGGACAGCACCTGGTGGCCGACCGCCCTCGGAAGCCCACCTACCCCCTCAGACCACTCCAAGAACCTCGGCATCGTACTCGACTCATCACTCACCATGAACCGACAGTCAACGCTGTCACCTCCAGCTGCTTCAACACTCTCCGCAAGACCTTCAAGTGGATCCCCCCCCCCGAGTCAAGGAAGACAGTCACCCACGCACTCATCACCAGCAGACTGGACTATGGAAATGCACTCTATGCCGGCATCAACAAGTCCCTACTCCGCAAACTCCAGACAATACAGAACTCCGCCGCCAGACTCGTCCTCGGCATCCCCCGACACGAACACATCAGCCAACACCTACGAAGTCTCCACTGGCTCCCCGTGGAGAGAAGAGTCACTTTCAAAATCCTCACTCACGCCTACAAATGCCTACACAACAACGGACCCAAATACCTCAACGACAGAATCAACTTCCACGTACCCAAAAGAAAACTCCGATCTTCCAACCTCGCACCGGCCGAAACCCCGCGCATCCACAGAGCCAGAGCAGGTGGAAGATCCTTCTCTCACATTGCAGCCAAGACCTGGAACGAGCTACCGGCAGACATCAGACGCGCCCCCTCCCTGAACACCTTCAGGAAGACCCTCAAGACCTGGCTCTTTGGCTCAACAGATCTGTGGCCCCCCCCCCCCCCCTCAGTGCCTTGAGACCCTCACGGGTGAGTAGCGCGCTTACAATTCCCTGATTGATTAGCACAAGTAAAAAACGTTCAGTCCAGTACTTTCACTGCCCAAGGCAGAAGCAGCAACTGCAGGCCAACCCAACAAAGCAACAACACAGCAAAGGGGCAGTACTCCTCCTGGCAGCTCTTTCAGCTCTTCTTCTTGGCAGGTTCCTTGATTCCAGCGAGTTCTAAAGTTCTGGGGTCTGGCCCCAATATTTATACTCAAAATTCCTTTGTTCTCTCAGGCAGAGAGTGTCTGTGCTTAGTCCAAACCAGCTTGCTCCTCTCTGGCCCAGCTTCCCAGCAGGAGGTAGAGACAGCATTGTCTAAAGCAGACCAGGCCCATTCAGGTGCAAGGAAATCTCTTCCCACTACTCTAAATGCAGCCCAGGTCTATTCAGCCCAGCCCTGACTCATCCAGGAAAGGCAAGACACACCTCGACCACCCCAGTGGCTGTCTGAAGAGAATGCACATCCCCAGCCTCTGTAACTCCAAAGCCAGACAGTCAATCCACAAACCCAGCTGAGGGACACAGGATGGCTAAGCAAGAAAATACCTACCTTCTAAAAGTGGTATTTTCAACCACAGACCATAAAAATCATCTTTACTAAAAGATGCATTTTTACATTCTGAGTCCAGGCATACTAAACTCCATTTCCCTATCTTGTCGCACTGTGAAAATATGCTTGTAAGATTTAATAAGTAAAACTCCCATTCAATCGTATGGGACAGATAGCCTTTCCATAGTGAAAAACGAAATGCGCTGTAATTCACTACCAGGATATGCCACGCACACCAGTATATGTCCTACCTTTAACATACACAGCACCCTGCCCACAGGGGTACCTTGGGCCTACCTTAGGGGTGACTTAGGCTCGGGCCTTTAACGCGGGAGCGGGCCTTTAATAGCCGGTATAGCCCGCTACGGCGGGCTATAAGGCTATATTAAAGGCCCGCTCCAGCGTTTAATAGCCGGTATAGCCCAGCTTCGAAGGGCTATAAGGCTATTAGAACATTCTGCCACTATAGGGCAGAATGTTCTAACAAATAAAACAAAGGCTTCAGGGAGAGCGAGGAGATTGAAATCCCCTCAGGCTCCCTGAAGCCTTAGTTCACAGCCACAGCTGTGAACAAAGAAACATTGGAATGTTGGAGCTCCGGGCTTATACCAGCCATTATAAGCCCGGAGCTACTCCATTGTTTTCAATGGAGCTCCCAACATTCCAATGTTTTAATAGACTTTGGGAAATAGAAATGAAAATAGGACAAAATGCTGAAGTGGAGGTGATCAAGAGCCTGCATGAGATCATGGACATCAATTAGCGGTCGCCAGAGGTTTCATTTTGTGATCCTTGACTTGCCCTTTACTACCACTGGCTGAGGCTCTGCGGTTACCGCAGTGGGGAAGAACATTGCTGAAGGATGTTTTGTCTGTGAGAAGTAAACAAGGGTGAATGTTGGCTGCGGAGCTGCTCGCCTTTAAAACATACTTAGCAACATTCTGTGTCAAAAAGAGGTAGGGTATTTAGGTTTGAATACCAACAAATTGGCATAATCACAACATCACCAGAACATAATATCACATGCATTTTTGCTCAATGATAACATCATAGGAAATCACGTCCCATTACATAATATACTTGATTAGATGAAAGCCATATGTAGCTTTTGACTGTGATGTCCTAATGAAAAATAAAAGACATGACACGAATGATCGACCTTTGAGAAACCTTCAGCTCACATATCTAAAACAAGTGCAGTGCATTGATGCCAGGAGCAGAAGTAAGTAAGAGCACATTCTGCAGGGCTCCACTTACAATCTGATAGTAGATCTGCATTCAGAAAATGTATTGAAAGTAGGAAAATATTCAAAACAAACTGCATAATCAACAGTGTCAGTTCCTCCAGCATCAACCAAGATTGAAACATCAACACCTGGATTTTTTGTTCAAAAAGATGCATGGTTCATTGTTTTTTTATGTTCAAAATAACCGCAATCATCACCAAGATAATTCCAAAGTGCACCATTTGTACAGTGAATACTTCCGTTGCAGCTCAGTAAGTGAGTATGTATTTTGTATTATTATCATAATTTTATTTTAGGCCTTTTAAATTCAATGATGCCACTTCCTGGAATGTCACCAGTGTAACTGATGCCAAAGATCATGTGAGCGGACTTCCTCTGACGTCAAAAGAGGGGTGGGTCAAAGATCATGTGATGTCACTTCCTCAACCCCTGGCATTTTGGAAATTCAAAGTTATTGGGGATATTCACAAGAACGTGCGATAAACATCGCCAAAATAGGTAAACGCAATTTTCCATATCGCCGTCTATCGCGGGAAAATAACTCTGTGTTAACGTGGCATTCTCAACACGGCGGTAACATGCGATAGTTACCCGATAACGCGTCAAATGTCAGCGACAACAGTCCCGTGACGGCGATAAGAATCTAAAGCCGAACGTGAAAAAAGGTGCTGTGTGCCCAACTGTGATAAAAAAAGTCCGCGACAAGCAGCGCCAGGCCTGCAAGTCCCACAAGTCATGCTGCAAAAAGCACAATAAAAGCGGCAACACAAAACACAAACAACTGCGAAGCACCATGGAGGTAGCCAGAGCAAGTACAGAGGACAACCAGAACCCCACAAGCCCCACGGAGGACCAGCCTGGGACCTCGGGTTCAGGGAAGGGCAAGGAGAAGGAGAAGAGGAAGACGTGGTTCAGTCCGCAGGAAAACAGGATCCTGATTATGGAGGTGACACACCCACCATCTAATTGCCATTTGTGAGAAGGTCAGCACTAAATGTTGCACTTCCACTTGTCAGAGTGATGTGCGAATGCAGAGGAGTGACATGCACACAGGGAATGTGTGTTGTAATGAATACATTTGCACATGCCGTGCCTGTGGTCATGTTGTCCAGTCCCATGACTGTCAAGGACAGTCCCAATGTGTCGTGTTCATGTGAAGAAATTGTCAATGATTGTGTTCCTTCGGGCTATTCCTGCTGCAGCTGCACTGGGGTGTGGTCCCCCTGCCTCATCTTCCTCATCATCGTCCGGTGCATCTGGCACTTGGATCCATGGGGCATTGGTGCGTACACATATGTTGTGCAACACACAACATGCGACGATCATCTTGCACACTATTACCGGGCTGTACAGGAGTCTTCCACCTGTGATGGCCAGGCACCTGAAACGTGACTTCAACACGCCAAATGAGCGTTCCACAATGCCCCTGGTGCGTTTGTGGGCCGCATTGTACTGCCTCTGGGCCGGGGTGTTCGGGGCTCGGAGGGGTGTCATCATCCACAGGCAGAGTGCATATCCTTGATCACCTGTGACAGGGGGGAGAGACATGTGTCAATCGGTTGTTCTGCATTCTGTGTTGGCAGGCTGATTAGTTCAGTGGCGTGTGATGTGTGCGACTTTGGGATTCATGAATGACATGTCATGCATGTGGCAGATGAGCGGCATCCATGTGTATTACGTTGCCTCACAACTGCTCCTCACTACTCCCGAGCCTATTCACTTGTGTGCGCTGCGCGGTTGCATCACTTGCACTCCTAAGACACACCATCTGCGCATGTCCACAAGCCTGACGACGACACTGTGAATATGGCCATTGAAGGTGGTCTGCCTCGTGTGTGTAGGCCTATGGTAAGGATACGGCAGACACAGAGACGTACGCAGTAGTTGCTTTGGTGGCCATCCCGCTACTGAACCACGCCCAGAGCCCCGGGCTATGTATTACCACCCCTACGCTGGCCCAGCCCACTACGCTTACAGGGGGGGGGGACATAGCTACATGTCCAATGTCTTCCCCACTGCCTGAGGTAACATGGTTGCGTCAACTGTCCACAACACTACAAACTACAGCAGTATATGTCGACATGACATGTCTGTGCTCTGCATACTGATGTCTGTCCAGCACATCACCGCCACACTTGGCATTGTGTACACTCTAAGTCATGGGTCTCCTGCCTCCTTCGCACAGACTTGGTCCCCACCACTCCCCACATTCTGCAATTGTGTGGCAGAGGTGCCATGACGTGGATGGTTTGTCTACATGTCTGGCCCCTGTTACCACAGTTCCTTGTGTTGTCGTGTCTGGTAGGTGGGCATGTTGTTTGGCATGTTGTATGTGATTCAGTAACGTGTGCATTACCACAGTTGTGAGTTGCATGATTGTGGAGTCGAGGTGTGTGGAGTGTTCATTTGGTACTTACCAACGAGCAGTGCATTTCCATAGGTGCCATCCTGGAAGCGCTGGTTGATGAAGGACTGTCGGAAGATGTAGGAATCATGCACACTGCCTGGGTAGTTGGCGACGACATTGGTGAACAGTCCCCGGTGGTCCACTATTGCCTGCACATTGATGGAATGCGTGTGCTTTCTGTTGCGGTAATTGTGTGCAGTGTCGGCAGGGGGCACAAGTAGGACATGTGTGCAGTCAATTGCCCCCAACACGTGTGGGAAGCCAGCTATGGCGTAGAAGCCTTGCTTGGTCTCCAGCTGTTCCTGCGCAGTGTGGGGGAAGTGAAGGTGCTGGGGTATGAAACTGATGATGGCATCCAGGACAGGTGTGATGAACTTTGATAGGGCTGGCTGTGAGACTCCTCAGACTCTGGCAGTTGTTGGTTGGAAGGTACCAGAGGCCAACAGGTGCAGCACAGCCAGCAGCTTTGTCTGTGTAGGGATGTTGGTTGTCTGCTGTGTTGGTACCGTCAGCCTGTGGGCAATGTGGGTCAGGATGCGGAGGATGGTTGTCCTTTTGAGCCTGTAGTGGGCAATGACTTCCTCTGGCTTTAAGTCTGTGAGGCTGGTGCGTTTTCTGTAGTTCCGCTGTCTTGTTCTGCGCTGCCTCGGTGGTAGTCCAGGGGGGGTGGTCCGGGGGGGAGGGGGCCTGGGGGTGGTGGCGGTGGGTATTGTGGGCCTCTGGGGTCTCCGAGCTGCATGAACAGTAGCTCCATGGCATCTGTTGGTCTTCAGATGTGGCTCGAGGATGGGCTCCCTTTTGTGCTGCAGGTTGTCGTCCTGCTTAACACCAGCAGAAGGCAGGTGTTAAATCCCTGCTGCTAACGCGCATTATCGCCGGTTTTTGGATCGCATCGCAGATCTGGCTGGTCGTTGAGAATCTCGTGAAGTGGTGTTTTCGTGTGTTTTTGCACGGGAACGCCTCCTCTGCATATCATTAGCGTTAGTTGTCGCTCTCATCCGTGGCGATGTTTTCCGCGGTAGCTATCGCGGGAAAACTGGCGATGTCAGCAGTTTGCACCAGCTTGTGAATGGGGCGATAAATCTATCGCCACTTTTGCGGCGCTGAAGTGCCGATATATCGGCGATGAGTCCTTGAAAATATGCCCCAATGTGTGAGATGGTCATGAGAGAGAAGAAATTAAGAAATTACTGTAGAATCACAGGTAGCGATGGAGCTGAGAGTGAAAGGGCGGAGCCAGAGTGAAGCTGAGAGAGATAGATTAGGAAGAGGACATAATAAGTTGAGAAGGGGAGAAAAATGCGAACGATAGAAATGGAGTTGAGTGAAAGTACAGGTAAAGATGTTAGGTAAAAAATGAGAGGTAACAGGAAGAAGAGAATCAGGAGAAATATGGGTGAGAAAAGGACAAAGATGCAGGTGCAAAGGCAATTCTGTATATAAAATGTATGTTGTGCCTGTGTAAAGATCAGAACCATCTGCAATGCTTCGTCATTAATGGCCATTTGGCTGAATGCCTGCCTTGCAGGAATCCAACATTTCACCTGTCAGCGTTTCATCAATGTCACTCGAGTCTAGAGTCTAGTGACCTGTCTTACCGTGCCAACTGAAAGTGCCACAGGAGGGCGCCACATAGC
Organism: Calotriton arnoldi; assembly: GCA_963921515.1. Taxonomy (NCBI): domain Eukaryota; kingdom Metazoa; phylum Chordata; class Amphibia; order Caudata; family Salamandridae; genus Calotriton; species Calotriton arnoldi. Next base: position 427,023 of record CAWUFW010004759.1, read on the forward strand.
AACAAATGGTGTTGTGGTTGCACTATGGCTGCCTGTGATGGATCCCCTCAAACATTTTGAGCATGCATTCCAAGCTCTCCATAATCTTGATGCTGGCTTTCCCACTATAGGAAAAAAGGCGTGGCCTGTGCAGGTGCAGCTGAACGTTTCACGTCAGGCACAGAGTGATGAAATTATGTGAATATTTGTAAATAGCACACCATTAATCGTGTCCCCTTGTTTTTGAGAGAGCGCGAGTCTCACTTTAGAAGCATGCTTCCAGTCTGGGGTGAACCTTCCATTGGTGCAGCAGGTGCAGTGGCACCGGGGCCTAGAGCCCTGAGTGGCAAACTTGACCCTGATTGCTTTGATCGTTTAAACAGCAGCAGCAGCGAGGGGTCCCATTTCCATCCTTGCACTAGGGCCCCGGCACACTGGCAACACCACTGTTTCCGGCACTATTTTTGAAATCCGTGCAGTTCATGAACAAATCCAAAATTCCCAGTTGGCAACTTTGCTCTGCATCTTAATTAGCGATTTCGAAACAACGGTAAAGCACAGGGAGGTACAGCGTAGACAAATTATATGCAATGCCATAGAGATACTTTATTCGTGCGATTACAGAAAATGCATATGAGAATTTATTCAAGCGATTACAGAAAATTCATATGAGAGAATTATCTTAAATGCAAATTAAACGAAATCCTCAGAGCTTCTTAACAAAACAAATTGCCTATGTGCATTGGGTTCGTTTGTGTTCAGCAAACACGTAGGTGCAGAAAAGAGTATTTGTTATGACGATAGTCTGACCTTGAGAATGACAAACTATCCCCTCCAAACATTTTTATTTTTTTTACTAATGGTTTTTCCATGGAGCTGAAGAGGGTTCGCTTAGCTGAAAAGGGAAGTTGCCTTATAGGACCAGATGCTGCCCCTGACGTCCTGGGAAGGCTGTGAAACCCCAGTTGGACACACCTATGCAAAGCCTTCATGCATGAACTGGAAGCCTGCTCTTTGCAGGGGTTTCCTCCTGGCCCTGCTTTCCACCGTGTGATATCAGTTCAAGGGGAGACCTTGTGATGAGAGCCGATATCGTGTGACACATGGTGCCACTGTGGCACCGTGAGAGTTGGCAAGACTAAATCACTAGGGGCAGATTTACAAGTCCCTTGCGCCACTTTTGCGTCACTTTTAGCATGGGAAAAGTGACGCAAAAGTGGCGCAAGGGGCTTGTAAATCTGCCCCCTAGTGTTTGTCTTGTTGAGCGTTATCGCTTAAAGCCTTCCTTTACATAGTGTTCACTAGAAACACTTCTTTTTCGAATTTATTAGATTTTTGAACTCTAATTTTCGAAGTGTTACATTGTTGACGGCATAGATGTAACTTTCACAGAGCAGGCCTTGGTTCACTTTGTGTCAAACGCTGCCACACCAAGAGCCAGCTGGAAGGGACTGACATAAGAGTATTAGAATTATGACAAAGTGGACTTTTAGAATCCTTTGCTATAACACGCTGGCACTCTGTTTTCAAAGTTTGATCAGTGATAAAGATTTCAAAATTGTGCAGGCTGCTGTTTTGAACCAAGATGCTGGGCCATATTTATGGCACAGTAACGCAATGCAGCGAGGCAAGTCACCTTGCTGCGTTACAGTGAAAGGGCAGGAATGTGCTTGTATTTAAAAGAATATGACGCATTCCTGTCCTTGTCCCTGAGCTGGCGCCATTTTGGCTGTCTAGCGCCAAAGCAGGCACCCTTGCATCATGGTGCAAGAGTGCCTGTATTGTAAGGAGGATTGTTTTTGTGCAGGAAGGTGTCCCTGAGAGGCAAATTCCTCTATCTATGTGTGCTGCCGAATGCAGCACACGTAGCAAAGTAACAAGGAGAAATAAAGATATTTCTCCTCGTCACTCCTCACCTGGGGAGTTGTATCTTTTTGGTGCGTTCCCAGGTCTAACAGCGCTGGTAAATTTGGGAATGCATCAAAATCAAAAACCATGTAAGTAGCTTGGGAACACCCATGCAACGCCCATGGAACTCCTCCGTGGTGCAGAGTAAGGCAACACAATGATTTGCGCTGCGTTGCTTTACTTTAAATTTATCTGTACAGCGCTGGCCCAAGGAAACAAGCATTTGCAATGCAATAGGTCTCGCATTTGCGAGAGTTTGAGCTATTGGCATTGTAAATGACAATGCCTTTTATTTATGCGTTTGAAAACCTGCAAGCTGTTCGTAAACAAGCACTTTGTACTTATAGTCCTTGCTTATGAGAAGCAAGGTTGGCAGTCTCTTTTACTGCCAGCCTTGCTTCTCGTAAGCAAGGACTATACGTACAAAGTGCGTGTTTATGCACCGCTTTTAGGTTTTCAAAACAAATGAATAAAAGGCATTGTCATTTACAATGCCAATAGCACAAACTGAAATGCGAGACCTATTGCATTGCAAATGCTTGTTTTAAGTGCTTTATTCTTAGTGATCTGCCCCAATTATAAGTGCACTCGTTCTTGGGGACTAGTACTTATTTTTCAACATCGGGCTTTGACCTAGAGCACGAGAGATAGAAAGTTGGAAAAGGAGTGAAGGAGAAAGAGAAATTTTGGGAACCAATGAAACAGAAATAGTGAAGGGGGAGCCATGTTTTACAAATGATCCTGCCCAAAGGGATTCAAAATGCACGGTTCTGCAAACAATTCTTCTTTAATATTATTACAGTTCAAGTTATTAGACCAGTGGCCAATAAATCAATACAGCACACAATTGCAATCCATCTTTGCACATTTCTGACCCACGGCAAACCTCCTGCAGGTCATGGTTTTGTCTTGACAATCAGCCTCAAGCCTGATTAATGGCACCCTTTCAAAGATCTCTCTGCACACTGCTCTGCCAATGGGCTGCCATCTTGGTACCAGCACCTCTAACTATTGTAGCAGGAAGTCACCAATGGAGTGAAAGAACAAAGCACAACACACATCTCTACCAATGCAGCTCAATAATTCTGTACTCAATACCCCCAAAAAGGTAATATAAATCCGAATATGTCCTTGGTTGGATTTTCACCAACCCATCTGATTCCCAGGCTCAAGAGTAGCCCAAAACGTAATATCCTTCAACAAGACACAGTCCGCACTCATGCACATTTGCCTCAGAGAAATTTCCTGCCCAGTTTGGCTATCAACAATTGCCTGTTTACTGCCATGCAAGCATAGCCACCCAACTCTTTAGTGTTTACTGTATGAATATGGAGTAAGACATATATGATAATGGGCTCCATCTACATTCCATTTGATATATGTTCAAGACCACTGCCTTGAACAACAGTTTGAGGGATACAGTTAATCCCCCATTCTATAGTATACTTCAATCAACAGCGTTATCTTTTTTCACAGGTGGGACATCACTTTCTCACAGGGGTCCTCGTCTAAAACCTTCCTCTGACAGACCACTGCTTCTCATGCCTATGTACTCTACATCCTCACCTCTGTAGGGCTAACGCCCAGGCATGCGTAAATCATGCTTGGCTATGCGTGCAATGAAGGAACACCAGAACAATTTGGTCATTCTCATCATTACATCCATCAGCATCTCTCTTTGCACTGCCACCTTACATTCAAGAGAGCCACCCACAGTGACGGATACCAGAGGGCTGAGCGCGCACTTTCCACCAAACAGCAGCACAGATGAAGCTGTGGATCTCCCACTATGCAGGGATTTTTTCTCGTGTTAGTGAAGTGAGCTGATTCTAGCTTTGGCGAACCTGTCCTCCCCATGTGCACTGGTCCTCTTCTCCAACAAACCGACCAATAGAAGCAAAGCTGTCCCTGTGACTCAAAGATATGGGACCAGAATACTGTTTATTAAATATCGGCTGACAAAATTATCTTGTTCTAAATTTTATTTACAAGATTATAGTGCCGTTTGAGGTAATAAAACAAAATCAGCACCAAATAGGATGATGTTTTTGTAAGCAATATTTAGGGCACAATATCTATGGCAGATGTTATCTTAATTAACAATATTCTGACGTACAACTGACTTCACAGGATTTTTCCTTTTACCAAAAAGGGCATATGGTCCTTGGTCCTGGACTCAATGTACATCTCACGTCTTGGAACGGATTCCTATAGAGGTTATGCTATCCAAGACCATAGAAGTCAGTCCACCTTCTGCCATCCCCACGGGGCAGGCGTGCGGGTCGTTGGCAGCACAGGGCCCACATTATTCAGCTTAACAGGTTGTACCGAAATTAGAAGCCAATATAGAAATATTACCCTTTTTCCCTTCACTCAGACAACTCATCTTGTCTTTGACTGGATGGTTATGGCTCATCAGAGGACCTTTGAAAGGCTCATTAATCTTAATCCACATTTAACTGTCATTGTTCAGATTTTTTTTTTTTTAATTGGGCCTTTGTGAGCACCCACTGGACTTGGGGATGCAACACCAGAGGTTGGGTGGGATGAAGAAGGGGAGAGGATCAGGTTTTGAGTAGGTATCACTTGAGCCTTCACAAGACTCCAAGAAAGGTGGGGAAGAAGTAAGAACATGAGAAAAAGACAGGAGAGAGAATGGAAAACCAGAAAACAAAACAGGGAGAAAAAGATAGGGAAAGTGAAAAAACAGCATAGGAATGCGAGTATAGGAGAGAGGGTGAGAGGGTGAGATAAAGAGATGGCAAAGGAGCAAAGAGTGAATACAAAGAAAAGAGAGAGGCAGATGTGAGGAAGTGAACAAACGAGAATACAGCAGCAAACTGAAAGAAAGAGATCTAAGAAAGGGAGCAAAGAAAGGCAGAGAGCGGGAGGTGGGGATGGAAGACCCGAGGTTGGGTGGGCCGAAGGAGCGGAGAAGATCATTATTTGTGTAGTCATCACTTGAGGAAAGAAAGAGAACACCACAGTCCATTAAAAAAAGTTCATCAGGTGTGCTCCCACTGAAGATCTACAGTACCCTGCTGATGACAGGGCCGGAGCACCCACATCTCAGGCTTTAATCATTCTCAGGTCGACAAAGTGAGCATCATTCCCTTCAGTACAATTACCACGTAATTCAAATGTCACAAGACAACTTATTTCATGATGCTCCCTATGTATATACTGAATATAAAATAGATTACAGTAATAACGCAACACAAAATCAAGGAGGGTGTGCAAGTGTATGCATACACGGTAAATGAAAAAGAGGACGAGGCATCCGAGGTGAGCTTTTATCTAAATACACTTCACCCAGAAGGAAGAATTCCGATGCCACCCTCCGAAGCCTAAACAACCGCCCTGGCTCCTGCTTGGATACACACTTTCTGCCCTTGGCAGCGGGCCAGGAATAGAGGCGCCAAATCTATTCCACGCTCCACAAGGTGTCTGGCAATCCTTACCCTGCTCTGAACCTTCTTCTTCTGAGCTTCACATGCTATGTTGCACTTCATTATCTTTATTTTATTCTTGTGCTTTTTTGGTGCACAAGATTGTGTCAATCGAAAGTATTTTGTATAAAGTTGGGGCTCTGAGGTGTGGTCTGGTAACCATGCCAGCACCCGCCCCGCAAGCACACCCGACTCCCACCCTCTGAACCGTCTGAGCCAAAGCAGCTTGCCTCCTTTGCGGCTCTTGTGTGCCAGACCGGAAGTGATCATTAACAAAAAGCAGCGGTCTTCAGATTTATCTTGCCGAGTGTCCTTCATCAAAAAATTTGGTCTCCCCTCCCAACGATCCAATACTTAATGTTTTCCTACCACAATTTGTTAATTTTCAAATGGTTTGCTTCCATCCAGTGCCTCGCCACCCCCTCCCCCACGTCCCTGAGTCCCGAGATCCTCTGTTGCATCCCGCATTTTAAAGACCTTTCTGCAGTGTGTAGAAAACGACAGACCTGAATAGGAAGCACTTAATAAAACAATGGATGGAAAATGCTTCATAAATCGAAGTATAAATGAAAGGACAATGCACAGCAGTAACTCTCGGCAGACCACAAGGAGAGCTTCTCGCCATAAACATCAGAGCAGGCAGCTAAAATGATTACCGAGGCGCTCTTATAGCTGTTAAGTGTGGGTTCCCCTTTCACTGTCGGCTTCCCACCGCCCTTTTACTATGGCCCGCTGTCACCTGTGTGGTGATCCGTTATCGGGTCACCCGCGGTGCGCTTAGCTATAGGCGCTGCGCCAGACACATGGACACACTGCACTGGTGTCATCGGAAGTGCCGCCCCCAAGCGGGCGCCTTCCCTTTATTGGCTCCCCGCCGGCCACGCCTGGCCGGCGGATGTGGTGCGAACATCCGCCCCAGCGCCCAGGGCACTGGAGCGCTAACCACTACATCCCTTCCCAACTCGGTATTTTTTTGAAAACACAAACTTTGAAAATTATGTAAAAGTTCACACAGTCACTTGCTGGTGCTCGGCTCTGCTCTGGATACTGTTCCTTCTCACTTCAGGGGACAGTTCTCAGCATGCGTAATCCCGCAGGCGTTGGCTAGGGCGAGGGTTAGGCCGCAGTTCATACCTTCGACCTCGTTGTCTTCCACGCTCAGCTTCCGGACTGTCGTCTTCAGCAATACGGGTGTGGCAACCTGGCGGGGAGTTATCACTGGGCTCATCGGCCCTCGGACTGTGCCTTGATTCACTTCCTGGTGTCTCTGGTCGCTCGATGATTTGGGTCGTTAAAGGTCTTGTTTCCTCTTCCCTCGCTGGTCTGGCGGGGACCTCTTTAAACCATGAGATGTTCCTCAACACGTTCTCTCTCCCTCTGCTCGCCGTTACCATAGTCCCCCGGTTGGCTGTCACTGTCCAGGTGCCTGGTTCGTAGTGGGTCTTGAACTTCCCTCCTGGCCGTCGGTCTCTGATGATGACGGTCGCTCCTGGCCGCAGGCTTCGTGGCGTGGCACGGCATCGGGCGCTCGCTTGGTTATTCCGACGCTCTCGCCGAGCTTGGGTTGCTTGGCTGTCCAGAGGTGGGGATGCCCACCCCGGGCATGTCGGTAACAAGTCCCGCCTCGGGCCTCTTAGCATCAGCGACCACGGGCTTCGTTGCGTGGTGCAGTGAGGGGTGCTCCGATACTCTCTCAGGAATTCATGAAGTCGCCTCTCCGAGTCGGCCTGTTCTAACGTGGCGATTCGGAAGGTTTTATTCAGTGTCTGCATGAATCTCTCCACGTCTCCGTTGGCCTGAGGCCATTGAGGCGTGACTTTCCGGTGGTGTATTCCATGTTGTTGTAAGAACGTGGCGAATTCCAACCCTTGGAATGGCGGGCCGTTGTCGCTCCGGATTTCTTGCGGGATCCCGAACATGGCAAAAGCTTTCTCTAAGCTGGGGCGCACGTGGGTGAACGTGGTGGAAGTCACCAGGTCCACGATGGGGTACTTGGAGAACGCATCCACGAGGACCAGGGTGTGTCGTCCGTCGGGAAAACTCCCAAAGTCTATGCTTACTTTGGACCATGGCTCTTCGCACGCCTCCTCTGTGATGACCGGGATCGGCCGCGTCGAAGCACTGGTAAATTGGCATGACGGGCAGCAGCGAACAAGCTCATCGACCATCTGTTCCAGTTCGGGAAACCAGACTTTCTCCCGCATCCTCGTTTTCATCTTTGTGGCCCCTTGATGGCCTCCATGGGCGAGTCGTGTTGCTCGATCTCTCAACACTCGGGGTATGACCAGCCGGGACCCCCTTAGCAGGATGCCTTCACCTGTTGCACTGAGCTCGCTCCTCACCCGCCACATCTTCGTTAGCCCTTCTCTGTCTTCCTGGTTCCAGGCATTTGCCTGATGTAGGTAGTTCTTCCAGGATCCTGTTTGCACGGCGTGTAGGGTGCGACCGTATATGCTGTCGTCCCGGGCGGCCTCCTTGATGTCTTCCAGGGTCATGGCTCGCGGACATGCCGCTGTGGATACCATGTTGAGGTACTGCTCGTCTGCCTCGTCATCACTTTCGTGCGTCTGTTGCGTCGGGTGACGGGAGAGAAAATCCGCTGGGTTCTTTGCCCCGGGACGGTAGACAACGTCCATCTCATACGACTGCAGTTACACGCCCCACCGTTCGATTCGCGGCGGAGGGTGGGGAGCTGATCCTTTGAAAAGGGATACAAGGGGTTGGTGGTCGGTGACCATGGTGAAAGGTTGTCCTGTCAGGTAGAGGTGAAAATGGCCACAGGCCCATTTGATGGCGAGCGCCTCACGCTCTATTTGTGCGTATCTTGTTTCCGTAGGCATCAGGGACCTGCTTGCGAACGATAGTGCTGCCCATCTGCCGGGCTCTTGCTCTTGGGCTAGGATTGCCCCAAGCCCTACCGGGCTCACGTCGACGAGGACTTCTGTCCGCTTTGCGGGGTCGAAATACGCCAGCGTTGCTTCCCCCAGGAGTGCACCCTTTATGCTTTGGAAGGCCTCTTCTTCCTGTTGCCCCCACTTCCATGGGCTGTCTGTCCGGGTGAGTGCCCTGAGAGGTTCTGCTCGGGTCGCTAGGTCGGGGATAAACCTCCCACAGTAGGTGGCCATGCCGAGGAAGCTTCGCACTTCCGTAGGCGTCGTCGGGGCGGGTGCGTTCTTGATGGCCTGCGACTTCCTCGGGTCCACTTGGATGCCTTCTTGGTTGAACACATAACCGAAGAATTCTAGGGAGGGCTGAAAGAATTGACACTTGTCTTTATGGAGTGTTACTCCGTGTTCGCTTAGGCGCTTTAGCGTGTTCCGGAGATGCTTGTGGTGATCAGGCGCTGTCGCCGAGTGGATTAAAATGTCGTCGCTGACGTTAAGTACGCCAGGCAGGCCAGATAGCATTTCTCTGATCGTGTTCTGGAATACCTCGGCTGCCGAGGATATTCCGAAGTTCAACCTTTTGTATCTCCTGAGCCCAAGGTGAGTGCTGAAGGTGGTGATATACCTGCTTTCTTTCGATAGCGGCAGTTGGTGATAGCCGGCGTTGAGGTCGATCTTGGAAAACCACCTTGACCCGTTGACATCGGCTATGATGTCGTCCATCGTCAGGGTGATATGGCGTTCCCGCTTGATGGCCTTGTTTGGCAGCCTCATATCGATACATAGCCGTATGGCACCCGGCTGCTTCGGCTTCTCCACGATGACTAACGGGGACACCCAGGGCGTGGGCCCGGACACCTTCTCGATGACCCCTTGTGTTTCGAGAAGTTCGAGCTCCTTCTCCACCAATGGCCTTAGGTGGAACGGTACCCTCCGATGTCGTAGGGCCACTGGGGTGATGGCCTTGTCGATGTGCAGCTTGATGGGGTCGCATTTGATGCAGCCTAGGCCTTGGAATAGTTCCGGGAATTGCTCGAGCAGTTCATCTACTCGGTGCGCCTGGACTCTTCTGGCGAACGAGACCAGTCCTAGGTCCTCCGCTGTGTGGCTGCTCAGCAGCGTATCCGCTTCGCGGTCGATGACGTGGATGGTAGCCATGACTTCTCGGCCTTCTGTCTTGATCGGTACAGATATCTTCCCTTTTAGTGGTAGCGGCGTGTGCGCCCCGTAGGTATATATCCGAGTCTTTGAGGGTGTGACCGGAGGGCACGGACGTAAACGTCGATACTGCTGGAGGCCCATCACATTCACTGACGCCCCGTGTCGATGATCGCCTTTACCTCGGAGCCGGCGATACGGACTACACAGGTCGGTTGAGGCCTGCGGCGTCGCTTGAGTTCCTGTGCGAATGATATGAGGTATGTTTCGTCATCTTCATCTTCTGATGACGAGTCAGCTGGCCTCTGGTACCTGCGACCTGGTCTCTGCGTCTCCTCCGGTGTCGATGCCTCCATTACCGACAGGTGTCGGAGTGTTCGAGATGGCGGTTTCGGGCCTCTGGCGTCAAGACCTCGGCGTCTCCCTCGGCACACAGCGGCAAAGTGGTTTGGGATCCCGCAGTTTGTGCACGATTTCCCTTGTGCCGGGCAGTCTTTTGCTGCGTGCGGCTCGTGGCCACAGTAGCCGCACCGTGACCTGGGCGCGTCTGGTTTCAGTTTCCGGGGATACTCTGTCCTGGTCTTTGTCTTGATGGCGTCTGCCCTCTCGACCTTGATCTCAGAGCGCCCTATCGGTTTGGTGAGGGCCTGGTCCATCTCGTTCGCCCTAGCCGCTGACAGGTCATGGGACCGTGCCAGGATGAGGATGTCTTCCAGCGCTATCCTTGGTTGGCGTAGAATGAGGCTCCTCAGGGTTTTGTCTCTGCATCCCTGGATGAGCTGGGCCCTGATCTCCTTGGTCTGGTCATCCTCGGTGCAGGTGCTGGCAAGCACACGTAGGCGGGCGTAGAATGCGTCTATGGACTCTCCTTCCCTTTGGCGCGCTTGGCGCAGCTTGAAGCGCTCGAAATCTGGGTTGAGCTGCGGGTCGAAATGGGCGTCCAGCGCGGTCACAGCCGCATCGTAGTCTGTCGCGGCTCCCGTGTTCGGCAGGTGCTTAAAGAGCTTGAAGATCTCGTCCCCGGCATAATGGAGGAGGAGGGAGCGTTTTATGGCGTCATCCGCCTCTCGGGTCGCAATAAAATAGTTATTGAGGCGCTCAATCCACACCCGCCAGCGGGGGGACGCTGTCGCCGGGTCTTCCAATTCGCTGAATGGCGGCAGCACGCCTGATGCCGCGTGCTGAAATGGCAGCCGAATGGGGGCAAGGCCGCGGTCGTCGTCAGCCATGATTGTACCCTGCCGAGCCGGAGTAGTAGGGGCTGTAGTCGCTGGAGATCCCTTGTCGCTGTTGGGCGCCCCTTGAAGCGTGTTAGGCCTCCTTCCGGCACCTGCTTGTAGCGCCTGGTGAGAGGGTGGATGGTAGGCGTGACGTCACTGAGGCGGCCAGTGAAGGGCGTAGAGCGCCGGACTCCCGTGGCTGGCCGGTCGGCAGACTAGGAGGATGTGGCTGACGGTGGTGGGCACACTCCCCACATTGGCTCAGGGTAGCGCGTGCCAGCGCAGAGCCCTACTGCTGGCAGGAGCACTCAGGCCTCGAGAGACGAACCCACGTGGCAGCGCGCTCCGGCGCTGTGGTACTCAGGGGCGTGGCCTGGAGAGCAGGGGCAGCCGGAATCGGCAGCAGGAGCGCAGCGTGGCGCACGGCCCCGTTGTGTGCCCCGGTGCCTTCATAAGTGCGGGGGCTGACTCACCCTCCGATGCGTGTCTGGCGGCCGGCAGATCAGAGGCCTCGCAGGTTGCGGGGTCGTCGCCGTGGGGGTTCACGATGGTCCCAATGGGCAAGGGAAAACACACGAGGGTCTCGGCCCTCCTCGTCGCCAGTGTGGTGATCCGTTATCGGGTCACCCGCGGTGCGCTTAGCTATAGGCGCTGCGCCAGACACATGGACACACTGCACTGGTGTCATCGGAAGTGCCGCCCCCGAGCGGGCGCCTTCCCTTTATTGGTTCCCCGCCGGCCACGCCTGGCCGGCGGATGTGGTGCGAACATCCGCCCCAGCTCCCAGGGCACTGGAGCGCTAACCACTACATCCTGCACCCTTTCCCCAGCGCCTCTGAGACCTACGCCACAGCTGTCCAGGTGGCATAAATTACACATTTTCCCCAAAAGCGGTCACTAACCGTTGAACAGCTTCTATGTTACCAATTATACGGTTATTACTTTTGCACCTGGAAGTGACAGAAAGGTTGGGATACAAAGTGCTTAACAATTCTGCAATATGGCACCCATATAAACATACAAGCATGGGCTACTTTCAATAGAATAAAAAAAGGACTTCACTAATGTTTGTGTACCAGAATGACCACGAGCAATAAACTGTAAAGCCCAAGTTCCATATCTTGTATTAATATGCCCTCGCAGGCACCGCTCATACATACAGCTGCATGGACACTCCCACGAGCACGCTCACGTCTGTTCATTGATATCTTGCATGGTGCATTAACTGTAATTAGCGTGTGCACTCACTTCCTGGTCTCGGGGAATGCTTCAGCATAGTTGCCAAGTTTTGGGATGCTTATGTGTGACATTCCCATGTGTGGTGTGTGTTTATGTGTGACATTTCAAGGCTTATGAGTGACACTTTTCTGCGAGTGAATTACACCCTTTTGTTACAGGTGGTGGTTTAAAGGGGACTTGAAAGAACTGTCACAGCCTGAAACCATGAAACAGGTGATGTGAAAAGTGGTCTATTAGACTTGATCCTGTGAACCACAGAGGATTCATAAGTTAAACCTGGGAGCCTTCCCTGCTGCTACTAAGTCTCTCTAATAGTCCTCCCCTCCTTGCCACTCACTCCTTTCATTCCTTTTTGTTTTTCTCTCCCCCTCTGCCTCATGTCCACACTCCTTGTCTCATTCTTTACTCCCCTTTAGCTTGATGGACTTACTGTTTACATACGATTGCTAGACGTAGTGCCAGCATTCTAGCTGCACAGACTGAGAAGTCGGAATTTGAAGGGGCCATGCTGAGTGGGGAGAGAGGCGTTCGACTGAACGTGACCAGGAGCACCTGCTTTTAAGCAATGCCATCAGAAAGGGCAAAAAAAATACCTGAGAGGTTTGAATCATAACTTCTGACCTAGCAGAAAACCGAGCTCATTGCAGCCTGTCCAAGGCATGGAGAGGAAAATAAATTGAGTCTGCGTGAAGGATGAATTCATGTGACCGCTGATAGCTTGAACATTATATTGGCCACTTCTACGTGCACACAGTGAGCCTCCAGCTCTTGATATTTTGCATTTTATTCTAAAACATTTTTACAGTGCTATATAAGTGCTTCCCTTTTTAAAATATGCACACAGCTAGTACAAAATCAAAACACCTACTTTCAGGTTCCTTAGGGTGGAAATGCAGGCACACGCTCAGTGAGGATAGTGACTGCGTAGCTCTTCCGCTCGTTGCAGATTTAACCACCAGCCTAAGCAGGTCTCCAGACGGTCCGAATTTATAACTCTATTCAAGTCTCGTGGCCATCCTGCATTGCTCATGAATTGAAATGGTGCCTTTGTCAGAAAACAAACAGGCAAGGACGGTCAGGTGCTGCCTGGAACCATGCATGCGCTGCAGCACAAGGAGGATGAGACGGGAGTGTCAGTGACTCTCAGCCACGGCCGCGACCCGTCTCCGGCAGCCGGCCTGGTCACGGGGATCATGATGAAAGGGGATGCACTACTGGTGTCCATTTCCAGAGGCAAGATTTTATTTAAGTCACAAGTGGGCAAGCAGGCGGCAGTTATGTTTCCGAGTTTAGTTTGCCAGCCCGCCCCTGCTCGCGCCTCGGCAAATGGATACAATGTTGCACTTACGTGAGGCCAAGTCACTTCCATGCTCCTCAATGCTGAAACCACCGAGCGCAGCTGAGCCCAGGCCTGCCTGGAAGATTTCATGAAAAACTCACCGAAATTCAACACCAGGGCAGTAGTGCACTGCGCAGTGCGCAATACAGCAGTCTATCACGCAATGCGGCTGCCAGAGCAGCGCGATTTGCGCTGCTTTTCTCTGGGTGATAATAGCGCTTGTCAGCAACTTCAGGAAACGATATAAATGCGTGACCTTGCATTTTAGTGCGGTGATGTGGACCACCGCACTGGAATGCGTTAGTCTCACGCCTGATGCGTGATACTTGACAGAGCTGCTTCAGACAGCTCAGGCCTTGTGTGACGGGGTTTGCAATGCCTGGCATATGGCGCTGTGAAAGGAAGCTCTGTTGAAAAGCGGGAGCGCTGCCATCCTGCTGCTCCACGTACAAAAATACACCCGTCGGGTGTCTGCAGACGAGGTACAGCTGATAGGCCGCGCTGGAATCCTGCGCCGCTGCGTGCACGTGCATACGGGAACCTGGGAGCGCTACGAGGTAGTGACGAGGGGTAGAGGCGCGACAAATGCATTGTGGGTAAAAATGTGAACAATACAATGAGCCGATGGAGGTGACATTTATGATAGGGAAATATATGTATCGACTAGCACACTAAATCCGTTTCGCGTGTGTTAATATAAGTATCCATAAGATGCACATGTTCAACGCTGCACTTCGAAGGCCTCCAAAAGTTTTTTGCCACTGTTTGTGCTCCAAAAATGGAAGCTACAGGGAACTTGGGACAATTTGAACACTGCACCCATCACTGACCACCCTCTCCGACGAGAACACTGCCCTCATTCACTCCACCACCAGTAAAAACACAACAGCTCTTAAGGGAGAAGTGAAGAGACGCAGCGCGCATGACCAGCAACAGAGGACGAGTCCAGTCCGGGTGGGCGGGGCCTAAGGGAGACAGGGCGGTCACCAACCCCACTTCCAAAAGAAAACCGACGACAATAGATCTCGCAAGCGAGCAGCTAGGCGAGACCTAAAAAGCAGCCCTGGCAATAATGTTCAAACCGCTCAGCTCACTTCTTCCCCACTCTTGCTCTTTCCAGCCATCCATTTTCTGTCTTTTCCCTCTCTCTCTTCTCTTTCTCTCACTGGTCTCTCCTCATCCTCGCTCTCTTTCCCTCTTCTTTCTCTTTTTGTTTATCCCTCCCACTGTCCTTGCTGCAATAAATTGACAGAGGCCTGGCAGTGCTAATTTGTAATAGAATAAGTGCTAGTGCCCTAAGCTTTGCTCGGAAACCTGCAGCAGGTGCTTTTAAACATCAGAGCGGCAAATACCAAGGTAACGTAGGTTTGAATGACCTCATGGCACTTCCATCCGCCATCAGACACCCTACCCCTTTATTTCACTCGTGCAGGTTCCTGCTTTCGCCCTTTGAGATGGTTTTTCTGTCTGCCATTTACAAATATATGGGGAGCAGGTGGCTTAGGCATAGGGACATCTTCCGAAATATTTTATGAATCACAGGTGGATTGGACAAGAACTTCCTGTCTTCACAATCAGCACAGGCACGTTGGCACTGCCTATATCTTGGGCCCCATACAGAGAGAGTTATTGCCTACTGCACAGTTAGCAGAGAGAAGTCCACCTGGGAAAAGACAGTGGCTATCACATGACCACCATTGTTGTTACCGACAGCATAAATTCCCGAGTTTGCACTCCTGAATCTAGGAGGACAGGGCTTCTGGAAAAGATGTAAACTCTTTAAATTGATTCTTACAGCTTAATATTCAATTTTTGGTTAAGGGGTCAATCTTTGCTAATTTCTAAGGCTTTCCATGAAAGTTCATTAAAGGGGAGAGGCGCGGAACCTATCAGTGGCAATCAATATTAAAAGGTGGATCATCATGCATTCTCTTTACTCTCGAACTCGATCATTAGAAATATGAAAATATAGAAGCCATTATTAATTTTTCATATGCAGTTTTTCTGTGTGTATGTGTGTGTGGGGAAATGGCCTTAACAATGTGGGCAGAGCCTCGCGTGCTGTTTCCCCGCAAGCTCTACCACGCATGCCTTAACCACACATATGCCTTAACCACTCATATGCGTGGTTAAGGCAGTGCGTGGTCTAGATGCTGGGATGGGTAGGCCCAGAAGCAGGAATGATCGGGAGAGGACACGGTGAGGTAAGTGGGGCTAAGGCCAGGTTCTGGGGGGGTAGTTTTTAAGGCTTGTGGGGTGGGGTAATGTTTAGGGCTCGGGGGAGGTCAGGGTAGTGTTTAGGACTCGGGGGGGTCCGGGTAGTGTTTAGGGCTTGGTGGGTCGGGGTAGTGTTTATGGCTCAGGGGGGTATCGGGATAGTGTTTAGGGCTGAGGGTGGGGTAGTGTTTAGGGCTCGGGGTCTTGTTTAGGGCTCAGGGGTGGTCGGGTGGTGCTTAGGGCTCAGGGAATGGTCGGGTAGAGTTTAGGGCTCAGGGGAGGTCGGGGTCGTGTTTAGGACTCAGGGGGGTCGGGAGTGTTTAGGGCTCGGTGAGGGGGGTTCGGAGTAGAGTTTAGGGCTCAGGTGGGGTTGGGGTAGTGTTTAGGGCTCAGGGGTGGATTGGGGTAGTGTTTAGGGCTAAGTGGGGGATCGGGGTAGTGTTTAGGGCTCGAGGGGGTCAGGGTAGTGTTTAGGGCTCAGGGGGGTCGGGGTAGTGTTTAGGGCTCAGGGCATGGTGGTTGGGGTGTTATCTTTACCACACATCCCTTTACCAGTCATGCCTTTACCACCGAATTGCGTGGTAAAGGCATGTGTGTCAAAGGAACGCGTTGTTTAGATGCATTCGTTGTTGGGGCTGCGTCTTAGAAGCTTGCATAGTTTAGTCATGTGTGCCTCTACCATACAACTGTGTGTGTATGTAAACATATCTGTGAGTGTATCCAGGAGTGACAATGACCCTGGGGACAGTGCCTAAGGATATCTTCCCTGGCATTCCAGACAGAACGTTCTTTGTTAGATTGCCCATCAAGGATCCTTAGTATTGTACTGTATGTAGCATTTATAAATCTTATATAGGGCTCTAAAGCACTTGCCTAGATGAGCAGCAAGCTACGCTTTGTAGGGTGTGTGGTACATAGGGTGTTGTCTTTTCTTTTATACTGTGTGGAAGTTTTTGAATGTCATGTCTGGGGACCACTGAGGGGAGGTTATCATGTTATGGGATGCAGCTCTTAGCGGTATAGTAGATGTAGGGGTGCACAGTTTATGGTTTTCAGTAAGCCGGTACCTTTAAGCAACTTTGCAGGTTCCTTTATGAAATAACTTAGTATCAGAGTCTACTTATAGTCTGCTTCGCTGCTTACTGCACTGTGTTGTCCAACTTGATATTTTGCTTATACGTATACGGTCCTTAGCAGGCATGAGTGGAAAAGAGATCTGCTGGGGTGGACTTTGTTACTATCATTCCATACATGAATGTGATTATGAGATGCAAAGAAGTGATCATAGTATGCAGCTAGCTGGGACCTGCAGTGGCAGGTTAGGAAAGAGTCCTCCAATTGGCCAGCAGTATGTGGCACATCTCTTCAGTCAATCCATGCCTGTTCAATTGGCGATGGCTGTTTTAGGGGCTAGTACAGTAATGGGCATAACAGATATGTCTTATGTGAGTGTAAGGGGAGTAAGCTACAGTTGTCTGACAACCCCTGAGTGTTATAGTGCAGGGTTATATACAAATTGGCAATACTATTATACCAAGGCTATCCATAGGGCAGCCCTTTTTAACTGACCTGGATATAGAAATTACTGTGTTGTATGGGCTGTTCCACATCTGTGTGTAGTTTGTTCTAGAAGGTGAACTTATCTTTTTTTGTTGTATTATGGAATTGTGGAAGGATGTAGTTATCTTGAAAATAGCAATATATTCAACTGCCTTCTTAAGTGTATAAGTTCCTCAATGCTTTGAAAGTTGGCTGGTAGTGAGTTCTAGACCTTGGCGGTTTGTACTGAGAATGCAGTGACTCCTATAGATTACATATGGTAACAGGGTATGCTGATCAGTGGTGCAAGCATGGAGAGCAGTGCCATGTTTTGTTTGTATGTAGAAAAAGTGATCCTATTCCTTGGGAGGCTTAGTGGAAAATGTAGAGTGCCTTGGACATTGCTCTTCTAGCTACAGGTAGCCAGTGGAGTGATCGCAAGACTAGGGTCTTGCAATCTCTTGGGTGATGACACTGAAGGAGTCCTGTGGCAGCATTTTGGATAAGTTTTATTTAGCATATGATAAATCTGGCTGCGCCAAGGTATAGGCCATTGGCATAGTCAAGCTTGGAGAGTATGAGTGTGAGAATAGCTTGTAGCTTTTGTTGCTATCCGAGGAAGATGTGATTCAATGTTTTCATTGTGTAGAAGGCATTCTGTGACATTGTTGACATGTGGCATCAAGGATAGGTTTGAACCCATGGTTAAAATTACGTTTCTAATTTCTCTTGATATTTCTGGAGGGACCCCAAGTTCCTTAGGCCATATGGCAGTGAGATAGTATTTTTTACATTCTCCACAAGTCAATGTCATTGTCTTTGTAGCATTTAGCTTTAGGTGTGCTTATGGCGTGAAGCCAGTCATCGAGATTTGAGTTGTAGGATCTTCTGGGTCATCTATTTATAGAGTGATTTGCATCTCATCTGAATAGTTGTGACAGGTGAGATCGAATGATTTAATCTGGTCTGGTAAGGGGCTTAGGCAGGTGTTGAATAATAGATGAGATAAGATGGGCTTATGTGGGATGCACAATGCTGAGTGTGGGGAGCTGATGTGGAAGGTGGTAGGTAAACCACACATTGTCTCTGAGGTATTAAGCAGGTAATTTTGAAGCACTTTCATGTATTCTTAGATGATGGAATCTTTAAAATAGCGAGTAGTGTGGTTTGTAGCTGATAGGTCCAGAATCAAGAGGGTGGTCACTCCATAATTGTCCTCTGTGCGTTTTAGGTCATTCAGAATGGATATGATAGCTAACTGTGTGCCCCTGTCTTGCCTTAAACTGCACTGTTAATCTGACATCAAATATTTCATTTGCAAATTTTGAAAGTTGAAGAAACACTGCTCTTTCAAATATATTTCCTTAGAATGGCCTGCTTGATATAGGTCTGTACTTTGATGGGTCAGCTAGTTTAAGATGTTTCTTTTTGAAGGGTGGTTTAATGTAGGGGTTTTCAGTTTGAGTGGGAATTAACCTAATTCCAAGAGCTTGTTGAGCAAGCTTTTATCTAGCTCCCCTAGAAAGGTTGCACAAAGGATATCTTTAAAGATTCTTGGAGTTACCAAGCCTAAAGATAATCCTGATGGTCTGCTCGTGTTGATAATATTGAGAAAATATTTTTCATAGAGAGCATTGAAACTATTCAGGAGTGGAAGATTGCTTTTGCCTCTTTCTATGGTGGTGGGTCCTGTGTTGGGGTGGTATTGTCTGTGTTCTACTTAAGGTAATTTTCTCTCTTATTTTTGTGATCAATTCCTTGGAGATATTGTCACAGAAGTCTTGTGATTGTGGTGTTTCTGTGTGATGGCACTTAGGATTGTGGAATTCTGCTAGAATATTGTGGAGTTCCTTAAAAGGGCATTTTGTTTTAGTTGTACATGTGAAGTAGTGTTGTCTTTTTGAGGTTCTGATGGCTCTTCTTTCGGCACTGTTGTAGTGGTGCAGTGTGATATTGTCTTTCCCATCTTTTGATTTTCTCCACTTACATTATAGTATGGTGAGTTGTTTTTTCATTCTTTTGATGTTGCCATTACTCTATGAGCTGTATATTTTTGTGGTTAACCATGGATGTGCTCTACACTCTAATAGGGGTTCAGTACAGGGTTTGATGACCCTGTCTACAGCTTGTAGCTAAGTGTCCCATCACCTCTAATGTACTATTACAGGTTACTATAGTGCCCCAATCTATGTGGTACCCAGCAAGAAATACACACCATAAGTAACAACAAGCACAGGTGTGAGTTCACTAAGTGACCACCATGTTAGGCACAGCATAGGTCCGTTCCTTTGAGCAATGGTACTTTCCTAATGGAAGGCTTATCCCTAGAGTTCATAACACAGTCTCTCAGTCTTTCATTTCCAGATCTTGGTTTCCCTCTCTGAAAGGGACATAGCTTAGGCGATGCCGGGAGATACACTTGCTGGATTCGAGTTGGTGGGTTCTTCAGGAGTGGTGCAGGACCGTGGGCAGCGGCCTTGCTCCTCACTCGTGTCACTTGATCATTTGGCCATATCACTTGGCCTGGTCAGCAGGAGCTTGTCTTTGGCAGTTGCTGCCTACAGGCTTTGGGGCAAAGTCTCCCCTGTGGTCTCAAAGACAATCTTCGCAGGGTACACCAATACGCTGGGGAGTGACAGCACAAGTCCCTCTGGATACGCTGTGATAATAATAGCCAACACACTGTTGGTCTGGTTTGCATGTTTTTCACACCATTTGCCATCATCAACAAAACATCGCGACCACATGACCTCTCATGTCATGGTCGGTGCTGGTTGAACTCTTGATTTCATTCTGCTTTTTCTGGGTGCTTCACCCACTTCAAACTCAACTGTATTTCTCTTGAATCCTCTCTTCTCCTGCAGGCCCTCTCCTTTCATCTCTGTGCATACAGGCCAGCTTCTAGGCACTAGGCAGACCCACAGATTCTCAAGCAAGTTGCACAGATTTCATGTGATTTCCCCTCATCTCCGGGAGACTGGTTGTCAGGCAGACACCAGTCCTGGGCTCACAGCAATTCTTCGAGGATTCTGCGGAGTACTTCCTTGCTTGGTCAGTGAAGCTGCTTGGAACTGGAACAAAGTCAGTTTGGATCTCACCATTATACTCATTTTCCTGTCAGGGGATGTGGATCCATTGTCTGAGGTCCTGGAACCAGTTTGTGGTGTGTCCTTTTCAAATGCCATTTTCTGACTCTAGTGCAGACACAGCCTTTGTGCAGGGTCATGGGTCTCACACCAGGTAGTGAGGAGGCTTGCTTTAAACAGGAGTATCAAAAACATGGGAACAACTTAGCATGAAGTTTCTGCATCTGTCTGAACCACCCTTCCTGAGGTAGCACTCAGGGTCAGATGAAAGGGGCAGGCCCCGCCTAGAAACTTCCTTACCCTTAGCAGCTGAATCTGATGACTCTTCCCCTCTCCCCTACCATCCACCAAATTACGGTGCTCAGAAAGAAATAATCAACACCCTGTGACTCAATGTAAACACGACATTAGTGTGTAAGCTACGCCAACAAAAAGTCAGGATACCAGTTTTGCAGTCAGTTGGTTAACTCAGAAAAGTGATACACTCCCATAAACTATGCGGGGGACTGTCCCGTCCCAACAGACATTTATTGAGGATTTTAGTTCCTTTGTTCTGGATGGAACTTACCGCCATGGTAACTTGTGTGCAGGCATTTTATCATCTATAGTAATAAAGTATCTTTTTATATTGTCACTACTGTCTGAGCATATATAATTGATAAAATGTGTCTGGAACCTGATCCTGTGACCTCTATCTTATCTGTAGTTCCATTGCTACATGAACCTGTAAGATTGCTTTAACTCTTCTGTCCATGCCTTCCAATCGTAAGAATTTATAACCTTCGTTTTTTTCTCTCTGTTGCTTCCATGTATAGTCTTAGTGGTAACATATGGTGGAAAATCTACTTGAAAGGGACTAGGTGTAAAAATGAAGTGAAGAAATATATTACAAAACATGAAAAACAATATGGCATGCTAGCTTTATTTTCTTAACTCCCCATAATACATACAGATCTTTAGCTAACTTTTAGGTGACATAATGTTGACTATTCCACTGTTTAGCCACCATTTATTCAAAGTTTTCTTAGGACGGTGAGTCCCAACAGCCACTGGCAAAGTAAGGTGTGTCTGGAAAACCACAACAGCATTGGAGGATTCAATTATTGCCCCTTAACAACCTCTGGATTTTTACCCAATCTATGAGGGAAATTGTGCTGTTAAATGCACCATTTGTGACTGTTTTTTTCAAATATTTCTAGGTGAAGAACCTCGTAATCTCTTAAAGAAGGTAGGGATTGCTCAGTGCTTAATTTGAGCTGGTGCGTGTAGGTGAGGCCTACCCGCACTGATTTTTGAGGGCCAGCACTTCTTTTTTCTCAACAGACTTTGATCCAGAGTGAGTGAGAGAAAAACACAAAATGGGGAAAGAAGAAAGAAGAGAAATACAGAAAAAATAGTGACAATGGGAAAAAGAAGGGACCAAAAACGGAAAGAGTGAAATACAATAGGCAGGGAGTGTCTAGTGGTAGATAAAAGGGGCATTAGGTGGGTTCAAGACTATACAGCATTGATGTTCAGCACCCTGACCTACAATAGCCACTATGTGGGTTTCTGAGCAAAACTTTAGGGCCCGGCACTTATTCTTTCACAAATTAGGCACTGGCTTGCTCATCTCGCTATGAAAAAATCAACCACATTTAAACTTCACTACTTTCAAATTCACCAACCTCATCTGTTCAGAGGTGATGTAACTAACTAAGCAGGCAAGTTGAAATGTGTTTATTAATTATAGATTAAGCACACAGTCGAGCATGGTTTTGCAAGTCTTCCACATCGTCATAAAAGTGAACCTGTTCAGGTGGACATTGTAGACCAGACTATTAACATAGGCAGCCATTTTGAGAAGGTATGCTGCACAAACCCTTAGGCCTTTCATGCCTTCCAAAATGTTACCAAGCTCAGATTCCTGTGAATGCTAATTTATGCTAAAAAATGATGCATCCCTTCACACTTCGTGCCCCCAATCAGGTCGTCACTCACAGAAATGTGTGACACCAGTAACGTTAAGTAAGCGGAACTAGCAGTAAGAATAGGCGTTGGACCCAAATTGAATTTGGGGCTTTGGAACTTTTTATTTTCGAATTAAGTATTTCCAGCAATGCTCTTAGATACTACATGCCCACCCCGACTACGCAATTGTGGATTGTAAAGGAATGCATTATGTATTCTGATCTGTGCAGCACCAGTTGCGCTGAGTTGAGCTGGCCACACGTTCTTGCGAATGGAGGCCGCTGCCATTGGTGTTACTGAATGACTCAGAGGACAACATACATCATGGGCCTCATTTAAAAAAAAATTTTTTTATTAATTTTCTCAAGACATAGCACCTGATATGATTCTTATTACAGACAGCGTATTGTTTTTATATCATGGGCCTCATTTAAAATATTATGACGCACAGCAGTGCAGCAGGCCTTCCTGCTGCGCTGCCATGCATCAAAAGAAAAGGGCAGGAATGTGCTGTATCTATAAAATAAGGCGCATTCCTGTCCTTTTCCCCTGCACTGGCGCATAATGGACTGCCAATCGCCAATATAGGCACCCTTGCGCCATGGTGCAATGGTGCCTGCGTTGTGAGGGGTGATTGTTTTTGTGCAGGAAGGGACACCTTCCTGCATAAAAACAATCACGAGAGGTGTTTTCCTCTTTTTATGTGTGCTGCAGAATGCAGCGCACGTAGAAAAAAGGAAAAACGAGGAGAAATAAAGGCACTTCTCCTCGTTGCGCCTCCCTTACGCCACCTCTGGGGAGGTGTAGGAATCCGACGCATTCCCAGGTTTACAAAACCTTGTAAATCTGGGAATGCGTCAGGTTTCTTGGATGTAGTGTGGGAACACCCACAGCAACCCCCATGGAACACCCCTTTCACGCAGAGTAATGTGTGAAAGGGGGCCATATTTACAAGACCATGAAAAGCCACGCAGGGTGTCTTTATGTGGCCTTGTAAATATGAGCAGCCACACTACACTGCTGGTGGTTCAAAAAAAGTGGCGCACCAGTGGCACAATGGGCTTGTAAATAAGCCCCTTTGTACTTTTCTGTACTTTTCAGTACAATCTTCTCTTTTGAAACGCCTCTTTTACAGGCACAGAGTGTGTGTTAAACCTAAAATGTCTTATAAAAACACATTGAGCCATTATTCCTTAACGGAAATCAGTGCAGTAAGGGCACAAGTCCTAAAAAAACAAGTGGGGGGACTCTCCAAGTTAGGTAGTATCAGAGGAAGTGACATCACTCTGCAGTTATACGCATGGTTTGGGCATTTTCTCAGTGCGCTTCCAGGCCTTTTATTCTTCCGTCTGGCGCCTTGAAAGGCCGGCTGAAAGGGATCAATAGCACAGGGGTATCATGCGCATTTGATATGCAGCGACTGTACATGTGTCATCTTTAGCTCGGGAAGTAAATGTCTGAACCGCTGCTCAAGCGATAAGCGCCGGGATTTGGTGTATTTTATGAATCTGTGCTTGCCGCACTTGAGGCTGATATCCTGCGCCTTCAGCTGTGTCCGGGCCCATAATCCCTTGCTCGAGACCGAGAGTGGTAAATGTCACGTTTGTAAGCACGCTGCTTCGGGGTGGTAGCACAAAGAAGAAACGAAAACAGAAATCACTTTCCAACCTGCGTGATGCATTAATGCTTCAGAGTTTGCGTTCCACTGGGGGGCCTGACCTTACGAACATACTTGTGCACGAGACAAAGGACAATTTACGTGCAGCAGCTGTTGTTGAAAGATAGCATTGTTTGGATTCTGGAGAATGAATGCTTTTCCTTGAGAACTGGTTGACTCACAAGTTAATCCTTAAAGGCATGGGATTTGGTGCTGTTTTCGGTTGTGGGATTACTCATAAAATCTCATATAAACCTCAGGTGTTTTCAAAAATCCACATTTAATATTAATGTTGGTTGTCAGAAATAATTGCTCTGGGGCATACTCACAAAGGTAAATTCGGTTGGAAACATAAAGTAACAATCAAATGTATCTTACTTACGCCTGCCAGGAATTCACAATGATTCCTGACAGCCCTTTAACAGGTATAGAAATCTCCACCACGGGTGCGGAGATCTCCACACCTGTAAATCTCACTCATGGGCCGGAGTTTAGAGTGTTTTTAGGTGTTCCAAGGCTTGATTAAGTTGTGAAAGTCCAGAAACAACTGGGGGCTTTTTTATGAGAGGCTCGCGCAGCCGGAGCGTTACTTTTTCTGACCCTCTGGCAGCGCAAACCTCTAAACCATATCTATGAGGCCACACAAAGCCACTTTGCGTGGCTTTGCATGGCCTCACAGATATGGAGTAAGACAAAGCAGCACAAGTAGCTGCGTTGCCTTACTCTGCCAGGAAGGAATTCCATGGGCGTTGTGGTGGGTTTTCCCATGCAACACCCATGGATTTTGACGCTGCCCCGGATTTACTTAATCACGTAAACTTGGGGCAGTGCTTAAACCTTATGCCTCCCCAGAACTGGTGTAACGGGGAGATATTTTTTTATTTCTCCTTGTTTATTCCTCTTTACATTTGTGCTGCACACACAGAAAGAGGTAAACACCTCTCAGAATTGTTTTTGTGTAGGAAGGTGCACCTTTCTGCATCAAAACAATCCTGCATACAACACACACACACCCTTGCACCATGTTGCAAGGGTGCCTTCATTGGCGCTAGGCAGCAAATTGTACACCAGCGCAGGAGGAAAGGACAGGAATGCAATGTAGTTCATAAATACGGTGCATTCCTGCCCTTTCACATTGGCGTAGGGCAGCGCAGCAAGAAGACTTGCAGTGCTTTCCCACGCCAATTCCCCAGAAATGAGGCCCTAGGTTTGTAAACATTCACTTTCTACTCACATTTCTCTTATCAGCCAGGAAAATGTGTTATGTTTACTACAGCCTAAGGCTTGCGTAAATTCCGTTCCTCCTTAGGGAATGGAAATGGATCACTAGTAAATTTGGTCGGCGTCTAAGGGAATGAGTTCCACTGCAAGAAAAACAATTTTCCCAGCTGAGAAAAAAATATACAAAAAATGTGCATTTGCACAGGGAATTTCATTCCTCTGTGCCGCCTTCTCCGCCACAGAGATTTATGTTCAGTGGGTATGGGATCCCATTTTGGAACTTCTTTCCAAGAATTCTATATGGGAACCTGTGCCAGGCACAGCTTTTCATGTGGAATCCATGAGAAATTTGTGAATTCCAGAAAGTAGTAAATATACACTCGCATGTAGATTTACTACTTTACCACTGTGTTGTCTCCGATTAGAATCACAATTCCCTTTGCGGAGGGTCAGGTGCAACCATGTTGCTTAGTGTAAACACAATGACCCCTTTTTCATAGACCTTGGCAGTCAAAAACCTAGAAATTTGCACTAATTTTTACTTGAGTTGGTCATGAACAAAATGTTTCTACTATATAAGTGGCCATAGGAGTCCTTTTGTACTATCTCTGTGGTAGACTGTATTTTCAGTTGCTGGATGCCAATGCAAAGGAGGTTGTCCTCAGGCAGTAGGAAGCACTTTTTCAACTACACAAAGTACACTGGGTGCCCAGCACCAAAAGGTCTTCACATTGTCTTTACAAATATGATCTGACATTACTTTATGGAAGAGTTCACTTTAAAGAGCACCCATGAAGTGAGGTACATAGTACAAACTGCTACCTCCTCCCTCTCTTTGTTTAGGAGCCATGGGAGTATGCACTGGGCCTGTATGTATCTGTTGAATATCAGGAACAGTACTCCTCTTGCTAGGCCCTTCTGGGCTCGTTTCAGTGGGAAAAGCGGAGCAG
Source organism: Calotriton arnoldi (assembly GCA_963921515.1). NCBI lineage: Eukaryota > Metazoa > Chordata > Amphibia > Caudata > Salamandridae > Calotriton > Calotriton arnoldi. The sequence goes on from CAWUFW010004759.1 coordinate 452,820, forward strand.
AACTCAAAAGAGCACATCATTGTGCTGGACTTTGGACCTGACACAAGGGCCATATTTACAAAAATGCCAAGCAACACTGCACAGCACCCAAAGTTGCTGTGCTGTTTTGTGTGACAAAGCAAGAGCAGAAGAGTGCCATATCTACAGAGATATGACACTCTCCTTCCCTCTCCCTAGCGCCAGCACACAATCAGACAGCTGTGCGCCACACACACACCTATGCACCATAGTGCTAGGGTGTCTGTATGAGTCTAGCATAGGTTTTGTACTGGAAGGCTAACCTTCTAGTACAAAGTACTATGCCTAGACAAAACTTTAAACTTTTCCTACTTTGTATGTGTAATGTTCAGTGCAGCACACATGCAAAGTAGGAAAAGAAGGGAGAAATAAAAGTATTTCTCTTTTTACCACCTGCTTCAAAGAGGCATTATTTTTTGGTGCAAAACCCTGTTTATTATCGTTAGTAGATAGGATTTTGAAACAAAAAGCCCATGTACCACCAATAAACGCCCCTCTGACGCAGAGTAACGCAAAGCAGCCCTCCGCTCAGGTCTGCATTACTTTTCTTTACAAACCAACGCAAATACCACGTGTGTCAGTTTGTAAATCCTGCAAAGGATTTTGCATCGAGTCTGCGGTATAAAAGTAACACAAACCCGATGGAAACCCAGTAGCGTCCGGCACGGATCGGGGTTAGCGAGGCGGGGCGGGCCGGGGGTGTAAAAATAAAAAAAAACAACAAATAAAAAACTTAACTCCTTGCCACTCTCCTGCTCTCTCCCATGCTGTCTCAGTCTCTCTGAGCTGGAACAGGAAGCAGCGAGGCTCCCTCCCTTAGCCAATCACAATGCTGCAATTCAGCGTTGTGATTGGTTTGAGTGCCGTGGATCGGCGCTCAGGCAGGGATGGGGGCCTGGGCATGTTCTCCACGTAGGCTGTAATGCAGCCTGCATGGAGAACATGCGAAGTGCGCATGGCTGTTTGACTGGCCGAGAGGACCGGCCAAACAGTCATTTTGCACTTGGAGTGGGCAAACCACTCCTCCCCTGCTCTGAGAGCAGAGCACCCCCACCCACCGCGCAAAGCTGCGGAGCAGGAACAAATACAATGATAATAACCTCGAGTTATTATCATTGTATTTGTTCTTTCTTTCACTGCTTTGCAGCAGTGGTGCGACGCTCCTCAGCCTTAGCGGAGTAGCCGCCAATGGGAAAACCTTTGTAAATCTGGCCGAAGATGTCAGCAGCTGCACGGGGGCAATCTCCGAGAAAGGTTTGGTTCCATGCAGAATGGTCATGACCCAGTCGCTTGACAGGCCAGGGAAGGAGGAGATGGGGGTAAACGGGAGAGCAAGAGCATTTGTAAACACACTAGGTTAGTAACTTTGCTCAAAATGTTGTACTTTACAGTAGGGGTTGAGAATTTTCCCTCCTTGCATTTTTTCTAAAATGAAGTGGCAAAGGTGCACTAGGCTAGTAACATATTTATAATTAAGGAGCACTCAAATACTATTAAACAAGGTCAATAGTATTTGACAAAAAATAAAAATTCTTCACTTGCTGATGCTATTTGCAAAAATGCTGCTACATGCCTCTGTGATAGCCCAAATCTAGGGCCCCTGGACCTGGAATCTGAAGGGCATATTTACAAGCCCCTATCGCCACCACAACGTCACTTTCAGTGACGTTGTGATGGTGATAGGGGCTTTGCCTTATTTACAAGGCAGCGTTAAGCCACTTAATGTGGCTTAACGCTGCCTTGTAAATAAGGCTCCCTTTCACACTGTGTTTAGCGTGAAAGGGGAGAGCAATGGGTTTTGCGGTGGACATTCCACCGCAACACCCATTGATTTTGACGCTGCCCCATATTTACAAGGGCAGCGTAAATAGGAGGCAGTGCCAAAATTAAGACCAGGAACAACCTGGTCTTAAACAGGCGAAACGAGGAGAAATGCTTTATTTCTCCTCATTTTTGTGTTTCCATGTGTGCTACCTTGGGCAGCACACATAGAAACAGCAAATTGCCTATGTTTGTTTATGTGCAGGAAGGTCCCCCTTCCTGCACATAAACAATCATTTAGAAAAAAAATGCTGTTTTGCAACTTCTATGTGTGCTGCATTAAGCATAACACATAGAAGTTACAAAACGGCATTTAAAGATTGTTTATGTGCAGGAAGGGGGACCTTCCTGCACATAAACAATCTTCCCCTTAACACAGGGACCCTTGCACTATGGTGCAAGGGTGCCTGTGTTGGCGCTAGGCAGCTAAAGTTAGCGCCAGTGCATGGGGAAACGCAGGGCTGCACCATATTCTAGTAAATATGGTGCAGCCCTGCGTTTCTAAAGTGATGAAGCGTGTCGTTAGCCTTCTTGGCTTAATGACACTCTTGGCCACTTTATTGTAAATATACCCTTGAGAGTCATAAGAGTAAGGAGTTGAAAAGAACGAGTTGGAACCTTGAATAGTAATTGTTCAGATCTTGGTCTGAAGCTGATACATAATATGTGATATGTATAATTCACAGAAGTAAGTACCACGCACCAGACCTACCAACCCACATGGTGCTGATGGAGCAGGGTAAATGAATTTTTTTTTAACTTCCTAATATTTTCGTAAAATAATTAATAAACATGTTCGTTTAAGTAAATAACCAACAATGTATGTTATATGTTAAGGGTTAAAGGTAACACGCCATTCCGTGTGCAAATTAATCAACTTATAATTGTTTACGTGTCTAACATAACATAACATTTGCGTACTAATTCAATAATAAACGCATGATCTATGCTTTAAATAAAACGTGTGGTTGCAAAATAAAGCGATGGTAAGTAAGGGACAGCTTTATATGTTGCTTTTTGCTAGGTAATACCTAATTGGGGTACGTAGAAAGACGGGAGGGAAACGAAAGGGTTTATATTTCTTTGTTTTAACAATATTTTGTTTATCTTTGAAAATAGTGCGCTTAGGCCTGTCGAGCAGCAATATAAAATGGCCGCGAGTTGCTAGAGTACGCATGAGCGGAGACCATGTGATAGAGGAGAGAGGCTGTGGAAAAGGGATGATCACGTGCTAATGCTGAGAGGCAAAGATGGAAGTATGGTCAAGGCTGTTGTGACCTTTCTGAGCAGATGTGTGCCAAGATGATCAGCAAGAAGCGTGAGAAGTCCGACTGAATCAATAGACGGAACTGTTTAAAACAAAATGTAACAGAAAAAGATACAATTTGGACTGATCGAAACGGATGAGCAATTGCATGAACTGTGGGAAACGATGCTTGCATGGACATTCCACACGGAACTGGTTAAGACCAGGAAGTTTGATTAAAATGTATATGGGCCTGAAGTTTTGACCAATGAGAAAGAGTCACGCCATGAAGAAGAAACATTTCATGCTGTAAGCTAGAATTAGGGTATAAGAAGACCTACTCTTGGTGGAGAGGGTTAGAATGCTGCGGGAGAGAGATGCTGCGGGAGTTAGATGCTGTAGATGGGTGAAGTTGCGGTTGCTGATGCTGACGAGCTGATGCTGTTGCTGCTATTTTCCTTTTTCAGTTGAGTATAAAGATGCTGCTTTAGGAGAACTTTTCCTGATAGATTTTATTTTAGAATTATTAGATTTCCCCAGATAGGTAGATAGGTTGATTTTTAGGGTTCTTATTATGGTAACTCTATTTTTCCATCTAATAAAAATGCATTGCAATTTCAAGTTATTCTTATATTGATGATAAATGTAATGATCTGAATAATAAGCTTAACCGCATTTCCTGCATTCAAAACTTTATATAAACTTTATTATTCTTTAAACAAATGACTCAGTGATTCTTTAGCTCAATGATTAAAAATGAAATGTTAAAGAGTTTATTGTGATTGAGCTGGTCTTAATCACCATCAACTGATTCCTACTAGTTGGTCCATCGACCAATGAGCTGAATACCTTAAAAGCAAATGAGAAATATTATGTCATGATAAAAGAGGTCTCCATCCAGCGAATCGTTTTTCTCCTAGGTTAATGACGGAGGAAATCCAGGGAATAAATGAGTAAGTGAATGTATATGCGGTGTTATGGGCCCCACCGTCATATGGATATAGTGTGTGTGTTAGAGGAATAGTTGCACCTGGATGACCAAAACATAATAGGAGAATTATTTTTATTGTTAGTGCTGGATCAGTGCCACTGTGTGTCACACAATATTGACTCCCTTCACACAGTCACCCGGGGAAGAGTTGATATCACACAGTGGCAGGGAAGGCAATCTCGAAACCGCTGCAATGAGTGAGCTTCCAGCTCATCTTTTTAGGCTCTAAGGAGGCGATACCCAATAAGGGGCCTGAAAACAAGCCAAAGGTCAAGCTGCAAAACTACTGGGGCAAATATTAGAGCATTCCTCCACACTGCACTGAATCAAGACAAGCCTTCATTCTCCTTGAACTTTCAAAGACATCTGAAACTATGAACCTCAACACTGATCAAAATACTAAATGAATGGACAAGAATGACTGAGACAGCCTTAAAATAGATCAGCATTTTTTTCACTGATCAAAGTTCACAGCTGAGTGATGGACTTCCACTGTCATTGAATTGGCAGATGGCAAGTGTTGTGCCTCTTGTCTGTTCATTGTCACCATCATTGTTCAACATCTATAGGCTCCCTTTGAGAAAGATGTCACAGCAGTATCAGGGGCATTTTCAAATATAAGCAGAACGCACCCAGGTTATTGTGCAGATGGCAAATGGTTTAGGTAATAATTCAAATGCTTTCAAAAGTATCTATCAATGTATGAAAGAAACATTCCTCTGTCTAAACAATGCAAAAACTGAGATCTTAAGACTGGATGGGACATGACCAGAATTCATCTTGTTTTAATCGACAGTTAGTCTGGGGATTTGTATGTAGGAACAGCATACATAGAAATATCTTCTTACATAAATATGTTGTTCCAAATATTGGTTAAAAAAAATATTGTCTTACTGGGTGTTGTCAGATCGTACCTGAGTTTAATATCGACCTTAACTCTTGCAGCAAAAGCCACCAATCCCAATTAGGTTGACACCACGACTGCTATTAGACAGAAAAGGCTGAAACCCCATGGGGCAGGGGCAGACTTGTGTCTATCCTGCTTTGCGGTAATCTTCAGTATCAGAATAGAGATATCTGTATAAAGAAAGAAGAATTAACCAATCTGCCCAAATGTTATGTTCTGGAGTATTACACAAATAGAATGGAAATATATGTATCAGACTGGAATTTCACAATGACCAAGAGTGAACTGCAGAAGACTATTTTTCCTGCATACACTTCTGCCATATCTAGGGAATATTCTACACATTCATAAATTAGCTCATAGAACAGAACAAAATTTGCCTTCTAAAGGAAGAGTTCATACCAATGTCCAGTCCAATATCCAACAATGTGAAATCATAAAGTTTCCTCAATCTAACTACGCTTACCAACCATAAATAAAACATATTAAATAAAGTGGGAATTCCAAACACTCAAAAGACATTCCTTTCTGAGGCCGAACATTTTCTCAGCAGCAAGTAGAAATCCTTCACTCAATAGAAGAAACAGGAATTCCTCAGGAAGCAGCAGTGGCACAATGCACCTTTTGACTACTGCTGCCTTTTCCAGAATGTTCTATACTCGTCTGCAGTTTCATTTTCCCGAATTTTCTGACATAATGCTGGTAATTGTGATTCCAATGCTTCCAAGGCTTAACTCATCACCAGAGAACACAGCCTGATGGGTACTGTAGTTCTGGGAATTACAAGCATTGCAACGACATCTATGACTGCGAATAGGCCACACAACCAAACCAGCGCTTTTCTACTAAAGCCCAACAAGGCCACTATAGATCCCTGATCTGTGCTGGGCCAACCTCTTACCATTGGTTTTCGGAAGGGTCTTTTCTTTGTCGACTGAGAGGTGAAGGGAGTTAACATTAGTTAACCACATCTAATTAACAGTGTAACCCATTTGGCTATACAATGAGGACCAGGCATCAGTAAATAAAGTAAAGGGGCCCAATTCACAAACTTGTGGCGGAGGCCTTGCAGTCGTGGCGGGACCTTCGTACTGCTGTTACCCATTGCGGGGACTCCACCACGAGTGCGGGTCCCCCCACCATGAGTGCAGGTCCCCCGACCATGACTGCGGGGCCTTGGCCATGAGTGCAGAGGGCCTTTGTGAATTGGCCCCAAGAAGTTTTAACACAAGTTAGCAGTTAAATTAATGTAAATTAATCTCAATACCATGCTGTAAAGGTACAGAATAACAACGGGATAGCCAAAACTCCTAAAGAAGTTCAGGCGCATCAGCATGAGGCAAACAAGAAGTTCAGTCACAGCAATACAAAGAATTAACAGTAGAATCTAGTGCTCAGAGAAGAGTCTCCGATCCTCTCTCTTAAACATGAGAAATTACTAAAGTCATTTAATTTAAAGTCTAAATCATCAAGGATAAATAATTCTAAAAAAGTCTCAAAAAGTTAGGGAAATGCAAAAAAAGAGAAAAATGTGGCAAGGTGCCAGCATTTCAGAAGCTCGCTCAATAGTCTTTTAGGAATAGGGAAATAAGTGTTAGCCTAAGCCACACTCTGCAAAGAATCAGCGGGATAAGCACAGAAATCTTTACCTCTGAAAGTCCAAAGGAAAAGTGTCCAACATCAACCTGTGATAACACCAGTTAATACCACACAAATCTTCTGGGCAACACCCCTTGTTCACACCATTAGGTGCTCCATTGTCCTTTTCATTCTCATGCTGTGAGTGTATTCTTCCAGACCAGTCCTGTGAATGATAACGACCTTGGGTACCTGCAACTCCTTGATACATTACTGAATAGAGACTGTCAGTTAGACTTTGCGTCTGCTCTCTCTTGCTTGCTGTGCTCTGTTGCTGCCAGTTTTGGTCAGTTCTGCATTTAGTTTCTGCCTCTTGTCGTATTTGTTGTTGTGCCTGATTCCTTGTGTTTATTGTCTTTTCCTCTTTGCGCCGCCCGCTTGCTTCGCGATGCTTTTTTCTGCCTCCTGCCTCATTGAGGAACCGCCTACCACCTCCGAGTGACCCTCCCAGTACCTACTTAATGGAGGTCACAGCGCCACCCCATTGAGCAGGTCCTTGTGTCTGCTCCCCCTTGCTTGCTGTGCTCTTTTCCTGCCAGTTTTGGTCAGTGTTGCATTTCGTTTCTGCCTCTTGCCGTATTTGGTGTTGTGCCTGATTCCTTGTGTATTTTTTTTCTTTTGCCTTCCCCCATCCACTTGCTTCCTGCCGTTTTTTTCTCCCTCCCACCATCTACAGGCCCCGCCCACCAGCTCCCAGTGACCATCCCACCTCCCAGGACCTACTTAATGGAGGTTGCAGTGTGACCTCGCCACTGCGTGCCAAAGACAAGCCTGTCTGCGCCCGTCCACGCCTGGACCGCACCCAGCCAGCCACCCACAGGTATTCTGCCGCAGAACTCCGAGACCTGGATCCCAGACGCTGCAACAACGAATGCTGCATCGCATCCTCGATCAATGATACCATTCTCCTGCCGCCGCTGTCTGTTTACCTGCAACGCAGGACCTCCCACCCTCACAGAAACCCACGTCCCTCTCACCATGACCACCCCGGAACCACTCCAATGCCTCTTACTCAATGCCCGATCTCTCTGCAAACATGTCATCGAAGTCTGTGACACTGTCTCCACCCTTGTCCCCGACGTGATCTTCATCACAGAGACCTGTCTCAACCCCTCCTCTGCCCCCGACATCGCCACTGTGACACCCAACAACTACAAGATGATACACCAGGACTGCACCAACAAGCGCGGAGGAGGCATCACCATCATCCACAAAGAAACAATCCGCTGCACCACCACCAAAGACAACATCACACAGACATGGAACACCTCAACTTCCAACTCCACACCGACAACAGAGCGACCATCAAAGGAACCCTCACCTATAGACCCCCAGGACCCTGCACCAGCTTCTGCAACGCCTTCACCGACTTCATCACCCCACTAGCCATCAAGTGCAAGCACTACATCTTCCTAAGAGACCTCGACTTTCACCTGGATGAACCCACAGACGCAAACTCCTCCAACCTCCCGGACCACATGGGCAACATCGGCCTCACCCAGCTGGTCACAGGCGTCACATACAGAGCAGGACACACACTGGACCCGATGTTCACGGCCAGTGACAGAGTCAAATACAGCCATGTCACAGAACTCACCTGGACCGACCACTCCATCATCCACTTCACCATCACAGGATCACCGTGCACAGCCACTAGCCCCCCCAATGCCTCCTTCCGCAGTTGGAACAAAGTAACACAGACTTAATGGGTGAACACCTTCAACACCTCCCAGCCCGGCCTGCAACCAACCTGGAACAAGCAGTCCAGAACTTCTCCACCTGGATCACCAACGCTGCTGACATAGTTGCCCCATCAAACCAGCCAAGACCTGCAGATCCACCAAACAAGCCAGCTGGTACACACGAGGACTCAGGACACTGAAAGGCAGCTGCAAACAACTGGAGAGAAGATGGCGCAACAGCGGAGACTCCACAGACTGTGCTACCTTCAAGCCAGTCCTCAACAAATACCACCAATGATTCAAAGACATATATAAAACACCCTAGCAAACCGCATCGAAGCAAGCGTCAACCACACCAAGGAATCCTTTAGCATCATCAGAGAGTTCTCCTGCTCAACGGCCACCAAGACCATGATCCCTCCTTCACAGGAACTCTGCGATGCTGCAGCAAACCACTTCCACAACAAGATATCCACCATCTATAGGAACTTTGAAGCCCCAACCCACCGACCTCCACAGCCTCCTCACTCCAATGGAAACTTCCCCTGAGCAGCCACTCAACACATGGGAACAGCCCACCATGCAGAACACAACAGACATCATGAACTCCATCCACTGGGGAGTACCCACAGACCCTGCCCTAACCGCCTTTTCAACCTCAGAGACAAGGATATCAAACACCAGCTCACCACCATCCTCAACACTTCCATTGCCACAGCCACCTTTCCCGATGTTTGGAAACACACAGAAGTCAGAACTCTCCTCAAGAAACCCTCCGCTGACCCCAGCAAACTCCAGAACTACTGTCCCATCTCGCAGCTTCCTTTCTCCACCAAAGTCCTAGAGAAGACCATCAACCAGTAGCTCAACGAACACCTGGAGAAAAACAACCTGCTTGACACCTCGAAATCCGGTTTCCGCTCCAACCGCAGCACCGAGACCACCCTGATCACCACCACTGACAACATTCGCACCTTTCTCGACCAGGGGGAATCGGCGGCTCTGATCCTCCTCGACCTCTCTGCAGCATTCAACTCCGTATCCCACCACACACTCCTCAAGAGACTGCACCACATCAGGATTCAGGGAGATGCCCTCAGATGGATCGCATCGTTCCTCACAGGACAAACTCAGAGAATCCCCCTTCATCTCAGAACCCAAGAGCACCATCTGCTGCATCCCTCAAGGTTCACCCCTCAGCCCCACCCTCTTCAACACCTACATGACACCTCTGGCTGACATTGTCAGGCCCCACAATCTCAACATCATATGCTACACTGACGACACCCAGTTAAAGCCTCTCGCTCTCCCAGACCCCACCACCACAAAGACCAACTTCCACAACTACATGAAGAATGTCGTCAACTGGATGAAAGCCAACTGTCTGAAGCTCAAAACTGACAAGACCGAAGTGCTGATCTTTGGCAACAACGCCTCCACTTGGAATGACACCTGGTGGCCCACCTAACTCGTACCCACCTCCACACCGACAGGCCACGCCCGCAACCTCAGCATCATCCTGGACAGCCAACTCACCATGAAACAACAGATCAACACAGTCTCCTCTGCCTGCTTCCACACTCTCCGCATGCTCCGAAGAATCTTCAAATGGCTCCTCATCGGCACGAGGATAACCGTCACTCATGCCCTAATCACCAGCTGGCTGGACTACGGCAATGCACTGTATGCAGGAACCACGACTGAACTCATGAGAAGACTTCAGATGATACAGAACTCAGCGGCCAGACTCATCCTAAAACTGCTGAAATGGACCCACATCAACCCACACCTTAGGAACCTCCACTGGCTCCTCGTCCAGAAAAGATGCCAATTCTAGATACTGAAACAAGCCTACAAAGCCCTACATGACCAAGGACCAGCGTATGTCAACCACCATCTGAACTTCCACCAACCATCCAGAGACTTGCACTCTGCCTCCCTTGCCCTCGCACAGATACTGCATATCCGCCGAAGCCTCAGCAGAGGCTGTTCCTTCTTCTACCTCGCCGCCAAGTCCTGGGACAACCTTCCACTCCACCTCCGGACATCACCCTCACTGGCAAATTTCAGGAAGAGACTTAAGACCTGGCTTTGCGACTGAGCCCAGCAACCTAGCGCCTGGATACCCTCATGGGTGATTAGCTGCGCTATACAAATTCGAATTGATAGCGCTGGCTCTCCATGTGCTTTGTCAAGGTCTTCTCAGGCTCTCTATCACTGTTATAGTGTTACATATATTCTCAAACTAAGAAGCCATGTAAACATACCTGCAAAGAAAAAGACACGCAAGCAGAATTGGAAAGCAGTATTCTATGCAGAAAGAAATACAGGCCTACTTAGATGAAATCGTTCTCATTTCTGAAGTAAATACATTTTAATAGTGTGAGAATGGTTTTATCATGATCCAAGAAGTACATTTCATTTAATAAGGTTAAAACACACATTGTATATGAATTTCTAGTTCTACGGTGAATGCACTTCAGTTTAAGTGCAACATTTTACATTAATAACGTTAGGACACACAAAGTTTGTTGTGCTAAGTGCAAGTATATATTGCGTAATTGTGACATGTAAGTGTGGAACCAAAATTACACTACTCCATCCCCAACCTTTATTATAGATGCCTGATAGCTGTAGATTTTTTATTATTCGCTCAAATGGAACAATATTTTTCTAGACACTATAAAGAACACAATAATATTTCACATAGCATTCTGACAATATTCAGATACCTCGCTATTTGGTATCATCACCAATCACAGTTAAAAAAGACAAAATCCTTGGAAAAGTTCTCACCTTTGTCCCTGAAACTGATGCTGTGGTTAAGGATGTCACCTTTTTACTTTATATCATTTAGAAAATCTTCCCATTTCTTCAAACCTGAAGCTCTGTGGCGCTAACCAGGTCCTTGGAAATGGTGATCGTTGATTACTGCCACATAATCTACACCTAAAAAAAGGATGCATTAACAAATTGCACAGGACAGAATAAGACAGACAGATTAAGGGACTCTTTTAAAGTTTGGAGGGAACTTAAAATCCTCCAATTTCTATCTAAACTATAAATGAGGCCCTAAGTTTGAATCTCCAAAATGAGATAATTGGAAACTGTTTTGAGACCACTCTACTTACTCTGTGTGGAGTGAATAGTTGATTTCAAGGGTCTATACACAGTGCATAAAGCATATTGGATACAAAGGCCTGTGTTACTAAAGGAAATTGGTACCCCCACTTCCCTAGGACCATCTTTGCACCGTATAAAAACCTTTAATAAGTAAATAAATATTTTGTATACATTATGTTACATGTATATCTACAATTGTTCTTAATCAGGAGTGATTGCGGCAGTGAATGTTTGACTTATGTTAGTTCAGTTCTGCCACTTATGCCGTATCTGTATTTCCAAGCAAGGTGGGGGCTGGATCATTAATTTATGTTGCTTTTGATTGGGCTTAATACTCGGCATTTTTTGCAATGAGCTTTGTTGGCATTTTATGGGTCAGAAAAGTAACCCCGGTACAACACAGTACTTAAATACGTATAATAATTAAAATTGATACTGCATAAAAATGTGTGACAGCATTCTGGGTCCGTCTTGAGAATAGGGATGAACCACAGAGCAGGAGCTCTATGGAGATTCCTTGTAGAAGAGAAGACCTGTTGAATGAGAAAAGAAAAGGAAACATTTTTGGAGAGTCAAGGTAAATATTGGTGCATAAGCACTCACATTTAGGAGCATAAGGTGGCGTACTATTTACTAAGGCAAGTCTGCAACACATCCAGACAACTAGTTGCATGTCCCCTGAATAATTGATCAGCTAAACAATAAGAAATTCAAGATTAGTTATGCCCATCATGTCCACAACATTATTCACGTAGAATTTGTCACTCAAGCCAGTTGTCAGCATTATTCTAAATAAACCATCTCTTATCATTGCATAAGGGTATACCTCTTTGAGTCTTCTGTTTCCATAGAAGTAAATAAATATAGGTTCTCCTCCTTAATGTTGTTGATGGGACAAGCCGATTTTTGCCTGCCAAAAAGCCACAGACCTGTTAAACAAGGAAAGGAAAATAAATGTAAACTTACAGTCAAGGCAAACTGAGAGGTCTGAGCAGAACCAAGAGATACTGCTGTGCAGTTAATCAAAGGCCAATTAAGTAACAATCTCAGACATATGTTTAGGCTTGTTCCCTAATGATCACCCAAACGTTAAAAATACTACATTTTCCTAAGCCCTTAACATCTGATACATTAATCATTTATGTCATTAATTAATTAATACAAGTCACCTGTCCCAAACCAGTGAGGTATCTGTGGGCCAGATGTACAAAGCTTTTTTCAGCTCGCAAACAGGCCGTTCACGACCTGAAAAAAGCATTTCTAAATGTACAAAGCCCTATTTGCGATTCGGTAAGCTGTTACCGATTCGCAAATTGGGTTTGCAAGTCGCTATTAGGAAGGGGCGTGCCAAGGGCATCCCTTCCTAACAGCGAGCCGCACTGGTATGTAGGAATGGTTTGCGACCGGGAATTCAGTCACAAATCATTCGCAGTTACCACCAACTTCAAGTTAATGGTAACCTATTCGCAAATGAGAACGGGTCCCCAAGGGACCCCTTCACCTTTGTGAATGTGGGCGACAATTTTTTTAAGAGTAGGCAGTGGTCCCACGGACCACTGCCTTGTTCTTAAAGAATGAAAAGGTAGCTCTTCATTTTTATTTTTTAAATGAATCACATTTTTTTTAAGGAAAAAGGACTGCATTACAAAAAAAAATATTGCTTTATTAAAAAAGCAATCACAGACAAGGTGGTCTGCTGACCCCAATTGCGACTTGACTCATGAATATTGATGAGGCAGGCCCATTTGCGACCCACTGCGAATCGCTAACAGTGTCAAACACACAGTTGTACATCGCAGTTTGCAATTTCCTAATAATGAATCGCTAAAATTCGCTATTATGAAATCGCAAACATGTGATTTTGTACATCTGACCCTATGTCTCTCCTTATCCATTGAGGCTGCACATTTAAACAGTGCAGTCCTGTGAATCTTCACTGATAGCCAAACAAAGGAATGAAAGGTTAAGCATGAGAGGCATCTTGATCTTTCAGGAGATTGAAGTGTGCATGGCAGACTTACAGGCCATTGTTTAATGCAAAGTAAACTCTATGGCTCATATTTCTAAAGACTTTGAGTTGGTCTTGTATGGCTTTGTAAAGAAATATATCGCAAGGCAGCTACTTGCGCTGTTGAAAAAGGATTAGGAGTGTGCTCCCGTTCTAAATTAATCAAGTTGCAATCCTTTTGTTGTTTTACATGTGTTCCTTTATTTTTGGATAAATAGTTCAATGTTCTGACAGAGATGAAATGTACCACTTGATGTGCAAACTGCCATGTACAAACAGCCGACACGTGTTTCACCCCCTGTGGCTATCCAGCCTTGGGCTTTCTCAAGACTACGAGAAATGAGAAGGAAGAACAGATGGTAGTCGGATTTAGAAATTCTGTATTCCAAGATACCATCATCACGGGGAGAAGTGAGGGGGCATCCATGTTACCATGTGCAGAGATAAAGACTTCCTGTATTTGATGTGCTTAATTTTGTCCCGAGGTTTATTCATCATGTGATAGTAGTGCAAGGCAAAGTTCATGCAGTAGTCATTAGTAAAGATGGAAGGGGGGGAATTAAATTGTTTATTTAAATGATAGGTGCTGGCAAAACAAGGTGCTAAGTGTTAGACTAGTAGATAAGAAAGTTCAGGCCATTATCGTGAACTGTGGTAAGGGGAGAGAGGAAAGGAGATTAGAAAAAAGTGGGGATAGTATGACCAAAGGAATCAGAAGAGAGCAACAGAGTGCGCAGGCATAGAAAGGGAAAAGGGACAAGGAGGGCATGGTATGGGGAAAGGGAAAGGACAAGGTCTGTTGACAGTGATGGGTCATTGTCATTATGGTTTACATTAGTACTTCGAACAGAGTTGTTTCGGTTAGTGCTATAAAACTGTGCTGATATCGTGAGAGATATTATATAGAGGACATAGTTACTTGATATCACATCGACATGTCCAAAATAACATCCCTCATTGGAAAACATTATCGTTGTTCAGATCTCTTTTTGATGGTATAGTCCTGGTCTATTATATCTAGATAGAAATCAATTTATGCATACATCAGGACTCAGAAACAGGGAACCCGCATTTTCAAAATGCCACGTTAATGCTAACCATCGGATGTGAGTCACAAACAACTGACACACTATGGCGGTAGCAATTGTGTTTCAATTGTTTGTGACTTATATCCCTGTTTCTCTTTACCTAAAAATAAAGGAACACGTGTAAAACAACGAAAGGATGGCACCTTGATTTATTTTTAAAGGGAGGACACTCATAATCCTTCTTCAATTACCTCTAAACTGGGAAACAGAAGGTCCAAACCCCGTTGGAGTGCTCCACCCGCACAAAATTTAGGGTATCTCAACTACAGGATGAGAGTGCTGAACCTTGCATCCTGCCATTTTAACCAGCTACTTGCGCTGTGTTACGTTACATTTCAATTTGGGAGGTATTCCATTGGTGGAGCATGGGCTTTCTCAATGATCCACCCATGGATTTTGGTGCATTCCTGGATTTAGAAAGCCTTGTAAACCTGGGAATGCATCAATATGCCATGCCTTCTCAAGTGAGGCATAACAAGGAGAAATATCTTTACTTTTCCTTGTTATTTCCTCTTTCCATTTGTACTGCATTTTGCAGCACACGTAGAAGGAGGAAACTTTCTCTAAGGAATGTTATGGAGCAGGAAGATGTCCCTCCTACACACACAATCCTGCCTGTAACGAAGGCACCCTTGCATTATGATGCAAGGGTGCCTGCATTGGCACAGTGCGCTAGTGCAAGGAGATCACAGAAATGATCCATATCTTTGTAAATATGGAGCATTTCTGCTCTCTCCCTTGCATGCAACGCAGTGCAGCAACTTTGCATGCTGCCCTGCATTGCAAGAAAGTTTAATAAATGTGCCCCTTAGTTTGCCCGAAGGTTGAATTAGCTTTTCTTGTTTGTCACTACTCAAATGGCTGTGTCTTCCTTGAATATATATCTGAGCCGTGAACACTGGTACATTTAAGTTTACTAACATTTCTTGGCATACTGAACATATAAATTAAAAACATTTTATTTACATTTTTTTTTACAGCAAACATTTCTGTTGTGTTTATGATCTAGTCCAGAATGCAAAGTTCATCTTCTTATTCAGGGACTTTGTCTTGAGAGCAATCACTCCCCACACTTCAGATGTCTGAGAAACCACACACATCCACTCCTGTCTTTTGTAGTCTAATGATATTTGGGGATGAAATGTTTATTCATTTTAATAATTTTCAGTTGCTCCAAGTTTTAAAGAGTGAGACTAATCCTTCTGACCATGTCAACTGCACCAACTGCACTGAAAACCAACACAGCAGATACAGTGGATACTGGTCATTCCATATATTTTATTGCCAGGTTGCTAAGTTCTGGTCAGTGTTCATTTCTCAGATTCCACTAGTACAATGGTTCTTGGTCAACATAGAATTCTGTTTGATCATTCAAGGAATTTTGTAATTGTAATCTCTTCTCTGTTGGCATAGTTTTTGTCATGTGCTGAATCTGAGTTCCCTTCATCTGTATGTGCTTGATTTAAGTCATAGAACTGCCAAAAACCAACCCAGTGCAGAGGTTGGTAAAGGCGATGTTGTTGGTGTTGTTGATTTTGTAGCAGGTGTGTTTTAGAGTGGTGATCGTTTTGCCACTAATGGGTGTTTCTGGACTTGGAGCCACCAAAGTGCTCTCCAGAGGATGGCGATAACAGCACTTTAGTTCTTCTGTGCTCTTGTTGTTACAATCTTTTATCCTCATGTTTAATCACTTTCTTGGCAATGCAGTTCTTATAAATTGAGACATTCTGTGCTGAAAAGTGGATGAAAGTAAATAGCCATTTATTTGTACCATGGATCCAGTATAGTGGCACAGATGCACTCTTTGGAGGATATAAGCTCTTGTTGCAGCCTGAGATTTCTATCCATATTAAGGAATAGGATGTTGACCAAACCAGCTGCTTCTTCATTGACATTGGTATAAGTCACTTTCATCATATGCAAATAGGCCTGCAGCAAGTGAACTGATTGGATGGCTTGGTTCATGGTACAATTTTCCTTGCTGACTCTCTGTGTCAACATCTCAAAAGGCACTAGCATTTGGATAATGTGCACAATTAGCCCACATTTGACAACCTCGATTGTCATTGTTTTTCCAGCTGCATCCAATCTCCTTTGTAGCACATAATCGTTTATAGACCTGTATGGCTCAGACAGTCATTGTAGCATGTAGAAGGTGAAGTTCAAATGGGCTGGGGACTCCTGTATGAGGGCTTTTACAGGGAGACTATTAGCATGCTGAATGGTCCTCATCTTCTTTCGGGCTTTGAAGGAAGGGTTTAAATGTTTGCATATCCTGCAACAGTTGACTAGTATGCTGTGTCCACAGCCTTCTGCCTACAGGGAACCAAGTACCCCACTGTAACACTTAACCTTTTCAGGATACTGTGGCAGAGCAGTACAACTCCTACTCAGGGGAGTTGGTGTGGGCTAGTATCCTAGTTCTTGGACAAGCAACAAACAACATCCAATAAATCAATGTCCAGTCAGTGCTTTTCCTTATACAAAGGTAAATATTTTACTGCACACATACTCTACTAATTAATTTACAATTATGTACAAGTTGTCAGGTGTTAATACCTAGGGTGACAGTCCCTCAACAGTTCACTCACCTAGCAAACCCTGAAATCCTCAAACTACAGTGCCCCCCACATACACTAGATACAATAAAATGGGGTGTAGTTATCAAAAGTCAGGCCTACTGGCTTTGTCAGTGTGTCACCACCATAATAAAGGCACATATATGTCACGGTAAACCAACCCAACACCATTAAAACCTCTAAGGAAGGTACGATCTTGCAATAACTTGCATTTAATGATTTCCTGTTACTTTTGTCATAGTCAATAAAGCATTTCAACAATATATGTAATGATGCAGCATTATCATTGTTGCTGTCAATAAAGCTCATCAACATTTAATACACCTTGTGCATGAGTCTTTTTAACTTTTATACATTCTGCAAAGCAGCCTTAGAACTTAATAACAAATATCTCTGCACCCTGGAATGATCAGACAAAAAGCCCCAACTCCAGGAGTAATTTAGAATTGATAAACATCTCCTGCAGTCATCAATTCAAAACCCTGGCAGCCTTAGGGTCACTGTTCAAGCTTCTTGGGGGCATCCTATGGGGACTGCTGTGCTCCTGGAAGCTGCCAGAACATGTTGCAATATGTTGGTGGTGCCTCTGCTGTGTTTGGGACACCACTGGACGAAATAGGCAAATTGTTTTCAAATCCCAAGAGGATTCTGGGTCTCTCCTTTACTCTGAGACATTGCATAATAATAAGTGGTCTTGTTCTGCAACAATATGCTTTTGCATATCTACTTTTTATAGGAAAACACTCTAGTGCATTTTCTTAAGCTTTATATGGCCCTGGGTGTTCCTGCTTCTCCATGGAGCACCTGGGTACTGTTGTGCATTGGACCGTGTGCCCAATCCTGGCTGGACCCCCACAACACCAAACCTTTCCCCTTTTTTCTGGCCCTGTTGGGACATATTTGTTGATCTTGGGTTAGTTTTTCTCTGAGAAGTAGCTTTTCAAGCTCTCTTTGACTTCTAGGAGCTATTTGTCTTGCCTTGGTTGAGGGAGATCTCAGGGTCTACCCTCCTGTCCTCTGTCCAGCACCTCTTGTTATCCTCATGGTGATATTCTCCTCCCATGGCACCTCACCACGCTGAAGGCAGAATACCCTCCCTGAATGCACTCTTCTGGTCCCATGGCTGCCTTAGTCCACTTGCAGGGCACTGTGTGATAGCAGTCATTAGGGGGAGCCCCTCTCATGAAAGTTACCCCTCTGAAGGTCCAGTCTTCAAAAGTTCAAAGGGATGCCTTCTCCTCTGGGGTTCACAGCAGGTCCATCCCTCTATTATCCCTCAGAGGCTCAAGGGGGGCAGTGCCACTGGTCCTGGAGACATGAATCCACGGAATCCCATCCAATCTAAGTCTAGGGTGTTCCAGTACCCTAGGCAGGAGTCTGGCCCTCTTTAGGGTCCTGCGAAATCCATTTTCTCTCTCCATCTCTCACCCCTGTGCAGAGGTTTTTAAGTGAGCGTGAAAAGTTCCAGAAGGTGTGCACCTCTGTCAAATCATGAGAAGGTATATAATTACCCTGCCCCTGTTGCAAACCTCCTAGACAGCATTTTGGGACATTCCAATATGGTGACTTGAAGTGCTCTGTTGGAAGAGCTTCTCTGAGAGCCTATGTCACACACAGCTGCCTGGTCTCTTCCACCCAAAACATAACAAAGGAGGCCCTCCTATGATTGACTCCTGAGGTCTGGCCTTCTCCCCTTTATTCTCCTTAGGATGTGCCTTCTCAGTCTGGTGCAGTGTAAAAAGTGATTAGCAAATGCAAATTCTGTCTCCACTCTTTTTATTGTCAGAAACCTGTATAATCACTGTCAAATGGCCCTGTTGTGTGGGGAAGTCTTTGTTCCTCCCGCTGGCCAGTAGAGTAATTAACTTGGCCCAGCAGTGTGAACAAAAACCAGAATCTATTTATTAGCTGAGTCAGAGAAATATGATAAATATTTAAGTGCCAATTAGAGTGCAGATATGATGGAAGTAACATTACATCTGCACTCGTGATCCATGCTTACCATCAGATTAATTCATCAACAAATTCTCTATGCCTAACTATGTAGAAATTGTACTTTGGTGCAGATTGTGCCCATAATAATACAGTGAAGCACACACCCTTTTAAGTGAAGCACTACAGACTTATACCACGAATGTCCAATCACTTTAAAAAGCCTGCATAAGTCAGCACCATATCACAAAGGGTCCCCTTTCAGCAACAGGCTACCTGTCTGCAGCTATCGGGCTGAGTTGGATGGTAGTGTCACTTGCTCAGCCCACACACATGTGCACATGTGTATGAACATGTGTTCATGTGCAGGCAGCCCAGGGTCTCTTACCCGAGCTGCGCAGGAGTAGACCTTGTTTCAAAAGGTGTCTACTAGCGGCTAGCACTCCCAATCTATTTTACCTGAGCTTACAGTGACTGAGACTCAGTGAGACTCACAGCAGAAGTCCAAAAAACCAGGTAGTCCAAAAAGCAAAAACCCAGAGGTGTAAATCGATCAGAACCCAATTCCCTACACTCGTTTCCCCCAGCCAACAGTACAGCTATGAATATACCCACATTCGTGGATGTTCTTCCCTAGCAAGTGGTCACAAATTGGAATGGTTTGTAATCATACACATTATTCACTAGTTGTTTGCTCTCATAGGTATCTCAACCTAGTGTTTCTACACCAAGGGCCCTCTACTCTGTTAGTGAGACTCACTCACAGCGGAAGTCCAAACACCAGGTAGTCCAAAAAGCAAAGATACAGGGGGTTAATGGGTTGGAATCCATTTTCCTACAAAAGCAATTAGCTGTTTATAGCAATCTGAAGTAGCCTCCATCTGCCATGACTTTGACAGCATTACTGTTATTGTCACTGTAAACGAGCTAAGACCTCTGGATTTTAGCCATTTATAGACTTACATATTGCATTCTTCCAGTATGTTGGTGGTTGTCTGTGCTTTCTCCATGGCAAGTACTGCAGAAGTTGCATGACCACACTGCCTCAAAAAACATTTGCAATTGTGGCACCAGTGGCTAGACTTTGCTTAAGCCCCTTGAAGGAGACTCAGTGTGCAGTGATGCACATTTAGTTCATAGCTTAACAAGTGGTTCATGTCTGTAGTGAGATGGAAGTACGGCACAGCACTGTCCTTCATTGTGTCAGCAACCAATTCCAGCACTTGACGATGCAGCTGTGGCAGAGTGACAATTTAAAAATAGGCCCAGATTGTTTGGACAAAGGACCTCCAAAAAATCCAGAAACCTCTATCCTTCCGCCAAAGAAATAGGGAGGTGATCAAGCGCTAAAATTTTAACCAGTTTCCAATTGTATACATAGACCAGCTGGTGGTTTCCATTGTATGGTGCATCCCTTCTGACAAAGCCTTGATAGTAGGTATTTGTGTTTGTTTTGTATGACAATTACATCTGAAGTGACCCTCTTGGAGGTAGGCTGCTTGAATGCTTTTTGGTAATGGTGATGGCATCACTCTTTTCCTTGTGCCAAGCTGAGTTTGCCACTGGTCATGAGTATACACTACGGGCAATGGGCCTGCTTCTCGTCACAACAAAGTATCAAAAAAATGAACAAAAAAGTGATGGATGGATTGCTTGAATTATTCTCAGCCACTGGCAGTTACTTGGGGTGCCTTGCAGTCCATCGTTATTTTGTGCACCATGCCACCTCAGTTTTGACCCATCAATATGCAAATCAGTCCAGCCCGAACTTCCAGGCTAGCTCCTCCCTGCACCAAAATACAAGCAGCCCAGAACTGACCTAACCCTAGTCAGGGCTCATCAGCAAGGTACAGCTTGGTTCCACTGACACACTATGCGCCGGACCCACTTCTGGGCATTCCTTTTCCACTTAGGGCAACAAACTACAGTATACAAAAAAGTGATGGATGGAATTCTTGAATTAATCGCAGTCACTGGTAATTACTTGGGCTGAATCCCAATCCATCATTATTTAGCACACCATGCCACCTCACTTTGGACCAAGTCATATGCAAATCAGTTTTGACCATGCTCCAATGGAAACAGCCCAGACTGAACTGCGAGGCTAGGACCTCTGAGTACTAGAGCACAAGCAACCCAGGGCCGATTTCATCCTAGTTAGAGCTCATCAGCTAGGTATAGCTTGGTGTCCAGTGACACAGTGTGCACAGGACCCACATCTGGGCATACCATCAGACTTAGGGCGACACATCATCATCAGCACCTCCCATATCTGTTCCTTTTATTCACTCTCAGCAACAGTCATCTTTTTAGGTCAAGCCTGCAGGCATCGCACACACACTGTGGCAACGATTTCTTGTGTTTAAAAAAAAAATCAAAAGGGGCTTTTAGCCCACCCACACCAACCATTTGTTGACAGCATAATCACTCTCCTTTGCTGCCTTCTAATTCAGAAGAACTCGCAATACGTCACTTCCTGTGACTTGTGTGGAGCACAGCTCAAGTACAGATTGATTAAACGTAATTAGTGTCCCGCCGCTGCTCGCACTGTGATTGAGGTACTATTTCTACTTTCACAGACCCCGCTGGGCACAATCAGGGACCGACTTGAGTGCTCCCGATCATCGTGCACATATAAGCCACGTCTGGGCATACCTATTCCACTTAGGGCAACAAACTACAGTATACAAAAAAGTGATGGATGGAATGCTTGAAGTAATCTCAGTCACTGGTAATTACTTGGGCTGAATCCCAATCCATCATTATTTAGCACACCATGCCACCTCACTTTGGACCAAGTCATATGCAAATCAGTTTTGACCCTGCTCCAATGGAAACAGCTCAGACTGAACTGCGAGGCCAGGTACTCTGAGTACTAGAGCACAAGCAACCCAGGGCCGATTTCATCCTAGTTGGAGCTCATCAGCCAGGTATAGCTTGGTTCCAGTGACACAGTGTGCACAGGACCCACATCTAGGCATACTATCAGACTTAGGGCAACACATCATCATCAGCACCTCCCATTTCTGTTCCTTTTATTCACTCTCAGCAACAGTCATCTTTTTAGGTCAAGCCTGCAGGCATCGCACATGCACTGTGGCGACGATTACTTGTGTTTAAAAAAAAAAATCAAAAGGGGCTTTTAGCCCACCCACACTAACCATTTGTTGACAGCATAATCAATCTCCTTTGCTGCCTTCTAATTCAGAAGAACTCGCAATATGTCACTTCCTGTGACTTGTGTGGAGCACCGCTCAAGTACAGATTGATTAAACGTAATTAGTGTCCCGCCGCTGCTCGTGCTGTGTTTGAGGTACTATTCCTACTTTCACAGTCCCCGCTAGACACAATCAGGGACCGACTTGAGTGCTCCCGATCATTGTGCACATATAAGTCCCCCCCCGGAGCCAAAGCAGGCATCCACTTCTGTGCTCCCTCGTTGTTTTATCTTATTGTTGCTGAGACAGGAGAGAGGCAGCATGACCCACTCCACACTTTGCCTCTCCTGAGCAATGGCCTTGCCCTCACTCAGAAATTATAATAAATAATATATTCCATTTTGTACATTAAATCTATATATGTGTGTTTGTTTTTTATTTATTTTTTTGGCTTGCCACATCCACCCGCCCACACATAGCCCCTCATGTTTCTGGCCACTAACCTAGAGAGAGCGAAGTGCCATCATTTACATGGAAAGGAATCCAGTTACAAGCAGTGAGGTACAGAGGGACCATGGCGCAGGAAGCGTGGAAGAGGTATCGGATCTAACAGTCCTCGTGAGTTTCTGTCAGAGCTGGCTTCCTCATGCACCTGAGTGTGACCAGGTTTGAGTGGTAATAGCTGGCCCGGCTGTCATCGGCAGCTTTATATGCCACTCCCTAGCTGATTCCGCGCCACTCTCTTTTAATCAGA
Source organism: Calotriton arnoldi (assembly GCA_963921515.1). Lineage (NCBI taxonomy): Eukaryota > Metazoa > Chordata > Amphibia > Caudata > Salamandridae > Calotriton > Calotriton arnoldi. The sequence goes on from CAWUFW010004759.1 coordinate 475,765, forward strand.
ATAAAAGATGTTGTATGTAGGCAGCAGGCACTGGCCTGGAAAGGACTGGATGTGCGAACATAGAAAAGCTGGTTTCTTGCGGGCTTGGGGACAGCAATATGCAGAGGCAGGCCTGCTGCCATCTGCAAGGTTGTGCCTTGTGCAATCTGCTGTGCTGTAGTTATCAATTTTGCAACAAGTGCAGTAGTGCTAGTAACCAGTGATATGAGTGGCTGCTTGCTCCCCAGTTATGGCTGCATTTTGCTGGTATGAGGGACCACTTGTACCCCAATTGTAGCTGTATTTTGCTACACAAACATGCACTAGGGATTGTTGCATCCTTGCTACGCCACTGGCAGTTTACGTACCAGGAGACATGATAAAAAGTCTAGGCCAGGCAAAATGGGAAATATTTGAGGTCAGAAACATGATGCAGTAACTAGGTAAACAGATTTGGTAAAGAACGGGGCCCCTGTACACAAGATAAACTTGCCTATTACAAGGAAAGGAACAATTGAAGAAAACAAGCCTAAGGCAAGGCGGTAAAAAATTACTGATTTGGGCAAAGAAAACCATAAATAATTTTTTATACAGTACAAGTGTCAAGAGAAAAGATGCAACTAGCGTTGTTGTGACTGAACTGAAAAAAATACAATGAATATACACAACTGATATAGATCTTGAAATATAAGCTCTGATTTGTTGACTTCTAACAAATCATATCAATCATTGTAAACAGTATTTTGATCTATCCTGTATGGACAATTGATAGAATTATGAAACTGGCGGTAGGTTAGCACTACCCGCGTTTCGGCATTGCCTTCTTCAGGATTCCGTCTCAGTGAACACTATCTGGAACTGTATCCAGTGGGGTTCAGATGTTTCAGATGGTGTTTGGAGATGTCAGCACAGTAGAAATTGCATCTCCTTAATTAGGAAAACCAAGGGGCTTTTACTGTGTAACATTTTTTTATCACGCAAACGAGCATTAATAATGACAAATGAATGCATTTTAAATAAATAAGAAAAAGTCTATATTATAAAAATTATTCATCAATGTTTATATACAATAAATTAACTAATATCAAAAGTTTGGTATAATTGTCCAATTTGGTGTTCATTACGCACTTGGTTTTCTTTGCCCAAATCAGTAATTTTTTTCTGCCTTGCCTTAGGCTTGTTTTCGTCAATTGCAGTAACTAGGTAATGCATTGTATTGTAGTTGCATTTATATAACGCTTCAAACTTTTGACTACAGTATTATCTGTTGCCCTTCAGTGATTCCTTCTTTATTGGCGTGTTAGGATTCCCATACACTAGTATCGTCATTAAAACTTTTTCACCCGGACCCATCTCTCTGGAGACTGGGGTCAGCTACATGCAATAATTACTTTGATAAACTCTGCAAAAATCAACTCAGCAGGCATCTGTAAATATACAATGAAGGTGTGGGTGAGCGATGTACAGCGAGGTTGTGCTAGGTTGTTGGTTGTGGCGTGCTCCTGAGGTATCACCCTCTGGACGGAGTGTCAAAGTGAATCTTGAAGTAGTGCCACTTTCGAATGAGTGGTATCCCTCTGGGCACAGCGGTGGCTGAATAAATCAGATTTAGAATTATAACAAGAAGTTGAAAAAGAACGAAGAGTTTATAAATTTGTTTTCATCATGATGACTGTAATCTTTATTCATACATGAGTGTATCCATTAACTCATGGATTGAAAGTCATATTATCCATCGAATGTAAACTCTCCCGATGCATTTCGGGCATGCAAGCCCTTCGTCAGGGAAAAGAGTCTGAAAACAATAATGCGGAGACAACAGAGCGTCACGATTCTCTACAACGAATATATGTAAAAATTCAGACAAACTGTATGATGGTGAAACATGCTTGTAATCGTGTGCCAAAGAATAAATGAAAAGTGGTTAGAAAGACCCGTTGTTACCGCGTGTGCTGTGAATAAATAACATGCTAAAGGAATAAATAAACTGTGACGTCAGAACACATCAAAGTGTCAATTCTAAATGACCGTGAAATACCCAATTAACGAACACTTACAACCACGAACATTCAGGTGAATGGTGCTACTGAAACTGAACTGGCCGCGTTATGCGCGTGACAAATAAACAAGAAAAATCCGAAAGAATCAATGCCCTTGCCGTATTGTGAAAAGCTAAAAAACAGTTAGGTGAAGAAAGCTTGAAAAGACCCAAACGGGTACGTGCCGGTGAGTGAACCTACTTGTATCCGATGTAGTTCAAAGCTTAGGTGGCGGGAAACAGAATGTGACCAGCTGACTGCAAGAAATAGTAGCTCAATGTGCAAGTGAAGAAGGACTAAACCGTTCATGTCTAGTAGACTCGAGTTGTGAACGCCATCTTGGAATGGTTAAATACGTCAGATTGTCGAGTCTGACCGGTGACAAAATACGTGAAGGGAGATAGTGTACTCAAATGATGTCCTCAATAATGAATAACATTGAGTAAATCTGAATGTGTAAACCGAAACGGAGCGTGTTAATAAACATAACGTAAAACAAACAACGAGAAAGCGTAGTTAAGATAAAGAAAAGGAAGGTTAACAAAGATTTTAGAAAGAACATGCCTACAGTGGCGGTGACAATAAAGTTTAAAAAAATAATAAAAAGAAATGAAATTTAGATGAAACATTTAAAACAAAAAATGAATAGAAATATAAAAGTATGTGTGAATGTAAACTGACATGAAAGAAGTGATGAAATAAAAGACAGATAACCGGAAGGTTAAATGCAATCTTAAACGAATTATAAATATCGAAGAAAAACATTGCGATGCTGATTCGAGAAAAAGTGATATGAGAGAAAAAGGAACATAGAATGAAGAATAAGATGTGCGTAGCAGTGGAATGAATCAGATGTGCAAAGCAAACATACAAATAGAGATATCACAGATAACAGAGAAATTCCATCCGGTCATTGAGACCGTTCGGTTTCATAGAGTCCAGAAACTTAATCCAATAATTCTCTCTTTGAAGAATATAAGCATTGTTGTTAATGCCTTCACGTCTGATAATTATTTCTAGGATGGCGAACTGCAGTTGGCTGACGTTATGCCGGTGTTCCGTAAAATGTATGGCTAGAACTGATTTGGTGTTGTTCGTACGAATGTTGCTTTTATGTTCATTCAAACGAGTCTTCATTTTTCTCTCTGTCTTACCCACGTAAACCAATCTGCAAGGGCATTTGAGCATGTAAATAACGTTGTTGAAATCACAATTGGCATTGACTCTCAATTTGATCTTGGTCCCTTTCATGGGGTGTGTTATGACTGGTCCCTTGATGATGTTGTGACAATTGTTACAATTAAAACACGGGACGTTTCCTTTGTATGTCGTTTCAGCGAATGGTGTGTATGTTCTTGTGATTAATTCTTTGATATTTTTACCTCTAGTATGAGCGAAAATGGGAGATTCTTGGAAAATGCCTTTGAAATACGATTCCATGTTCAAAATAGACCAATGTTTAAGGATGGATTGTTTGTACCGTGCACTAAGCGTTGAAAATTTAGAAACAACTACGATCCGTTTAGATGGAGTTTTTACAGTGGGTTTCAAAAGTTGGATGCGATTCTTCTCTGTACAACGTTTGTTGGCTTGATCAAGTATGTTTTGCGGATATCCTCGTTGCGAAAACTTCCTAAGCATGGATTTAGTCTGTTGGTCAAATCACTCTGGATTGGACACTATGCGTTTCACTCTAAGAAGCTGAGAAAAAGATAAAGTGTTCTTCAGAGATGTCTGATGAAAGCTCTGATAATGCAACAAGTTATTCCTATCAGTGGGTTTCCTGTACAAGTTAGTGTCCAAAGAGTTGCCTATTCTGTGGATCATTACATCCAGAAATACAATTGAATGTTGGTCAGAATCAAAAGTAAACTGTATCCTTTCGTTGATGTTGTTGAGACCATGTAGGGCTTCTATGAGACTGGACTGAGTGCCTTTCCATATCACCAGAATGTCATCGATATACCTGAGAAAGGTGATGGCGTGTTCCTGCCATTGTGTAGTATTAAGGATGTTGTGTTCTTCAAAGTAATGCATGAAGATATTAGCGTAAGCAGGCGCGGCACAATTGCCCATGGAAGTTCCTGATAATTGAAGATAGTATTGACCTTCCCACTCAAAGTAACTCTGATATAATGAAAAATTGACCAATTCCATCAAGAAAAGTTGAAGATCTGTGTCTAGATCAGAGTATAATAGTGTCTCTTCAATTGCTTCCAGTCCTAGATTATGTGGAATTGTCGTGTACAGGGACTTGACATCCACTGTGCACAACCAAATTTCTTCTTCTGTTGCAAACTGTATGTTAGAAATTTTCAAAAGCAAATCGGTAGTGTCCTTAATATAAGTTCTTGAACAAACAACTAATGATTGCAAATATTTATCCACAAATTTGCCCACAGGTTCGTGAATGCTACCTTTGGTGGAAACGATGGGCCTGAATGGAGGATGGTGACGGTTCTTGTGAACCTTAGGTAACATATATAAGGTAGGAGTGCGTGGAAACTGTTGAACTAAGTATTTGGCTGTCTTTTCCGATATGATCCCGTTATCACTGGCTCTTTTGATGATCTTACTGAGAAAGAGTGTGAACTGTTCAGTTGGGTTATAATCAATGGTGCAATAAGTGTTGAAGTCGGCGAGATGTAACTGCACTTGTTCCCGGTAAAAATGAGTGTCCATTATGACCAATGCTCCACCTTTATCAGCGTTTTGGCAGATGATGTTCGGATTATTCGCCAAGTTTTTCAATAGTGCAAACTCTTTGTTGGATAGGTTACGATGTTTAGAAGAGCGACTGTAATTGAAAGAGTTGATGTCACGTTTAACCAGGTTTTCAAAGATGTCTAAGCTTTTGTGACTCACTGGGGCCATATAAGTGCTCCTTGGTTGTAAACCGCGGAGTTGATCCGTTTTTAGGCTGTTCAGGGATGACATTGTCAAAGAAATGGCGTAAGCGCAGGTTGCGCATCAATTTGAATAAACTAATTTCCAGTTCAAGGCTGTTAGTATGACTGGTAGGGACAAAGGAGGTACCTTTCTCTAAAACCTTTAATTCTGTGATTTTTAATGGATAGGAAGAAATGTTGATCACTAAACTATCAGTATCTTCTTCCCTTTGGGACCCTTCAGAGCTGTTGTGCTCCTCGTCGTCCTGTCTCCTTCTTTTTCTTTGGTTTTTCCTTTGGCCCCTCCGGGGTCGTCCTTGTCTCTGGGACCTACTTCTAAAAAAGAAGCCTCTGTAGAAGCTGGTAAGATTGGGCTGGTGGACGAGGTGGCTTGTTCCGTGGGTGTAGTGCGTGATATACATCTAGAATCATCCTCAGAAGACGAGGTCTCGGTCTCTGTGTTCTGACTGTATGTTTATACTGACGGCGTCTGGCATAAGCCTCAGCCCATGAGTACACCTCACCAAGTTTATAGTCTATTGTGTCACGTCTATATTTACGAATTTTCCTTTCGTTGATTTCGTTTGTATATGTTTCCAACTGATGGTTGGTATCCTCAAGAATTTTGGTCCATTCATCTGGTGGTACCATGTCTACAATATCTTCTTTGATCTGTATGATTTCTTTGTTAAGATCTTCTAATGTTTTGGACAATTCTTCAACTATCAACAAAATCAGATCCAACGAACATTTGTTTAAGATGGAATACCATTTTTCAATAAATTTCGGATTGTTCTTGCATAAAAGGGGTTTCAACGGAATCCGTAATCCTCTAGGAATCCTCTGTGCTCTGTGGTATCGTACCAATGTGCAGGCATGTAATCTTTGGTTAATCTCTCTCTTGGTTAAGTATAATAGTTGTTTGATATTGCTTTCTTTACTTTTTTTGTTGCTGCGTGAGAAGTGGCCTCTGGTATCAACGCATATATTTTGTTGACGTCTTCGTCTGAAAAGGCGAAGGTTTCTGCTCCAATATCAGTCAAGCTTGTAATGTCAGCATAAGACATATTGAAGGGAATAAATGCTGGGCGTGCAAAGCTCAAAATGTTCCAGAACCAAACAATGAAGGTGTGGGTGAGCGATGCACAGCGAGGTTGTGCTAGGTTGTTGGTTGTGGCGTGCTCCTGAGGTATCACCCTCTGGACGGGGTGTCAAAGTGAATCTTGAAGTAGTGCCACTCGAATGAGTGGTATCCCTCTGGGCACAGCGGTGGCTGAATAAATCAGATTTAGAATTATAACAAGAAGTTGAAAAAGAACGAAGAGTTTATAAATTTGTTTTCATCATGATGACTGTAATCTTTATTCATACATGAGTGTATCCATTAACTCATGGATTGAAAGTCATATTATCCATCGAATGTAAACTCTCCCGATGCATTTCGGGCATGCAAGCCCTTCGTCAGGGGAAAAGAGTCTGAAAACAATAATGCGGAGACAACAGAGCGTCACGATTCTCTACAACGAATATATGTAAAAATTCAGACAAACTGTATGATGGTGAAACATGCTTGTAATCGTGTGCCAAAGAATAAATGAAAAGTGGTTAGAAAGACCCGTTGTTATTGTGTGTGCTGTGAATAAAGAACATGCTAAAGGAATAAATAAACTGTGACGTCAGAACACATCAAAGTGTCAATTCTAAATGACCGTGAAATACCCAATTAACGAACACTTACAACCACGAACATTCAGGTGAATGGTGCTACTGAAACTGAACTGGCCGCGTTATGCGCGTGACAAATAAACAAGAAAAATCCGAAAGAATCAATGCCCTTGCCGTATTGTGAAAAGCTAAAAACAGTTAGGTGAAGAAAGCTTGAAAAGACCCAAACGGGTACGTGCCGGTGAGTGAACCTACTTGTATCCGATGTAGTTCAAAGCTTAGGTGGCGGGAAACAGAATGTGACCGGCTGACTGCAAGAAATAGTAGCTCAATGTGCAAGTGAAGAAGGACTAAACCGTTCATGTCTAGTAGACTCGAGTTGTGAACGCCATCTTGGAATGGTTAAATACGTCAGATTGTCGAGTCTGACCGGTGACAAAATACGTGAAGGGAGATAGTGTACTCAAATGATGTCCTCAATAATGAATAACATCTTTGAAAACCTGGTTAAACGTGACATCAACTCGAGACGCTAGGGGGCGCGCGACAAGATGGCCACATCTTAGTGAGGCTCTGTCCGCCCTGACCACATTAATCACTATTTATCCTAAATCCGGGAGAAGATCCCGCCGTCGATAACCCCCGATCGGACCGAAAAACGAAGCGGCGATCGAGAACGCAGGTTGCAGGCTATCGGAGGCTGTAACGACGATGCAAACGACTGGGCTCAGCTGCGGCCTGTGAACCACGAAACGGACGGCTGCGCCCCGCTGGTGGGCCCGATTTGATGCTAAGGGGGCCGGAGGACTGCTGCTGTGCCGGACCATCGGCCGACGCTGACCGTGGACGGGTGGACGAGACGGCATAGGTCTGCTGTGCAGAGACGCAGCCATAAACGAGCGGAGCAGAGGAGGAGCACGCTGACACGCCCGCTTGCTGTGCGCTCGCTGAGGAGCCCCGGTGAGGGACGCGATCACGCGAGCCTGGGGATTGCGGCCTACTGTGAGTGGACGGGGTCCTATGTGCTGCGCTTGCCCCGCCGCGAGGCCACTGATCCGCATACCATCCCCGCACTGCATCTCAGAGGAGGAATACTGACGAGGCACCGGGAGTGTGACATCCCTGCCGCTGCGCGCTCCGGTGCGCTGCGTGGTGGGCCCTGCCGGCGGGCGGCGCCTGCCTTATGCTGAGCTTGTCGCCGCCATAGTGGGAGATCCTTGCCTGGGGAGCTGCACCGCGGCGGTGAGAGGCTGCCTGGAGGAGGCGGGGTGCAGCGTATAATCGGCCTGATTGCTGCTTGGTATTGAGAGGGTGGAGATTGGCACAGCGGTACTTTGGCCTACTGGTGGACGATCAAGCTGCTGGCAATTCTGCGCCAATTGGCCCCTGAAGACCTTCCTGTTGTGCGGAGGGTGGGTCCTGCTGCTGAATACCCCCGCGAGACGGAGCGTGCGCGGACCGCCTAGCCGCAGATCCACTGGACTCTGGATTGGGCATACTACTGGGTGAATGAGGGACACCCATTTCGCTCCTGCGCGCACTCCCTAGATCATTGCGCACTCTCTGGGGAGTAAGTGTGTCCCCTGAGAACTCCTATCCGCATCAGGGCAGGACCACGATAGATTCACCGGGCTGAAGAACCAAACGCAGCCGTAAACCTGCAACTGCAGACGCAGCGGTACCCACCCTGATCTACTGCGGTGCGATCGGCCGGGGACGCTGCTCGCGGCGACTACGTTGGGGAGAGAAGACAGGCGAAGGTGCAACCTATCCCCTGAGCAGGCCGAGACAATGGGGAAGCTAGATGGCAAGCAACCCAAGCTCACCTTCGACACTCGAAAGACGCCGAGAGGACAAATGACGGACCCAGAACAGGATGCCGCCAATCCAGAGGCGCAAAGTACAGCTGAGGTGGACATGAAAACACTGCTGCACACAATGAAAACGAGCTTTGCCTCAATCGAAGGAAAAATGGATACCATATGCGCCAGAATGGACCAAATTACGCAGAGGATTGAAAAGCAAGATGGGAGGATTCAGGAGGCGGAAGCACGTATCTCTACCCTAGAGGACGACCATACGCAGGCGGCAGGACAGCTCACCGACATAGACAGGCTACTGAAGGTAATTGCGGCAAAAAACGAAGATATCGAAGCCCGCTCAAGACGAAATAACATACGTATTACGGGCGTTCCCGAATCCACCAACACGGGGAAGCTTGAAGACTATGTAGAACGGATGCTGACTACATGCTTTGGCCAGGAGGCATTCTCCAGAATGCTAATAGTTGAAAGAGCGCACCGCACACTGGCCCCGCGGCCTCCGCCGGGTGCAGCACCCGGCCCATAGTTGCGAGACTGCTCAACTATCGTGATCGCGATGCGGCCCTCCGGAGAGCAAGAGAGATAAAAGAAGTGGTTTTCGAAAATAATGCCATCTCAATATACCCTGATTTTACTCTTAATGTCCAGGAAGCACGGAAGAAATTCGCTCCTATAAAGAAGAAGCTCCAACAGGACGGCGTGGAATATGCGATGCTCTATCCGGCACGGTTGCGGATCACCTACGAAGGTAAACAACAACTTTGCAGCACTCCACAGCAGGCGGCGGACTTCTACAAAAAAACAGTGCTGGCAGCTAAGAAAACGGCGCGATCACCAACACCTGCTCAAGACGCCCTGATGATACACGCAGAAGACTGAGAACAGCAACAGACACTTACCGAACCGATAATACTAGGTGATCATACGAACACTACTGATATAGACACTGGTCCACACCTGAAGGTAACATAGTACAAGACTAATGTACGCCTCGATGTCGCACCTGTAAAATTTATTGTGGACGGTGGGAGCACTGTCGGGTACAGTAACGGGGTGTCAGGGCCCCTCTCCACACGCTACTAGAGTGTGGGAGGAGCAGTTGCGCCCCCTGGGAAACACGTCTCCAAGGGAGCACCCCTGTCCCCCTGTAGTGGGGTTTGTTATGTTGGGCATTTGCCCTAGTTGTTTTGTAAGCCAGATATCGTCACCAACAGACATCAAGGCCTCTAGAAGGCTTTTGCTGTTATATTTAATGCTACACTGTGTAGGTCAGCTCATGAATAGAGATCTCCATCTGCTGCGCCAGACACTTTACCTAATAACATGGGCTGGGCACTACCTACGCAGGGATATGATGACGCATAAGTTACGTATGTTTTCAATGCTTTGGGCTGTACAGGGAGGGATTCAGAGGGTGGATAATGTACACGGCAAGTTGGGGCCGCCGTTGTGGGAGGGACGTTGGGAAAGGGGGTAGACATTGCAGAATTGGCGTTTTCACACACTCACCATCACAATCAGAATGTGCAGGAATCACTTAATCGCAGACATCAGCACAGAGGTGACACGAATAGGGCCACTCAAGGAAACGGGTGATGGCTGATGAAGTGCGCAGGACCAATACTGCAGCGGGACTGGGTTTGCTCACCTGGAATATTAGAGGATTGGGGAATCCTAAAAAGAAAAGGCACATCCTGGCTTACCTTGACAGGCACCAGGTCAGCATAGCTATGCTACAGGAAACACATACACCCCCCAAACGCAGCCACAGTTCGCCACAAGGTGGGCATCGCACAGATATTTCTCCTCATACTCTACCTACTCCAGAGGAACAGCAATACTCATAAAAAAAGCGGTACCATATATCGAGGAAGGCTCAAAGCTTGACCCACAGGGGAGATACTGCATGACATGGGGAAGACTGGCCTCTGAGTCTATAATGCTGGTGTGCTGTTATGGCCCCAATGTGGACAATGAGGATTACTACATTACCTTATGGGCGCAAATCGTAAACATAGGCTCGACCCATCTAATCTGGGGAGGCGACTTTAATCTAACACTGCACCCACCCCATGACCGCTCCCATCCTATGCCACATCATTATACCAAAGCGCAGCGCCTACTTCAGCAGATAGTAGTGGACAATCTACTGGTGGATCTCTGGCGCCACCACCACCCGACACACTCAGAAGGTACATTTCATTCGGCGGTACACAACACTTGGTCCAGGTTGGACATGTGGCTCGTATCACAAGATATCGCATTACATACTCACTCCTCCCGACATCTTGCGCGTACCTACTCAGACCACTCCCCCGTGTTAATGCTGGTGACACCCCCAGGGATGTCCCCCCAGCCTAGACAGTGGCGCTTACAACCCACGATGCTACTGGATGCAGTGTTCAGATCTGAACTGGGGGAAACGCTAGAAGAATATCTGCGACTCAATATAGATTCCGTCCCGTCCCTGGCCTTGGTATGGGAAGCGCTGAAAGTCACTATACGAGGCCAATGCATGGCCAAAGGGGGGGGGAATCCTCAAAGACATCCGCGCTACTATAGCGCGACTGGATAACCAGCTCAAACAGCTGGAGGCGGAGATGCATGGGGCGAGCGATGGCCCCAGGATGGCCAAAATTCGGGAGACCCTAATAGAATACCAGGTGGAGGCAGAAAGGGAATGCCTCTTCCGAGGAAAATATCATAAGGCGCGTAGATACGGTGAAGGAGGGCGCCCTGGCAAAGCCCTTGCCGAGACTATTCGACCGCCCCGAACGGCAAATCATGTCCTAGTTATCCGAGATAGAGAAGGTGAGATACAACGTGATGTGACGGCCATAGGGGAGGTATTCACTGCACACTACCGCACATTATACACGTCGTGCGCGGCGCGACAAAACGAAACCCCACAATACTTGCAACAGATAGAACTGGCCTGGCTTAGCAATCGACAGAGGGAATTCTTAGCGGCGGATCTGGAGGTAGATGAAATACGGGCGGCAATTATGCAGATTAGCAATGGTAAGGCGCCAGGAATAGATGGCCTGGGCATAGAATTTTATAAAGCATATGTAGACACTCTAGCCCCCCTGTTGAAGGAAGTTTATGAGGAGGCTGCTCAAACAGGGACACTCCCGCCTACCATGAGAGAAGCCATGCTGGTCTCGCTGCTAAAGCCCGGTAAGGTCCCTGAATCCACGGACTCGTATAGACCATTGTCATTGATAAATTGCGATGTTAAAATATTGGCAAAGGTCTTAGCGAATCGGCTCACTCTATTGATGGATGGGCTTATCCGGCCCGACCAAGCCGGGTTCATACCCAACCGCTCCACCTCGCATAACCTACGGACCCTCTTTTCCATCCTGCACGATATAGATCAAGAGGAGCAGGCCGTGGCAGTCTTCCTAGACGCCACCAAGGCGTTTGATTCTCTGGAATGGGGGTACCTCCTCGCAGTCTTGACACATATGGGATTCCCTCCGGGCTATCTAGGATGGATCAAACTGTTATATAATAAACCCTGCGCCTCCTTGATGCTCAATGGAAAGCGATTCCCGGCCTTTGATATCACCAGAGGCACGCGACAGGGCTGCCCCCTTTCACCCCTATTATTCGCAATAGCTATGGAGCCGCTGGCGGCCATGTTGCGTCAACATCACAAAAGGTACGCGCTTGACTACCCCACGAGACCGATACTAATATCGCTCTATGCAGATGACATTACGCTTTATGTGCGTAACCCCGCGGAAGGCCTAAACGCCATGATACGGGAAGTCATAAAATTCGGAGCCTTTTCGGGTATTACCATAAACTGGGGAAAGTCCCAACTCATGCCGCTCACAAATTGCACTACACCGTTTCCAATGGACTATCCGCTGTTATGGAGCAACGACGAGGTCCGTTATTTGGGGATAACCGTAATCAGAGACAAAGAGGAGCTCTTGCGCGCTAATTACGGGGTAGTCCTGACTAGGGTAGAGGATCTAATCAACAGATGGATAGCATTGCCGCTTTCTCTTGCAGGCCGAATAGCCTTGATGAAGATGGTCATCCTGCCCAAATTCTTATATCTTTTCACAAATATCCCCTTCCATCCTGGACGACCGTTTTTCACTAGACTGAGAAGTCAACTTATCCGTCTCGCATGGGGCGGCAAGCAACCCCGGATCCAATGGCGCACCCTTACGTTACCATTTGCTCAAGGCGGGTTTGAGGCGCCTGATCCAGAACTTTACTATCTTAGCGCGCAGGCACACTTCGCCTCATACTGGCTGACCCCTCCTCCCTTTATGACGCACTTGGCGGTGGAACAGGGGCACATGGCGCCGCTTCCTTTAAGGGGCTTTCTGGGAGTAGACGACACGACTGCCGGGGGAGGGAGATCCACAGTGGCCTGCACAAATAGAGCGTGGCGGGCTATTGCCAAGAGATCCCAAGCTCCCATGTTATATTCCCCGTTGCTCCCGCTGCTAGACCAGCATAATCTGCCAGTCACGAAGGAAGGAATCTGTAAACGCATGCTCATCCGACTAGGTCTCCACACTTGGGGGGACATGTACAGTCAAGGACTCTTCAAAAGTGCGGCCGAGTTTCTAGGCAACACACCACCCACCACTCTGGACAGATTCCTATATATTCGCTTACGTCAAGCGGTTAAAGCAGCTACTCCCGCATTCCCGGAAGAACCCCCCACACTGCTTCCACTGCACCAAATGATCCGGGGAGGGGCATCGCATGCTGTATCGCATATATACAAAACTACTATAGGGGCGGGGACACACAATGCTCTGAAAGCCAAACAGGGATGGGAAGCAGAATTGGGACACACTATCACGGAGGAAGCCTGGACATACAGTTGTCAACAAACTGAACGCATCACGGCTAGCAGCAGGTTTAGAATTATTCATTTTAAATTTCTCCATAGAATGTACTATACCCTGGTAAGGATGTACAAGCTACAGTTAAGAGACCATGATCGATGCGATAGATGTAGACAGGAGGGGCGGGTTTCCTACACCTATCGTGGGAGTGCCGCTCTATTGCAGATTATTGGTCAGAGGTGGGGAAGGCTCTGGGTGATATACTAGAGATACAGCTGGACCTTACACCAGAAATGGGTCTCCTGGGTTACCTCCCAAACCACAGAGGTCAAGCTAAAAGACTTTTAGCGCTGGGCCTGCTGATAGCCAAGCGGAGAATTGCTTGCAGATGGGGACGGGGCAGAGCGCCAAAGTTCAAAGAATGGTTGACAGACCTCACCTATTGTCAGGAACAAAGCAATATTTACGCTGAACTACTACCCCTTCGTTCACGACCCTGTGATATCTGGGGACCGCTTACTCTGTATATGCTTAAACTGACCGGGCCAGACACAGACAGTGGGGCCACATCATCACAAATCACTCACCACACTGAGATTGACGGGGCGCAGGGTAGTGCGACCGATACCTGAAGAGAATGGCGTGACATTTCTCTTGCCATGCACACTTAAGCCACTTGTCCTGTGTAGAAATTGCTATGCCCAAACTTGAATAGAGAACTAACTTGCTGTATTCCGGATAGTCCAATGTAGCATCTATCACAACTGGCGATTGTAAAATTGTTATTATGCAACAGACTGAGATGATGGTTACAGAGCTTGTCAACTAGTAAACCCAATGTAAGATGTCTTTTGCGTTTCTCACCCACACTGTGTGCCGAATGTTGGGACCTGTACATTTAAATTTAAAGCTATGCATTGACCTGAGCTGCCTCACGATTACCACAGGGATAGCTGCTGCGCTTTGACAATTGTGGCCGGGCTGAGTTGAACCTGGCTGCGCCATATGTTCAAGAGGATGCCAAATTACAAGATCATTATTCGGTACTGTCCACTGCTAATGATTTTACTGTCTGATATATACTGAGACTGATGTACTTATATATTGCAGAAATGCACTGGTCTGATGAATCTATGAGTTGCCAACGTAATGTGTACCTCTTCTTACACCTGTTAGAGTGATGTAATGGAAAAATGCTAATAAACAAAGTTTAAAAAAAAAAAAAAAGAAAAACGTGACATCAACTCTTTCAATTACAGTCGCTCTTCTAAACATCGTAACCTATCCAACAAAGAGTTTGCACTATTGAAAAACTTGGCGAATAATCCGAACATCATCTGCCAAAACGCTGATAAAGGTGGAGCATTGGTCATAATGGACACTCATTTTTACCGGGAACAAGTGCAGTTACATCTCGCCGACTTCAACACTTATTGCACCATTGATTATAACCCAACTGAACAGTTCACACTCTTTCTCAGTAAGATCATCAAAAGAGCCAGTGATAACGGGATCATATCGGAAAAGACAGCCAAATACTTAGTTCAACAGTTTCCACGCACTCCTACCTTATATATGTTACCTAAGGTTCACAAGAACCGTCACCATCCTCCATTCAGGCCCATCGTTTCCACCAAAGGTAGCATTCACGAACCTGTGGGCAAATTTGTGGATAAATATTTGCAACCATTAGTTGTTCGTTCAAGAACTTATATTAAGGACACTACCGATTTGCTTTTGAAAATTTCTAACATACAGTTTGCAACAGAAGAAGAAATTTGGTTGTGCACAGTGGATGTCAAGTCCTTGTACACGACAATTCCACATAATCTAGGACTCGAAGCAATTGAAGAGACACTATTATACTCTGATCTAGACACAGATCTTCAACTTTTCTTGATGGAATTGGTCAATTTTTCATTATATCAGAGTTACTTTGAGTGGGAAGGTCAATACTATCTTCAATTATCAGGAACTTCCATGGGCAATTGTGCCGCGCCTGCTTACGCTAATATCTTCATGCATTACTTTGAAGAACACAACATCCTTAATACTACACAATGGCAGGAACACGCCATCACCTTTCTCAGGTATATTGATGACATTCTGGTGATATGGAAAGGCACTCAGTCCAGTCTCATAGAAGCCCTCAACAACATCAACGAAAGGATACAGTTTACTTTTGATTTTGACCAACATTCAATTGCATTTCTGGATGTAATGATCCACAGAATAGGCAACTCTTTGGACACTAACTTGTACAGGAAACCCACTGATAGGAATAACTTGTTGCATTATCAGAGCTTTCATCAGACATCTCTGAAGAACACTTTACCTTTTTCTCAGCTTCTTAGAGTGAAACGCATAGTGTCCAATCCAGAGTGTTTTGACCAACAGGCTAAATCCATGCTTAGGAAGTTTTACGTAACGAGGATATCCATAAAACATACTTGATCAAGCCAACAAACGTTGTACAGAGAAGAATCGCATCCAACTTTTGAAACCCACTGTAAAAACTCCATCTAAACGGATCGTAGTTGTTTCTAAATTTTCAACGCTTAGTGCACGGTACAAACAATCCATCCTTAAACATTGGTCTATTTTGAACATGGAATCGGATTTCAAAGGCATTTTCCAAGAATCTCCCATTTTACGCTCATACTAGAGGTAAAAATATCAAAGAATTAATCACAAGAACATACACACCATTCGCTGAAACGACATACAAAGGAAACGTCCCGTGTTTTAATTGTAACAATTGTCACAACATCATCAAGGGACCAGTCATAACACACCCCATGAAAGGGACCAAGATCAAATTGAGAGTCAATGCCAATTGTGATTCCAACAACGTTATTTACATGCTCAAATGCCCTTGCGGATTGGTTTACGTGGGTAAGACAGAGAGAAAAATGAAGACTCGTTTGAATGAACATAAAAGCAACATTCGTACGAACAACACCAAATCAGTTCTAGCCATACATTTTACGGAACACCGGCATAACGTCAGCCAACTGCAGTTCGCCATCCTAGAAATAATTATCAGACGTGAAGGCATTAACAACAATGCTTATATTCTTCAAAGAGAGAATTATTGGATTAAGTTTCTGGACTCTATGAAACCGAACGGTCTCAATGACCGGATGGAATTTCTCTGTTATCTGTGATATCTCTATTTGTATGTTTGCTTTGCACATCTGATTCATTCCACTGCTACGCACATCTTATTCTTCATTCTATGTTCCTTTTTCTCTCATATCACTTTTTCTCGAATCAGCATCGCAATGTTTTTCTTCGATATTTATAATTTGTTTAAGATTGCATTTAACCTTCCGGTTATCTGTCTTTTATTTCATTACTTCTTTCATGTCAGTTTACATTCACACATACTTTTATATTTCTATTCATTTTTGTTTTCAATGTTTCATCTAAATTTCATTTCTTTTTATTATTTTTTTAAACTTTATTGTAACCGCCACTGTAGGCATGTTCTTTCTAAAATCTTTGTTAACCTTCCCTTTTCTTTATCTTAACTACGCTTTCTCGTTGTTTGTTTTACGTTATGTTTATTAACACGCTCCGTTTCGGTTTACACATTCAGATTTACTCAATGTTATTCATTATTGAGGACATCATTTGAGTACACTATCTCCCTTCACGTATTTTTGTCACCGGTCAGACTCGACAATCTGACTTATTTAACCATTCCAAGATGGCGTTCACAACTCGAGTCTACTAGACATGAACGGTTTAGTCCTTCTTCACTTGCACATTGAGCTACTATTTCTTGCAGTCAGCCGGTCACATTCTGTTTCCCGCCACCTAAGCTTTGAACTACATCGGATACAAGTAGGTTCACTCACCGGCACGTACCCGTTTGGGTCTTTTCAAGCTTTCTTCACCTAACTGTTTTTTAGCTTTTCACAATACGGCAAGGGCATTGATTCTTTCGGATTTTTCTTGTTTATTTGTCACGCGCATAACGCGGCCAGTTCAGTTTCAGTAGCACCATTCACCTGAATGTTCGTGGTTGTAAGTGTTGGTTAATTGGGTATTTCACGGTCATTTAGAATTGACACTTTGATGTGTTCTGACGTCACAGTTTATTTATTCTTTTAGCATGTTCTTTATTCACAGCACACGCGGTAACAACGGGTCTTTCTAACCACTTTTCATTTATTCTTTGGCACACGATTACAAGCATGTTTCACCATCATACAGTTTGTCTGAATTTTTACATATATTCGTTGTAGAGAATCGTGACGCTCTGTTGTCTCCGCATTATTGTTTTCAGACTCTTTTCCCCTGACGAAGGGCTTGCATGCCCGAAATGCATCGGGAGAGTTTGCATTCGATGGATAATATGACTTTCAATCCATGAGTTAATGGATACACTCATGTATGAATAAAGATTACAGTCATCATGATGAAAACAAATGTATAAACTCTTCGTTCTTTTTCAACTTCTTGTTATAATTCTAAATCTGATTTATTCAGCCACCGCTGGACCCAGAGGGATACCACTCATTCGAGTGGCACTACTTCAAGATCTGTAAATATACGCAAGTCTTAACTCAAAAGTGCTTGGAGGTGATAAAGTGGTTTAAGTGCTATAAAGGAGCCTGATACATCTCCGCGAATCATGCCACAGCATCATGATGACGTGGTGTAACGGCCAGAGTTGCCGACTACCGAACTGGGGAAGCAGGTTCGAGTCTTGGCGTTGGCTCAACATCCTGTGATTCTGGGCAAATCAATTAAACTCCCAGTGTCTACCAAATATTAATGTGTCCTTGTGCAATGTAACTGGTGCTTGTGTAAAGCGCTCTCGCTATAAACAATTGCATTTACTCTGGACGGTGCTATTTATACCAAAGGTAGCTTCATGTTTCAAGTTGCTTCACTAAAAACCAATCGGTATGGACTCTTTATCCTACAAGTAACCTCACGAGGCAAGTCACTTAACTAAGAACTGACTGTTATAGACTCTTTATACAACGGGTGGCCTTGTACGTGAGTCGCTTCACTAAGACCCAACCAGTATAGACTTTGTATACTGCTTGTATTATCATGTACTGAGTCGCATTCTTGAGGCCCGCCCAGTACAGACTCTTTATACAACAAGTCATGTAGTGAGTCTCTTTGGTAAGTTCCGACCCGTATGGATTCTCTATACAAAGGGTAACTTCTTGTAGCGAGCTGCTTCGCTGAAACCCAACCGGTATGCACTCTTTATCCTATAGGTGGCCTCATGCAGTGTGTCGCTTCGCTAAAATCCATCCAGTATGCACCCTTATACCATGGTAGCCTTATGCAGTTACTTGTTTAGTTAAGACCTGACCGATACGGACTCTTCATAACATGGTTACCCGCATGGAGTGAGTTGTTTTGCTGAGACTCAAACACTACAGACTCTTTACACCACGATAGGTGGTTGCATCGCTAAGATCCGACCAGTGTGGACTTTTCAATGGGTAGCCTCATGCAGCACACGGTATAGTTGAGACACGGTAGAGACTCTTTAGACCAAGAGAAGCCTCATGCAGTAAGTTACTTCACTGAGACCAGACCAGTGTGGACTCTTTAGGATATGGACAGCTTCATGCAGTAAGTCTCTTCACTAAAACCTGCCTGGGTCAGGCTCTTTAGACTACAGATGGCCTCATGTAGCGAGTCATTTGACTGAGACCAGACCGGTACACACTCTTTATACCTTGAGTTTCTTTGTGTAGCGAGTCGCTTTGCAGAGATCCTCACAGTATGGACTCTTTATAACACAGTTAGTTTCATGTAGCGAGTCACTTGACTGAGACCCAACAGGTATGGACTCTTTATATCTTGAGTAGCTTCATGTTGTGAGCCACTTGACAGAGACCCACCCCGTACAGACTCTTAATACTATTAATACTTTGTGAAGCGAGCCGCTTGGCTGAGACCAGCCAGTACAGACTATATTTATATCATTGGTAGCCTCATGTAACCAGTCGACTGACTGAGACCCACCTAGTATGGACTCTTACTGGTGTCAGCACTGCCTTGCCATCAATTTAGGCAAACAGCTCTAAATAACAGGATCCTGTCTCAACATCAGTTTCGTCCAGCAAAAATGTTTATAATAAACCAGAATGCTATGCTTCCGAGGATCATGGTGCGAAGAGGGAAAGAGCTGAAAGCAGTTTAACTGCCAGAAACACACACAGGGCTAGCCTGAAAAGGGATTTACTGACCTTTGCAAATTACAAATATAAACACAGGAAAATAAACACAGATGTGCATGAGGGTTAAGGTGTGGGGATGTACTCCTTTGTCAAAGGAGGTGGATGCTGAAAGACCAGAGCCTTGAACAAATAAATTTTGAAAAAGACAAAAAGTTGTATTCTGTATGCTTGAAATGAATCCTGAGAGCCCTTCTGTTTCGATGGGCAGTACACACAGCAGGCATTCTATTAAGTGGAGCAAGATGTCAGTAGGAGTTGACTTTCTGAGCATTATTGTTCGTTAGCATAATCAGCCCGCCCAACCAACACACACACACACACTGCTGATCTGATAACATCTCCATGCAAGGAAAAGCCAGCGGTCAGCTTGGGTTTCAGCCAAGGAAGTAACCAGATAGTAAAATACCCCCCACCTTGATCCATAGCTCAAACGCCATCTGGTAAGTGAAACATGTGAGCCCTATCTGGTTCACTGGTAGAATATCTATGCTAAAACCACCGATGTAAAAAATATCAAAAAAAAATATAGCATGCAAAAATATCTACTCCCTATACTTAAACAGGTAAGTACAAAATTATTGAATCAAAAATATCGAAGTTAAAAATATAGATGTAAAGAATATCGATTTAAAAATATAAATAAAAGAAAAGAATATATATTAAATATATAAAATATTAATATTATCTTTAACAAAAATAATTAAATTTAATAGACATTTTAATAAAATATAAAAAATAAACTTAATTTAAAAAATATAAACACACAAACATAATAATTTATACATATACATATATTTACTTTAAAATAATTTATTAACTATTATCTTTATTTAATTTTTAAACTTTTAAATTATATAAAAATAAAATATATACATATATCAATAATTTAAAATTAAAACAACATTTTATAATTAATTAAAGCTTTAAACTATTAAAAAGAATTAAAACGTACATTTCGCAATACAATAAATACAACAGTAGAGAAAATGTTGGATAGCGAAATAATTAAATTTACTATTCCAACTCCAGTGAGTGCAACAGTAGGGAAAGTGTTGGATAGCAGAGGGTTAAAATTACTATTCCCACTCCAAAGAGTGCAACAGTAGGGAAAGTGTTGGATAGCGGAGGGGTAACATTTATTATTCCCACTCCAGTGAGTGCAAAATAGGGTAAATGTTGGATAGCGGAAGAATTAAATTTACTATTCCAACTCCAGTGAGTGCAACAGTAGGGAAAATGTTGGATAGCGGAGGGGTAAAAATTACTATTCCCACTCCAGTGAGTGCAACAGTAGGGAAAGTGTTGGATAGCGGAGGGGCAAAAATTACTGTTCCCACTCCAAAGAGAGCAACAGTAGGGAAAGTGCTGGATAGTGGAGGGGTAAAAATTACTATTCCCACTCCAGTGAGTGCAACAGTAGGGAAAGTTCCGGATAGTGGAGGGGTAAAAATTACTATTCCCACTCCACTGATTGCAACAGTAGGGAAAGTGCTGGATAGCGAAGGGGTAAAAATTACTATTCCCACTACAAAGAGTGCAACAGTAGAGAAAGTTTTGGATAGCGGAGGGGTTAAAATTACTATTCCCACTCCAGTGAGTGCAACAGAAGGGAAAGTTCTGGATAGCGGCGGGGTAAAAATTACTATTCCCACTCCAGTGAGTGCAACAGTAGTGAAAGTATTGGATAGCGGAGGGGTAAAAATTACTATTCCCACTCCAGTGAGTGCAACAGTAGGGAAAGTTTTGGATAGCGAAGGGGTAAAAATTACTATTACCACTCCAGTGAGTGCAACAGTAGTGAAAGTATTGGATAGCAGAGGGGTAAAAATTACTATTCCTACTCCAGTGAGTGCAACAGTAGGGAAAGTGTTGGATAGCAGAGGGGTAAAAATTAATATTCCTACTCCAATGAGTGCAACAGTAGGGAACATGCTGTATAGCGGAGAGGTAAAAATTATTATTCCCACTCCAGTGAGTGCAACAGTAGGGAAAGTGCTGGATAGTGGAGAGGTAAAAGTTATTATTTCCACTCCAATGAGTGCAACAGTAGGGAAAGTGTTGGATAGCAGAGAAACACAAATTACTAATAACATTTAAACAATTGAAAAAAATTAAATAATCTTAAAAATAAACAATATTTTAAAAATATACGATTACATATATTAAACATAAGAAAATATAACATATTATAATATTAATTACATATAACAAAGGTACAAATATTATATAAAATAAATTAATAAATACATTTATACACAATATTTATTTTAAATGAGCAAATATAAACAAACAAATTGTTTAAAACATAAATGTATTTATTTTAGTTCATACCCTATAACACCACACCCAAAAAAAAGACTTCAACATTTTTATTTAAATTTATTTCCATAATTAACATAATTAATAATGAATTTAAAAAATATTATTAATAAAAAAAGATAATAAACATTCATTGAGTACACATTCTTTAACACTATAATATCCACAACACACACCTAAAATTAATTACACAATTACCATAATTAATTACTAATTAATTAATTAAAATTAATTAACAACTAATTAATAATTCATCAATAAAAAATAAATTACGTCCCACCCTTCCCGCCATTTACACCTATAAACACCACAACATACACCTAAAAGTAATTACACAATTACCATAATTAATTACTAATTGATTAATTTAAATTAATTAACAACTAATTAATGATTCATCAATAAAAAATAAATTACTGCCCACCCTTCCCACCATTTACACCTATAAACACCACAACACACATCTACAATTAATTACACAATTACCATCATTAATTACTAATTAATTAATTAAAATTAACAACTAATTATTAAATAATTAATAATAAATTAGTTTACACATTTAACACTATAACATCACAATTAAACAAATATTAATAAATAAAAATAATTCAATACATTTAATATAATTATATTACTTCCCACCCTATTCCCCTATAAACCCACAACCCGCTACGGAACTAAAAACGCAAATTTTAAATAAAAAAATAATAACTACTACAAATAATCAATACATTTTATATAATTAAATTACTTCCCACCCTATTCCCCTATAAACCCACAACCCGCTAAGGAAATAAGAACACAAAATTCAAACAATTTTTTTTTATAACTACTAAAATTTTAACACATATAATAAAAATACAAATAATTCTTATACAAAAATCAAACATCACACACATATAAAATATATACTAACATACATAACATTAATTAAAAAAATCAATATTTTTAACAACTATGGGGTCGATTCCGATTCCGGCCGGAAAACGTACCGACCGACTCGGAGCCGGAATTAATTCCGACCGACACGTACCGGTGCAGCCCGACCCGCAAAGTACGATGAGAAGCGTGCAAAACCCGACCGACTCGTACGGAACACAAGCCGAACGACCGAGCCGCGCGGAAAACACCAATCCGGCCGGAAAAACACGCGAATCTAACCGACCGACACGCACCCAGAACAATCCCGAACGAAACGTACCCGCGAACTCCTACCCGCCAAGTACGATGCAACGCGTGGAAAACACGACCGAGTCGCACGGAGGACAAGCCGTACGACCGACACGCATACAAAACTGTGAGCCGAAGCAACCCAAAACACCGCGACCGACGCGTACGCAGCATAGAAAACAGCACAAACACAGCGTGAACGGATCGGAGAAGCTCGTGCGAGACAACTGCAGGGTCAGACTCGGTCTCAAGAACGTCTCCTACATGCACGAAAAGTACAAAGGGAAAATACACAAAAAAAGGCCAAACAAGCAATTACAAAGCCAATAAATACTGGGGGGGCAGGGAACAAAGACACACCCACAACTCCACCCATATAAAGGACACAAATCCCTACCATGATCCTTTGCAAATTCAAATTACCTGCCAGCACTCAACAGACAGCAACCATACACCCACAGCTCATCCATCACACAAGCCACACACCATCAGCATCTCAACAAATAACAACCTCACATACACCCAGCAAAACACACACTCACACACCTTCACCTGCACACCAACACACACATCACTCACCATCACCACCCATCACCATGCCTCCAAAGAAGAATCATAAGTTCCTAGATAGTGAATTGGAAGTCCTGGTAGATGAGATCCTCAGGGTAGAGCCACAGCTGTTTGGTACACTGGTCCAACAGACACCCATGGCACAGAAAACCAAGATGTGGGAGAGGATCGTCGACAGGGTGAACGCACAATCACCATGTTTGCGCACAAAGATAGACATCCAGAACAGGTGGTATGACGTGCGCAGGAGGGTCAGGGAGCTGTTGAAGAAGGACTACCTCGTGAGCCAACACACCGGCAGTGGCCCTCCTGCCAAGCCAGTATACCTCAGGCCCTGGGAGGAGAAGGTGCGGGCCATCCTACCACCAGTGAGCGTATATGGACTAGAAAACATCCCAGAGCCTGGTGAGTACACAACAAATGTACACAATATTGTGCGACAATACACACACATCACTGTCAAGGGAGAGTCAAACCATGCACCCTTAGCAAATACACAGCAACCAGAACAGAATCATCCCAAAATGTGTATGTCAGTCAGATAAACACAACACATGCCATCTCATAGTCACATGTAACTGTCTCATCACATGTACAAACACAACTACAACTACAGCTAGGCAGTGGCACAAATACAACTAACAAACACATCCAGACATGTAGCCACCACTACAACACCACCACACAGTGAAGCCCACTGAAAGAAAGGAATACTGTGTATGCTGGGCAAGTCAGTGTAGCCAATAGCATCATGGGAGTCGTAGTCACAGATATTGCCCACCCTCACAATGCGCACATCAACACCACCATGAACCATGCTCACATCACAGGGAGTGGAAAACAACTGACAAGATGGCTGACACTGGCTACTGCTGTGGGAGCACAAGGCCCTGCTGGTAACTGTGCACCAACCAACAGCATGACACCACTGACTGACATCCTGAAAGACAACTTGCACTCCCTGCAATGGAAGCACATTCCATGGTGGGATATCTGGCTGGGTGGGAAGGAGGACTCACAGCACTGACCATAGTCACCAGCAGCTCCACCCACACACCCCTAACACAAACTCCACACAACTCACCTGGGAGAATGCATTGCCTCACACTCCAATCAAATATCCCACAAAGAACCACAACCCTGGGTCATGCTGTGTGAAGCACAGGGACACACATGGGACCTGTAGCAGAACTAACCCCAGGATAACACTGTCAGCCATCTTGTCAGCACAGGCACACAACCCCACAGGGAAGCAGAGTCAAAGGGAAGGAAGCATGGGCATGCTGGGAAGGGGGGTGGAGGCAATAGCATGATGGGAGTGGTAGTCACAGCTCAACATCCCTCACCCACATGGCCCAGCAAGCTCACACCCAAGCATGCACTCACCACAGAGAGTGGAAAGCCCCATCAAAGATGTCTGACACTGGTGCTCTGTTGTGGGGAGCACAAGGCCATGCTGGGAACTGGCCACCAACCAACAGCAGGACACCACTGTCAGCCATCTTGCCATTGCTCTCACACTCACACACAGTGAAGTCCACCCAAAAGCAAGTAAGTATGGGCATGCTGGGAAGTGGGGTGGAGGCAATAGCATGATGGGAGTGGTAGTCACAGATATTGGTCACCCCACAACTGTCCCATCAACACCACCCTGAACCATGCGCACATCACAGGGAGTGGAAAACAACTGACAAGATGGCTGACACTGGCTACTGCTGTGGGGAGCACAAGGCCCTGCTGGCAACTGTGCACCAACCAACAGCAGGACACCACTGACTGACATCCTGAAAGACAACTTGCACTCCCTGCAATGGAAGCACGTTCCATGGTGGGATATCTGGCTGGGTGGGAAGGAGGGCCGGATGTCAACCAAATACAACCAATGCAGACCATGTACACACCCCAACATTCACATAGAAATGCCCAAATAATGCAGGACAATGTGCTACACCAATATCAACCCCTGACTGTGACAACTTAGGACAATGCAATGTACAGGCCCGCATCCAGAGGCACAGTCACAACTGTCAGGTGTGTCAACCATTGATGCCTGCAGAAACATAACATACATTGTGTGTGTCTCCCAAAAACAGGTGATGATGGGGACACAGCAGCAGACGCTGATGAGTCCCCGTCCCAGGCTCAAGAGGATACGGAGCTCACTGGTGTGGAACAGCCTCTGCCCTCCTCGGATGAAGAAGACCCACCTGGCACCTCCGGAGCAAGTCATCATGCAGCACCAGCAGGACCACCAGCTGCATCCCCTGCACCCACCCCTCCAACGACTGTCAACACACATACCACCCCTGCCGACATGGACAGACCAAGGAGCACCACCACCACCAGCACAGGGACCCTGGACCAACGTGGGGCCATGGACACCAACACCACCAACAACCCCCAAGGTGGCCCAGGGTCACCTGTGCGTGCCACCTCAGGTACTGCACGTGTCGCCAGGGGTGGTGGGAGGGTGGGAGACATAGGTCGCTGCTCGCAGAGGAGTCTGGACTGCATGATGACCCACAACTGGCACGCATAGCCGATGCGTACCAGTCCAGCACCGGAGAGTTCAGCCAGGTAGTGGGGCTCCTCAGGGACATTAAACAGCAGCAGGCTGCCCATCATGCCCGCTGGACTCACACATGTCCCGCGTGGAGTCCAAGTGGGACACACTGCAAGAGATGACGGCGGTGCATAGGGACATATTACAATGCCTCCGCCAGATGAGCAGCAACCAGTCAACACCTCCCTGTGTACCCACAACATCTGGTGCTGAAACAACTGCAACTGCCACAGGGAGGCAGGATGACTCTGGCGGAGAGTCCCCTGCACCGCAGCAGCCTGCACTTGAGGGTCCCCCCCAAAGAAGAGGGGTCGTCCGAGGAAGGACAACTGAGAGGCTGATGGCCATGCACAACCCCAGGAAGCCAACACCTGTTCTGGAAAATCACCTTTGTGCCCAAACTGTTCACCCTGTCGAATGCAACACAACTCTCCCACATGACATGGGGAGCTCAAGTTGGACCAATGTCTCAGATGACTGTGGACTTTACTCTGGACATTTCTGCTACCAGGACTTCCAAATCATCTAGGAACTTTGGATTACAATCACAATGTACAGCACCCACCATCCTGTGCACTATACTCACACATGTATGTCAATAAACTCACTAATACACCATACTTGCCTCTGTTGTGATTCCAACGTTGTCTCTGAAGTGGCGATGATGATCTGGGAAATGACACTGTGCATGCTAACTGCTACAGCAAGAACAACACCGGCATGTGAGTCATGGCGACGTCACACATATGAGGGAGACACACCACGAGGGCTACACAACACATACACACCAGGGCCATCTGACTCATCGCCTACACTGATGTTGCCAGGAAATACGTTGCATTGCACAGACCCAACACCTATTCACAGTCTGTGTTAACTAGCCCACTGGTGCAGTAAGCAAATGTCAGTCAGATGTGTGACCACAGACAACGCACATCACAAAGTGAAGCACAGGTTTATTACACTGGGGTATGCGAATGTGAAGTTCAGGCAGCTGTTTCCCATTCACAGCAGATTGTGAGGTGCTCAGGTTCAGAGGGTAGTGTTACAGGTCTCCCATATGTCCAATCGGTATGACCTGGACAGATAAGTGTTCAGATGATGTGGTGTGTGGGGGATGTACATGTGCACTTGTTCAGCTCCAGGACTTGCATTCCCCATGACCTACTATTGTGACACAGTGCAGAGTGTTGTTATCTGGCTGCCCTGCCCATGTGACTGGAGACAGTGATGTATGACTTAGCAGGCATGCCTGTGCCATGGCATGTGACTTCCTATTAGTGATCCTGCAGGGGAGTGACATGTGCTACATGCACACCATTGTGGCAATGGCTATCAGGACATGGGTGCATCATGGTGTCTGTCGCTGGTATGCATCACATGCATTTCCTATTTGACTCTGGGCATCCCTTTCATCCGGACACCTGTACTGACTCAGTGGCAAGAGTTGTGATGTGTGCATGTTCACATGCTTCACCGTGTTCTCTGCACTGTCCAACTACTGTGTAGGTGGTGCATGTGTCCACACTGGGGTATTGCCATCCAACAGACACCAGACAGATGGGTGCAAGGCCAGGTGGGATGTGAGTGCCATGGTTGACCATCAGACTGACAATTGGCTTCTCCTGTTCTGTTTGGGCACTTTTAGCAATGTTCAACTAAGGATGCCAGGGCTTGCTCTGTAATGTGCTGTACTTACTGTGGTGTATGCGTTCGGTGCAGGTGACTGATGTCTGTCTGTTTCCCTATTGATTGCAGATACATCCACGGCCACAGGAGGGGACAGCTCCACGGACCAGGAGGAGCCGCAGAGCCAGACTGGGTCAGCAGCCGAGGAGTGGTCGGAGGGACCCAGTGGCACGGAGGGCGAGGGAGCCACACCGAGGAGTCCTCAGCACCATCCACCTCAGCTGAGGACCACAGCAGCTCGGAGGATGACTCCCTTATGGAGGCGGGTGTCAGCAGCCACCACACCCCAGCTAGTGTTGCTGTCCCCGCCACCACCACCACCACCACCGCCCTCCCATCGGCTCCCATTCCCGAGGTCCGTGGAGGCTCCCATGTTCGGGAGCGTGTCTCCTTCGGGTCAGGCACCGCACCCCCTGCCCCTGTGTCCCCTGCTGCCCTGAGTGAGGAGTCTGTGTACCTCCTTCGCCAGTTCCATGTAGGGCAGACAGCGATGCTGAGTGTCCTCCATGCACACACCACTCTGATGACTCAGCTGGTGTCGTTCATGGAGGGCATCTCATCGGGCATGTCTGCCCTACAGAGGGGCAATAGGTCCATGGACTCCTCCCTGACGGCAGCAGTGTCCCTCCTCCGACAGTCCCTCACCCCTCCTGCCTCTGCCCCATCCACACTCCCCAGCACCTTACCTGTCCCAAGCACACACACACCGGCAAAGGCACACACCAGCACAGACACGTGCAGCACACAGACACACACGCCACAAACAAGACGCACACGCACGCACAGTCAGGGGACTGAAACCACACTCACAGGGGATGGGGCCCAGGCACACACACACGCATCCACGAGCACTGCGCAGTCCTCAGTTGCCTCTCCCTCCAAAGCCCCCTCCCTTGCCTCACCTGCAACCCCAAAGACACAGCGGCTCTTCCTCAGTGACCTCGGCCTCTTCCCCTCCGATCCAGCTGATACAGCATTCAGGGGAAGAGGAAGCCCACCCACACGGAGCGGAGTGCCCCTCGCCCACGGACACCCTCCCCAGGCGCAGACCGACTGAGCGCCCCCACCCGCAAGTCCCCCGGACCCGGAAGAGCAAGACCCCGCCGCCGCCCTGCAGCTCAGGCACCAAGTCTCCTTCCTCCATCCCTCAGGCCCCCACTCTACAGGTGCCCCACCACACCCCTGCCCCAGGTTCCCCCACCCACAGATACACCATCCCCAAAAGGATCAGGCCTTCTCCCCCTGCCACTTGCTCTTCCGGCCCCACAACCCCCGCTGCGCTTGTCTGTGCCACTGGTGTGGTGAGGGTGTCCTCCCCCTCTGTCATGCCCACCTTACCTGTTCCCCATTCTCCTCCCCTGGAGGTAGGCACTGCAGTGGACTCCACTACCACCCTGTCTGACTTGGGCACTGCAGTGGCGAACCTGTCCACTCCATCTGAACGGTCCACTGCAGTCGTGCCGGCACCCACACCATCTGAGTCATGCCCCCCAGTTGTGCCGGCACACACCATGTCAGACACCTCCACTGCAGTTGTCAGTGGCTCTCCAGCAACCACCACCCCTTCCCTACCTCCTCCTGGTGAGCCCTGATCCTGTCCCTGCGGTGCCTGGCCTGCCCCCCGTATGCCCCTCCTAGGGGATTGTCCCTGGTTTTTATCAGTGCAGGCATGCGTAGGGTGACATCTGCCACTGTCACCCTGTTTTGACTTTCATGATGGACTGGCCATTGGCCTTTGTTTATTTTTTAAATGACTTCAAGTTTCGAACACACATATGCTGAATAAAGCAACTTTCTGTTCTCTAGTGCTTTTGTTTCTGATGTACATGATGTTGATGATGCTAACCATGCCCTTGCTGCAGTGATGGTGATATTTGGTCTCATGAAAATGAAGTGTTACTGTGCCGGAACCCATGTGGTCCAGGGGGACTGTGTCCTATCCTGTGGTGTATCCATGTCATCCTTAGCAGCATCTGAGGGTGTCATGTTTTCAATATTTGGCAATGGGATTTCCTACTTACATTTGCAATGTCACATCTGTGGCTTCCACCCCTGCACATCTGTTGTGCTTGCCATTGTTCAATTAGTCTAGTTCCCTGACCGTGTGGCCATCTCCACTGGACATGCAGGTTTGGGCATCAATGGGGAAGGACTCATCTGTGTTGTCAGTGCGACTTGCTATACATGTGTGTTGGATCTGTGCTGATGATTTCGTTGACACTCCCATGACCAGGCTGATGTGACGGGAGCCTTCATTTGGTGCTAATTGTTGACTGTGTGACCAAGTGTTCTGCTGACATGATGGAGCCCTACTGATGCGACATATGGCACAGCTTTCCTCACACAGGAGTGGAGTCCCCTCATGGCAGTGTGTACTCCTGTGACATCGCCTACGCCCAAGGTATGTGTTGTATGAGCATGTCTGTGTGTTCACTTCCATGTTGCTGTGCATGCTGGGATCCCTAGTGATGTTCCTGTTTGTGATGCTTGCTGAGTTGACCTATGTTCCCCCAAAGTCTTCTCCCTGGGTTCTCTGTGATGTGGGTGCATGGCACATTACTGGTCATCAGGGTGTCACCCATAGGTGTGTTTGCTGTCAGGGCTGAGTTTGTGGGCAGACGCTGATGGGTCACAGTCAGGATTCCCCTTGGCACTTGTTGTTTACACCTGTCATGTGATTTCCGGTTTGTGTTAGCTGTCATTGGTTGTGACACGTTGTGTGTGTGACTGCTGGCACTCCTCAGGGTCAGGGCTGCAATGTTGGTAGTTGTCTATGTGTGTTCTTTGTGGGTGACCTTGGCTTCTTCATTGGTGTGTGACTGTGGCAGGGATCCCATTGGTTTGTGTGGTATTTCCGTCATGTCCATATACAGCGTAGTGTGCAGTGTGTCAGACATTCAGGAGTCTTGTTGACTGGCCATGTGTGATGTGTTTCTGCACCTTGGTTCCCACCACCCCCCCTGGGATTGTCATGGGTGCATGTGCAATGTCACCAGTGCATGTGAGCTTCACTGCTGCACATTGTTGGAGGTCGAGGTGTGCGGTTTTGAGTGTGTGCAGATGAGAGTTGTTGCCCGGCTAGTCCCCTGCCTCCATGTTGCCCTTGGCTTACTGGCTGTGCTGATTGATTTATGCTTGTGTAGGTGTGATGGTAGTTTGTTGCTCAGGACACATGACTGTGGTTCACAGTGTGAACGACATCTAGCTTTGTCATCAGAGTGGGATTGTAATGCAGCCCAGGGTCACCACATTGTGGGGGCCCTGGGGGTAGTGCTGTGGTGTCTCTGTGTCTTGCTGTGTCAGTTGCTGTTCCTACATGCTTGTGTGACATGTGTGATTTGTGCTCCCTCTCATCTGACAATGCCTGATTGCCCACATAGGGGATTTGGATCCATGAGTTGCCTTTGTGTGGCACTGTATGCACATCTGTGTAATTGGTATTCAGGCCTCCTCATGTGTTGTGTGGTTGCCTGGGGACACTGGTACCCCCCCCCTCACCTGTTGTGTTTGATGTGCAGTGTGGGTCTGCCTGTTTGTGTTTGTGCATCTGCACCACTGCATTGGCATATCTTTAGTGTGCCATTGGCTGTATGTTTGTTTGGTGTGTTTCCCCTGCTGTCCCTGGGACTCCTAGGTCATCAGTCAGCACAATAAACATTGTTTGTGTGTCCCATTGCTGCCATGGTATGGTATCTGTTCACCTCACATCTACAGTCTCCACAGGGTATCTGCATTTGTGTGCCCATTGGTGCAAATATGTGGGTCTGCATTCTGATGGTCACTTCTGTCATTGTGTCATTGATGAATGTTGACAGTGTCAGCCCCCATGGGTGATGTTTGTCTGCACATGGCCAAAGGTATGTCTTATTTGCACTGCACTGTTTGCCTCCCCCAATCTATGTTGCTATGGGACACAAGCACTACTTTGCCACTGATCTGTTTGTTGTTCTGTGACCAGGAATCATCCTTGCAGTTTGGCAGTTGCAGCTTTTTCTTTGTCAACACTTACATTTTGGTCACTGTGATGATGGGGGTTTGGACCCCATTGCCACAATGTTCAAGATGTGCTTCAGCTATGGACCCCACACTTACATTTTGGTCACTGTGATGATGGGGGTTTGGACCCCATTGCCACAATGTTCAAGATGTGCTTCAGCTATGGACCCCACACTTACATTATGGTCACTGTGATGATGGGGGTTTGGACCCCATTGCCACAATGTTCAAGATGTGCTTCAGCTATGGGCCCCACACTTACATTTTGGTCACTGTGATGATGGGGGTTTGGACCCCATTGCCACAATGTTCAAGATGTGCTTCAGCTATGGACCCCACACTTACATTATGGTCACTGTGATGATGGGGTTTGGACCCCATTGCCACAATGTTCAAGATGTGCTTCAGCTATGGGCCCTACACTTACATTTTGGTCACTGTGATGATGGGGTTTTGGACCCCATTGCCACAATGGTCATGGCCTGCTTGCATTGTGGGGGCCACACACATTTATGTGTGGCACATGTGATAGGGGGTCACATTGTAGGTTCAAAGTCATGTTCAGTGTTGTAGGCATTTGACACAGTCTACACACGCTTGTCATGGTGTTGCGGGGGGATGTCTTTATGTTGCATTCTTTATGTTGCAAAACCAAAGGGGATGATGGACGGAGTGTTGAACATTGCAAGCACTCACCCCCAGTCAACTGATCTGGGTTTAATCCATCATCATTCTTTAGCTCACTCCGCCACCCCAGGTCAGACATGGCCATATGCAAATCAGTCTGACCCTGTGCCTCATGGGAACAGTCCAGCTCGAACTGCCAAGCCATGTCTTTCCTGGACCGGAAACAAGCATCCTGGGACCGGTTTCTGGCTTACAGCCGTCATCAGCCAGGCTATCCTGAATCCAGTGGCAAAGTGAGCAAGGGACCCACGTCTGGGCATACCCTGCCAACTTAGGGCGAACATAGCAAAACCAAAGGGGATGATGGACGGAGTGTTGAACATTGCAAGCACTCACCCCCAGTCAACTGATCTGGGTTTAATCCATCATCATTCTTTAGCTCACTCCGCCACCCCAGGTCAGACATGGCCATATGCAAATCAGTCTGACCCTGTGCCTCATGGGAACAGTCCAGCCCGAACTGCCAAGCCATATCTTTCCTGGACCGGAAACAAGCATCCTGGGACCGGTTTCTGGCTTACAGCCGTCATCAGCCAGGCTATCCTGAATCCAGTGGCAAAGTGAGCAAGGGACCCACGTCTGGGCATACCCTGCCAACTTAGGGCAAACATAGCAAAACCAAAGGGGATGATGGACGGAGTGTTGAACATTGAAAGCACTCACCCCCAGTCAACTGATCTGGGTTTAATCCATCATCATTCTTTAGCTCACTCCACCACCCCAGGTCAGACATGGCCATATGCAAATCAGTCTGACCCTGTGCCTCATGGGAACAGTCCAGCCCGAACTGCCAAGCCATGTCTTTCCTGGACCGGAAACAAGCATCCTGGGACCGGTTTCTGGCTTACAGCCGTCATCAGCCAGGCTATCCTGAATCCAGTGGCAAAGTGAGCAAGGGACCCACGTCTGGGCATACCCTGCCAACTTAGGGCGAACATAGCAAAACCAAAGGGGATGATGGACGGAGTGTTGAACATTGCAAGCACTCACCCCCAGTCAACTGATCTGGGTTTAATCCATCATCATTCTTTAGCTCACTCCGCCACCCCAGGTCAGACATGGCCATATGCAAATCAGTCTGACCCTGTGCCTCATGGGAACAGTCCAGCCCGAACTGCCAAGCCATGTCTTTCCTGGACCGGAAACAAGCATCCTGGGACCGGTTTCTGGCTTACAGCCGTCATCAGCCAGGCTATCCTGAATCCAGTGGCAAAGTGAGCAAGGGACCCACGTCTGGGCATACCCTGCCAACTTAGGGCGATCATAGCAAAACCAAAGGGGATGATGGACGGAGTGTTGAACATTGCAAGCACTCACCCCCAGTCAACTGATCTGGGTTTAATCCATCATCATTCTTTAGCTCACTCCGCCACCCCAGGTCAGACATTGCCATATGCAAATCAGTCTGACCCTGTGCCTCATGGGAACAGTCCAGCCCGAACTGCCAAGCCATGTCTTTCCTGGACCGGAAACAAGCATCCTGGGACCGGTTTCTGGCTTACAGCCGTCATCAGCCAGGCTATCCTGAATCCAGTGGCAAAGTGAGCAAGGGACCCACGTCTGGGCATACCCTGCCAACTTAGGGCGAACATAGCAAAACCAAAGGGGATGATGGACGGAGTGTTGAACATTGCAAGCACTCACCCCCAGTCAACTGATCTGGGTTTAATCCATCATCATTCTTTAGCTCACTCCGCCACCCCAGGTCAGACATGGCCATATGCAAATCAGTCTGACCCTGTGCCTCATGGGAACAGTCCAGCCCGAACTGCCAAGCCATGTCTTTCCTGGACTGGAAACAAGCATCCTGGGACCGGTTTCTGGCTTACAGCCGTCATCAGCCAGGCTATCCTGAATCCAGTGGCAAAGTGAGCAAGGGACCCACGTCTGGGCATACCCTGCCAACTTAGGGCGAACATAGCAAAACCAAAGGGGATGATGGACGGAGTGTTGAACATTGCAAGCACTCACCCCCAGTCAACTGATCTGGGTTTAATCCATCATCATTCTTTAGCTCACTCCGCCACACCAGGTCAGACATGGACATATGCAAATCAGTCTGACCCTGTGCCTCATGGGAACAGTCCAGCCCGAACTGCCAAGCCATGTCTTTCCTGGACCGGAAACAAGCATCCTGGGACCGGTTTCTGGCTTACAGCCGTCATCAGCCAGGCTATCCTGAATCCAGTGGCAAAGTGAGCAAGGGACCCACGTCTGGGCATACCCTGCCAACTTAGGGCGAACATAGCAAAACCAAAGGGGATGATGGACGGAGTGTTGAACATTGCAAGCACTCACCCCCAGTCAACTGATCTGGGTTTAATCCATCATCATTCTTTAGCTCACTCCGCCACCCCAGGTCAGACATGGCCATATGCAAATCAGTCTGACCCTGTGCCTCATGGGAACAGTCCAGCCCGAACTGCCAAGCCATATCTTTCCTGGACCGGAAACAAGCATCCTGGGACCGGTTTCTGGCTTACAGCCGTCATCAGCCAGGCTATCCTGAATCCAGTGGCAAAGTGAGCAAGGGACCCACGTCTGGGCATACCCTGCCAACTTAGGGCGAACATAGCAAAACCAAAGGGGATGATGGACGGAGTGTTGAACATTGCAAGCACTCACCCCCAGTCAACTGATCTGGGTTTAATCCATCATCATTCTTTAGCTCACTCCGCCACCCCAGGTCAGACATGGCCATATGCAAATCAGTCTGACCCTGTGCCTCATGGGAACAGTCCAGACCGAACTGCCAAGCCATGTCTTTCCTGGACCAGAAACAAGCATACTGGGACCGGTTTCTGGCTTACAGCCGTCATCAGCCAGGCTATCCTGAATCCAGTGGCAAAGTGAGCAAGGGACCCACGTCTGGGCATACCCTGCCAACTTAGGGCGAACATAGCAAAACCAAAGGGGATGATGGACGGAGTGTTGAACATTGCAAGCACTCACCCCAGTCAACTGATCTGGGTTTAATCCATCATCATTCTTTAGCTCACTCCGCCACCCCAGGTCAGACATGGCCATATGCAAATCAGTCTGACCCTGTGCCTCATGGGAACAGTCCAGCCCGAACTGCCAAGCCATGTCTTTCCTGGACCGGAAACAAGCATCCTGGGACCGGGTTCTGGCTTACAGCCGTCATCAGCCAGGCTATCCTGAATCCAGTGGCAAAGTGAGCAAGGGACCCACGTCTGGGCATACCCTGCCAACTTAGGGCGAACATAGCAAAACCAAAGGGGATGATGGACGGAGTGTTGAACATTGCAAGCACTCACCCCCAGTCAACTGATCTGGGTTTAATCCATCATCATTCTTTAGCTCACTCCGCCACCCCAGGTCAGACATGGCCATATGCAAATCAGTCTGACCCTGTGCCTCATGGGAACAGTCCAGCCCGAACTGCCAAGCCATGTCTTTCCTGGACCGGAAACAAGCATCCTGGGACCGGTTTCTGGCTTACAGCCGTCATCAGCCAGGCTATCCTGAATCCAGTGGCAAAGTGAGCAAGGGACCCACGTCTGGGCATACCCTGCCAACTTAGGGCGAACATAGCAAAACCAAAGGGGATGATGGACGGAGTGTTGAACATTGCAAGCATTCACCCCCAGTCAACTGATCTGGGTTTAATCCATCATCATTCTTTAGCTCACTCCGCCACACCAGGTCAGACATGGACATATGCAAATCAGTCTGACCCTGTGCCTCATGGGAACAGTCCAGCCCGAATTGCCAAGCCATATCTTTCCTGGACCGGAAACATGCATCCTGGGACCGGTTTCTGGCTTACAGCCGTCATCAGCCAGGCTATCCTGAATCCAGTGGCAAAGTGAGCAAGGGACCCACGTCTGGGCATACCCTGCCAACTTAGGGCGAACATAGCAAAACCAAAGGGGATGATGGACGGAGTGTTGAACATTGCAAGCACTCACCCCCAGTCATCTGATCTGGGTTTAATCCATCATCATTCTTTAGCTCACTCCGCCACCCCAGGTCAGACATGGCCATATGCAAATCAGTCTGACCCTGTGCCTCATGGGAACAGTCCAGCCCGAACTGCCAAGCCATGTCTTTCCTGGACCGGAAACAAGCATCCTGGGACCGGTTTCTGGCTTACAGCCGTCATCAGCCAGGCTATCCTGAATCCAGTGGCAAAGTGAGCAAGGGACCCACGTCTGGGC
This sequence comes from Calotriton arnoldi, assembly GCA_963921515.1. NCBI lineage: Eukaryota > Metazoa > Chordata > Amphibia > Caudata > Salamandridae > Calotriton > Calotriton arnoldi. The sequence continues at coordinate 512,378 of CAWUFW010004759.1, forward strand.
ATACCCTGCCAACTTAGGGCGAACATAGCAAAACCAAAGGGGATGATGGACGGAGTGTTGAACATTGCAAGCACTCACCCCCAGTCAACTGATCTGGGTTTAATGCATCATCATTCTTTAGCTCACTCCGCCACCCCAGGTCAGACATGGCCATATGCAAATCAGTCTGACCCTGTGCCTCATGGGAACAGTCCAGCCCGAACTGCCAAGCCATATCTTTCCTGGACCGGAAACAAGCATCCTGGGACCGGTTTCTGGCTTACAGCCGTCATCAGCCAGGCTATCCTGAATCCAGTGGCAAAGTGAGCAAGGGACCCACGTCTGGGCATACCCTGCCAACTTAGGGCGAACATAGCAAAACCAAAGGGGATGATGGACGGAGTGTTGAACATTGCAAGCACTCACCCCCAGTCAACTGATCTGGGTTTAATCCATCATCATTCTTTAGCTCACCGCCACCTCAGGTCAGACATGGCCATATGCAAATCAGTCTGACCCTGTGCCTCATGGGAACAGTCCAGCCCGAACTGCCAAGCCATGTCTTTCCTGGACCAGAAACAAGCATCCTGGGACCGGTTTCTGGCTTACAGCCGTCATCAGCCAGGCTATCCTGAATCCAGTGGCAAAGTGAGCAAGGGACCCACGTCTGGGCATACCCTGCCAACTTAGGGCGAACACAGCAAAACCAAATGGGATGATGGACGGAGTGTTGAACATTGAAAGCACTCACCCACAGCCAACTGATCTGGGTTTAATCCATCATCATTCTTTAGCTCACTCCGCCACCCCAGGTCAGACATGGCCATATGCAAATCAGTCTGACCCTGTGCCTCATGGGAACAGTCCAGCCCGAACTGCCAAGCCATGTCTTTCCTGGACCGGAAACAAGCATCCTGGGACCGGTTTCTGGCTTACAGCCGTCATCAGCCAGGCTATCCTGAATCCAGTGGCAAAGTGAGCAAGGGACCCACGTCTGGGCATACCCTGCCAACTTAGGGCGAACATAGCAAAACCAAAGGGGATGATGGACGGAGTGTTGAACATTGCAAGCACTCACCCCAGTCAACCTGATCTGGGTTTAATCCATCATCATTCTTTAGCTCACTCCGCCACCCCAGGTCAGACATGGGCATATGCAAATCAGTCTGACCCTGTGCCTCATGGGAACAGTCCAGCCCGAACTGCCAAGCCATGTCTTTCCTGGACCGGAAACAAGCATCCTGGGACCGGTTTCTGGCTTACAGCCGTCATCAGCCAGGCTATCCTAAATCCAGTGGCAAAGTGAGCAAGGGACCCACGTCTGGGCATACCCTGCCAACTTAGGGCGAACATAGCAAAACCAAAGGGGATGATGGACGGAGTGTTGAACATTGCAAGCACTCACCCCCAGTCAACTGATCTGGGTTTAATCCATCATCATTCTTTAGCTCACTCCGCCACCCCAGGTCAGACATGGCCATATGCAAATCAGTCTGACCCTGTGCCTCATGGGAACAGTCCAGCCCGAACTGCCAAGCCATGTCTTTCCTGGACCAGAAACAAGCATCCTGGGACCGGTTTCTGGCTTACAGCCGTCATCAGCCAGGCTATCCTGAATCCAGTGGCGAAGTGAGCAAGGGACCCACGTCTGGGCATACCCTGCCAACTTAGGGCGAACATAGCAAAACCAAAGGGGATGATGGACGGAGATTGAACATTGCAAGCACTCACCCCCAGTCAACTGATCTGGGTTTAATCCATCATCATTCTTTAGCTCACTCCGCCACCCCAGGTCAGACATGGGCATATGCAAATCAGTCTGACCCTGTGCCTCATGGGAACAGTCCAGCCCGAACTGCCAAGCCATGTCTTTCCTGGACCGGAAACAAGCATCCTGGGACCGGTTTCTGGCTTACAGCCGTCATCAGCCAGGCTATCCTGAATCCAGTGGCAAAGTGAGCAAGGGACCCACGTCGCAGAGTGAATGAATGATGATGGATTAAACCCAGATCAGTTGACTGGGGGTGAGTGCTTGCAATGTTCAACACTCCGTCCATCATCCCCTTTGGTTTTGCTATGTTCGCCCTAAGTTGGCAGGGTATGCCCAGACGTGGGTCCCTTGCTCACTTTGCCACTGGATTCAAGATAGCCTGGCTGATGACGGCTGTAAGCCAGAAACCGGTCCCAGGATGCTTGATTCAGGTCCAGGGAAGACATGGCTTGGCAGTTCGGGCTGGACTGTTCCCATGAGGCACAGGGTCAGACTGATTTGCATATGGCCATGTCTGAACTGGGGTGGCAGAGTGAGCTAAAGAATGATGATGGATTAAACCCAGATCAGTTGACTGGGGGTGAGTGCTTGCAATGTTCAACACTCCGTCCATCATCCCCTTTGGTTTTGCTATGTTCGCCCTAAGTTGGCAGTGTATGCCCAGACGTGGGTCCCTTGCTCACTTTGCCACTGGATTCAAGATAGCCTGGCTGATGATGGCTGTAAGCCAGAAACCGGTCCCAGGATGCTTGATTCCAGTCCAGGGAAGACATGGCTTGGCAGTTCGGGCTGGACTGTTCCCATGAGGCACAGGGTCAGACTGATTTGCATATGGCCATGTCTGAACTGGGGTGGCAGAGTGAGCTAAAGAATGATGATGGATTAAACCCAGATCAGTTGACTGGGGGTGAGTGCTTGCAATGTTCAACACTCCGTCCATCATCCCCTTTGGTTTTGCTATGTTCAGCCTAAGTTGGCAGGGTATGCCCAGACGTGGGTCCCTTGCTCACTTTGCCACTGGATTCAAGATAGCCTGGCTGATGACGGCTGTAAGCTAGAAACCGGTCCCAGGATGCTTGATTCCGGTCCAGGGAAGACATGGCTTGGCAGTTCGGGCTGGACTGTTCCCATGAGGCACAGGGTCAGACTGATTTGCATATGGCCATGTCTGAACTGGGGTGGCAGAGTGAGCTAAAGAATGATGATGGATTAAACCCAGATCAGTTGACTGGGGTGAGTGCTGCAATGTTCAACACTCCGTCCATCATCCCCTTTGGTTTTGCTATGTTCGCCCTAAGTTGGCAGGGTATGCCCAGACGTGGGTCCCTTGCTCACTTTGCCACTGGATTCAAGATAGCCTGGCTGATGACGGCTGTAATCCAGAAACCGGTCCCAGGATGCTTGATTCCGGTCCAGGGAAGACATGGCTTGGCAGTTCGGGCTGGACTGTTCCCATGAGGCACAGGGTCAGACTGATTTGCATATGGCCATGTCTGAACTGGGGTGGCAGAGTGAGCTAAAGAATGATGATGGATTAAACCCAGATCAGTTGACTGGGGGTGAGTGCTTGCAATGTTCAACACTCCGTCCATTATCCCCTTTGGTTTTGCTATGTTCGCCCTAAGTTGGCAGGGTATGCCCAGACGTGGGTCCCTTGCTCACTTTGCCACTGGATTCAAGATAGCCTGGCTGATGACGGCTGTAAGCCAGAAACCGGTCCCAGGATGCTTGATTCAGGTCCAGGGAAGACATGGCTTGGCAGTTCGGGCTGGACTGTTCCCATGAGGCACAGGGTCAGACTGATTTGCATATGGCCATGTCTGAACTGGGGTGGCAGAGTGAGCTAAAGAATGATGATGGATTAAACCCAGATCAGTTGACTGGGGGTGAGTGCTTGCAATGTTCAACACTCCGTCCATCATCCCCTTTGGTTTTGCTGCATTCTTTATGTTGGCGTGTGCTTGTGGTGTCATGTATTAGCCATCCTGTGAGTGGGGGTGTTGTTGGTGGTAGGCATCCAGCCCCCCATGGGTAGGGGTGGTAGTAGTGGTAGGCATCTGGCACCACATGGGTAGAGGTGGTAGTAGTGACAGGCATCCGGCACCCCCTGGGTAGAGGTGGTAGTAGTGACAGGCATCCGGCACCCCCTGGGTAGAGGTGGTAGTAGTGACAGGCATCTGGCACCCCTGGGTAGAGGTGGTAGTAGTGGTAGGCATCTGGCACCCCCTGGGTAGAGATGGTAGTAGTGGTAGGCATCTGGCACCCCTGGGTAGAGGTGGTAGTAGTGGTAGGCATCTGGCACCCCTGGGTAGAGATGGTAGTAGTGGTAGGCATCTGACACCCCTGGGTAGAGATGGTAGTAGTGGTAGGCATCTGGCACCTCCTGGGTAGAGGTGGTAGTAGTGGTAGGCATCTGACACCCCCTGGGTAGAGATGGTAGTAGTGGTAGGCATCTGGCACCCCTGGGTAGGGGTGGTAGTAGTGGTGGGCATCTGGCACCCCCTGGGTAGAGATGGTAGTAGTGGTAGGCATCTGGCACCCCCTGGGTAGAGATGGTAGTAGTGGTAGGCATCTGGCACCCCTGGGTAAGGGTGGTAGTAGTGGTAGGCATCTGGCACCCCTGGGTAGAGATGGTAGTAGTGGTAGGCATCTGGCACTCCCTGGGTAGAGGTGGTAGTAGTGGTAGGCATCTGACACCCCCTGGTTAGAGATGGTAGTAGTGGTAGGCATCTGGCACCCCCTGGGTAAGGGTGGTAGTAGTGGTAGGCATCTGGCACCCCCTGGGTAGAGATGGTAGTAGTGGTAGGCATCTGGCACCCCCTGGGTAGAGATGGTAGTAGTGGTAGGCATCTGGCACCCCTGGGTAGAGGTGGTAGTAGTGGTAGGCATCTGACACCCCTGGGTAGAGATGGTAGTAGTGGTAGGCATCTGGCACCCCGTGGGTAGAGATGGTAGTAGTGGTAGGCATCTGGCACCCCCTGGGTAGAGATGGTAGTAGTGGTAGGCATCTGGCACCCACTGGGTAAGGGTGGTAGTAGTCGTAGGCATCTGGCACCCCTGGGTAGAGATGGTAGTAGTGGTAGGCATCTGGCACCCCTGGGTAGAGGGTGGTAGTAGTGGTAGGCATCTGGCACCCCCTGGGTAGAGATGGTAGTAGTAGTAGGCATCTGGCACCCCTGGGTAGAGGTGGTAGTAGTGGTAGGCATCTGACACCCCTGGGTAGAGATGGTAGGCATCTGGCACCCCTGGGTAGAGATGGTAGTAGTGGTAGGCATCTGGCACCCCTGGGTAGAGATGGTAGTAGTGGTAGGCATCTGACACCCCCTGGGTAGAGATGGTAGTAGTGGTAGGCATCTGGCACCCCCTGGGTAAGTGTGGTAGTAGTGGTAGGCATCTGGCACCCCTGGGTAGAGATGGTAGTAGTGGTAGGCATCTGGCACCCCCTGGGTAGAGATGGTAGTAGTGGTAGGCATCTGGCACCCCCTGGGTAGAGGTGGTAGTAGTGGTAGGCATCTGGCACCCCTGGGTAGAGGTGGTAGTAGTGGTAGGCATCTGGCACCCCTGGGTAGAGATGGTAGTAGTGGTAGGCATCTGGCACCCCTGGGTAAGGGTGGTAGTAGTGACAGGCATCCAGCCCCCATGGGTAGAGGTGGTAGTAGTGGTAGGCATCTGGCACCCCCTGGGTAGAGATGGTAGTAGTGGTAGGCATCAGGCACCCCTGGGTAGAGATGGTAGTAGTGGTAGGCATCTGGCACCCCTGGGTAAGGGTGGTAGTAGTGGTAGGCATCTGGCACCCCCTGGGTAGAGATGGTAGTAGTGGTAGGCATCTGGCACCCCCTGGGTAAGGGTGGTAGTAGTGACAGGCATCCGGGCCCCTATGTGTATATGTGGCATTGGTGATGGTCATCCCGCCCCTATGGTGCTGCTGTTGCTGGTGTAAGTAATTTCTGCATCCCTCTGTGTGTGTGTGATATGTCGGGTACGTGTAGTTTGTTTTTGTGGTTGGTGTCTGGCTTACCTTCTGCGCCGTACGTGTCCGTGCCTGTTCCGGTAGTAGATGTAGAATATTGGTAGGATCGGAACGATGGGATTCATGGTTGGTTCGTCTCGTTCGTCTTTCTGGTTGCTTCGCCTCGTCCTCGTCGCTGGCGTGTTCGTCTCGTAGCCGTGGATCGTGTTGTGGCGCGAATCGGAGCTTATGTGCGCCTCTCCCGGATGCTTTGACGTGCCGTGCGTAGTTACGGGTTCGGCGCGTACGGGAAGCGCATCGTACTAGTCCGGCCGGACGGGGCTGCATTTTGGATTCCGTGCGACTCGATTCTGCGTTTCCGGATCCGGCTCGGTAGGGGAACAGGACCTGGATTGGGTGAGTACGACTGGGTCGGAATCTGTGCTGTTGTGCGCATCGTACTTGTTCGTTCGGATTAATGTGCGGATCGGTCGGGAAACAGGCATTCGCATGGCTTTTTTCCCGACCGAATGGTGTTAGGTGCGCCTCCGACCGAGATCGGAATCGGCCCCTATATTTTTGTAAACAATATTAAACACTTCAATATTTTTTAAATCGATATTACTTACCTAAAATCGATATTCTGGACCACGAGAATTTGTCTGTCGATATTCCTGACCCACGATATTTTTGACACAATATTTGTGCAATTCGATATTTTTTACTCTATATTCTGTCTCTGCACTCCCTATCCACCCTATATGAGGCCTCCTCATTCCACATGATGGGCATTTATCTCTCCATCTTTTAAGACGTTAATGCATCCAACCCTCCATACATCTGGTCATGCTTCCATCCATCCATTCCTTCAGTATTTCATCCATCCTTCCTTTACCATTCTGTCTATCCACCGTTTCATCATTACAATCTTCTTTCCATCCTTCTACTCACACTTCCTGCCATTCATCCATTCTTTTCCCATCCATACCTCCTTTCTTTTTTTATCCATCCATCATTTCACCTTCTTTTCATCAATTCATCCATCCATCCTTTCACCATTCCATCCATATTTCCACTTAGCTGTCCAATCATTCATTCAACTTTTAATCATTCTAGCCATTTTTTCACCCACCACTGCAAATTTTGTTTTATCCTACCATCCATCAGTCCTTTTACCCTTGCATCCACCCTTTCATCTTTTTGACCCTTCCTTCTTGCCACAGTTTCTTCCTTATTTTTATATATCCTTCCTTTCCCTCTTCCTTCCAGCTCTCTCTCGTTTTCTCTCTTGTTTTCTCTCTTTCACATAATTTCACCTTCTGGGCCTTCTTTAATTACAATGACTGGCTTGGCATCCCCAAACTCTACTATGATTTTCCCTTACTTTGTGTTCTTTAAGCGCTTTTGTCTGCACTAAAATTGTCAATACCACCCCTGCTTATGCTGAGAAAGCAGGCAGTTCACAATGCCACTGGTCAATACCCATGATCTTGTAAGCTATGTGAGTGTATTTTCTTCTGCTAGAAACTATGGCGTGGCTTGGCTTCTCATGGAACACGAAATTCAGTATTTGCATTTTATATTGATTTATTTGTATAGCGCTTCATATCCTTGATTTGGTGCTACTGCCAAAATGTGTTTTGTTTCTCAGTCAATTTTCACTTTCTACTCTTCACTCCTTTGCCTTTTCTCCCTGGCTTACATGTATTTTCCTCTCATTTTCCCTTTCCTGTATATTAATTTCTCTCCCTATCGTACTTCCTCTGTCCCCCCTTCTCTTCTTCCTCTTTGTCTCACCTGTTTATCTCTTTCCACTCTTCCTCTCACCATTTCCCCTCTCCTCTTTCTTTTCCTCTTTACTGCTCTTTTTTTTCTCCATCTGTATTCGTCTGCCTACACCAGCAAAAAGCATTAAAACCTTCATACTCTCGGATGGAACACGCACTCAGCAGTCCCCCTGGGGCACAAGCAGGTATGCACTTCTGAGCTGCCTCATTGTTTTATCTTGTTGCTACTTTTATGAGATATATATTTGAAGGAGGAACCATTGCATTTCCCTTGATTCTCCCTGAAAGTCCTATTTGCCATTTTGGGATTCACTTTAAGGGGAGAGCTGCCGGCCATTGCAATGTTTTTTCTCTTTGTTTATTTAGGAGAGGAGGGTGTGATTCCTTGCATCTTTCCATAATAATTCTCTCAGGGTCTAGGGCAATTATGTAGCAATTGGTGCAAGTATTGTTCTTGTCACGCTACAGCACTTTGGGGCCCATTACGATGCCCATTACGATGCTGGACGGAAAAGCCCACCAACCGCCATGGTATGGTAAAAAATCCCCACACATGGCCCGCAGCAGTTCAGTCGGTCAAATTACGATGCAACATACGCAAAATCAGACCGCGGTGGAAGAATGTCACAAAACACCGTCCACCACAGTCGGAAAAGCAGCAAATCCGACCGCGGCAGACGGGGAAAGCTGTACAATGGCTCAAAAAGACCGCTCCTGCCGCGGCATGACCGCACGGCCAATTACGATCCACAACGCGGAGCTGGCGCCTCGCACGCACACAGGCAAAATGAATGGCGGGCGGAACCAACCCCACAATAACTCCGAAGTGTGCCTGTACTCCCTGCCGCCCTCATTCACAACACACACGCCACAATGACACACCCCAACCTGCTCCTGGTAGGGAAAGTCATGCGCAGCAAGGAAGAGACATCTGGAGGCCATCACCCATGTGGACACACCCACATACCACAGAAGGAAACCAACCCTCACCTGGGCCAGCAGCCCTTGCACACCACAAGCCGAGACAGAGAGACAGGACACCATTGACTCACACTGCACAACATCACACCCACCCATCTACAAACAACACCACTTACACCCACACACCTCACACACTACACATATCACCACCATTACCTTGCACCCTGCACCCCTCATCCATGTGCACCATGCCCCCCAAGAATATGCCCAACATCACCGACTCAGACTTGAACGTGATGCCAGATGAGACAATCAGGGCAGAACCACATTTATCTGGGCACCTGGTCCAACACACCCCACTTGTGCGCAAGAATCAGATGTGGGCAAGGATCCACAGCCAAGCCAATGCTGTAGGGACCACCCTATGCACTGTGCTTGATATCAGGAAGTGGTGGTGCGATCCCAAGGGCCGGGACAAGCATCCGGCCCAGAGGAACAACGTGGAGGCCCAGAGTACTGGTGGCATCCCTCCCATTCCACCACCAACCTTCACCGAATGGGAGGAGAAGGTGCCTGCCATAATGCATCCAGAGAGTCTTACAGGAATCAGGGGGACTGGAGGCTGGTAAGTACCAACAAAATGATCACATCACACTACAATACACCGTTGTGCACAACAAGTGAGCCCCAATCGCCCGCCCACATCAAACTCATGTGGAATGCACGCTTACAACACGAATGGATCACAAGGACAGCATCTCCTTAATCAGCACAACCTCACAGGTAGGTGGCAGCTCATGCACCCTGGCCTTCCTCCCGAACAGCATGGCTCACCCTCCCCACCCCACAGCCATGTGGGAGCTAACCCTGTCGCCTGTGCCCACCAACAGGTAGCTAGCCATCTCACTGGGGAGGGGGATGTCGGGCCCTGAACGCAACACCATAACTCCCACATGGCTCTCTGTCTCCCCTCACAAACAGCATGGAATCAAATGACCCCCACAAGGATGTTGCTGCTCATGAGTCACCAAAGGAGTGATTTCCCAACACAAAATGAATCCACAAAGGACTGCACTTCCCCACAACGCTCATCTGGCATGACGTAAATGCGTAACTACTCCACCAGTGAGAAGTGAAGAGTGTGACCATGCGCACATCGATGTGCCTGCTGGCTTTGCATCCCAGCAGGACGAAGGGACTGCCTGTGGCAGGGTACAAAACAGAGCTAGAAAGAAACCCGTACCGAGGCCCACTCAGAAAAAGGGACGGTGCACAGCACCAGTGAGAACCGGCCCCCTGAAAACCCTGTCTGCACACCAACACGATGTGCGACTGATGACATTCTGACAGGAATGCCTAGTAAAGCATAGGCAAAAGTCATGTCACCTCGATTCAAATGTGGCAAACATGAACAGCTAAGTTGTGCTGTGTGCAGTACATGCTGACAAAAGTGACCTAACTCCAAAAGGTGACTCGATAGCAACAGAAGGCGAGCGTGCCATGGACGAGCCCAGCCAGCCCCCCGCCAGGAAGGTGAAGCCTCGGATGCAGAGTCCCTGATCCGTGCAGGTGATGAGGAGCTACATGGCCCCTCCTGCGTGTACAGGCCAGGCATTACGCATATGGTAACAGTTGCACAATGTCTCCTTCCTGTGCCAATGTTCTGATAACTCCCCCATAAGTGATTGTGGATAGTCAATCGTGGCTTCACATTCCCACAGCGAAAGCATACTTCAATGAGTGTGCAGGCACAATGGGCCTCTGATTGGACAACTAGTCGCTCCCACACCAGCCCAAAGACCTTCGGATACCAGGTGTCTTGACCATCCCGCGCGATTCAGCCAGTGCTGAACACGGCTCGCCCACTATTTTCGCTGTGAACTGACACACAGAGTATTGATAGTGTCTGATACTGAAGGCCGTTGCACACTTTTAATCAGACTTGTGGGCTCTGGCCTTGTCCCTCCCTTCCATGCTTTTCCGGAAGTACCACCGGGTGTCAGTACCCCAATTTGCACACTGCATTTTGCCCTTCCTGACCATTACTTTGGCTGTACAGCTGAGCGCTGGGTCTGAGATTGCTCTCACGCCATGTCTGACCGTCCAGTGGGCCAGGCCGAGCCCGGTCTGTTGCAACTGTACCGTGACCGCATGCAGCTCCTCTTTGGATGTGTCCCACTGGCTCTGCTGGGCAGTTATAGGCTAATGTTCCGCCATGCCTACTTCACCTGCGTGCAACCCGTCTTTTCCTGCAGAAGATGTCTGTTTCAGTGGGCCATGGATGTATGCCTTTCAAACACATCCCTTGCTGACCTGGATCATGAGCTGTGGGTGACTCCTTTGTTGGTCCACGTGCAAGACTGCTTTGGTGAGACACGTTTATGGGATGCCTTTCAATGTGTCAGGCAGGCTGACAGCTGCGCCTGTGCATGTGCGCAATGGCTCCTGTGCCATGCCTACATCGAACCTCTCCCAGGTTGCGATGGTATGCACCTTTCAACCTTGTGGTGCAAGGAGCACATCTGTTCCTTCATACTGCTGGATTGGATGGCGGTCCTCTTCGCTGAAGTTGAACTAAATCGTCTCTTGGAACTGATTGCCTTCGAAGCTGCCTGTGCCTTCTTGGATTCGTAACTACTTCACAGCAACAGGAACTGTTGGTGACTAATGCAATCATCGTTTCCCTTTCTTCACGCCTCCTGACAAGAATTGGCAACCAGCTCTCTGACTTTGGCCCTGTCTGCATTGGCTTGGACTGTGCTGTGCTCTGCGGTCTATTTAGCTTGGTATCACAGACCGGAGCAAGTGGCGGCTGTCATCTGACCGTCGTGGACATTGTCGTCTGGCATGAGCCCGGCTTCCATTATGCAGCTGTAGCGCACGAAGATTACATGGCGTTGTTGTTTTGCAAGTACCCAGGGCTCGAGTTGGGGGTAAACGCAGGTACACGGCGTCCCCCCCCTCTTTTCACGCCAAGAAGTTGTTCCCCACAGAAATATGCAGAACTTGTCCCGGTGTACTTTCCAGACACCGGGACACGTTCAGCAGCACCTGCACGTTGACTGCTTTCCATTCCCAGCAGCAACATGCAGGCAGCGAGGGAGCATTTTTTAACCTCCAGCTGGGCCGAAGTAAAGGGGCCATCCGGGCTCCTTTTGTTTGTATATGCTGACTGGGGGCCGCCTTCAACCTTACATTTGAATGTAGATGCCACAGAGGGAAACATAGGCACACAGCTTGTTATCTCTTCACAGGTACTTAAAAGAGGCATGCTTTTGCCTTTGTTCTGTCCCTGTATATCAATGCAGACACTGTGAGACTGTCAGATGGGTTAGTCTGTCCCAGTATTTGCACAAATAATTTCAGTCGCACTATTTTAGTTCTTTCATTGCGCTACGTCGCGATGTTGTGAGGGCATTTGCATTTTGTCTTACTTGGTCAGTCCCCTCACTTCTTTTTTATGGGACTTGTGCCCTGCAAGTACCTTAGTATCTGTCTGTCAAATGAGAAGTGTCCACAGAGCTTGTTCTCTGCGTGGCCCGGGAGTACTGTCTGAACATTCTGTACGTGGTCGGAGAACATTGTCCCTTGTCATTCTGTTCTGGTCTGGCCCTAGCACCCCAACTCAACAAAGTCTCACAGCTGCTAGAGAACACGGGTGCCTTTTAAATGTCATGGGAGGGCGAGCTAGATGCCCCACACTTGGAGAGGGATCCATCCAGTGATGAGAGCGACACAGCAAATGTGATGTAAATTTCACCATATATAGGCTGAGTAATGGGGTCTGCTGACAAAAGCCATAGACCAGGGACATCCCATACAACTCCTTCCTGCAAGGGGTGGGGGATATGCTCGTGAGTCTATGTCCAGAGGGATTATTGATGCAACATCTTGCTTCATGTTAAATGGATATGTCACTATGGTAACTGGTTTGGTACTCATGCATTCTCAACTTGTTGTGGCACGTATGTTGCATGCTTTGACACTGTAGAAAAAATTCACATTTGAAACTGTTTCTTGTCTTCAACTTGTCTACTTGTGTACAGGCGCTTGAATGCCTCTGAGTGAGTAGGAGAGCTAGTGAGGCAGTATGGCAATGGTGTTCTGTGAGTAGGGGTGCTTCGGGGTGCTCAGTCCCTGCATGCCCAGTTCTCTGATCCTGCACATAGTCCAGTATGTGTCCAAAATCTCAGCAACAATTCTCAAAGTCTGTGAGACAACAGCAAGGCACACAGACACAGTCATAGTCACTCATTGTTAACTCACACTCAACGGAAGTAGTTGACGATGAGCTGTTGACGCTGGTCAAGGCCATCTTCCTCACCACTGTCATCGTCACTGGGCATGTGTGGGTTGTGAGCAGGGGGGATGTTGCTGGTCCACCAGATGTAGCAGTCATGTGCCGACCCCGGATACTTTGCACACACGTGTGAGATGATCTGCTCCGCCTGTCATACCACTTGCATGTTGATGGAGTGGTAGTGTTTGCGGTTCCTATAGATGGGTTCACTTGCCTGTGGTGGAACAAGGCCAATGTGGGTACCATCAATGGCTCCCATCAACATTTGGGATGCCTACCAGGCAGGCCTGGCTCCAGGAATTTTCATTTGAGTGGGCTACTGCGGGCCCGATTTGTCACTTATATCTCTTGCCAGGCCTGCTTCAGGGCCCTCCTTTATCTCTCCTCAGTTTTACAAGGGCCAGTGAAACGCATTCTTTCCTTCCAAATTCTCTTTCTAGATGTTATCACTCTCAAAAAGTGTGTTTTTTCCATAAAAGGTCCTCCTGATGGGAGGAGGAGGTTTCCTGAGGTGGGAGTATCAGGCAAGTGACACTTCTCAGGCTCTCACTCCTGCCCTCCTCCTCGGATTCCCTCACTGCCACCCTCGTCCAGCGCCCTTCATCTCTCCATAGCCACTCTCTCATGTGCATTTAATTTGTTGTATGGCGCTACTGATATCAGTGTAGGGTGTGACAGTACCTTACATCACGCACACATTGTACAGAGACAATCAATCATGCAATTATGTAAGTGTATCAGTCTACAGGGAATGTCACGAAAGACAATGAGGTTTACAAGGTGTGGGAATCACATGTCATCCATACTGGTGGGCAGGATTTTTAAGGGCGTTTGGTCTGGAGAAGCACTAACTCAGGATTTAATGCACACCCCAGTGGTTAGGGGTTGGCTTTGCAGATGAAGGTGTATATCTGCCCCAACAAACCCTTTATGGCAACATTCAAATGATGAAAGACTGGGGAAGTTATGACTATGTTACAACCCAGAAATAAAGCTAGGTTCTGACTATTGATTCAGGTTCTCATGAAGCTCTTTGATGACAGTTCCTAGGTCCCTGTCATATGATAGGATTGTAACTTCGGAACTGCAAGTTACACAAATATCGCTGTGACAAAGGCAGTAACCCACTGAGCTATACACATCAAATGCAGTTTAGCAGCATTTCAAAACTACCAACAGACAAAGAATTGGCAGGATCATAATTCACCAGTTATCTGGACATTTGTATAGTTGGCTTACATCTGTGGCAGAGCCTTGATTGAGCTACAAAATGTTTAAATGAAGTATACAGGAAGTATGTGTCTTGCTGGGCCTTCACAGATGATTTTGTGAAGAACAAATAGCCAGACATTCTCTCACCTGCTCGGTTCCTACTCACTGCCCGATCTGATAAGCAGCTGTAGTGGCCAGTTAAGGTGAATCCGGAGAAATAACCTTTTCTTCTCCCTGTGGAATTGAAAAGGAGATATCCACACAGCAGTTTGGTTAAGGTTACCCAGTGCAGAAGAGAGGATTTGTCCCCTTCGCCATGCCCATATTTGAGCTGCACGAGTAGGCAGGGACACAGACCACCTTTTTGAATGGAGATGTGTGATTGGGGGTGCATGTGAGAGAGGGCTCAGGCCCACATCCGCAACTCCCTAGAACAGGAAGATAATCAACGTTTGGAGGAACGTTTCACCTGTATGTGGCCATTTACTCCTGGCCTTCGTGCCGTCACTGCCAGGGCCACGGATCATGTTTGGGTGGGCCTGGCCCACCCGCTAGAACCGGGCGTGCTCCCAGGTCATGGAACTCCCCCTTCACATCTGCCAATTCATCCCTCCTCGTGAAGTGGACATGTCTGGCCTTGCAAAGCATCAATGCTGACAGGACGTCACGCACCACCATGCTGATCTTGGGTTGTGACATCCCACCGGCGCTGACCACAGTGTACTGGAAAGACCCAGTAGCGGAGAAATGCAGTGCAGCCATGACCTTCACTGTAGCAGACAATGCAGCCGGATGTATTCTTTTGGGCTTCACATGGGGCTCCGACTGGGCACATACGTTCCGTAGTGTGAGGCGATCCAAACGGTATTTCTGGATGATTCTGATGTCCTCCATCGTCGCCAGGTCGGGGACAGGTCGAAGGATGGGTGGTCTCCTCCTACGTATGTCAGGGTACACAAGCATGAGCTGAGTTATAGATGAGATGTGGTGAACAGCTTACCCAGAGACTCACACAACAACAACGTAGGGAGGACTCATGGTCACGTGAAATGCACATGTGACCTGCATTCAGACATTGTTTTTCTTCGCTCACTCGCCATACTGACACTACAACATCCAATGAAGTCGATGTGTATGGCATATAGTACACTGCTACATCAAGGATGAGCTGCTGTGTGGTTTAGATGGCACAGCACTTGTGTTTCCCAGTTACAGTGCTGAGTTGCATGTAGCTGCTGTCACTGCACGGCCGCAAACTTAGACCCCCTATTCACAACAACATTGCAGTATGAGGGCAGTGAGTGTCATCTGGACAACGCAACATGGATGTACGGCACGGTGGACAGACACATGTGGACATTATGGTCCTGCGTGAGTGTGTGAGGGATTTGCGTCACAGACATTGCAATGTTCACCTGAATGAGGCACAAATGCACATGGATTGTGTATCCATGCCCACATGGCTGACAGTGTTTGTTTGTTCCACATGTGCACTCCTATAACGTGTGTGGGAACATTTACAGGCAATGGCAGCTAGGCACACGGCACGCCACACCAGTACGTGTGTTGGGTGTGCTAGGGATTACACGTATGTCTGATTAGCAAACAATGGACAACTCTGATTGTCTGCCTACGCCACTGACCCTTCACAATTCAACCCCTGGCCAAGAGACGCCAGTCCGATGTCAAGGGATATTCAAGCCTGGTTCACAGTTTGGATGTTTCCTTACACAACATTGGTACCGTGCGGGAGACCTTTGCCCTTTTTGACTCCTTCCCTCATTTGAGTCCATGCTGGCCACGGCGCATGGCTATGTATGTAATTTCACTCTCCTTTCCTTGGACATTCCATGTGTGTGCGGACTTGGCTCATGGCTCACACTCTCTCAGCCCTTCACAGTGTGGTGACCAGCTGGTTGCTGTTCTAGTTGTTCTGATGTGCCAGCCACTCCCAGAGGGCTGATTTACCCCCCACCCCACAGCCACCCAGCACAAGCGTCACTGGACCTGTGACCCTGCCAACAAACAGGTCAGGACGCACGTGCGCTGGGCCAGTTCTCTTATTCATGTACGGGATCTGTGTGGTTACTCGATATGCATGGGGGCCTCGTGCCCCATGACATTGCCAATGGGGTGCACCAGTCACTTTAGGCAAATGAGTTGTGATGTGTGATGTAATAGTCAGGGCGCCAATGCAAATGCAGTATGTGTTCGCATACGAGGTAGCTGGCATCTGCAGCGATGACACGCATTGGCCCCACTTGAATGTTGCAGGGTTACGGTCGCAGCTTCCGGGCCGCCACGGTGTGGCACACACAATGCGGATGGGCCATCAGGCAATGGGTGCCTTCGGCGTACATGTTTAGATGTTGCGGTGTGGGCGCTCTGCAACTGCGGGGCTCGTCATTGGCCCCAATTGCCTTCAGGGGCAACGAGGGTCACTCGTGAGGATTGGGTGGGCCTCGCACTTTGTATTTGGCAGGTTGCCACATTCGTCATGGTGCCGCCACACTTGCTGGGAGTTGTAGTTGTTCAGGGGTTGCATGCGTGGAGATATCGGGTACGAACCTCTGCTGTTGAGCGTGGCGGCGTCTTGTGTGCCGGAGGTGCAGCAGGTAGTGCAGCGGGAAGGCCTGTAGCGCAGGATCCATGGCGGGTCCGGGGGTTTGGATGGGTACGGTATCGGCTCTTCCTCTCCGATGTTTTATTTCCACCATCCGCAACGTGGTGGTTTTTACGCGGCAGTGGGAAGGGCTGTCTGCAACATCGTGATTTGCTTGGCGGACGGAACGTGTTTCCGCACGCCGGACCTGCCCTGTTGGCTCCATCCGCCACCCTTGCGTACACAAAAAACGTGCGGAGCCTGATAGGCTGCGGCGGATGGGAAATAGCCTCTGTGGGTCCATTGTGATTTGTTGGTTGCAATGACCGCACCTGGGGCGGACGACTTGATGGTTTTCCGTCACCGCCACCAGAACGGATGGCCTTCCGTCCGGCATCGTAATGAGCCCCTTTATATTTTTCCAAGTACTAGAATTAAGTATTGTTTCCTATTATAAAACGGTGCTCATCTTCTGCTTGCTATAAGAACATGATGTTCATGGTTTGTATTATTTTATTTAGCAAATGGTATACACACAGCTTGGTTTTAAGTTAGGGTTTTTCACATTACAATTTTTAGGGTTACTGTAATCATTAAGAATGATTTTCATCTTGAGATGTTGTTCACGTTTTATCTTCTGAAAACAAACCCATTTAGTAATGGATTCCCCGGCACAGCACCCAGGGTAACCTGCTGCATGGCTAAACACTTACACCCAGGGTAATATGCTGCATGGCTAAACACTTATAGGGTCCTAAAAGCAAGACCACAGGACTGGATGTTGGATTTTCATATGGGCTATTTGTTCCCCAGTCCACCTGCCTTCCCATCACATTTGTCTGTGGCAAATTGTGCATTTTGCAATGGGCCCTCAAGCAGCCTAGTGTGAAGAAAGCCCAAACCGGGGAGGAGAACTTCCTTGATAGAGCCAGAGGCATAAGTTGTGGTGGACAAGGCAGTGTTTGTTGTCCCCTTACGGCAGCCTGTGACCACGTTAGGAGCTGCTGGTTTCTACATTTTTACGAAGATGGACGCAGGTGGTGGTAGTGGTACACAAGCAGGTTGAATTGAAGTGATCTGCACTTCCTTATGCCCACTGTCGACATGACGCATCACTGGTTCATCTTCCTTCCTGGCAACTAGGCTGTCTAGAGACTTCCTTTTTCTCTTGTCTCCTCTGTTAGGACTCATCCCAGAAGCGGGACTCATAGAAGATAAGGGAGTGACCTTTCTTTTCTAAAAGTTTTTTTTTTAAATTTGCCCTCCAGAGTTCGTCCACGTTCCTGCTGAGGAAAGAGAATAGACTTACCCCAGTTAACCTGGATACCAGACAAGCCCCCAAAGCGCACCACCTCGCGGACCATGGGGCCGAGATTTTCTTGGGGGTTGCAGACATACAGTGTAACGTCGTCCGCGTACATGGAGACGACCAAGGCTCGGGCCGCAAAGCCAAGACCCCTCTGGGTGTGATGCTGACGGAGCCTAGCGGCAAGGGGCTCCATAGCTACAGCGAAGAGCATGGGTGAGAGTGGGCACCCCTGCCTCGTGCCCCTAGAAACGGGGATGGGCTCCGAGATCTGACCATTGATCCGAAGGCGAGCTGTAGGGAGAGAATAGAGAAGGTGGACTTTGCGCAGAAATACCGGGCTGAAGCCCAAGCGAGGGAGAAGGTAAAAGAGGAAGGGCCACTCAAGAGTCTCAAAGGCTTTGGTAGCGTCTAAAAGGGCAGCCACGGCCGGAAGAGCGGGGTTGATGTGGTGGAGAACAGCGAATATAGTTCGGAGATTATGCAACGTGGCACGACCAGGGATGAAACCGGACTGGTCTGGGCGAGCTATCAGGGGCATGAGAGGTAGGAGGCGGGAGGCCTGCAACTTGGCGAAAATCTAATTGTTGGTGTTGATGAGAGATAACGGGCAGTAAGAGTCAAGGAGCTCGGGGGATTTGTCCGGTTTCAGGAGCAGTGTTAGCAGGGCCTCGCGAAGTGATGGAGGTAAGTGGCTGCACTCGAAGGAGTCATTATACATAGCGGCAAGGTGCGGAACGAGAAGGGGCACAAAGGCTTTGTAAAAGGACGCAGGTAAACCGTCGGAACCCGGAGCTATATTGCCAGGCAGGCTATTAATGGCTGCCAGGATCTCCTCCTTAGAAAAGGGTTCGTCGAGGTACTCCCGATGGCTGTTACCCAGCCAGAGGAGCTCAAGAGTGTCGAAATATTGGTCAAGGATGTCGCGCGAAGGAACAATCCCAGCGGTGTAGAGTTGAGAATAAAAGGCGGTGAACCTGGTCACCACCTCATCAGGAGAGGTTGTTCGTTCCAGGCCCCCGTCCTGGAGCGCAGTGATATAAGAGGCAGCATGAGGCCGTCGTAGGAGATTGGCTAAAGTCTTACCCGGGCGATCCCCCTCACCAAAGCGACGCGCCCTCGCCTCCCTACCAAGAAAGGAAAGTTCCCTATCGGCCTCATCATTAAAATCAGAAAGTTTACCCCGGAGTTGCGCAAGGATGTCGGGATTGGGGCTAAGAGAATGTAAAGAGTCAAGAGCCTTGATTTCTCCCTCCAAGCGTTCAAGGGCACCACGAATAGAGCGCAGGACACCAGCCTGCTTGGAGATACATTCGCCCCGAATCACCACCTTGAAACCTTCCCAAAGTGTGGAAGGGGAGTCAACGGAGCTGGCGTTAAGATCAAAATAATTTGCGATTGCGGTTTGGATCTCGTCGCAAAACACTGAGTCGCAGAGAGCATTGGGGGGCAGCCACCAGGCAAACATGTGCCGTGGGGTGTGCGGGGGGAGCAAGCTAAGGCAGACGGGAGCGTGGTCAGAAAGGGTACGCGCCATGTGCTCTACAGAGGTGACCCATGCAAAAGCGTCCTGAGTGGTGATCCAGAGGTCCAGGCGGGACCAGCAGCCTAAAGAGCCCGTAACGCATGTGCCTTCGCGCGCTTCCGGGTGGGTGTGCTGCCACGCGTCAAGCAGGGAGTTGTCGGATAGTATGGAATGCAGGAGAGATGTAGCGTGTGGGTGCAGAGCGTGGGGCCCAGAGCGATCAAGGGTGGCTGAAGGTGTAATGTTGAAATCGCCCCCACAAAGCAGTGCGGCAGGTCCCAGGGAAGAGATGTGTCGCCACACTTGCGCAAAGAATTCAGGGTTATCAGAGTTGGGGCCATAAATCGCTGCTAGGATCAGGGGTTGGGCCAGGAGAGTGCCAAGCAGGATGACGAAGCACCCCTCAGGATCCGCAATAACCTGGGATGTGTGCCAGGGAAGCCCTCTGCATATGAGGATGGATACCCCGCGAGAGTAACAGGAGTAGAAGGAGGAGTGAATTTCACCCCAATGTCTAGAGTGAAGCCTAGAGGCAGTAGCGGGTAATAGGTGGGTTTCCTGGAGGAAACAAATGTCAACCTTATGTCGGATGAGGTGGGCATGTACTAGGCGGGCCTTCCGATGGTCATTGAGACCGCGGACGTTCCAAGTCCAGAGCGTGGTGGCCGTCATATCGCTATGCCATGAAGGTGAGTGGCGGATGAGGACAGATGCGGAGTGGGAGCCAGATGTGATTGAGAAGGGATGTGCAGTGCAGAAGACAGTGTAGCAATTAACACGGTACAGAAAAAGTCATAGAACGAGACAAACAACAGGCCTCGGAAAGGAGGCAACATACCCAATGAACCCCCACACCCACACCAACCCCCCAATCAGGTTGAGAGACCATCCCCACCCACCCAGGAAACCCCAACTAGGAAGGGGAAGAACAAAGTCAAAGATGGAGGGAATTATCCCGTGGAGGCATGGCTCTGCTCAGAGAACACCCCTGCCACTAGGACAGGGTGGCCAAGCTGCGGATGATCGCGGACAGTGAGTGAAGACATAGGAGGCCAACAGGGCGCCTCATATACCAGGGCACATCATAGGGACGCGAACAAGATAACGGATAGTCCAGAGCAGGAGTCAATAGTTACTGCGTAAAGGCAGAAGGGAGTGTAGGGAGTGGCATATTAGGAGCAGTGGGTGGCTCTTCGATGAGGGTAACCCACCGGGCCCACATGCCGGGGAACAGGAGAGCGTCAGATGCGGGCAGGGGCAGGAATGGCTGCAAGAGCAGAGGGCGCTGCGGCCAGAACAGGCAACGCCGTGCCATGAGGCGCAAGCAACAGGCATCCAGGAGAGAGGGCTACCATCAGTCATTGTCACTCAGATCGCCGTCGGCAGCCGTCTGGGAGCTGGAAGGCGTGAAACGCTGTGGCTTGTCCAGCTTTTTCGCGTAGGCCAGTGCCGTCTTTGGCTCCGTGAAGACGTGCACTTGTGAGCCCTGCCTGACTCGCAGTTTGGCCGGGTACGCCAGGGAGTAGGAAATGTCATGTTTCTGCAGCAGTCGTTTGGCTGGGAGGAATTCACGATGGGCAGCCTGCACCGCCATCGTATAATCAGAGTAAAAGGATATAGAGTTCCCCTGATGGCGAATTTCACCCTTCTCCCTGGCTACCCGCAGAACGGCATCCCGGTCCCGAAAGTTTAGTAATTTGGCGATGATAGGACGAGCAGGCAGGCCAGGAGCAGGCCGGGGCCCCAGAGAGCGAAGGGCATGCTCAACGATGAAGACAGGGGAAAGAACCTCCCCAAATAGGTCCCAGATAAGCTGCTCAACAAAGTCCTCCATTTTGGAGATGTTGGAGGATTCGGGCACGCCCGTGATGCGGAGGTTACTTCTGCGGGAGCGCGCCTCCAAATCCTCATTCTTGTTCTTGATGAGCTCTAGAACCTTGTCCATTTGGAGAAGTTTATGGTGATCCCGAGTCGCGGCGTCTTCAACATCGGACACCCTCGCCTCTACGTGGGTCAGCTGTGCATTGTGCGAGTCCACCCGGGCCTTGACAGTGTCCAGACGGGCGGATAATTGATCGAGCTGGGTGGCGATGCCAGTGACAGTGGCCTTCACATCTAGCATGATGGCTTTAAGGTCGTCCTCTCGGGTCGGACCGGCTTCGGGCTGGGTTGCAGGCTCGCCAGTGTCCAGGGCCGCCCCATCCTGTCGTGTTTGCCTGCATTGGTCGAAGACCAGCTTAGGCTGCTTGGGGTCTGCCTTCCCCATGGTCGGGCCGCCGCGTCCCACACAAGCCCGCCACCCGCACCGCCGAGAAGCTAGAAGCGGAGGTGCGGCTTGAGAGGATGCAGGAGCCAGCAAGAGGAGCTATGGCCGAGAATGAGCACCAGAGGATGTAGCAGTCACAGGGCCCAAGGGGAAGGCCGGAGCAGGAGAGGCGTTGGGCGATGAACTGGGCCGGCCAGGGGGAACAGTGCCCGACCAGAGTCCGGGACGATCATATAGGTCCGAGGAGGAGGAGGCGGGTGCCAGGACTTGCAGGCCGGGTCGTAGCTGGAGAGACAGCAGCAGGCGCCAGCAGCACGTCGAGTGAAGGAGCCGAGCAGGGCCGGAATCAGATGGGCCAGGGGAGGGAGAGGTGATCCCCAATCGCAGGCCGGTGTGAGTGGGGCCCCAGGAGACCAGCGCAGTTCCGGGCCCCAGAGCCGCAGGCGTGCCCACTGATGAGTGGAAGGGCTAGGAGAGTAGGTGGGCGCCGCCACACACAGCAGCAGGCAAGCAGGGCACCAAAACAGGTCGGCCGGTCCAGACGGCTAGTGTGAGCCGATGCAGAGAGCGTGACGTGCAGGATGGCGGAGGTAGGCCCTTCAGCGCGCAAGCGAGAAAGGCCGCAACGAGGCCTAAACCAGCGCGGCCGCCAGAAGAGAGCACCCCGGCAGGCCCGTGTGCGCAGAGGCGAAAGGCAGCGGGGAAGCGCAGGGAGCACTCCGCCCACGTCGCGGGCCCCAAACAAGCTGCGGGAGGCTAAGGGCACTTCAGGCGCCGTCTGGTGCCAAATAGCGGGAGGAGAGGCCCGGGCCCCGCGGTGCGACGCGCGTGCCCCCAACCCCGCCGCAGAACGCTCCCAGCAGCAGCGAGACCCACCCGTGAGAAGAGGCAGCAGGCAGTCATCAGCAGGAGGTCCCAGTCCCAGGAGGCCGGCATCAGCAGTCCCCCGTCTCCACCAGAGCCCGGCGCAGCCGCCAGCCACACCCCACCAGGTAGGCCCGGCAGCCGCGCCTGGGACTGGAAATGGCGGCAGATCTCGGTGCGGTGTCGGCGACGGGAGTCAGCTGGGGGACCGATCGCCACCCCCGGAGGCAGGGAGTCGAGGCAGCGTGAAGTGGAGGGTCAGTTCACCCAGGTTCCACAGGACCATGGCGGATTGAACGGCAGAGCCCACTCAAGGTGCGGCCATCTTGCAGCCGGCCAAGCCACGCCCCCCCCCTTCTTTCCTAAAAGTTGACGGTCAAAGTATCCGATGGACGAGCAGCCACAGCACCTTGCTCCTTTTCTGCTCCTCCCTCAGAAAGAGCAGTTGTGACAGACCTTTGTTGTTGTTGAGTTTCCTGGGAAGATTCAGTTTGCTGAGACAATTCCATTTTGGACATTATCTCAGACATGACTGCATTCATTGCAGCACTGGAAGACATCTCCTTTAGTTTTGGTGTTGGTTGTTTGGTTGTTAATTCACGTTTGATCCTCTCAATCTCTTCCTACAAGAAAAGGGTGCAGCAGGATTGCTATGTTACACACCTCCATAAAAATACAGGGTTGGGCCCTTAGTCAGTAAGGCTGGGCCACTCAAATCTCATACAAGACCACAATTGCCAGTACTGACACACACTCACAAACTCACTTATATCCGTGATCACACAACTGAATCACTGTGATCACCATTTATTTGAACAATTATTTTGATATTTACTTGCATAATCAATTTGACAAAATATGAAACAATTTCTCATATTTATCGCCTTAACCGCGGCGGCAATTCCGCCGCGGTGCGGGGCGTTCCATTATGTGGGTGGGGCCGCGTCGGCCAACGGACGTGCGCAGCACTACGAAGGTAGTGCGCGCGATGGCCGTTGGCCGACAGAAGCTCGCAAGGGGTTAAACATAACACCACGTACATTATCAACATGACCATGAATGTACATAATCAATACAATCCATATAAGACAAAAACATAAACAACTATGTGAATCACACAAAAATATGGTACTCAGAAAATTGTGCTCATGTTCTGAGTTTTTTGTTGCCCTTTAGGAGCTTAGTTTGTTTTCATCACTATTCATAGCTTCAAACTCAATGGGCTGTTACCAAACAGTGCCTATAGAGAATTTACTGCTCATGTAGCATTACAACCAATTGCATCACTGAGCTCTGATAGTAGTTATTTGAAATGCACTTGTTCAGTGAAACAACTGTCGACATTGTTTCGAACCCTTGTCTCTCTATGGGTTCTCCTCAGGACTCAGAACTTTTGAGCACTGCAAAAATATTGAAAAAACACCTCATTTACATTCTATACACATACCATTACATGGATTGCCACATACTTTGAACACATGGTCTTATCAGCCATACAAGACATGGTAAAGAAAAAGGAATATGTTAAATATAAAATTTCTAAAAAAACAAAGGGAGCCATTGGCCACATTGAGAAACGACACTTTAATTGTGATTAAGCAAGCGGATAAAGGGGGAGCTATCCTCGCTTGTTCAACAGAAGAGTACAAAAGAGAAGGGGAAAGACAGGCATTGAATAAAGAGTTTTATCGAAAATTTCAAGGCGATCCTACAAAGGATGTCCAAGGAGAGATCGCATTAATACTAAAACAAGGCTTTGAGCAAGACCTCATTGGGCCTAAAGAATACAAATATTTTAAAAAAGGTAATCCACATATACCGGTACTTTATTTACTTCCTAAATAGCACACAAATCAGACCATCCCCCAGGACGTCCCATAGTATTCGGATGTGATTCCGTGCTAGAACCCATCGCCAAGTAAGTAGACTTTTTTAAAACCAATATTAGAACAAATTCCATCATACTTCAGAGACACTATGGACTTCATTAACAAATCAGTCCCTCGGCAGTTATCTCAGGAGACTGGTCAGACTGGGCTCCGCTGCAGTGCAATATTAATAAATGCTTTGGATTGTATTCTCCACTGTCGTCCCGACTCTTCATTTCTGGGAAGGCTGAGAGGTGGCCGCGAGTGACCCGGTGGCCCATTTTGGGTCACTTCCTTCAACTCAGATACCGAAAGAAGATGGACTGGAGGCAATAGAATCCTTTTTAGATGCCAGACCTAGACCGCACCAGATTCCAACTAGGTTTATCATTGATTTGACCAGATTTGCATTGAAAAATAATTATTTTAAATTCGGTGAGGATTTTTTCTTCCAGGTAAAAGGGACTGCCATGGGTTGTCCCTTTGCTTGGGAGCTAGCTGTGCTGTACATGGCCAAATTTTAAGAACATTTTGTTTATCAGAACAATCCCTGCCAACATCACAATTCCAAATGAGTAAGATTAATCAATGACAGTTTTCATGTATGGACAGGACATGAAGAATCATTAAACCAATTTTTGCGCTGGTTGAATGATAGGACATCTGACATCAAGTTCAGTCTGCATAATGATTCCTCCAGAATTACATTTTTGGATGTGGAAGTTGTTGTAACAAATGGACAACTTATGACAACACTACACTCCAAGCCCACTGATTGAAAAGGCTTTACATTATTCAAGTTATCATCCTTGGAGCCTTTGATATAATTTGCCACTTGGACATTTTCTAAGGATCAGTCGGAACTGTTCAGGTAAACTGGATTATTTTTTCCATGCTAATAATCGGATTGAAAAGTTGATGGATCATGGGTACCCCAAAAAACTGTTAAAGCATTCAATGGAGTGGCTTGGTGGGCTGCGCAGGAAGAACTTTTGATCAAAAAGGATTGCCCAAGACGCGAACGCTTTGTTTTTGTATCAACGTTTTGTACTAAAGTAATAATCTAAAAAGAATCATCAACCAAAATAGGCATCTGATTTCTAAATTGGACCAGTCATTCATGAGACCATTATTTGCACTCAAAAAAGAGCATGGCATAAGAAGTCAAGTTGTCCGTGCATACAGTCAGCCACCTTTAGTCAAAAGCACTTTGAGACAGGTTTAGAACTTGGTCCCGGTGGAAGGACACCACAAATGTGGAAAGTGCACTTGTTGCAACATGACGCTTGAGGGATCTGAGTTTAGACACAAGAATGTAGTTTGGAAACACAAGGGGCATATTAGCAAGACCCACGTTAAAATTATCGCCGTTTTAGCGGCAGGAAACTGCCGCTAAAGCGGCGATAGTGGGCTTGCTAATATGCGTTATGGAATTCCAATAGAAGCCCAGGTTAGATGTGCAGGACATCTAACCTGGGCTTCTATTGGAATTCCATAACGCATATTAGCAAGCCCATTATCGCCGTTTTAGCGGCAGTTTCCTGCCGCTAAAACGGCGATAATTAACGTGGGTCTTGCTAATATGCCCCAAAATCTTTACTAATTGTAAAACTAAAAATGTTGTCTATGGGGTCATTTGTCCTTGTGACAAATTATACATTGGTAAAATGAATCAAGAAGTGTGGCAAAGGATAACTCAACACAAATCTAGGATATGGAGAAAAGTGTCTACAGCTCCAATGGTGAACCATTGGATTACTCAACAGCGCTCAGAAAAGGATTTATGTTGGACCGTGCTTTCAGTCATTTGTACAGACCCTCCAGGTGGAGATTTGGTTGTCATTTAATTGTCCATTTTAATACATCAATCGATGGGTTAAATGAAATGTCTGAGCTGCAGAATTTATAATATTCATAATTCTTTTCAATGGCATCCACGTAGCCAATGACTACACTATGATTCCCAGAATGCAATGCATTGGCTCAAAATACACTTGGTGATACCAGAGCGATTCACCGTTTGCATTTTTTAACATATTCCAATCTACAGTGCACAAGCTGTTATAACAAAGAAATGGCCGCATTGCACCGAGGTGTAGGATCCGTGATTTTTCAGTTTTCTGAAAGTTTCATCTTCCAGAAGAGTGACCACACCCCCCTTTTTTGGGCAACCAGTCGATCAGAACCGTGAACATTGAAAAGTGCTTGCTCGCAAAAAACCCTGTCGCAACCAGCTGCTGCATGACGTGGCGGCACTAGTACGGGCCCACGATCAAGTAATGAGAGGAGGACATTAAAGTAAGTCACGGAAGTTGTCCGCAACTTCCCAGTTCAGTGAAAGGTTGTAAATACAACAGCATGCGTGCCTTTTCAAACAACCGGAGTGGGTTATGTAACATTTAAGCGGCAGAGTAGCTACTGTTAGACAACTTGTATTGAGTGCAGCATTGACTAATTGCAACATCGGGAATAATGCTTTTGGGTCCAGAAAGTTAAAATAACAAGTGGTGTTGTTTGGTTGCTATAGGTGGATGCAATGACAGTAAGGACCATCTCCTTTTGTTTTTGGAAGCAGGATAAAGACTCCCTAGAATTCTGTCAATGCTTCAGATTTGTTGTTTACAGCTTGTTCAATAGGTCAGTAAAAAAACGGTTTAAATTAACCGGGTACCATTGTTTTTGTTGTAGGAGTAATCCAGAGTGACGGTTTGTCCTGCCATAGATGTTGGTATGTGAATGAATCTAAGCCCAAGAGGTAAGATGATGTGTGTGGTAGCACAGAATGTGGCAATCCATGCAATGGTATGTGTATAGAATGTAAATTCAGTGTTTTTTCATTATTTTGTGAAGTGCTCAAACGTTCTGAGTCCTGAGGAGACTCCATAAAGAGACATGGGTTCGAAATGCTTCAACAGTAGTTTCACCGAACAAGTGCATTTAAAAAAACTACTGTCAGAGCTCAGTGATACAATTGGTTGTAATGCTACATGAGCAGTAAATTCTCCCTGAGTTCTCTATAGGCACTGTTTGGTAACAGCCCATTGAGTTAGGAGCTATGAATAGAAATAAAAACTAACTAAGCTCCTAAAGGGCAAGAAAAAAGTCAGAACATGGGCACAATTTTCTGAGTACCATATTTTTGTGCGATTCACATAGTTGTTTATGTTTTTGTCTTATATGGATTGTATTGATTATGTACATTCATGATCATGTTGATAATGTTCATGCTGCATATGTATAAATATGAGAAATGGTTTCATATTTCATCTAATTGATTATGTAAGTAATTATCAAAATAATTGTTCAAATAAATGGTGATCACAGTGATTCAGTTGTGTGATCACGGATATAAGTGAGTTTGTGAGTGTGTGTCAGTACTGGCAATTGTGGTGTTGTTTGTGACGTTTCACACCTTGGCAGAAAAAGGAAGAAGGCTTGATGCAAGTGGTAGCAACAGACTTCTTCTCCTCGCTGGCCACTTTCATGACAGGAACTTGTTACTTATGTGTCATCTTCTTCACTTCTTGTGCAGTAGCACTTAGCAGAGACATCTCTAGGCTCCGGGTCAGATAAGTCACAGACATTTCCCTGCCTCAGTCTTCTCAGTCTCATCCACCTACATGCAATGAAATAAAAAGACAGTCAAACATGACCATTCTAATCGCTTCAATACAAGTCAATAACAATAATATACCCATGTGTAAGCTAATTGTTTTATTAAACCGGGGACTGCTTAGACAGAAATCACTGAAAGCAAAATAATAAATACTCAGGCCCAGATTTCTAAAGCTTTTGCATCGGGTTTGTGTTACTTTTTAATGCAGACCCAAAACAAAATCCTTTTGGGACTTACAAACCAATGCAAATTGTTATTTGTGTTGGTTTGTAAGAAAAAGTAACACAAACCAGCTCAAAGCGCTGCTTTGCGTTACTCTGCGTCCAGGGGCGTTCCATGGGGTGGTTCATGGGCGTTCCTGTGCAGCCACCCAAGGATTTCAAATCAAAACCCTCTCTGCTACCAGTAGGAGACAGGGTTTTGTGCCAAAAATTAATGCGACTTGACAATAGGCGTAAAAAAGGAGAAAAATCTTTAGTTTGCTTCATGTTTTCCACTTTGCATGTGTGCTGCACTGGACAGCACACATGCAAAGTAGGAAAAGTTTAAAGTTACTCTAAGCATAACATTTTGTACTGGAAGGATACTCTTCCAGTACAAAACGTATGCTAGACTCACACACCACCTTTGCACTATGGTGCAAAGGTGTGTGCGTAGTGCTCAGCAGCCTGATTGTGCGTAGTATGAGGGAGAGAGGAGGGTAGGGTCATATCTCTGTAGATATGATGCTTTCCTTCTCTCTCCCTGTCACGCAACACAGCACAGCAACTTTGGGTGATGAGCTTCGTTATCTGACAGGTTTGTAAATCTGGGCCCTAGAGCCCCCCCAGAGCCCAGGGGACACATACCCATGGGAGTCTGGCAAAAATAAATTCAATTAATTAAAAACTAATTACAAATAAGATAATCATGACCCAAGGAGTACAATCCACTCTGGCAGAACATGAGGAAATAAACCTACAAAATGGCAAATAAATGCCTGGAACTTTAATGGAGTCACTCGGAGGCTATCAAAATTGAATAAATGCATTAAAAATAATAATAACTATGGTCCGGTGGCAAAATTCATGCAGTAGAACATGTGAAAAATAAACTAAAAAAAGAATAGGACATAAATAACTGTTGTCCCTCCAGTGCCCATGAGATCTCTATAGGAGCCTGAGTGGATTTGGCTAAAATAAACTAAATTATAAAAAATGGTTATATCCATGGCCTACAAACTATTAGAACCAGTCAATAAGCACAGTATAATAACCAGAAATATATTTGTTAAAAAAGGAAACATTTGCAAACATATATGTAGGATCCTAGAGGACCACAATACAATCCTAGAAGAAGGTGTTTGAAAGTAGCATAAAAATGGCTAACAATCAATGATCAGAAACTCATACTGGTTTCACCAAATGGTGGATACCAAAATTAAGGGGTACAACATTTCTACTGACAGGTATTGTGAAAGGGGTAATGTCAAAAATATAATCAAAGATGAACCGTCTGACCTCTATTTCTTTATTGTAAATCAACGCTTAGGGCCTGATTACGGCTTTAGCGGTGCGGTGCCGGGTCCGCCCGCCGCCGCACCACCAAAGCTGTGGTCAGACTGCCCACCAGATTAGGAGTTTCCTCCTGTCTGACGGGCATTGTTTTTGACGTTCCCAAGGCGGTGCCCTGAAAATGGGCAGCGCAATGGGAACGCCAAAAACAGTTCCTGCACAACAAGGACTGAAAAGTCCATACGGTGCAGCAACTGGTGTGTGTGCATGCACACGGGGGGCACATATTGTGCCACATTGTGTGCATCCACATACGGAGGAGGCACAGGGGGCCCTGCAGGGACCCTTTTGTTTCCTCTCTGCCACGGTGTTCATGGAGTAAAACCTCCATGACACCGTCTGCAGAGAGGAAACTCGTATTATGCTTGGTGGGACCGCTGTGGTCCTGCCAAGCATATTGCAGCTTCCTGATCGCCGCAACACTGCCAGGGAACGGCGATTCCCTAGCAGCTGTGGTGGTCCTGACTGCCCGAATCATAATAGGGCAGTCGGGAGACCGCCACCACCATGCCCCCACAAGTCTGGAGGTCCGTGGACCGCCAGACTCATAACCCTGCCCTTAATGATATACCCAGGGTGGGAACCAATTATTAACATAATAGCAATCTGATTATAGTGATTTACTTTTATCCTTTCTTTATGTCAACATAGTCATTAACGCAAAAATACACGAAGTTCATCGATTAATCAATTTACAAAATTATATATCACTTATTGTGCAACATTAATACTCTATACTAAGTAACATTTTCAGTTCTCTTTAAAAAAAAATTTTTTTTGCAGTAAACTATATATACCACACGCACACAACCCTCCTCATCAGTCATACTAGTGCATAATACCTTAATAAAAAACAAAACCACTAGGAAATCAAGAGATGTTTTGAAATAGATCCCCTCTATTCAAAACACACGGAATGGTCACTGCTGTTCTCTTTCAGAGGGCTTGTCCAAAGCGTCAAACAGCATAAAAGTGACCACTTTCATTAGGACATACAAACATTATCTCGTTTACCAAAAGCCGGAGGAGGTAACCTACAATATAAATAAAAAATTAAGAAATATACTGATGAATACCCACCATGAGAAATACTTCAAAAACTTTATACCAAGCAATGATTCAAAGACAATACAACCCTTGAGTGTAACAGCAGATCACTAATCACATGTTATTCATGCATGCTTCTTCTATAGACTTAACAGAATACAGAGGCATCAATTTGTGTATACTTACTAATACATACACCTTTATTTCAAACATTTTTTAAAAACTTAATAGTTGAAGGAAACCATACAATTGTCCTATGAATCCATGGATGGGAGCTACCAAAGTATGGTCAGAAACCAACACCAGTGCATTGTATAGTGATTAATATTATCACCAGTGCCATAATTTTACAACAACCTCTTGATCAATTGTGATGAACTAAATAATTCAGAATAAGCTCTCCAGTATTATCAGTATTCTCCAACACTCCAGTATTGGTACATTAAAAAAAAAAAAACAAGTAGCCTGTAGTTCACGACAATGGTCATCCAGCTTGTTTAAAGAGTAATGGTGGATAGGAAAGGGCTTCCCAAGGCAGGTGACATGGAGAGCAAGAACAAAATGGATGCCTTTGAGGCGCACACTGGTTTCACAAAATAGTGGATGAGCATATGGCAAGGAAGGAGAAGGCATGGAGAATAAAGACAAAATGCTTACGTATACGACACACACTGGTTTCACATAATGGTGAACATGTCAAGGAAGAGAGAGGCACTGAGGACAAGCAGAACATAGCCACCTATTAGACACTGAGTTTTCAAAATGGTGGATGAACACATAGAAAGGAAGGAGGGCATAGAGAACATGGCTGGCTGCCCGGAGCCCTTCCCTCCCATCTCTACAAACAAACACATGCAGCATTGCAGGGAATGCTTGCCCAAACAAATATATCCAAAATGTGCCTCCACCTATCCACGGGCCTATAAACCACCTATAATGCATTATTGGGAATGTAAAATGTAACCAAGATAAAAAATAACAGTAGCACTACAAGGTGAACACTGGCAAACACAAAATAAATGTTTGAAGTGCCCTAAACACAAAGAAAATGGTGGGCAAGCAGATTTTGAATAAGGGAGCTGAGAAGTAAGGAAAATGTCTGGCTACATTTTCCATTCTCCTGGAGTCACGCCACGCCACCCCAAGAAACAGGTACATACTGACAGGAATAACCTAAATTTAGTATGGATTCCAGGCCATCAACAAGCCCCTAAAATATTTCTGGCACAGCACTAGTAAGAATATGAAAAATCCAATAAAAACACAAAACCAACCTTCAGCAGCCTAGGCATCAAACAGTAAAAACAAAACTAGGCAAAAACACAAGGAAAAGGGGTAAAAAAAAGAATATATATAATCCCATGCCTCCACCATTCCAAAATGTTCATTGTCCTTAAACTCTTATTGGTGTAATCTCGGGCATCACACGTCACATCCTTAACGCAAAATTCTAGACGTTATGTAAGATTATGCTACAGTAAATAAAATTTCGCTCGGGCTTACTTAGCAGTTGCTGCTGCACTACAGAATAGTAAAGATACAGTCAAACATATAACATATTCTAACAGTCCAGCCAGCCCTAATTGCCAACCTCAGCACATAAGCAGTACCGGATGTTGTAGTTCATCTACCAATGTTAGCTTGTGAATAGAGATGGGTAAATTTATGCAGAAAAAGCGAAATGTGGGAGTTTGACCCATTTTGTTTTCTCACCCACGATGTGGAGTTGAGCCTGACCCACTGCTTTGTAAGTGAAATTAAAAACTAAAAGGTACAGTTGCCTTTTCATGCACTGCGAGGGTCAGGGTAATGCACTCACCTTAATGCTACACCTTTTCAGGTGAGTGCACTGCCTGAACCCCTGACAGTGCACTTCAAAGCAACTTCCCCAGCAGGGAAATAAGTCTGTGTGCAGAGCCTGGCTGGCACAGGGTCCTCCTGGCATGCAGGCACCACACTAAGGCTCCCCTGCTGGAAAAGTTTCTTTGAATGACTCTGTCAGTGGGCGGCCAAATTTTCATACTTGTAATAGTGTGATGCTTAGTAGTTTTGGTGGTACTGTCATTGGCAGCGCTGGCAGGGGCAATGGGTGGTGCCAACTGCAGTCATCTGCTACCGAGTGCCTTCACACTTATATTTTTTTTACAAATTAAGCATCGGGCAACCCTTTCCAGTGGCCACAGAGCCACCAAGGGAAAAAACCTCTCCGAACAACTGGTGCCTTCCAGAATGATCTCCCAAGAAGGAAAAAAACCTTCTGATGACATTAGTGGGACTGAAGAAAGGAGTATGATAAACAGGATACCAGGAGGATTGGAGAGCTGCAATTCAGAAGTACCAGAAGAGGCTGAACAGGATTAACTTGAATAGATGGAAGCAGATAGGGTTGGAGTGGAAGGAGCGAGGAACGTGATGAAAGATCTCCAAAAGCGGTGCATCGCACCTTCTTCTGTGCCGCTGCTGCTTAAATACCGTCCAGACTGGAAGCTATCCCAAGATCCTCTCCATCGTCATTTGGATTGGGATGACTTAAAGGAAGGCCTAGGGTACATCCATCTTGGATACGTTCCTAGAAAGGACTCTCCATCACTTCCTGCAAGGAATGCTGGGAAGAAGAAGGAGACATGGATGTCAAACAACCACAGAAGAGAGGTAGGAATTCTGGGCCTGAAACACGAACGCTGGTAGCTGTCATGCTGGAGGGAAGCATGTTCTGTAACAAGTGAAAAACAGTAGCGCAGCAAGCTCCGGTGCAGAGGGTGAGTCCCGATAGGCAGGGCTTTAAGTGGGAAAAAAAAACTGGGGGTGCTCTAAAAGGGGCGTGGCAAATCTCTTCAAGGGGTGTGGCCTATCCGAGTAGGGGCGTGGTCTAAATCAAAATAACTAGCATTGTGTGCTTAAGAAAATCATGAAGTCGCATCCAGCAAAGGATAATAAAATAGGCAAAAACATATATTTATTAAGTATAAGCCATAAAAATACCAAACACTTTAAAAAACATGTAAAAATTATTTACATTACTTAGAAATCTATTGCAGGATTCCCCAAAACCCTTGAAGATATTCACTGTCTATTTTGCTGGGGTTTCTCGGCGGAGTCAGAGGTGTGGCAGAAAGAGCAAAATATCCCAATTTTTAGTATTTGTTTCCCATTTCACTAACCAGTTACAGCTTATTACGTTATTTAATTTAACCAATGGATACACATGTTTATTTAAGGTTTATTATGAGTTATTGACATTAAAATACATTCACAAAGTGGGATACGTTTCCAATCACAGAATGTCCCAAATATCCTTAAAAGTGGAATCGCAAGCCATTTGTCTCCCAGCCATGGAGTTTCTGTCATCAGCACTACCCCACCCTTTTTCCACAAGAGCAGTTCAATCATGAATGGCAAAATATCCTAGTTTGTAAATTTTTTCCACATAATTATGGCTCTGCCATATTTGCCACATAATACATCATCTGCTGCATAATCTGACGATTTTAACTAATAAATTGTTTATAGCTCAAACAAAAAAATGTGACTTGTGTTGCTGCAAAGTAGATGGCCCATTGCAAAGGTTGACTGGTCAACTTTCTCACTGCTGCACTTGTATGTTCCACTGGTACTAATAAGGAAAAATCTTTGCGGATACTGTTAGCATGTGTAAAAATGTCAAAATAATAAAGTATCAGAAAATTTACAGCACCACTAATAGCAGTATAGGGTGTCAGAGCACTTTACATCACATATGATTGCTTATCTCAGTGTAATATATGTGTGTAAATCACTGTATAGGAAATGTTACGTAAGACAAAGGACTATAAGGTGTAGGAGTCACATGACAACCATACTAGTAGGCAGCATGGTTTAATAGTGATTGGTCTGGAGAAACACAAACTCAGAATTTAAAACGTAATACCATGGTTGGGGGTTCTCTTTAATAATCAGAATTGATTTCTACCCAAATGAACCCTTTTTTGCAACATTAGGATAATCAAAGACTGTGGAAAAAACATAATGCTCTAATTTATACCTTGCAGTTTGCATGCAGCTCTTACATGACAGTTAATAGCTCACTGTTCTATGTTAGGATTTTAACTTATTAACTGCAAGTAACAATAGGGTCTCTCAGACAAAAGCAGTAACCCACTGACCTATTTACATTATGTGCACTTTGTGATCTGCATGGTACATGTTCTTAGCAGTGGGCACATTAACCCTCTGCGCTTCCTTTCCATGAGTCAAAACGTCCACTAGACAAAACACCATCTCTCTCTACTAAGAACATTAATCCCTGGAGTTATCATGACATTTTTATTGTTGCCGAAAATTGTTGGAGGCCAGGAAGGAGACAGCAAGTGCTTTTAAAACCATATTATACTTGCAAACACGACGCCCCCACCTGAAGTCAGTGCCACCCGCGGTCCGTGCAGGTAACAGTGGTGGGGCCGGGTAAGGGGGTTTCAAGGGATGATGCTGAAGGAAAATTAATTATTTAATTTTCCTCTGCATCGTCCTCGAAATCCCCTTACCCGGCCCCTCTGCCCCACCGCTGTTACCTGCATGGACCGCGGGTGGTCAGCACCTGGTGCGGTCGCACTGCCCTAGAGCCACCCTCCTCAAGGGTCCTGTGACCTCAGTGACAGAGTCACTGTCACTCTATGGTGTGCTGCTTCATAGGCCTGCCTGCAAGACTGAAGGTGAACTTCAGAATGGATTGGAGCGGACAGGCCTTCAAGGTTAACCCACACTTGCCACTGCTAGGGTCCCCTGCTGGTGCTAAGACACCAGGGCTTTTAAGATCTTGCGGGGCCTTCTAAGGTCTAGCATGGAAATGTGCTCCCTCAGGGGAGTGGTCTGGTGGACTGGTCATGTAGGCTGAACCTGGTTCTCCAGTTCCAAATTCAGCAGCTCTGACCATAGTGCCTCATCCTCTCCCCCACTGAACACCATACTGCCCCGCTGAGAGAAAGTTGCACTGCACTGACCCGCTATAAACACCTGGATGTGACTCAATTCAAATTACGCACTAGACAAGAGCAATATGCTGCCTGAAAAAAATTAACAACATCCTAGAAAAAGCAAACACTCATAGGGAATGCAAGATTAAGTAAAGCATGTGAAATGTAAGCAGGAACAACATGGTTACCTTTTTCTTTTTACACTCATTATTCAGAAATTAGTAAGTGCTTTTGCCTGAAAAGTTAAGGCCATGACTACAGGGCCCAGAAGGGACCCGTTTCAATGCCCATTGCTTATATCCTTACAAAACGTAAGCAGTATGGTTTAAAAAGACCACATTCGTGAACACACAGCCGCTGTACACATTTTGTTTTCCAATTCACCCATCAAGTAGGTATTTCAGTACCTCCAGGAATAGTGCACTTTCCCACCCAGGGAAAACAATGTTGTTCAAAGAGAGACGAGAAAACAAAAGTAGCGCCTCACTGGCAAACACTGTAAAGTGGCGCTAGTGTTCTGGTCACCCTACGCTAGTGTGTTTTGGTGTGAATAAATCAATCTGGCCACCTTGCAACCACTCTGTCTTGCTTTAGCTAGTTACTTTTCATATTTTGAATGTTTTAGCTCTCTCCACCCCGAGGCTGCACTTAGAAATTGAAAAAAGTCAGAATAAGAGGACGTTTCCAGCAAAAGTGTTTTTCTTTTTTGGATCCATTTCACTGGGGAGCAAATAAACGAAAGCAAGAAAGAGAAGGTAATACCTGTTTCTAAAAGTCTCGGTTTTCATCATCCCACGCTGGCACCACGACAACGTTCCTCCTGCGCATGAAAAGAGAAGGTCCCACGCTGGCACCACCACGACGTTGCTCCTGCGCTGAAAAAGAGAGGGAAATCCTGAAAGAAAAAGGGTTTCCCTTCCTCCAACAACGCTCACCTGGCATGACGTCATGCCGTCGTGCCGTGGACGTCATGCCGTGACCTCCACTACTCAGTGAGGAAAGTAAGCTCTCACTGCAGTCCAGAAAAAAGAAAAAAAAAGAAAGGACTACCTTTGCCAGCCGCGAAAATAGAGCCCGATAGAGACCCGTTTCGAGGGCCCCAAAAAAAAACTGCCGGTGCTCAGAACCGGACAGACCTTAAAGCCCTGCCGATAGGGGAAAACAAATCAAAATACAAGGTGATAAAATTACATTTATTGAAAAATCATTATTATTCGGTAGTGCTACCATAAAAGTGGCAATGTTAATAATTGTGGGAAATCTGTCTTTTCTGCGTGGTTATGCTGGATTTGTGGCCTTTGTGCTGGACCCTATATTTTTGCTGCCTTTAGAACTCTGCATTTTAACCCTGCCAACCAGTGGTAAACTGCCTGTGCTTCCTCTTTTAATATGGTTGAATTGGCAAACTGCTAATTGTTAAATTTAATTTCCCTATAAGTCCCTAGTATATGGTACAAAATGTATCCAGGACCTAGAAATCAAATCCCACTAGTGGACTACAGCACCTATTGTGCAATTCACTATGGTGGCAGTGCAAACATGGCTTCAGGCCTACCATTGTAGCTTGACTGTGACAGCGCAAAACATGCTCTGCGACCAGTCAAAGTAAACATTTTTTTGATAGGTAAAAAACTTTCTTTTAACTATTAGTAAGTCACCCTTATGTAGGCCTTGTGGCCCAAAAGGCAGGTTACATGGTATTTAAGAGTAGGACACGTAGACATTTAGGGCCTTATTATGATGGCGGTCAGTCAGACCGCCGACTGCTATTGCGGCAGTCAGGAGACCACCCGACAAGGAGTCGGCGGTCCAACCGTCGCATTACAATGTGACCACCGGGGGGCTGGTGGTCACAAAGTGCTCCAGGAAAAGGGCTGCAGCACAAGCTGCTGTATAAAGGAGCACTTGAGGGGGCAGAGCTTGCTCGCAACAGCGATGGCCGCCTAATTCAATAGCTCCGCGTGACCATTGCTCTATTCATCAATAATCCTACATCTGCAGTATTCTACCTGTCCGGAAACTCACCGCAACCTGCACCGGACTGCAGACGGGACGTCAAGAGCGGTCTCGGGACACCCCACGACCAGCGCGGAGCGAGCTACAGGGGTCGGCGGTGAGAGGCCTGCACCGGGGTCTGCAGCCGCGGTCTGGGGTTGGCGAGCCCTGCCGGGAGTAGAGCGGCCGCCTGGAAGTAACGCTGGTCTCGTCCTTATCGGAGCACCCTTGGAGGCCAGGCGCGGGGCGCCGGCCACCAGCGTTGCCTCCGAGGTGTGTACAAACAGCGCTGCATAGGTGTAATACCCCGGCGACATGGTCGAACAGCAGTGTGTTGTGCCGACGTCTGTTGTGAGGGAACGACCGCAGGCTATGTAGAAGACGCCATCTTGCCTTCCCATGAGAGCGGATTCTCCCCGCGGCGCCGAGGCGAGTGTCAGCCGCGGACCTGGACGGCTGCCTGCAAGCGGCGGCGGGGGAGAGTGGGGGCCCCCAGGATGCTAATCAATAACTGTGCGGGCAGAGGGAACGGCATAGCTGTGCCCATGGGTAGTGCTGGGAGCGACCCACGTGGGGGCATTGGGATGCCTTGCGTGATGGTGAGTGCGGCTGATGATACTTGAGACGGCTGGCATACTCTGAACTATCGCCGGCCGACTCATTGGCCATCTCATGGGCAGGCTTCCACGTTTTCAGCCTGGAGTGCATCTTAGTCATTTGGAGCCTGCTGTTGGGAACGTACTAGTTCCTCTTGCACGCGTGGCCTGAGTCTGCAAATGGTGGTGTCTGGCCCCATGGTGTTGCAGCCGAGTCTCCCACTGAGGTGCAGATCTTTCCAGCGACCGCTGCCAGCCAGGTATGGTGAGGTGACCCTGTGGGTGACGTATAGATCTGGGTGAACCCTGCTGTTGTGGTGTGACACGGCGGGAGTCTGCTGAGGGGGCGTATCGGCCCTAGCGGAGAGACACTTTGAGATTTACCTCGCCTTACGTGAAGTGACTACTAGGGGAGTTGGTGCTGGGGACTGGCCTGGCTTCGGCGGCTCCAGGCTGCTGGCGTAACACTATTCAAAGCATGGTCAGAACGTATATAAGAGTCACGGACAGTCAAGATCTCCCCCACAGGGTTTATACCCCTACCCCGCTTCTCCTTGGAAGGTCGACCTAAAAGAAGCTGAGTGCCTGGAGTCATTCTCGAGATGGGCAGGGTGGACAGGTCACAGCCTAAGCTCACCTTCGACCAAAAAAAGCCTAAGGGTAAAGACACCACTTCGGAAGAGGGGGACAACCCGTCAGACCCTTCTCACAAGGAAGCGGAAGGGGATATTCGGTCTATGCTGGTAGCGATGGAGAAAGGCCTTCAGAGTAGTCTGTCGACCCTGGGGACTAAAATTGACTCCCTCTCCTATAGAATGGACAGAATGTCAGAAAGAATTGATAAACACGCGGAGAGGCTAGACATGTCAGAACGCCGGATTACGGAGGTCGAAGAAGCGCAGACGGAGTTGGACACCGAGCGCAAGCAGATGGGAAGGGCGCTGCAGGTCCTTCAGGACAAATCGGAAGACCTGGAAGCACGGTCCCGTAGGAACAACTTACGTATTACGGGCCTTCCGTAGTCGACCCCGACAGGCAACATGGAGAAATTTATAGAAAAATTGCTAGTCACGCTTCTGGGCACTGAAACTTTTTCTCCTATCTTCGTGGTTGAAAGGGCGCATCGCTCTCTGGGACCACGACCTGTCCCTGGAGCCCCTCCTAGACCAATAATAGCGAAACTGCTTAATTATAGAGACAGGGATTTGGTGCTGAAGGCCGCGAGGGAGAAGCATACGCTGCAGTATGAAGGCTCGACTATCTCTTTGTACCCAGACTTCACGATTCGGGTACAGGAAGCCCGCAAGCAGTTTGCCCCCCTGAAGCGTCAACTACGAGACCTTCAATTGGACTATGCCATGTTGTATCCAGCGAGGTTACGCGTCAATCGACAGGGACAATCTCGCAGTTTTACAGACCCAAAATCACTGCAGAAGGCCTTAAAGGAATGGGCTAAGGAGAAAAGGAGCAGTCCGGAACGAAGCCTCTCCGAGGGGGCGGTCGGAGGTCAAGTGGAAGAACAGGACTGATTAAGGGACTACAGGAATCTCAGATAAGAGGGTCTTGTTGGGGTAGGGTTTGCTGAGGACTATGGGGCCTAAGGTTGGGGCATAGTTGTGGTACAATGCTTTTTCATGTGTAGAAGCTGGGGGTTGGCGCTGCGGCGTCTCTTTGAGCGAAATGCTCACACTCTGGGGTATTATGTTCATTATGCAACATAACAAGACAGATTAGGAATGCGTGGATGCTAGCGGACGAAAGGCGATGAACCTAACTGCAGATGTATTGTAGTGTTTGTATGGCACGCTAGGGCGGTACCTGGTTCGGTTTGGTTCTTTTTCCATTGAGTGGAGCAACATCCGCCCACGAGTGAATCACACTGCTCGGGAAGTTTTTTGGGGTGGGGAGGATTTGATTCATAATTACTAGACGCGCTACAACACATGACTGTTTGATGAAGCTGAGGGGGGGACTTTGTGTGTTTTTTCAACCAGGCACAGTTGGGGGATGCCTGATGTGGGAGGGGGGCGGAAGGGTTGTGAGACTGCTGAATGGTATTTTTTATTGCACTATCACCAGGTGGAATGATGTTTGTTATGCATATTGCTTGTTACTATAGTCTGATGGGGATTACAGATCGCACATTCCCCCATGACTGACCTCACTGACACGGGTAGAAACACCCCTAATTGCATGATTAGGGCACTCACGTGGAACGTCAGAGGCCTTAACGATTATAGGAAATTACGGAAGGTCCTAGCCTACTTGGTAAGATTCAATGTGGAAGTGGAAGTGGCGTACTTGCAGGAGACTCACCTGCCTCGAGACAGCCCCATGCTACGTAGCAAGGGCTTACTTGGTAATGTACACGCAGCAGGTTTCACCACTCATGCGCGTGGGGTCCTTACGTGGGTCAACCCTAGATCTACGCTAAAATTAGGACCAATCTATACTGACCCGGAAGGGCGATACGTGATATCTAGGTGCAGGGGTAGGGGAGTGGAACTTCTACTGGTAAATGTCTATGGTCCGAACTATGACAACCCAGCTTTTTATACTTCCTTACTTGGGTTGGTCCGTGGGTGTGGTGAGGGCGAACAACTTTGGGGTGGGGACTTTAATATGGTGCTGAACCCACGGAATGATAGATCGGTGGGGCCTGACAGGCTACTTACATCGCCAGCGCGAACAGTCGCAGATTTGTTGGTGCAGCTTGATTTATGCGATGTGTGGCGCAACAGGTTCCTGGACAAGGGGGGCTACACACATTACTCGGCGTACCATAACCATGGCCAGGCAAGTCAACGCAGTCTCATCCTCCTGCTTCAACACCCTCCGCATGCTTCGCAAGATCTACAGGTGGATCCCGACAGACACAAGAAGAACAGTCACCCAGGCCCTCGTCAGTAGCAGACTTGACTATGGGAACGCCCTCTACGCAGGAGCCCCGGCCAAGCTCATCAAGCGACTGCAACGCATACAAAACGCCTCCGCATGCCTGATCCTCGATGTACCACGCCACAGCCACATCACCCCCCACCTGAGGAACCTGCACTGGCTCCCCGTCGACAGGAGAATCTCCTTCAAACTCCTCATCCACGCACACAAGGCACTCCACAAGACTGGCCCAGCCTACCTCAACAGACGACTCCTCTTCTACGTCCCCAACCGCCAACTCCACTCCGCCGACCTCTCCTCGCCACCGTCCCTCGCATTCGAAGAACTACCACCGGCGGCAGATCCTTCTCCCACCTCGCCGCCAAGACCTGGAACACCCTTCCACTAAGCCTACGACAGACTCAAGACCTGCTGACCTTCAGGAGGCTACTCAAGACCTGGTTGTTCGACCAGTAGCAGCACCCCCTTTTTTTCTCCCCAGCGCCTTGAGACCCTCGCGGGTAAGTAGCGCGCTTTACAAATTCTGTGATTGATTGATTGATTGATTGATAACCTACACACACGAATAGATTATTGGTTTGCTGCTAGTCGGCTCTATGACCGTGTTCGGCACTGTGAGGTACACACCCGCACAATGTCGGACCATGCCCCACTGCTGATAGTGTTTGACACCCCACAGAAATCCATACCCCCTTCTCATGGAGATTTCCACCCTACTCGCTACTAGACGCAGGGTTCAAGGAAGAATTGGTGGAGGCAATTGAAAGATTTTTCACTACCAATATAGGTTCAGTTGACAGCTTTCAGGTAATTTGGGAAACATTTAAAGTCTACATCCGCGGTATCACGATGGCCAAGCACGCTGGGGTCCTGAGATTGATCCGTAAAAGGCTGTCAGGTTTAGAGAGCTCACTGAAGACATTAGAGAACCGTCTCCAGGCAGGTACCGATGATGAGCTTACTTCCGAGTTTAAAACGCAGCTGGAAGAATATCATGACACAGCAGATGCGGAAATTAAACACCTGGGTAAATATGCCACCGCGCGCACGTACACGGAAGGGGAGAGGCCGGGGTCCGTTTTAGCACAGCTTCTCAAAAAGAGGCGGGAGAAGACGATAGTTACGGAAATAACATCGGAAGAAGGAGATGCGCTGGTAGACGAAACGGCAATTGCGGGGAGGTTCCGAAGATACTACTCCGAGCTCTATTCGACTCGCAGCAACGGTTCTGAGGCGGAGATATTAGATTACTTATCGTACATCAAGCTCCCATGGTTAACTAATACACACCGTGAATTTCTTATGAGACCTGTGGAAAAGGACGAAATTCTTCTCGCGTTATCGAGGATGAAGTCGAGGAGCGCCCCGTGGGTCAATGGCCTGACGGTAGCCTTTTATAAGGCATTTTTGGATTTATTGCTTCCACATCTAGTCACACTTTTTGATGATATTTGCGATATGGGTACTATGCTACCATCAATGAACGAAGCCATAATTGTGGCTATTTTGAAACCTGGCAAACCACCGACTGAGTGCCCCTCATATCGCCCGCTTTCTTTGCTTAATGTAGATACCAAAATATTCGCAACGATTTTAGCCACACGTCTGGTCCCACTCGTCCCGTTGTTGGTAGCTCCGGAGCAAGCTGGTTTTGTCCCGAGTAGGAACTTAACCTATAATTTGCAGTCAGTGTTCGGGGCAGTGCAACACACTAAACCTGATATGCAGGCGGTGGCTGTATTCCTCGATATGGAAAAAGCTTTTGATTCGGTGGAGCGGTCGTTTTTGAGACAAGTTCTACAGCGGATGGGGGTGGGGGCAGTCTTTTTGCAGCTGATAGGGATTTTATACAATGCGCCCACTGCTAGAATAAAAATCGGTAATCTTGTGATGGACCCTATTCGCATCACCAGAGGCACGCGTCAAGGCTGCCCATTATCTCCCATATTATATGCTTTAGTTGCTGAACCCTTGGCATGCGCACTTCGTGAATATCACAGATTTAAAGGTATAAGATTCCCTCATTACGAGTTGATCCTCTCTACTTACGCTGATGACACCTTATTATATGTCCGGGACCCAGAAAGACATCTCTCTTCTGTGCTGCGGGAGGTGGTGCGCTTCGGGTCGGTGTCGGGGCTTAGGGTCAATTGGTCAAAATCCGTGATATTTCCCCTTACGCCTGTCACAGTTCCGTTCGAGCCCGACTATCCATTACAGTGGACAACGGACTCAGTGCAATACCTTGGGATTAAAATCCATACGGACTCAGACGTGGTGTACAAAGAAAATGATGGAGTGGCTATTGATAAGCTGGAGGACGACGTTGAGGGGTGGATTCGTCTGCCGCTATCTTTGCTGGGCAGAATCTCCATTATGAAGATGGTTGTACTCCCCCGTTTTTTGTTTCTTTTTCACAATATACATCTGGTCCTCCCTGGCTCTTTCTTCCG
Organism: Calotriton arnoldi; assembly: GCA_963921515.1. Taxonomy (NCBI): domain Eukaryota; kingdom Metazoa; phylum Chordata; class Amphibia; order Caudata; family Salamandridae; genus Calotriton; species Calotriton arnoldi. The sequence goes on from CAWUFW010004759.1 coordinate 555,835, forward strand.
CCGTCTTAAATCCCTGCTGATTAAACTAGCTTGGGCGGGTAAACAGGCGTGGGTCAGATGGGAAGTACTGACGTCGCCATACCATATGGGAGGGCTGGGTGCGCCGGACCTGGAGCTTTATTATAGAGCTGCCCAGTGTGCCCATGTCTTCTATTGGATGCACGGATTGCCGGACACCCCACATCTATTCATAGAGAGAATGGTGGCCTCCCCTCAGCCCTTGCCGGCCTTAATTTTCTCACCACCAGATCGCAGAACAGGGATACTGGACTCGGTGAATGCCACAACACATGCTTGGCACCAACTCCTGAAATTGCAGGCGGGAGCCATATTATAGTCTCCTCATGCACTCTTGGAATGGTGCCTTTGGCTGCCCCCCTGCAGGGAAAAAGGGGTTATAAGGGCGCTTAATGCCATAGGAGTTCGGTCTGTCGGGATTTACTTACGGGGGGTATTGCGAAGGTATGGGATGAGCTAGTTCCGGAAGATGCGGCTGCTACTTACCTCACTAAATTTCAGTTTCACAGAACATGACAGGCATTGCTGCACATCCTGGGTGGTGACTTGGCGGAACCGCCTGATTTACCAGCATTATCCTATATTATTAAGGCTGCGTCTCCACATCGGATGGTTTCGCGGTTATATAAACTATCCATGGATTACAGGGAGAATCATTATACTAAAGCCCGATTAGAGTGTCAGAGAGATCTGGGCAGGGAGGTTGATGATACAATGTGGGCCTACTGCTGTGTTAGCACGAAGCGCATATCGTTAAATGGTAGACACAGACTCATACACTTTAAGTACCTTAATAGAGTTTACTACACCCCGGAAAGACTCTGTAGAGATGGACTGAGAGATGGGGCTGAATGTGATAGGTGCAGTGAACAGAGGGCTGACTTCATACACTTAGGGGTCGATTCCGATTCGGGTCGGAAGCGCACCTAACACTATCCGTCCGGAAAAAAACCCAGCCGAATGCGTGTTTCCCGACCGATTCGAACGAGCAAGTACGATGCGAATAACAGCCCAGATTCCGAGCGAGCCGTACTCACCCATTTCAGCTCCTGTTCCCCGCCCGAGCCGGATCCGTAAACGCCGAATCAAGTCGCACGGAATCAAATACACAGCACCTTCCGGCCGGACTAGTACGATGCGCTCTCCGTACGCGCCGAACCCGTCGCTACGTCCGGCACGTCAGAGCATACGGGAGAGCTGCACATAAGCTCCGATTCGCGCCACAAGACGAACCACGGCTACGAGACGAACAAGCCAGCGACGAGTACGAGTCCAAGCCACGAGAAACACGAACGAGACGAACAAACCATGAATCCCATCGCGCAGGTCCTACCAATACTCTACATCTATTACCGGGACCGGTACGGACGCGTACGGCGCAGACGGTAAGTCAAACACCCACAACACAAACAAACGACACGTACCCGAAATATGTCACACACACATAGGGATGCAGAAATGACGTACACTAGCAACAGCAGAACCATAGGGGCGGGATGGCTACCACCAATGCCATTCACACCCATAGGGGGCTGGATGCCTACCACTACCACCACCCCTACTCATGGGGGCCTGGATGCCTGTCACTACTACCATCCCCACTCAAAGGGGGATGGATGCCTACCACTACCACCACCCCTACTCATGTGGGCCTGGATGCCTACCACTACCACCACAACTACTCAGGGGGGCCTGGATGCCTGTCACTACTACCATCCCCACTCATAGGGGGATGGATGCCTACCACTACCACCACCCCTACTCATGGGGGCCTGGATGCCTACCACTACCACCTCCCCTACTCAGGGGGGCCTGGATGCCTACCACTACCACCACCCTTACTCATGTGGGCCTGGATGCCTACCACTACCACCACCCCTACTCAGGGGGGCCTGGATGCCTGTCACTACTACCATCCCCACTCATAGGGGGATGGATGCCTACCACTACCACCACCCCAACTCATGGGGGCCTGGATGCCTACCACTATCACCACCCCTACTCAGGGGGCCTGGATGCCTATCACTACTACCATCCCCACTCATGGGGGATGGATGCCTACCACTACCACCACCCCTACTCATGGGGGCCTGGATGCCTACCACTACCACCACCCCTACTCATGTGGGCCTGGATGCCTACCACTACCACCACCCCTACTCAGGGGGGTCTGGATGCCTGTCACTACTACCATCCCCACTCATAGGGGGATGGATGCCTACCACTACCACCATCCCTACTCATGGGGGCCTGGATGCCTACCACTACCACCACCCCTACTCATGTGGGCCTGGATGCCTACCACTACCACCACCCCTACTCATGGGTGCCTTGATGCCTGTCACTACTACCATCCCCACTCATAGGGGGATGGATGCATACCACTACCACCACCCCTACTCATGGGGGCCTGGATGCCTACCACTACCACCACCCCTACTCAGGGGGGCCTGGATGCCTACCACTACCACCACCCCATCTCATGTGGGCCTGGATGCCTACCACTACCACCACCCCTACTCAGGGGGCCTGGATGCCTACCACTACCACCACCCCTACTCATGTGGGCCTGGATGCCTACCACTACCACCACCCCTACTCAGGGGGCCTGGATGCCTGTCACTACTACCATCCCCACTCATAGGGGGATGGATGCCTACCAGTACCACCACCCCAACTCATGGGGGCCTGGATGCCTACCACTATCACCACCCCTACTCATGGGGGCCTGAATGCCTACCACTACCACCACCCCTACTCAGGGGGCCTGGATGCCTGTCACTACTACCATCCCCACTCATAGGGGATGGATGCCCACCACTACCACCACCCCTACTCATGTGGGCCTGGATGCCTACCACTACCACCACCCCTACTCAGGGGGCCTGGATGCCTGTCACTACTACCATCCACACTCATAGGGGGATGGATGCCTACCACTACCACCACCCCTACTCATGGGGGCCTGGATGCCTACCACTACCACCACCCCTACTCAGGGGGCCTGGATGCCTACCACTACCACCACCCCTACTCAGGGGGCCTGGATGCCTGTCACTACTACCATCCCCACTCATAGGGGGATGGATGCCTACCACTACCACCACCCCTACTCATGGGGGCCTGGATGCCTACCACTACCACCACCCGTACTCAGGGGGCCTGGATGCCTACCACTACCACCACCCCTACTCATGTGGGCCTGGATGCCTACCACTACCACCACCCCTACTCAGGGGGCCTGGATGCCTGTCACTACTACCATCCCCACTCATAGGGGGATGGATGCCTACCACTACCACCACCCCAACTCATGGGGGCCTGGATGCATACCACTTCCACCACCCCTACTCAGGGGGGCCTGGATGCCTGTCACTACTACCATCCCCACTCATAGGGGGATGGATGCCCACCACTACCACCACCCCTACTCATGGGGGCCTGGATGCCTACCACTTCCACCACCCCTACTCATGTGGGCCTGGATGCCCACCACTACCACCACCCCTACTCAGGGGGGCCTGGATGCCTGTCACTACTACCATCCCCACTCATAGGGGGATGGATGCCTACCACTACCACCACCCCTACTCATGGGGGCCTGGATGCCTACCACTTCCACCACCCCTACTCAGGGGGCCTGGATGCCTACCACTACCACCACCCCTACTCATGTGGGCCTGGATGCCTACCACTACCACCACCCCTACTCAGGGGGCCTGGATGCCTGTCACTACTACCATCCCCACTCATAGGGGGATGGATGCCTACCACAACCACCACCCCAACTCATGGGGGCCTGAATGCCTACCACTACCACCACCCCTACTCATGGGGGCCTGGATGCCTACCACTACCACCACCCCTACTCAGGGGGGCCTGGATGCCTGTCACTACTACCATCCCCACTCATAGGGGGATGGATGCCTACCACTACCACCACACCTACTCATGGGAGCCTGGATGCCTACCACTACCACCACCCCTACTCATGTGGGCCTGGATGCCTACCACTACCACCACCCCTACTCAGGGGGGCCTGGATGCCTGTCACTACTACCATCCCAACTCATAGGGGGATGGATGCCTACCACTACCACCACCCCTACTCATGGGGGCCTGGATGCCTACCACTACCACCACCCCTACTCAGGGGGCCTGGATGCCTACCACTACCACCACCCCTACTCATGTGGGCCTGGATACCTACCACTACCACCACCCCAACTCAAGGGGGCCTGGATGCCTACCACTACCACCACCCCTACTCATGTGGGCCTGGATGCCTACCACTACCACCACCCCTACTCAGGGGGGCCTGGATGCCTACCACTACCACCACCACTACTCAGGGGGGCCTGGATGCCTACCACTACCACCACCCGTACTCAAGTGGGCCTGGATGCCTACCACTACCACCACCCCTACTCAGGGGGGCATGGATGCCTGTCACTATTACCATCCCCACTCATCGGGGGATGGATGCCTACCACTACCACCACCCCAACTCATGGGGGCCTGGATGCCTACCACTACCACCAACCCTACTCATGGGGGCCTGGATGCCTACCACTACCACCACCCCTACTCAGGGGGGCCTGGATGCCTGTCACTACTACCATCCCTACTCTGGGGGGCCTGGATGCCTACCACTACCACCACCCCTAATCATGTGGGCCTGGATGCCTGTCACTACTACCATCCCCACTCATAGGGGGATGGATGCCTACCACTACCACCACCCCTACTCATGGGGGCCTGGATGCCTACCACTACCACCACCCCTACTCAGGGGGGCCTGGATGCCTACCACTACCACCACCCCTACTCATGTGGGCCTGGATGCCTACCACTTCCACCACCCCTACTCAGGGGGGCCTGGATGCCTGTCACTACTACCATCCCCACTCAGGGGGGCCTGGATGCCTGTCACTATTACCATCCCCACTCATCGGGGGATGGATGCCTACCACTACCACCACCCCAACTCATGGGGGCCTGGATGCCTACCACTACCACCACCCCTACTCATGGGGGCCTGGATGCCTACCACTATCACCACCCCTACTCAGGGGGGCCTGGATGCCTGTCACTACTACCATCCCCACTCATAGGGGGATGGATGCCCACCACTACCACCACCCCTACTCATGGGGGCCTGGATGCCTACCACTACCACCACCCCTACTCATGTGGGCCTGGATGCCTACCACTACCACCACCCCTACTCAGGGGGCCTGGATGCCTGTCACTACTACCATCCCCACTCATAGGGGGATGGATGCCTACCACTACCACCACCCCTACTCATGGGGGCCTGGATGCCTACCACTACCACCACCCCTACTCAGGGGGCCTGGATGCCTACCACTACCACCACCCCTACTCATGTGGGCCTGGATGCCTACCACTACCACCACCCCTACTCAGGGGGGCCTGGATGCCTGTCACTACTACAATCCCCACTCATAGGGGAATGAATGCCTACCACTACCACCACCCCAACTCATGGGGGCCTGGATGCCTACCACTACCACCACCCCTACTCAGGGGGGCCTGGATGCCTGTCACTACTACCATCCCCACTCATAGGGGGATGGATGCCTACCACTACCACCACCCCTACTCATGGGGGCCAGGATGCCTACCACTACCACCACCCCTACTCATGTGGGCCTGGATGCCTACCACTACCACCACCCCTACTCAGGGGGGCCTGGATGCCTGTCACTACTACCATCCCCACTCATAGGGGGATGGATGCCTACCACTACCACCACCCCTACTCATGGGGGCCTGGATGCCTACCACTACCACCACCCCTACTCAGGGGGCCTGGATGCCCTACCACTACCACCACCCCTACTCATGTGGGCCTGGATGCCTACCACTACCACCACCCCTACTCAGGGGGCCTGGATGCCTACCACTACCACCACCCCTACTCATGTGGGCCTGGATGCCTACCACTACCACCACCCCTACTCAGGGGGCCTGGATGCCTACCACTACCACCACCCCTACTCAGGGGGCCTGGATGCCTACCACTACCACCACCCCAACTCATGTGGGCCTGGATGCCTACCACTACCACCACCCCTACTCAGGGGGGCCTGGATGCTTGTCACTATTACCATCCCCACTCATCGGGGGATGGATGCCTACCACTACCACCTCCCCAACTCATGGGGGCCTGGATGCCTACCACTACCACCACCCCTACTCATGGGGGCCTGGATGCCTACCACTACCACCACCCCTACTCAGGGGGGCCTGGATGCCTGTCACTACTACCATCCCCACTCATAGGGGGATGGATGCCCACCACTACCACCACCCCTACTCATGGGGGCCTTGATTCCTACTACTACCACCACCCCTACTCATGTGGGCCTGGATGCCTACCACTCCTACTCATGTGGGCCTGGATGCCTACCACTACCACCACCCCTACTCATAGGGGGATGGATGCCTACCACTACCACCACCCCTACTCATGGGGGCCTGGATGCCTACCACTACCACCACCCCTACTCAGGGGGGCCTGGATGCCTACCACTACCACCACCCCTACTCATGTGGGCCTGGATGCCTACCACTACCACCACCCCTACTCAGGGGGGCCTGGATGCCTGTCACTACTACCATCCCCACTCATAGGTGGATGGATGCCTACCACTACCACCACCCCAACTCATGGGGGCCTGGATGCCTACCACTACCACCACCCCTACTCATGGGGGCCTGGATGCCTACCACTACCACCACCCCTACTCAGGGGGGCCTGGATGCCTGTCACTACTACCATCCCAACTCATAGGGGGATGGATGCCTACCACTACCACCACCCCTACTCATGGGGGCCTGGATGCCTACCACTACCACCACCCCTACTCAGGGGGGCCTGGATGCCTACCACTACCACCACCCATACTCATGTGGGCCTGGATACCTACCACTACCACCACCCCTACTCAGGGGGGCCTGGATGCCTACCACTACCACCACCCCTACTCATGTGGGCCTGGATGCCTACCACTACCACCACCCCTACTCAGGGGGGCCTGGATGCCTACCACTACCACCACAACTACTCAGGGGGGCCTGGATGCCTACCACTACCACCACCCCTACTCATGTGGGCCTGGATGCCTACCACTACCACCACCCCAACTCATGGGGGCCTGGATGCCTACCACTACCACCAACCCTACTCATGGGGGCCTGGATGCCTACCACTACCACCACCCCTACTCAGGGGGGCCTGGATGCCTGTCACTACTACCATCCCTACTCAGGGGGGCCTGGATGCCTACCACTACCACCACCCCTACTCATGTGGGCCTGGATGCCTGTCACTACTACCATCCCCACTCATAGGGGGATGGATGCCTACCACTACCACCACCCCTACTCATGGGGGCCTGGATGCCTACCACTACCACCACCCCTACTCAGGGGGGCCTGGATGCCTACTACTACCACCACCCCTACTCATGTGGGCCTGGATGCCTACCACTACCACCACCCCTACTCAGGGGGGCCTGGATGCCTGTCACTACTACCATCCCCACTCATAGGGGGATGGATGCCTACCACTACCACCACCCCAACTCATGGGTTCCTGGATGCCTACCACTACCACCACCCCTACTCAGGGGGCCTGGATGCCTGTCACTACTACCATCCCCACTCATAGGGGGATGGATGCCCACCACTACCACCACCCCTACTCATGGGGGCCTGGATGCCTACCACTACCACCACCCCTACTCATGTGGGTCTGGATGCCTACCACTACCACCACCCCTACTCAGGGGGCCTGGATGCCTGTCACTACTACCATCCCCACTCATAGGGGGATGGATGCCTACCACTACCACCACCCCTACTCATGGGGGCCTGGATGCCTACCACTACCACCACCCCTACTCAGGGGGCCTGGATGCCTATCACTACCACCACCCCTACTCATGTGGGCCTGGATGCCTACCACTACCACCACCCCTACTCAGGGGGGCCTGGATGCCTGTCACTACTACCATCCCCACTCATAGGGGGATGGATGCCTAATACTACCACCACCCCAACTCATGGGGGCCTGGATGCCTACCACTACCACCACCCCTACTCATGGGGGCCTGGATGCCTACCACTACCACCACCCCTACTCAGGGGGGCCTGGATGCCTGTCACTACTACCATCCCCACTCATAGGGGGATGGATGCCTACCACTACCACCACCCCTACTCATGGGGGCCTGGATGCCTAACACTACCACCACCCCTACTCATGTGGGCCTGGATGCCTACCACTACCACCACCCCTACTTAGGGGGGCCTGGATGCCTGTCACTACTACCATCTCCACTCATTGGGGGATGGATGCCTACCACTACCACCACCCTTACTCATGGGGGCCTGGATGCCTACCACTACCACCACCCCTACTCAGGGGCCTGGATGCCTACCACTACCACCACCCCTACTCATGTGGGCCTGGATGCCTACCACTACCACCACCCCTACTCAGGGGGCCTGGATGCCTGTCACTACTACCATCCCCACTCATAGGGGGATGGATGCCTACCACTACCACCACCCCTACTCATGGGGGCCTGGATGCCTACCACTACCACCACCCCTACTTAGGGGGCCTGGATGCCTACCACTACCACCACCCCTACTCATGTGGGCCTGGATGCCTACCACTACCACCACCCCTACTCAGGGGGCCTGGATGCCTGTCACTACTACCATCCCCACTCATAGGGGGATGGATGCCTACCACTACCACCACCCCAACTCATGGGGGCCTGGATGCCTACCACTACCACCACCCCTACTCATGGGGGCCTGGATGCCTACCACTACCACCACCCCTACTCAGGGGGGCCTGGATGCCTGTCACTACTACCATCCCCACTCATAGGGGGATGAATGCCTACCACTACCACCACCCCTACTCATGGGGGCCTGGATGCCTACCACTACCACCACCCCTACTCATGTGGGCCTGGATGCCTACCACTACCACCACCCCTACTCAAGGGGGCCTGGATGCCTGTCACTACTACCATCTCCACTCATAGGGGGATGGATGCCTACCACTACCACCACCCCTACTCATGGGGGCCTGGATGCCTACCACTACCACCACCCATACTCAGGGGGGCCTGGATGCCTACCACTACCACTACCCCTACTCATGTGGGCCTGGATGCCTACCACTACCACCACCCCTACTCAGGGGGCCTGGATGCCTACCACTACCACCACCCCTACTCATGTGGGCCTGGATGCCTACCACTACCACCACCCCTACTCAGGGGGCCTGGATGCCTACCACTACCACCACCCCTACTCAGTGGGGCCTGGATGCCTACCACTACCACCACACCTACTCAGGGGGGCCTGGATGCCTGTCACTACTACCATCCCCACTCATAGGGGGATGGATGCCTACCACTACCACCACCCCTACTCATGGGGGCCTGGATGCCTACCACTACCACCACCCCTACTCAGGGGGCCTGGATGCCTACCACTACCACCACCCCTACTCATGTGGGCCTGGATGCCTACCACTACCACCACCCCTACTCAGGGGGCCTGGATGCCTGTCACTACTACCATCCCCACTCATAGGGGGATGGATGCCTACCACTACTACCACCCCTACTCAGGGGGCCTGGATGCCTGTCACTACTACCATCCCCACTCATAGGGGGATGGATGCCTACCACTACCACCACACCTACTCATGGGGGCCTGGATGCCTACCACTACCACCACCCCTACTCATGTGGGCCTGGATGCCTACCACTACCACCACCCCTACTCAGGGGGGCCTGGATGCCTATCACTACTACCATCCCAACTCATAGGGGGATGGATGCCTACCACTACCACCACCCCTACTCATGGGGGCCTGGATGCCTACTACTACCACCACCCCTACTCAGGGGGGCCTGGATGCCTACCACTACCACCACCCATACTCATGTGGGCCTGGATACCTACCACTACCACCAACCCTACTCAGGGGGGCCTGGATGCCTACCACTACCACCACCCCTACTCATGTGGGCCTGGATGCCTACCACTACCACCACCCCTACTCAGGGGGGCCTGGATGCCTACCACTATGACCACAACTACTCAGGGGGGCCTGGATGCCTACCACTACCACCACCCCTACTCATGTGGGCCTGTATGCCTACCACTACCACCACCCCAACTCATGGGGGCCTGAATGCCTACCACTACCACCAACCCTACTCATGGGGGCCTGGATGCCTACCACTACCACCACCCCTACTCAGGGGGGCCTGGATGCCTGTCACTACTACCATCCCTACTCAGGGGGGCCTGGATGCCTACCACTACCACCACCCCTACCCATGTGGGCCTGGATGCCTGTCACTACTACCATCCCCACTCATAGGGGGATGGATGCCTACCACTACCACCACCCCTACTCATGGGGGCCTGGATGCCTACCACTACCACCACCCCTACTCAGGGGGGCCTGGATGCCTACCACTACCACCACCCCTACTCATGTGGGCCTGGATGCCTACCACTACCACCACCCCTACTCAGGGGGGCCTGGATGCCTGTCACTACTACCATCCCCACTCATAGGGAGATGGATGCCTACCACTACCACCACCCCAACTCATGGGTTCCTGGATGCCTACCACTACCACCACCCCTACTCATGGGGGCCTGGATGCCTACCACTACCACCACCCCTACTCAGGGGGGCCTGGATGCCTGTCACTACTACCATCCCCACTCATAGGGGGATGGATGCCCACCACTACCACCACCCCTACTCATGGGGGCCAGGATGCCTACCACTACCACCACCCCTACTCATGTGGGCCTGGATGCCTACCACTACCACCACCCCTACTCAGGGGGCCTGGATGCCTGTCACTACTACCATCCCCACTCATAGGGGGATGGATGCCTACCACTACCACCACCCCTACTCATGGGGGCCTGGATGCCTACCACTACCACCACCCCTACTCAGGGGGCCTGGATGCCTACCACTACCACCACCCCTACTCATGTGGGCCTGGATGCCTACCACTACCACCACCCCTACTCATGGGGGCCTGGATGCCTCCCACTACCACCACCCCTACTCAGGGGGCCTGGATGCCTGTCACTACTACCATACCCACTCATAGGGGGATGGATGCCTACCACTACCACCACCCCTACTTATGGGGGCCTGGATGCCTACCACTACCACCACCCCTACTCAGGGGGCCTGGATGCCTACCACTACCACCACCCCTACTCATGGGGGCCTGGATGCCTCCCACTACCACCACCCCTACTCAGGGGGGCCTGGATGCCTGTCACTACTACCATCCCCACTCATAGGGGGATGGTTGCCTACCACTACCACCACCCCAACTCATGGGGGCCTGGATGCCTACCACTACCACCACCCCTACTCATGGGGGCCTGGATGCCTCCCACTACCACCACCCCTACTCAGGGGGGCCTGGATGCCTGTCACTACTACCATACCCACTCATAGGGGGATGGATGCCTACCACTACCACCACCCCTACTTATGGGGGCCTGGATGCCTACCACTACCACCACCCCTACTCAGGGGGGCCTGGATGCCTACCACTAACACCATCCCCACTCATAGGGGGATGGATGCATCTCCACTCATAGGGGGATGGATGCCTACCACCCACACCACCCCTACACATAGGACGGGAAATGCATGACACAACCAGCATACTCCAACATAAGGAATGTCTGAAAATACATCCCATCAACACCATGACAAGCGTGTGTAGTCTGTGTCAAATGCCTACAACACTGAACATGACATTGAGCATACAATGTGACCCCATATCACATGTGTCACACATAAATGTGTGTGGCTTCCAGAATGCAAGCAGACCATGACCACTGTGGCAATGGGGTATAACACCCCATCATCACAGTGACCAAAAGGTAAGTCTGGGGTCCATAGCTGAAGCACAATTTGAACATTGTGGCAATGGGGTCTAAACCCCCATCACCACAGTGACCAAAAGTAAGTGTGGGGTCCATAGCTGAAGCACATTTTGAACATTGTGGCAATGGCGTTTAAACCCCCATCACCACAGTGACCAAAAGGTAAGTGTTGTCATGGGAAAAGCTGCAAATGCCAAACAGCATGGATGATTCCTGGTCACAGAACAACAAACACATCTGTGGCATAGTAGTGCTTGTGTCCCATAGCAACATACATTGGGTGAGGCAAACAGTGCAGTGCAAATAAGATATACCTTTGGCCATGTGCAGACAAACATCACCCATGGGGGCTGACATTGTCAACATTCGTCAATAACACAATGACAGAAGTGACCATCATAATGCAGGCCCACATATCTGCACCAATGGAATCACAAATGTAGATATCCTGTGGAGACTGTAGATGTCAGGTGAACAAATACCATACCATGGCAGCAATGGGACATACAAACCATGAACATTGTGCTGACTGATGACCTAGGAGTCCCAGGGACAGCAGGGGATACCCACCAAACAACATACAGCCAATGGCACACAAAGATATGCCAATGCAAGGGTGCAGATGCACAAACACAAACAGGCAGCCTCACACTGCATATCAAACACAACAGGTGATGGGGGGGGGGTGCCAGTGTCCCCAGGCAACCACACAACACATGAGGAGGCCTGAATCACAATTACACAGATGTGTATACAGTGCCACACAAAAGTAACTCATGGTTCGGATTCCCCTATGTGGGCAATCTGGCATTGTTAGATGAGAGGGAGCCCAAATTACACATGTCACACAAGCTTGTAGGAACAGCAAATAACACAGCAAGAGACAGACCCACCACAGCACTACCCCCAGGGACCCCACATTGTGGTGACCCTGGCCTGCATGATAATCCCACTGTGATGACGTTCACACTGTGAACCACAGTCATGTGTCCTGAGCTACAAACTACCATCACACCTACACAAGCACAAATCAATCAGCACGGCCTGTCAGCCAAGGCCAACATGGAGGTAGGGGTCTAGCCCTGCAACAACTCTCATTTGCACACACTCAACACCACACACCTTGATCTACACCAATGTGCAGCTGTGAAGCTCACATGGACTGGTGACATTGCACATGCACCCATGACAATCCCAGGGGTGGTGGTGGGAACTAAGGTGCAGAAACCCATCACACATGGCCAGTCAACAAGACTCGTGAATGTTAGACACACTGCACAGTACGCCGTACATGGGCATGACGTGAAATCCACCACAATCAATGTGATCCCGGACACAGTCACATACCAATGAAGAAGTCAAGGTCACCCACAAAGAACACACATAGACAACTTCCAACATTGCAGCTCTGACCCAGAGGAGTGGCAGCAGTCACACACACAACGTGTCACAATCACTGAAAGCTAACACAAACTGTAAATTACATGACTTGTGTAACCAACAAGTGCCAAGGGGAATCCTGACTGTGTCTCATCTGCGTTTGCCCACAAACTCAGCCCTGACAGCAAACACACCTATGGATGACACCCTGATGACCAGTAATGTGCCATGCACCCATATCCCAGAGAACCCAGTGCGAAGATTTGGGGGGAACATAGGTCAACTCAGCAAGCATCACAAACAGGAACATCACTAGGGATCCCAGCCTGTGTTGCAAAATGGAAGTGAACACACACAGACATGCTCACACAACACACACCTTGGGCTCAGGCAATGTCACGGAATTACACACTGCCATGAGGGGACTCCACTCCTGTGTAAGGAAAGCTGTGCCATACGTTGTCTCTGCAGGGCTCTATCATGTCAGCAGTACACTTGGTCACTCAGTCAAGAATTAGCACAAAATGAAGGCTCTCGTCACATCAGCCTGGTCATGGGAGTGTCACCGAAATCATCTGCACAGATCCAACACACATGTATAGCAAGTTGCACTGATAACACAGATGAGTCCTTCCCCATTGATGCCCAAACATGCATGTCCAGTGGAGATGGTCACACGGTCAGGGAAACAGACAAATTGAACAATGGCAAGCACAACTGATGTGCAGGGGTGTAAGCCACAGATGTGATATTGCAAATAAATGTAGGAAATCACATTGGCAAATATTGAAAACATGACACCCTCATATTGCTGCAAAGGATGACATGGCTACACACCAGGATAGGACACATTCCCCCTGGACCACATGGGGTCCTGCACAGTAACACTTCATTTTCATGATATCAAAAATCACCATCACTGCAGCAAGGGCATGGTTAGCATCATCAACATCATGTACATCTGAAACTAAACCACCAGAGAACAGAAAGGAGCTTTATTCAGCATATGTGTGTGAAATATGAAAGTCCTGCAAAAATACAAAGGCCAATGGCCAGTCCAACAGTTCAGTCCGAACAGGGTGACAGTGGCAGATGTCACCCTCTGCTTGCCTGCACTGATACGGACCAGGGACATTCCCCTCGGAGGGGCATACGGGGGGCAGGCCAGGCACCGCAGGGACAGGATCAGGGCTCACCAGAAGGAGGCAGGGAAGGGGTGGCTGGTGCTGGAGAGTCACTGACAACTGCAGTGGAGGTGTCTGACATGGTGTGTGCTGGCACAACTGGGGGGCATGAGTCAGATGGTGTGGGTGCCGGCACGACTGCAGTGGTCCGGCCAGATGGAGTGGACAGGTTCCCCACTGCAGTGCCCAAGTCAGACGGGGTGGTAGTGGACTCCACTGCAGTGCCTATCTCCAGGGGAGTAGAATGGGGTTCAGGTAAGGTGGGCAGGACAGAGGGGAGGACACGGTCGCCACACCAGTGGCACAAACATGTGCTGCGAGGGGGTGAGGCTGGAAGAGCAAGTGGTAGGTGGAGAAGGCCGGATCATTTTGGGGATGGTGTATCTGTGGGTGGGGGAACCTGGGGCAGGGTGTGGTGGGGGAACCAGTGTTGTGGGGGCCTGAGGGTTAGAGGAAGGAGACTGTGTGGTTGAGCTGCAGGGCGGTGGCGGGGTCTTGCTCTTCCGGGACCGGGGGGACTTGCGTGTGGGGGCCTCAGTCTGTCCGTGCCTGGGGGAGGGTGTCCGGGGGTGAGGGGCACTCCCCTCTGTGTGGGTGGACTTCCTCTTCCCCCTGTATGCTGGATCAGCTGGATCGGAGGGGAAGAGGCTTAGGTCACAGGGGAAGAGCTGCTGTTTAGGTGGGGTTGCAGGTGAGGCAAGGGAAGGGTTCTTGGAGGGAGAGGATTTGGAGGACTGCGGCATGACTGTGGATGCCTGTGTGTGTGTCTGTTCCCCATCCCCTGTGGGTGTGGTATCAGTCCCCTGAGGATGCTTGTGTGCACGTTTTGCCTTTGTTTTGGGTGTTTCTGTGCTGCTTGTGTCTGTCTGTTTGGGTGATTGTGCAGGTGTGCATGTGCTTGGGACAGGTAGGGTGCCAGGAAGTCTGGATGGGGCAGAGGTAGGAGGGGTGAGGGACTGTTGGAGGAGGGACACTGCTGCCGTCAGGGAGGAGTCCATGGACTTATTGCTCCTCTGTAGGGCAGACATGCCAGATGAGATGCCCTCCATGAACGACACCAGCTGTGTCAACAGAGTGGTGTGTGCATCGAGGACACTCAGCATAGCTGTCTGCCCTACATGGAGCTGGCGAAGTAAGTACACAGACTCCTCACTCAGGGCAGCAGGGGACACATGGGCAGGGGGTGCGGTGCCTGGCACCAAGGAGACACGCTCCCGAACACGGGAGCCTCCACGGACCTCTGAAATGGGAGCCAATGGGAGGGCGGTGGTGGTGGTGGTGGTGGCGGGGCCAGCCATACTAGCTGGGGTGTGGTGGCTGCTGACACCCGCCTCCACAAGGGAGTCATCCTCCGAGCTGCTGTGGTCCTCAGCTGAGGTGGATGGTGCTGAGGACTCCTCGGTGTGGCTCCCATCGCCCTCCGTGCCACTGGGTCCCTCCGACCACTCTTCGGCTGCTGACCCAGCCTGGCTCTGCAGCTCCTCCTGGTCCGTGGAGCTGTCCCCTCCTGTGGCCGTGGATGTATCTGCAAACAATTAGGGAAACAGACAAATATCAGTCACCTGCACTGACCGCACACACCACAGTAAGTACAGCACATTACAGAGCAAGCCCTGGCATCCTTAGTTGAACATTGCCAAAAGTGCTCACACAGATTAGGAGAAGCCAATTGTCAGTCTGATGGTCAACCATGGCACTCACACCCCTCCTGGCCTTTGTAGTAGGGTTCTGTTCTACCATATAACACAGACCTATGTACCTTTCTGCTCTGCCCATGAAACATGGCACTCCCATATAGGCCCCACCAGTCAGGCCCTGATAGATGACCTAAGCTGTCCATTGTTCTTTTAGCCTTTTAGTACCTGTCACAGTGGTCCACACCCCCTTAGATACATACACTTAGGCCCAAACCCACCTCATTAGATGCACACACACATGTAGGCCCAAGAGGCCACTGCCTCATGCTATCATATTTCTAATACAACAAATCTTGTAGGTCTTTCTAACCTGACAGCAGGGACCTGTGCCATCCACCGCGGCACCAGCTCCCCCCTTGTAAATATCCACAGTCACAAGAATAAGGTTAGCCCACACGTATGTGACACTCTGCTGGTACATCTTGCTCTTACACAAGCAATGTTTGCAAAATTTTAACTTATGAAACTTTCAACGCTTGCTCCACTGAAACTGAAAAGGCGGCTACGTGACAGAAAAATAATATATAAAATTCTCAAATTCTGAGCATCTAACGGTAAAAGTTATCTTTTTCTTATGTTTGCGGTCAAGAGCACCGACCACCTGCTAAAAGCCCCTGTTTACACCATGATACCACTTCTCTGTTCTTCAAAAAACTTTCCACAGTTACTGTAAGCGTGTGGTCAAGGACCCACGTCAGGGCCCACGTCAACTGTGGGTAGGAGTTCTGCATTAAGCCATATAAAAGCTTTGCACCCATGTCCACGCCCTGAACTCTTCATACCAGTGCATTGCATGGGGAGGGTTCACGGTCGGCCGTTCTCCTGATCTTGGGCCTCAAAATTCTACTATCAAGGTGGTAATGCTCTATTCTGATTGCTAGCCTTTTGCCTTTGTCAGCCTCTCTAATTTAGCTCATCCACACCCAATTCATTGCATTCATCCTAGCTTAAACTGTGTAGCCTTGGATGGTTCTTGCTCTCTTATTTAAGATTTGCCTTCTAGGCGCTTGCCTATTTATGATCCCTCTTTTAAGACTTGCCTCATAGGCTGTAGCTCACTGATAGATAGTTACATAGATCTTTGTGCTTCACTTAAAATATGATTTGTGATATTGTTGATGCTTTCATTTTCATCCTGCTCATGTGTTGACGAGCAGCATCAAATGAACAGTTCTCAGTGTTACTGAATTGCTTAACAAAGTGCCACTGTATTTCACACTGTTGTTCCTTCTTTTCAAGTGAACGAGCAGAGTGCGGGTCGTGCTCTCATGAGCCGGTAAGCAGAAGGGTGTGACCACCCATTTACCCTCAAACAGCTTGCACCCATCTGTCTGGTGCCTGCCGGATGGTAATACCCCAGTGTGGACACATGCACCACCTACCCAGTTGTTGGACATTGCAGGGAACACGGTGAAGTATGTGAACATGCACACATCACATCTCTTGCCCCTGAGTCAGTACAGGTGTCCGGATGAAGGGATGGCCAGATTCTAATTTGAAATGCATGTGATGCATACCAGCACCAGACACCATGATGCAACCATGTCCTCATAGTCAATGCCACAATGGGGTGCATGTTGCACATGTCACTCCCATGCAGGATCACTCTTAGGAAGTTTAATGCCATGGCACATGCATGCCTGCAAAGTCATACATCACTGTCTCCAGTCACATGGGCAGGGCAGCCAGCCAACAACAGTCTGCACTGTGTCACAATCCTAGGTCATGGGGAATGCAAGTTCTGTAGCTAACAAGTGCACATGTCCATGCCCCCCCACCACATCATCTGACCTCGTATTTGTCCACGTCATACCAATTGGACATATGGGAGACATGAAACACAACTCTCTGAACCTGAGCACCTCACAGTCTGCTGTGAATGAAAAACAGCTGCCTGAACTTCTCAGTCGCATGCACCAGTCTGCACAGTCAAGTGATCAAACACCTAGATGTCACCCAAGTATCGTCTCTCATGGTCACATCTCAGATGGCATGCTGAGCCATAACTGATAAACAGCCCAGTAGACCTGACAACGAAGCCACAGCACAATGACACAGAGGCAGACACCTGAGGGAACATTTCACTGAGCACAACGTGTCAGCTGATACACGGGAGTCGGAGTACAGAGTGTATTGTATGCCCTGGAGTAGGCATGACTGTCCTGCTCCACGTGAAAGAGGGATGAGCCCTGGACAGTAGGCATGTGGCTAAGCATGTGTGACACACTTGATATACATACTCCTGAGGCCCAAACATTGTTCCCACCCACAGCATGGGGGTGTGCCAAATACCCCAGGCACATGTGGTGAGTCAGATCAGCAATTGGAACACATATCAAAGTTACACGCAGATTACATGTCAGAACTCAGGCATTGTGTAAGCAATTGACCCACCCATGAAGCCCACCACAAAGGTACGGTAACAAATGCTGGCCCCCACCCTGAGCTAAGCAAAATGCAAGGACACAGTACCCAAGTGACACAATTTCCAGACTGTAAGGGCCACACCTGGGTATCAGATGAGGAGTGGGCATGTCACAATTGAGGGACATGGGTCCTGGACCACAAGACTGATGTACTGTGGAGGTTTAACCAGGCCAGAGGAGGGCACATAGCATGTCAGACAAAGTTCACAGTGCAGTCATGGACTCACCCCCTCCTTGCTGCTGTCTGGCCTTCAGCTGCCCATCCAGGTCAGGGAAGACCACCGCCAGGATCCGGAGCATGTGGGGGTCAGGGTCCGGTGTCCGCCCCTCCTGCGAGGAGGCGACAGCTTCAGCTGGACCCTTGCGATCCTCCGGGTCCAGCCCCGAACGTCCTGCCACCTCTTCTGGCAGTTGCGTATCCGGCGCTTGTAGTCCCCACGGATCTTACTGCCCGGACGATGGTCAGCCAGATCTCCTGCTTCTGGTGGGCATCAACCTGTGAGGATGACAAAGTGAAAAAGGCCATTACTACACATGCAACATATCCGTGCATCACACAGTTGGATATACATGTCTCAATCACAGGGGCACATGATGTAAACAGGGAGTGCAACTATGGCTATGAACAGTTTACCAGCAGTTACTAAATGGTATCATTGCCTGGGAAGTAAAACCTTGTTGGAATGCACTGTTACTGCACTATACCTGCTCAGTGCATGTAACTACACACTTTGGGGGGTGAGAACTACTCAGTGAGCATGCTAGCCAGTGGTGTGCACACTGGAAGTCTTGCTAGTCAGACAACATGCACATTTAGTAAGGCAGTGGACAGCACACTCACCTGCTCCCCTGGTTTCCCATACAGCTTGCTGTACTGTGGAAGGAGGCTGTCCAGCAGGGCCTGGTTCTCCTCAGTGATGAAGGCTGGGGCTCTCTCCACAGTACGTGCCATTGCAGTAGCCAGAGGATGCAGAGACAGCAGCAGTGTTGGTGGCAGATGTCGTCCTGGAGCATGTAGTGCAGGCAAGTGAGCTCTCAGGGGAACAGCCAGCATTATATGTGTGCTGCAGAGGCAGATACTGTCCCATGTGTCCAAAGTGATAGGTCCAACTCGTTTGCATCTTCTGAATCTGGCCAATCCATGGAATTGCACCACTTATACACGCCCACAGCATCCTTCAAAAGTTAAACTTCATGACACCCATGAATTTGCAACATTGTTGTGGCTGGCCAACTGAATTCACTGCATCAGACTCGTTACAGATTCGAAAACCCGTCCGTTGCAATGCCAGGCCCTAGCCAATGCGTGCGCACCGATCGGACCTTTGCTGTACAACGCGTATTTCAAATTACAACGCGTACCCGTTGACATCAAATGCAATGGCCAATGCGTGCGCACCGATCGGTCCATTGCTGTACAGCGCGTACCCGCTCACATCAAATGCAATGGCCAATGCGTGCGCACCGATTGGTCCATTGCTGTACAATGCGTATTCCAGGAAACAACGCGTACCCGCTCACATCATATGCAATGGCCAATGCGTGCGCACAGATCGGTCCATTGCTGTACAACGCGTACCCGCTCACATCAAATGCAATGGCCAATGCGTGCGCACCGATCGGTCCATTGCTGTACAACGCGTATTCCGGGAAACAACGCGTACCCGCTCACATCATATGCAATGGCCAATGCGTGCGCACCGATCGGTCCATTGCTGTACAACGCGTACCAGCTCACATCAAATGCAATGGCCAATGCGTGCGCACCGATCGGTCCATTGCTGTACAATGCGTATTCTGGGAAACAACGCGTACCCGCTCACATCATATGCAATGGCCAATGCGTGCGCACCGATCGGTCCATTGCTGTACAACGCGTACCCGCTCACATCATATGCAATGGCCAATGCGTGCACACCGATCTCCGCTCACATCATATGCAATGGCCAATGCGTGCGCACCGATCGGTCCATTGCTGTACAACGCGTACCCGCTCACATCAAATGCAATGGCCAATGCGTGCGCACCGATCGGTCCATTGCTGTACAACGCGTACCCGCTCACATCAAATGCAATGGCCAATGCGTGCGCACCGATCGGTCCATTGCTGTACAACGCGTATTCTGGGAAACAACGCGTACCCGCTCACATCATATGCAATGGCCAATGCGTGCGCACCGATCGGTCCATTGCTGTACAACGCGTACCCGCTCACATCAAATGCAATGGCCAATGCGTGCGCACCGATCGCGTATTCCGGGAAACAACGCGTACCCGCTCACATCATATGCAATGGCCAATGCGTGCGCACCGATCGGTCCATTGCTGTACAACGCGTACCCGCTCACATCAAATGCAATGGCCAATGCGTACGCACCGATCGGTCCATTGCTGTACAACGCGTATTCCGGGAAATAACGCGTACCCGCTCACATCATATGCAATGGCCAATGCGTGCGCACCGATCGGTCCATTGCTGTACAACGCGTACCCGCTCACATCATATGCAATGGCCAATGCGTACGCACCGATCGGTCCATTGCTGTACAACGCGTACCTGCTCACATCATATGCAATGGCCAATGCGTGAGCACCGATCGGTCCATTGCTGTACGACACGTATTCCGGTAAACAACGCGTACCCGCTCACATCATATGCAATGGCCAATGCGTGCGCACCGATCAGTCCATTGCTGTACGACGCGTCCCTGTACAGGTCACTCGCATATGTCACCATGCTTGTCACTGGTGAATGTATGCCAGCCACATATACTTGCCAGGGACTCTGGGGCACACCTACAACACCACAGCCTGTCCACACTGTATCCTAAGGCATGTAAGGCTGCATTACCTTTTCTGTGTATGGGGGTCAACATGTGGTTTTTGGGGTGGCACTTGGGGGCAGTCACTCCCAGGCTGTGCACGTGTTCATGGGGACAGGATCCTTTGTGTGTTGTGCACATGACCACTGTGATGTGCAACTGTTCATTTCAGAGCATGTGGCATGGTCACATTTCCAGGTTGTGTATGTGTATGTCATGTCACATACCCCCAGAGTCCCATGTGGGAAGGTATGTACGTCACAGGGTGACCCATTGCCACAATAGTGATGGCCCTCCACAGTCTGTGTGCATGTTGTGTTTCCGATGTCTCTGATTCCATGTGCACAATGGGAGACAGTCTCCACATCCACGTTGTTTGTGCATGGACTTTGATGTGGTGCGTGTGTGTGTCACAGACGTCCATGTCTGTCCTGCGGAGGCAACAGGGGCCACTACCTGTGGGAGTCATGTTTGTTTTTCTGACGTGTACATGATACACCATGTCATGCCAGTGTCCATGTGGCAATACAGGGTCCCTGGGAATCTACCTGTCAATGAGTTGTGATGCCTGTGGCGCATCTGTCCAGACATGTCACTGTGGTGTGTGTTTGGAACGTGACAGCAGTAAATGGGTACTGTGACACAGCCTAATGATTTCCCATTGCACAACCTGGAACTTGTTGTCAACACATGTTGAACTGTGATGTTAGATGTTGGCCATGTAGATGCCATATCTGTCCATACAGAACGGCACACACATCAGGTACTTGTGTCTCGTAATGATGTATCATGTGATATTGAGTATGGTCAATGCCACATATGTGGGGTGACTGACAATATTTCTTTCTTCACCTATGCACTGCAGGGCACCAGCTGTCCATAGACCATTCCCTGACCTTGCAACGATGGTGGAACGTGACAGCATCCGACGGTACCGCTTCACCAGGCAGCTGATTGAGGATTTGGCAGTGCGCTTGGCCCCACATTTGCAACCTGGCCGGCCGTACCCTACAGCGCTGACCCCCAAGGTGAAGGTGATGGCAGCCCTACACTTCTTTGCCACCGGTACCTTTCAACACACTGTGGCGTCTGCTGGTGGGATGTCACAGACTATGTTCAGCCGTTTGCTACGCGATGTTTTGGAGGCAATGTTGAGATGCCTGAATCAGTACATCTATTTCCCTAAACGTCAACAACACACTGACGTCAAGAGTGGCTTCTATGCCCTGGGGAGGATGCCACATGTCATTGGCTCCATTGATGGGACACATGTGGCTTTGGTACCACCACAGGCACATGAGCAGGCATACAGGAACAGGAAACATTATCATTCGATCAATGCTCTGGTGGTATGTCTTGCAGATATGAGCATCTCACATGTGTGTGCCCGTTTCCCTGGTTCGGCACACGATGCCTACGTGATGAGGAGTAGTCGCATCCCGAGGATGATGTCACAGATGCAGAACCAGCGTGCCTGGCTTGTCGGTGTGTACTGACTTTGTACCATTGTGTGTGTTCTGCTATGTTGTATTCCGCCCTCTTTTCCAACTCAGCTAATGTGCAATTGTCTGTCTGTAGGTGACTCCGGATACCCCAACATGCCGTGGTTGCTGACACCCCTCAGGAACCCTGTGACACCAGCCCAGATGCGCTACAATGAGGCACATGGTCGGACCAGGAGAGTGATCGAGCGGACATTTGGTCTCCTGAAGAGCCGCTTCCGCTGCCTGGACAAGACAGGAGGGGCCCTCCCATATGCCCCAGCAAAGGTGTGCAAGATTGTCATCGTCTGCTGCATGCTACACAACCTGGCAGTGCGGAAGGAGTTGCCTCTCATCCTGGATGACGATGACCAACATCCGCCACCTGTGGAGGATCCTGGCCCACGATGCCAGTGATGATGATGATGATGATGATGGTGATGTCCGCACACAGCTCATCACCAACTTCTTCAGCTGAATGTGAGTATCCAGAGAGTTGTCATGTCAATGATGTGAGTTTGCATGATATGTGTGGGTGGTGCTCTGGTGCTGTTTGAGTGTGGCCATGTGCTACTTGACTGGATGCGTGCATCGATGTGTCCTTACAGGTAGTTTGTACTCCCCAACAGTGTTGACATGCTAACTTGGTTTTGTGTCGGTATCTTGTGACATGTATTGGGCATGAGTATTGCAGTTCTGTCCTGTTCTTCAGTGCTTTTGACTGTGTGTCATGTCTGTCCTTCACAGGGTGCTTACAGAGTTGTTTGGTCAACTTGGATCCCCCGACACCATGATTCAGCTTTCAGGGTGGCAGCAGTCGTTTCCCTACAGGTGATGTGCCACACACCCCTGGACTTTATATCTTCTGAACTTTTTGACTGTGTGGCCACTGCCACGTGGGATTACCTTGCATTTGTAGTGGAAACAACATGTTACAAATGTGTAATAAACCTGTGCTTCACTTTGGGATGTGCGTTGTCTGTGGTCACACATCTGACTGACATTTGCTTACTGCACCTGTGGGCTAGTTAACACAGACTCTGAATAGGTGTGGTGTCTGTGCATTCCACTGTATTTCCTGGCAACATCAGTGTAGGCGATGAGTCCGATGGCCCTGGTGTCTATGTGTTGTGTAGCCCTAGTGGTGTGTCTCCCTCATATGTGTCATGTCGCCATGACTCACATGACGGTGTTGAACTTGCTGTGGCAGTTAGCATGCACGGTGTCATTTAGCAGATCATCATCTCCGTGACAAAAACAACGTTGGAATCACAACAGAGGCAAGTATGGTGTATTAGTGAGTTTATTACATACATGTGTGAGGATAGTGCACAGGATGGTGGGTGCTGTACATTGTTATTGTAATCCAAAGTTCCCAGATGAGTTGGAAGTCTTGGTAACAGAAATGTCCAGAGTAAAGTCCACAGTCATCTGATACATTAGTCCCACTTAAACTCCCCATGTTCATGTCGGAGAGTTGTGTTGCATTCGACAGGGTGAACAGTTTGCACACAAAGGAGAATTTCCAGAACAGGTGTTGGGTTCCTGGGGGATGTACCTGGCCATCGGCCTCTCAGTTGTCCTTCCTCGGACGACCCCTCTTCTTTCTGGGGGGACCCTCACGTGCAGGCCGCTGCGGTGCAGAGGACTCTCCACCAGAGTCATCCTCCCTCCCTGTGGCAGTTGCAGTTGTTGGGGCACCAGATGTTGTGGGCACACAGGGAGGTGTGAACATGTTGGTGCTAATCAGGCGGAGGCATGTCAATATGTCCCTCTGCACCGCTGTCAGTTCTTCTAATGTGTCCCAATTGGACTCCATGCCAGACATGTGTGTCTCCACACGGGACATGTGTGTCTCCACACGGGACATGTGTGTCTCCACACGGGACATGTGGGAGTGCAAGCGGGCATGATGGGCAGCCTGCTGCTGTTGAATGTCCTTGAGGATCCCCACTACCTGGCTGACCTCTCCGGTGCTATTCTGGTACGCCTCAGCAATGCGTGCCAGTTGTGGGTCATCATGCAGTCCAGACCCCTCTGCAAACAGCGACCTCTGCCTACCACCCCTACCACCACCCCTGGACACACGTGCGGGAGCTGCCGTGGCACGCACAGGTGACCCTCGGCCCCCTTGGGGGTTGGTACTGGGGTTGTTGTCCGTTGCTTCACTGTGGGCTGGGGTCCCTGTGCTGTTGTCATTGAGTGTCCTTGGTCTGTCTGTGTCGGCGGGGGTGGTCTGTGTGTTGGCAGATGGAAGAATGGGTGCAGGGGGTGCAGATGGTGGTCCTGCTGGTGCTGCATGATGACTCCCACCGGAGGTGCCAGGTTGGTCTTCGCCATCCGATGAGGGCAGAGGCTGTTCCACACCAGAGAGATCAGGGTCCCCCAGAGCCTGGGACAGGGACTCCTCCTCATCTACTGCTGTGTCCCCATCATCACCTGTTTTTGGAAGAGACACACAATGTATGTTATGTTTCTGCAGGCATCACTGGTTCAAACACATGACAGTTGTGACTGTACCTCTGGATGCGGGCCTGTACATTGCATTGTCCTAAGTTGTCACAGTCAGAGGTTGATATTGGTGTGGATCATTGTCCTGCCAACCTGATGCATTTCTATGTGGATGTTCAGGTGTGTGCATGACCAGCATTGGTGGTATTTGGTTGACATCCGGACCTCCTTCTCCCCCCAGCCCAGTTGTCCCACCATGAAGCATGCCACACTTGCAGTGGGTGCAGGTTGACTCAGGTTGACTCTCAGGATGTCAGTCAGTGGTGTCCTGCTGTTGGTTGTTGCACAGTTCCCAGCAGGGCCTTGTGCTCCCCACAGCAGTACCCAGTGTCAGCCATCTTGTCAGTTCTTTTCCACTCCCTGTGATGTGAGCATGGTTCAGAGTGGTGTTGATGGGCCTATTGTGAGGGTGAGCAATATCTGTGACTACAACTCCCATCATGCTATTGCCTATACCCCCCTTCCCAGCATGCCCATACTTCCTCCCTTTTGAGTGAACTTCACTGTGTGTGAGTGTGACAGCAATGGCAAGATGGCTGACAGTGGTGTCCTGCTGTTTGTTGGTGCCCAGTTCCCAGCAGGGCCTTGTGCTCCCCACAGCAGTACCCAGTTTCAGCCATCTTGTCAGTTCTTTTCCACTCCCTGTGATGTGAGCATGGTACAGAGTGGTGTTGATGGGCCAATTGTGAGGGTGAGCAATATCTGTGACTACAACTCCCATCATGCTATTGCCTACACCCCCCTTCCCAGCATGCCCATACTTCCTTCCTTTTGACTCTGCTTCCTTGTAGTGTAGTGTGCCTGTGCTGACAGGATGGCTGAGTGTTGTCCTGGCGTTTGTTTGGCTACAAGTCCCAAAAGTGTCCCTGTGCTTCACATGGCATAACCCAGTGTGGTTGTTCTTTGTGGGATATTTAATTAGAGTGTGAGGCATTGCATTCTCCCAGGTGAGTTGTGTGGAGTTTGTGTTAAGGGGGTGTGTGAGAAAAGCTGGTGGTGACTATGGTCAGAGCTGTCAGTCCTCCTTCCCACCCAGCCAGATATCCCACCATGGAACGTGCTTCCATTGCAGGGAGTGCAAGTTGTCTTTCAAGATGGCTGACAGTGGTGTCCTGCTGTTTGTTGGTGCCCAGTTCCCAGCAGGGCCTTGTGCTCCCCACAGCAGTACCCAGTGTCAGCCATCTTGTCATTTCTTTTCCACTCCCTGTGATGTGAGCATGGTTCAGGGTGGTGTTGATGGGCCAATTGTGAGGGTGACCAATATCTGTGACTACCACTCCCATCATGCTATTGCCTACACCCCCCTCCCCAGCATGCCCATACTTCCTTCCTTTTGAGTGGACTTCACTGTGTGTGAGTGTGACAGCATGGCAAGATGGCTGACAGTGTGATCCTGTTGTTTGTTGGTGCCCAGTTCCCAGCAGGGCCTTGTGCTCCACAGAGCAGTACCCAGTTTCAGCCATCTTGTCAGTCCTTTTCCACTCCCTGTGATGTGAGCATGGTTCAGAGTGGTGTTGATGGGCCAATTGTGAGGCTGACCAATATCTGTGACTACCACTCCCATCATGCTATTGCCTACACCCCCCTTCCCAGCATGCCCATAATTCCTTCCTTTTGAGTGGACTTCACTGTGTGCGAGTGTGACAGCAATGGCAAGATGGCTGACAGTGTGATCCTGTTGTTTGTTGGTGCCCAGTTCCCAGCAGGGCCTTGTGCTCCACACAGCAGTACCCAGTTTCAGCCATCTTGTCAGTCCTTTTCCACTCCCTGTGATGTGAGCATGGTTCAGAGTGGTGTTGATGGGCCAATTGTGAGGCTGACCAATATCTGTGCCTACCACTCCCATCATGCTATTGCCTACACCCCCTTCCCAGCATGCCCATACTTCCTTCCTTTTGAGTGGACTTCACTGTGTGCGAGTGTGACAGCAATGGCAAGATGGCTGACAGTGTGATTCTGTTGTTTGTTGGTGCCCAGTTCCCAGCAGGGCCTTGTGCTCCACACAGCAGAACCCAGTTTCAGCCATCTTGTCAGCTCTTTTCCACTCCCTGTGAGGTGTGCATGGTTCAGTGTGAGCTTGCTGGCCCATGTGGGTGGGGGTTGTTGAGCTGTGACTACCACTCCCATCATGCTATTGCCTACACCCCCCTTCCCAGCATGCCCATACTTCCTTCCTTTTGACTCTGCTTCCCTGTGGGGTAGTGTGCCTGTGCTGACAGGATGGCTGAGAGTGTTGTCCTGGCGTTTGTTTGGCTACAAGTCCCAAAAGTGTCCCTGTGCTTCACACAGCATAACCCAGTGTGGTAGTTCTTTGTGGGATATTTAATTAGAGTGTGAGGCAATGCATTCTCCCAGGTGAGTTGTGTGGAGTTTGTGTTAAGGGGGTGTGTGAGTAAAGCTGCTGGTAACTATGGTCAGAGCTGTCAGTCCTCCTTCCCACCCAGCCAGATATCCCACCATGGAACATGCTTCCATTGCAGGGAGTGCAAGTTGGCTTTCAGGATGTCAGTCAGTGGTGTCCTGCTGTTGGTTGTTGGACAGTTCCCAGTAGGGCCTTGTGCTCCCCACAGCAGTACCCAGTGTCAGCCTTCTTGTCAGTTCTTTTCCACTCCCTGTGATGTGAGCATGGTTCAGGGTGGTGTTGATGGGCCAATTGTGAGGGTGACCAATATATGTGACTACAACTCCCATCATGCTATTGGCTACACTGACTTCACCAGCATACACAGAATTCCTTCCTTTCAGTGAGCTTCCCTGTGAGGTGGTGTTCTAGTGGTGGCAAAATATGTAACTGTGTTTGTTGGTTATATTTGTGCCACTGCCTTGCTGTATTTGTAGTTAGGTTTGTACATATCATGACACAGTTACATAGCACTATGAGATGGCATGTATTGTGTTTATCTGACTGACAGACAAATCTTGGGGTGATTATCTTTTGGTTGCTGTGGATTTGCTAAGGGTGCATGGTTTGACTATCCCCTTGACAGTGATGTGTGTGTATTGTCACACAATATTGGGTATATTAGTTGTGTACTCACCAGGCTCTGCGATGTTTGATAGTCCATATACGCTCACTGGTGGTAGGATGGCCCGCACCTTCTCCTCCCAGGGCCTGAGGTATAGTGGTTTGGCAGGAGGGCCACTGCCGGTGCGCTGACTCACGATGTAATCCTTCTTTAGTAGGTCCCTGACCCTCCTGCGCACATCATACCACCTGTTCTGGATGTCTTCCTTTGTGCGCAAACATGGTGATTGTGAGTTCACCCTGTCGACAATCCTCTCCCACATCTTGGTTTTCTGCGACATGGGGGTCTGTTGGACCAATGTACCAAACAACTGTGGCTCTTCCCTGAGGATCTCATCTACCAGGACTTCCAATTCACTGTCTAGGAACTTTGGATTCTTCTTTGGGGGCATGGTGATGGGTGGTGGTGGTGATTGATGTGTGTGTGTGTGCAAGTGAGGGTGTGTGAGTGTAGGTTTTGCTGGGTGTATGTGAGGGTGCTATTTGTTGAGGTGCTAATGGTGTGTGGCTTGTGTGATGGATGAGCTGTGAGTGTGTCTGTGGTTGCTGTCTGATGGTGTTCTGTGCTGGCAGGTCAGTTGAATTTGCAAAGGATCATGGTAGGGATTTGTGGCCTTTATATAGGTGGAGTTGGGGGTGTGTCCTTGTTCCATGTTTTTTCCCCCTGTATTTATTGACTTTGTCATTGCTTGTTTGGCCCTTTTTTTTGTATTTTTCCCTTTGTATTTTTTGTGCATGTAGGAGACGTTCTTCTGACCGAGTAGGACGATGCAGTTGTCTCGTGCGAGCTTCTCCGAGTCGTTCACGCTGTGTTTCTGCTAGGTTTATTGTGCGGCGTACGGGTCGGTCGCCGAGTATTGGCTTCCTTCGGCTGGCTTTTGTATGCGTGTCGGTCGTACGGCTTGAGCTCCGTGCGACTCGGTCTGGTTTTCCACGCATTACATCGTACTGCGCGGGTCGGAGTTCGCGGGTACGTTTCATTCGGGTTCATTCCTCGTGCGTGTTGGTCGGTTCTATTCGCGTGGTTTCCCGGCCGGATAGCTTGTTTCCGTCCGGTTCGGTCGTTCGGCTTGTGTTCCGTACGAGTCGGTCGTGATTCACATGCATTTCATCGTACTACCCAGGTCGGGCAGCGCCGGTACGTGTCGGTCGGACTATATTCCCGTACCGAGTCGGTCGGTATGTTTTCCAACCCGAATCGGAATCGGCCCCTTAGTGTGGCTATGTCCGGGGATCGCAACATTTTGGAACTTAATATTTGAAGAAATGAGTCGAATTGTGGAGGTCCCCCTCACTCCAGACCCAGCGCTGGCGCTATTGGGTTTCTCCAAATTGTTACCTAAAGGGGCTCGTAGATTAGTAAATATGGGCCTTTTGTTAGCCAAACGCAGGGTGGCAATGTGTTGGCTTCGGGGCCCGACCCCTACGATATCGCAATGGTCGAGTGATATGCTGTACTGCAGTACACAAACGGAAAACTTCAGTGACCTGCTACAGCCACGGAGCCGGCCTAAAAACTTTTGGGCTTTGTATAAAACTTATGTTGAAACAAAGGGGAGGGTTGACACAATTGAGGCCGCATCAAGTTAAGCAACATATGTGCTCGACCAATTTGTATAGGTCGGGGGGTTGTTTCTGCACCTACTTTGATTCCACCGCCTGACGGAGAATTTGCTCCGGGCAGTTACAATGGGGGGGCGGGGGGTTAAGTTCTTACGTTCTAAAATGCCATGTGACCAACTATGTTTGTTAACCCCTGGTAATGTAACTTACACTATGTATTCGATACGTACAATTGTCACTGCTATAATACAGGATGCAGTCTCTTGTTTTGTATTACATGCAAAATTCAATAAAGTTATTTAAAAAAAAAAAAAGGAGCACTTCCTGTACTTCCATGCACCAAGTTCCATGCACCATGTGGTGTATGGCACACTGTGCATGGGGGCACTACATGTGGCCCCTGTGCCACTTTACAGTGGCCCATGGCGGAAGGGGACCTAGTTTTGGCCCCCCAAAATCCATTTCCAACAGCCTTTTCATGGCGGTCTTTCCGGCATGAAAAGGCTGTCGGAAAGGGATATCGTAATCCCGACGGCGGTGCCTGCCTCGGCACCGCCTCCATTCGGTATTTGATTCAGACCTCTGCCCAATGGGATCCCTGAATCTGTCAGAGGAGGCGGCGGCCTTCCCCCGCGACCCTTTAGGGTCCGACCACCTGGATTGTAATCTAGCGGTCAGACCGAAGGGCTGTCGGTCGGACCGCCACCGACGGCCTGTCGGTGGCAGTCCAACCAACATCATAATTAGGCCCTTAAAGTTATCATGTCCTTATAATACTAGCTCCCAAAAGCTATCAACGCTGCCGGAAGGGGTGGCTGATCCATAAAGAAACACTGGGCAGCAATAACAAATACTGTAGGAAAAGGCTTCTTATTGTACAATCCCCCCTATTTTTTTATTGATGCTGCTGTTTTTTTCACTCTGTACACTGACGCTCTGCTAACCAGGCTTCAGTGCATGTGCTCTGACCCTTAAATTGGCAAATTTGGTTATAGCCTTGACTGGCCTATTTAACTTACATATAAGTTCCTAGTATATGGTACAAAGTGTACCCAAACTAATAAGTTAAATGTCGCTAGTGAACTACACCACCCATTGTGCCACCAACTGCAGTGGCAATGCAAACAAGACTTCAAGTCTACCACTGTATCCTGTACATGCAGTTTTAAAACTGCAAATTTAGCCTGTCAAAATAACCTATTTTTACAGGTCTAAGTCCTCCTTTTAAATATGAATAAGTCATCCTCAGTAGGCCATAATGTCAGAAAGACAGGGTGAATGGCATTTAAAAGTAAGACATGTAAAGGTTTAATGTTAAATGTGTCCTTACAGTGTTAAGGCCCCAAAAGCTATTTCTACTGAGGCAGGGTTACTTGTTCTATAGGAAAGCATTGGGATACAATGTTACATTTAATAATGTTATGTCTGCCAAGTAAACACTTGCACATTTCATTCTTGCACTTTTTAAAATTATTTATTACAAGCCCAATTAACTGATAAAGTTGGATTTGTAATAAAAAAAAATGGAAAAGGTACTTTTAGAAAGTTACCTTTGCCCTAACCTCTAGAAGCCCATTTGTTTGCTTTTCCAACAGTTACCTGGGAGCTGAATAGCCCCCTTGATGAGGTGTAAACTTGCTCCCAGATTTGAGACAAAGGCCTTGGGTGTTGGGAGGTGTTCTGTTCCTCTGGCAGGATGACCATATGGACTGTGCCCAGGAACTTAATTTACTCCAAAGAGGCCTACCCTGTCACAGGCAAATATTAGGACCTGCTTTTGTCCTACCAGACTTCTACCTCTGGATTTGTTGTGGGTACAGTGCCTGCCTAAACCTGTTTTTTTAGTTTTAGATGTGGGAGGGCATTAGGATTAGTATAATGCACTCCTCACACACACCTCGGCCCTCAGAGCCCATGTTGATGGTGAACGAAGACTTTTGCCATCTTGAAAATGCCCTGATTCATTGCATTTTGGGCCTGCTTGCTACTCAAAAAGTGGGAAGGGTTGGCCCCTGGAGCTTTTACCACATTGGTTAGGGCATGCCGAAGAATCACTCCAACTCCTAGCTGTATCCACGCATAAACGCAGCAACTCCAGGCACTTATTTCAGAACACTTTCTTGACCTACGGAAAATCAGAAGAGGACCGGACCTGCTGTTGGTAACTTGAAGGACAGGACCCGCTCCCTCTAGTGCCAAGGACAAGGAAGCGGACTCCTGGTTCAGTTGGCTGACTTCTGTGTGGCTACAGGAAGACAGCAGGTTGCAAGAGACCTTTTCCTAGAAGTATGCAGCTGGCGAGTGGCAACTGGACCTAGAGTGGACCCTGCTGTTGGCTCTGCCAGCCTGACACTCTGCGAGTCTTTAAGCGCCTCCCCTAAGGTCCTTGAGGAAGGGGCTTAAGAAGTGTACATCTGTGGTGCATTGGGAATTACAAAACTAAGTCAGAAGCTAAAATGTTTGGCCAAGACAAACCTGACTGGTGTGTCGGATCCACGCTCCATTGCGGTCAGCATCATATAGCGCCTAAGTCCCGGTCTACCGCAACCATTGACTAACATTGGCGCTTTGTGCTTTTTGGCACTATTTCTACTTAAAACTTTAAAAACTGATATCTCTGGTTTCCCTTAATCAATTGTTGTCATTTTGGTGTCCGTTTGTTTAATAAATTGTACTCTATTTTTCTAATTTGATTTGGAATTATTAATGTTCTGTATTTTGACTTTATTGCTGTTTTGGTACTAAATAAATACTTTAAACACTGTTCTAAATTAAGCCTGTCTGTTCTGTGCAGAAGCTCCCAGGGGGTTAAGCTCAGGTTTATTTAAAGATTTTGAGGTTCATCCTGACAAGAGTTGTGATTATTTCTTGGTGGGTAGTCACCCACTCCATAATAATCCAGTTTCTTACAGTAACATCGACTGAAACATAAGGAAAAGAAAGATTAGCAGCATCATCCAATCTTTCTCCTTAATTATAAATAGCTTAAAAAGTTCTGTGTTTACAATAACCCCTCTATTGTTTTTTACAGAATGGTTATGTAATTCCTTCTGAACACTGGTGTATTGCTCCTTGTGATTAGGAGGTGTGTTCTAGCTTTTTGAATCTAGACCCGGAGATGCACGGTCTAATCAAGGTTGTGGTCAGGATCGGACTGGCTTATAGGGCAATCAGGCAGTGCCCAATAGCTGGTCTGAAAGGTCAGTGAATGGGACGTTTTTTGGCTGGTTGTGGGCCTGTTTTATGGTCTGCTGGGCCGGCTATAACTGTTGATTTCCCTAATATTAAAAAACATTGCTTTCAGCAAGCTCAAATCCGTGCAGTCTTCCGAACCTTGTAAAACACGTATACAGGATATGATCTTTACAAGTTGAAAACAGCCCCAATTTGCAAACATGGGCCACTTTTTTCACTATCTAATTCGCTAACGGGGCCACTTTTATTTTGGTACCCAGGCCTATTTTCTGTCCCAGTCTGACCCTGGTTGTAACATTTGATCCACTCTGCCTTAGGAAGGCACCTGATGGTTTTCAAAGCTAGCTACCCAAAGTAGGAATGAGCATATTAAAGGTATGGCATCTGAAACACTAAATGCATTTATTTTGCTCCCTTAGAAGAAAAGAAAAAACCAAAAATGTGTGATTTGGGGAAAATCACTTTGGGGTCGATTCCGATTCGGGCCGGAAATCTCTCCGACCGAGCCGGACCCGGAGAGATTTCCGACCGAATCGGACCCGTGCAGTCCGACCGAACGAGTCCGATGCATTCGTATGCCACCGGACACGAGTCGGTCGGACTCCCATTGAACTCAATGGGAGCCGGTTGTACAACGCGTACGCGGGCTCCCATTGCCTCAATGGGTGCGGAGGCGGACAAGGGCGCCCCTACAGCGAGTACGCCGCGAGCGCTCGCGGCGTACACGCACAGGTAGGGGGACCCATGGGTCCCCCTGTGTGCGCCTCGCACGGGTACGCGTACAGGGGGTCCGACACGGACCCCCAAAGTACGGCTCCGACAGCGAGTTCGAGTCGGACGGCGCCGAGTCGGTCGGAGCGGTCGAGGTGCGCATCGTACTTACCCGGCCGGAAAACGTCTCCATTGCGCGGTGCGAATCGGGTCCGAGCGAGTCGGTCGGAGCGGTACGATCCGGGTACGAGTCGGTCGGAGCGGTCGGGTCGCCCGGACGAGTCGGTCGGCGAATTCGCATCGTACTCGCTCGGCCGGACCCGCGTACGATTCGGTCGGGAAACAGGGCTCCGAATCGGATCCGGTAAAGCCGAATCCTATTCGGAGCCCTACTGGCCGAGATCGGAAGCGGCCCCTTTATCTTCCTTTGCCTTAAAATGTAAAAATGTGTCACATAAAAATCGTCTATACAGTGTTGTTCCAATTATACACCCCTCCCCGTTACACACTGGATTTTGTACCCATGTCCCAGCCGGACCCAACGCAGCATATATTTATTCCTTCCACATCACAATAACATGTTTCTCTGTAAAACGCACTGCTTCTCACTGGATTTGAGCCACTCTATGTCAACCTCCTAAAATAAAAAAATAAAAATTAGTTTTGTTTGAGTGTATGTGCTAAATGTACTTTTGAACCAGTTGAAGGCTAGATGTGTGGCATGCATTTTAGGAAAAAAACACGACACGAGATGCGGAGAAAGGCAGCGAGGCGACAGATGTGGTAATGATGGAATGTGACGCTTCCAGTTTTTCTGAAGGAAGGGCAGGGCGAGTGTGACTGAAGATGGGGCTCGTGGTGCGATGCAAAACACACAGTAGTATTTTTACCATGTTTACTCTTCACGGAAGGCATCAATTGAAAACACTGAATTCAGCTTCAGAGATGTACCAGATGTGCCGCCTTTTAAGCCCACCTTTTTTGTAGTCAGCACGTTATCCCCATAAATTATTTCTTCCCAAACAAAAGGAACACACACAACAGAAGCAGATTTAAACATCAATGCTAATTGCATACACCACACACTGCTCTCACCTACAGGAAGCGTCAAGTAGGCTGGGTTCTGCTTTTCCAATATTTAATGCTGCAAGGCCCAGATGAGAAAGGTTTTGCAGTAAAGTGAAATTGACCTGTACATTGCTTCGGGGGTCCCTCGGTTAGTTGTAGTCCAGAAATGATACTAGCCCCCAGACATCTCAAGCGTAGATCAATAGGAAACTAATCTTACCCGAGTGCGTGTCTGCACAAAATGTCTTGTTCCTACCACTTCATAAATGAACCTACCCCGTGGGTTTCGGGGCACGCAGTCCATTTGTTCCTTTCAGCCGCCACGGAGCTCCCCAGTGGCCCGGCTGCCTGCCATTCAGGGGAGTAAGAGAGAGCTGCGTATCGGAGAGTGAAATGCAAACGTGGCTGTACCTCATCAACGTGCAGCCATATTACATGATATAGGAGGGCAAGCCATTTCATCTGTCACTTCATCTGCTAACTGTCAGGCCCTATTATTAGCAGACTGCAGCCTAACACAGACTGACTGCGCTTGTGAGGACGCCATGAAGCTCTCATTAGGGCCGCAGTCCTAGAAATAAGATGTGACACGGGGCCGGCGTGTCTGCCAGCAACAGATACTGACAGGGCCTTTACATCTCTCATTGCCGACAAGCACTATGTTGTCAATCATGACAGATAATCCCTTGATTGAATTGAATCTGCTGGGAGAGGTAGTCTATTGCTTGGACAGAATGCCAGATGCGCGCGCCGCATCTGGCTTGGCTGCAATGTACCCAGCAAGTGATACTAGACCTGCTAAACAGACTGTGCAATATGCTAAAATAATTAAAAAGCAGCATATTTAAATAATGCAGACATTGCAAAAATAATTTAAAAGTACAATATTTAAAATTTCACACTTACCTTACCAGGCAGCTTTGTCTTGGTCAGTCAGCCGGTTGATGGTGTCAATGCTGGTTGCTGGCTGGCTGTGCTTCTCCTGTTGCTGTCCAGCAGCTACTGGTTCAGAGGAGCTGAAAGTGAAAGCTCTACTTTGTGCAGCATGTGACTCCACCTCACAGGGTTATGAGTTAAGTCTCATAACTCTGTGACATAAAAAAGTGCTAACAGCGTTTTTTTAAAAATTTAAATAATGTACAAAGTTAATACAATAATCATTCAGTGCAATGATTATTGTAATAACAAAAAAACAAAAAAAAACACCTTTCCCAACTCGTCATAGAGATGGGTGGGGGTCAGTTATGCTTGACCCCATCCCATCCAGTGACGACTGGTGAAAAGGTGAGGTGAGGGTGTCCTCATTCCTGGCCCAGCTTCATCTGAGCCTGTAATGCAGCCTCGGGCTTATACTGTACCCGCCCGAGGCTGCTGTAGAATTATGACGTTGCCGTGTGTCATTTCTGGGCGGGCCCCAACAGGGCCTAAACAAGGACTACCGGGCTGGCACCATGTCAGCCCGGTTTGTTTTTGTTGTTTTGTGACACATGGCAAAGCGCATGTGTCACAAATCAGCACACAAATTGCCTGCATTCATGCCTGGCCTGCCTGACGCAGCAGTGACGCTTGAGTGTGTCGCAGGCAGGCAGCACGACTCGGCAGTCGGGGCTGGCTTCCACATTGGATTTAAAATGGTAAGTAACATTGCTGTTACTTAGCATTTTAAATCAAATGCGCAATGCGGATGCCTGTGGACCGGTGGCACAAATAGGGAGGGCGCAGCCCCGCCGCCCTTTAAAGAAAATCGCCGCTGGTTATCATGACTCATGAGTGCATTTAAATAAACTTGCAAGGGTTAATATGTCTCATGCAAAGCACATCATGTAAATGCATATGACAGATTTTTATTTTATGTAGCTAGATAAGTGGGTTACTGCTTTTAACACAGAGCTCATTTTGTTATTTACCATTCCTAACTTGTAATCCTTCTAATATAGCACAGTGAGCTATAAACAACATGCAACTCTTACACCTTGTAACCCTCACTTACTTATGTAACACAACCTGTACATTGATTTACACACTCATTATTTATTGTCAATATATGTGTACATGTGATCTAAAGCGCTTTGACACCCTACATGTGGATGAGTAGCACTATAAAAAGAAATAAAAACAAAATAGTCGTATTTAAATTGTTATTTGTGTAAATACTTTAACAAACCAGCTTATATGGCATTATTATAATGCATGCATATCTCTTAAATATAGGGACTGAACAAAGTCAAAAACAAGCCTCTCATGAAGTGTTAAGCTTTGAGCCTTTCTTTCCCCTCTAGTGCATTCAATCAATCAGTATTTTTATAAAGCGCGACTACTCACCCGTAAGGGTCTCAAGGCGCTGAGTGTGGGGGGGAGGGGAGAGTATCTGTGGTTCAGTCGAAAGCCAGGTCTTGAGGTCCTTCCTGAATTGTGGCCGTGATGGTGATTGCCTGAGGTGCAGAGGCAGGGAGTTCCAGTAGTTAGGAAAAGGATCTTACTCCAGCAGTGGTCTTGCGGATACGTGGGATGGTGGTCTGGGCCAGTTGGGCGGAGCGGTGATGTCTGGTGGGAGTGTAGAAGGAGAAGTGGTGGTTGAGGTATGCAGGTCTGGCGTTGTGGAGGGATTTGTAGGTGTGCGTGAGGAGCTTGAAGGTAATTCTTTTGTTGATAGATAGCAAGTGAAGGTCTCTCAGGGAATATATGACGTTATATCGCATGCCATTACAACGCGGCTGTAACAATGCAAGTGCTGTCAAAACGCGTTACCATTACAACGTACACTTTTACCATGCATATGCCTTTACCACGCATGCCATTACAATGCAAAATTAATATAAGAAAAAGTGGGAGACCCAATATACCCTTGGAGGCTTGGGTGATCAATGTATTAGCAGGTGAGTGTGCCTACAAGGGATTTTCTAACTTACACACAGTTTTAGCATTCAATATGCAGATAATAATCGCAAGCTCTATTCAGTCACTTAAATTCAATTATTTAGAAATTCAATTAATTCATTCATATTCGAACAAATCTATTACAAAAGATCTTACACGGGTGTAAATATTTCCCAAAAATTATATTTATAATGAAAAACTTTCAAAGGGTACAAGAGACAAGTAAAAATGTCTGAGTAAAACAACACATAGCAACTGAGGATTCCAGATAATTTGATGTTACAAACACCTCATTGTCACTAGTGTGGACACCTCTTTCCAACAAAATATACAACAGGAAAATGTGACTGATCAAACAGAAAACAGATCCTTAAGCAAAACAATTTAACGCAAATGTAGGTGTAACTGTCAACGTTTCGGTCTATATTGTAGACATCAGCTAGACCATCTTCAGGACGTTAAATTCAAGTGTTGGATGTCCCTTAGGGAGTTACACAAACTGATTCAAGTTGCAGTTATATCCGTTAAAATTTGTGCTTGTTTGAAATCGACGAAGGGGCTGCTGATTAGCAACCACTGCTTCAAAAAGAGTTAATGCAGGTGAATATAATCAATTACGGACCTGCCGGTTTCCTCATCGAGCTCCGATCCTGAGCAGACGCTGACTACAGAGATAGCGGCACGTCATTGAAGTTTATCTAGACGCAAGCTAGATCTTGACATATCGGAGCTCGATGAGGAAACAGAGGTAGCAGGGAGCAGCCAACACAGCAGAGCACAGTGCAAAGAGGCAGTTGCTTCTGGCAGTACAGCAATCAGCAGGCAGAAGGCCAGCACAGCAAAGCAAGTGACAAAGGGGCAGTCCCTCCTGGCAGCGCAGTACCTCGTAGTTGCAGAGTCCCCTCCAGACCCCAAAGTGAACTAACTTGGGGGTGCCACAGGTCCAGTACTGATACCAAAATGTGTCTTTGAAGTGGGGGAGACAACAAAAGAGGGCTGTCTTTGATCCTCAAAAGGTCCCTGCCCTTCCATCCCTGGCTCCAGACACACTACAGGCGGTTATGCAGCTATTTGTGTTGGGACAGGCATAGCCCTAATCAGGTGTAGGTGTCAGCTCCTCCCTCCTATCATGTTTAATGAAGTCTTCTCAGTGCGGTGCTATAATATGACTTGATAATGTCAAAGCTTTCAAATGTTAAAAAGATACCGTTTTTTTTAATTTTGAAGAGCGTTCACTTTTCACATTTGCAGTCCTTTCAAATACCACTCGTTAGTGGTCCGACTAGTGCTGGTGTCCGCATCACCACACTAGAATGCTTTATTCATTCAAGCTATAGCACCCCTGGGCCCTAACCACCTTATATGCTGTATGAGTAGCTGCATTTAAGCAGAAAACACGCTGGCAGTAAGTGCATCGTGGAAAGCATGCAGTCTGTCCCACTTATTTTCTTGGCACAATCAAATTTCGGCACTGCCTGGAAAAATATAATCACCAATCTCTTGCCAAACTGGCTGCTTTCCTGAGTGTGAAACACTTTCATCAGTTAGTGCAAGTCATAAACAAAAATAATTCCAGAGCCGGTCGGCAGACAGTGCCCCACGTAGAACCAAGGGGTGGCACTTTGCAAACTGTTGTTTTCCGGAAAGGCAATGGACTATAGGCTGCTTTGAGGGGGCAGTGGAATTGGTGCTGAGTGTTTTCAACCTTGAGGTCTGGTTCCTGGAAATTATCACTGGCTTACCTGTCCGCTGACTCTCCAGCCCCCTGAATGTAGCTGTTGTATAATCTAAACTCACCATCCCTCCTCTAGTCACATGAGGTGTTCCCATACCTCTGCTCACTACACCAACAGTGTTAGAATGGACCCGTTTGTGCTCACGCAGTGCCTTATGTAAGTTAGCATTCGCTGCACCATTTTCTCTTAAGGCGCCATTTTAGGCTGTTCGAAACTGATCTTGTTCAATTCCGAGAAATGCCCCCTCTTGAGTTTCGTTTCTGACACCTTAGGTTTTATTTCAGTAATGAGTACACTGTTGATGTCATCGCATAGCTTTCTCACTAGATAGAGGCCCTCTCCCACTTGTCTGGTGGCAGGCTCAGGATGGAACGACCTTGGACTATGCTAGTTTGTGTAAGATATGAGCGCTGAAACCTTTTGGTTGTATTTTATTGTTTAGCTGCATCTGCTTGGAGAATTCCACTGTGGGCGCGTTCTTACCAGGCTATGAAACGTACATAATGTATCTTTTTGCTTGTCGATTTCAGTTCCCTCTGTAGCACTCCTAGTGACTGTACAGATGGGGCTCCACTCTGAGTGCATATGAATAAACAGTTATTGGTTTGTATTCTCTACTGTCTGACCGACTCTTCATTTGGTACAGAAGGCTGAGAGGTGGTCATTAGTGACCCGGGTGGCCCCAGGCAGGTCATTTCCTTCAGTTGGCACCCGAACAGGGACTCCTTCAGGTGATTGATCCATCCCCTTTCCGCAGACGGGGGGAGGTCGAGGACATCGTCGGGTCGGACTGATGGCTCAGGGATCCCTGCACGAAGAGTTTCTGTTACTCACAGATGCTCCTACTGTCCCGCCGGACGGTGCCTCACTCAGTGGTCATCCCGACTGGAGTCCTGAACTTCGAAACCCTTGATCTGACTGTTTGGTCTGAAGAGACGGCAGTAGGGAATTGGTTCGTTTGTACTACTGATAGCAGGTGAGTTTGTTTTGGTTCTTTGTGGATATGGTACCGTTTGGGCTTGAGTTTGGTACGGTCGAAGGACTGTTTTGATTAACCCTGGGCAAAGCACTACGCTACGCTCGCGTAGTTTGCGAAGTTTGCGCTACTTCTCTCAATGCGAATTGCACGTAGCACAGTGCAAACACGCGTAGCGTAGCGTAGTGCAGCGGTCATTTTTTGCTTGCTCGCGGTCCTCAACGTCAAGTTGGCGACCGCGAGCAAGCAAAATGACATCCCAGCGAGACTTTTTCCTCGTTCGCGATCAGCAACATCAAGTTGCCGATCGCGAGCGTGGAAAATAAACCTCCCGGTGAGATTCTCAACGCGGGGAGGTCAGGTTTCTCATTGCGAGTGGTCGCGTATGCTCGCGACCGCTCGCGATGAGAAACTACCAGTCCGCGTTGAGAAAGCTGCCGCTCGAGTAAAAATCTACTCGAGCGGCAGTAAAAGACAGCTCGCACTGTGCAAGATGCCGTTTTCAATGATTGCACAGTGCGGACAAGCATCCGGCACTGTGCAATCATTGCGAACAGTGCACTACGCAGTTCGCGTAGTGCTACGCGTAGCTCGCGTAGTGCGAACTGCACTTTGCGTAGCTTCGCGTAGCGCTACTTCGCGAACTACGCCCAGGCTTAGTTTTGATAAAAAGTGTTTGCAAATACTTTGCCAGGTAAAAATAACAATTTGGTTCTTCTTTTGCAATGCCTGGCCTTATTGAGTTTTGGAAGTTTTTGTTCTGCAGATGCTCAACTGGAGGAAGCTCAGCCTGCACCTCCTGAAGGCAGCCCTAATTTTGATATGTATGTGAAACATGGCCTTGGCCCTATTGCAAACATTGACTACAGCTGTACTCACTACTCCTATTACTCCTCCTCCTATGATTACCCATCCTCTGATATCTTTCGATGTTGAAACGCGGTATAGAGTCATAATATCGATGTTTAAATATCGATATGCCATAATATCGATGTTTAAATATCGATGTGACACAATATCGACCTTCAAGAATATCGTCGACCAGAATATCAACATGCAGGTAAGAAATATCGTTTTTGTTAATATCAAAGTTAGTAATATCGTTAGTCAAAATATCGTTGTTAATAATATCGAAATTTATTTTAGTGTTCTGTATTTTAGTATATGTGTTAAAAGTATAACTTATTTTTTAAATGTATGTTTGAAATTTTTAGAAGTAATTAATTTTATGTTAAGTAATTTTTGCGTATTTTAGGGGCCCATTACGATACCCGGCGTAAAAAAATCCGCCAGGCATGGAAGCGGCAAAAATCCGCCCGCACACACCGCCTGAACACCGACCACGCCATTACGATTACACAAACCGAAAACCGCCATCGGCGAAAAATCACACAAAATACCGCCCGCCAACGTCCGAGTCGGAGTCAAACCGCCCGCCACGGACGGAAACACGCACGACAACACAAAACCGCCCGCCCACACGGCCGACACACCGCACGTGAAATTACGATCGCACCGCCATGAGCGCGGAAAAACAACAAAAATACCGCCCGCCAGCGCAAACAACGCCGATGAGAATCGACACGGCAGAAGCCATGGCGCCCACGTACCTGCACAGAAACCATCCGCACACAAAACCAATAGCACACAACATGGCCAACAAGTCCACACAGCAAGGCACGCACAAATACACAAGCACAGTACACATCCCGAAAACACCCCCCGGACAAACAAAAAATACAAAGGCCAGAACCCCAGACACAACACACCTGAAAACAACAGACCATGAGGACACACCCACATAGGTGAGTACAAAAGCAGCACTCCCACAGACCACAACCCCTTGCTACATTGCAAACCAGAGAGGAGAGGAGAGGACACAGTGACACAGCAAGGACAGCAGCACACCACAGAAACGCACACATCACTACCACCACCACCACCACCACCACCACCACCACCAAACACCACCACCACCACCACCACCACCACCACACCCCGGCACCACAAACCCCCTGCACATTACACAACACACACCGCACCAGCACCACAAACACCATGGCACCACAAAGGATGCCCAAGTTCACGCCCATGGAGCTGACGGTCATGGTCGACGAGATCATCAAGGTGTACCCACAAATCTATGGGAACATGGTCCAGCACACACCACTAGCCACCAGAAACAGAATGTGGAACCGGATCGTAGACCAGGTCAATGCAGTCGGGACCCTGCCCAGGAACAGAACCGAGATAAACAAACGTTGGAATGACGTAAAGAGCCTGGTCAAGAAGAAGGAGGGCAAAAACAGAGAGCTGGCTGCCGTCACTGGCGGAGGGAATCCCGCGCTCTTTAAGACCTTCAAAGCGTGGGAGGAGAAGGTGCGAGTCGTAATCCATCCGGAGATCCTCGCCGGATTAGCAGGGGAGTGGAGGCTGGTAAGTACAAACTAATGTATACCAGCACACC
Source organism: Calotriton arnoldi (assembly GCA_963921515.1). NCBI lineage: Eukaryota > Metazoa > Chordata > Amphibia > Caudata > Salamandridae > Calotriton > Calotriton arnoldi. The sequence continues at coordinate 598,972 of CAWUFW010004759.1, forward strand.
GCTATGTACTCACATGCACTACCACCATGCCACAGCTCCCAGGGACAAACACCCCCATGTCCAGCACACAATACACAACACATCACACACACATGCAACAGACACCACCACACACAGCCCAAACCGAACAACTGCAAGATGCGTGGGGACATGTGTACACTAAGCCAGCCACGTAACCACCAACAGGTCCCCAAATATGCCAGAAGCGCCACAACGAGCACCCACCACACCCATGTGTCCGCCACAGCTGCACCAACTGACAAGTAACAGGTAAGTGGCAGGAACACAAAGTGCAGTGGGTCGGAGGGGGACAGCTGAAGTACAACACCCACCAGGCCCTCACTCCCACAGACCAGCAAGGTGGAGCACTCCCCACACCCATGTGTCAGGCACAGCTGCACCAACCGACAAGTAACAGGTAAGTGGCAGGAACACAAAGTGCAGTGGGTGGGACGGTGGACAGCCCAAGTACAACACACACCAGGCCCCAGTCCCACAGCACAGCAAGGAGGAGCATCCCCCACACCCCACACCCACGTGTCAGCCACCGCAGTGCACAACGACAGCCGAAAGGCAGACATCACGGTCCACAGCAATCGGTGTCAGTGGGTGTACAGCCACCCCCACGACCCACTACACCCCCCACCCCACAGACCTGCAACATGGAGCACCCCCGCTAAGAGCCATGTGGCATCCAGTACAGTGCACGCACGAACAACTTGCAGGTGGGAAACTGGACAGGGCTGGATTACTGGAGGCATGAGGACCATAACACCACCAACACATGGGACATGTCACGTAGCACACGAACACGCAGCACCGCCCACCGTCACGAACAAGTGAACAATGTGCACACGGACATGAACAGCAGACTCACACCCCACATGACCCATCACAGACATAGCAACACCCAAGGAGCCACGTCTGCATGCACAAGCCACACTGAATATAGTCCCACACGGCAGCCACTGTGCAACTCATCACACACAACCGAAACACCATTGAAGTCCTGTCCATGTAGCCCCTACTGCCTGTCAACCACACACCCCACAACTACGCCTATGTAAGACAAACAACACTAGACGCAACAGAGCGGAACAACAGAAATGCACACGAACACCACTGAACCCATCAAACACACAGACACACCATGCACATACAACATACCATCCATCCCATCCGTCAGCCCCAGTCTCATGAAAGGCATGTCATCCGCACAGCTGCCACACATACAGCAGTCACGCTAAGACACATGCCCATGACCAACCATGTGCCAGAAGTCAATTAAGCGCACGACACACTGTGAGCAACAACACACAACATGGGCCACACCCCCCCGAGCACTGCAGTGATGCACATGGCACAGGGCAGCACGCACACCAAGGAGATGGGACAACTGCAATACGTTGGCTGGCACACAACTATCACTCACTCATAACGATGCGTCCAATGCCATGTCCAGTAACCACAACAGACAGCAAATATGCAGGGCATGTCAGGCATGCACACACCTCAGACCATGCACTGTCATGCTGCCACAACACATGTCACGTTCGGCACCCATGGCTCACAGCATGTACCCCAAAAGCATATACCCTCCCAAATGCGAATCTGGGGCATGGCCCCCATGTTGCCATATGCGTTCCTAAGCGTTCCATTTGAACTCCAAAAGCAAAGTACAAACCAGACCCAGGATGGGCCAGGAGCCCGCATACACCAGAGTCACAATGAGTAGGGGCAAAGCAACACACCCATCGGCATGGCCAATCCGTCCCATGCCACATGTGCACAGCACACAGTCCCATTGCCTAGCACACACAACTACAGATGCCACAGCCACACACTCGCCTCCGGGAAACCCATGTACGAGATTGCACGAACTGCCAATGTCAGACGACTAATACATACTTCGCCAGGTGCAACACAATAACAAATCTCATTCTCTCCACAGGTGACGAACTGCTGGACGCTGGGGATGGAGACAGCAGCCAGCACAGCCAGCCTACAAGCCCCCAACGAGGACACACGGATCTGGAGGATCTGTCCACCTCTTCGGACACGGACCACCAAGCTGGCCCATCTGGCGTGGCAGGGCCCAGCCGCTCCCCAGGACCCCTCCTACCCACCAACCCATCATCCAGGGATGCTGAACAGTCCCAGTCCCCTGCTGCCACTGTCGTTGCGGCCACACCCACGGTCATTGCGGCCACTACCACTGCCGCAACCGCCACCATCGCCGCACCGACCACCACCGCCTCCACCACCACCACGTCTTCGCTGGCACCAGCCCCAGCGCAGGTGGTGGCCCGGCCGACTGGATCCACCCTGGGAGCCACAGCGAGGACCGTGGTGAGCAATGTGGCTAGTGGGCAGGCCGGTGGCAGCAGGACTGGTAGGAGGAGCAGGGTCAGGGAAACGCCAGCCTCCCCTGGGAGCCATGCCCTGCCTCAAATGGCCAGAGTCCTTGGGGCCTATGAAGAGGCCCAAGGACAATGGGCCAGGTCTGCTACTGACACGCGGGAGGTGCTGGGGGTGCTGAGGTCCATGGACGCCCATATGGGCCAATTCGTGTCCCGTATGGACCAACTCGTGGACCTCATGGGCCAGCTGGTGGTGGCGGTGGGGTCACAGGCAAGGCCAGCAACACCACCTCCGCCACCACCTGCTAGGGCGCAGGGTCGGCCAGCAGTGTCCACTTCCCCTGCGTCCACAGCCAGTGAGCACACCTCACCCACCACCAGCAGGTCGCCACCACACCCCCCCTCCCAAACGTGGAAGGGGCCGTCCGAAGAGGAAACAGATCTCCCGGGAGGACTTCGCACGCTCCAGTCGCAAGTGAGGCAGCCAGCCAGCCTTCCGCCAGCCTTCCTTGACCAGCCACTGCATTGACTTGCTCTACGATCCCACTCCACACAGCCAGCTGGATGGCATGTGTGTGTTGGACTATGGACATAGAACCAGTGGGTACACCCTGATCATCACGCAGCCATGACCGACAGCTCATTGTCACTGCACGCACCACTTTTGTCATCACCTTACACACAATCACATGTCACAGTTTGTAATAAATGCACCTTTTTCACTAACTGCTGTTTGTGCCCTGTGTCTTTATTGTACGGAATACAACGGCCACCTTGGGCGGAAAGGCACCTGATGCGTGGCATGGAAATGGAATCCGGAGGGCCTGTAGGGACCTAGGGGTGGGAGACAGAACAGGAGCACATTCAATGAGTGTGTCACACACCCATCACACAGTACATGTCAACAACTACAAGCAATGTACACACATCGCACAGAGCAATAGGGCACAATGCCACAGCCACCAACAGTGGCATACTACCCTGGCCATGGAGCGTTGACACACTGCACGCAGTGAACATACGGCCACCCTGACACAGCACACACACACCTGCATAGATACAGACACATCATCCGTCGTACATGGACACTCACCGTCAAGTGAAGTAGCGGGCGATGAGCTGCTGGCGCACATTCCCAGCTTCCTCCTCTCCGCTGTCCACCTCACTCGAGCTGTCCTGGTCTGCGGGCTGGGGCCCTGGTTGATCTCCGTCATCCACAATGAGGGGGATCTGCTTCCGAATGGCCAGATTGTGCAGCATGCAGCACGCCACCACTATCTGGCACACCTTCTGTGGGGAGTACGCCAGTGCACCCCCGGTGCGGTCCAGGCACCTGAACCTGGACTTGAGGAGGCCAAAGGTACGCTCGACCACACGTCTGGTCCTCCCATGTGCCTCATTGTATCGATCGTCTGCTGGGGTGCGAGGATTCCTCAATGGACTGAGCAGCCATGCCCCATTCGGATACGCAGAGTCACCTGGGTGTGAGGGACACAGAGAACCGTTGCTATTCCAACTGGACAGGGGACAGCATCGCACAACCAGCACGCTACACCACTCCACATACTCACCGACAATACAGCCACGATCCTGTTGCAGATTGGCCATCAGTAGTGGCAAGATGCTGTTGCGCATTATGTGTGCGTCATGGGCCGAGCCTGGAAACTTGGCACACACGTGGGTGATCACCATGTCCGCAAGGCACACCACTTGCACATTCAGGGAGTGCGTGTGCTTCCTGTTGCGGTACAGGTGCTCAGTGGCCTGTGGTGGAACAAGGCCAACATGAGTGCAGTCAATGGCTCCCACGACGTGTGGGATTCTGCCAAGGGCATAGAATGCACCCTTCACTGCCGCCAATTCACGAGCCCTGGGGAATCTGATGTACCTGTTTCGGTACAGCATCATGGCTGCCAGTACATCCCTCAGCACCTTGCTGAACATGGGCTGGGACATCCCTCCTCCACTGCCCACTGTGTGCTGGAATGACCCAGTGGCGAAGAAATGCATGGCGGCCATCACCTTAGCCGTGGGGGTGACAGCAGTCGGATACACCCTGCGGGGACGGAGATGGGGCTCTAACATGGCACACAGTCGATGCAGAGTTGGCCTGTCCAGCCGAAACTTCCTGATTACCTCTGTATCGTCCATGTCCGCCAGCAATTGGTATGGGCGGTCAATGTTCGGTCTCCGCCTGGGTTAAATGACAGAGGACACATGTCAAAGCAACACGGCACATAGCAATTTCGCATACACATCACTGACATGACTGAGCAAGCACATGAGCCACAGCCCAGCTGTCAAGCTGGGACGGCACGGCCACAATACACTTACACAGGTCTCCCAACAATGGCAATGGCAAGTGAGACATACCACTGCCATGTGCATGCACATGGGGATCTAGGCCCCAATGACTTGCGGGGCGTGCTGATGGGGACTGACTGCATATTCGTCAAGCGGCAACGCCACGGCAACATGAGTGTCTGCTGAGCATGGTACTGCTTCCGAGGCTGGATGAGTATGGCACACGACGACGACGATGTGGGCACGGGCTGAGCGGCCAATACAAGTGGGACCTGTGGCACGAGGGGATATGAGACAGTAGTAGGTGTCAGCACTGCACCCTATGTACAGCACTGTACGGATCACAGCTCCCGAAACATTGACTGGTGTCCACATTGACAGCCCCATGCCAAGACGGCTGTGTGCTTGCAGTCACACGTCACAGGTGAGAGGTTACATTGCACGTGCCAGGTGGCAGTCGTACATAGTGGGAGCTGGCATGTGTGTGCATGTGTCTCCTGTTCAGGATCCACCAGATGGGCGCTGACTCTGTACTGACCATTGGACACAGCATGTTCCGTGGAAGGCTTGTGTGTGTGGGATGGTGGCACTGGATGTGCCTCCGTTGGGTGGGGGGCCATGCACAGGGCGGGTACGTCGATGATTGCGCATTGTTGGTCACGGTGGGTGCACCAGCTAAGATGTGTTGCCCTGTGTTCAATTCCTATGTCCGCATGATGATGGACTGTGGATGTGGGCAGACTACACATTGGTCGATGTGCTGTCTATATGCATGTGCCTTCACACCAGGCACAGCTGCCCCTGCACATGTGACCCCTGCTGGACTCGCTGCTGGGTCTGTGGAGCTGATGCACCTTCTGCGCGTGGGGCGGACAGCTCTCCTCACTTCCCTCATTGCGCATGTCATGTCTTTGCCGCAGGTGACATGGATCATGGAGGGCCCACATGTACGCGTGGGTAGGCTACACATGATTGTTCACTGGTCGCCACCCCCAGTCAGTGTTTCGAATGGGAAGGTTGTCGTGCTGGTGGTATGTTCGATGTGGCGGATGGGCGGGCCTAGGTGCGGGCTTACATTCCGGACATGGGGGGTAGTTGGATTGGCGACTAGTTGCAGTACACACGGGACACGTCTCTTCCTTTCCACATCTGGGTCATCCCTTGTACTAACTGACAGTGATACAGTCATCTTCGCCCCAGCCCTCATGTCCTCCCCTCGCCCCCCAATATGCATGCTCACCTGCGAGGCTAGCGCTTGCACAGGCAGCCCCAAGCTCGCACCAGAGAGGGCAAGGAGTGTATGTGTGGGTCCAGTTGCACGAGTGGGCTGTCTCAGGGTATGATGTGTGGCAGGACACCGTCCACCTGCGTGGTGCCCCAAATGGAGACCCGGCCTGCATGGACTATGCATCACAGTCTTCGCCTTCCGGATCCGCCACCTGCGACACCCAGTGGCTGTGGCTGCCCTTGCGGCCATGCCGCGTCCGTCTGTGGCTGATGGCCCACACATTCACTCTTTGGCCTCTCTGGGGAGGGCTCAGGGGTGGTGGCGCACGCGCTTGCACTTAGTCGCAATGGCATGTGGCGTGGTTGGTATGATGGGCAATGGATGGGATGGTGCGAGCCACCTCCCGTGACGTCAGTGCTGCTCGTGCTGTGGTGCGTCCCCCCTACACTTCCATTTGACTTTTTGCCATGCTGGACGTTGAGGTTCTATTGCCTGCGTGATATGACCAGGAGGAGCGCGAGGAGACCTCTCACACACCATGCTCCACTGCCATCCCGTGCCCTGTATCGCCTGTGCGGATTGACTATGTTGGGGTTACACCTGGTCGACTGGGGCTGTGTGTGCCTTGTCAAGGGGCATGGCGGGCGCACAACAGGATCCAGCTCGTCCACAGAGGGTGGGCTGAGGTGCGCCTGGTACCGCTTTGTATGTGTGCCCGGCTGCTGTGCACACACGTGTTCACTCCCCCCCGACAGGTGTCCTCTCACAATGCCCAGGGAAGCGGTGGTGTACTGTTCATGAGCCCTCCCAACACGGCGTGCTCCAACTTGGCATGTGCGCATCTACCCGTCGCACCCACCCACCTGAGCACTGCGTCCATACGACTTCACACGACACATGTGTGTCTTCCACAGTAGTGCTACTCATTTGCGTTGACATCCAATACCAGTGGACTACATGGTCATGTCACGACTGCCGTGTACTTCACATACTCTCATCCTCTCTCATCCGTACTTGTGAAATGAGTCAGCGGAGACAGTTCTGGTTTCAAACATTATATTGAGTCTTCTGTCCTCTGTGATGCAGTATAGTGGACACTACTGGCAGCGGAATACATATTGAGGATATACTGAGCATGATTACAAATGGGATAGGGTGTGGGGTTACATCTGCTTGGCCAAGGCTGTGCTAATGTACATTTACGTATAGCTGCGGAGCTGCGGACTTTGACACAGACGGTATACATGTAGCCTACCAGACCGCTCGGCATCATGGGCACAGTCCATCTCAGTTCCATGTGACAGGTTTGCTGCGGTTGTTCCTCATGCACGCGTGCATGTGAGATGACATCAGGGCATGTGCTTGCGTGCATGCAGCGGCGTGCCACTTGTTGTTGCACTGTGGTGGTTACTGGACATGTCACAGTCACTGGGGTCGTGTTGTTGTTGTATGCACTTGTCGTCCATGCAAAGGTCCTGGTATGGGATTCCCGGGGCGGGGGTGGGAGGGGTGCAGCACCCACAGACTCCAGGCGACCTATTCATGTCCACTGAGCGGTGTGTGTGTCCATGTGCGCTGGATCCATGTCGTGTCCTGGTTGTTCGTGCAGTTCCGTCCATGTGGGTGCGATGCACAGAGCCCATGCCACTGCCTCCCACGATGCATGCGGTGTTCCTGGATGTGATGGGGAACAGTGTGCATGTCCCGGTCATATCCGATGTCATGGCGATGTCGTTGATGGTGTGGTTACAGTTGCCGGTCGTTTGGTATGGCTGTTGTGGTGGTGACTGTCCAGTCCGTGCGGAAGCTGAGCATGGGTGCGGGGTTGGACTTCATAGGTCACTCGGGGAACCTGCGTTGTGGTCCGACGTATTTACAGGTTGTCAGGTATGCGATGCCGTCCAGCAGTGCTTCCATGTCATTGGTGGTGTACATGTTTGCCAGCCAATGAAGCGGATGGTGGCTGTCAAGGTGTTGTTTGTAGGTTGTCCCTTGGAGGACCATGATGGGGCATGCTGGGTGACATTCGATGTAGCTGTTCTCGATGATCCGTCGTGTGGAGGCACAGTGGTTCCATTTCAGTGCGCGTGCGATGTTGGCCACATACGCCATGCCCCCATAGGCAGAGCAGGCCCTGTCGTGTGCGTCCAGAGGGAGGAGTAGTGGTAGCAGGTCCGCCTTCAGACATGCCGGGTTGGAGAGGCATATCTCGACGGGATGCTGGTAGGGACACCTCCGACAGTAGAAGACGGGCATGACGCAGCTGAACAATGTGATGCGGTAAGTCAGTCGGTAACTTACGTTCAGCAGGGACAGGAGATCGCATCCCAATGTATGTATCGTGCTGGTTTGGTACAGCTTGAGCTCTTCGGCGTAGTTGGGTAGGTGTGTTGCGGTTGCCATTTCGCAGCGGTGCATTGTGGTGGCGTGCTCCGGCTGTGTGTGCAGTCTGCAATGTGCACGCTCCGAGGTTGCTGTGAGCTCTGTGTAGTCGTAGGGAGACAGGACTTGTGTTCTGTTGGCTTGTTTGGAGGACACGGGCCCTCTTCCCACATGCTTCTCAGACAGTTCAAGGTCAGTGCTGTGTGACTCCTTCCAATTAACTTGCATGTGGCCGACATGGGGGAGTGTTTTCTTCTTTCTTCCCCGTCCGTTGTGTGCTTCTGTGATATGCGCTATCTGCCGTGTGGTCGGTCTCCTCGGCATGCCTGTGTTGGTCTATTCTTGGACAATGGCTGTATTCACCGGCTTCTGTCGTAGGGCTGTGGTTTCGGAGTTGGAATGGAAGGTCATTCAGTGCTGTCTGCTCTCCCTTGTGTGGGCGGCAGGCTGCCTTTCCGCTCTGCGTTGGGCCTTGTGTGTGGATGTAATTCTTGGGCCACCTGTTGTCGGTCACCGGGCTCTTTGGTGTTCCGTTTCATGTGTCTTGTTCATATGTGCAGGGTGGTATGGGTTTTTCAGTGTGGTACTGGCGTTCCTCTTCCCGAAGGGGCCCTGCTTCTCCTAGTTGGTGTTGCCGCCGCTGTGTGCTTCGCCATGTTTGTTACACTGGGGTGTGTCCTGCTGTTGAGTGACTTCACTGACATGTGTGCGTCGGTTGTGTGGCGTTGGGTGTTGTCCGTGAATTGGGCGTTGGGGACATGTCTGTGGCCGGCCTGTCACGTGTCATGTGCGTTCGGGGTGGGGCTGGTGTGTGTGCTGCTTGGTTGTGTCCCTGTGTCTGTGTGCGACGCATGCATGGCGCTGCGGTTGGCCTCTGCGTTGTGCGCATGTGTGGCGGCGTCATCGGCGCTTTGGGGCCGTGACGGGGTGGTTGGTTCCTAGTCCCAGGTGGTGTGTACACATGTGTTCCGCGATGTTTGGATTTGGCCTGTGTGTCATATGTGGATGCAATGGTGGATGTGTAGTGTGCACGCGCTGGTGGGGGGTTGTCCGCTTTTTCCGCCCTTGCACTGTGTGCGCTGTTTGCGTGCACTTGTTGTGTGTGTGCCTACCTGCGTCTCCGCGGTACGTTGCGTCCTTGGTGGTGCATCAGCAGAAGCATGGGAAGGGCCTGCAGTGCTGGATTCATGCCCGGGGTGCCGCTTCTTCGTTGTCCGTACTCTGCGTCCGTGTTTCCGCCTCTCTTTCACGTGCGGTGTCTCTTTGCCGTGGGAGCCGTTTGTTTGCGGCATCGTAATTTATGCGCCGGGCGGGACGTGTTTCGTCGGACGGTGTGTGTCAGTTGTGCTGCGCCGCTACGTGTGCGGGCGCACTTTGATGGCGGACGGTGTTGCTGGCTTGCCGGCGGTGTTTGGCCTGCTTTTCGCATCGTAATTGGGCGGGCGTGTGGACTGCTGCGTGCCGGCGGTAACTGGTGGTTTTTGCATCCGCCAGCACGGCGGTAGTGCTTCCGCCCGCCATCGTAATGGGCCCCTTAGTTTTGTAGCGAGTTGTGGGTTTATAGGGGAATAGGGTGGGAAGTAATTTTATTATAATATATTTATTAAAACATTTTTAGAAATTATTAATTTTTTAAGAGATTAAATATTGTGTTTTAGTTCCGTAGCGGGTTGTGGGTTTATAGGGGAATAGGGTGGGAAGAAATTTAATTAAAATGAATGAATTAATAATTTTAATTAATTCATATTTTTGTATTTAATAACTTTGGGGTCGATTACGATGTCGGGCGGATCGCCACCGCCCGCATGGCGGTGGCGATCCGCCCGCCATTTTCGTCCGTCCGCCACCAAATTCCCCCCGCCATATTACCATGGCAGAGGGGACCCCGGCGGACGGAAAGACCGTCCGCATGTTTTCCGCCCGGCCGATCAGTCGACCGGGCGGAAAAGGGATTAATATGGTGGCGGTGTCTGCAAGACACCGCCATCCACATTATGATGACGGCGGTGATGAGCCTTTCCATGGCGGCGTCGCCGCCATGGAAAGGCTCACGGTCCCTGACATTGGGGGCCCGTAGCGGGCCCCCAGGTATTTTGGGGGGTGCACATGGGGGGTACCTATGGTACCCCCCTGCATTTGCACATACAACATGGCAGGCACCGCGCGGTGCCTGTCACGTTGTGCATGCAGATGCACAACATGCATTTCCAGCACTGTGGCGGGCGGTGTTGTGAGCACCGCCCGCCACAATGCTGGAAATGGGGGATGCCACCGCCACTGTGGCGGTGGCATCCTAATCACAGGTGCGGGACCGCCGCACACATAGCGGGCGGTCCCATTTACCGGGGCGATGGCGGGCGGACAAAGTCCTCCCTCCATCATAATCGGCCCCTTATATTGTTAATTGTGTTAATTAATTTGTTATTAATTAGTTATTAATTGGTTATTAATTATTAATAATTAATTGGTAAATATGTTCATTGTGTTACTTTTTTTAGGAGCGGGTTGTGGGTTTATAGGGGAATAGGGTGGGAAGTAATTTAATTATAATATATTTATTAATACATTTTTAGAAATTATACATTTTTTAAGAAATTAAATATTGCGTTTTAGTTCCGTAGCAGGTTGTGGGTTTACAGGGGAATACGGTGGGAAGTAATTTAATTATAATTAATTAATTAATAATTGTATTAATTAATATTTATTTATTTAATATTTTATATTGTTAATTGTGTTAAATATTTTGTTATTAATTAGTTATTAATTGGATATTAATTAATAATTATTAATTGCTAAACATCTTAATTGTGTTATTTTTTTAAGAGCGGGTTGAGGGTTTATAGGGGAGTAGGGTGGGAAGTAATTTAATTATAACTCATTAATTAATAATTTTTAATTAATTAATATTTGTGTATTTAATATTTCATATTGTTAATTGTGTTAAATAATTTTTTATTTAATAATTATTAATTGGTTATTACTTATTAATAATTAATTTGTGAATATGTAAATTGTGTTAAGTTTTTTATGAGCGAGTTGTGTATTTAGAGGGGAGTAGTGTGGCAAATAATTAAAAATTAATATAATTTTTAATTTTTTATATAATATTTAATTATTGATTTTGATAGTCTTAATAGTATGAATTAATGTATTACTCATTGTTTTGAATTTTATTGTTCATTGTTATTAGTTAACTAATTAATTGTTAAGCAATTATGTTAATTGTGTCATGTTTTATAATAGTGGTGGTGTTATTTATAGGGGTATTTGTTGATAGGTAAATCATTTTTTATTAATTAAGTATTTGTAAATTAATGTTTATTATTTTGCTGGAGTGGGAATAGTAAATTATTCACCTCCGCTATCCAACACTTTCCCTACTTTTGCAATTGTTGGAGTGGGAATAGTAACTTTATCCCCTCCACTATCCAACACTTTCCCTACTGTTACACTCTGTGGAGTGGGAATAGTAAATTATTCCCCTCCGCTATCCAACATTTTCCCTTCTGTTGCACTTGCTGGGGTGGGAATAGTAAATTATTCCCCTCCGCTATCCAACACTTTCCCGACTGTTGCACTTGCTGGAGTGGTAATAGTAAATTATTCACCTCCGCTATCCAACAATTTCCCTACTGTTGCATTTGCTGGAGTGGGAATAGTAATTTTATCCCCTCTGCTATCCAACACTTTCCCTACTGTTGCATTCATTGGAGTGGGAATAGTAATTTTATTCCCTACGCTATCCAACACTTTCCCTACTGTTGCACTCTGTGGAGTGGGAATAGTAAATTATTCCCCTCCGCTATCCAACATTTTCCCTACTGTTGCACTTGCTGGAGTGGTAATAGTAAATTATTCCCCTCCGCTATCCAACACTTTTCCTACTGTTGCAATTGTTGGAGTGGGAATAGTAATTTTATCCCTCCGCTATCCAATAATTTCCCTACTGTTGCACTTGCTGGAGTGGGAATAGTAATTTTATCCCCTACGCTATCCAACACTTTCCTTACTGTTGCACTCTATGGAGTGGGAATAGTAAATTATTCCCCTCCGCTATCCAACACTTTCACTACTGTTGCACTTGCTGGAGTGGGAATAGTAAATTATTACTCTCCGCTATCCAACACTTTTCCTACTGTTGCAATTGTTGGAGTGGGAATAGAAATTTTATCCCCTCCGCTATCCAATACTTTCCCTACTGTTGCACTCTCTGGAGTTGGAATAGTAAATTATTCCCCTCCGCTATCCAACACTTTCCCTACTGTTGCACTTGCTGGAGTGGGAATAGTAATTTTATCCCCTCCGCTATCCAACACTTTCCCTACTGTTGCATTCGTTGGAGTGGGAATAGTAATTTTATCCCCTACGCTATCCAACACTTTCCCTACTGTTGCACTCCGTGGAGGGGGAATAGTAAATTATTCCCCTCCGCTATCCAACACTTTCCTTACTGTTGCAGTTGCTGGAGTGGGAATAGTAAATTATTCCCCTTTGCTATCCAACACTTTCCCTACTTTTGCACTTGCTGGAGAGGGAATAGTAAATTATTCCCCTCTGCTATACAACACTTTCCCTACTGTTGCATTCCCTGGAGTGGGAATAGTAAATTATTCCCCTCCGCTATCAAACACTTTCCCTACTGTTGCACTCCCTGGAGTGGGAATAGTAAATTATTCCCATCCGCTATCCAACACTTTCCCTACTGGTCCACTTACTGGAGTGGGAATAGTAAATTATTCCCCTCCGCTATCCAACACTTTCCCTACTGTTGCACTTGCTGGAGTGGGTATAGTAATTTTATCTCCTCTGCTAACCAACACTTTCCCTACTGTTGCACTCTGTGGAGTGGGAATAGTAAATTATTCCCCTCCGCTATCCAACACATTCCCTACTATTGCACTTGCTGGAGTGGGAATAGTAAATTATTCCTCTCCGCTAAACAACACTTTCCCTGCTGTTGCACTCCCTGGAGTGGGAATAGTTATTTTATCCTCTACGCTATCCAACATTTTCCCTACTGTTTCAGTTAATGTAGTGTAAAATGTTGTTTTAAAGATAAATATTTATTTTAATATTTTATTTAATTATATATATATATATAATGTATTTTTATATTTATCTTACAGGTTTATGTATATATATATATGTATTTATAATTTTTATTATGTTTCTAATGTTTTATAATTTAATAAAATAATTATTTATTAATATTAAGTAAATATATATAATTTTTTATATATGTATGTTTAATTTATTTGTACATTATATTTATTATTTATAATTTTTTGCATTTTTAAATAATTCTATGTTTTTATTAATTATATTTGTTTTTTATTTTATTTTATATTATTTTTAAGACATTTAAAAAAAACGATTTTTGCGGCAAGAAGACTTGAGTAGGAGGAGGAGGAGGAGAGTAGAGAGGATCTTCAGGCAAAGGATCAACCTATTTGGGATGTCCAGCCAAGATGTCAGGGCCAGATACCGTTTCCTTCCAGAAGTCATCTTGGAGATGGTATGTGATTGGGAGGAGGAACTTGACTCTGTGACCTGCTGCTCCCATGCCATTCCAGCCTATCTCAAGGTCCTTTCTGCTCTCCATTTTTTTGCGACAGGGTCATTCCAAAGGGTCACCAGTGATGTTGTGGGCATCTCCCAGGCAAGCCAGTCACAGTGCTTGCATCAGGTACTGAGCTGCATCAATTCTAGGACCCACCTCCACAAACGCATGCCCCATACACTGGCCCGCAGACAAAGGGCAGCTAGGAATTTTTATCTCATCTCCCGCTTCCCACGTGTGCTGGGTGCAATTGACTGTACCCATGTGGCCCTTCAGCCACCCCGCAGTATTGCACACATATTCTGCAACAAACACCGATGGTATTCCATCAATGTGCAGGCTGTCTGTGATGCCAGTGGTAGATTCATAGATGTGCATGCAGCGTTTCCAGGCAGTACCCATGACAGCTTCGTATTCCGCATGTCACCACTTGCCCGGCGGATGGCTGCGGGAGAATTTGGCAACATGTGGCTACTGGGTAAGTACCAAGCACTAAAAATGAGTGATATGTGCAAATGAAATTTACAAGCCCCTTGCGCTGCCAGTACGTCACTTTTTCTCATATGAAAAGTGACGCACCGGTGGTGCAAGGGGCTTGTCAACAAGCCCCAAAATGTATGAATGCCACCTTATATTAACAACCATTCTACAATAAGAATCACCAAGCCACATACACGGTCTCAACAGACACTGCATGTACCAAAGTATAGTTCATGTTCTGTTCAAATTTAAGATGGAAATGTAACCTATTGCCCTATCTTCTCTCCTCAGGCGATGCTGGATATGCACTCTTCCCTTAACTCCTTACACCTTACAGGCATCCAACCACTGTACCTCAGCGTAGGTACAATCGGGCACACATACAAACTTGAGCCATCATAGAACGCACTTTTGGTCTGTTAAAGTCTCGTTTCAGATATCTTGACCGTACAGGGGGTGTGCTGATGTACTCCCTTGAAGTCATGTGCAAGATCATATTAGCCTGTTGTGTTTTGCACAATATCGCTTTAACGCATGGCTTACCCATACCTCTTGATCCTCTGCTAGCTCTGAATCCGGGCAACCAGGCCATTGCACATATCCAAGGTCAGGGTATGCAAGTCAGTGATCAGCTGGTTGCCACGTTTTTCACGTGAGCAACTTGTTGTGTCATAGACAAAATGTGGTTTGCTGTCTGTTGTCAATGATGAAAGTTGGATATTTACGACTCTGTCCAAAAATTCCATCCTGAGACTACTTTGCAAACCACACTAACTGTATGTAAACCACAGCGGTTGACAGGAGTCAAAAGATTGACCGTGCATCAGGTCATGTGCCGATGTCAGCAATCAGTGTAGAGGATGTCCCAAGGAATCTATTGACTCAGAGGAAGAGATGTATATGTTCTGAGAGACCCTCCCGTACCTTTTGACAATGGGTGTCTGTATCAACAAAGTCCATAACTATAGCATTGTTGAGTTTTTCCCCCCAACTGATATTGAATCCACCAAAAATGTTGGGCCCACAACGTGAGTGATGATGTTCTGGCTGAATCTGCCACTATGTGTCTGGGATACACAGCACTGCTTCCCCCTAATACACTGTAACACAACAGACAACTCCTGTGTTGAGCACTAAACGTGGCCTGCATGTACCATAATGCAAAGGAGTAGAAAAGTAAACAGGGGTGTTATGTTGTGCCAGCCCCCCCCCCTTGTCCCAGCCCAAATCTCATTACATGGTCTGTTCTCCCTTTTGTTTCATGTCTATGATTTTCTCTTACACTGTCATTTCAGGTTTCTACGCTACAGAATAACAGATGGCAGTGGATTTCATCTGTCATTGTGGATGAATCATAATAAACACAAAATGGCTGCCAACTACTTCCTGTGATGTATTTCCTGTCTCCCACTTCCTGTCTGTCATTTCCTGTATGAAAGAATGGGTTCCGGGTCGATTTCGCAACTTCCAGCACAATTGCATATCTCCGTATGTGGAGCATGCGCTGCATATGTGGAGCGTGCGCTGCATATGCGGACCCTACGCTCCCCAACCTGAAATTACGTATTCGGGCCGTAAACTCAGAATTTGAACTGGAACCCATTATTTCATACAGGAAATGACATACAGGAAGGCGGAGACAGGAAATACATCCCAGGAAGTTGTTGGCAGCCATTTTGTGTTCATTCTGAGTCATCCTCTCTCACAGATCAGATCCTCTGCCATCCTGCTGCTCTTTTCCACCTTATTTCCCCCAAAATGGCTGAGGGTTATGAAGAGAAAGCACCCACTTTCAGTGAAAGGGAATTAGACATCTTAGCTGAGGGGGTGATACTCAAATATCCTCAGCTATATGGGGGGCCAGAGGACCAGCTGAGTAATGCAGCACGGGCCAGACTATGGGACGAGATTGGTGAGTGCTGCAGTGCAGTGGGCGTTCACACCAGGAAGGCGAGGGCATGCCGCAAGCGCTGGGAGGACCTAAAGCGCTGGGCCCGGCTCAAGGCAGAGGAGCTACTGGGCCAGTTTTCCCAGCACCATGTGCATCGTCCTCGCCTCTCGCCATTGTACAGGAGGGTCCTGCGTGCAGCTAATTCGACCCTCCATGCTCAGCTGGAGGAGCATGAGCAGCAGAGACCTGGTAAGCGTATTATATGCAATATGTGTCTGGAAGTATGATGTGAGTGAAGACAGAGCTGTACCATCGTGTGTCCCATGCCTCCATTCACCTATTCTGTGTCTATGCAGCAGTCATCATGAAGCAAAAGGCTCACTGTAGCGCATCGACTGTACAGGGCAGAGTGTATTCTGGGAGTTGTAGTTTCATCATGACAACTAGGGAATTGAGCCACACAGTTGCATTTGTACAGAAATTTGCACTGCCAGCACCACTAACAGTGAACCAAGGGACTCATACCTGATGTGTGCATTGGATGAGGAATGGTACAGACACTGTCCAGTGTGTGCATGAGAGGCCAATGGGTATTGGATGCTGTGACTTGCATTGCTTTCGGTGAGTTTGGGTTCTGATTGAGACAGATCATCATGTGCCATGGAGTCAAGACAGACTTTGAGATTCTTGCCTCACTCTTAAGTGTTTCCAATTTTGCCAAGGGTGTCCACAGACACACGTCTGACCCCCAGTGGCTTGTATGCCATTTTTCATGTACAGGTAGCTGTAACAACGAGACACTACTGTTCACCAGTGCACAGCACTGCCTGATCAGTCTCCAAAGCCAATATGTGGCACTGGATTGTCAGCTTTTGTGAGGGAATATCAAAAGGTGAGACTCACAACTGAGCAAACCTAATTGCCCAGACCCTATATGGATGTGTGACCCCCAATTGGCATTTGTGTTGTCCCATACAATGCTACACAGCAGATAACATTTTTCTAGACGTAAAAGTGCAGAGATTCCATATCACAGGCCCTTTTCAATACCATCTGGACTCCCTCTGATCTCCTTTTGTAGACTTGGTTTGGAACCTGCCCATGTAGCAGTGACAGGACACACAGGTCACAAGAATGCCAAAGTTGAGGGTTGACCAGTACAGATGTGCAAGCCACCAAAAATCTTGTGAGTTGTCCATGTCAGACTCAAATTAGGAGATGACAGTGAACATACACGTAATCTAAGCTCATAAACACTGACAACTGTATAGTGTGATCATAGGAGAAATAAGTCGGACCTTGGCTCATCTTGATATGTGAATTGTCCTGATGTGTACAACCACTACATAATGATTTGTCTTAAATTTCAGTGGGCTCAGCTGGCCAAAAGGAACAAATGCAGGACCAGGTTCGGAGCAGGACATCTTTGGTGCGCCGGCGGCTACGACCTCTTTCCACCAGTGAGGAAGAAGAGGATGAGGCGGGACCCTCAACATCAGGAGGCAGGGGGATTGCGCCCAGCTGGACTGACCAGGAAGACAACTCTGGTGCTATGGACCGGATGGAGGCTGAGGACATTGAAGTGGGGGGTGAAGAACTGGACACCTCTGGCGAGGGGGGGGGTTGGAGATCTACTCTCCCCTGGACCATTCACCTGTAAGTTTTGCCAAGGTGTCCCCAGGGCAGGCCACTACGCAACCTGGGCCTGCCATCAGCCCCTCCCCAACTCTAGAGGCCCCCATTCCATCGGGGCCTCCAGCTGCATCCCCTGCAAACAGTCCCCCTCATCGTAGCTGCCAGGTCGACACCAATATTGGCTCCAAACCAGAGGCACCACACCCCTCATGTTCAACTCAAACCCCTCCCTGTGTTGTTCCTTCTGTGGCTGTACCAGAGGACTTGCTGTGGGCATGTGAGGGTCAGCCAGACATGTCCTCTCGCATCATGCTGCAGATGTATCTAGAGGTGCGCATGATGCGAGAGGAAATTGCCCAAGATCTGGCCACCCTCACTGCCAGTGTCAATTCCCTGTCTGCAGCCATGCGCTCTACAAATATTTTTAACATTAACATTTTTTTTTTAACATTGTATCCCAACCTCCTTCCCACACCACCGCCAATGTCTCCCCCTGTCTGTTGCCCCACACTGTTTCCCCCCTTACTCCTCGTGTGTCCCGACCCCGTGTGGTGCCTGTTCCTGCACCGGCCAGCCAGGAGCCCGCATCGGACTCAGAGGATCTGGACATTGTGATACTAGAGGATGACCAGAAGGACACTTGACCTGTTGGACAGATTTTTCTTTGTGGACAATTATTTACTTTCCCCCTTGTAAATAGAATGGTTTCCCTGACGCTCCCTGACGTGTTATATTTATGTTGCCCCACCCCAATCCAAGTTTACTTTTCCTTCTGCAGTAAGAACATCATTTGTTTTCCTTTCTCCCTTCCAAACGAACTGTTGTTGTTTTTCTAACCCCACACTTTTTTTTACATAAATTCTTATTTTGAATCATACTTTCTCTATCTTGTTTTACTTCATTGTGAATGTCTTGTACAAAATATGGACATGCATTTTGGAAGTCATCTGCTCTGCAGATGAGGGCTTGCTGCAATGACGGGGTTACACTTGTACATGTGTCACACACACACATACATCCTCACATCTCTAGGCCACCAAAATTGGTGAACATTAGCCTATCATGACATGATACGCAATGGACTTTTGACTTGTGTAGAGAATTTCATTTTATTTACACATTTTCACACTGGTCAAAAAGTTCACGGGATGTGATCAATGGGGATCGTGCTTGCGGCTTCGCAATTTCGGAGGTGAGGATCGCTGTGAGGGATCATGTCTGGGTTGTCGCCGAGGTGCAGGTTGGTGTGGTGCATCTACCTGTACAGGGTGAAGTTCATGTGCAGGGGCGGATGGTGTCTGTACAGTTGGTGTTTGTGCGTGGACAGGGGGTTGTTATGCAGGTGGTGGTAGTGCCTGTTCAGGGGGTGGTGGTGATTGTGCAGGTGGGGGGAGTGCCTGTTCAGGGGGTGGTGGTAGATGTGCAGGTGGATGGAGTGCCTGGATAGGGGGCGGTGGTGGGTGTGTACCCTTGATGTGGTCCTGTGCTGTTTGTGGTACAGGTGTATGGGTGTGATGTGCTTCAGGCAGATGTGATGGATCTCCTCCCTGCGTTGACCATGAAGGTAGACTTTCGATCACTTTCATCATGCCCTCCATCATCTTCATGGCCAAGGCATGGTGTCTTAAACTCTCCTCCCTTTGGATAGATATGATGTAGCTGATATTCTTGGACATGTTTTGCCAAGATCTATCCATCCTATCCAAAACATGGGTCTGTCTGTCCACCACCTGAGACAATTGGCGCAGGGCTTCCTACATGTCTGACAGGGTGGCCCCTATGGCACGAATGTCCTGCCTCACATCTGCCTGCTGTTGGAAGAAGTCCTGCTCCCACTGGGCGCCATGTGCAGGCCCTCTCAGCAGGGTTCGGCCATGGATGAGACCGCCAGGTCCAACAGCAGGGGGGAGGGTGGCATGTGGAAGGCTGTGGACAGGAAAAAGGTGCCCAGGGGATACCTGCACCACAACAGGGTTGGTACATCCTCAGATGGTGAAGAGAATGTCTGGGATACACTGTATAGGGAGGAGTGTGTAGGGGAACCACCACGTCCCGGATGTGAGGGCTGTGAGGGAGTGATGTCTGTGTTGGGGTGTGTGTGAGCTGTGGCTGGTTAGCTCTATGCTGGGGACAGGCAATCTTTTGTTTTGGAGGAGGCTGGGGCACTTTGCTGGGCGGAGGGTGTGAGGCCTTACAAAATGTGGGCGATGTGGGAATGTTTCTGTCCATGGCATCAGAGTCTTCATCCTCTGAGAGGATGAACAGATAGTCACCATCATCGTCCAATCCTTCATCCTCCTCAGGTACTTCCTCCTCCTCCTCTTGTGCAGTACTTGCAGCGGACATTACTGCCTGGAGGAGCAGTGAATTTTCCCCTTTGGTTGCCCGTCGCCCAACACTGGTGGAAGGTCCATCCTCCTCATCGTCATCATCACCTCGAACACAGAGGTTGCAACAGGATAAGTAATTGACCTAGCATAAGGTCTGGTGCAACACAAGGGTTGGTTCTACTGTACTTTGCATCAACAGATGACGCACATGTGACCTAGTTTGGGTACCCCTACAAGTGACAGCTCACACAATAGCACTGAGGGGTGAAACGGAGATGTACATTGCACAAGCAAACTCACCAGCTTCAGCCACAGCTTTGTGTCCGTTTGCGATCCCCCCTGATGTCAACTGCTGAACCATGCTCCTCATAGGTTTTGTTGACGAAGCAGTCCCCGATCCAGCAGCTGTAGAGGGAAGTGACACCATTCTCAATCATCTGCATCACTAATTTACAAACAGGCACATGTGACACTTATGATATGTATGTAACTTTGTAAACACCATTTGCAGGTTCTATCCAGAAGGGCATTTTGATCTTAGTCATGGTTTTAATAGGGAAACACTTCACGCCACATTTACCTGATGGACATGTGTGAGAGGGTTTCACTGCTGCAGCCAGAATGTCTTGCATTCCCCGGGATGGTATTGTACGTTGCACTGGTGTCATCCTGTCAGCAGCTGTGATGAGACATACTTGCCCATATTTCAGTACACCAGATGGTAGCTATGAGCTAACATGTATATTTCATTCTCAATGACCATTGATAGGATATTCCTGGACAATGTGCAGCATGTTTACCTCATGGACTGTACATGTGGGCCCCTGCTCACATGCAGCAATTGCCAGCTGTTACCTCAACACATCACTGACATCAATGAGATGACACATCAACAGGCAAACGTGTATGAGAAGGTTACTGATATTTGAAGGAAGGGGAGAAATAATCTGGATGCCACCACATTTCATTGATTACACCTTCACCATTAAGACTAACATGTCTCATGAGTATGATGTTGTCTGTTGACAAGTTGAAAGCAGTGTACATCCACAGGCTGACCAGTTTCACATTTGCACATCAGTTCAAACATTGCATTGCAGACTTCATATGTGAGATGTGCAATAGTCAGGTACATTTTGTGTGTCATTTGTGCTTCCCTACCCATGAAGTCACAAAGCTCATTTTGGATTGAGAGATCACACATTTGTAATGTCCATCCTTTGTGTGTCCTCTGTTCCCATAATCCATTTCCTACATCATGGTAGAACTAAGCTGACAACGGATGGTGTCTTGTACAGCAGACATCCTAACCTTATATATTATACACTCACTTATGTAGGGGGATACAGTAGAAGAGGAGGCAAGCAGAATGCAACATTTGACTCAGATCCCACATTGTGGGTAAGTTGTGAAGATTTGATGTTTGCCGCCTACACTGGATTTGTGTTGTGCCTTTCAGCAAAGAGATTTTATAATGTAACTTCCTGAAGATTCACCGTAGCAGCCCATACATCCATCACAAAAGTACACAACTTGCATCATTGCGACCCTCATCCACACCAATTTCAATATGATTTGTCCATTGTAATTTTGCTAGGGAGTTTTCATATCATTGAATTACAATCCAGTTGTATCTAGTACACTCAATATGACACTAGATACTATTTTCATGTCCATTCAGCACTCACTTGTCATACATTTTGTGTCATCCTTTCACTAGCCACCATGGTGTGATCTGGTATGTGGTTAAATGCCATATCTAGGCATATTGTGATGCAGGATGACAGTGACACATACAACATACAGCGGAGATTAAAGGCACATTTCATGGGCATGAGCATTCAGGTACATTATTCTTGGGTTTACTTACCATGGCCCCGCATCTGCCCAGTGTGTGGTCCCTGACCAGATGTCACAGCCAACCTTGTAGCAGAAGTCACTGCGGGTTTTGGACTCTGGGAGGACATCATTGGACCTACAATGATAAGTGTGTTTGCAACTTTACATTTCTGCTGCCACATGTGATGCACTCAATTTCAGGCACAAAGGATGAGCACAAGAAGTGTGGGCCCTACCGCTGCAGAAGTGTGTAGCACTAATTATCATGAGTGATCACACATTCAACTTTGAATGGCCCCACTGCCTAGATGCAATGTGTATCAAATTGACACAACAACAATTCCTGAAGTAAGGTCCACTATTGTGTTTTGTTAATGGCCAAACAACATGCCATCCGATTATGACATCCATAACCAGCTGGGTGGACTGGACAAATTCATGAATGGAAAAAACATTCTAAGTTGGACAGTGGACGCATTCACAATCCTCCTGACAATTGAATCTCACTTCTTGTTCATCAGTGTTATATTTGTTAACATAGGATTTCTTGATTTAGTCTACAAAAACAATTACAATCTAGTGGAGGCTCCTTTTTGACCTTTTGTGGCACTCGATTCCAGGATTGAGTTCACAGTTCTGGAACTGTTGGTGGAATACATGTTATGTTCAGAAATCACAAAGGTATGATGAGCATAGATATGTTATATTGTGTCTTTCGCTATTCACAAATGTCATTTGCTAAAGGTAAATGTCCTTTGAGAATTCCAATAGTTGTAAAGCTAGTTTTTCCTCTCAGGTTACCTTTGAGATTCGGACACTATGGGCCCGATTCTGATGCAGTTAGGAAATCTTCCCGATCGAATCGGTTTGGAAATGGTTTCCAACCGACTCGGATCGGGAGAGTCCAACCGACCGAGTATGATGCATTCGGATGCTTCCAGATACGATTTGGTTGGACTCCCATGGACTTCTATGGGAAGCCTATGTTCCTAACCGCATCGTAATCTGGCCCTCGGTTGGAAAGACACGTTCCCGATCCGATTCGGAAGAAGCAAATGCCATTAGGAGGCCTTCCTAACCGTATCGGAATCGGGCCCTAGGTGGGAATGCTTTCCTAACCGCATCGGAATCAGGCCCAATATGTCCCTCTGTTGTCTGCTGACAATGTATGTATTTTGACCATCTCCTGACCAGTTTGACTTACCAGTTAGTGAGGGTGGTATGTGTTGCTCTGGATGATGTTGTTTCCTCCCAGAAGATGCAGGGACCTCTGCTACTGTGGTTGTCTGTACTCTGGCTGAATGTGTCAATAGGTGAGAAGAGAGAAAAGTCAACAAATGGAAAATGTACATGTGGAACTTGCCAGACATTTCCTCATATCTTCTGCATGCTAACAGTATTGTGAAGTACTGCCACGGCTGGTGCAGGTAGGGGCAGTGGGGCGTTGGGGATGTAATGGCGTGACAGGGTGGGAAATAGACAACGAAATATGGGAATGAAATGTTTTAAAATAAGGATTCTCTCACCTTCTGCTTTGTGATTTTGGCAGGCACAAGGTGAGTTACTTTTAGGATAATTTGTATTTATTTTCCCTATTCCGTTGTCTGTTGATTTTCCTCTGCACCGCACTCACCACCCCCTTACATTCTTGACTGACCCAGCCACGTCTGGATAAGTGGAAGGGGCACTTTGACAATTGCTACTTAACAGTGTTAGGTATATATGGCAGCAGTACTGGGACAATGTTTTAAATAGTGGGAGAGGGATTTGCCATTTCTGATACAAAGGATTCTGGGACTTGTGGTGCAACATACAGAGTGAAACACATGAGCCTCTGACTGACTATATTTTTATATGAACTTTGGACAACTTCCTTACTCACAATGGCAGTGCAACACAGACATTCATTTTGTATACTTGTTCTTGTCATCCCATTTACCTGGTACCACGTTGCGAACTTCACTCACAGGCAGTCCATGGAGCATGTGGGGGTGGATTGTAGTGAGGATATCCTCCTCAAGTGGGGTGAGACGTAGATGGGTTCCAGAGTGTGGGGCAGGGAGAATCCTGTTCAACTCGATCCTGGAGTACTTCTCCTTCACCCTCTTCTTTTCGTCCTGCCACTTCTTCTTGATGTCCTGGACTGTGCTCCTCTCCTCTCCCAATGCTGTGACAGCAGTGGCTAAATGCTGCCATAGAGCTGCCTTCTGTGTGCCACTGGTGCAGTAAGGTGGGAGACCATATAGGTGTTTGTGGTGCCTCACAATGAACTCCACAATCATGGTGGTCTCCTCAGTTGTCAAGTTCTTCTTCCTCCTCATTTTGTACATTTTCCTGTAGCGATGAACAGCAAATGAGAACAGGAACTCTCTGTGGCCAAACTTGTTCCTTGAATGTGTGCTGCTTTTATGTGGTTTGTGGTGCTGGTCTTGCAGTTAGTGTTAATTGACTTCAGCTGGAGCATGGTGGGGGATGGTAGGCACTTGAAATGATCATCAGACCCAAATGCCAGTATTCCGGCCCGTTAGCGGAGATTCCGGCCCAATAACGGAGATTCCGGCCCGGAGGCGGATATTCCGGCCTGGAGGCGGAGATTCTGGCCCGTAGGCGGAGATTCCGCTCCGGGTGCGGAAATTCCTGCCTGAGTGCAGAAATTCCGGCCCGAGTGCGGACGTAAAGTTAGTAGTCGTAAGTGATTTCTGTGAATACCATAAATCGTAAGTGCCTTCTGTGAATACAAAAAGTAGTAAGTTTAGGATTTTGTCTCAGATTAGTTCTGTGAATCGGGCCCCAGTGGAAAAGAAGTGAAGTTTTGGCCCTTAAGGCCACGTTGCCTGATCCTAGGAAAAATCCCACTGCCTATTATAAAGAACTGACAGAGGATGCCTCTTCTACTGTAATGACTCTTGCTGATATTGAAATGTTTTTTGGTCTTCTTGTTCCGATTGATATTTGGCGGCAGGTCCATACTCAAGATCATGTTGCAGAGTTGGGTGGTACATGGGATGTGATTAAGGGATGGGGTCAGGAAAGGAAGCCAGGAGACAAACCCTGTGCTTAGATACTTGCTTTGCTCAGTCGTATCATTACATATATGCACAAACGTATTCTGCCTAAGAAGGTGAGTTGGGACCGATTAAAGGCCTGTCGACAGAAGAAGGATGAGAATGTGTTTGATTTCTTTACTCGGTTTGAAGACACATTTTTGGATTATAGTGGGTAGGATATGTCCACTGAGGGAGGAGTCTGTTTGTTTGTTGATAGGTTCGTTACTAATCTTCTTCCTGAAATAATGACTCGTTTGCAGGCGTCTGAAAGTACTTCGTCCACTTCTTCTCCCTTTTATCTTGAATATGGCCCAATATGATGAACATCGAGGTCAGGAGGAAAAGGATAAAACTGATAAGAAACATAAGGATTTAAAGACGAAAGTGTTATTGCAACAGGCATTTCGGGTAGCACCAGAGGACGGGGAGGTCCTTCTAGACAACTCCCACGTGCTGGGTAGCCATCAACAACACCTCTGGGGCAGAATCAGTGTGCGTATTGTAAGGAGGAAGGACATTGGCGTAGCCAGTGCCCTGTGCTCTTACAGAAGGTTGCGTTCCCTAGAGGGCGGGGTTCTGGTGGTAGAGGCCGAGGGACTGATCGAAATCAGAATGCTGCAGTTCCTGGTGGCCGTTCTGAAAAATAATTATTTTGATGACCCCAGAGATGAACAGTATTCTCATGTTGATTATGAGATTGATGATGTGACAGGTATGTCTTATAGCTAGGACAGCCAGGGACATGGTGAGGGACCAGTTCAGATACCTGTTGATCAGTGTGGTCCTTATGTCACAGCGGATTTGCAGGGTTTGACTAAGGAATTTTTAGTGGACACAGGTGCAACAAAGAGTTCTGTTTCTCGACATATGGTCCTTGGGGCGGCCCTGTCTGGTCAGAATAATGTTTCGGTAGGTTTTTCCGGTGGAATCTCCATTTTTGTTAACATCCAATTGTGGTGAAAATTTGATGGGTTTGGACTTATTGAAGAAGTTACATGCTACTATTTATTGCTCCCCTGCTGGTGTTTACATTACTATGGGTCCAGATGTGAGTACTAGACAGTGTTTGTCTCAGGATGCGCCCCTCCCAGCTGAATTTGCTGAGGTACCTCCCACACTATGGGCCACAGGTGATAAGGATGTGGGCTTGCTGCATATACCACCAGTTTCTATACAAGTTAAAGATAATGCTATTCTGCCTCCTATTCCTCAATATAAAATACTGCAGACAGGAGAAAGGGCCCTTCTTCAGACTGTTCAGGATATGATACAAAAGGGAGTGGTTGAAGAAACGTCTGCTAATATTTGTAATAGTCCTATTCTTCCGATCCTTAAGAGGACACCCTCGGGTTCCTCTGAGGCTCTTGATGATGCTTATCGCTTTGTAATTGATTTGCATGAGGTTAATAAAATAGTGGTTCCGCAATTTCCGGTGGTTCCTGATATTACTACGCTTTCAACTATGATCCCATCGACTGCCGCGTTCTTTTCTGTCATTGATCTGAAAAAAGCATTCTTCAGTATTCCTATACACCCGGACAGTAGGTGTTTGTTGGGGTTTACGCTGGCTGGCAGAAGTTTTAGATTCTGTCGCACTCCTCAAGGCTATACGGAGAGTCCTAGTATTTATAGTCAAGCATTAAAAAGTCAGTTGGATTCACTATCGCTTACCCCAGGTAATGTATTTGTGCAGTATGTCGATGACCTGTTAATTGCTTCTGATACAGAACAAGGTTGTATGGACAGTACAGTGAAATTGTTGTTGCATTTAGCACATCATGTTCATAAGGTCTCTCTTTTTAAATTTCAATATTGTCGACAGGAGGTTACCTATTTAGGTCACCTACTGTTGACGAAGGGTAGGAGGCTAACCCCTGAGCGCATCAGTGCCATTATTAAGATGCCCATTCCACAAACTCAAGATGATGGACGGAGTGCTGAAACTTTTCAGACACTCACCCCCAGTCACAGATCTGGGTTGAATCCATCATCATTCTTTAGCTCACTTCGCCACCTCAGTTCAGATCCAGCTATATGCAAATCAGTCTTAACCCTGTGCCTCATGGGAACAGTCCAGCCCGAACTGCCAAGCCAGGTCTTCCCTGAACCGGAAACAAGCATCCTGGGACCAGTTTCTGGGTAACACCCTTCATCAGCCAGGCTAGCTTGAATCCAGTGGCAAAGTGAGCAAGGGACCCACGTCTGGGCATACCCTGCCAACTTAGGGCGAACAAATCAAACACAAGGAGATGCTGGACGGAGCGCTGAAACTTTTCAGACACTCACCCCCAGTCACAGATCTGGGTTTAATCCATCATCATTCTTTAGCTCACTTTGCCACCTCAGTTCAGATCCAGCTATATGCAAATCAGTCTTGACCCTGTGCCTCATGGGAACAGTCCAGCCCGAACTGCCAAGCCAGGTATTCCTTGAACTGGAAAGAAGCATCCTGGGACCGGTTTCTGGGTAACGACCTTCATCAGCCAGACTAGCTTGAATCCAGTGGCAAAGTGAGCAAGGGACCCACGTCTGGGCCAACTTAGGGCGAACAAAGCAAACACAAGGAGATGATGGACGGAGCGCTGAAACTTTCCAGACACTCAGCTCCAGTCACAGATCTGTTTTAAATTACCAGATGGCACCAACACTGCGATTTATGCTATCACTACATTGCGTACGGTGGTAGAGACATCACGGGTCCCCTATCAGTCGGCTCAAGCTACTGAGCTTGCTGCCTTTATTCAAGCTTGCGAATTGAGTGAAGGGTTGGTTGTCAATATTTATACAGACAGCCAGTACGCATTCGGGGTCGTGCATAATTTTGGACAACTCTGGGCAGAGAGAGGGTTTCTTACCTCTCATGGTACTAAGATTCAACATGGCCATCTTATATTGTGGCTATTGTCCGCTTTAACTCTCCCAAAGAGATTAGCAATAATTAAGTGCAGTTCTCATAAGAAGGTTACGGAAGACGTGGGTAGAGGAAATACCTTTGCAGATCAGGTAGCTAAGGAAACGGCCCGAAGTAAAATGAAACGCATGTTTGTTGCAGGTCCAGCTAGGTGGGTTCCTGAAGTTGCTATGTTTGAAAACACTGTTGAAAGTGTGAAGGAGATACAAAGTGAAGCCACGATAGAGGAATTAGCGACATGGCAGGAGAGTACAGCACAGTTAAATGAGGAAGGGTTTTTGATTGATAAATCTGAACAACAGAAATGGATGTTGCCTGATGCATATGTACTTCCTGAGGTTACTATGGCTCATGGTCCGGCCCATATTAGTGTGAAAGGCATTTGTGAATTGCTAGCCCCTGTTTGGCATAATGATAACATCTCCAAGACAGCTGAGCATTTGGTGAAACATTGCATGGTCTGTATGATACATAATCCAGGGAAGGGTACCCCTACACCATCTGGTAATTTTTCACTACCTACTTTCCCTTTTGAAGTCCTTCAAATGGACTACATTGAACTAGAGAGATGTAATAATCTTAAGTATGTTTTAGTGGTTATCTGTGCGTTCAGTAAGTGGGCTGAGGCTTACCCCACTAAGGAAAATACGGCCAGTACAACTGCGAAAGTGCTTCTTAAAGAGTATTTTCCTCGATTCGGCTTGCCCCGAATTATCTGGAGTGACAACGGAAGTCATTTTAATGGAAAAGGGATTAAGCTGATATGTGAAGGTTTGCATATCAGACAGAAGTTCCATGCTGCCAATCATCCACAGCCAGCGGGTTTGGTTGAGAAGTACATTGGTACTCTCAAACTGAAGTTGGCAAAAATTCAGGAGACATCAGGGTTGAAATGGCCAGATGCTCTACCATTGGCTCTTCTGTCAACAAGAACTAGAGCCCCTTCTAGAACAGGATTGTCACCTTATGAGGTCGTGTTTGGATGCCCTTCAAATGTCTGGGGCGTCCCACGCCCTCGTAAATATTCTGATATTGAATATCCTGTGTTGCTTGATTATCTTGGCCAGTTAACCGAAAGTTTACGCTCTATTCACCAACAGGTGCGGGAGTCCCTACCTTCCATACCAGAGGGGCCCAGCTACGATATTCAGCCTGGGGACTACATCCTTAGTGCAGAACTTCCAGAGGAAGAAAAGTCTGGAGCCGCACTGGAAAGGTCCTGAGCAGGTTTTGTTGGTGACACGGACGGCCGTAAAGGTTGCTGGTCGAAAGAACTGGGTGCATGCCACCCACTGTTGGAGGATTCCTTTACTGTTGCCATACGATCAGTGGGTCAAAGAGGGAATAGGCGACACTGAATGCGAGCAAGTGCCCAGGTTTGATCCCTTTAGTGATGCCAAGTTGACCTGGACATAGACAGATAAGGAGAATGACGATGTTTTGAACAAGGCTGTCCCTCCAGAAATACGAGCTATTCAGGAGCCTTTGTTCATTGATCACATCGTGCCTGGGGCTGGCAGGTACAATTTGCACCCTCGGCTGAGGGATATTGAATCCAAGGAGAAGAAAGATTAGGGATGGACTGAATAAGATAAGTAGTGCTGAGCAACAGTACCAACGAAATAATTGAAAAGAGTGAAAATTCTCTGCTTATTTTGCCTTTGTTGTTTGAACATTAGTTAGGGAAAGCAACAGTATACATTGAAGGTATACCACCTGTATCGGTGTGGGATAGATTAGAAGAGTTTAGGACAGAGCAAGCTCCACCGCCGCTGCTCAAGAGCGCCAACTTATTGATGGACAATAGAAGCCTATACCAGTGAGTCTCTGACGGACACTGGGAACTTGTGTATTTCCTTGCATTTTTCTTCTTTGAATTCACTATGCATCCCATTAGCAGAAGGGTTGTAGAGGAGGAGCAGCCAATGGTTCTTGTTCCTAAACATATTATGATGTGGACACGGAAGAGAAAAATAATATGTGTTGCTCTTTTGATTCTGCTGATAATAATACTGTGTGGGGTGTCATGGGTTTTGGAAAATGATCAAAGTGTGCCTTTATGTAGCAAGGGTAAGGTCGTTTCCCCGAGATGAAATAGAAGAACAACCCAGAGTAATGTATTCTTGGAAACACATAAGAGGTTCTTTGGAGAGGGGACCGCTTGTTACCCCACCCAATCTGTCACTAGTTTGTGAACTGCATATCCATTGTCACTTGTAAATTATCCCTATTCTCGACCACCTCAGTTTACAGAAGTGACAGGAGTGTTTGGTTTCGGTTATCCGGGGTCATGTCTATACCATAAAAATTCACTGGGGGTGGGTTATCCGGGTTGTGATAACAATACATATTGCGACATATTCTACATGGAAAAACAGAATGTCACATTGGTGGGTTGGCATTATAAGGAATTGATAGTCCCCCAAGAGGCCGGTTATTACCCAGCTTGTTGCCCCATTGTGAATAGCACTGATACTTCATTGTATATTAATTGTTCAGGAATAGTGTTATACAAAAATATGATCCCCTTAGTGAATAAAATGGATCCGAGTACTCTCGGCATGAACTCCAGGTATGCAGCAGTGGATTACGAGGGGCCGATTTATGCACACCCATGGTTTTTCTTCTTGTCTGATGGGATGTATTCCAATGTCTATAATGGTACAGATGATATAGCTCTTGGAGTGGTATTGCCTTTGGGCGTGCCTTGTAAATATGCCCAGCCTAAAATACGATGGGTTAAAAGGACACTAACAAAAGAATTTTGTGAGGGAGTGACCGATATAGAGGTCAATAATTACAGTAATGGTATCACCTTTGGATACATCCTTTCCTCTATTTTCTCATTGGGTGGTACTTCCATGGCCAGGGGTGAAAAAGCTAGAGAATATTTCGGATGTAAGCTGCAAATTCTATCTAATACTACAGTAGCAGCTTTGCGCAACATCACCACTCAGTTGGAGAGTATGCGGATATATTTGGAACAGACTAGATATGCAGTGGACTTTATTCTAGCTAAGAGTGGTGGTGTATGTGCGGTAGTTGGCGATCAGTGCATGGTCGGGATCAAGAATATGGAAAAGAATATTACCAGACACATTTTAGACATTCTTGAAAATGTCAAAGGAATGGAAAGCGGGAATTGGAGTTTGTTCCTTTTTGGTAGCTGGGGCTGGATTCTTGCAAAAGCGATTTATCTTATTGTGGTATTGGTGCTTTGCTGTGTTTTTGTTCAGTGTCTTCCTTTTTGCTGTTCCTATTGCACCACTAATCTCACACCCAAAAAGAAGATATCAATTCCTGATACAAATGCCTCTATAATGCTTCCAAAGGATGTTGATGATCTGATGAATATCGACGAGGGAATATTTGAGAATGCATCCCTCCTTGCTGTTTCGCTTTCTGATGCTGATGGTATGGAATGCTCATAACTGTACCCTAATGTGCTATGTTATTATTACTTGCAATTTTGTTTTCCTTTGCTACAGTAGAAAATGTTTAGCTCATGCTAAAAGAAGGGTCTGTTAGAATGGACCTGTTTGTGCTCACGCAGTGCCTTATGTAAGTTAGCATTCCCTGCACCATTTTCTCTTCAGGCGCCATTTTACGCTGTTCGAAACTAATCTTGTTCAATTCCGAGAAATGCCCCCTCTTGAGTTTCGTTTCTGACACGTTAGGTTTTGTTTTAGTAATGAGTACACTGTTGATGTAAGCGCATAGCTTTCTCACTAGATAGAGGCCCTCTCCCACTTGTCTGGTGGCGGGCTCAGGATGGAACGACCTTGAACTATGCTAGTTTGTGTACGATATGAGCGCTGAAACCTTTTCGTTGTATTTTATCGTTTAGCTGCATCTGCTTGGAAAATTCCACTCAGGGCGTGTTCTTGCCCGGCTATGAAACGTACATAATGTATCTTTTTGCTTGTCGATTTCAGTTCCCTCTGAAGCACTCCTAGTGACTGTACAGATGGGGCTCCACTCTGAGTGCAAATGAATAAACAGTTATTGGTTTGTCGTCATCGTCGTCAATATTGGTTTGTATTCTCTACTGTCTGACCGACTCTTCATTTGTTACAGAAGGCTGAGAGGTGGTCATTAGTGACCCGGGTGGCCCCAGGCGGGTCATTTCCTTTGACACGTTTCTAGAGTTCAGGCCAGCGCCACAGGCGCTCACTGCAATGCACACATACTCAAACATACACACACATTCATTCACATAGATTCATGTTTAAACATGGGCATGCACTTCTTTGCAGAAACATGCAGCTCTACACAAAATTGCACACATCACCATGCTTGCAGAGACCCAGGAGCGCACTTGCACTCATGCACATTCCATTGAAACCACCTGAATTTATTATTTTAAATGTTTGCTATTATTTGTTTTGTGTAAAACAGTATTGTACAAGAAGCACATTTGCTAGAAACATTACATGAATGCGATGTAATTGTTGGTAATAATTCTTGCTTTAATTCTTTTAGCACATGAGAAATTGGAGTTAAGACTGGTCGTAATATAATCACATTCAAGATCAGTACTGAAAGAGGACACGTGGTGGCTCCGGCTCTGCTGCAACAGGACTTTGATCGAAACTAAGCCTCCTGGTCCTTGACCTCAGGCCACAAGGTAGGACATGGTTCTCTATTTACGGAAAAGGTCCACATTCAGCTGAATATGGGTGCCAACTGTGTGGTCTTTAGGTGTGGAGGCCCGTTGGTTTATCCTAGCAGAACAGTGCAGGGAGTATGAGGTTGTGGCGAGTTAAAAGTTCAAGGGAATAATTTTGCGTTTTCCATTATGAACTATGAAAATTCCCAACATTTTGATTTTTAAATCTTTTAGTATTGTATGCACTCTTTCATTTATCTAACTGTAGCCTAATAATCCCTTACTATTCCTTAATGCTTCCCATCCCTAAAGCCTTTAAAACCCAAACTGCCCATAAATTCCATCCTTTCTTTGATGCTTAAAAAAATGTACTACTCTAATTCATAATAGACCTCTACTACTCCTTAGTGCTACCCTAAAATCCCCTAACTATCCATTAATGCTAACTTTACCTGAATTATTAAAATGCATTGCTAGTCTCCCGCCCCTTTACCCCACCTGATTTTAAATGATCCTGTCTACTTTAGGAGGATGCCCCTTACCCCTGCCCCCAGTACACTTACGTTTGCTCTATAATGCATGACATTTTACCACGTTTTAAGCCACTGTTTATTTTCATTCTATTTTTTCAGGCAACAATATTCTTGACACCGATGTTTTTCAGTCTACTTTTTTGCACACAATATTTTTACTGCACACAGAGCATGTGCAGTGAGTAGGATATAAAAATCTATGTAATATGTTGTGACAGTGTGACTGCTGTCCATTTAGTAATAGGATCACTGATAGGACTAGCACTGTCTATAGGCTGTAATTTTAGTCTGTCTTGTGTGTAAAATAGCTCCGTTCAAAAATTTGTAGAATTTCGAAATGGTCTAACTGCACTGTTAAACTCTTAATTGGAAAAATATACATTTATTTCACTGTGTTTGGTACAGATGAGTACTAGATATATCAGAGATCTGCCTAGAACTCTTTTAAAGGGTATTGCTCAATGAGAGTCTTAAGCTTTTTAAGAACATTTTCAATACATTTTGTATTATTTGCCATCTAAAGTCAAGTCCAAATTTATAAGTACTTTGTTTTAGGTTTACTCCTAACATATAGTTATTTTATCCTTATAATAGTAATTCAAGGACCTCATAATTTGAGTACACCCTTTAAATTCTAGGCAGATCACTGAATTGACATGCTCAAGCTTTTCAATCAACACTGGTGTTGTGCATGCAATGGCACCTAGTCTCAAAGCTTACACCATATTTTAATTATTAACAGGATCCCAGGAGAATTCTGCAAATAGTTACAAGACTATACCACTTGGGGGACAGCTGTACATGCTGCTGCAGTTGCATTCCTGTCAGAATGAGGATAGATGAACAATTGCTGTTACTTGTGTGTGCATGACAATTCATATTAGTGTTTATTTAGTATTTTGCGTAGTATAGTTTTTGTGTCTTCAACCGAGGGAATATTTAAAAACAGGCTAGGTTTTCTATTTCCAGTCTGATCTATTGCTGGACATAATGAACACAGTTGACAGTTTACTCATAAACCCATTTTTGGGCTTGACACATGCAGATAAACTGCAAGTGAAAACGTTAGGAGCTGATAAACCTGAAGTTAAAATTGAGCAGTCTGCAAAAGCTAGGGGAAAGGGTTACACACGTCGGTTTACCAGAACATGGTATGATAGGATGGAATGGTTACTAGTAGCGCTTCTAAAAATGCTTTATTCTGTTTCACTTGCTTACTCTTTGGAGGTGAAGTTACTTGGACAAAAACAGGAGTCACTAACCTAAAGCATCTGGCTGAAAAAATAAAAAAACATGATTCCTTTAAATCCCATTTGACAAATATGTTGAAATAATCTCTTTTTGGAAAATCGGACATTGTACAGCAATTGAATGAAGCATACCGTGTGGGAGTAAGAAAACATAAAGCAGAAGTGGATAAAAACCGATACATTTTATCAAAATTGATTGACTGTATTCGCTTTTGTGGTGCCTTTGAATTGGCATTACAAGGCCATGATGAAACTGAAGAGTCTCTAAATCCTGGGGGGTTCAGAGGCCTAGTTGATTTTGCCTCCAGCATTGACAGTGCTATGGAAACACATTTAAAAACAGCCACAGTGTTTAAAGGCACTCCTAAAACTATTCAGAATGAATTGCTGCACTGTATGCTGGAAGCAATAAGAGAATATATTATATAACAGTTGAGAAGCACTGATTATGTGGCTATCCAAGCTGATGATACAACTGATGCCTCTACTAAGACGCAGTCAGTTCTGGTCTTTCGCTACATTGATGGAAATTGCAAGGTAGCTGAAAGATTTTATTGTTTCACATATCTAAAAGACTCATCTGCAGAAACAATTGCCTCAGCCATTCCTAATGAATTAAACATTGTTTTCCCTGAGCAATGTGCTAAAGGAAAAGTAATTGCTCAAAGCTACGATGGTACCAGGGTCATGCGTGGTGCAACTGGTGGGGTGCAAAAGAAAATCAGGGATGTGTACCCAAATGCACATTATATTCATTGCTATGACCACCAATTTAACTTAATTATGGAACAGCCTTCCTCCAAAATATCTAGAGTTAAAATTTTCTTTTCAGAGGTTGGTGGTATAACAGCATTTTTTGAACGTTCCCCAAAAAGGACTGATATTCTTAAACAAATAGTTTCAAGAAGACTTCCAAGAGGGTCTGCATCTCGCTGGAACTTCAATATTCGAGCAATAAACATAATTTATGCATACAGAGACGATCTTCTTGAATGCATGACAACCATTACAAACAGTGGTGATTACCAGTCCAACACTATGGGGCCGATTCCGATCTCGGTCGGAGGCGCACCCAATACCATTCGGTCGGGAAAAAAGCCATGCGAATGCCTGTTTCCCGACCGATCCGTACAGCACACCGAACGAGTAAGTACGATGCGCACAACAGCACAGAATCCGGCCGAGTCGTACTCACCCAATCCAGGTCCTGTTCTCCGACCGAGGCGAATCCGGAAACGCAGAATCGAGTCGCACGGAAGGGAAAATGCAGCTCCGTCCGGCCGAACAAGTACGATGCGCTTCCCGTACGCGCCGAACCCGTCGCTACGCACGGCACGTCAAAGCATCCGGGAGAGGCGCACATAATCTCCGATTCGCGCCACAACACAATCCACGGCTACGAGACGAACACGCCAGCGACGAGGACGATGCGAAGCGACGAGGACGACGCGAAGCAACGAGAAGGACGAACGACACGAACCAACCATGAATCCCTTCGTCCCGATCATACCAATATTCTACATTTACTACCGGAACAGGCACGGACGCGTACGGCGCAGAAGGTAAGTCAGACACCAACCACAAAACACATACAACACGTACACGACACATCACACACACACAGAGGGATGCAGAATTTACTTACACCAGCAACAGCAGCACCATAGGGGCGGGATGCCCATCACCAATGCCACATATGCACACAGGGGCCTGAATGCGCACCACCACCCCTACCCAGGGGGCGGATGCCAACCACCACTACCACCCTTAGCCAGGGGGGTGCCAGATGCCCACCACCACTACCACCCTTACCCAGGGGGGCTGGATGCCTACCACTACTACCACCCTTAGCCAGGGGTGTGCCAGATGCCTACCACTACTACCACCCTCACCCAGGGGGGGCTGGATGCCTACCACTACTACCACCCTTAGCCAGGGTGGTGCCAGATGCCCACCACCACTACCACCCTTAGCCATGGGGGTGCCAGATGCCTACCACTACTACCACCCTTACCCAGGGGGGGCTGGATGCCTACCACTACTACCACCCTCACCCAGGGGGGGCTGGATGCCTACCACTACTACCACCCTTACCCAGGGGGGGCTGGATGCCTACCACTACTACCACCCTCACCCAGGGGGGGCTGGATGCCTACCACTACTACCACCCTCACCCCTGGGGGGCTGGATGCCTACCACTACTACCACCCTCACCCAGGGGGGCTGGATGCCTACCACTACTACCACCCTTACCCAGGGGGCTGGATGCCTACAACTACTACCACCCTCACCCAGGGGGCTGGATGCCTACCACTACTACCACCCTTAGCCAGGGGGGCTGGATGCCTACCACTACTACCACCCTCACCCAGGGGGCTGGATGCCTACCACTACTACCACCCCTAGCCAGGGGGGCTGGATGCCTACCACTACTACCACCCTCACCCAGGGGGGCTGGATGCCTACCACTACTACCACCCTCACCCAGGGGGCTGGATGCCTACCACTACTACCACCCTCACCCAGGGGGGCTGGATGCCTACCACTACTACCACCCTTAGCCAGGGGGGCTGGATGCCTACCACTACTACCACCCTCACCCAGGGGGGCTGGATGCCTAGCACTACTACCACCCTCACCCAGGGGGGCTGGATGCCTACCACTACTACCACCCTTAGCCAGGGGGGCTGGATGCCTACCACCACTACCACCCCCACTCATAGGATGGACAATGCATGACACAACCAGCACACCACAACATAGGGAATGCAAGAAAAAGACATCCCCCAACACCATGACAAGCGTGTGTAAACTGTGTCAAATGCCTACAACACTAAACATGACTTTGAACATACAATGTGACCCCCTAGCACATGTGCCACACATATATGTGTGTGGCCCCACAATGCAAGCAGGCCATGACCATTGTGGCAATGGGGTCCAAACCCCCATCATCACAGTGACCAAAAGGTAAGTGTGGGGTCCATAGCTGAAGCACATTCTGAACATTGTGGCAATGGGGTCTAACGCCCCATCACCACAGTGACCAAAATGTAAGTGTGGGGTCCATAGCTGAAGCACATATTGAACATTGTGGCAATGGGGTCTAATGCCCCATCACCACAGTGACCAAAAGGTAAGTGTGGGGTCCATAGCTGAAGCACATTTTGAACATTGTGGCAATGGGGTCCAAACCCCCATCATCACAGTGACCAAAAGGTAAGTGTTGACAAAGAAAGAGCTGCAACTGCCAAACTGCATGGATGATTCCTGGTCACAGAACAAAAAACACATCAGTGGCAAAGTAGTGCATGTGTCCCATTGCAACATAAATTGGGGGAGCCAAATACTGCAGTGCAAATAAGACATACCTTTGGCCATGTGCAGACAAACAACACCCATGGGGGCTGACACTGTCAACATTCATCAATGACACAATGACAGAAGTGACCATCAGAATGCAGACCCACATATTTGCACCAATGGGCACACAAATGCAGATACCCTGTGGAGACTGTAGATGTGAGGTGAACAGATACCATACCATGGCAGCAATGGGACACACAAACCATGATCATTGTGCTGACCGATGACCTAGGAATC
This sequence comes from Calotriton arnoldi, assembly GCA_963921515.1. NCBI lineage: Eukaryota > Metazoa > Chordata > Amphibia > Caudata > Salamandridae > Calotriton > Calotriton arnoldi. The sequence goes on from CAWUFW010004759.1 coordinate 636,934, forward strand.
CCAGGGACAGCAGGGGAAACCCACCAAACTACATACAGCCAATGGCACACCCAAGATATGCCAATGCAGTGGTGCAGATGCACAAACACAAACAGGCAGACCCACACTGCACATCATACACAACAGGTGAGGGGGTGCCAGTGTCCCCAGGTAACCACACAACACATGAGGAGACCTGAATACCAATCATACAGATGTGCATACAGTGCCACACAAAGGTAACTCATGGATCCAAATCCCCTATGTGGGCAAGCAGGCATTGTCAGATGAGAGGGAGCACAAATCACACGTCACACAGGCACGTAGGAACAGCAACTGACACAGCAAGACACAGACACACCACAGCACTACCCCCAGGGCCCCCACAATGTGGTGACCCTGGGCTGCATTACAATCCCACTGTGATGACAAAGCTAAATGTCGTTCACACTGTGAACCACAGTCATGTGTCCTGAGCAACAAACTACCATCACACCTACACAAGCACAAATCAATCAGCATGGCCAGTAAGCCAAGGCCAACATGGAGGCAGGGGCCTAGCCGGGCAACAACTCTCATCTGCACACACTTAACACCACACCCCTCGACCTCCAACAATGTGCAGCAGTGAAGCACACATGCACTGGTGACATTGCACATGCACCCATGACTATTCCAGGGTGGTGGGTGGGAACCAAGGTGCAGAAACACATCACACATGGCCACTCAACAAGACTCCTGAATGTATGACACACTGCACACTAAGCTGTACATGGACATGACGGCAATACCACACCAACCAATGGGATCCCAGCCACAGTCACACACCAATGAAGAAGCCAAGGTCACCCACAAAGAACACACATAGACAACAACCAACATTGCAGCCCGGACCCTGAGGAGTGCCAGCAGTCACACACACAACGTGTCACAATCACTGAAAGATAACACAAACTGGAAATCACATGACAGGGGCAAACAACAAGTGCCAAGGGGAAACCTGACTGTGACCCATCTGCGTCTGCACACAAACTCAGCCCTGACAGCAAACACACCTATGGGTGACACCCTGATGACCAGTAATGTGCCATGCACCCACATCACAGAGAGCCCAGGGAGAAGACTTTGGGGGAACATAGGTCAACTCAGCAAGCATCACAAACAGGTACAACACTAGGGATCACAGCATGCACAGCTAAACGGAAGTGAACACACAGACATGCACATACAACACACACCTTGGGCGCAGGCAATGTCACAGGAGTACACACTGCCATGAGGGGACTCCACTCCTGTGTGAGGAAAGCTGTGCCATATGTTGCCTCAGTAGGGCCCCATCATGTCAGCTGAGCACTTGGTCACACAATCAACAATTAGCACCAAATGAGGGCTCCCGTCACATCAGCCTGGTCATGGAAGTGCCAACGTAATCATCAGCACAGATCCAACACACTTGTATAGCAATGTTGCACTGACAACACAGATGAGTCCTTCCCCATTGATGCCCAAACCTGCATGTCCAGTGGAGATGGCCACACGGTCAGGGAAGTAGACGAATTGAACAATGGCAGGCACAACAGATGTGCAGGGGTGGAAGCCACAGATGTGAAATAGCTAATCTAAGTAGGAAATCCCATTGCCAAATACTGAACACATGACACCCTCAGATGCTGCTATGGATGACATGGATACACCACAGGATAGGACACATTCCCCCTGGACCACATGGGTTCCTGCACAGTAACACTTCATTATCATGAGACCAAATATCACCATCACTGCAGCAAGGGCATGGTTAGCATCATCAACAACATGTACATCAGAAGCATAAGCACTAGAGAACAGAACGTTGCTTTATTCAGCATATGTGTGTAATGAAAACAAAGTCCAGAAAAAACACAAAGGCCAATGGCCAGTCCATTGTCAAAGTCCAAACTGGGTGACAGTGGCAGATGTCACCTTACGCATGCCTGCACAAAACCAGGGACAATCCACTAGGAGGGGCAACCGGGGGGGGCAGGCCAGGCACTGCAGGGACAGGATCAGGGCTCACCAGGAGGAAGCAGGGAAGGGGTGGTGGGTGCTGGAGAGCCACTGACAACTGCAGTGGAGGTGTCTGACATGGTGTGTGCCGGCACAACTGGGGGGCATGACTCAGATGTTGTGGGTGCCGGCACGACTGCAGTGGACCCTGCAGATGGAGTGGACAGGTCCGCCACTGCAGTGCCCAAGTCAGACAGGGTGGTAGTGGACTCCACTGCAGTGCCTACCACCAGGGGAGGAGAATGGGGAACAGGCAAGGTGGGCTGGACAGAGGGGGACGACACCCTCACCACATCAGTGGCACAGACAAGCGCAGCGGGGGTGTGGTGCCGGGAGAGCAAGTGGCAGGGGGAGAAGGCCGGATCCTCTTGGGGATGGTATATCTGTGGGTGGGGGAACCTGGGGCAGGGTGTGGTGGGGGCACCTGTGGAGTGGGGGCCTGAGGGATGGAGGAAGGAGACCTGGTGCCTGAGCTGCAGGGCGGCGGCGGGGTCTTGCTCTTATGACTCCGGGGGACTTGCGGGTGGGGGCCTCAGACTGTCTGCACCTGGGGGAGGGTGTCCAGGGGCGAGGGGCACTCTGCTCCGTGTGGGTGGGCTTCCTCTTCCCCCTGAATGCTGTATCAGCTGGATCGGAGGGGAAGAGGCCGAGGTCACTGAGGAAGAGCCGCTGGGTCTTTGGGGTTGCAGGTGAGGCAAGGGAGGGTGTTTTGGAGGGAGAGGCAACTGAGGACTGCACAGTGCTCGTGGATGCGTGTGTGTGTTCCAGGGCCCCATCCCCTGTGAGTCTGGTTTCAGTCCCCTGACTGTGCGTGCGTGCGCGTTTTGTTTGTGGCGTGTGTGTCTGTGTGCTGGATGTGTGTGTGCTGGTGTGTGCCTGTGCCGGTGTGTGTGTGCTTGGGACGGGTAAGGTGCTGGGGAGTGTGGATGGAACAGAGGCAGGAGGGGTGAGGGACTGTCTGAGGAGGGACACTGCTGCCATCAGGGAGGAGTCCATGGACCTATTGCCCCTCTGTAGGTCAGACATGCCCGATGAGATGCCCTCCATGAACGACACCAGCTGAGTCAACAGAGCGGTGTGCGCATGGAGGACACTCAGCATGGCTGTCTGCCCTACATGGAGCTGGCGAAGGAGGTACACAGACTCCTCACTCAGGGCAGCAGGGGACACAGGGGCAGGGGGTGCGGTGCCTGGCCCAAAGGAGACACGCTCCCGAACATGGGAGCCTCCACGGACCTGGGGAATGGGAGCCGATGGGAGGGCGGTGGTGGTGCTGGTGGTGGCGGGGACAGCAACACTAGCTGGGGTGTGGTGGCTGCTGACACCCGCCTCCATAAGGGAGTCATCCTCCGAGTTGCTCTGGTCCTCAGCTGAGGTGGATGGTGCTGAGGACTCCTCGGTGTGGCTCCCCTTGCCCTCCGTGCCACTGGGTCCCTCCGACCACCCCTCGGCTGCTGACCCAGTCTGGCTCTCCGGCTCCTCCTTGTCCGTGGAGCTGTCCCCTTCCGTGGCTGTGGATGTATCTGTAAACAATGGGGAAACAGACATCAGTCACCTGCACCAAACGCACACTGTGAGCACAGCACATTACAGAGCAAGCCCTGGCATCATTAGTTGTACATTGCTAAAAGTGCCCTAACTGAACAGGAGAAGCCAATTGTCAGTCTGATGCCAACCATGGCACTCACATCCCACATGGCCTTGCACCCATCTGTCTGGTGTCTGTTGGATAGCAACACCCCAGTGTGGACACATGCACCAACTACACAGTAGTTGGACAGTGCAGAGGACACGGTGTATCATGTGGACATGCACACATCACAACTCTTGCCACAGAGTCAGTACAGGTTTCCGGATGAAAGGGACGCCCAGAGTCAAACAGGATATGCATGTGATGCATACCAGCGACAGACACCATGATGCACCCATGTCCTGATAGCCATCGCCACAATGGTGTGGCGATGTCCTGATAGCCATCGCCACAATGGTGTGCATGTAGCACATGTCACTCCCCTGCAGGATCACCAATAAGTAGACACATGCCATGGCGGAGGCATGACTGCTAAGTCATACATCACTGTCTCAGTGATGTATGACTTGGCAGCCAGACAACAACACTCTGCACTGTGTCACAATAGTAGGTCATGGAGAATGCAAGTCCTGGAGCTGCACAAGTGCACATGTACATCCCCCACACAACACATCATCTTAACCCTCATCTGTCCAGGTCATACCGATTGGACATATGGGAGACCTGTGACACTATCCTCTGAACCTGAGCCCCTCACAATCTGCTGTGAATGGGGAACAGATGCCTGAACTTCACATTCGCATACCCCAGTCTGCACGGGCAGCTGATCAAACACCTATGTGACACACAAGTATCGTCTCCTATGGTCACATCTCCAGTGGCATGCTGAGCCCCTACCGAGAAACACCCCAGCAGTCCTGGCAACAAATCCACAGCACACTGACACAGATGCAGACACCTGAGGGGTCAAATCACTGCGCACAATGTGTCAGCTGATACACGGGAGTGGGAGTACAGAGTGCATTGCATGGCCTGGAGTAGGCATGACTGTCCTGCCCCACATGAATGAGGGATGAGCCCTGGACAGTGGATAGCTGGCTATGTATGTGTGACACACGTAATCTGCATACTCCTGGGGCCCAAACATTGTTCCCACCCGCTGCATGGGTGTGTGCCACATACCCCAGGCACATGTGGTGGCTCAGCTCAGCAAGTGGACCGCATATCAAAGCAACACGCAGATTACATGTCCGAACACAGGCGTTGTGTGAACAATGGACCCACCCATGATGCCCCCACCTTTAGTGAAGCAAACTGCAAGGACACAGTCCCAAGTGACACAATTCCCTGAATGTAAGGGCCACACCTGGGTATCAGATGAGGAGTGGGCAGTGCACAATAGAGGGACATGGCTCCTGGACAACATGACTGCTGTACTGTGGCAGTTGAACCAGGCCAGAGGAGGGCACAAAGCATGTAATACAGAGTTCACAGTGCAGTCTTTGACTCACCCCCTCCTTGCTGCTGTCTGGCCTTCAGCTGCCCATCCAGGTCTGGAAACACCACCGCCAGGATCTGGAGCATGTGGGGGTCAGGGTCCGTGTTCCGCCCCTCCTGCGAGGAGGCGACAGCTTCAGCTGGACCCGTGCAATCCTCCGGGTCCAGCCCCGAAGGTCCTGCCACCTCTTCTGGCAGTTGCGGATCCGGCTCTTGTAGACCCCCACGGACCGGACAGCCCGGACGATGTCCTTCCAGATCTCCTGCTTCCGATGGGCATTAACCTGTCAGGATGACAAAGTGAAAAGGCCATTACTACACATGCAACATATCCGTGCATGACACAGTTGTATATACATGTCTCATTCACAGGGGCACATGATGTACACAGGCAGTGCAACGCTGCCCATGGACAGTTTGCCAGACGTCACTACATGGTATCATTGCATGGGAAGTAAAACCTTGTTCAAATGCACTGTCACTGCACCATACCTGTCCAGTGCATGTCACTACACACTATGGGGGGTGACAACTACTCAGTGAGCCTGCTAGCCAGTGGCGTGCAGACTTTCAGCCTTGCTAGTCAGACAAAATGCACATTCAGAAAGGCAGTGCACAGAACACTCACCTGCTCCCCTGGTGTCCCATACAGCTTGCTGTACTGTGGAAGTAGGCTGTCCAGCAGGGCCTGGTTCTCTTCAAGGCTGAAGGCTGGGGCTCTCTCCACAGTACGTGCCGTTGCAGGGTCCAGAGGGGCAGAGACAGCAGCAGTGCAGTGGCAGATGTCGTCCTGGAGCATGTAGTGCAGGCAAGTGAGCTCTCAGGAGAACAGCCAGCAATATAAATGTGCTGGAGAGGCAGATACTGTCCCTTGTGTCCAAAGTGATAGGTCCAAGTCGTTTGCATCTTCTGAATCTGGCCAATCCATGGAATAGCAGCACCAATACACGCCCACGGCATCCTTCAAATCTTCAACTTCATGACATACATGATTTTGCAACATTGTTGTGGGTGACCAACTGAATTTCCAGCAACCGACTCGTTCGAATTTCGAAAACGCGTCCGTTGCCAGGCAAGGCCATTGTCAATGGGTGCGCACCGATCGGTCCATTGCGGTACAACGCGTACAGGGGTACAACGCGTACCCGCACACATTGAATGCAATGGGCCGGCCGGGGGCACCGATCGGTCCATTGCTGATCAACGCGTACAGGGGTACAACGCGTACCCGCACATTGAATGCAATGGGCCGGCCGGGAGCACCGATCGGTCCATTGCGGTACAACGCGTACAGGGGTACAACGCGTACCCGACACATTGAATGCAATGGGCCGGCCGGGGCACCGATCGGTCCATTGCGGTACAACGCGTACAGGGGACAACGCGTACCCGCACACATTGAATGCAATGGGCCGGCCGGGGCACCGATCGGTCCATTGCGGTACAACGCGTACAGGGGTACAACGCGTACCTGCACACATTGAATGCAATGGGCCGGCCGGGGGCACCGATCGGTCCATTGCGGTACAACGTATACAGGGGTACAACGCGTACCCGCACACATTGAATGCAATGGGCCGGCCGGGGGCACCAATCGGTCCATTGCGGTACAACGCGTACAGGGGTACAACGCGTACCCGCACACATTGAATGCAATGGGCCGGCCGGGGCACCGATCGGTCCATTGCTGATCAACGCGTACAGGGTACAACGCGTACCACGACACATTGAATGCAATGGGCCGGCCGGTGGCACCGATCGGTCCATTGCGGTACAACGCGTACAGGGGTACAACGCGTACCCGCACACATTGAATGCAATGGGCCGGCCGGGGGCACCGATCAGTCCATTGCTGATCAACGCATCCCTGTACAAGTGACTGGCATATGTCACCATGCCTGTCTCAGATGGACATATGCCAGCCACAGATAGCTCCCAGGGAGTGAGGGGCACACCTACAACACGACAGCCTGTCCAAACTGTATGATAAGGCATGTAAGGCTGCATTTCCTATTGTGTGTATGTTGGTGTACATGTTGTCCTGTAGGTGTCACCTGGGGGCAGCCACCCCCAGGCTGTGCACGTGTTCATGGGGACAGGATCTTGGGTGTTACGTGTACATGACCACTGTGATGTGCAACTGTTCATATCTGTGCATGTGCCATGGTCACATTTCACGGTGGTGTATGTGTATGTCATGTCACATACCCGTGAGTCCCATGTGGGACGGTATGTTTGAGCCAGGGTGTCCCAGTGGCACAATAGTGATGGTCCTCCACAGTCTGTGTGCATGTAGTGTTTACAATGTCTCTGATTTCATGTGCACAATGGGAGACAGTCTCCACATCCACGTTGTGTGTGCATGGACTTTGATGTTGTGCATGTGTGTGTCACAGACGTCCATGTCTGTCCTGCAGTGGCAAGTGGGACCACTACCTGTGGGGGTCATAGTTGTTTTGCTGTGGTGTATACATGATACTCCATGTAATGCCAGTGTCCATGTGGCAATACAGGGTCCCTGGGAATGTACCTGTCGTTGAGCTGTGATGCCTGGGGCACATCTGTCCTCACATGTCACTGTGGGGGGTGATTGTGACACGGCAGCAGGAGATGGGAACTGTGACACGGCCTCATGATATCCAATGGGCCAACCTGGGACTTATTGATGCCACTTGTTGGACCGTGATGACAGATGTTGGCCATGTATGTACCATACATGTCCTTACGGAACTGCACACTTCATGTAGTTGTGCCTCATAATGATGTATGTTGGGATATTGAGTGTGTTCAATGCCGCATATGTGGGCTGACTGACAATCTTGCTTCCTTCTCCTCTGCACTGCAGGGCTCCTGCTGTCCATCGACCATTCCCAGACCTGACAACGATGGTGGAACGGGACAGCATCCGACGGTACCGCTTCACCAGGCAGCTGATTGAGGATTTGGCAGTGCAGTTGGCCCCACATTTGCAGCCTGGCCGGCCGTATCCTACAGCGCTGACCCCCAAGGTGAAGGTGATGGCAGCCCTACACTTCTTTGCCACCGGTACCTTCCAACATACTGTGGCGACTGCTGGTGGGATGTCACAGACCATGTTGAGCCGTGTGCTCCGCGATGTTTTGGTGGCAATGTTGCTATTCCTGAACCGGTACATCTATTTCCCTAGACTGCGACGACTCACTGACGTGAAGAGTGACTTCTATGCCCTGGGGAGGATGCCGCATGTCATTGGCTCCATTGATGGGACACATGTGGCTTTGGTACCACCACAGGCCCAGGAGCAGGCCTACAGGAACCGCAAGCACTACCACTCGGTCAATGCACTGGTGGTGTGTCTTGCAGATATGACCATCACACACGTGTGTGCCCGTTTCCCTGGTTCAGCACATGATGCCTTTGTGATGAGGAGTAGTCGCTCCCCAGGATGATGGCACAGATGTAGAACCAGCGTGCCTGGCTTGTCGGTGTGTACTGACTTTGTGCCATTGTGTGTGATCTGATCTGTAGTATTCTGCCCACTTTTCCAAGTCAGCTAATGTGCACTTGTTTGTCCGTAGGTGACTCGGGATACCCCAACATGCCGTGGTTGCTGACACCCCTCAGGAACCCTGTGACACCAGCCCAGATGCGCTACAATGAGGCACATGGTCGGACCAGGAGAGTGATTGAGCGGACATTTGGTCTCCTGAAGAGCCGCTTCCGCTGCCTGGACAAGACCGGAGGGTCCCTCCCATATGCCCCTGCGAAAGAGTGCAAGATTATCATCGTCTGCTGCATGCTCCACAACCTGGCAGTGCGGAAGGAGTTGCCTCTCATCCAGGATGACAATGACCAACATCCGCCACCTGTGGAGGATCCTGGCCTGGACCACGATGCCAGTGATGATGATGATGATGATGATGATGAGGGTGATGTCCGCACACAGCTCATCACCAACTTCTTTAGCTGAATGTGAGTATCCTGAGGTGTCATGTCAATGATGTGAGTTGGCATGATATGTGTAGGTGGTGCTCTGGTGCTGTTGGAGTGTGTCCATGGGCTACTTGACTGGATGTGTGTTGCGATGTGTGCTTACAGGTGGGCTGTACTCCCCAACAGTGTTGACATGCTAACTTGGTTCTGGGTGGGTATCTTGTAACATGTATTGTGCATGAGTTTTGCTGTTCTGTCCTGTTCTCCATTGCTTTTGACTGTGTGTCATTTCTGTCCTTCACAGGGTACTTTCAGATTCGTTTGGTCAACTGTGTCCACCGACGACGTGATTGCACTTCCAGGGTGGTAGCTGTTGTGTCCCTACAGGTGATGTGCGCCACACCCATGGACTTCCTTCCGTCTACAGTTGTTGACTGTGTGCCCGCTGCCAGGTGGGATTACCTTGCATCTGTAGTGGTTACGACATGTTGCAACTGTGTAATAAACCTGTGCTTCACTTTGTGATGTGCGTTGTCTGTGGTCACACATTTGACTGCCATTTGCTTACTGCACCTGTGGGCTACTTGACTACAACTGGGAATGGGTGTGGTGTCTGTGCATTGCACCGTCTTCCCTGGCAACATCAGTGTAGGCAATGAGTCAGATGGCCTAGGTGTGTATGTGTTGTGTAGCCCTGGTGGTGTGTCTCCCTCATATGTGTCACGTTGCCTTTACTCACATGCCTGTGTTGTACTTGCTGTTGCAGTTCGCATACACAGTGTAATTTTGCAGTTCATCATCCCCATAACAGCACCCACGTTGGAATCACAACAGAGGCAAGTATGGTGTATTAGTGTGTTTATTGTGATACATTTGTGTGAATAGTGCATAGGATGGGTAGTGCTGTACATAAATCTTGCAATCAGAAGTTCCTAGGTGAATTGAAAGTCCTGGTAGACAAAATCCCCAGTATCGGGGCCACAGTTGTCTGAGACATTGGTCCAACTTGTACTCCCCATGCAATGTGTGGGAGTAGTGTTGCCGTCAACAGGGTGAACAGTCTGTGCACAAAGGTGAACATCCAGAACAGGTTCAGGCTTCCTGGGAGTTGCGCTTGGCCATCGGCCTCTCACTTGCCCCTCCTCGGACGACCCCTCTTCTTTGGGGGGCCCTCAAGTACAGGCTGCTGCGGTGCAGGGGACTCTCCGCCAGAGTCATCCTCCCTCCCTGTGGCAGTTGCAGTTTGTTCAGCACCAGATGTTGTTGGCACACAGGGAGGTGTGGACTGGTTGCTGTTCATCTGGCGGAGGCATTGTAAAATGTCCCTGTGCACCGCCGTCATCTCATGCAGTGCATCCCACTTGGACTCCACGCGGGACATGTGTGAGTCCACGCGGGACATGTGTGACTCCACGTGGGACATGTGAGAGTCCAAGCAGGCATGATGGGCAGCCTGCTGCTGTTTCATGTCTCTGAGGAGCCCCACTACCTGGCTGAGATCTCCGGTGCTGGACTGGTACGCATCAGCTATGCGTACCAGTTGTGGGTCATCATGCACACCAGCAACCTCTGCAAGCAGCGACCTCTGTCTCCCACCCCTCCCACCACCCCTGCTGACATGTGCAGTGCGTACAGTGGCACGCACAGATGACCCTGGTCCACCTTGGGGGTTGGTGGTGGTGGTGGTGTCCATGGCCCCAGGTTGGTCCAGGGTCCCTGTGCTGGTGTTGCTCCTTGTTCTGTCCATGTCGGCAGGGATGGTATTTGTGGTGACAGTCGTTGGAGGGGTGGGTGCAGGTGGTGCAGCTGGTGGTCCTGCTGGTGCTGCAGCTGGTGGTCCTGCTGGTGCTGCATGTAGACCGGATGTGCCAGGTTGGTCTACATGCAGGTTGGTCTTCTTCGTCCGAGGAGGGCAGAGGCTGTACGACACCAGTGAGCTCCGCATCCTCTTGAGCCTGGGACTGGGACTCCTCAGCGTCTGCTGCTGTGTCCCCATCATCACCTGTTTTTGGAAGACACACACAATGTATGTTATGTTTCTGCAGGCATCAATGGTTGACACACCTGACAGTTGTGACTGTGCCTCTGGGTGCGGGCCTGTACATTGCATTGTCCTAAGTCGTCACAGTCAGGGGTTGATATTGGTGTGGCACATTGTCCTGCATTATTTGGGCATTTCTATGTATTTGTTGGGGTGTGAACATGGTCTGCATTGGTTGTATTTGGTTGACAGCTGGCCCTCCTTCCCACCCAGCCAGTCAGTTATCCCACCATGGACTGTGCTTGCATTGCAGGGAGTGGAAGTTGTCTCTCAGGATGTCAGTCAGTGGTGTCCTGCTGTTTGTTGGTGCACAGTTGCCAGCAGGGCCTTGTGCTCCCCACAGCAGTAGCCAGTGTCAGCCATCTTGTGAGTCCTTCTCCACTCCCTGTGATGTGAGCATGGTTCATGGTGGTGTTGATGGGCCAGTTGTGAGGCTGAGCAATATCTGTGACTACCACTCCCATCATGCTATTGCCTCCACCCCCTTCCCAGCATGCCCATGCTTCCTTCCTTTGACTCTGCTTCCCTGTGGGGTGGGCTGGCTGTGCTGACAGGATGGCTGGGAGTGTTGTCCTGGCAGTTGTTTGGCTAAAAGTCCCAAGAGTGTCCCTGTGCTTCACACAACATAACCCAGGGTGGTGGTTCTTTGTGGGATCTTGAGTTAGGATGGGAGGCATTGCATTCTACCAGGTGGGTTTTGTGGAGTTTGTGTTGAGGGGGTGTGAGGGGAGGTGCTTGTGACTATGGTCAGTGCTGCAAGTCCTCCTTCCCACCCAGCCAGCCAGATATCCCACCATGGAACGTGCTTGCATTGCAGGGAGTGGAAGTTGTCTCTCAGGATGTCAGTCAGTGGTGTCCTGCTGTTTGTTGGTGCACAGTTGCCAGCAGGGCCTTGTGCTCCCCACAGCAGTAGCCAGTGTCAGCCATCTTGTGAGTCCTTCTCCACTCCCTGTGATGTGAGCATGGTTCAGGGTGGTGTTGATGGGACAGTTGTGGGGGTGAGCTATGTCTGTGACTGAGACTCCCATCATGCTATTGCCTCCACCCCACTTCCCAGCATTCCCATACTTACTTGCTTTTGTGGGGAGTTCAGTGTGTGTGGGTGTGAGGGCAATGGCAAGATGGCTGACAGTGGTGTCCTGCTGTTGGTTGGTGTGCAGTTCCCAGCATGCCCTTGTGCTCCCCACAGCAGTAGCCAGTGTCAGCCATCTTGTGTGTCCTTATCCACTCCCTGTGATGTGAGCATGGTTCAGGGTGGTGTTGATGGGCCAGTTGTGAGGCTGAGCAATATCTGTGACTACCACTCCCATCATGCTATTGCCTCCACCCCCTTCCCAGCATGCCCATGCTTCCTTCCTTTGACTCTGCTTCCCTGTGGGGTGGGCTGGCTGTGCTGACAGGATGGCTGGGAGTGTTGTCCTGGCAGTTGTTTGGCTAAAAGTCCCAAGAGTGTCCCTGTGCTTCACACAACATAACCCAGGGTGGTGGTTCTTTGTGGGATCTTGAGTTAGGATGGGAGGCATTGCATTCTACCAGGTGGGTTCTATGGAGTTTGTGTTGAGGGGGGGTGTGAGGGGAGGTGCTTGTGACTATGGTCAGTGCTGCAAGTCCTCCTTCCCACCCAGCCAGCCATATATCCCACCATGGAACGTGCTTGCATTGCAGGGAGTGGAAGTTGTCTCTCAGGATGTCAGTCAGTGGTGTCCTGCTGTTTGTTGGTGCACAGTTGCCAGCAGGGCCTTGTGCTCCCCACAGCAGTAGCCAGTGTCAGCCATCTTGTGAGTCCTTCTCCACTCCCTGTGATGTGCGCATGGTTCAGGGTGGTGTTGATGGGACAGTTGTGGGGGTGACCAATATCTGTGACTACCACTCCCATCATGCTATTGCCGCCACCCCACTTCCCAGCATTCCCATACTTACTTGGTTTTGTGGGGAGTTCAGTGTGTGTGGGTGTGAGAGCAATGGCAAGATGGCTGACAGTGGTGTCCTGCTGTTGGTTGGTGTGCAGTTCCCAGCATGCCCTTGTGCTCCCCATGACACAGCAACAGTGTCAGACATCTTTGATGGGCCTTTCCACTCTCTGTGGGATGTGCATGCGTGAGTGTGAGCTTGCTGGGCCATGTGGTGGGGGATGTAGAGCTGTGACTACGACTCCCATCATGCTATTGCCTCCACACCCCTTCCCAGCATGCCCATCCTTCCTTCCTTTTGACTCTGCTTCCCTGTGGGGTGGGCTGCCTGTGCTGACAGGATGGCTGGGAGTGTTGTCCTGGCAGTTGTTTGGCTGAAAGTCCCATGAGTGTCCCTGTGCTTCACACGACATAACCCAGGGTGGAGGTTCTTTGTGGGATCTTCAGTTAGGATGTGTGGCATTGCATTCTCCCAGGTGGGTTATGTGGAGTATGTGTTGAGGGTGTGTGTGAGGGGAGGTGTTTGTGACTATGGTCAGTGGTGCGAGTCCTCCTTCCTACCCAGCCAGCCAGATATCCCACCATGGAACGTGCTTCCATTGCAGGGAGTGGGAGTTGTCTCTCAGGATGTCAGTCAGTGGTGTCCTGCTGTTTGTTGGTGCACAGTTGCCAGCAGGGCCTTGTGCTCCCCACAGCAGTAGCCAGTGTCAGCCATCTTGTGAGTCCTTCTCCACTCCCTGTGATGTGCGCATGGTTCATGGTGGTGTTGATGGGACAGTTGTGGGGGGGGGAAATATGTGTGACTACGACTCCGATGATGCTATTGGCTACACTGACTTGGCCAGCATACACAGAATTCCTTCCTTTCAGTGGTCTTCACTGTGTGTTGGTGTTGTTGTGGTGGCTACATGTCTGGATGTGTTTGTTAGTTCTATTTGTGCCACTGCCTAGCTGTAGTTGTAGTTGTGTTTGTACATGTGATGGCACAGTTAAATGTAACTTTGAGATGGCATGTGTTGTGTTTATCTGACTGACATACACATTTTGGGATGATTCTGTTCTGGTTGCTGTGTAATTGCTATGAGTGCATGGTTTGACTCTCCCCTTGACAGTGATGTGTGTGTGTATTGTGGCAGAATATTGTGTACATTTGTTGTGTACTCACCAGGCTCTGGGATGTTCTCTAGTCCATATACGCTCACTGGCGGAAGGATGGCCCGCACCTTCTCCTCCCAGGGCCTGAGGTATACTGGCTTGGCAGGAGGGCCACTGCCGGTTTATTGGCTCAGGAGGTAGTCTTTCTTGAGCAGCTCCCAGACCCTCCTGCGCACGTCATACCACCTGTTCTGGATGTCGGTCTTTGTGCGCAGACATGGTGATTGTGCGTTCACCCTGTTGATGATCCTCTCCCACATCTTGGTTTTCTGGGAGATGGGGGTCTGTTGGACCAGTGTGCCAAACAGCTGTGGCTCTACCCTGAGGATCTCGTCTACCAGGACTTCCAATTCACAATCTAGGAACTTGTGATTCTTCTTGGGGGCATGGTGATGGGTGGTGATGGTGAGTGATGTGTGTGTTGGTGTGCAGGTGAGGGTGTGTGGGTGTGTGTTTTGCTGGGTGTATGTGAGGTAGGTATTTGTTGGTGTGCTGATGGTGTGTGGCTTGTGTGAGGGATGAGCTGTGGGTGTGTGGTTGCTGTCTGTTGGGTGCTGGCAGTGGAATGGCATTTGCAAAGGATCATGGTTGGGATTTGTGTCCTTTATATGGGTGGAGTTGTGGGTGTGTCTTTGTTCTCTGTCCCCACCCCCAGTATTTATTGGCTTTGTAATTGCTTGTTTGGCCTTTTTTTGTGTTAATTTTCCTTTGTACTGTCTGTGCATGTTGGAAACGTTCTTGTGACCGAGTCGGACCCTGCATTTGTCTCGTACGGTGTTCTCCGTTTCGTTCACGCTGTGTTTGTGCAGTTTTCTATGCTGCGTACGCGTCGGTCGCGGTGTTTTGTGTTACTTCGGCTCGGTTTTGTATGCGTGTCGGTCGTACGGCTTGTCCTCCGTCCGACTCGGTCGTGGTTTTCGCGCCTTGCATCGTACTTTGCGGTTTGGAGTTCGCGTGTACGTTTCGGTCGGATTTGTTCCGGGTGCGTGTCGGTCGGTTCGATTCGCGTGTTTTTCCGGCCGGATTGCTGTTTTCCGTGCGGCTCGGTCGTTCGGCTTGGGTTCCGTACGTGTCGGTCGGATTTTGCACGCTTTGCATCGTACTTGGCGTGTCGGGCGCCACAGGTACGTGTCGGTCGGAATAAATTCCGGCTCCGAGTCGGTCGGTGCTTTTTCCGGCCCGAATCGGAATCGACCCCTATATGTGAAGCTAAGGGATTTACTAGAATATTAGAAGATATGGAGTTTATATTCTTTCTGTTTCTTTTTATAGTATAATGCCCCACGTAGACATTTTATATAATCAATTGCAAAAGCGAGTCATTGACACTGTGTTTGTCCAGAAAGCTACTACAGACTTTGTGACAAGCATCACCAAAGTACTGTAATCCATTGACAGTTTGGATTCTACACTGCTACAAGAATCTAAATTTGTAAACCGGAGACTGCAAATAAATACTTTGACCCAAGAAGCAAAAGAAGTCTGTGACATTATTGTGGTCCATGCCAGAGAGCGCTTTGCATTCACAAAGCATCTTGTAAGTGCAACACTATTGCGAAGTGACCTTTTTGAAAGACATGTCAAATCTTTCCCAGCCGAGGCACTCGCAGAAACGATAGAAGCCTATCCTATGCTAGACAAAGCCAGATTGCGTACAGAACTTTCAGTCCTGTATGGAAGACATGACTTCCGTCAGGAGACTGGTGGTGCCATGGCTTTATTTACCTTTTTGTGTGAAAAAAATTTAGAGAAGTCTTTTTCTGAGACCATAAAGCTTTTAAGAGTTGTCATTACTACACCCATGACAACAGCAGAGTCTAAGCAATGTTTTTCCACACAAAAACGTTTTTGCGAAACACAGGGACTCAAGCTAGACGTAATGCATTGGCTCTGCTATCAATGGAAAGGAGCTAAAAAGGAAATGCCACAATTCAACAAAAGAACAATCAAAAAGTTTGTTCATATTAAAGATCGACGAGCAAACTTTCTATATAAATAGAAAATATGAATCTGATGTGTGATCATAGTTTCAGGTGTTTATAGCTAGATTTGTTTTGTTTAATAACATTAGGAAGTACTGTTGGCAACTAACTCATTCCATTTAATATTCATACAACTCCTGTACAGTTGATATGTATTTATATATGTGTGTTTATGTATCTGTGAATTTATATATATTTGATTTCATATTTTATTATTACTTAAAATATTTTTGTTGTTAGGTTAAAAATATGTTGGTTTTGAGGGTATATTTCTTTAAATGTACAACATTGAGTTATTTTCATAATTTATTTTTATTAAATGTAACCAACATACTACAATATTGTGCACAAAAATGTCATCCCATTGGAGTAAATGATTGCAAATTTAGACCAAAGGAGTAGATATTTTTGTAAATAATATTTGGGACACAATACTTATGTCTGATGATACTTGTACTCAGTGCTTTAAATGGGCCGTTACTGACCGGTACTGAGTACCTGAACTTCTTTAATTTGAAAGGGATAGTACCTGCACTTCTCAGTACTGCTGTAATACATCTAATGGGAAAGTACCAGCACTTCCCAGTAAGAAACAGGTACTCTAAAGAGTGAATATCGGCACTTCTATAATTCCATTTAATTCACTGCTTTTACTAATGAAATGCTAATATACCACTAAAACAGATGTACTGGGATACGGCCCCAGGCAATTACCATTGACTGAGATCAATTCAAGCATACCACCCATTACACTTTTGCTATTATATGTAACACCAACTCACAAACTGCTGATTCAAAGTGCTTACATTATCAACTGTATCAGCACTATTGTCCTCATCTTCAAAATGAAGAAATTCAGAGTCACCCTTCCAAGATTTAAGAAAGTGATGTATAGGTTGCATGTAGTTCTCTTGCGCTTGCACACAAACTCACTGATCTACTTTACTAGCTCTTAAGCACTACAAAACCCACACTGCCTAACATAAGGAAAGAAGCAGCCTCGGGAAAGCCCAATGAAGTTATTGATAGCAAAAGCATGACAAAAATATTCTGCTTTCCATCTTTCAATATTTGTTTCCCCCTTTTGGTCTACTCACTTCACTTAGGTTTGTCAGTCTTTACAGCCAGGGATGCATCAGTTTTATGGATTCTTCATAGTATTTGGATTAATTCAAATAATGTTTTAAACATTGAGCTACTAATAGTGGAAATATTGAGTGACAATTACCCTTAGCTTATTCCATAAATTCTGGGCGGCTGCTGCAACAAGAGGCTGATTAATGCCTAAAAAGCAGTGAATAGCTCCACAAATTACTAGTTAAGCCATATGTGGAAAATGTTCCCAAATTCCAGAGTATTATCTTCAGTAGGATTAAGGTAGATTGATGGTGACAGTCAAGAGACAGTCTATAAAACTGGTGCTTTCAAACAGCAGAAGTCCTACAGAGAGTGGCCTAATAAGCTAAACTTAAGTACATCTTGGAAACAGAAGGAACTTGGATATGATTAAGGCATTCACATAACCCCAAAAGGAATGAACACAGTTCTAGAAGTATTCGTTTTTAGGTCAAGCATCAGCACGCATGCGCTGTCTGCAAGACCTTCTGTAATTGTCTACACGGAGTGTAATCCCCCCTTCTGCTTCAATTGGATCACTCCCCCATTGCTAGTATTCCTGCTGCCTTATTGGTGGGGCTCTCAATATTTCACTTCCGTTTTATACTTCAGGAGCACTGGCCAACTACAGTTACATTACGCTGTAGTAGCTTTAGTGTTCCTTTGGGAACTACTTGTTTCAAATTAGTGCTAGTGTTATACTTGGTGAGTCATGGGAATTCCTCGCAAGCTTTCTTTATCTGCTTGTTCACAGTTTTATTTCATAGCGTTCTATAGTGTTTTTTAAAGATTTTTGGCAACATTTGCAGCTATGGGCAAAATTGTTTTCAAAGATGTGTTCTGTGTCATTTCAATCATGCATATTTTAACAAAGGCGTGGGGAAGTCATAAAGGCATGCAGGCTCGACCACGTGACTGGCGCCACACACCCAGTTAAAGGATTATTAAAGGCAATTTAGTGTCTATTTTTTTACAAATAAGAATGTTTGTTAGATTATTTACTTTGTCAAAACATATGCCAACAGTAACATAAGTAATTCAAGAAATCCACAAAGCAAGGAAAGGGTGCAATACCACAGGCTGTTACTAGTGACCCTGCGGAGTTAAAAATGGACCTCTATTATCCACATAAGATACTGCATCCTAAATGCAATTATAAAAAGAAAGATTGCAACTGAGCATACTTCCAATAAAAACAAATGGAAAGGTAGGCTCAGCTGCTATCATTTTTTTATAATTGCATTAAGGGAGCAGTACCTTAAGTTGCTAATACAGGTCCCTTTACAACTCCACAGGAACACCTAGTAACAGCCTGTGGTACTGCACCCTTTCCTTGCTTTATGGATGTTTTATTAGTTGTGGTACTGCTGGAATATTTTTGGACAAAACAAGCCATTTCAATTATGCATATTTTCAACGTCCAACCACATGACTGGCTCCACACACCCATAAGCAGGGGTCTGTGTCTCATGAAAAGAGGGGTTGTCAGGCTCTGTGTGGTTCATCCGCAAATCTTGCACTGATGTCACCCTGTGTTACATGGATGCACAATGCTATGGCAGGCAGTGGTCAGCAAGCAGCATACAGACTACAGAGTATCACTTGTCTCTGCCACTGAAGGCTGCCTCTGGACTCACCCACCATCTCAGGCACAGCTGGACTCAGCGGGTACCTTTCCTGCCCATGTTCGTATGGAGACCTCGTGAAAGGCCCAGCATCTCTTCCACTCATTAAAATCCACGAACTGTGCCGGGAAGAGCTTTTACTAAACCTACATGCTGGACGGGATTATGCAGTGTGCGTGTCCTTCAGTCAGAATGCTATTTTGTGCTGGGCAACTCGAGCACATACACTGCCAGCTGCTAGAGAAAACGTTCCCTTCCCCACATTAGCGAAATAGTGGGTCCAAATCCTTCCTTTTAAAATCGTTGTAATTACTGACAACAATTGGCATTTTTCATCAGCCTAATGACTTGCAGATATTTGGCAGGTGCCTAGACCCATTTGGCTCCTGAAGTGACGTTACAGGAGTTTTGTAAAATAATGCATCAGCCATTACTGTATAAATGATAGATTGCATGATATGTTAAAAGAATTTAATAGGTACCACTCTCATTTCCTGTTTTTTCTTCCTAGTTTTCGTGTTGCACAGATATATTGCAAACCAGTTAAAGGATTATTAAAGGCAATTTAGTGTCTATTTCTTTCCAAATAAGAATGTTTGTTAGATAATTTTTTTTGTCAAAAAATACCACAGCAGTAACAAGTAATTAAAGAACTCCACAAAGCAAGGAATAGGTGCAATACCACAGGCTGTTACTAGGTGTCTCTGTGGAGTTGTAAACAGACCTCTATTATCCACATAAGATACTGCATCCTAAATACAATTATAAAAAGAAAGATTGCAACTTAGCATACTTCCAATAAAAACAAACAAAAAGGTAGGCTCAGCTGCAATCTTTTTTTATGATTGCATTAAGGGTGCAATACCTTAAGTTGCTAATACAGGTCACTTTACAAATCCACAGGGACACCTAGTAACAGCCTGTGGTACTGCACCCTTTCCTTGCTTTATGGATATTTTATTAGTTATGGTACTACTGGAATATTTTTGGACAAAACAAATTCTAACAAACATTATCATTTTTAATATCAATAACTCAAAATTACCCTAATGCGAAACCTATTGCATTACAAATGCTTGTTTCACATGCATGATCTCTTAGAAGCAGAGCTGCTAAATGAGACCAGACCTGGAAGATCTAAAGATCTAAAAATAGGCCTAGGCAAACTTACCCATCATTGACCAAAAGCTTTCTATTCCTTGCAGCGCTTTAAATAAAAAATCACCACTGACCTTTGGGCCCTTCCTCTCCCTGTAGGGCCCTCTAGGCCTGCTCAGGAGTAACTTTAGAATACATGTCTACAAGTACAAAGGTAGTAACAGAATCAGTACATTCATTCATTAAGGTGAGTGACAGCACGCAATGTATATAAACTCACTCATTCACTCTTTTGAAATCAGATGGCAGTTATAGCACTAATACAGAAATAAAACTGGAGGCCATTGATGATCTGTACTTTAAATTAGAGTTCCACTCTTCCCAATTTCTCACCATATAGTGTTCCTCACTTACCACAAACCCTACAGAACTATGCCTCCCGTAAACCTCCCAAGAGCCATAACTTACTTTTATAGAAGGCATCCCTGCTTAGCCCAGAGAATTTTTTGTACCTTTCATGTGTTGTTGTTCAAGAATATTGTGTCACTAGTCTTTGTGGTACAAATGAGCTTGTGTAGCTCCTGGGGGTGAGGGGTGAGGGGTGAGGGTGGGGTCGCTTAGCATGTAGACCCACAGGCTTGCAAGGAAATACTTCTGGTCTACCATACAAAAAAGTTAGAGGAGGGAGAACGGATTTCTATATGATCTTCACAGCATTGCTCTGTGCAGGTTCAACAGTGGTCCTATATATTACCTTCGCTTCCAACTTCCATGTTTTCTGTTCCCTGTGATTGAAGGGTCAGCATTCTTCTCTGTTAGGCCATGAATCATGCTAAAGGCACTGAGAAGTTCAATACTCACTGTGTAGAGATATCTGCTGCTATTCTGGATCAACTGAGATGCTTCAAAAAGAAGGTCATACAGAGACACAGTACAGCAGAAGCTGAGCGTGTCATGGGACACCTGCTCCTCAAAATAATCTCATGCGTCTTTTTTACTCATTTGAAAGAGCCTGTAACATTTACTACCTTCATTCTATTCACTTCCCTTTCATTCTCTCTCAATCATTGTTAGATCCTTTAGTAGATCTGAAATTGGACTCTAGTAAGGTTCCCAGTCTCATCTTTAACCTAAAAGAACTTATTGTAGATTTTCACAGGGCCTTTGAAACATTTACTCAATGTATATTTAGTCAAACAATCATTCCTGATCAATTTTAAAAGGCTCACGTAATAACGGTTATAAAAAACTGTCAGTCAATACTTTGGTGCTATTTATCACCCAATTTATTTGTTACCAGAAGCAGCACAGTTTCTAAAAGGGCATGCAGCGAAACAACTGAGTGACTTCCTTAAGGTTATAGAATCTTTCAATACCTGTCAGGTAGGCTTCAGACCTGGGCACCACATGAATCAGTTATTCTGGTTACTCTAGCCGACCTGAGAGTAGAAATGGGTGGGATGTGTCGGTGACCTGTTTATTTTTCTCTATACATCCCATCAATCCCCTTGAGTTGCACCGCCTTGTAGCAGAGTAGCCAACTTGGCCATGGCATGGCTGGAGTTCATTTGATCAAACTGTTTCCAGTCAGTTATTTTATCATCCTTCTGACCCATGTCTGCTGCACTGCAGTGCCCTTCAAGGGTCCGCTTCGGTTCATCATCTCTTTAACATTTATGCTGGGCCTCTGCACAAACTTACCTGTTCCTATGGCTTTTGCTTCTATGTTTGTAGACAACATTTATTTTTTCATTTGCCTTGATTGCACACTGTTGCTGGCTGCACCATTTCAGGTCTGAATGAGGCAGATCAAGAAGTGGATGAGTCAGCATTCAACTCACTTAAAATAAATCCAGGCAAAACCAAGATCTTGATGGTAAAGTAGGCTGCTGATTCCTAGCTACATTGCTACTGGCCCTAGTGAAATGCGTCAATGTCCTACGCATGCAATATCAGAGGCAATCTTGAGGTCAGGTCGATGTAGACATCAATCTGTCGTCCCAGATTTCCTCTTTCTTTTTCATATGCTCATTCCTCCACATAACTTAAGGAAAGTCATGTCCTTCCTGAATGCAGTTGGAAAAAATAAAGATTTGGATCCCACTTCCTCTAGGCATTTGCCCCCTTACTTCTCTTTCAGTAGTCCATTGTGCTCTTAAAAATGGTGCATGTTAATTTAGTCAAACAGTGTGTAATATGATGTCTTACCCTTTTCTAATGAAACCCGTTAACATGACACAACATGAATGGCATGACGTAACATATCACCTAATCTATTTAATGTTTACCTCAGACGAAATATTTTCCAAATGTTTTCCATTGAGCTCTTTTCTTCTGTGACACTTGGACCTCTACCATTACACTGTCCCATGGGATGGCATAGCACCTTGAATTGTATGAAGAAGGAGTGAAAACCTCATAGATACTAGTCAAGAAATGAAGCTTTATAAGACATAAACTATCGGGTGAGGCCCATGTGTTTTTTTAAGAGAGGACTGAGATGATTTATTCATAAATTATATAGGCCATAGATTGGTGGGCTCAGGTACACGTTTTTGATTGGTAAGAGACACAGAGAACCTCCATTATGGAGGGACTATAAATGTAAGTTTAGAAGTCAAAGAAGTAGAAAATAACATGTAAGTTAAGGAATTTTGAAAACTTATAGGCCATAGTTTCTCCCCTGACATGATGACAGTGGTAAGAACCCTGTCTTTGGGCCTCTGTGAAATGAGAATATACCAAATGTAAAGTTCTGATGAAGGTTGTACGAAACCATTTAGACAACTGAAACACCATGTCCACATGAAAGATTTGAAGCACTAAGTGAAAAGGGGTTTATATACTTACAATTCAGGACCAGTGAGTGGGGTTAAAATACATGAAAAGGCAGTGACAGAGATATGGGAAATTTTTAATTAAGATAATTAGAAATAGCTGGAATGTAGTAAGATTTTAGGTGTTTGGACAAAATACCCCCCAAACATTATCGTGATACAATAATATTGTGTTAAGAATATCATAATTTCAAAAATATTGCCCACAGGAATATCAAAGGTAAAAATATCGTTTAAAGTGTTGTTTTTAATAGCGTTGTAAAAAATATCCATTTAGAAAATATCGCTGTATGTAATGTTTGTAAGTGTTAATTAGTATGTAATTTATTGTAGTGTGTTTGATTCTATATGATTACACATTTTTTATTTGTGTTTTCATTAAGATAATTTATTAATTATGAAATTGTTGAAATTTGTATTTTAGTTGTATTAATGTATAAAAATAATGAATTTCCATTTTTTTTTAGCAATGTGATATTGGGACCCCGCCAT
This sequence comes from Calotriton arnoldi, assembly GCA_963921515.1. NCBI lineage: Eukaryota > Metazoa > Chordata > Amphibia > Caudata > Salamandridae > Calotriton > Calotriton arnoldi. The sequence goes on from CAWUFW010004759.1 coordinate 660,152, forward strand.
GAAAAGGTCAAGGAAAAGGCAGGAAAGGGGCCCCAAACAGTGCCCCAGGGCGAATTTGGCCATGGGGGGATATGCATGGGGGCACATGTTGTGCCCCCCTTTGCATGCACTGTCGTGTGTGCTCTGTGTGCCATGCACAACATGGTGCATGGTACATAGTGCACCGACGTGTAAGCAGTGCTGCATTGGCCACGGCGTAGGCTTTAGGCTCTTTCTATGAGCCGAAACATGCTGCCACTGTGGCACCGCTGACACAACACCAGCAGCCCGGTGGTGTTCTCAGAATACGGTGGTTGGGAAGCCGCTTGCTTGGCAGCATTCTCCTGACCGCCGCAACAGCGGTCCAGTGATCAGACTGCCTAACTCGTAATCAGGCCCTTAATGATTAGACTGATGTAGTAAAATATTATAATTATTATTTATATAAATAATGATTTGTCATGTTGGTTTAGATTTTGTGACAGCTTTTTGGGACTTTTGTAGGTTACTATTTATATTATAATATAATTGTGGCTATTATTTATAAGTGATCTACTCCTTTGTTGTTTATGAGGAGTTTGACTTTAAATTGTAGCATGTTGTACATTCTTTTGGTTTGTTTGCTAAGTTTAGGTGCAATTTGGCTAACAAATTGCTCCATTCATAGTTGCTGGTTGCTTGGCTCTTTTTGCAATGCTTCCATTAATTTATAGAGTATAGGTTGGGATCTGCCTAGTGTGCCTTATCTCAAGGGCGAACTCACCGTTGTGCCCCCCAAAACCTGCCTTTCCGTTGAACTTTTTATGGCGTTGTCCCCGCCATGAAAAGGTCTGCAGAAAAGCAGGTAATAATGGCCACAGCGATGCTGATGCCGGCACCGCATCCACTGACCATTACTGTCCACACTGCCGCTGCAACTATGATCTTGGCAGTGGCAGAAGTCTGGAGGCGGTCGTGCAGTGGTCTGACCACACACCTCGTAATCGGGCAGTCGAACCGCCGAGGAGGCGGCCGTCGGAATGCCTACGACGGTACAGAAGTCCCAGGACTGCCAAACTCGTAATCTGGCCCTTAGTAACTACTTTCCTTTCTGGGATGCTATATATTTGGCTCTCTCTGTCATTTTATCTGAAAGTAGTGAAACTAGTATAAATATATACAATATTTTAAAATTTATACGTTTGTTATTTACATTTAAAATTATGCAATCACTTCTACTTTTAATACTTACATGTATGTTCTTTTTAGATGTTTCATACTGCTTTTCAGCTTTTCCGTTGTGGGTGTTCTAATGTGGAGCAGGTGCTTTCTTTTCTGGTGGAAGAAAAAAGCGTCAGTTTCATTCTAAATGTTTACTTGTTGGTAGGTTGTTAGGTTGAGGTCGTTGGGTTTATTTTTACTGACTATATGGGTGAGTTTATATTTTCTATAATTTATGTATACTTTGTTATATGTTCTTGCTGGTTTGTGACAGTTGTTTTCTTCAGGCAGCTTATCACTTTTTGAAGTCGTAGTGTTTTCTTTTATGAAGTACATGTGATGAGATAGAAGCTGGAGAGTGTTTTGTTAATTATTTGCTATTTGACATTTTTACCTTTTTTTAAAAGTAAGTTTTAGTTTAAATATATGTTTTACTTACTTGGCTAGCTAGTTGTCGAGATGTATATATTTCTTCTTTAAGAGTCTGGTCAGAGAATACGGCAGAGTTTCCTCGTCTTGCAGCGTTTGTCCTTTTTAAAGTATTTAGATGATAAAATTAGTGTGCCTTTTTATATTGTTGATTTAAAGGTTTGATTTTAATGGTTAAAGTTGGTTATAGTTTGATATTATTGGGTAGTTTAGATTTAGTTTCAATTTGTTTTTATCAGTTATGCCCCTCTAAAATAAACGCTAATTTTGATTTTTTTTATAATGTAAGAAATTGTTTGCTAGTTTTGAATATAATTTTATGTATATATTTTATTTTAATATTTAGTTTGCTGTCTAAATGTTTAATAGTTAATGAAAATATTTTTGGGTTCTATTGTTATGCTTTTAGTTATATATTTTATTGGGGTGAATTGAAAATATTTTGGCGATGTAATATATTTATTTTTAATTTAAACCTCAATATAAAATGCTTTAGGTTTATTTTAAGTAATTGTTTTTCATAAAAAGTGCTTTTTCTATATTTATTAATAATAATGTAATTATTTTGGTGATAATATTTTAGTTGATATTGTGTGAATTGATATTTTCGAAATATGATATGATTGTTTAAAGGTGACAATATTTTTTTTCTGATATAAGTAAAAATCGATATTTGTGTTCTCGATATTTGCGGTTTTATTAGTCAAGTATAAGAAGCCAATATTTTATTTAATTATATTTATTTTCTGATATTTTTGTGTTTCAATATTGTATGCATCGCTATTGTGTCACTGATCTGCAATTTTATGAAATAATAATGAAAGTTATATGTAACTCTGAAACAGAGCAGAAGAGATGTATTGTTTGGGCATTTTGTTTCATAAATATAAATAAGTGATTTTGGTAAGAAGGTGTTTTAGATAACCCCCACCCTCAGGACCTTCTCCAAGGTTCCCTTCATTCCTAAAACTTCAACACCCAAAATAACACTTTAAACAAAACAACATAGCTCAGACATGTTTCCTAAATGGCCGTCATTGTGCCTGAACAGAACCTAGCTCCACCATTCTGCAGGCAATGTTAAACTGTACACCACAGTACAGGTATACTGCATAGTTGAATACTAAAATGCTCTCAACAACATTTACACCAAAACAACACACAAACATACAACACAACACATTTGATTAAATGTATCACACACATCCACACTGTGCAAATATTCCATATAGTTGGATATCATAGTGATTGTATCAGTACTAATCACCTAGAAGCAACACACACAATTCACACAACATAACATATTGAACATAACACCCCACACACATCAATTACAGTGCAGATATTCCTTAGAGTTGGCTAAAACCAATCTCATAGCATCAAACACCCTACCTCATACATCACACAGAAACCCTATCATAAAACATGTTAAGCAAAACTGCTTACACCCGCCTACACAATCAATCAATCAATCAAGGGTTTGTTGAGCGCAGCTACTCACCCGAAAGGGTCTCAAGGCGCTGGGGGAAGTGTGGGGGGTGTGCGGCTCCTGAATGCTCATGGAGATTCATTGAAGAGGCCAGGTTCTGTGGTCCTTCAAGACCATCCAGGGTCTGTGCAGCTCCTGGATGTTCACAGTGATTCGTCAAAGAGCCAGGTCTTGAGGTCCTTCAGGAACTTGGAGAGAGTTGGTATCTGGCGGAGGTGGAGAGGGAGGGTGTTCCATGCCTTTGCCGCAAGGAAGGAGATGGAGCGTCCTCCTGTTCTGGTCTTTTTGATGCACAGCACCGTCGCAAGGGAGAGCTGGGCTGAGCGGAGGGATCTTTGGGGTGCGTGGAACGAGAGGCGGTGGTTCATGTAGGTGAGACCAGTGTTGTGGAGGGCTTTGTGGGCATGGGTGAGAAGCTTGAAGGTGATTCTCTTCTCGACGGGGGGCCAGTGTAGTTCCCTAATGATGGATGCGAGTGGGGCCATGTAGATGTTGAACAGGGTGGGGCTGATGGAGAATCCTTTGGGGACTCCGCAGGTGGTTGGTGAGGGGTCAGAAAGGAAAGGAGGGAGTCTGACTCACTGCGTTCTGCCGGAGAGGAATGAGCGGATCCAGTTGAGGGCTTTGTTCCAGATTCCTGCATCAGGGAGTCTGCGGGCTAGGGTGTGGTGTGAGACTGCGTCGAAGGCTGCGGAGAGGTCCAGGAGGATGAGGGCCACAGTCTCTCCTCTGTCAAGGAGGGAGCAGATGTCGTCTGTCACAGTGATAAGGGCAGTTTCGGTGATGTGGTTCTTCCTAAAGCCTGATTGGGAGGAGTAGAGGATGTGGTTTTTGTCAATGAAGGAGGCGAGTTGGCTGTTGACAGCTTTTTCCATGATTTTCGTTGGGTGCGGAAGTAAGGAGATCAGTCTGAAATTCTTGAGGTCGGTGGGGTCAGCCGAGGGTTTTTTCAGGAGAGGGTTGATCTCGGCATGTTTCCAGTCAATGGGGAAGGAGGCAGTCTCGAAGGAGTGGTTGATGATTCTTTGCAGCTCTGGGGCCATGAAGTCTGCGGCTCTGTGCTAGATGTGGTGGGGCAGAGGTCTGTGGGTGCCCCGGAGTGGCTGGTCTTCATAGTCTTTATGGCGTCTTCGATGCTGAGGGCGGTCCAGCTGTCCAGTGTCGGCTGCGTGGTGAAGGGAGCGGTGGGTGTGGGTTTCTCTTGGATGTTGTTGTCGTCGAAGTTGTCATAGATGGTCCTGATTTTATGATGGAAGAAGGTGCTGAGTCTGTCGCAGAGGTCCTGGGAGGATGGTATGTCGGTAGTCTCACTTTTGGGTTGGGCGAACTCTTTGATGATGCCGACGAGTTCTTTGCTGTTGTGTGCATGGGTGGAGATTCTGTCCTGGAGTGCTTTCTTTCTTGAGTGTCTGATGAGTTTGTGGTGGGCGGTGGTGGCTGCTTTGTAGTTGTCGAGGTCTGCTGGGGTTTTGGATTTCCTCCATAGCTTTTCGAGGCATCTGCAGGTTTGTCTAGATTCCCGGAGTTTGGTGGAGAACCAGCTGGCTTTCTTGGCAGTTGGTGATCCATTTGTGTAGGGTACGGGTGGCGGTGGTAGGGTCGTCATCTGTGGTGGTGGGAGCGGAGCCCCTGAGGGAGGCGGCGAGTTGGTCATCAGAGATCTTGTTCCAATTCCTGCGTTGAATCTGGGGTGTGCACATGTGGGAACTGTTTGCTTTGAAGGTGAAGTGGATGCAGCGGTGGTCCGTCCATGGGAGTTCGGAGGTGTGGCTGAAGGTGATGGAGTTTTCTGCTGTGAAGATGGGGTTGAGGGTGTGTCCTGCTGAGTTAGTTGGTTCTGGTACGATCTGTTTGAGTCCGATGATGTGGAGGTTGTCCAGGAGGGAGGTGGAGTTGGGGTCTTTGCGGTTGTCGAGGTGGAAGTTGAGGTCTCCCAGCAAGGTGTAGTCGGTGGAGGTGATGGCATGCTGTGTGATGATGTCAGTGATGGAGTCGGAGAAAGGTGTGCGGTGTCCGGGGGGCTGTAGATGAGGGTGCCTCGGAGGGTGGTAGACGGGTTGGCCTGTATCTTGAAGTGGAGGTGTTCCGTTAGGTCTGTGGGCCCATCTGTGTAGGTGCTCAGACAGAGGTTGGCCTTGTGGGCGATAGGGATGCCTCCACCGGGGCAATTTGGGCGGTCCTTCCGGGTGATTTTGTATCCTTCGGGAATGGCGATTGCGATGTCTCGTCCCGAGGTGACATTCGTCCAGGTTTCAGTCAGGAAGGCGACGTCAGGAGTGGTGCTGTAGAGGAGGTCCCAAATTTCTGTGGTGTGTCTGTGGAGGGAGCAGATGTTGAAGAGGATGCATTGCAGGGCTTGGGGTGCGATGGGGTTGTTGCTGGACGGTAGAGGAGGGTCGTGGGTCTCGGCGAAATTTAAGGAGTGGCTGCAGTTTCGGCAGGTGAATGGTCTGTGGGTGTCGAGAGGTGAGGAGAGCTTGCAGATGTTATTCTTGCTGGTGTTGAGTGGCTAGAGAGCTGAGGAGCTGTAGCGTTGGCAGGTCAGAGGACCAGGGTTCCTGGCACTGGACGCAGTCGGGCCATGGACTGGCGCAGAGGGGCTTGCCTTTGGCCCGCCAGCGGTGTGCCGCTGCGCGCGTCTGCCATTAAGTAGGGGTCGGGGGAGGGCGGGACAGCAGGGAGGCGGGAGCTGGAAACACGTGGGAGCGGGAGGAGCCGCGGGAGCAGCAGCGGCGGGAAAGCGGCAGAAAGGGCAGGACGCAGGGGAAAAAAAGGAGAGAGAATAAAAAGGAGGAAGGAGAGAGAGTTAAAATGAAAAAGAAAACTATGGAAGTTAAGGAGGAAGAGAAAAACCAGAGGACAGTAGGAAGAGAAAGTGGCACAAGTGGGAAAAAGAACGAAGAAAACAAAACAGGCAAGAGCAGTCCAAGGGCGAGGCACAGGGCCTTGAACTGTGGTCTGCAGCAGTCAGAGGCAGAGCACTGCCTGGGTGAGCTGCGGAGCTGTGCGCTGGGAGAGAAGGAACCCAAGGGGTTTTGCTCGACTCAGCGCGCAGCGGCCGTCATTAAGTAGTGGTCAAGAAGGGCGGGACAGCTGGGAAGCGGTAGCGGGAGGGGCCGCAGGGGCAGCAGCGGTGGGAAAGTGGCAGAAGGGGCAGGACATGGGGAAAAAAAGGAGAGAGAATAAAAATGAAGAAGGAGAGAGAGTAAAAATGAAAAAGAAAACTAGGGAAGTTAAGGAGGAAGAGAAAAACCAGAGGACAGTAGGAAGAGAAAGCGGAAAGAGTGGGAAAAAGAACAAAGAAAATAAAACAGGCAAGAGCACTCCAAGGGCGAGGCAAAGGGCCTTGAACCCTGGTCTGCGGCGGTCAGAGGCAGAGCACTGCCTGTGTGAGCTGCGGAGCTGTGCCCTGGGAGTGCAGGAACCCAAGGGGTTCCCGCTCTCCCAGCGCATAGCTCCGCACGGGCCGGATTCTCCACTAGGTGGACATTAGCCACAACACCACCATGAACTGAGGATAACACACTAACATATTATCAACTTTTTTGTGTTTGATGTAACGCCCTAAGCGGAGAAGGTATGCCCAAACCTGGGTTCCGGTGTGTCCAGTGGAAGGAGGACCTGGCTTATCAGTTTTGTCAGACTGTTCCTATTGGAGCAGGGTCATGACTGGTTGACATATGGCTGAGTTCAAACTGAGGTGGCATAGTGGGCAAAAGATTGATCTGTTGGAATGCTACCCTGAGAGATTGCCTATGGTTAGACATATTGCAAGCATTACTTCCATTACCTTTTGTGTGTTTGACTATATGGAGGCACCATATGTAAATTCACTAGGCCTGACTTCTTATAACTGCATACTGCATAATTGCTTAGGCATAACATGGTTTTGCAATTTTAGGGGTAAGGTCTGTTAGTGTGAAAACTGTTAAAAGTGCCTCAGACCTATAGGATCTAGTCCACATTTAGTTGAGTTATTTAACTTCAGTGACCTTTTCTTAGTGTTTGCCCTCTCTAGTGTACAACACCCTTCAAATCACTTCAAAATGTACTCATGTTGTTTATTGTCCTGCCGACCTTTATATACTCGTAATTTTGCACGCAGTAGTTCATTTTGGGAGCATTCAAATGTATTTTGTGTATTTTGCTTATATTAACATACTTTATCTTGAGAAAAAAAACACTTAATGGACATTGATCTATTGAATGTTAGTTGTTGCTTTGGTGAGTTCTGAGTCTATAGCCCATAGCACCTCCCTGAGTAAGCCTTGGACTGCTTTTCTTCGCTACCCTGAGAGTCAAGTGCTAGAAGGGGTACTTGGTTCCTAGTCTGGTTGCCCACAGTACTGGGGGACCCAAGACACTAGACATGAAAGACCCCAGTTGTTACAGTTAGGATCCAGTAACTTCTAATTGCCTAGGATGCCTCTGACCTCAATTTCTCATAATACGTACCCATTCTATAGTTTTCTCCAATTCATGTTATTGTTGTTGGAACTGTTACATTAAAGGGTTAGAACTAAAGATGTCACATTGGTGTCCTTGTTTTTTCTGTCTTGTATAAAAAAAAATTTTTTTATTGAACAATATTATTATATGTGAGAATGAATGTGACCACAGTGCCCTGGATCTTTACTGTATGGGTTTCTTTTTTGGGGGGAGATCTCCAAACTGCGGTCATTACAGATATATAATGAAATGTTTCCAGAGCTGCTGGGAGGGAATTAGATAGTTCGTACCCTATCTCTTGGATCTTCCTAATGAAGTTTGACATGTCCCGTCCAAACTAGTTATGTTCAATGCTACAGGATTTAAATGAGACTTGTTGGTCCATAGATGTAGCTTTGGTCAATGAATTCACTCCAAAAGTTGAATGACAAACCAGATGTTTAATTTCTGAATTTTGGGAGAATTCTGAATGTGACACATGTTGTGTTGTCTTTTAGTAGATGGGAAATAATAGGAATTATGAGTTCTTATGAAATAGCATGTGGAAATAGGAGTTGATTTCCATTTGTCTTTCTATGGTATTAAACTTTGGCAGCTCTGAAGAAGGTAAAATCTCTGGGTGGAATATCACTTGTGACACTGTTTCTGCTGAACTCATAATGAAGGCCTATGCATGTCAAGTCATGTCAAGAAAAGTATGCAATGCCAATGAGGGAGTGTGCATTTTATAATAATCCTCAATATACACATTCTGGCCACTGACCAGTATGTGCAAACTCACTTTGGATTCTACCACTATGGCCCACATTACAAGTGTCCCCGAAAATGGACTGAATTTTCCCCATCCCGGAGTTATCGATAGCAGAAGTACTGGTAACTTCGGGGTAGGAAAATTTAGCTCTTATGGATTGGGCCCAAAAGTCGAGGTCCTATTTCCTCACCAATTTCTCATCTTCCCTCAGACTTTCACACTAAGATTTCGGATGTTTCCAGCAACTGATATCTCCTCGTGAAAGGAAAAAACTATAATTCTGATTGGGCCAGTAACTATTGTAACTTGTCCCATCGCAATTAAGAAACTACTCGTAAGAAAGGCCAAATGTTAATACAAATCTGAGATCATAACCAAATTAGGGTTCAGAAAATATCTGAAAATAGAACTTATCATCCTTGCCAATTACTGTGCTTGTTCAACAAAAGAATCAAGACTGAAGAAAATTTTAAAAGGTCTACGTCACGATCAAGCTCAAAAAATCTCACAAAGTTGACTTTTCTTTTCGTAATCATCAGTGCTCTGACATAACTATTAAGACACACAATGTTCTGTAAAGCCGCCTAATAAATACATCAATAAACAACTAAATGAATTCAAGCATTGACTTGATAACAAAACAAGGAAGCCATGGATGTGCTGCAGTGGTAAAGAAAGTACAAAGCTACTGGATACAAATTATCACCTTGATCTCACTATTGGCCGCACCATTGAGTCCAAAAACATGAAGAAAATGATCGGTCCCAAACCAAGCAACATTCTAGGGCTCTCACTCTATTAACACTGAAATCCCAGGGTATTCTGCATGCTCTAAGACAATATACGTATTTACAAAGGGAAATAGTAATCTCTTTGTCATTTCTTGGGTCAGCATTTTTTAAATATCTCAAGGACTTACTGATCCTAAAGTCTGAACGATACACATTTCATAATTTTGTATTTGTATGTTTTATTGACTTTCAATGAATCACATATTTATTGATGTGGCCTACCATTTCTGCTATTTTAGTTAATTCTCCAGTTAACGAGCAGGGAAACAAGTAGGTGATAACTTCTTGAGTTGCTCCCTATTTATTATTTTGGCTAAGTTGCTGTTACTGTCCTCTTTTCAACACTGTTATATAGATTACTAAAGGAAATAACTTGCTTGATATTTAGCCCTTCAAACCTCTGTACTGTTTGTTTCCAACAGCCATAAACATACATGCCAACATTTTAGAACAGGAAGGTGGGAGATTTTGAAAAAACAGTGGGGCAATGGATTTTCCCCATTGACTTCTATTGAAGCAGATTCTAATTCAGGTTGGAGACAGCTACAATAAAGCTATTTTGGCTTTAAACATTGGGAGTTTTTCGCCTGAATCGGGTCTGTTGGCATGTATCTATAAATAATGACAATTATAGAGTGACCAGACTTTGGAAACCAAAAACCGGGACATTCCACAAAAATAAAAGTAGGACTACAACTTTGAATCCACCCAGGCCAGGGGCACAGAATGATTTTATTGACAATGCTTGCCAACGCTGAAAATCCAGACAATGAGGCACTAAGGGCAATTACATACACATTTTCTAGATAGGGTCATCTGTGTTAACTAAATTGCCTTCTGTTAGCTATTGCTAATATTGCTCTAGATCACATGAACACTTGACCCCGAGTGTCAGTCGACCTGCTTTCTCAAAACTGTAACATGTGTTAAATTTAATGAAATTAGCCGAGCCAGATAGTAAAGATCAAGGGTATTATCATTGGCGATAAAGAATTGTAATATCGAAAAATGTATCATATATATAAGAACCGAGGGGCAGATTTACAAGGAGTGACGCATCTCTGCATTGTAGCAGAGATGCAGAGATGCGTCAGTTCAATTGCGTCACGCACGAAAACCCTTACGCCACCATGGATGCGTCGCATTTACAATGCGGCGCACCGTGGCGCAAGGATTGACAGATGCGTCACGCATCTGTTGTCGTAAAAGTAATGCATTGCTGGAGTTGTGTCGCAAGCGCAACACAACTCCAGCAATGCCTATTCCTATTGTGCTGCGTCACTCCTTAAGCCTGCTTCAAGCAGGCGTCGTAGAAGTGACGCAGTGAAATCTACAAGATTTCACTGCATCACTTTTACAAGGTTTTCTTGCGTCGGAACGCCCACCCTGCATACATTATACCTGACGCAGGTATAATGTGATGCAGGGCTTTACAACGTGACGCATCTCCCTAGATGCGTCAAGTTGTAAATGTGTTGCAACGTGGCGCATTGTTTACAACACCGCTGCATCACAAAAGTGACGCAATGGCGGCGTAAAAGTGTCGCAAGGGGCTTGTAAATCTGCCCCCTAGTTTTTCATGCAGCGACAGTGCGTATTTTATAAATGTTTTACAAGATATATTAAAAAAATCAAAGCGTATTATAAGACAAATGTACTGCATTCTTTCCACTTCGAATCAGAAGAGCGCCTCAGAACTCTATGTCTCAGAGCTTTACTTTGCTTCCAGGGGACAGGAAATATGGCAAGCGGCTAAGAAGAGGCAGCTTTTGTTTTGAACCGCCTTGGTTCCAGCACTCGTAAAGCCCGATCAATAAATTAGGTTAAATATGTATGCTCCAAGACCAGCATTAACTCTTGTGGTGAAGTAGAGTTTTCCTGACTGAAGCCGGCTCTTACATTATCACTAAAAAGCTATGCTTTTAATACCTTTCAAAAATGTTGTACCAAAAGGAGCTCGTGCGGTTGGGAAAAAAACATTAAAGTAATCATTTAATGTTCTTCCAATTTCCCGCAAAGTATCTTTGTAGAAAATAAGACATTTGGACTGAAAATGGGTGCTTCACTATGATCTGTTAGGCATATCATGTCCATTTATTCCATTAAAGTCCTCTCGAAAGCACACTCTGACTCTGCGCAGAGTGAAAGCGGGATGTGAGGCTCCTAACCCGCTCTTCTCTTAGATGAAACAGTAATATGATGGTAATTGTGAGATGAGATTAGACTAGAGCTTCGAGGGTTATTTATCCCGTGCAGTACCTGACGCCTAAAATAAGTCTAAATTGTAACGGGGACAGATCACAGCGTGTGAGCTCCAGGTATTCGAAAGGCCCGCTGTGGACACTGGCTTTTATTTTTTACCTTCCTCACAGGATCGAGCGATAAGTATCAAGGCAGCTGCCAATATTGTAAAACAAGCATCGGAAATGCAATAGGCCTCTCATTCGGTTGAGTTAGAGCTATTGGGGTTGTAAATGAGAATGTCTTTTACCCATGTGTTATGGAGTTTATGTATATGGTGTGTAGTGGAATTACGTGGGTTTCGATTGGAATTGTGAGTTGTGGAATTGTGTGGCATGGATTTGTGTGGTGTGGAGAGGATTTGTGTAGTGGAATTATATGGCATGGTGAGCAGTGGAAATGAGTGGATAGTAACTATGTGGTATTGAGTGTACTGGAATTGTGTGGAGTGGGATTGTGTGTTATGGTGTGTAATTTTTTTGTGTTGTGGAGTGGTATGTAGCGGAGTTTAATTATGTGGTGTGCTGTTGAATTTTGTGGCATGATGTGGAATTCTGTGGTGTGGATTGGATGCATGTGGTGTGTTGTGCAATTGTGTTGTTGAGTTGAATTATGTGATTTGATGTTGAATTATGTCGTGTGGATTGGAAATGTGAGGAGTTGAATTGTGAGGCATGGAAATGTGTGGATAGCTTTGCCTTTTTGGTGATGAAAAAAACAAATAAGTAGGAGCTAAGCTCCAGAGATCTGTGTTTTTGGGTTTAAAAAAGCATTGGGTAATGCTTTTTTAAACCCAAAAACAAATGCATTAGGTTTTGCCTATGTGATTAATGTTTAGTTTTTTTGGTTGTAAATTTTAGCTTGGTGAGCAGCTTGGTGAGCAGTTGCGCAATGTAAGTGCCTGAAACTTCATAAAAGTGTTATGACTTGTTTATTAAGAAAGGCAATATGTGCATAAATGGCGTTTTTCACACAAGTATGGATTGGCCGCATTTGCCACATAAGCCATCATCAGATGCATAACCTGCAGATTAAAAAAAATTGTTTCTAGCTTAAACGGTTAAAAAATACTTAAATTGCAGTGACATATGTTGCTGAGCAGTGGAATGCCATTTGCAAAGGTTGACTGGTCACCTTTACCCAAACAGTGCTAACAAGTGAAACAAGTGCTGGAGGTCAGCACATTTTTTGAGATTGACACGTCCCCCAGAAGGTACATGCATCTTTGCTACACCTCTGCATGATGTGCTTAAAGCGTACTTGGTCAGACAGCTGAAGAAAGCAAGGCTTGGAGTAATAGTGTAATGGCTCAGATGTGACGTAACGGCCAGAGCTGCCAACTTTGGAGGTGGGAACCAGGTTCGAGTCTCCGCGTCGGCTCAGCATCCTGTGATTCTGGGCAAATCACTTAATTTCCCCATGCCTACCCAAAAAATTAATTTGTCGTCGTGTAGCGTAACTGATGCTCAAATAAAGCACTCCAATACCTTCAAATCCATTGCGCTGTCTAAAAAAAAGGAGGAAGGGATTTTTCCACAAGAGTTGCGATGATACTACAGGAAGGGTGACAGACATGTAAACAATCAGCGCAGTGCTTTGAGCGTGCATTACACATAAATAATGTTCCAAAAAAGCACAGCTTCAAAACTACATGCAGTTGCAAAAAGAAATTGATTATAAAGTAAAAAGAAGCTCCAGCAACAAAAACAAGTCCGTCACGCTGAGGCTGTGGGTTCGCAGTAGACAGCTCCAGCAGCCGTAGACCACAGTTCCTATAAAAAGGGGGGCTGCATTGAGGGGGGTTTGTGAGGTGCGGTTAAGGAACGATCTTTAGACTCGCACCCGATTGTATTGGACTGTGAATGCTGGGAATATATTGGACACAATGTTATCAAACAACTCCAGCACTATACGCTGTACAAAAACAAAAGCAAAGTGTTTGAAGGCACAACAGCTTACCCATTATATTTTATGCAGTTACTCTGTAGTTTATGCAATACCTTCGGGGGGCATAACACTCAAAAGCATGGCAATTACAAGATGGTGCATTTTACAGTCCACACACTCATTATACCACATGCAAACATATAGCAAGAGCTCTCTAAAAGGTTTATTCCTGCACACATCAGCAGCCTTCCCCTGTAATTTCAAGTGCTGGAGGTCAGCACAAGTTTAGAGATGGACACCTCCCCCAGCAGGCACATGCATCCTTGCTACACCTCTACATGATGTGCTTAAAGTGCCCTCCGTCAGACAGCTTAAGAAAGCAAGGCTCGGAGTAAGAGTGCAATGTTTCAGATGTGGTGTAACGGCCAGAGCTTCCAACTTTGGAGCTGGGGAACCAGGTTCAAGTCTCGGCATCGGCTCAACATCCTTTGATTCTGGGCAGATCACGTAATCTCCCCCGCCTACCAAAAAAGTTAATGTGTCATCGCGTAATGTAACTGGTGGTGAACTAAAGCACTGCAATACCTTCAAGTCCATCATGCTGTCTAAAAAAACAAGCAAATTAAACTGCAAAAAAAAAACACGCTGCAAGGGGTGGGAGGTGGTGTTGGGGAATGGCTCAGGGAGATTAAGTGACCTGGGAGCAGCGCTGTGTGCCGTCGACCAGCGAGAAGAGAGCAGAAAGAAAAGCAGTGCACTGAAACTGAAACATATGGCCAAGAGTGAAAGGATCCATGTAGCAGGGGCAGTCTGCAGGGTGGAACAAAACAGCAGCCAAAAGGCAGGATAAATGTATAGTATTAACCAATGAAATGAAGGAATTTGTAAAGGCATACAAAAGAAGCAATCGAAAGCGCTGGGCATATTCAAAGTCCATGGAACTGAATACCACCTGTCTCGAAGACAACGCATGCACTGCGTAGGCGAGACCTAAAAAAAAAACACAAATCAGCCAGACTTAAGACTCCATTAAATATCACTTTTCATGCTCTGCATGCGCACATTTACTGGAACTTCAAAAACATATAAGAAGCCAGCGATTTTAATAGCTATTTGAAATCTGAATTAATAGTCTTTAATTGTTTCCTATTTGACATTGTGTAGGGATGCAAGTTGACTAAAGACATTTTACATTGCCTACGCCCAAGATGGCATGGGCCAGACACCTAGTATGTCACAGGACATTGCAGCCATTGTTTGGTATCAGTGAGCACCACCAATGGTCTCTCAGTGCGTCTGTGCAGGTTGCATGGATGGTTTGGGTATGTAAGAGGGAGTCTGGGTGAATGATATCAACTGATATATATGAAAGACTGGTGGTTTGGCTGATGTCTGGGTGACCACACATGCTCAAAAATGCTGGAGTGAATAGATGAATAGAGTTCCTGAAGTAGCAAGTAGTGCTAGAACAACTTTCAGAGTGGGGATCCTTCCATCAATGTTACATCCCTGAAGTCATAGATACTGCGAAAATTCAAGTATCACACAAAGAAAAAGTGTAGGAAATGAGCCGCACTTATGGAACAGGAGAGTGGTAAGGGTCTAGTATGTAGCTAGTGGTTCATTTTTGAGCACACTGTCACAAATATATTAATAAACATTGTGTGGTAGCTCACTGTCATTTACAGACAGCCCATTTTCCATTGAAATTACCACTAAGGGCCTGATTACGAGTTTGGCGGTGTGGCGTCCGGTCCGCCCCGATGCTGCACCGCCAAACCCGTGGTCAGGCCGCCTGCAGATTGCGAGTATTTCTTGTGTCTGGTGGGCGTTTTTTTAATGTTCCCATGGGGGTGCCCTGAAAATGGGCACCGCAATGTGAATGCCAAAAACAGTTCCTGCACAGCAAGGACTGTAAAGTCCATGCCATGCAGGAACTGGGGTGCATGCACACAGGGGGACACATGTTGTGCCCCCCTGCATGCACCCCATGGCGCAGCGGCAAAAGAGGGCCCTGTAGGGTCCCCTTTGTTTCCTCTGCATCACGGTTGTCATGGAAGAGGAACCGCCAATAAAACCGTGACAAAGAGGAAACTCGTAATATGCTTGGCAGGACCGCGGCAGTTCCTCCAAACATATTGCGCCCTCCTGACCACCGCAAGACTGTCAGGGAACAGCGGTTCCCTGGCGGCTGCGATGGGGCAATGGCAGTCTGACTGCCCTAATTGTAATAGGGCGGTCAGAAAACTGCTACCGCTGCGCCCCTATGAGTTCTG
Organism: Calotriton arnoldi; assembly: GCA_963921515.1. Classification (NCBI taxonomy): domain Eukaryota; kingdom Metazoa; phylum Chordata; class Amphibia; order Caudata; family Salamandridae; genus Calotriton; species Calotriton arnoldi. The sequence continues at coordinate 675,644 of CAWUFW010004759.1, forward strand.
GCAGTCCGTGGACCGCCAGACTCATTATAGAGCCCCAATTTGCACAAACATGCTGTTTTACTGATAAAAGTATATAAAACATCCACCGATATTCCAGTGTCTTGATTTGTTTAGATCATGTTAAAATCTTTGTTTCCATTCTACTTCAGAATTACAAAAAATGCGGGATTTGTGCTTTTCTAAGTGCTGATAATTTTTGAAATATTTGTACAGTTAATATACAGATACATAAATGCGGTTGTGTTAAAAAATTGATATTCGGACAAAATATTGAGTTAAAAATATTGAGGCGCAAAAATATTGAGTTTTTAATATTTAATATCGTGATCCACAAATATCATGATGCAGGAATATCATTTTCTAAGGTAAGTAATATCAATTTATAATTAATTCATAATTAATTTTAATTTAAATTAATTGCTTGTTATAATTAATTATGTAAATTGTGTAATTATTATAAGATATATTTTAGGTTCGGGTTGTTGAGTGTTTTGGGGTATAGGGTGGGAAGTTAATTAAGAAATAATTTATTTATAATAAATAATTAATTATTTAATTGATAATTATGTAAATTGTGAAAATACCATATTTGTTAATTTATATTTTAGTTGTGTGTGCATTAGTTTGTAGAGGAATAGGGTGAGAAGTTAATTAGGTAAGAATTAATTACTAATTAATTATTAATTTTGATTGAAATATTTAATTTATTTACACTTTTGTTAAAAAACTAAAGATTTATTTTTATATGTTATATATGAGGTGTGTTTTGTTGTGTTTGTAGGCGAATAGGGTGGGAAGGTATTTAAGTAATAATACATTAAAAAACATTCAATCTTTTATTAGAAATTGTTGTATTTATTACTTAATATGTTAACTGTGTCAAACATTTTTTACTTCAATTACATTTTAATTGTTGGTTGTGATGTTTTTTAGAATATAGTGTGATATTTTAATTAAATTAATAATATTTGTTTTAATTGATAATAATTGTTAAAAATTGCAATAGTTATGTAAATTTATTTAATTTTTGTTAAGATTTAGACCTTTAGGGGCTGATTGTGATGGCGGTGGGTCCGACACCAATGGCACGTCGGTGTCAGACTAACCGACATCTGATATTGCTGTCCGCCCACCGCATTATGATGTGGCGTGCAGAGGCATCCAGTGGAGGGACCGTCCAGAGTGCTTCGGATGGGCTACTTAAGCCTGTCGGTGCATCGGAACACACCATAATCCCTTGAATGACGGCAGAGCGAGGCTCGGCTCAGCCGTCGGGATTATGATGGCAGTTTCCGACAGCCTTTTCATGTCGGGCTTTCTGACATGAAAAGGCTGTCTGAAAGTGTCTTTGGGGGCCACTAGCAGGGCCCCATTCCCTCTGACCCTCTGCAATGGGGCCTGGGGGCACCTATGGTGCCCCCTTGAACATCCCTGCACTGTGTTGCCTGCCACACGATGCAGGGATGTTTGAAAACATCCATTTTTCAATGGAAGCTTGTGCTGCGGGCCTTTTCCGCCCGCCGTACAATCTTCCATTGAAAAATGGGTGATTTCCGACTGCACTATGGGCGGTCGCATCCAAATACTGCGGTCGGAACACCACTCTGAGGTCGGGCGGTTCCAATCCGCAGCGTTGTCGGACGGACATAAGTCCACCTGACATCGTAATAAGCCCCATAATTTTTATATTTAGAATTTTATATTTTTGGTTATTTTATAGAGTTGTTAAAATATGTTATTTGTTTGAGGTGATCTACTCTCTCTCTACTGTTGCACAGACTGGCATGGGAATAGTAAAATGTACCCCTACGGAGTCCAGCGCTCTCCATACTGCTGCATAGACTGGAGTGTGAATAGCAAATTTTACCCCTCCGGTGTCAAATGCTTTTCCTACTGTTGCACAGACTTGAGTGGGAATAAAAAATGTTACCCCTCCGGAGTCCACCGCTTTCCCTACTAATGCACAGACTTGAGTGGGAATAGTACATTTTACCCCTCCAGAGTCCAACGCTTTCCCTACAGATGCACCTACTGGAGTGGGGATAGTCAGTTGTACCCCTCTGGTGTCCAGCGCTTTCCCTACTGTTGCACAGACTGGTGTGGGAATAGTAAATTTTACCTCTCGTGAGCGCAATGCTTTCTCTACTGTTGCACCTACAGGAGTGGGAATATTACATTTTACCCCTCCTGAGTCCATTGCTTTCCCTACTATTGTATGGATTGGAGTGAGAATAGTTTATTTATTATTTCTAGAGTTTAATAGTTTTGTTAAAATTGTTTAAATATATATTATCATTATGTGCTTGTGTATTTAATTATATATTTTTATATGTATTAATTTATGTAATTTTTAAGATAGTTTTAGTAAAACATATTATAGACTTATAGCCCGCTGCCGAGGGCTATACCGGCTGTTAAAGGCCCTGATCCGCGGCTCGGGCCTATAACGAGGGAGAGGGCCTTTAACAACCGGTATAGCCTGAGGCAGAAGGGCTATAAGGCTATTAGAACATTCCACCCACAAAGGGTAGAATGTTCTAAATTAAAAATGGAGAAACAAAAAGACAAACATTGGAATGTTGGAGCGCTGGGCTTATACCAGCCATTATAAGCCCAGAGCAACTCCATTGTCTTCAATGGAGCTCCCAACATTCCAATGTTCTAATTTTGTTTATTGTTTTCTTTTTATGTATAATTAAATTGGCAATATTTTAAATATTTCTGTAGTTTATTTGTTACATTTTGTTTTGTATGTGTATATATATGTATATATATGTGTGTGTTTTTTGTGTGGAGTTTTATATAGCGCAAACTTGATCAAAAGGTATCAGAGCGCTTTACATGAGCACCAGTTGCGTTACACAAGGGCACATTCATTTTTTTTTTGTTAGGCACAGGGAGATTAAGTGATTTGCCTAGAATCATTGGTTGTTGAGCGTCATTGGCGAGACTCGAACCCGGGTCCCCAGATTTGAGATCAACCGCCCTAGCCGTTAGCCACATCCTCTGTTATATTAAAAAATAAAAAAAATAGAAAATTATAATATAAAATGTATATTTTGTGAAATAGTTTTACATGCTATGTGTGCATATAAACATACACACATACATATATATGTGTGTGTGTTTGTTTAAATTAGTATATTTTTATTTATATATTTAAATATTGTTTAAACATATTTAGTTTACATTATATTAATGTTTATGTTAAAATATTTAACATTTACTACTTTTAAAAAACGATATTTTTGTCTATATTTTTTCTATATTAGTGTAAAACAATTTTATTTTCGATATTCCTGTACATACCTGTATATGTATAGGAAAACAATATTTTTGTGCTCGATATTTTTGACACAATATTTCTATTGCACAATATTTCTGGTTTCGATATTATCTCAGAGAACCTAAAAACTTTACATTCTACAGCATTTCCTTTCACACTCCTTGCAACCCAGCAAGATTGTCACTTAGTTTAGTTTACAAAATTGTGTTAATTTGCAGACAGCAAAAGTAAAACACCAAACTCCATGTTAAAAGAATAAACAGCAATTTGTGACAAGACAGCCTGACATTTGACATCCATCTATGAACGCACCGCAAATGTGACAGGATGAAAATAAAATGTAAAGGTGTCTTTATTGCTCATTCACCTTCTGAACTCCAGCAGTGTTATTCTGGGGTGCTGCAGCACCCGCCGCACTGCTACTTCCAGCGCCTAGGGAGGTAACTCGACTTGTGATTGGTTGGCACGCCTTTTAATGCATCTGTGACTGTTTAGTTAGGTCGGAGGCAGTAGTTCAAGTACAAGATGAGAGAGACAGTGAAAACTAGGTAATCAGATATAGAGAAGTTTCAGAGAACATGACATACAGTAAATTATTTTTGCGAGACGAGGGGAAGAGGCTGTGCAGGGCACAGGGGAAATTATTGGTCCTCTGGCCACTGGGATCTTCTTTTAAGGTTGGATGGGCTGAAGGATTATCAGTCTATAAGATCTTGTAAGCAGCCACGAGGGCGAGTTTTCTTGCAGATACAGACATGATTTCCTGCTGCTCAAAATGCTGCTCCTGAGTATTGTACCTGACCTGACATGCTGCAATATTTCATTAGCATTACTTTCCCCAACAACCTATGGCTTTTTAGTCAATATGTTTTGGAAGTTGTCTTGTACAATGATTTAAAAGAAATTCTTGATGGCAGGACACCTCTTCATAGGGATCATGCAGAGGGTGTGACACGCTCACTTGGACCACTGTGGGGCAGGAACTATACATTTTCTAGGGCTGACGTTAGCCCACAGCACAGTCTTTGTGACATGGGATCTTAGGTGAAGAACGAGGAAAACTCACTCTAAAGTTATACTATGTTATTTTCTAGAACTCAGTTCTTTTGGTTTATCTTTGCCTAAGTTAAGGGAGGTTCTGCTCCATTTCTGGATGTCTTCTGAGGTTCCCAGTCTTTTAAGAGTTATTGGTAATTTATCCTTAGCACGAGAATATAACACGAGGCAGGCATTTACGGCCCTTGCTGTCAGTTACTGATTGTCTGGGATGAAGCTAAAGCGTCAGTGCTGTTTCTTATAATCTCTGAAGAGAGTTATCCAACGTTCCTCCCACCAATGAGAAGGGTTTGTTTTTATGTACCCAACTCCTTTGTATTTTATTCATCAGGTGTTTAGGAGTGATAAAAGAGAAGCTCAGAAATGTGATTGGGCACCGGGAGGAGGAGTAACATGCCAAAGGAGGGAAGCATGTCATAGGTTACGGAGAGAGGTATTCTTGAATGCTAGCTGCAACCGTGACTACTGTTATCTTGATTTGCCTGGCCTAAGGAAAGTATGAGTTCTGCCTGTAGCCCAGGGGGTTCCAACCAGTAGCTCGTGAGCTACTTTAGCTCTCCAGCTACCTCTGAGTAGCTCACCTGTGTGCAGCCCAGCTTATTAAATTTGAAAACTTTTGCTTATGTGCTCTTGCAGTCACCTAATACGTGGAAATGCCAGGGTTCTGTTGTGAAGGGGTACAGAATTAGCCCAAAACGTGAACAATGGCAAAAAATACCCCCAAAGCAAGGAAGAAAAAGCAATGGCATTGAAGAAGAGAGTTCAGGCACTAGACAGCACTGAAGAGAAGATCAGTACAGGGTTGAGTAAGACCAACACCAGACCAAGCATCAAAGAAGCTGAAGCAGAATAACATGGGGACGATATGAGGTGTAATACAATAAGGAGGGGACTGTGGGCTATATTTAAACAGGTCCAGCATACAAGCCCATATGAAGTTCAAGAAACCAAATGGTATGCTGTTCCTAATGAACACTGTTGGTTGATGTCCAAGTAGTGATATATGATTGTTAAATCACGACAGGCAGGAGAAAATATCCTCCTTTCGGAAAAAGACCCTCACACACCCAAGTCACAGGATGTATTGCCTCATCATCGGGTCTGCTCCTTATCGGGTCGGCGCTGCAATACCCGATCGGCGCCCGAATCGGGGCCTTTTAATGGAGATCTTTATTCCTGTTGCCGTAAAATGTAGTGTGTGTAAGGGCTTTGTGAAAAGTGTAGATGTGGAAGGTGCAGAGGTGAAATTAAAAGTAAGAGGAAGCAGTCCACTCAGAATTATTTTAATGAACATGGTTGCTCTCTTAATTAAAAAACGTGATTAGTGCGCACCCCTCTTATAAGGTATTGGGGATGTGCGCCAAAGAGATCAACATGTTTCTTGCCATTAATTCAATTAGAAGGCAATTCTTCAGGATCAATTTAAAATCTAACTACACTTTTTGGTGGTGGATCCCAATAGTAAAATAAGTGTCCACTCATACAGCACCCTAAAAAGTGGTACCTGTTGAATTAGAGCATCAACCCTAATTAGCTCAAATTACTGCTTCATCGTGTCCCGCAGAGTTTAAAACACTGAATAGTGCAGTGCCATTTGCAGTCCACAGCTACTGGCGGGTCAACACCTACCCACAGTCGGCCGATATGAGGTGGCCATATTGCTTTGGTGTCCTTCCTGGTAAGGAAAAACTGTCCAGGACTAGAAAGCAGCATTCCAGCGACTTGAGTGTCAAGCATACTGCGAGGAGGCAGCCTTGTGCTTTTTCTGATGCAGGGAAGTGCCTGTGTTAGCAGTCACATGGCCAGCAACCCACCAACTGGAGCCACACCCCTACGCACAAAGGCTTTGTGAGAGCATACTGATGACGTCATAGCCCCCGCCCCTCTCGGGTTTTGAGCACAGTGTATACCACAACCCACAAGCCTGGGGAAGATGATGATAACCAGGCCTGGTAAGAGCAAGCAAGAGAGGAAAGATAGGGAGGAATGAGACCAGGTGCGGCTTTAAAGCATGGGGTTCTGATCATAAGTATAGGAGGGCTGCAGTCATGACAAATTTCCAGGATGATCACCAGTGCTTAATTTGAGCCGGGAGTTGCAGGTGGTGACCACCAGCACGTATTTTTGTGGACCAGAACTTGTTTTTCCTTAGCAGTCTTTGACAGAGAGAAAGTGAAAAAGAAGGAAGAGAAAGAAAACAAATGCGTGACAAAGAGAGAAAGCTTGGATGCAAAAGAGCCTACGGGAGTGAGAAAAAGGGGCGGAGAGTGTGTGGTGGTGGTGGATGAAAGAGGCGGGAGGCGGCATCAACAGTGGTTAATTTGTAAAAAAATAAGTGCCGGGGCTCTCGTCAGGGGGCAGCTTGCACCAGCCCATTTCTCCTGTTAGCACCGCCTAAATCAGAACCATGAATGTGGGGAGAGGATGTGGCATACTGGCTAGAGCTGCTGACTTCGGAGCTGGGGAACCAGGTTCGAGTGTCAACATCCTGTGATTCTGGCTAAATCACTTAATCTCCCCGTGCCTAAATCACCTGTGTTGATGATTAAGTGCTGGTGCTGAGCACCAGAAACCACCTCCACAAATTAAGCCCTGGATCAAGACTTCGCAGCCTTGGTATCTGGCATACCAACAGTAGGTAACGCTGTCCCTGGGCTTTGGGCACTGGCACTTATTACTTTACAAATGAAAGCACTGCCACTAACTATGTAAATAATACATTGCAGTTAGAATACTTTTCTAAAAAAATTCTTTTTATTAACATTTTCAGATGCAGCATACAGTGAACATTCAATATATTCACATTTCTGAGTGTCCCATTATCACATATATATTTAGACATACATCACATCCTTTCAATTTTAGCAAATTTACTTCCTTGCGAGACCCCGTCCCATGAATATGAAAAGGCTTATCAGGCTGGCTTACATGTATATTGGTTCTCCAGTTAGAATACTTTTACATGTAGATTTACAAATATGCATAGCTTGAAAATCTAAAATGCATCAAGTCCTAGTCACATGTTTGTTTTTTCATATGTAAAGGCAACAAGGAATAAAGGAAACTGCATTTTTATATTGCATTGAAATGTAGTTGCATTAATATATGTACTTCATAACCTTAACATGGTGCTGAAGTACATTTGTGGATGGGTAGTACCATACTCCATGGGGTTGCTTATGTAGAGTGAGCAAAATGTGAGCATTCTGTGAAGCAATTGTTAACGCATATGTTATTAATAAATTAATTATATTATCTGAATACCTCATTCGGTTCCACCATGCATGTTTTTTGTAAAATACAGGCCTTAAATCGTTTATGTATGAATGGAACGTAGTCAAGTACTGCAATTCAGTTGTTCCAATATAGTTCTCTATATATTAGGGGAGAGTGAGTGGGGTGTATAAGGCACTATGCAGTTCCCGAGGGCAGAGGCAAAATTAAGCAAATGTTCAGTCTGCTCTGTTGGATTATTCAAGTGTCACCAGGCCTCCGTGCGTTGGTGTTGATGTGTTTCGACCCATATAGTTTCACGGTCTCCTTAGGACAAGAGCATGGTGTATCCTTCAGGGATAAATGTGCTACTGTTCTTCTAGGATTTTGAAGATTCATCCCAATGGGTTTCTGGTGCATTGGCCTTAATGTCGTCCCTTATGGCTTTTTGGTGCCTTCAATGCCATGGGTTCAAATCAGCTGGTTGTGTGGAGTAGTAACTTGCCCACATGTGGTCACTCTGTTACAGCTGTTAGGCATCTCCCGTTCTCAGCATTTCTCTAGTCGTGTTTGTGCCCCTGCAGCACTGATGAGAAGTGAAGTAAGAAGAGTACAGATAGGATTTTTAAGACACTAGTGTAAGGATGAAGAAGTATGCAGGGCGGCCTTTGTGTTGTACTGTGGGGCACGTATGGCAGAGGCTGCTCATTTCGTGTCTCTGTGAATGTGCAGCTATGATTGTGAATGGGGTGAAGTCAATCGGAGTGAGAGATAGTTGATTCTGTGGTTTTGCCTACCAACTTTGGGGGTGATTTGTTTCAGCTTTGGACTGGTGTGTTTCCGTACATCCTGCCGTCCGTGACTCTATCTAAGATGGCTGGCAAGTGTGAGAAGACCTATTGGTGCGGTGGGGCCGTTGAATCAGTGGATGTCCAAAAGCCCAAAAATGACCCAAAACAACCATAAAGAAAAAAACACTTTCAAGGAAGGGACTGCAGGTTCATTTGAACACTTCTAAAGTCAATATAAAAATTCACAATACCAAAAGCTGTCTCAAGTTAATGATTCAAATATTGAGATGGGGTGAGATAGCAGCTGCCCACAAAAAGAATAAAGTTTGTTAGGATCCAGAGTCGAAGTGCAGAATTGGGGTGCTCACCAGCAGATAATCCTTTGTTTAGCACTGCACCAATAGGATATTAACATGGCTGGTCAGGGCGAGGGGCACCTGGGGGTGGACGTGGGGCTCATCGCTGATCGCTGAGAGGCAGGACCCACCGTAGAACAGCAGCTATCAACAACCAAAGCAAACTAGAATGTGGGAGTTGAGACTCATTTAAATATTCTCACCCCCACCTTAATGTTTAGAATTGGATTACACTTCTGATGGAGAGAGGCCAAGATCTTGATGTGAGCTGTGGCTGTGCTCCCACAAAGTTTGAGAAATTTTATTTCTATTAATTAAACAGGATTCTATGTGGAATCCCTATCTAATCCATGGATTTCTTAAGAAAAAATGTTATCTGGTACATAAAGTGAAGCACCAAAAAAATTACAGTAAGAAAAATAAAAAGTTGAGATTCCCACATCAAGCTATTTAAAAATGTAATGTTGAAGGAAAAGCATTTTTTGAGTTAATAATAAAGCAAAACAATGTGCCAACTGTGGTTCCCAAAAATGGCTTCTTTGGAGGCAGCAGTGCTCCATTTTTTGGCACTAAAAACATGGTCACGAATCCGCGGGTCTCTTAAAGAGATAAGTGTAAAATGACTGGTACAGCTCAACAGGACGCAAAGTTATAAAGGGAGTCCTCTATAAGAGGACAGGATCCCATCACCCACCGAGGTGGCATGCTTCATCATTTGGGATCTCCTCTTAACTGCAACCTGGTGCAGCTAAGGAGCTACAACTCCTTACTAGTGTCAAAGGAGGAGCTCGCTGATGTTTTTGATGTAAACAGAGGACTGGATCTCCTAAAGATCGATGAAGCTAGACACAGTGTGGTGAAAAATATGGTGCAGTGTAAATGAGAAGTGTATTAAGATTAACTACCAAGAGAAAAATAAGTTTATTGGATATCTCAAGGTGTCAAGGTTAAAAAAGCAGTAAAGGCGCGGTCTGAATAAATGAGCGAACGCGCTAGTGAAGAGAAAAGGAGGTCTACATGTTTCAGCCAATCTAGATCAAAAATGTGATCATGGCTTTCTTCAGGACCTAATTATAACTACTGCAACCATTCTTTAGTGAGTGAGAATTACCAAAATTCAGATTGTAAGGAACGATACAACCAACCGTATACCTGTGTGCTATTTGTAGTAAACTACAGGGATACTTGGAAGATACCTGTTGAGAGAAAGAAAAAAAGAAAGAGAAGCACACATTCACAAGGTGCATAAAATGTCATACCAGTCAGTTTAACATACGGACCTGCTAATAAATAACATACTGTCAGAAAAAAGGAGGGAGGTCTATAATCAGCCTTCTTACCCGTATCTAATCGGGGATACCACCCACCGCTGCTGGTAACAACTCAGGGCGTGAGGCAACGCTCTGTGAAAAGAAAAGTAAAAAGAACTAGTACTGCGAAGACATGTAGTTTTTAAGTGCAGGTCCCCCTAAATGGCACCACCACTACTGCTGAACAAAAGGGGTTGAAAGAAGTCACTGTGAAAAGCTGATATATACATGGCAGAAAGAAACAACCCAAACTTTACTACCAAGTTGGCCATTGAGTTGAAGTGTAGCCAGTGAAAAGAGAGCCAATGACCTTATAGATATTGTGGCCGCACTACCCACTGATCGAATAGAGCATGAAAGGCATTCGAGATACATTGTTATTACATGGACCTTAAACTAAGATCATAATAGTGCAATGTTCACTTCTGAATGCCAGTTGTATAAACACAAGCGTGAGAAATAGTGAAGCGAGCCCGGTGACCACAAGTTAAAAGTGAAGAGGTGTAAAAACCATAATCACTAACAGTGTCACCGAGTGTACAATGAGTAGCCAATGTCATATTAAAGAAAAGGTGATGTCTATATGCTAATGGATATAAAAACATAGAACCCACACATGCCGAAGCAGCTCCAGCTCACCTGTCCGTCTCTACCCCGGGCGTCCTTCCTGGTTGTCCCAAGCGGTAGGCGGACAGGCAACAGCGCAGCATTTGTACTCGTTCGAAAACAGCCTCACCTGTGGGAAGCCATTGATGGCGGATACGTAAGCACGTCAAATGACGTAAGAGACAATCGTCTCATTCTATGTACGTAAGTGCAACAGCGCCAAGTGCTTGAATCATGGGATGTGTAGTCCCGCTCTAGACGTGTTGTGTGGATGTTGAACAACGTCACATTGACGCGGACACGCGGCGAGATAGTGCTAATTACGAACTTAGCTCAGCACTAGAACGCTCAACTAGCGGTCCGATATGTGTGTAACAAATAATATAATCCAAACATGGAGATGGTGCGAGAATTGAACGCTGTGGGTGCCATGATTATCCAAAATAAAACAAAATTACTAACTAAGACCAACCCTGACACTGATCGTGAAACAGGCCTGGTAAAACCCAAATCCAGTGACAGCGACTAGTCTAATGATTCTGGGCCGTGCCTGTCCAGACTATATCTAGAAAACATAGTGGCTGGAGTTGCTGATGTGAATATGACACAACACTACGGTAGTAAATCACTGTAATTCTTGATGTATATGTGCACATTGTATTTCACAAGAATCCAGGGGACCGCATCTTTGAGCCCCTCCACATCACTATGTAGCTTGTACACCCAGCGCTGTTCTCTTTTAAAAAGAAAGTTAGACACATCAGCGACATGTGAAGGGATATACGGTTGCTCAAGAATGGTCCAGGACACCTCATCAGGTCTATGATTTAACTCAAGAAAGTGATTAGTCAAGCGGGTAGATTGTTTCCTGCACCTAATTGTGCTTTTATGCTCCATGATTCTCAGCTTGATCTTTCTAGTAGTCATACCGACATACTTTTTCTGACATGGGCACATGATTAAATAGATCACCTTGTCACTATTGCAATTAGTGTGTTTGATTTGTCTCCAAGGTTTTTCAGTGCCAATGTTGATTTCAGTAGTGTGTTTAGTTTGCGGACACACTGCACAACTCCCACACGGATAATGTCCCTGCACAGCCGGCATGTTCCAAAGTGTGGTTAATGGAGGAGTCACTTCATTCCTGGGTCGTGTGTGGACCAATGTGTCACACAAATTGGCGCCTCTCTTAAATGAGAACAAAGGAGGGGGTAATTTATCCTGTCCTATGTTCAAAATGCGCCAATGTTTTCGCACAATCTTTTGAATCTGGTTGGATTGGGTACTGAAGGTGTTCACACAAGTCAGTCTACCGAGTGGAGCTTTAGGCATAGTAGGTTCTAACAGGGCTTCACGATTGTTATTGGCAGCTCGTTTTAAGGATTGACGTATCAGTCTCTGAGGGTATTTCCTAGCCCGTAACTTGCGGGCCAGTACATCAGCATGCTTCCTAAAATTCTCAATCGTTGAACAGTTTCTTCTCAGCCGAAGAAACTGTCTATATGGCAAGCCTGCCCAGAGTGCTTTAGGATGAAAGCTATCATACGTCAAAAGAGAATTTCTAGACATTGGTTTAGTATAGAGTTCACTTTCAAGGCCCCTATCTGATGGAAAGATCCGAAGGTCTAGAAACGGCAAACTAATTTTACTAGATTCCATGGTAAAATTAAGAAAGCTGTTTTGAGTATTAAGCCAAACGTGGAAAGCATTTAATGTCGTGATGTCACCTCTCCAAATGACAAAAATATCGTCTATATAGCGTTTCCATTGGATGATGTGGTCACGGAATGGGTTGTCTGTATTAAGTACACAGTTTTGTTCAAACAAATGTACATACTGATTAACCAGGCTGGGGGCAAAAACACTGCCCATTGAAGTACCGGAGGTTTGGAGATAGATCCGGTCCTCAAACCTAAAGACGTTTTCTGTCATTGCCAGCCTGGCGCATTCCATAATGAAAGAAACTGGTGTGCTCAAAACCTCAGGGCTGCAATCCTACAAGGCTCTGATAGCTTCAAGTGTCTCTACCTGGGGTATACACGTGTAGAGGGATTCCACGTCAAAACTGACTAGGAAATCCGTCTCGATGTTAAAATCGACTCCAGGGAGAATTTGTAAGACATCTTTGGTGTCCTGAAGATAGGTGGGCATGGTCTTGACTAAGGGTCTTAGAAAAAAGTCCACAAATGTGGAAAGCAGTTCAAGCAATGAACCCAGTCCCGAAATAATAGGTCTCCCAGGAGGGGGGCGTTGCTGTTTGTGCACCTTCGGTAACACATAGAAATATGGCATCACGGGGTGAGTGGTTACCAAAAAATTAGCCTCATTGGCTGACACCCAGCCCTCAAGTCTCGCTTCTTCCACTAACTCAATGATCTCTTTCTTGAGTCTCGCTGTAGGATCCGTGACAAGCAATCTGTAGGAACGCTCATCTGTCAATTGTCTCAAACACTCGTCCCGGTAATCCGTGGTGTTTAAAATAACAATAGCACCGCCCTTATCGGCGGGCTTAATTGTGATAGCAGAATTTCTGGAAAGAGAGTCGAGGGCCTGTTTTTCTAGGTTTGGTAGATTTTGATACTGATTCCTAGATGACGTGCCCAGTTTGGATATTTCGTGAGTTACTGCTGTTTCGAAAGTGAGAACGTGAGCAGGTACTGAGTGGGCAGGTGGGTTAAATGTAGATTTAACTCTCAAACCACTGTCAACATTCTCTTGTCCTGGTAGGATATCGCCCTGTATTCTGTCCTTGAAGAAAAAATGAAGTCTAATCTTCCGGAAAAAACAGGCCAACTCGCATTGTATAGAAAAAGGGTCGCCCCTGCTGGTAGGGACAAAACCCAAGCCTCTGTTGAGGACTTTTTCTTCCATTTCAGTCAGTATATGTGTACTAAGATTCACCACTATTTGCCGCTGGGTCCCGCTACTGCTGGACCCTTCGCCATATTGCGTAGGCTCCGAGGAGATGTTGGTGGGCTCTAATGGACCCGCGTTTGCGATTGTTGTCCTCTTCTCCGTCCTCTGGAGCGCCCCCGGCCCTGTCCTAAAAAAGGCTGACTTTGAAAAAACTGTGGGGGTGGATTGAAATGCATCATCTGTGGATGAAAAGGGACGTTGGGGTATTGCCATGGTGCAGGATGCCACCATTGGGCCTGTTGGTTACTTCTCCAATTACGCCTGTAGTTGTTACTTCCCCTACCTCTGTTTCGTGTGGAGGCTTGTTCTGTGGAATCAGAATCGCTGGACCAACCCTCTGAACTTGAAGAGGAATAGTTAGAGCCATACCTCTTGCCTCTCTTGTTGAACTCTGGTGGCACACTTTGGAACATGCCGGCTGTGCAGGGACATTATCCGTGTGGGAGTTGTGCAGTGTGTCCGCAAACCAAACACACTACTGAAATCAACATTGGCACTGAAAAACCTTGGAGACAAATCAAACACACTAATTGCAATAGTGACAAGGTGATCTATTTAATCACGTGCCCATGTCAGAAAAAGTATGTCGGTATGACTACTAGAAAGATCAAGCTGAGAATCATGGAGCATAAAAGCACAATTAGGTGCAGGAAACAATCTACCCGCTTGACTAATCACTTTCTTGAGTTAAATCATAGACCTGATGAGGTGTCCTGGACCATTCTTGAGCAACCGTATATCCCTTCACATGTCACTGATGTGTCTAACTTTCTTTTTAAAAGAGAACAGCGCTGGGTGTACAAGCTACATAGTGATGTGGAGGGGCTCAATGATGCGATCCCCTGGATTCTTGTGTAATACAATGTGCGCATATACATCAAGAATAACAGTGATTTACTACCGTAGTGTTGTGTCATATTCACATCAGCAACTCCAGCCACTATGTTTTCTAGATATAGTCAGGACAGGCACGGCCCAGAATCATTAGACTAGTCGCTGTCACTGGATTTGGGTTTTACCAGGCCTGTTTCACGATCAGTGTCAGGGTTGGTCTTAGTTAGTAATTTTGTTTTATTTTGGATAATTATGGCACCCACAGCGTTCAATTCTCGCACCATCTCCGTGTTTGGATTATATTATTTGTTACACACATATCGGACCGCTAGTTGAGCGTTCTAGTGCTGAGCTAAGTTCGTAATTAGCACTATCTCGCCGCGTGTCCGCGTCAATGTGACGTTGTTCAACATCCACACAACACGTCTAGAGCGGGACTACACATCCCATGATTCAAGCACTTGGCGCTGTTGCACTTACGTACATAGAATGAGACGATTGTCTCTTACGTCATTTGACGCGCTTACGTATCCGCCATCAACGGCTTCCCACAGGTGAGGCTGTTTTCGAACGAGTACAAATGCCGCGCTGTTGCCTGTCCGCCTACCGCTTGGGACAACCAGGAAGGATTTCCGGGGTAGCGACGGACAGGTGAGCTGGAGCTGCTTCGGCATGTGTGGGTTCTATGTTTTTATATCCATTAGCATATAGACATCACCTTTTCTTTAATATGACATTGGCTACTCATTGTACACTCGGTGACACTGTTAGTGATTATGGTTTTTACACCTCTTCACTTTTAACTTGTGGTCACCGGGCTCGCTTCACTATTTCTCACGCTTGTGTTTATACAACTGGCATTCAGAAGTGAACATTGCACTATTATGATCTTAGTTTAAGGTCCATGTAATAACAATGTATCTCGACTGCCTTTCACGCTCTATTCGATCAGTGGGTAGTACGGCCACAATATCTATAAGGTCATTGGCTCTCTTTTCACTGGCTACACTTCAACTCAATGGCCAACTTGGTCGTAAAGTTTGGGTTGTTTCTTTCTGCCATGTATATATCAGCTTTTCACAGTGACTTCTTTCAACCCCTTTTGTTCAGCAGTTGTGGTGGTGCCATTTAGGGGGACCTCCACTTAAGAACTACATGCCTTCGCAGTACTAGTTCTTTTTACTTTCCTTTTCACAGAGCGTTGCCTCACGCCCTGAGTTGTTACCAGGAGCGGTGGGTGGTATCCCCGATTAGATACGGGTAAGAAGGCTGATTATAGACCTCCCTCCTTTTTTCTGACAGTATGTTATTTATTAGCAAGTCTGTATGTTAAACTGACTGGTATGACATTTTATGCACCTTGTGAATGTGTGCTTCTCTTTCTTTTTTTCTTTCTCTCAACAGGTATTTTCCAAGTATCCCTGTAGTTTACTACAAATAGCACACAGGTATACGGTTGGTTGTATCGTTCCTTACAATCTGAATTTTGGTAATTCTCACTCACTAAAGAATTGTTGCAGTAGTTATAATTAGGTCCTGAAGAAAGCCATGATCACATTTTTGATCTAGATTGGCTGAAACATGTAGACCTCCTTTTCTCTTCACTAGCGCGTTCGCTCATTTATTCAGACCGCGCCTTTACTGCTTTTTTAACCTTGACACCTTGAGATATCCAATAAACTTATTTTTCTCTTGGTAGTTAATTTTAATACACTTCTCATTTACACTGCACCATATTTTTCACCACACATTGTCTAGCTTCATCGATCTTTAGGAGATCCAGTCCTCAGTTTACATCAAAAACATCCGCGAGCTCCTCCTTTGACACTAGTAAGGAGTTGTAGCTCCTTAGTTGCACCAGGTTGCAGTTAAGAGGAGATCCCAAATGATGAAGCATGCCACCTCGGTGGGTGATGGGATCCTGTCCTCTTATAGAGGACTCCCTTTATAACTTTGCGTCCTGTTGAGCTGTACCAGTCATTTTACACTTATCTCTTTAAGAGACCCGCGGATTCTTGGATATTGTAGTTATGGTAGGGGGACTTGTCCGCGCTGGTCTGTAAATCTCCCTCAGACCCTTTGACCTACTCTGTTTTTTGACTAAAAACATGGTCACCAGAAACTTGAGCCCAGATTTACAAATGTGTCAAGCAACGCAGCACAGCAGACAAAAATACTGCTCTGTGTTGCGTGACAGGGAGAGAGCAGGAGAGGGCAATATCAACAGAGATGTGGCACTTTCCTCCCCTCTGCCTAGCACTGGCGCAGAATTGTGCTGCTGAGCGCTACATACACACCTTTGCACCATGGTGCATGGGTGTGTGCATAGGTCTAGCATAGGTTTTGTACCAGAAGTGTTTCCTTCCAGTACAAAATACTATGCTTAGATAACTTTTAATAAGTTTCCTACCTTGTATGTGTGCCGTACAGTGCAGCACACATGAAAAGTAGGAAAAGAAAGGAGAAAACATTCCTCCTTTTAACGCCTGCATTCAAGTGACATTCATTTTTGCCGCAGACCCAGTCTACTATTGTTTGTAGATAGGATTTTGCATCAAAAACTGCCCGTGGTAGCACAGGAACAGCCATGTACCACCCAAGGCATGCCTGCTTAGTACAGAGTAACACAAAGCAGCGCTACACACTGATTTGCGTTACTTTTTCCTATAAACCACCACAAATACTAATTTGCGTTGGTTTGTAAATGCTAAAATAGATTTTGCGCTCGGGTCTGCATTAAAAAGTACCGCAAACACAATGCAAAACCTTTCTAAATCTGGGCCTGGGGATCAGACTTACTAAAGCTCGTGAAGTGCTACGCTGTGTGATGATTTGCAGTGCTGTGTTGCATTAATAGGGAAAAACTTTGCTACACCATATACACAGAAAGTTGTGTGCTCATGATATCATAGGCCGTGCTCGCAGAAAAATACAGCTTTAGCATGATGCTATGCATTGCACCATGGTGCAGAGGCAAGCACTGTGTGCATTCAATCAGATTTGTACTTGATGCACACACTCCAGTACAATTTCGTGCAAGATGCAGCCCATAATAAGTAAGGTATGGAAAATGTGAAATCCTGCTGCAATTACATTTGGTACACATGAGAATAACACAGAATACTTCTCTTACCATTTGGTTTCTTAGGGTTTCTTTTGGCGATCGAATTCTTTGCGAGTCCAAGTCGTGTTAGTTCTGTATGTCGGGCTTTGAATGAAATCCCAGGGGTATTTCTGCTGTTCCTGCACTGTTGCACATCCTTTGCACTCATTATATGTTTCAAACTACGCAATGCTATGCCATACAGCCTTTGAGTGCAAAATATATTTTGCATAGGAAGTTGATCACGGCTATCATTTGTGCCACTGCCCCACTTCCACACCGCCAAACTCCACTGCTGACCGCCCACCAGATTACAAGTTGTCCTGCGGCGGGTGGCCCACAGTGCTGCCTATCAAAGGCTCATAGGAGAGCCTTAGAAAGACAGCACCGTGGGACAGCCACAGTGAATTCCAGCATGGCATGGACTGCAAAATCCATGTTGTGCTAGAACAGGGGGTGCATGCAGACAGGGGGGCACACCATATGCCCCCCTGCATGCATCCCAAAGCCCCTCAGGCAACAGGGGATCCTGTAGGACCTCCTTTGTTGACTCTCCGCCACCCTTTTCATGACGGTCTCACAGCATTGAAAAGGGTGGCTGACAGCCAACTCGTAATATGCTTGGCAGTGCCGCAGAGGCACCACCCAGCATATTGCAGCCTCAGAACGCCGCACCAGCGTCAGAGATCGCGGATCCCTGGAGGGGGCCCTAATGAGGACCACTGGTGCAGCTGTTCTTGACTGCCACCGCACCTCCACTGCAAGTTTGGCGGTCCTATGGAGCGCCAAACTCACAACTGGGACTCAAAGCATAGTAAGCCTGGATTTTAATTTATATGGAATAGATTTTAGAAGTGTTTATCTCCTTCAAAAACAGTTGCTGACAACTGTACAAATTCTTTTATAAGTGGCACTTGATAAAAAGTAGAAATTGTCAGCATTGGTGTTTCAGACACCAATCCACAGATTGCAGCTGCAGGGCCGCCCACAACTTCAGGTCCACCCAAAATAACCAGCTACAACTGCTTCCTGGGTTTCTTCTGAAACAATGTCAGCCCCATTAGTATGCAGGGCTTTCTTAACTCCACTTTGCCCGGGCCCGGGCCCTGCCTTGCACCTGCGTCCTTGCTGGTGGCCGGTCCTCTGGAGCCCAGGTCCTGCGCTGTCACAAGGCTCGCTGCCTGGACATCATCTCTCTCTTTTCTCGATCTCCTGCTTCTCTCGCTTATTTTCCTCCTCTCTTCCACTTCACTACTTTCTTTGACTCTTTGACCTCCTTTGCCACTTTCTAGACTTTTTCTCTTCCACTTTCTTGTGCATTTCTCACCCCTTCTTCGCCATTGTTTGTGCATCTATCATTATTTGTCATTTATTCCTTGCCGCTTTTTTTGTGCTTTAATCAGACTTTGTTTGCCATTTCTCTGTGCGTTTTTCATTTTTCTCATTCATTCTTTGCCCCTGTTTTTGTGCATTTCTCATTCTCTGCCACATTTCTGTGGTTTTCTCATTCTTTCTTACTCATTCTTTGCCACTTTTTGATCAGCTCTCACTCATTATTTGCTGCTTGTGTGGGCATCTATCACTCTTTCTCATTTATTCTTTGTCACTCTTCTGTGTTTTTGCCTTTTATTCTTTAATGTTTTACTTTTTTTTTTTACTCAATCTTTGTCTTATTTTGGCTATTTTAGTCTCAGCCCTTTTGCCCTTTTTTGAGTTTTGCTCTCTAAAGTGATCTCTAACATCCTGGTATCCTTCTTTTTTCTAGCTCTTTTGCTCCCCTTTGTGCACCCCCGTGGTGGCTTTTCCCATCTCCTCTCCTGCACTGTGCTAATTTCCCACTTTCCCCTGCTTGATTATTCCCACCCATTACCTGAAGCTGCTGCCCCTACCACCACTGGAAACTCCTCCCCCTCCTACTTAATTGCAGCTGCATTGTAGCAGTGCAGTGGACATGCAGAGTGTGTACAGCTGGCATGCTGAAAACATACTAAAGGCAATCCGATCTTTGCCTCTCTGTGCCACGCCCAGTGCCAGAAACCCCCAACTTCCTCCCACCCGCCGCTGTTACTCCTCTGCTTCCTTCCTCACCCCGAAACCTGGATGCATCACCATCAACTATACCCTAAGCGGCACCCTCATCTACTGTGCCTCCCCTAAGCCCGAGCAGGAGCAGCCCGTGCAGGTAAGAAAGGTGAGGCAGTGGGCTGGGGATTCGACATACGACGACAAGGGAAAATTAATTATTTATTTAATTTAACCTCATCGTCGTATGTAAAATAGCCCCCCACCCCACCTCCCCACCGCTCTTACCTGCACGGGCAGCTCTTGAGCCCGAGCCATCTTCAAAATCACAATTACAGACTTCATTGCCTCCCTGATACTTGACTCTAGCATATTAATCCTTGTCGGTAACCTCAGCTATCACCTGGATGACCCCATTGACTCCAATATAGCTAACCTCCTGGAGGACATAACAAAGTTCAGTCTCACCCAGGGAGTAGAAAGCCCCACCCCCGATGCCAGATACCTTCTAAATCCCATCTTCACCAGCTTGAGCGAAATCACAGTGAGCAAGCCCACACCCATCACCTGGTCTGACCATGCCCTCATCCATTTCAACATACTCATTCCTCACTGTAGCAGAAATGCCATTGCCAAACCCCCTTGATGGGAACAGAACAATGTCTCAGATGAATGCTGGACCTTGGAGCTCCTATACTACCAACTGCAACCACTCAGCGACCTCCCCAGATCCATTTCCAACTTCAGCACCTGGATCACCTCCAGTGCAGAAACTATATGTGTGCGAGTGAGAGTGAGGCAGATCATACGTGTCTGGTGGGTGGTGAAAGTGTATGCAGCTGTTCAGGTATTCTGGTCTTGTGTTGTGTAGAGCTTTGTATGTGTGCTTAAGAAGTTTGAATTGGTTGCGCTTGTGAATGGGGAGCCACTGAAGCTTCCTGGGATTGTGGTGTGATGTGGGTACGGCATGAGAGATCGAGTATGAGACTTGTGGCTGCGTTCTGGATGGTCTGTGTAGGAGTTGTTTGGATATTCTGGCATAGAGAGTTTTGCCATAGTGCTTGCGTGATGGTCCATCTGGTGTTCTGATGCAACCATTTGAAGATCTTTCGCAGCATACATAGGATGTGAAAGCAGGAAGTGCACACTGCGTTGACTTGAGCTGTCATGTTGAGCTTGTTATCTAGGATGATACCTAGATTGCTGTTAGACGTCAGGTTCCCTGTACCCTATTCCAGGTATAATTCCAGAAACTACATCTCCCATAATGCCTCAGAAAGGTGTGTTGCTTTGTGCCTTCCCATGCTGCACAGGGACTGATCAGCTGACAAACTCGGCTTATAAGCCGTGAGCACCCAATCTATGATGCTTGGCTTCACTTCCAGTTGGGACCTTGCCCTTTGCCTGTTTGGATTTCCTCGGACCTTCCTGTTCCCGGTAACCACAATCTGCCTCTTCGTGGAATCACCTTTGTGACCGCCAGTGCTAGGAAGCGCGGTGCACAACCTCTGCGGATCGCTGCTGTCAGCGCCTGGACTCGCTACCCTCACCTGGTTCTAATCACAGAAGCCAGCGCGAGCCCGCGCTGTTCCCTTCACCACTCTCCCACCATCTCGAGGAAGCGTGGTGCTCAACTCTCTACGGATCGCTTCTATCAGCGCCTTGACTCGCTACTCTCACCTGGTTCTAATTACAGAAGCCAGCGCGAGCCCGCGCTGTTTCCTTCACCGCTCTCCCACCATCTCGAGGAAGAGCTGTTTTTTGTCTTTCCCTTTCTGTTTATTTTTGATTCCTTAACCACAAAACGCGAGGAAGCGTTGTCATACTTCAATTATTTTGTTGTTTCCTATTTTACGGAGTGAAGGGACTCTCACGCCTCCCCCTTTTCCAACACCTTAAAACGAAACCTTCGTCGCAGTGCTCGGACGCGCTGCTCCTGATTTTACGGAGGTAGAGCAACGTGAGTACTTTTAAATTGTTGAAGTGACTTTTGCCAAAACAGAGGTGGCGACGGCTTGTGCCTTGGTGGAGAAACTAGTGGCACATCAAACTCCTCCTGTCTCTTGAAGGCTTGATTTATCTGCTTTCTGCTGTTTGGAATTGGGTATAAAAGCCACGAACAAGTTCCCTGACAATAACCCCCTCGTGAGTATGTGAGAGCACAATGAACACACCTAAGTCTGATAGAAGATATTAGTGGGGAAAGTATAGAGTTTTCCTTAACCTGTTCTTTCTCATTTTCTATTACTGCAGGTTCTTTCATATCTACTGAGACGTCCCCTCTACCTCTGTGTCTTGATTTGGAAGCCCCTGGTGGTCCCTCCCTGTTTCCTCGCTCCCTGGGGATACTGCTCTACCGCTCTGAGTCTATGAATAGACGGAGACAGTATCTCAGGGGAGAGGAGAGATTCTATCTTCGCTCCCGTGGATATTGGTAATTCCGATTTGGGCTCCTAGACCGCGACAGAAAGCCAAGCCCACGGTTATATTATCCCCTGAGCGAAGATGAACACGGGAGCCTCATTTGATACCCTTATGGATGACTCCCTATCCCTTGAGACATCTTTACCCACTATGAATGAGTTAGCGGCAGCAGTTATAAACTTACAAACAGAGCTTAGAGTAATGAAAGGGGAAAATCAGCGTCTGGTTTCTGAGTTAGATGGAATGAAAACACAAAGACAGACTGAAGTCAGAGAGGCTGCCACCTATCCCAAGTTCAAAAAGAGTTACATACAGCCTGCGCATTTCCAAGGCTCCGCTTCTGCCTCTACCTCAGATTCAGTAGTCTCTCCCCTTCTCCTGTTAGTGTGACAGTTGTAACACCTCCACTGACCCCTTTAGCAATGCCTGAGAGATTCAGTGGAGACACTAGCAAGTACGGAGTATTTATGAACCAGTGTCACCTCCAGTTTTTATGTAGAGCTTCCTCATTTCCAGATGACGCGGCAAAGATAGCTTTTATTATCTCCTATCTCAGTGGGAATGCTGCTCTGTGGGCGGTGCCTCTTGTACAAAATGACGACCCCATTTTGTACAACCTCCCACAATTCAAAGAAAGAATGAGAAGCCTCTTTGCCCGTCACTCTTATATGCAGGCTAGTGACAATGAACTGTTGAGTCTTAAACAAAGTTCAGGGGATCTGTTAACATATATCACCACTTTCAACCGACTAGTGACTGAAACACAATGGCCTGAAGAGAAGAGAACTTCTTTATTCTACAGAGGATTAAAAGACGAACTAAAGGATATATTGTCTCAAATAGTGAACCCGCCTGAAGATTGTCCTTCATTTATAGACCTAGTGGTCAAACTAGACCATAGATTAAGGGAAAGAAAAGGAGAAAAGTCCAAGGGGGAATACACCCGTCTTTTTTTGCCAAAAGCGAGAAGAAAGAGTTAAAGGACACAAGTGAGCCCATGCAGATAGGAGGAGTTAGAGGACCAATAACGGTAGAAGAACGTGAAAACGACGGAAATTGAACCTCTGTCTTTACTGTGGCAAGGGTGGCCATTTTGCTAGAGAATGTCTTGTCAAACCAAGATCACCTCTGAAGACCCCAGCTAGCAGAATGGGTGCAGCCATGTATCCGGAAAACTAAAAGACTTGGAGAGTACCGAGGTCGCTCTTCCAAGTCCTTCTCCCATGCAGATCTCACACTTCTTGGCTAACACGATGATTTTAGTGCCTAAACACTTCACCATCACCGTGGTAGTTATATTGCCGTCACAACATAGAAAGACTATGCCCATACTATTAGATTCTGGAGCAACCGGAAACTTCCTAGACATCTCATTGGCCAAGAAACTCGGGATTGAATTCGTTCCTAAAACGCGACCTGAAAAGGTGAGAGCTGTTGATGGAACTGAATTGTCATCTGGTTTAATCACCTATCATACCCCTGAACTTGTAATGATGTGTGATAACGGTCATGTTGAATCTATTTCATTTGATCTCATTAACACCCCCAACTTTGGTGCCATTCTTGGAGTCCCGTGGCTACAGCTACATAATCCGCTCATTGATTGGGTCTCTAGGAAAGTTACGCTCCGCTCTTCGTATTGTCTAAAGCATTGTTACCATGAGACAGCCCTATGGCACACTCCTCTAAGTTGTGCAGTATCATTACCGGACTCGACGCCGTTGCCCCCTGAGTATCATGAGTTTGCAGGAGTATTTGACGAAATAAAAGCCGTGGCCCTACCCCCTCACAGATCCTACGACTGCAGGATTGATCTAACGCCGGGTGCAGTACTTCCTGTCAGTAGGATATATGCTCTTACGGAACCTGAGACAAAATATCTCCATGAGTACCTTCAAGACATGTTAAAAAGGGGTTCATACGCCATTCGACTTCCCCTGTCTCTTCCCCTATTTTTTTTATTCCCAAACGTGAAGGTGGCTTAAGGGCGTGCCTGGACTATCGGGCCTTGAATAAGGTGACGATAAAAATAAATACCCTCTTCCACTCATCTCCAGTCTCTTGGATCAGGTGCGTAAGGCTAAAATCTTTACTAAACTGGACCTGAGGGGAGCCTATCACTTGATCCGAGTCAGAGAAGGAGATGAGTGGAAGACGGCTTTCCGCACTAAGTTCGGACTCTATGAGTATTGCGTCATGCCCTTTGGATTATGCAATGCCCCCGTGGCATTTCAATTCTTTGTAAATGAGATCTTAAGTGAATATTTAGATATTTTCGTTATTGTCTATATTGACGATATTTTAATCTATTCTCAGACTGAAAACGAACATGTGGAACATGTCAAATTGATTTTACAGCGACTACAAGACCACCATCTGTTTGCTAAATTAGACAAATGTCTCTTTCATGCCCAAAAGGTGGAATTCTTAGGGTTTGTCATCTCTCCTGAAGGTATACATATGGATCCTGCCAAGGTCTCAGCCATAACTGAGTGGAAAAGTCCTAAGACTGTCAGAGAGGTGCAATCCTTTTTAGGATTTGCAAATTTCTACCGGCGATTTATCAATCGTTTTTCTGATCTGGTCACTCCCATCACCAGATTATTGAAAAAAGGAATATCTTTTGAATGGAATGATATTTCCGAGCAGGCTTTTCAAACGCTGAAGAATAGTTTCACTTCCGCTCCCATTATCAGACATGCGGACGAAAATCAGCCATACTATGTAGAGGCCGATGCCTCTCAATATGCAGTTGGGGGATTCTTTCACAACGTGATTCACAATCAGGAACACTCCATCCAGTGGCCTATTTTTCTAGAACTCTTTCTCAAGCTGAGCAAAATTATACCATCGGAGAAAGAGAACTCCTAGCCATTAAAATGGCTTTTCAAGAATGGCGCCATTATCTTTTGGGTTCACCTCATACCATCACTATTTACTCAGACCATAGGAATCTTCAGTTTTTTAGGTCTGCCCGTGCCCTTACTCCTCGACAAATGAGATGGGTATCCTTTTTTCTGAATATGATTTTGTTATCACTTTTCGCCCTGGCTCAAAACACGGTAAAGCAGACGCTCTTTCCCGCTTAGGAAAAGATCAGAAATACACAGTGGAAACTCCCTTACCTATTATACCTGAGGATAAAATCATATCCATTAGCGAAAAACCGACACTTTTGTTTCACAACTAAATCATGCCTTTTTGGCGCTTGATCGTGAGAAGTGGTTGACAGATCCTGTGAACAAAATAGTGAGCGATTTGTTTTATCATGAGGATCGTTTGTTTATCCCTACAAAAGAAACCCAAGACTTGATAATACGATGGTGTCATGCCTTGCCATTGGCTGGTCATCCTGGAGGAGAAAAGACTATTCAAATATGTCAGAGATGGTTCTGGTGGAAAGGCATGACTCAAGATATACTCAATTTTGTCAAAGCGTGTCCAACTTGTGCCCGTCAGAAATCATCACATTGTGCTCCTGCGGGTCTTTTACAGCCTCTGCCCGTCCCAGATATACCCTGGTCATCCATCAGCATGGATTTTATCACAGATCTACCCACCATAAGAGGATTCACCACTATATTGGTGGTGGTGGATATGTTGTCCAAAATGGCCCATTTCATCCCTCTTAAGAAACTACCTAGCGCCAAAGAACTCGTAGACACATTCATTGAAAGCATAGTCAGGCTACATGGGTTGCCCTCAGTCATTTTCTCCGATAGAGGACCACAGTTTGTGTCTAAATTCTGGCAAGGATTATGTAAAATTCTTCATATAGACCATCGTCTCTCCTCGGCTTACCATCCGCAAACGGATGGTCAAACCGAAAGAACGAACCAGACTCTGGAACAATATCTCCGATGTTTAATCAGCACTACTACTAGTGATTGGCTCCAGGCTCTTCCTTTGGCTGAATTCGCGTATAATAATTCCACCCATTCTGCTTCCAAGGTTTCACCCTTTTTCTTCACCACAGGATATCATCCAAAATTTCTTCCCCTCTCTTTCCCTCTCTCAGATGTCCCCGCAGTCACAGACCACTACACTCATCTTTTATCTATATGGGAACAAGCCAAATTAGAACTAACGGAAGCCAAAAACTCCATGAAGTCAGATGCAGATAAACATAGATGTCCTGCCCCAGATTACAAAGAAGGTGGACAGGCATGGCTGTCCACGAAAAACCTCAGGTTACCAGGCCCTCGTAAATTACAACCCAGATATGTAGGGCCTTTCACTATTGTAAGAACGATCAACCCAGTTACAGTAAAGCTAGATCTCCCACCTGAAATGAGGATACATCCCGTTTTCCATACTTCCTTGCTCAAGGAGTATATCCCTCCCTCCTGCCCTGAACCTCCACCCCCTCCTATCGTCGTAGAAGGAGAGTTAGAATATGAGGTGAAAAGCATCTTAGATTCCAGACTATTTAACGGAGAATTGCAGTACCTCATAGATTGGGTGGGGTATGCCCCTGAAGACAGAACTTGGGAGTCTGCAGAGAATGTACATGCTCCTGTGTTATTGAGAAGGTTTCACGCTCTACACCCCTCTAAACCTAGACCGGTGTATAGACCGTTAGGGAGGAGAACTGTTAGACGTCAGGTTCCCTGTACCCTATTCCAGGTATAATTCCAGAAACTACATCTCCCATAATGCCTCAGAAAGGTGTGTTGCTTTGTGCCTTCCCATGCTGCACAGGGACTGATCAGCTGACAAACTCGGCTTATAAGCCGTGAGCACCCAATCTATGATGCTTGGCTTCACTTCCAGTTGGGACCTTGCCCTTTGCCTGTTTGGATTTCCTCGGACCTTCCTGTTCCCGGTAACCACAATCTGCCTCTTCGTGGAATCACCTTTGTGACCGCCAGTGCTAGGAAGCGCGGTGCACAACCTCTGCGGATCGCTGCTGTCAGCGCCTGGACTCGCTACCCTCACCTGGTTCTAATCACAGAAGCCAGCGCGAGCCCGCGCTGTTCCCTTCACCACTCTCCCACCATCTCGAGGAAGCGTGGTGCTCAACCTCTACGGATCGCTTCTATCAGCGCCTTGACTCGCTACTCTCACCTGGTTCTAATTACAGAAGCCAGCGCGAGCCCGCGCTGTTTCCTTCACCGCTCTCCCACCATCTCGAGGAAGAGCTGTTTTTTGTCTTTCCCTTTCTGTTTATTTTTGATTCCTTAACCACAAAACGCGAGGAAGCGTTGTCATACTTCAATTATTTTGTTGTTTCCTATTTTACGGAGTGAAGGGACTCTCACGCCTCCCCTTTTCCAACACCTTAAAACGAAACCTTCGTCGCAGTGCTCGGACGCGCTGCTCCTGATTTTACGGAGGTAGAGCAACGTGAGTACTTTTAAATTGTTGAAGTGACTTTTGCCAAAACAGAGGTGGCGACGGCTTGTGCCTTGGTGGAGAAACTAGTGGCACATCAAACTCCTCCTGTCTCTTGAAGGCTTGATTTATCTGCTTTCTGCTGTTTGGAATTGGGTATAAAAGCCACGAACAAGTTCCCTGACAATAACCCCCTCGTGAGTATGTGAGAGCACAATGAACACACCTAAGTCTGATAGAAGATATTAGTGGGGAAAGTATAGAGTTTTCCTTAACCTGTTCTTTCTCATTTTCTATTACTGCAGGTTCTTTCATATCTACTGAGACGTCCCCTCTACCTCTGTGTCTTGATTTGGAAGCCCCTGGTGGTCCCTCCCTGTTTCCTCGCTCCCTGGGGATACTGCTCTACCGCTCTGAGTCTATGAATAGACGGAGACAGTATCTCAGGGGAGAGGAGAGATTCTATCTTCGCTCCCGTGGATATTGGTAATTCCGATTTGGGCTCCTAGACCGCGACAGATTGCTAGCGTGGTCTGTGAATGTGGATGTTAGTCCTAGCTCTGATGGCCACCTGGTGGAATCCCATTGGGAGGTCTTGTTGCTGAAGACCAGTGCTTCCATCTTGTCGGAGTTGAGCTTCAGTCACTTGGTTTGGATCCAGTCTGCTACCATAGTCATTACATACAATCTATCTATCTATCTATCTATCTATCTATCTATCTATCTATCTATCTATCTATCTATCTATCTATCTATCTATCTCTATCTATCTATACATGTATACATATATATGTATATCTATCTATATATATACGTATCTATATATATAAGTATATATATATATATATATATAAAATGGTAGTGCAAGAAGATAAAATAATGGGATAAGAATAGACTCCTGGGGTGTCAAATTGTTCAGAGATGGTGAGTTGGTGAACTTACAAGAGTAAATAGTGTCACAAAAATGACACAATTACTATTTGAGGGCATGGGTAGAAATCCCAGATGAGGATGAAGTGGATCACACACGTGGCGGTATAAAAATAACAAAATACTAGGGGGCATATTAGCAAGGCGATTATCGCCACTTTAGCGGGACTTTTTCCCGCTAAAGCGGCGATAATATTATCGCCTTATCAACAAGCTGTCGCTAACTGCTGTTAGCGACAGCTTGTAGGCGATAGCGACCGGGTTGGGTGCCGCTTTGCATGCCAGCGATATTCATCGCTAATGGCATGCAAAGTAGGCGTTCCCCACCTAACAGCGACTGGAAACAGTCGCTGAGGTCGCTAACGCCTATCAGCGAGGCAGGGGCGGTGATTAGCGAACCAGCGCTAAACACGTTTAGCGCTGGTTTGCTAACACCTGGTCCCACCCTGACTTAGCCATGTAATCCAATGAGAGGTGGATTACATGGTTAAGTCCCCTCGCACTATCAGCAAGCAGAACTGGGGAACAGTGTGAATATCGCCTGTTTTCAGGCGATATTCACACTGTTCTCCAAGGTTTCTATCGCTTTGGAGATTAGCATTGCTGATTGCATGCTAACTCCGCGATAGAAACCGGCGATGCCTGGCGATAATTATCCAAGCGCTAATTGCGCTTTGCGATAATTATCGCCAGGCATTGCTAATATGCCCCTATATCTTTGAAAGGAAGGCTGAAGATAAAGAATTGTCTCATAAGGAAAGAGTAATTTCAGTACAGTGACTGGTATTAAAGCTACAATGTGCAGCAAAAGATGAGAATTAGAACAGAGAAAGAAAGGGGTAGATTGCAGACTTCATGATGCAGTAGAAAGGTAAATAACGAGTAGATGGGATTTATGTCGCTGGTGGATGATAGATGAAGTGTGTCTATTTTTGAGAACTAAATTAATGAAAAGTGACCTAGAAGGAGTTGTGAAAGATTACAAATGAGAGAATTAAGCTAAAGGAAGGGCTGCCATGTGCCAGCCAGGAGAGTTGAATGGGAAAAACAAGGAGAGGTGAAGATGAGAAGGAGCAGTAATAGGACCAGAACAAGGTCTCAAGTTCAGAGATCGGAAACAAGGCTTTATGAAGAAGGCTAGGTAATTGGGAAGAGGAAGTGGGCTGAGAGAATAAGATGAGCTAACATTGTCACTGTCAAAGGAGAAAAGATTGGCAAAATGAAGTTGGGTTAGAAAAGAGAAAGGAAGCTGGGTTAGGAATACAAGGAGAGAGGAGTTGGTTCAGAGAAATAAGAGATGGTAAGGATGAGGAGATCTCTTGATGAATGGACATCCATGACACTTTCAATTAAGTTACACTTACACCTGGAAAAAGCATTATGGATCTGTAAAAATAAAGGCAGATGTATGCAATCACACCAACTGATTGTGTAGCAATATTCAAATATGTCTCAATAAGTTATGGACTGTCTCAAGAAATGTGCAATTGGTACCTCACAGAAGTAAATTAATGTTTCCTTAAAGGTATGCCTGCCTCACTGTAGGTGGGCTAAAGCAAGTACATAACAAGCATTGGTAGGGCCACAGGCTCTCTGCTGTAAAAGGGCAAGCTATTGGCTAAGACACAATGGCATGCATGGCTTGCAATCTTGGAATGGGTTTTCTAACGTAATCCTTTCAAAGATGGCCACAGATGTGGACACATGCATCATCATGCATACTTACATGTGCATCATGGTGCATCCATGTGCATGCCCCATGATGGAGGGGGCTTTATTTAATTTACCCTTCTGACACGCAGAGGACAAATTTAAGCTAAAATATAAATTTATAAATAAATAAATCACAAGGAGCAGATAGGGAGCAGCGTGGGAGCATCTGGGAGCAGGTCAATGAGGAATGAAAGGAGCATGGGGAAGAAGAAGAAGCAGCGAGAGAATGAGCAATAAAAAGCATACACTCCAATGGAGTACTGGCTATAAAACAAATCCCTCTAGAACTCGGTGGAAGGATACAACTCACCCAGTCAGAAAACTGAGAGCCGAAAATGCTGCTGGGTGAGACAAGCCCAAAAATAGGGAGGAAAGCCATCAAATCAAGACCAGACACCTGAGATAGCCAACAGTGCCATCCATTCATCAGCAGGAGGCTGACTCAAAGCCAACCAAATAGTTATTTACTGGCAACAGTAGGTTGACATACAAATGGCTAAATTTGTCTGTAGCTGAGGCCTAATTAAAAAATATGCTATCAATGTACAACAAAACATAAGAAGAAATGTAGAAAGGGAATGTACTGAAAGTAGGTTTAACTCACGAAAATAAGCAGTGAATGGTAGCAAACAGTGTATTTAAAGAAACTTAGGTAGAGTCTCCGAAAATTGCTGACTTGTCAGCACAGCAAGGGCTGGAATTAGGCTGAGTAAATTGTGCATGCATTTCAGCCGGGTTGGTGCCTTGTTCAGAACACTATTGTGTTATTAGTAATTTGTCACATCATATTTGTCAGAACACATTTCAGGGGGCCATGGGGCATGCAGGAGCTACGGGTCAGAACTGTGGGGGTTGGAATATTTTACTCCAGATGTCCTGGGGCCTGACATACTATTGGTCCTGAGTAACTGGAACAAGCACTATCCTTATCAGCACTTGATTGTGAGTGGTAATGCAGTTTAATCAGTCCAAGGCTCTTTTAGGAAGAGATAGAGCTGAGGCATACACAGGCTCAAGAGTCAAAGTACACGTAGTAATGGCAAAAGGTGATTGTCACCTTCCTGCACAAAAACAATACTCAGGGGCATTTTCCTCTTTCTATTCTGCAGCACACATAGATAGTGGAAAAAATTAGGATAAATTAGGAACTTTCTCCTTGTTACGCCTCACCTGGAGAGGCATAGCATTTTGACGCATTCCCAGGTCCACCAGTAGTGGCAAAACTGGGAATGCGCCAAAATCCATGGGTGGATCCTTGGGAACACCCACACTCCACTCATCGAATGCCTCCCTGGGGAAGAGTAATGCAATGCAGTGATTTGTGCTCTTTTACAATACTTTAGATTTATCAAGCCATGCAGGGCCATGCAAGGTGACCTTGCATGCCTTAATAAATCTGACTTTGTTGTTGCGTGGCCCGTGCGCCACCTTGCGTTGTGCAAGGGCAATGCAACTCAGTAATAAATATGCACCTAAGCCTTCCTCTCTCTCAAGATTCCCTCGTCCACAGTGTCAACCTTATCAGCCCAACAATCTCACTGACAATGAGCGCAGGCCTCACTGACCAGTAACTCTTCCTGGAATTAAAGAGAACTTTGATGTGTACTTAGGAATGCATGTTCTCCTTTCTTCAGTGTTTGCTCCCATCCCTTTCCTTAGGAATTTCATCAATACACAAATCCTGTCTGGGGGTTGCAGTCTTCACTTTTCCTAGCCTCTTCCAGCTCTGTGTTTGTGTTTCCAAAAAGTAACCCACAAGCCTCTGCGTTATGCACCATACACAGGCTAACATGCATCCTAGCATGTACATTCAAGTATCATACGCTATCCGGTACTACACACAATCGATGGAGGTCAATGGTGGCTTATGTACATAGCCACGTAACTTTACATGAGCTGGTGAGCAGGCACCTCTCCTTTGATACAGGTAAAAAGGCCTGTTCACACTACTGATCACTATGAAACTCACAAAGGTATGCTGCCACCACTGTGCTTATAGCACTTATCTCCTGGTAAGGGCAGTAGCCTTCCACTAGCACAATAGTGCGTGCTGGGTGCACCTCTCCTGGTTGTTACAAGACCACATTACCATGAGACAGGCCTAGGTCATGGTGCACATGCATTATCTGTGTCCTCCCATATCCAAAATCAATACCAGAGGTCCAGATATCCATGCAGCTGGGACACTTAGGGGGGGAGTGCATGTCTGGCACCATGCAGGGGACTTTTCAGGAGGTCAAACTTCTCAAAATGGATAAACTCTCAAGGCTTCATTAGAAAGGACTGCATGGGTGTTTCTCCAATCTATCATGGGGGGAATTTGGAATCATTACAATATACTTTTTAATGAACCACACATATTAGGTGCCTCTCAACAATGAAGCAGGGAAGCTAGACCCAGTATCCATATTAGTTTTTGGACAGTGCCACTGTGATTTGCCCTGAACCATGTTGACTGGTTTTGGCAAGAGAGGTATGCAGATAATCGCCTGTATATGTTTCTTAATATTGTGGGAGGGATATATAAAATGAAATATCAGTTTACTTCCTGCACACAGTTTTAAGGATACAATAAGTGAAGGTTAATGGCAGTGTAGACCAGGACTTTTTTGTCTAGGGATGCACAGAAGGGGAGGTGACTGACTCATAGGATTCACTTTTCAGGCACATACACTAAACTCACAAGCGGAAACATTTCACTGTGACAGTGGATGTCCAATCCCATTAGGAGATGGCACTATGATGAAGCATGACATTAAATTGTAGGTGAGGGGCCCCAGTTCTATAACTAGATTTGACTCATCTTAGGCTCATATTATGCATTAAATGTGGGTCCACAGAAGCCAAAAGGTTAAGAAACACTGCCCTACAGCAATCCCTCTCTGATTCACAGAGTTGTCTAAAAATCTCAGCAAATCGAACCGGCTGTTAGGATCACTCAAGAACCCCTCTACAGTCTGAAGATAACAATAACAAATGTCTGAAGGCAAATTTCTTTTTGATTTCTTGTGTATTGATTTCAACATAAAGCTATAGTATGGACTTGTTAAATTACAGATGCGTTCCAAATGTCAAACGCTCCCGTAATAAGCTGGTGGAGAAAGTCACTTACGATAAACTTACAATAAATTATTACAGGCAACTTGTTTTGCCACCTTGTCCTCTTCCATGTCAGTAGCACTCAATTACCGTTTTCACTATAAGGGAGTGAAGAATCTGGTGTGTGGCAGCGCACACACAAAAAGCCTTAATCAGACTTTAAAACATTTCCATGTATGGAAACCATACCTCTTAACTTTACTTTATGGTAGGCGCCACCCGCACCTATGGGCGTGGTGCCATTAGTGGCATCTCGTTCGGGAGCCGGTCATGCCCTTCCGGTCAGGGAAGAGGGAGGGGGCGCCACCGGAAACAAAAAAGGGTCATCTAGGCGCGTCATCAAGGTGCGCAGGCGACCCCTCCCCAAGAAGTGATACACTAGGTTGCTAGGTTTTACGTTTGAGGGGAGTTTCTTTATGGACCTGTGTATGCCAATGGGGTGTTCCATCGCGTGTGCTGTGTTTGAAACATTCAGCCGTTTTTTGGAATGGGTGGTACAAGATCTGTTGTCATCACGAGACGTGGTGCACTATTTAGATGACTTCCTATTTTTAGGCCCTCCTGGCTCGCCGGCTTGTGGGAAGGCCCTGCTGGGCTTCGAACTGTTAGCGGAAGCATTGGGGGTACCCCTGGCGGAAGAAAAAACTGAGGGTCCAGCGACTTGCATAACCTTCTTAGGCATTGAAATAGACACCATAGCAGGGGTATGCAGGCTCCCACAGGAGAAAGTAAGAACATTCGAAGCCTCCATAGACGAATGTTTACCTTGCACCAGTTGCAGGTCCTGGTGGGGCAATTGAATTTTGCACTCCGGGTGATACCCATGGGCAGGGCATTTTCAAGGAGCATTGCCAGGGCAATGTCCGGCTTACGGGCAAAACATCACCACACCAGGCTTTCTGCAGAGGTGAAAGACGACTTGGGTACATGGAAGGAGTTTTTGGTGGGGTTCAATGGCTCTGTGCTTTGGCAGCAACCAGCGCAATCGAACCAGGAGTTAGAGCTTTACACGGTTGAAGCGGGCAGCGTAGGGTTCGGTACGGTGCTAGGCTCAAGGTGGTGCATGAAGCACCGGCCGACGGAGTGGGTCAAGACGGGGTTGACCCGCAACGTAACATTCTTAGAGCTGTTTCCTATCATTGTAGCAATGCATAACTGGGGCACCTTCCTGGAAAATAAGTGCATCGTGTTCTGGTCTGACAGTATGTCCGCAGTGATAGCAGTGAATAATCAGAGGGCAAAATGCCCATGGGTACTTCGCTTACTTAAGGAACTTATTCGGGGATGCCTCAAACGCAATGTGTATTTTATCGCCAAACATGTGCCAGGGGTGGGCAACGCAGTAGCTGATACCCTGTCTCGTTCTAAGTTAACAGAATTCAGAGCTCGATGGCCGCAAGCGGACAACCAGATGGCGAACTTCCCGGAGGAACTATGGAAGCTTGGTGCCCCATTGCCCCCGATCTGATAGCGGCTTCCCTTGCTCCCAAGACCAAGAGTATGTATGAGAATGCATGGCGGTTATACTTGGTGGTCATGAATAGAGGAGGGAAGACAGTGAAATTTACACCACAGGGGGTGCGTTATTCATAGTCCAACAGAAAGAGAACGGGAAATCACTACCCCTTGTTAGGAGACAGCTGTCATCGATTGCCTTCTTTGACTGACTGACTGACTGACTGAAATATTTATAAAGCGCTCTTATGCCGAGGCGTCTTGGCGCTGAGGAAGTAGCCAACCGCCAGATTTAACAGGCCTAGGGCTTAGTGAAGAGCCATGTTTTGATCATCTTTCTAAAGAGATCCCTACTTGGCTGCAGTCTCATGTGAATTGGGAGGGAATTCCACAGCTTGGCAGCTTGGTAGGAGAACCCCCTACCGCCCCATCTGGCTCTGCTTATAGTAGAGAGTAGGACCAATCCGGTGTTTGCTGACCTGAGGCAGCGGGCCGGTAGATATCTTGGAAATAGAAGTTGGATAGCTGACGCCCCTCCTCCATAAAGGGCTTTATGGACTATACATAAAGCCTTGAAATCTATTCTTCTGCGAACTGGTAGCCAATGGAGGCTTTTTAGGCTTGCGGATGTTGGGTGATATTTAGGTAACTCTAACAATACTCGTGCAGCAGCATTTTGTAGAGACTGTAGTTTAGAGAGTTGTCTAACGCCAGCCCCAGATATAACGCATTACAATAATCTAATCTGGACAACACCAATGCACCAACTACCGTTTTTCTTAACGAAGGTGGAATGAATGGAAGAATCTTCCGTAATATTTTCAACGTGAAGAAGCATGCCGATGTCACTTGATTAATCTGGGAGGCAAGAGTTAGGTCCTTATCTACCAGGAACCCCAGATTTCTGGCCTTCAGAGCAGTAACAGGAAGAGTTCCTGCTTCAAGCGGCCACCAGAGTTCACTCCAGACAGAGGGTTTTTGCCCGAACTCTATGACCTCAGTTTTTTCTGTATTTAGCTTCAAAAAGTTTAGATTCATCCAGGTCATCAGAGCCCTTAGGCAGTTCCGGAACCTTTCCGCTGTTTGGTCCGGGTTTTGCGCAACTGACACCACTAATTGGGTGTCGTCCGCGTATGATACAAGAGAGAGACCATAGCTTTTTATAACTCTTGCCAGAGGGGCAACATATACATTGAACAGGGTGGGGGAAAGAGCAGAACCCTGGGGCACTCCACACGGAAGTGTAAACTTTCCCGACTGAAGTCCATCCCAGTGAATTGCCTGTTCCCGATTTGCCAGGTATGAAGCTAGAAGATCCAGTGCCTTCTCCCCAATACCAGCTTCTTTCAGCCTTTGTACCAACACCGTATGATTTACGGTATCGAACGCTGCAGTTAGATCGAGTAATATCAGGATGGCCCTGCCGCCTCCGTCCATCACCTTTCTGAT
This sequence comes from Calotriton arnoldi, assembly GCA_963921515.1. Lineage (NCBI taxonomy): Eukaryota > Metazoa > Chordata > Amphibia > Caudata > Salamandridae > Calotriton > Calotriton arnoldi. Next base: position 711,541 of record CAWUFW010004759.1, read on the forward strand.
CTCTTCTGTGGCCATGATCAAAGCTGTTTCTGTTGAATGCTGAGCTCTGAAACCATGTTGTGTGGGGTCTAGGACATTATTATTATCCAGATATTCCGTCAGTTCTCTGTTTAGTGCTTTCTCGAGTATCTTAGAAGGAAACGGGAGGCAAGAAATGGGTCTATAATTCTTGACCTCCAAAGGGTCAAGTGAAGTTTTTTTAGAATGGGTCTAATACAGACTTTTTTCCAACACATTGGGAAAACCCCTGAAGTTATAATTGTGTTCAGTAAAGGGGTCAGACAGCCACTGATCAGCTCTGGGGCTAAGTGTATAATAGAAGGGGGCAAGGGTCCAGAGGGGAGCCCGACTTAGTTTTCAACAATAGGCCTAATACTTGACTCTGTTCTAACAATTGGAACCGTATCAGACTAGCTCCAGGGGCTGTCTCCTCTGTTCCATCTAACCCGTTCCCCACGGGGATTGGTACTGAGTTTGTAAGTTCGCTATACACTGACTGTACTTTATGCTGAAAAACCAGCCATGTTATCCACTATTGCTTGATTTGGTGAAAACAGCGTATCCCGTGGGCATTTGGAAAGAATAGTGACAGTTTTGAACAATTCTTTGGAAGAGTTTGACGCCTCCTGAATTTTAGCCGTAAAATATTTTGATTTAGCTTGCTTTATAGAGGACTTGTATTCCTCTAATGCTGAGTTATAGTGCCTCCTATGTTCCGCACTATAATTTGATCTCCAAATTCGCTCCTGACGTCTGCATTTGATTTTCAGCTGTTTAAGCTCAATCGAGTACCAGGGCGAGGAGACTTGTCTAGTCCTTTGGTGCTTAGAACCTTCCGGTGCCAACTTATTTACTGCCTGAGTTAACCAGGTTTCATAATTGTTGGCTGCCACATCTGAGTCCAGAACATCTGGTAAATTCTTTGACAAGGCTGAAATCAAGTCATGTTCATGGATTGACTTCCAGGGGCGAGAACTCCCCTCGCGGAGCTGGTCCTGCGGCCATCGCTGGTAGCTACCATCCGGACATTAAAATGGACTGCGGAGTGGTCTGACCATGTTAATTGTTGAACTCTCGTCACTTCTGTGGAGGAATTATTTGTGAAAAGTCCATCTAGCGTATGGCCAGCTATGTGCGTAGGTTCTGATACTAGCTGGCTCAGGCCGTATCCGGCCATGTTGTCTATCAGGCTAGCTGTGTCGGTATCATTATTTGATTCCAAGTGGAAATTGAAATCTCCAAGGACTGTAAAAGAGGTGGTGTCCAAGCAAGATTCTAGGAAAGTCTGCAATGATCTAGTAAAAGCGGCTCTCGTTCCAGGGGGTCTATAAATAAGAGCGCCTGAGAAGAGCTCGCAGTTATTTCTTTTAATACTAAATGACATTGCCTCTGCTTCTAATGTAGGTTCATGCTTCGTTTTCACAGTAAAGTGAGACCGATAAATCAGCGCTAGACCTCCCCTTTAGCGCTCGACCCTATCAACATGGGCTACAAAATAGCCTGCAGGCACGGCAGCTCTCCAGTCAGGGTCGGAGAGATTGTTTGCCCAAGTTTCTGTAAGAAATAACAGATCTGGGTTTTCAACTTGGATCAGACATTCTAGCTCTATATTTATGTTTGATCATGGAGCGTGTGTTCAGTAAAATACAGCAGATGTTTCCAAGCTCATTTCGACCTGCTCCGTGAGAAGGTACATGTCGCTGAGGAACCCTGGTGTTTCGTATAACTGCATGATCAAGGTTGCTACCCTGTTTGGTAGTTGTCCCTTCGCTATTAGGGAGATTGGATTTAATTAAAAGACATCCGGGTGTTAAAGCGCATGTATTACATTGCGTCGGGCTGCTATTCAGTGCATCTAAAATTAGCATAGGTTGGGAGCACTCGTCAGGTCTTAGCGTGAGGAGTTCATTTCGGGTATAATTGAAACTTCTAACCTTAACAGGACTCCTGGCGCTGGGCGCATTCCGGGCGCTGACGGGCGCAGACAAGCTTGCCTTTGGCGCGCCGGCGGCGCGCCCGCTGCGCGCGCCCGCTGCGCGGTCGCAGCATCCGGTTTTTATAGGAAGTGGGGACGGAGATTTAGGCGTCTAGAACGCTGACCCCAAGCACCGCAGACAGCGTGAAGCAAACAGTATTTTTAAAAACACAGGTTTCCCTCTTAAAATCACAGTATTACAAGATTCTAAAAGCAGTACGAGTTCAAGTTAAAAATGATTAATAACATCCCCCAGCTCTAGGTCTGTGACTGGTTACGTGGCTATTACAAATGCGCGGTCGCAGCATCCGGTTTTTATAGGAAGTGGGGACGGAGATTTAGGCGTCTAGAACGCTGACCCCAAGCACCGCAGACAGCGTGATGCCAACAGTATTTTTAAAAACACAGGTTTCCCTCTTAAAATCACAGTATTACAAGATTCTAAAAGCAGTACGAGTTCAAGTTAAAAATGATTAATAACATCCCCCAGCTCTAGGTCTGTGACTGGTTACGTGGCTATTACAAATGCGCGGTCGCAGCATCCGGTTTTTATAGGAAGTGGGGACGGAGATTTAGGCGTATAGAACGCTGACCCCAAGCACCGCAGACAGCGTGATGCCAACAGTATTTTTAAAAACACAGGTTTCCCTCTTAAAATCACAGTATTACAAGATTCTAAAAGCAGTACGAGTTCAAGTTAAAATGATTAATAACATCCCCCAGCTCTAGGTCTGTGACTGGTTACGTGGCTATTACAAATGCGCGGTCGCAGCATCCGGTTTTTATAGGAAGTGGGGACGGAGATTTAGGCGTCTAGAACGCTGACCCCAAGCACCGCAGACAGCGTGATGCCAACAGTATTTTTAAAAACACAGGTTTCCCTCTTAAAATCACAGTATTACAAGATTCTAAAAGCAGTACGAGTTCAAGTTAAAAATGATTAATAACATCCCCCAGCTCTAGGTCTGTGACTGGTTACGTGGCTATTACAAATGCGCGGTCGCAGCATCCGGTTTTTATAGGAAGTGGGGACGGAGATTTAGGCGTCTAGAACGCTGACCCCAAGCACCGCAGACAGCGTGATGCCAACAGTATTTTTAAAAACACAGGTTTCCCTCTTAAAATCACAGTATTACAAGATTCTAAAAGCAGTACGAGTTCAAGTTAAAAATGATTAATAACATCCCCCAGCTCTAGGTCTGTGACTGGTTACGTGGCTATTACAAATGCGCGGTCGCAGCATCCGGTTTTTATAGGAAGTGGGGACGGAGATTTAGGCGTCTAGAACGCTGACCCCAAGCACCGCAGACAGCGTGATGCCAACAGTATTTTTAAAAACACAGGTTTCCCTCTTAAAATCACAGTATTACAAGATTCTAAAAGCAGTACGAGTTCAAGTTAAAAATGATTAATAACATCCCCCAGCTCTAGGTCTGTGACTGGTTACGTGGCTATTACAAATGCGCGGTCGCAGCATCCGGTTTTTATAGGAAGTGGGGACGGAGATTTAGGCGTCTAGAACGCTGACCCCAAGCACCGCAGACAGCGTGATGCCAACAGTATTTTTAAAAACACAGGTTTCCCTCTTAAAATCACAGTATTACAAGATTCTAAAAGCAGTACGAGTTCAAGTTAAAAATGATTAATAACATCCCCCAGCTCTAGGTCTGTGACTGGTTACGTGGCTATTACAAATGCGCGGTCGCAGCATCCGGTTTTTATAGGAAGTGGGGACGGAGATTTAGGCGTCTAGAACGCTGACCCCAAGCACCGCAGACAGCGTGATGCCAACAGTATTTTTAAAAACACAGGTTTCCTCTTAAAATCACAGTATTACAAGATTCTAAAAGCAGTACGAGTTCAAGTTAAAAATGATTAATAACATCCCCCAGCTCTAGGTCTGTGACTGGTTACGTGGCTATTACAAATGCGCGGTCGCAGCATCCGGTTTTATAGGAAGTGGGGACGGAGATTTAGGCGTCTAGAACGCTGACCCCAAGCACCGCAGACAGCGTGATGCCAACAGTATTTTTAAAAACACAGGTTTCCTCTTAAAATCACAGTATTACAAGATTCTAAAGCAGTACGAGTTCAAGTTAAAAATGATTAATAACATCCCCCAGCTCTAGGTCTGTGACTGGTTACGTGGCTATTACAAATGCGCGGTCGCAGCATCCGGTTTTTATAGGAAGTGGGGACGGAGATTTAGGCGTCTAGAACGCTGACCCCAAGCACCGCAGACAGCGTGATGCCAACAGTATTTTTAAAAACACAGGTTTCCCTCTTAAAATCACAGTATTACAAGATTCTAAAAGCAGTACGAGTTCAAGTTAAAAATGATTAATAACATCCCCCAGCTCTAGGTCTGTGACTGGTTACGTGGCTATTACAAATGCGCGGTCGCAGCATCCGGTTTTTATAGGAAGTGGGGACGGAGATTTAGGCGTCTAGAACGCTGACCCCAAGCACCGCAGACAGCGTGATGCCAACAGTATTTTTAAAAACACAGGTTTCCCTCTTAAAATCACAGTATTACAAGATTCTAAAAGCAGTACGAGTTCAAGTTAAAAATGATTAATAACATCCCCCCAGCTCTAGGTCTGTGACTGGTTACGTGGCTATTACAAATGCGCGGTCGCAGCATCCGGTTTTTATAGGAAGTGGGGACGGAGATTTAGGCGTCTAGAACGCTGACCCCAAGCACCGCAGACAGCGTGATGCCAACAGTATTTTTAAAAACACAGGTTTCCCTCTTAAAATCACAGTATTACAAGATTCTAAAAGCAGTACGAGTTCAAGTTAAAAATGATTAATAACATCCCCCCAGCTCTAGGTCTGTGACTGGTTACGTGGCTATTACAAATGCGCGGTCGCAGCATCCGGTTTTTATAGGAGGTGGGGACGGAGATTTAGGCGTCTAGAACGCTGACCCCAAGCACCGCAGACAGCGTGATGCCAACAGTATTTTTAAAAACACAGGTTTCCCTCTTAAAATCACAGTATTACAAGATTCTAAAAGCAGTATGAGTTCAAGTTAAAAATGATTAATAACATCCCCCCAGCTCTAGGTCTGTGACTGGTTACGTGGCTATTACAAATGCGCGGTCGCAGCATCCGGGTTTTATAGGAAGTGGGGACGGAGATTTAGGCGTCTAGAACGCTGACCCCAAGCACCGCAGACAGCGTGATGCCAACAGTATTTTTAAAAACACAGGTTTCCCTCTTAAAATCACAGTATTACAAGATTCTAAAAGCAGTACGAGTTCAAGTTAAAAATTATTAATAACATCCCCCCAGCTCTAGGTCTGTGACTGGTTACGTGGCTGGGTTGGAAGGGGTGGCAGATCCTACCAAGGATCCTAGGGCCCGACGGGCTTTGAAGGGCTGGGAACGCTTGGCCCCGGGGGTGAAAGACGGTAGGAGACCTATAGACGCCAGTAGGCTATCAAGTATTTTGGAGATATTACCTCAAGTCTGCATATCCCCTTATGAGACGCAGCTGCTGAGGTTAGCGTATTCCCTGGCATTCTTCGGGGCGTTCCGAATTTCTGAACTCATACCGGCCTCAAAGGCGGATAGAGAGGGAGGAATTAGCCTAGCAGATGCGATAATATCAGAAGACATGTTGCAAATTAGAGTGAGGAGGTCAAAGACAGACCCGTTAGGGAAAGGAGCATGGATGCAGCTAAGGGCAGTTCATGGGGCCGCTTACTGTCCCGTGACTTTGATGCAGACCTTCATTCAAATGCGTCCTTGGGGGGAGACGCTAGGCTGTTAATACATTCAGATGGAACTCCCCTGACAAGATTCCAGTTCACGCGCGTATGCAAGCGCTCCCTGACTTTGCTGGGGGAAGAGAAGGCCCATTTCACATCTCATTCGTTTTGCATTGGGGCAGCCACAACAGCAGCCTCTTTAGGACTCCCATCAAAAGAGTAGGCAGATGGAAGTCATCCTGTTTTGAGCGGTATGTGAGACCACAGTTAGCTTAGACAGCTTCTGGGTCACAGCAGCGCGAGGAGTCTCTTGCCTAATGAAGTTTTTTCTCTCTCTATTCTTTAAGTTCCATACAGTGGTCAAGAGGCAACGGACGCAGGTATGCTGGTGTGGCCATTCTTTTATATGTTATGTTATTAGTATTTCTAAAGCGCAAACTGCTACCCGAAGGTGTCCTGGCGCTGAAACCTGATGTCCTACAGAGGCCTAAACACAGGGATGGACAAAAGAGGAGATTAGACAGTATACGCAGAGCAGGGCAGTTTTTTGGCAATTCCAGGGTGGAGAGAACGCAGAGGGCAAGGGGAATCGATCACCACTGGATAGGGATTGGAGGGCAGAGGTTGAAGGATCTCACTTACCATTTACAGAGTGCATTGGACAAGGGTATGCCCATTCTGGACGTGCTGGTGATTCATTCAGGGGGCAATGACATGATCCCGGCGGGCCGGAGGGGGGTTAAGGAAGCACTCTTCTCTATGCTCTCATGGGTGAGGAGGGCCCTGCCGGACACAACTATATTCTGGTCGGAAGTGATTCCACGCCAGGTTTGGGCTAATAATGCTCCATCAATAGCGGTGAACAGGTCGGTGAGGAAATTAAATCAGGCAGTGGCAAAATTATTGGCGGGCTCACCCATACGTCCTATCAGGCATAACCTGATACAGGTCTCGAAGACAGAGTTGTACCTGGCGGATGGAGTTCATCTGTCCAACACAGGGCTGGAATTGTTCTTTCAGAACATCTTAGGGGCCATTGCATTAGAACTGGATGGTCAAGCGTTGGTTGGGGGAGGGCGAGAGCGAGAGCGCCAGTAAGCTCCTCGTCCTGTGGCGGGGTCCCGGGCAAGAGAAACGGCGGGGACCCCTTTTGGCAGGGACTGTCTGGCCCTGGAACAGGGCGGGCAGTCAATGGGGGCTCCGGGCTGCCGGGATAGGGGACTGACCTGCTGGTGGTCCTGGACTCTCCTGCCCTACCCGAGATACCGGCGCGTGTAGTAAGCAACTTTGGAGAGGGTATCTGGTGCGCAGGAACCCCCGTGGGGGGGCAAGGCGTTAAGCAGTGCCCTTGTGGTAGCGTCTATGGGATGGAGGACTGGTAGGTACCCCAGATGAGGGCAGTACAAATTGGTTGTGGCCTGCTGGCACAACACGCATCAAAATGTGTCTCTGGAGATCCTGAAATGTAAATACAATCTCAACCTGTGGCTGAAATGTATACTTCACAAGCTACTTCTTTTTCTAACAATGTGTGTTGGTTTTGGCTTTATCATAAAAAGTTTGGTCAAGTGTTGACAGTTAATCAACAACTAAAGATTGCGGTATCTGAAGGTGTAGTAAAGACTACGCAGTGAAGACCAACTATTTGCCTTATGTGTTTTGTGGGGCACAGGGAGAAGGGGTGAGGCTGTCAAAATCTGGATGTGGCGAATTGCACGTGGTATGCCCACTATGGTAGGTGCCACCCGCACCTAGGGGCGTGGTGCCATTAGTGGCATCTCGTTCGGGAGCCGGTCATGCCCTTCCGGTCTGGGAAGAGGGAGGGGGCGCCGCCGGAAACAAAAAAGGGTCATCTAGGCGCGTCATTTAAGGTGCGCAGGCGACCCCTCCCCAAGAAGTGATAAAAGCGGAGGACGAGAGGGGGAAGCCCTCTTTGTCCTCTCCAGGGGATGCCAGCACATTGGACCAGCAACGAGTTACCCACCCATCCCTGAGATTAGAGGTTGAGATGGCGGGGTCCCGGGCAAGAGAAATGGCAGGGACTCCTTTTTGGCAGGGACTGTCTGGCCCTGGAACAGGGCGGGCAGTCAATGGGGGCTCCGGGCTGGCGGGAGAGGGGACTGACCTGCTGGTGGTCCTGGACTCTCCTGCTCTGCCCGAGATGCCGGCGCGTGTAGTAAGCAACTTTGGAGAGGGTATCTGGTGCGCAGGAACCCCCATGGGGGGCAAGGCGTTAAGCAGTGCCCTTGTGGTAGCGTCTATGGGATGGAGGACTGGTAGTTACCCCAGATGAGCGCAGTACAAATTGGTTGTGGCCTGCTGGCACAACACGCATCAAAATGTGTCTCTGGAGATCCTGAAATGTAAATACAATCTCAACTTGTGGCTGAAATGTATACTTCACAAGCCTACTTCTTTTTCTAACAATGTGTGTTGGTTTTGATTTTATCATAAAAAGTCTGGTCAAGTGTTGACAGTTAATCAACAACTAAAGATTGCGGTATCTGAAGGTGTAATAAAGACTACGCAGTGAAGACCAACTATTTGCCTGATGTGTTTTGTGGGGCAAAGGGAGAAGGGGGTAAGGCTGTCAAAATCTGGATGGGGCGAATCGCACGTGGTATGCCCACTAATAAGGATATTAAAAATCACCTCGAAATTCCATGACCTTAGAAAGTCATTCAGCCTGCCACTTCCTACCTCTGCATGGCCATGGGACTCCTCTGAGACTTGGAACATTATTGTAATGTACACCAGGTAGTAGTTTAACCCTTGTGCAACACTGAATGTAATGTAAAAAATATATAAACTACTTTATTTTGTGACATCTTTCCGAGCTTTTGTTTAGAATCTGTAAATCAAAAGTGTGCTCCCCAATGATACATTTCCTACCGACACCCTCCCATTCTGCTTTAATTGCAGGGTGAAACGTCCTGTCAAAAATCAAAGGGGGTGCCATGCTGTGCACACCTTTACTTTTATCGAGGTGTGTAATTCTGCTACTGCACAAAACAACTTTGTTGATGCAGGGGAGCGATATGAAACAGAGACTGACTGTGCAGTAAATTATTACACCAGTGTTTCATGTAGTGGATATGGCCAGAGAGGGATGTGCAATAACCCTGGAGGCTTTATTGCTAGAGTCATTGTCAACGAGAAGAAATGTATCAAGTATGTCTGCTGTTGATAGAGGTGGCAGGCGATGTGGGTCATGGGGCTATGTTACTGTTCTGGTGGCTGCCATTTCATGGAATGCGAGGATGTGAGGTGGTAAAACCGATCACAAATTAAAACTACCGTACCGCCTACATTTAAAGGCGGCCTTTTCTCATGGCTACAAAGATATCAGCTTAATACAGTCATTTGTGTTTCAAACAATGATTTGCTTTACCCGAGACGAGGGTATTTGCGCCTTTCTCTAGTGGTGTATTTTCTATTTAAAACACCGACCATCATTACAGTTTCACAGAAAACGTTTCCCAGAGCCCCTCTACTCTGGCAAAGGAAAGCCACATCTTTATTAAACTGTGTTGTCTTCCGCTCCCTCGGCTGGTCCTGTCAAAGCCCAGCTTTACCATTATTCAGGAAATAGCTTCCTAGGCCTTCCCAACTGGGTCCAAGCTTATATTTAGAAATATATGTTGAGGCGTGCACCTCTGGAGACGCAGCGTGAATGACGTCATCGCTCTCCCCTGGCCGGAGTGTATAGAAATCGGAAGGCAACTGCTGCCTAAAAAAGTATATATCCTAAACCAGGGCTACGTGAATACAGGTAGTGGTTAGAAATCTTTCTTTGCAACGACTGGACTAAAAAGTTTGTTTTATACTTTAACTATTTTTATTTTGCAGAATAAGAAAACAGTGCGCAGACAGTAATATGTAATGAGGTCCAATTTCAAAATATCACTTCGGAAAACAAACACAGCAATAAAGGTACAGTAAAATCTCAATATCCCTTAGAGGAAGGAAAACGAAAAGAGAAGGGAGAGGGGGTGCGAGAAAGGAATCTCCCCCACCAACGTGTTAAACATATATGCATACATTCTTTTTGACCTGCAGGAACTCCTGTGCCGAATGCACCTGTGTGCTCTTGTGAAGCCGAATGCACCTGTGTGCTCTTGTAAGCCGAATGCACCTGTGTGTTCTTGTGAAGCCGAATGCACCTGTGTGCTCTTGTGAAGTCATGGACCCTTTCATCTTCAACAGGCTACCGATCGTACCATTACAAGGCGACAGGCTCATACGATTGATTTCTTTTACAAACTGCAGTTCCTGTCATGTGCTCTGAGACTTTCTTTTGAGACCCAGAAAAAAATTAATTTGATTGTCATGGAAAGTAAGTTCGCTTTACTTTCCTGCAGCACGGGTTAACATCGCTCTCTATTCACTAGCCCCTAGTTCCACAATGATGGGGTGAGCCCTCGATGACGTCCAGTTTGGACTCCTCATATTGGTCTGGTAGGTTTGTTGACACTGAGTTCAGCATCCCCTACCTCTGTAGTACCTCCGTTTTGATGAAGTTCTGCCATAGAGGCAGAGCTGCAACATCGTACCCTTCTTTCCGGGGTGGAAAGGCCAACACTCAGTGGCGTAGTAAGAGTGGGAAAGGGGGGGGGGGGGAGTCCGCCCCGGGCGGCACGAGTTTTGGGGGGGCGGCTGAATCCCCCCTGCCCCCAGCTCTTACCTGCAGCTGTCCCGGGGTGGCAAACTCAGGAATCGCCAGCACCGGCGGCAAAGGGCCTAGCTACGCCACTGCCAACAGTCGTATCTTGTTAGCTCCCTTCCTGTTCTCAAAGCACGCCAGCCACCTCTAAGTGTCATGACCTCTACAACATTGTCTATAATTGTGACATTCCACTGTGCCTTTTACTAACACATGTGCCCCAAAGATTCCACTGCCCATAGTCTCTTTTCCAGGGTGCAAAATCTTGTTTCAGTCTGTTAACATTTGCGGCCAAGCCATTAGTACAGCAGGTGCAGTGGCGCCAGGGACCCACTGAACCCTGATTTGTAATGTATTTTATAATTCAAGCAGTAGTCAGTAGGGCAATTCCCTTCCTTGCACTAGAGGCCATGACACACTGGATTACACTACTGAGGCAAAGACCTCAAACAGGCCACATGTTCACAAATCTCTTGACGATATTAGTTTGGATGCAGTTAAGCTTCTGAAAGTATCCATAATGAGAGCCTCACCATGGATCAAGTGGGCAGGCCCAGGATCAGATTGGTTATCCTGTCTTCAGGGTCACCTTTGCAATTAAGGGCAAATTGCATCACTACATCAATTTTTGATGCCAGTATGCATTTTGTGCTAAATAAAAGCACAAAATACAAATGCCACAAACAACAGCCACTAGAGTTCTGGTTGTTTGCTTTGTTTCCATGCTATAAATTTGCCATGATAGGCAGTGTCATTACTTGACTAGCGTAATGGCAACATTTTGGGAACTTTTTTGAATTATGCCAGCGTAATCTAAATTTCGCCCAGGCCTAGTTTTCAGTAACCTTTTAAAAGATTTCAATTTTGGTGAGTCTACATCCAACTCTTTATGATACGCCACACTCCTTTGTTCAGTGTGGTGAGGGGCGGCTCCTGTGCCTGAGCATCAGGGCTTGGTCCTCCCAATTTTAGGAGGCAGAGGGATAGCAATCGCTAGTAGCAATTACCTTTCACATGCCTAACAATACATTGTGTGCGTCAGTGCCTGGTTGCTTTTCACTCTTGCTCACTCAAGAGTCAGGCAGCCAGGCACCTTCCACAGGCACACGCTGTGCCAGCTAATGTCTCTTTTTAAATGGGATTTTATCTAGCAGGCTAGGAAGGGCTAGCCAAATGCATACTGTAAACAAATACACTGCACACACTTCTGGTAGAAGCATGAACACTGTATCTGTTCACAGCTTTCCTCAGTGTAGTGCCTCCATTTGTGTCACCAACCTGCGGAGTGGCATCCGGTAACCCCGTGCTGCCTGCCATTGCCTGGGTAAGTGAGCCTCATGCCTAGGAAAAGGAATCCTTTTCCCAAAGCGCACATCCTGAGCTCACTTATTTCAAGCTGCTTTCACATGTGCTTATGAAATCATGCATTTATCCATCCATTCTCTCTCCCCTTCCATCCTCTCTCTCTTTTCCTTCTCTGATCTCTCACTCCTTCTCCATCCCTCTTAACATCTATTCAATTCTTTCTCTCTCTCTGTCTCTCGAAGTCCTGGGTGCCTGCTGCAATTATTTGCGGGGGACTGGTGAAAGTGACAGAGGCACCAGAAGCAGCGCTAGGCTTTCAAAACCGGCCTCCAATGGCACCATGGTGGAATAAAAGGCCAGTCTGGCCCATATTCTCTGCTGCTAGTCTCTTTTCCAAGGTGCAAAATATTGTTTCAGTTTGGTAATCCATGAGGCCAGGTCCTCAAAGCGGACCTCCATTTTCACTAATCTTGAGTCAATAGTCATTATATAGGCTTATCAGGGTCGGTATTGAAATGGTTCACTTCCTTTCTCCAAAACAGATCCCAAAGATTCAAGATGAATCAATCTCTTTCTCAGCCCATATAGTAACTATGGGGGTTCCACAGGGGTCCGCCCTATCACCCATACTCTTCAATTTACTCTTGGAACCATTAGCATATGCCTTGAACTCCGCAAACATTCTTTTTCATATGTATGCGGATGACACTCAACTTTATCTGAAAATCACCTCCCCGGAAGACCTCATCTCACTCAACTCCATCCTGATGAACACTCAAAACTGGCTCACTGACAACTACCTCATGCTCAACACATCCAAAACTGAATTCCTTCTCATCGCTCCCCCTAATCACATTCTCAAGATTGACCTTTGGATGAAACACCTCACAGCCTTCAACTGCTCCCCCCACATTATTGAATCACCTAAATCCCCCAGAATCACACTAGACATGCACCTGAATATGAAGAACCATATCAGCAATGCAACCAAGGGAGCTAAACATCAGTTGAGTACACTAAGGAATCTCAAACCATTCCTTCCACAGAAAGACTTCAAATTGGTGGTACAAGCTCTAGTTTTGCCAAGACTAGACTACAGTAGTTCCACGCTCTGTGGCCTCCCTAAACAGAGCCTTGCCCCACTAAGGGCTTCCATTAATGCTGCATCCAGATTGATTACTGGGACAAAAAGAAAAGATCACATATCCCCAGCCCTAAAATCCCTAAACTGGTTACCATCATACGAGGCAAGAATACAGTTAGAAATTGCCTGCATGATGCACAAAGCCCTTCATTTCAAGACCCCCATCTATCTGGCTCAAAAACTAGAATTATCAGGGGGCTGCAGAGCATCACGAAGTGCAAGTACAATGCTCCTGAAACCACAGATTTTCCACAAAAAGAGATCGAGTAACAGAGGGGCCGAATCCGATTCGGGCCGGAAAAAATATTGACCGACTCGGTACGGGATAATAGTCCGACCGACACGAACCGGCGTTGCCCAACCTGGGAAGTACGATGAAATGCATGGGAATCACGACCGACTCGCACGGAACTCAAGGCGAACGACCGACCCGGCCAGAAACAAGCTATCCAGCCGGGAAACCACGCGAATCGAACCGACCGACACGCATCAGGAAATAATCCGAACGAAACGTACCCGCGAACTCCGACCTGCGCAGTACAATGCAATGGGTGCAAAAGCAGACCGATTCGTACGGAGCCCAAGCCGTACGACCGACACGCATACCAAACCCATCCGAACAAACACAATACTCCGCGACCGACGCGTACGCCGCATATGAAACTGAGCTGAAACACAGCGGGAACAACTCGGAGAGGCGCGCACGAGACAACTGCAACGTCCTACTCGGTCAGAAGAACGACTCCTACATGCACAATAATCACAAATGAAAAATACAAAAAAAAGGGCCAAACAAGCAATGACAAAGCCAATAAATACAGGGGGAAAAAAATGGAACAAGGACACACCCCCAACTCCACCTACATAAAGCCCACAAATCCCTACCATGATCCTTTGCAAATCCCACTGACCTGCCAGCACAGAACACCATCACACAGCAAACACAGACACACACACAGCTCATCCAACACAAAAGCCACACACCATTAGCACCTCAACAAATAGCACCCTCACACACACACACAGCAAAACCTACACATACACATCCTCACTTGCACACACACACATCAATCACCACCACCACCACCCATCACCATGCCCCTAAAGAAGAATCCAAAGTTCCTAGATAGTGAATTGGAAGTCATGGTAGACGAGATCCTGAGGGTAGAGCCACAGTTGTTTGGCACATTGGTCCAACAGACCCCCATGTCGCAGAAAACCAAGATGTGGGCGAGGATCGTCGACAGGGTGAACGCACAATCACCATGTTTGCGCACAAAGGAAGACATCCAGAACAGGTGGTATGATGTGCGCAGGAGGGTCAGAGACCTACTCAAGAAGGATTACCTCCTGAGCCAGCACACCGGCAGTGGCCCTCCTGCAAAACCAGTATATCTCAGGCCCTGGGAGGAGAAGGTGCGGGCCATCCTACCACCAGTGAGCGTATATGGACTAACAGACATCCCAGAGCCTGGTGAGTACACAACTAATATACACAATATTGTGTGCCAATACACACACATCACTCTCAAGGGGACAGTCAAACCATCCACCCCTAGCAAATCAACAGCAACCAAAAGATAATCATCCCAAGATGTGTATGTCAGTTAGATAAACACAATACATGCCATCTCATAGTGATATGTCACTGTGTCATGACATGTACAAACCTAACAACAAATAGAGCAAGGCAGTGGCACAAATATAACCAACAAACACTGCCTGATATTTTGCCACCACTAGAACACCACCTCACAGGGAAGCTCACTTAAAGGAAGGAATTCTGTGTATGCTGGTGAAGTTAGTGTAGCCAATAGCATGATGGGAGTTGGAGTCACAGATACTGCTCACCCTCACAATTGGCCCATCAAAACCACCCTGAACCATGCTCACATCACAGGGAGTGGATAAGGACTGACAAGATGGCTGACACTGGCTACTGCTGTGGGGAGCACAAGGCCCTGCTGGGAACTGTGCACCAACAAACAGCACAACACCACTGCCTGACATCCTGAAAGCCAACTTGCACTCTCTGCAATGCAAGCACGTTGCATGGTGGGATATCTGGCTTGCTGGGAAGGAGAACTCACAGCACTGACCATAGTTACAAGCAGCTCACCTCACACCCCCCCTCAACACAAACTCCACATAACCCACCTGGGAGAATGCAATGCCTCACATACCAAATGAAGATCCCACAAAGAACCACCACCCTGGGTAATGCTGTGTGAAGCACAGGGACACACCTGGGACTTGTAGCCAAACAAACTCAAGGACAACACTGTCAGCCTTCCTGTCAGCACAGGCACACTACCCCACAGGGAAGCAGAGTCCAAAGGAAGGAAGTACGGGCATGCTGGGAAGGGGGGTGTAGGCAATTGCATGATGGGAGTTGGAGTCACAGATACTGCTCACCCTCACAATTGGCCCATCAACACCACCCTGAACCATGCTCACATCACAGGGAGTGGATAAGGACTGACAAGATGGCTGACACTGGCTATTGCTGTGGGGAGCACATGGCCCTGCTGGGAACTGTGCACCAACAAACAGCACAACACCACTGCCTGACATCCTGAAAGCCAACTTGCACTCCCTGCAATGCAAGCACGTTGCATGGTGGGATATCTGGCTGGGTGGGAAGGAGGACTCACAGCACTGACCATAGTTACAAGCAGCTCACCTCACACCCCCTCAACACAAACTCCACATAACCCACCTGGGAGAATGCAATGCCTCACATACCAAATGAAGATCCCACAAAGAACCACCACCCTGGGTATTGCTGTGTGAAGCACAGGGACACACCTGGGACTTGTAGCCAAACAAACGCAAGGACAACACTGTCAGCCTTCCTGTCAGCACAGGCACACTACCCCACAGGGAAGCAGAGTCCAAAGGAAGGAAGTACGGGCATGCTGGGAAGGGGGTGTAGGCAATAGCATGATGGGAGTTGGAGTCACAGATACTGCTCACCCTCACAATTGGCCCATCAACACCACCCTGAACCATGCTCACATCACAGGGAGTGGATAAGGACTGACAAGATGGCTGATACTGGCTACTGCTGTGGGGAGCACAAGGCCCTGCTGGGAACTGTGCACCAACAAACAGCACAACACCACTGAATGACATCCTGAGAGTCAACCTGCACCCACTGCAAGGGTGGCATGCTTCATGGTGGGATAACTGGGCCAGGTGGAGAAGGATGGCCGGATGTCCACCAAATACAACCAATGCTGCCCATGCACACACCTCAACATTCATATTGAAATGCCCCAGGTATGCATGACAATGTGCTACACCAATATCAACCTCTTACTGTGACAACTTAGGACAATGCAATGTACATGCCCGCATCCAGAGGTACAGTCACAACTGTCAGGTGTGTGAACCATTGATGTCTGTAGAAACATCACATACAATGTGTGTCTCTTCAAAATACAGGTGACGATGATGGGGACACAGCAGCAGGCGAGGAGGAGTCCCTGTCCCAGGCTCCGGGGGACACAGAGCTCACTGGTGTGGAACAGCCTCTGCCCTCCTCGGATGGCGAAGACCTACCTGGCACCTCCGGTGTGAGTCATCATGCAGCACCAGCTGGACCAACATCTGCACCCCCTGCACCCACCCCTCCAACAACTGCCAACATACAGACCACCCCGCCGACACGGACAGACCAAGGACCACCGCTGACAACAGCACAGGGCCCCAGGCCCACCGTGGAGCAATGGATGACAACACCACTAACAACCCCCAAGTGGGCCTTGGGTTACCTGTGCGTGCCACCGCAGGTCCTGCACGTGTCGCCAGGGGTGGTGGGAGGGGTGGTAGACATAGGTCGCTGCTGGCAGAGGGGTCTGGACTGCATGATGACCCACAACTGGCACGCATCGCTGATGCGTACCAGGATAGCACCGGAGAGGTCAGACAGGTAGTGGGGATCCTCAAGGACATACAACAGCAGCAGGCTTCCCATCATGCCCGCTTGGACTCCCACATGGCCTGTGTGGAGACACACATGGCCCGTGTGGAGACACACATGTCGGGCATGGAGTCCAAGTGGGACACATTGCAAGAACTCACAGCGGTGCATAGGGACATATTGACATGCCTCCGCCAGATTAGCACCAACATGGCCACACCTCCCTGTGTGCCCACAACATCTGGTGCTGCAACAACTGACACCGCCACATGGAGGGAGGAGGACTCTGGCGGAGAGTCCCCTGCACGGCCGCAGCCTGCACGTGAGGGTCCCCCCCAAAGAAGAGGGGTCGTCCGAGGAAGGAAAACTGAGAGGTTGATGGCCACGTACATCCCCCAGGAAGCCAACACCTGTTCCGGAAATTCTCCTTTGTGTGCAAACGTTTCACCCTGTCGAATGCAACACTACTTTCCCACATGACATGGGGAGTTCAAGTTGGACTAATGTATCATATGACTGTGGACTTCACTCAGGACATTTCTGCTACCAAGACTTCCAACTCATCTGGGAACTTTGGATCACAATCCCAATGTACAGCACCCACCATCCTGTGCACTATACACACACACATTTCTGTAAATAAAATCACTAGTACACCATACTTGCCACTGTTGTTATTCAAATGTGGATACTGTTATGGTGATGATGTTCTGCTAAATTACACTGTGTATGCTAACTGCTACAGCAAGTACAACACCGTCGTGTGAGTCATGGTGACGTGACACATATGAGGGAGACACACCACTAGGGCTACACAACACAGACACCAGGGCCATCGGACTCATCGCCCACAGTGATGTTGCCAGGAAATACAGTGGAATGCACAGACACCACACCAATTCAGAGTCTGTGTCAACTAGCCCACAGGTGCAGTAAGCAAATGTCAGTCAGATGTGTGACCACAGACAACGCACATCCCAAAGTGAAGCACAGGTTTATTACACATTTGCAACATGTTGTTTCCACTACAAATGCAAGGTTTACCCACATGGCAGTGGCCACACAGTCAACAAGTGCAGAAGATATGAAGTCCAGGGGTGTGTGGCACATCACTTGTAGGCCAACTACTGCTGCCACCCTGAAAGCTGAATCATGGTGTCGGGGGATCCAAGTTGACCAAAGTACTCAGTAAGCACCCTGTGAAGGACAGACATGACACACAGTTAAAATCACTGTAGAACAGGACAGTACTGCAATACTCATGCCCAATACATGTCATAAGACAACTACACAAAACCAAGTTAGCATATCAAAACTGTTGGGGAGTTCAGACTACCTGGAAGGACACATTGCTGCACGCATCCAGTCAAGTAGCACATGGCCACACTCAAACAGCACCAGAGCACCACCCACACATATCATGCAAACTCACGTCATTCACATTACATCTCCCTGGATACTCACATTCAGCTGAAGAAGTTGGTGATGAGCTGTGTGCGGACATCACCATCATCATCATCATCATCACTGGCATCGTGGTCCAGGCCAGGATCCTCCACAGGTGGCGGACGTTGGTCATCGTCATCCAGGATGAGAGGCAACTCCTTCCGCACTGCCAGGTTGTGTAGCATGCAGCAGACGATGACAATCTTGCACACCTTTGCTGGGGCATATGGGAGGGCCCCTCCTGTCTTGTCCAGGCAGCGGAAGCGGCTCTTCAGGAGACCAAAGGTCCGCTCTATCACTCTCCTGGTCCGAACATGTGCCTCATTGTTGCGCATCTGGGCTGGTGTCACAGGGTTCCTGAGGGGTGTCAGCAACCACGGCATGTTGGGGTATCCAGAGTCACCTACGGACAGACAAGTGCACATTAGCTGATTTGGAAAAGTGGGTGGAATACTACAGATCAGAACACACACAATGGTACAAATTCAGTACACACCGACAAGCCAGGCATGCTGGTTCTGCATCTGTGCCATCATCCTCGGGATGCGACTACTCCTCATCACGTAGGCATCGTGTGCTGAACCAGGGAAACGGGCGCACACATGTGTGATGCTCATATCTGCTAAACATACCACCAGAGCATTGATCGAATGGTAATGTTTACGGTTCCGGTATTCCTGCTCATGTGCCTGTGGTGGTATCAAAGCCACATGTGTCCCATCAATGGAGCCAATGACATGTGGCATCCTCCCCAGGGCACAGAAGTCACTCTTGACGTCAGTGAGTTGTTGACGTGTTGGGAAATAGATGTACTGGTTCAGGCATCTCTACATTGCCTCCAAAACATCACGTAGCACACGGCTGAACATAGTCTGTGACATCCCACCGGCAGTCGCAACAGTGTGTTGAAAGGTACCGGTGGCAAAGAAGTGTAGAGCTGCCATTACCTTCACCTTGGGGGTCAGCGCCGTAGGGTACGTCCGGCCAGGTTGCAAATGTGGTGCCAAGCGCACTGCCAAATCCTCAATCAGCTGCTGGTGAAGCGGTACCGTCGGATGCTGTCACGTTCCACCATCGTTGCCAGGTCAGGAAATGGTCTATGGACAGCTGGAGCCCTGCAGTGCATAGGTTGAAGGAAGAAAGATTGTCAGTCACCCCACATATGTGCCATTCACCATACTCAATTTCACATGATACATCATTACGTGACACAAGTACTTGATGTGTGTGCCGTTCTGTCGGACATGACTCGCACCTACATGGCCATCATCTAACTTCTCAGTACAACATGTGTGCACAACAGGTACCAGGTTGTGCTATGGGAAACCATTAGGCTGTGTCACAGTACCCATTTACTGCTGTCACGTTCCACACACAGATGCGCCACAGGCATCACAGATCATTGACAGGTTGATTCCCAGTGACCCTCTCTTGCCACATGGCCACTGGAATGACATGGCGTATCATGTACACGTCAGATAAACAAACATGACTCCCACAGGTAGTGGCCCCTGTTGCATCCGCAGGACAGACATGGACGCCAGTGACGCACAACATCAAAGTCCATGCACAAACAACGTTGATGTGGAGACTGTCTCCCATCGTGCACATGGAATCAGTGACTTCGGAAACACAACATGCACACAGACTGTTGACGGACATCACTATTGTGGCAATGGGTCATCCTGTGACGTACATGCCTTCCCACATGGGACTCTGGGGGTATGTGACATGTCATACACATACACAACCTGGAAATGTGACCATGCCACATGCTCCAAAATGAACTGTTGCACATCACAGTGGTCATGGGCACAACACACCAAGGACCCTGTCCCTATGAACACATGCACAGCCTGGGTGTGGCTGCCCACAAGTGCCACCACAAAAACCACATGTTAACCCCCATACACAGAGAAGGAAATGCAGCCTTACATGCCTCAGGAAACAGTGTGGACTGGGTGTGGTGTTGTAGGTGTGCCCCTGGGTCTCTGGCAGGTATATGTGGCTGGCATACGTTCACCAGTGACAAGCATGGTGACATATGCGACTGACCTGTACAGGTACACGTTGCACAGCAATGGACCGATCGGTGTGCCCGGCCGGCCCATTGCATATGATGTGTGCGGGTACGCGTTGTATCCCGAAATACGCGTTGTACAGCAATGGACCGATCGGTGTGCCCGGCCGGCCCATTGCATTTGTTGGGAGCGGGTACGCGTTGTACAGCAATGGACCGATCGGTGTGCCCGGCCGGCCCATTGCATCTGTTGTGAGCGGGTACGCGTTGAACAGCAATGGACCGATCGGTGTGCCCGGCCGGCCCATTGCATATGATGTGTGCGGGTACGCGTTGTATCCCGAAATACGCGTTGTACAGCAATGGACCGATTGGTGTGCCCGGCCGGCCCATTGCATCTGTTGTGAGCGGGTACGCGTTGAACAGCAATGGACCGATCGGTGTGCCCGGCCGGCCCATTGCATATGATGTGTGCGGGTACGCGTTGTATCCCGAAATACGCGTTGTACAGCAATGGACCGAACGGTGCGCACACATTGGCTGGGGCCTGGCATGGCAACGGACGCGTTTTCGAAGCTCCAACGAGTCTGATGCAGTGAATTCAGTTGGCCAGCCACAACAATGTTGCAAAATCATGGGTGTCATGAAGTTGAAGTTTTGAAGGATGCTGTGGGCGTGTATTAGTGCTGCTATTCCATGGATTGGTCAGATTCAGAAGATGCAAACGACTTGGACCTATCACTTTGGACACATGGGACAGTATCTGCCTCTGCAGCACACATATAATGCTGGCTGTTCCCCTGAGAGCTCACTTACCTGCACTACATGCTCCAGGACGACATCTGCCACCAACACTGCTGCTGTTTATGCATCCTCTGGCTCCTACAATGGCACGTACTGTGGAGAGAGCCCCAGCCTTCAGCCTTGAGGAGAACCAGGCCCTGCTGGACAGCCTCCTTCCACAGTACAGCAAGCTGTATGGGAAACCAGGGGAGCAGGTGAGTGTGCTGTCCACTGCCTCACTAATTGTGCATGTTGTCTGACTAGCAGGACTTTCAGTGTGCACACCACTGGCTAGCATGCCCACTGAGTAGTTGTCACACCCCAAAGTGTGTAGTTACATGCACTGAACTGGTACAGTGCAGTAACAGTGCATTCCAACTAGGTTTACTTCCCATGCAATGATACCCTGTAGTGACTGCTGGCAAACTGTTCATAGCCATTGTTGCACTGCCTGTGTACATCATATGCCCCTGTGATTGAGACATGTATATCCAACTGTGTGATGCACGTATATGTTGCATGTGTAGTAATGGCCTTTTCACTTTGTCATCCTCACAGGTTGATGCCCACCAGAAGCAGGAAATCTGGCTGACCATCGCCCGGAAAGTAAGATCCGTGGGGGTCTACAGGCGCAGGATCCGCAACTGCCAGAAGAGGTGGCAGGACCTTCGTGGCTGGACCCGGAGGATCGCAAGGGTCCAGCTGAAGCTGTCGCCTCCTCGCAGGAGGGGCGGACACCGGACGCTGACCCCCACATGCTCCGGATCCTGGCGGTGGTTTTCCCTGACCTGGATGGGCAGCTGAAGGACAGACAGCAGCAAGGAGGGGGTGAGTCCATGACTGCACTGTGCACTTTGTCTGACATGCTATGTGCCCTCCTCTGGCCTGGTTAAACTTCCACAGTACATCAGTCATGTGGTCCAGGACCCATGTCCCTCATTTGTGACATGCCCACTTCTCCTCTGATATGCATATGTGTGGCCCTTATAGTCAGGAAATTGTGTCATTTGGGGACTGTGTCATTGCATTTTGCTTTGCTCAAGGTGGGGGACAGCATTTGTTCCCGTGACTATGTTGTGTGATTCATGGGTGGGTCAATTGCTTACACAATGCCTAAGTTCTGACATGTAATCTGGGTGTAACTTTGATATGTGGTCCGCTTGCTGCTCTGACTCACCACATGTCCCTGGGGAATTTGGCACACACCCATGCTGCTGGTGGGAACAATGTTTGGACCTCAGGAGTATGTGTATCCAGTGTGTCACACATGCTTAGCCACCTGCCTACTGTCCAGGACTCATCCCTCTTACAGGTGGAGCTGGACAGTCATGCCTACTCCAGGGCATACAATACACTCTGTACTCCCACTCCCGTGTATCATCTGGCATGTTGTGATCAGTGAAATGTACCCTCAGGTGTCTGCCTCTGTCTCATTGTGCTGTGTCTTCGTTGTCAGGACTACTGGTATGTTTATCGGTTAGGGCTCAGCATGCCATCTGAGATGTGACCATGATAGATGATACTTTTGTGACTTATAGGTGTCTGATCACTTGACTGTGCACACAGGTGTTTGCGACTGTGACTTTCAGACAGCTGTATTTTCATTCACAGCACACTGTGAGGTGCTCATGTTCAGAGAGTTGTGTTTCATGTCCCCCATATGTCCAGTTGGTATGACGTGGACAAATAGTAGTACAGATGATGTGGTATTTGGGGGATGGACATGTGAACTTGTCAGTCACATAACTTGCATTCCCCATGCCCTCGGATTGTGACACAGTGCAGACTGTTGTTGGCTGGCTGCCATGGCCATGTGACTTGAGACAGTAATGTATGACTTTGCATGCATTCCTGTGTCATGGCATTAAACTTCCTGAGACTGATCCTGCAGGGGAGTGACATGTGCAACATGCACCCCATTGTGGCATTGACTATCCGGACATGGGTGCATCATGGTGTCTGGTGCTGGTATGCATCACATGCATTTCTATTTAGACTCTGGCCATCCCTTTATCCGGACACCTGCACTGACTCAGTGGCAAGAGATGTGATGTGTGCATGTTCACATACTTCACTGTGTTCCCTGCAATGTCCAACAACTGTGTAGGTGGTGCATGTGTCCACACTGGGGTCTTACCATCAGACAGGCACCAGACAGATGGGTGCAAGGGCAGGAGGGGTGTGAGTCCCATAGTTGACCATCAGACTGACAATTGGCTTCCCCGAATCTGTGTGAGGACTTTAGGCAATGTTCAACTAAGGATGCCAGGGCTTGCTCTGTAATGTGCTGTACTTACTGTGGTGTGTGCGGTCAGTGCAGGTGACTGATGTTTGTCTGTTTCCCTAATTGTTTGCAGATACATCCACGGCCACAGGAGGGGACAGCTCCACGAACCAGGAGGAGCAGCGGAGCCAGACTGGGTCAGCATCGGACGAGTGGTCAGAGGGACCCAGTGGCACGGAGGGTGAGGGGAGCCACACCGAGGAGTCCTCAGTACCATCCACCTCAGCTGAGGACCACAGCAGCTCGGAGGATGACTCCCTTGTGGAGGCGGGTCTCAGCAGCCACCAAAGGCCAGCTAGTCTGTCTGGCCCCGCCACCACCACTGCCCTCCCATTGGCTCCCATTCCTGAGGTCCGTGGAGGCTCCCGTACTCGGGAGCATGTCTCCTTCATGCCAGGCACCGCACCCCTTGCCCCTGTGTCCCCTGCTGCCCTGAGTGAGGAGTCTGTGTATCTCCTTCGGCAGCTCCATGTAGGGCAGACAGCAATGCTGAGTGTCCTCCATGCACACACCACTCTGTTGACACAGCTGGTGTCGTTCATGGAGGGCATCTCGACGGGTATGTCTGCCCTACAGAGGAGCAATAAGTCCATGGACTACTCCCTGACGGCAGCAGTGGCCCTCCTCCAACAGTCCCTCACCCCTCCCACCTCTGCCCCATCCACACTTCCTGCCCCCCTACCTGTCCAAAGCACATGCACACCTGCACAGTCACCCAAACACACAGACACGAGCAGCACAGACACACCCAAGAGAAAGGCAAGACGTGCACACAAGCATCCTCAGGGGACTGATACCACAGACACAGGGGATGGGGAACACACACACACAGGCATCCACATTCACTCCGCAGTCCTCCAAATCCTCTCCCTCCAAGACCCCTTCCCTTGCCTCGCCTGCTACCCCAGCTACACAGCAGATCTTCCTGTGTGACCTTGGCCTCTTCCCCTCAGATCCTGCTGATCCAGCATACCGGGGGAAGAGGAAGTCCACCCACACAGTGGGGAGTGCTCCTCGCCCCCTGACACCCTCCCCCAGGCGCAGGCAGACACAGGACCCCATTAGGAAGTCCCCCCGGACCAGGAAGAGCAAGTCCCCACCACCACCACCACGCAGCTCCACCGCCCAGTCTCTCTCCTCCATCCCCCAGGCCACCACTGCACAGGTTCCCCCGCCACACCCTGCCCCAGGTTCCCCCACACACCAATACCGCATCCCCAGACTGCTTAGGCCCTCCCCCCCTGCCACTTGCTCTTCCACCCCCAACCCAGATGCTCTGCCTGTTAGTGGCACTGTTGTGGAGACCGGGTCCCCCCTCTGTCCTGCCCACCTCATCTGCCCACCCTTCCACTCCCTTGGAGTCATGCACTGCAGTGGAGTCCACAACCACCACGTCTGACTCGGGCACTGCAGTGGGTACCCAGTCCACTACATCAGTCCAGCCCACTGCAGTGGTTGCAGCACCCACACCAACTGACTTGTGTACCACAGTGGTGCCGGCCCCCCCTGAGTCAGACACCTCCACTGCAGTTGCCGGTGACACTCCTGCACCCACCACCCCTTCACTGGCTCACTCTGCCATCCCCTGATCCTGTCCCTGCGGTGCCTAGCCTGCCCCTTGTATGCCCCTCCAAGGGGGATGTCCCCTAACCGTACCAGTGCAGGCAAGCAATGTGTGACCAGTTGTCACTTCTCACCCCGTTGGGACTGTGATTTTGGACTGGCCATTGGCCTTAGTTTCTTTTGGACTTCCGTGTTTACCCTGACATTTGCTGAATAAAGCCTCTTTTTGTTTACTTGTGGGTTGTCTTTTGATGTACATGATGTGGATGAGTAGCGTCCTGCATTTGCAGTTGTAATAGTGTTCACATCAGGAAAATGAAGTGTTGCAGTGATGGACTCCATGTGGTCCATGGGATATGTGTCCTGTTGTAGTCTGGATCTATGGCATCCTTTGCTACAGTCTGAGGGTGTAATGTTCTGCATTTGACACAGGAATGTCCATTTTGCATTTGTAAATGAACATCTTTGTCTTACACTGATGCACATCTGGTGGGCTTACCACTGTTCAATGTTCCGATTTCCCTGACTGTGTGCCCAGCTCCACTGGACATGCAGTTTTGCACATCAATGTCGAAGGACTCATCTGTGTATACAGTGCAACTTGCTTGACACGTGTTTTGTGTGTGTGCAGATGACTGACGTGACACTCCCGTAACCAGGCTGATGTGAGCAGAGCCTTCTGTGTGTTGTGGTTGTTGACTCACTGACGGAGTGTTCTGCTGACATGTTTGGGTCGTGCACAGACAAGGTTTGGCACAGCGGACCTTCCACAGGAGTGGAGTGCCCTCATGGCAGTGTGTAATCTGGTGACATTGCGTGGGCCTGTGTTGTGTGTTGTGTAAGCATGTCTGTGCGTGTTCCCTTCCCTTTTCCTACACAGGCTGTGTCCCTAGGGATGTTCCTGTTTGTGATGCTTGCTGAGTTGTTCTGTGTTCATCCAGCATCTTGGACCTGGTTTCTCTGTGATGTGGGTGCATGGCAAACTAATGTTCATGAGGTTGTCATACCAGGTTGTCTTTGTTGTCAGGGCTGGAGATGTGGGCAAACGCAGATGGGACACATTCAGGATTCCCCTTGGCACTTGTTGTTTACACGAGTCATGTGATTTACAGTTTGTGTTAGCTTTCAGTGATTGTGACACGTTGTGTGTGTGACTGCTGCCACTCCTCAGGGTCAGAGCTGCAATGTTGGAAGTTGTGTACGTGTGTTCTTCGTGTGTCACCTTGGCTTCTTCGTTGGTGTGTGACTATGGCCAGGATCCCATTGATTGTGGTGGATTTCACATCATGCCTATGTACGGCATACTGTGCTGTGTGTCAGACATTGACGAGTCTTGTTGACTGGCCATGTGTGATGAGTTTCTGCACCTTAGTTCCCACCACCACCCCTGGTATTGTCATAGGTGCATGTCCAATGTCACCAGTCCATGTGAGCTTCACTGCTGCACATTGGTGGAGATCAGGGTGTGTGGTGTTGAGTGTGTGCAAAAGTGAGTTGTTGCACGGCTGGACCCCTACCTCCATATTGGCCTTGGCTGGCAGGCCGTGCTGATTGATTGGAGCTTGTGTAGGTGTGATGGTAGTTAGTTGCTCAGGACACATGGCTGTGGTTCACAGTGTGAACGACATCTAACTTTGTCATCACAGTGGGATTATCATGCAGGCTAGTGTCAGCACATTGTGGGGTCCCTGGGGGTACTGCTGTGGTGGGTCTGTCTCTTGCTGTCCCTACAAGCTTGTGTGACATGTGTAATTTGTGCTCCCTCTCATCTTACAATGCCTGATTGCCCACATAGGGGTATCCGATCCATGAGTAACTTTTGTATGGCACTGTATACACATCTGTGTGGTTGGAATTCAGGCCTCCTCATGTGTTGTGTGGTTGCCTGGGGACACTGGCACACCCCCCCCATCACCTGTTGTGTTTGATATGCAGTGTTAGTCTGCCTGTTTGTGTTTGTGCCTTTGCACCACTGCATTGGCATATCTTGAGTGTGCCATTGGCTGTATGTTGTTTGGTGGCTTTCCCCTGCTGTCCCTGGGACTCCTAGGTCATCAGTCAGCACAATAATCATGGTTTATATGTCCCATTGCTGCCATGGTATGGTATGTGTTCACCTGACATCTACAGTCTCCACAGGATATCTCCATTTGTGTGTCCATTGGTGCAGATATGTGGGTCAGCATTATGATGGTCACTTCTGTCATTGTGTTATTTGTGAATGTTGACAATGTGGGCCCCCATGGGTGATGTTTGTATGCACATGGCCAAAACGATTTTTCAGTGACACTGCACTGTTTCCCTCGACCAATCTATGTTGCTATGGGACACAAGCACTACTATGCCACTGATGTGTTTGTTGTTGTGTGACCAGGATCCATCCATGCAGTTTGGCTTTGGCAGCTTTTACCATGACTACACTTCCCTTTTGGTCACTGTGGTGATGGGGCTTTAGGCCCCATTGCCACACTGTTCAAAATGCGCATCAGCTATGGACACCACACTTCCCTTTTGGTCACTGTGGTGATGGGGCTTTAGGCCACATTGCCACACTATACAAAATGCGCATCAGCTATGGACACCACACTTCCCTTTTGGTCACTGTGGTGATGGGGCTTTAGGCCACATTGCCACACTGTTCAAAATGTGCATCAGCTATGGATAGCACACTTCCCTTTTGGTCACTGTGGTGATGGGGTGTTCGAGCCCATTGCCACAGTGGCCATGGTCGGCTTGCATTGTGGAGGCCACACACATTTCTGTGTGACACATGTGGTAGGGGGTCACATTGTATGTTCAATGTCATGTTCAGTGTTGTAGGCATTTGACACAGACTACACACACTTGTCATGGTGTTGGGGGGGATGTAATCTTCTGTCATTCCTTATGTGGGAGTATGCTAGTTGTGTCATGCATTACCCGTCCTATGAGTAGGAGTGGTGTTAGTGGTAGGCATCCAGGCCCCCATGAGTGGGGATGGTAGAAGTGGTAGGCATCCATCCCCTATAAGTGGGGATGGTAGTAGTGACAGGCATCCAGACCCCCCTGAGTAGTGATGGTGGTAGTGGTAGGCATCCATACCCCTAAGGGTGGGGATGGTAGTAGTGGCAGGCATCCAGGCCCCCCTGAGTAGGGGTGGTGGTAGTGGTAGGCATCCAGGCCCCCATGAGTGGGGATGGTAGTAGTGGTAGGCATCCATCCCCCTATGAGTGGGGATGGTAGTAGTGACAGGCATCCAGGCCCCCTGAGTAGGGGTGGTGGTAGTGGTAGGCATCCATCCCCCATGAGTGGGGATGGTAGTAGTGGTAGGCATCCTGCCCCCTATGAGTGGGGATGGTAGTAGTGACAGGCATCCAGGCCCCCCTGAGTAGGGGGGGTGGTAGTGGTAGGCATCCAGGCCCCGAGGAGTGGGGATGGTAGTAGTGGTGGGCATCCATCCCCTATGAGTGGGGATGGTAGTAGTGACAGGCATCCAGGCCCCCCTGAGTACGGGTGGTGGTAGTGGTAGGCATCCATCCCCCATGAGTGGGGATGGTAGTAGTGGTAGGCATCCATCCCCCTATGAGTGGGGATGGTAGTAGTGACAGGCATCCAGGCCCCCTGAGTAGGGGTGGTGGTAGTGGTAGGCATCCATCCCCCATGAGTGGGGATGGTAGTAGTGGTAGGCATCCAGCCCCCTATGAGTGGGGATGGTAGTAGTGACAGGCATCCAGGCCCCCTGAGTAGGGGTGGTGGTAGTGGTAGGCATCCATCCCCCCATGAGTGGGGATGGTAGTAGTGGTAGGCATCCATCCCCCTATGAGTGGGGATGGTAGTAGTGACAGGCATCCAGGCCCCCCTGAGTAGGGGTGGTGGTAGTGGTAGGCATCCATCCCCCCATGAGTGGGGAAGGTAGTAGTGGTAGGCATCCAGCCCCCCCTGTGTAGTGATGGTGGTAGTGGTAGGCATCCATACCCCTAAGGGTGGGGATGGTAGTAGTGGCAGGCATCCAGGCCCCCCTGAGTAGGGGTGGTGGTAGTGGTAGGCATCCAGGCCCCCATGAGTGGGGATGATAGTAGTGGTAGGCATCCATCCCCCTATGAGTGGGGATGATAGTAGTGACAGGCATCCAGACCCCCCTGAGTAGTGATGGTGGTAGTGGTAGGCATCCATCCCCCTATGGGTGTGTATGGCATTGGTGTTGGCCATCCCACCCCTATGGTTCTGCTGTTGCTAGTGTACTTTATTTGTGCATCCCTATGTGTGTGTGACATATTTCGGGTACGTGTAGTTTGTTTGTATTGTTGGTGTTTGACTTACCGTCTGCGCCGTACGCGTCCGTGCCGGTCCCGGTAATAGATGTAGAGTATAGGTAGGACCTGCGCAATGGGATTCATGCTTGGATCGTCTCGTTCGGGTTTCCCGTGTCTTCGAGTCGTACTCGTAGCAGGCTTGTTCGTCTCGTAGCTGTGGATCATCTTGTGGCGCGAAACGGAGCTTATGTACGGCTCGCCCGGATGCTCAAACGTGCCGGACGTAGCGAAGGGTTCGGTGCGTACGGATTGCGCATCGTACTAGTCCGGCCGGAAGGTGCTGTGTATTTGCTTCCATGCGGCTCGATTCGGCGTTCACGGATCCGGCTCGGGCGGGGAACAGGAGCTGGATTGGGTGAGTACGGCTCGCTCGGAAAATGAGTTGTTATACGCATCGTACTTGTTCGTCCGGACAAGTGTACGAATCGGTCGGGAAACACGCATTCGGGTGGTATTTTTTCCGGACGAATACTGTTAGGTGCCCTAACGGCCGAGATCGGAATCGACCCCAGAGTCTTCTCAGGCATTGCCCCAAAGATTTGGAATTGTCTTCCTCGGAAGTACGTACAATCTCCTCCACCGCTTCCTTCAAAAAGGAAGTGAAAAAAATCCTAATGCTCAAGTTCCTGCCCTAATAGGCCTCGGCTCCTAGACATCATTACTGCCCTCTATTCGGTTGTCTTGATTGACTTTTTACATGGTTATATACCTGGGAATAACATTGTTAGCATGCGTTGTACATACATGTGTTCGAATGTTCCTCACCCATTACTGTATCCGCCCTACCCTTATGTGAAGCGTTCTGATACCTACAGGAGTTTTGCACGCGCTTTGCATAATTATGTAACAAATGTTTTGCTTCCCAATACTGTATCCCTCTTACCCGAAATTGTGAAGCGCTCTGATACCCGTAAGGGTCACGTTTGCGCTATACAAAACTTTATAAATAAAAATAAATACAAATAAAATAAATAGTGGTTACAGACACACTTAAGCTTTTCAATGTGTCAATAATGAGAGCTTCACGATGAATCAAGTAGGCAGTCCTGGGATCAGCCTAGTCATCCCTTTTGTCTAGGGTTGTCCTTAAAAAGGAGAATCTCTAGTAAAATTAAAAGTGTTGCATGCCTTCATGACCTATACATTTATGTTTCGTAGGCAGTATGCTGTGCTTCAGGTGAGTACTTTGGAAGGTACAAGAACCTCAGAATTGAGTGTCTTTAAGGCCTGGCTGTACAGGAATTTGAACTCACTGCTGGAGCATGGGCTTTCACTATCACTTGCTCATCAATCATGAACCCAGTGTACAGGTCGATGGATCTTTGATGTTGAAAGAGATGTAAGCAGCTGAAGTCAATATAAAGCACTATCTATTATCATGTCTTTTAGTTCAGTCAATAAAGAGCGTTAGTGTGAGTTAAAAGGTTTTATTTTCAAATCTTTTAGTTATTCATTCTTTATTAAGGTATTATTTTCCAAATCTCATTATTAAAAGTTACTATAACCAATCAATCAATGAATCAATATTTGGTAATAAAGTAAATCAATATGGCTGTTAGACCTGGCATCTTTTGGCGTGTTTCCCCTATCTTTTTGCTTTCTGATCTCCTGATTTTTACTCTGTTTTTGCTGGTTAAGGGGCCGATTCCGATTCGGGCCGGAAATCTCTCCGACCGAGTCGGACCCGGAGAGATTTCCGACCGAATCGGACTCTGGCAGTCCGACCGAATGAGTACGATGCGCACGCATGCCATCGGACTCGAGTCGGTCGGACTCCCATTGAAGTCAATGGGAGCCTGTCGTACAACGCGTACACGGGCTCCCATTGACTCAATGGGTGCGATGCGGACAAGGGCGCACCCTACAGCAGGTACGCGTCGATGCGCATCGCGGCGTACATGCACAGGTAGGGGGGACCCATGGGTCCCCCCTGTGTGCGACTCGCGCGCCTATGCGTACAGGGGGGTCCGACGCGGACCCCCAAAGTCCGGCTCCGACAGCTTTTTCGAGCCAGACGGCGCGAGTCGGTCGGACTGCTCGCGGCGCGCATCGTACTCACCCGGCCGGGATACGTCTCCATAGCGCGGTGCGAGTCGTGTCCATGCGAGTCGGTCGGAGCGTGTTGAAGCCGCGTTCGAGTCGGTCGGAGATTTCGCGGGTGCCTGCATCGTACTCGCTCGGCCGGACCCGCGTACGATTCGGTCGGGAAACAGGGCTCCGAATCGGATCCGGTAAATCCGAATCCGATTCGGAGCACTACCGGCCGAGATCGGAATCGGCCCCTTAGTGTCTCTGCGCACTTTCTCACTGCTGTTCAGTGTTAAAGTGCAAGTACTCATTATGTAAATTATATTATGGATTGGTGTTTCCATGATTGGCACATTTGATTTACTGGTAAGTTCCTAGGAAAGTGCACTGAGAGTGCCAGGGCGTGTAAATCAAGTGCTGCTAGTGGGCTTGCAGCACTGATTGTGCCACCCACACGAGCAGCCTTCCAAAGGGTTCTCAGACCTGCCACTGCAGTGTTTGCGTGCAGTTTTTACTGCCATGTCGACTTGGCAAGTGCACCCACTTACCAAGCCCTAACCTTGCCTTTTATTACATGTGAGTCACCCCTAAGGCAGGCCCTAAGTACCCCTATGGGCAGGGTGCAGTGTATGTGAAAGGTAGGACATGTCCCGGTGTATGTCACATGTCCTGATGGTGAACTACAGTGTAATTAGTTTTTCACTGTTGAAAGGCTATCTGACCCGGTGGGCAGTCAAAATATTGAATTTTAAATATCGACCTACACTAATATCGAGTTTTTAATATCGTAGGGACCGAATATCGAAGTCAAGAATATCGTTGACCAGAATATCGACTTTAAGGTAAGTAATATCGATTTTTTAATATCGAAGTAAGTAATATCGAAGTCATTAATATCGTTAGCAAAAATATAGTTGTAAATAATATCGATTTTTTTTTAGTGTTATGTATTTTATATGTATGTTTAACATTTTATTTAAAGTTTTTCATTATTTTTAAATATATGTATTAAATGTTTAGAAAATAGTAATTTTTTTAAAGGAAATGTTGCGTTTTAGTATCAGAGCGGGTTGTGGGTTTATAGGGGAATAGGGTGGGAAGTAATTTAATTATAATTATTTAATTAATATGTTTTTATTTATTGTTATTCATTGTTAATTAATTATTATTTGGTAATTCATTTTTATTAATTGGTTAATTAAAAATTATATTAATGCTAATTAATTTATTATTATGTTGTATTTATTGTTATTGTTAATTAATTTATTGTTAATTAATTATTAATTGTAATTATTTTTATTAATTGATTAATTGATAATTAAATTAATTGTGTTATTTTTTTATGTGTAGCGCGTTGTGTGTTTATAGGGGAATAGGGTGGGAAGTAATTTAATGTTATTTAAGTAAATATTTAATAGGTATTTATTAATAATTATTTTGTTAAGTAATTATTATGTTATTTATTTTAAAAATAATAATTGATAAGTATGTTAATTTAATCCCTACGCGATCCTACATTTTCCCTACTGTTGCACTCACTGGAGTGAGAATAGTAATTTTTACCCCTAAGCTATCCAACACTTTTCCTACTGTTGCACTCACTGGAGTGGGAATAGTAATTTTTACCCCCCCGCTATCCAACACTTTCCCTACTGTTGCACTCATTGGAGTGGGAATAGTAATTTATACCCCTACGCTATCCAACACTTTCCCTACTGTTGCACTCACTGGAGTGGGAATAGTAATTTATACCCCTACGCTATCCAACACTTTCCCTACTGTTGCACTCACTGGAGTAGGAATAGTAATTTTTACCCCTACGCTATCCAACACTTTCCCTACTGTTGTACTCACTGGAGTGGGAATAGTAATTTTTACCCCTCCGCTATCCAACACTTTCCCTACTGTTGCACTCACTGGAGTGGGAATAGTAATTTTTACCCCTACGCTATCCAACACTTTCCCTACTGTTGCATTCACTGGAGTGGGAATAGTAATTTTAACCCCTACGCTATCCAACACTTTCCCTACTGTTGCTCTCACTGCAGTGGGAATAGTAATTTTACCCCTACGCTATCCAACACTTTCCCTACTGTTGCACTCACTGGAGTGGGAATAGTAATTTGATTTCCTCCGCTATCTAATATTTTGTATTTTTCTAGCTAATGTACTGTATAATTATTTTAAAAAAGATTTTAAAAAAAATAAAAAATTAATTTGTTACATATATTTATTTAATTTTTATTTATATTATTGTTTTATGTGTATAGATGTATTTATAATTTATAAAAAATAAATTAAACAATTTATGTTATTAAAATAAATATTAAAATATATTAATAAGTAAGTATATATATATTATATATTATATGTATATGTTTAATGTATTTTCAAATTGTATATATTACTTATAATTTTTAAGCATTTTAAAATATTTTTAACTATGTTTCTTTTAATTATATGTATTATTTACTTTATTTTACAATATTTTTTTAACTTAAATTAAATTAAAAACGATATTTTTAACAACGATATTTTTGACATCGATATTTTTTCCCGATATTTTTGTACTTACCTTAATGTAGATAGGATGTCGATATTCTTGTCTTCGATATTTTTGCTGCGATATTTTTGTAGGTCGATATTGTGACCTTCGATATTTAGTCAGTGATTCATCTGACCCATAGGATAGAATGGGGTTTACTTGGTAAAATTTTAAAAGTATATCTTCCCATTGGGACAAGATAGAGAAATGGAGTTTAGTATGCCTGCACTCAGAATGTAGAAATGCATCTTTTAGTAAAGATGATTTTTATATTCTGTGTTTGAAAATACCACTTTTAGAAAGTAGGTATTTTCCGGCTTAGCCATCCTGTGTGCCTCTGCTGGGTTGTGGATTGACTGTCTGGCTTTGGAGTGACAGGAGCTGGGGATGTGCATTCTCTTCAGACAGCCACTGGGGGGGGGGTCGAGGTGTGTCCTGCCTTTCCTGGATGAGTCAGGGCAGGGCTGAATAGAACTGGGCTGCATTTAGAGTAGTGGGGGGAGATTTCTTTGCACCTGAATGGGCCTGATCTGCTGTGGACAATGCTGTCTCCACCTCCGGTGGGGAAGCTGGGCCAGAGAGGACCAAACTGGTTTGGACTGAGCACAGACACTCTCTACCCAAGAGAACAAATAAACCGAAATGCAGTGTAAATATTGGGGCTCAGAACTGTAGAACTTGCGTGGATGAAGGAACCTGCCAAAAAGAAGATCTGGAAGAACTGCCAGGAGGAGTGCTGCCCCTTTACTGTGTTGTTGCTTTGCTGGGTTGGCCTGCAGTTGCTGCTTTTGCATTGGGCAGTGAAAGGACTGGACTGAACTTTCTTTACTTGTTGCTGAGTATCTCCAAGAGGTTGAAATAGAGCTTGCCTCCTGTTCACGAAGTCTCAGGGACAGCAAAGACTTCACCTACCTCTGGGGACCGCCTCTGGAACCGCGGTTTCAGTTGCCACAGAGGGGTTAAGCAGCCAACACTGACACCGCTGCAGGCTCCGTGTCTTGAAGACACCGTCGAGGGCACTGCAGCACTTCGCATCGCAACCTTGGTCTCACCGACGACTGCCGCCGCCACCGAGCCGCTGCTTGCACCGCGACCTGTAGGCACTGCACTCTGCACCGCCTCGCTTCACTCTGCCACCCTGGTCTCACCGCCGACGTCGCTGCCCTCTGACCGCGACACCCATGACTGCACCGTGGTTTGGGGGCACCGCTCGTAAGTTACACGATGCACCGCCCCGTCCCACACCGCAGTCTGGGCCGACCAACGCCAGCTCCCATCAACTGGCACTGTCGCTTGCACTGTGATCTGTCAGCACCACCATGAGCACTGCCTCACTCCGCACCGCAGCCCTGGCCTCACTAACGCTGCTGGACGATCATCACCGAGCCGCTGCCTGCACCGCGACTTGAGGGCACCGCACGCCGCACCGCTATGCCTCACATCGCAACTGCGACAGTTGCCATGACCAGTCCGCACCAATGCGGTCGGCCGGAACTGTTGGATTCTGTTGTCTTCAGCACCGCGGTAGCACCGGACGGAGCTACTGACTTCAAGGAACTGCATTTTTAAGTCATACTTGCAAAGTGCCTATTTTTGATTACTGTATGTTGGTCTTTTATCGTTTTGGTCTCGTTTGCACAGATAAATATTGGTTATTTTTCTAAAACTGGTGTGGTGTCCGTTTGTAGTGTTTTCACTGTATTACTGTATGCTATGTGCAAATGCTTTACACACTCAATCAATCAATCAATCAGGGGTTTGTTAAAGCGCGACTACTCACCCGTAAGGGTCTCAAGGCGCTAAGGGTAGGGGGGGTGCAGGTACCATTCCATCAAGGAGGGGGTCAGTCGAAGAGCCAGGTTTTGAGGTTTCTTGCGAAGATGGGGAGCGATGTTGTCTGTCTGAGGTGGAGCGGAAGGACGTTCCATGCTTTGGCCGCGAGGAAGGAGAAGGAGCGGCCTCCCGATCTGGTCTTTCTGGTGCGGGGGACCACGGCGTAGGAGAGCTGGGCTGATTGTAGGGTCCTTTGGGGTGCGTGGAATTTGAGTCGGCTGTTCAGGTATGCTGGTCCGGTGCCTTGGAGAGCCTTGTGTGGTGGGTGAGCATCTTGAAGGTGATTCTCGCCTCAACGGGGAGCCAGTGGAGTGTGCGCAGGTGCAGGGAGATGTGGCAGTGTTGTGGCTGGTTGAGGACCAGTCTTATGGCGGCGTTCTGGATGTTCTGTAGCTTGCGGGTGAGGTTTTTGTTTATTCCGGCGTAGAGTGCGTTGCCGTAGTCGAGTCTGCTGGTGACCAGGGCGTGAGTGACGGTCTTTCGGTGTTCGAGGGGGGTCCATTTGAAGGTCTTACGAAGGAGGCGGAGGGTGTGGAAGCAGGAAGATGAGACAGAGTTGATCTGGCGGTCCATTTTGAGCTCGGAGTCCAGGATGATTCCCAGGTTGCGTGTGTGGTCCGTGGGGGATGGCGGGTTTCAGAGGGCGGGGGGCCACCAGGTGTCGCTCCAGGCATCTGGGTTTTGGCCCATGATGAGTACTTCTGTTTTGTTGGTGTTTAGTTGTAGGCAGCTGTTTTTCATCCATTTGGCGACGGCTTCCGTGCCTTCTCGAAAGTTGCGTCTGGCGGTGTTGGGCTCGTTGGATAGGGAGAGGATGAGTTGGGTGTCGTCTGCGTATGACACGATGTTGAGTCCGTAGGTTCTGACGATGGGGGCGAGTGGAGCCATGTAGTCGTTGAAGAGCGTCGGGATGAGGGAGGAGCCCTGGGGGACTCCGCAGGTGGTAGGTGTGGGGTCCGAGAGGAAAGGGGGGAGTCTGACCCTCTGCGTCCTGCCGGAGAGGAAGGAGTGGATCCAGTCGAGGGCCTTGTCCTGGATTCCTGCGTCGTAGAGTCTGCGTATTAGGGTGCGGTGGGAGACTGTGTCGAACGCCACTGATAGGTCGAGGAGGATGAGGGCTACTGTTTCTCCTTTGTCCAGTAGGGTGCGGATGTCGTCTGTTGCGGCGAGGAGGGCGGTTTCCGTACTGTGGTTTTTTCTGAAGCCGGATTGGGAGGAGTCCAGGATGTTGTGTTCTTCAATGAATGTGGCGAGTTGGCTGTTGATGGCTTTCTCGATGACTTTCACTGGGAACGGGAGCAGGGAGATGGGTCTGTAGTTTTTGAGGTCGGTGGGGTCCGCTGAGGGTTTCTTTAGGAGGGGGTTGACCTCAGCGTGTTTCCAGTCGTCGGGGAACGAGGCGGTCGCCAGGGAGCGGTTGATGGTGAGGCGGAGCATGGGTGCGATGGTGTCGGCGGCTCTGTTGAAGATGTGGTGGGGGCAGGGGTCCGTGGGGGCCCCTGAGTGGATTGACTTCATTGTCTTCAGTGTGTCTTCAGTGGTGAGGGCTGTCCAGTCGTCAATCGCTGGTTTCCGGGTGTCGGGGGTGGTTGGTGAGGGTTCAGTGTGTTAGTTGTCTTCGTCGAAGTTGTCGTAGATGCTCTTGATTTTGTGGTGGAAAAAGGTGCTGAGTTTGTCGCAGAGGTCTTGTGAGGGAGGGATGTCGGTAGACTCGCTGGTGGGTTGGGCGAACTCCTTGATGATGCTGAAGAGTTCCTTGCTGTTGTGCGCGTGGGTGGAAATTCTGTCTTCAATCGCTTTTTCCTCGTTTCTCTGATGAGTTGATGGTGGGCGTTGGTGGCGGCTCTGAAGTTGTTGTGGGCTTCTGTGGATTTGGTGTTCCTCCAGGCCTTTTCGAGGCGGCGGCATGTGCGTCTGGACTCTCGAAGTTCGGTGGTAAACCATCTGGCTTTCTTGGCGCGGGTATTGTTGTTTTTCTTGAGGGGGCTATGGTGTTGGTGCTGTCTGAGATCCATCTATGCAGGGTTTGGGCTGCGGTGTTGGGGTCGTCGTTTTCCACAATGGTTGGGGTGGTGTTGTTGAGTGAGGAGGTGAGCTGGTCGTCGGTGATTTTGGTCCAGTTTCTTCGTGGGAGCAGGTGCTGGTGTCTGTGGATGGTGGGTGTTCTGAAGGTGAAGTGGACGCAACGATGGTCGGTCCATGGGAGTTCGGTGGTGTGGCTGAAGGTGATGGAGTTTCCTGTAGTGAAGAGGGGGTCGAGGGTGTGTCCTGCTGAGTGCGTGGGCTCGGTCACGATCTGGCGGAGTCCAATGTTGTGGAGGTTGTCCAGGAGGGATGTGGTGTTGGGGTCCAGTTGGTTGTCGAGGTGGAAGTTGAGGTCTCCCAGCAGGGTGTAGTTGGTGGATGCGATGGCCTGCAGGGAGATAATGTCCGTGATGGAGTTGGCGAAGGGTCCGCGGGGTCGAGGGGGTCGGTAGATGAGGGTTCCTCAGAGGGTGGCGGTGGGGCTGGCCAGTATCTTGAAGGGAAGGTGTTCCATCAGTTCTGTGGGCTCGTCGGGGAGTGTGCTCAGGCGGAGGCTGGATTTGTGGACGATGGCGATTCCTCCTCCTGGGCGGGTGCGGCGGTCCTTCCTGGAGATCTTGTATCCTTGGGGGATGGCGATGTCCGGTCCCGAGGAGGTGTTGGTCCAGGTTTCGGTGAAGAACGCTACGTCCGGGGTGGTGCTGTCGAGGAGGTCCCAGATTTCGGTGGCGTGTTTGTGGAGGGATCGGACATTGAGGAGGATGCATTGCAGGGTCCTCGGTTCAGTTGTGTTCTTGTGGGCGGGTTGTGCTGGATCCGTGTTCTTGGCGGTGCTGCAGGTGTGCCGGCAGCGGTGACAGCTGAAGGGTCCGTGGGTGTCGGCTGGTGATGCTAGCTTGCAGTTGTTGTTGCGGCCTGGGTTGAGTGCGTGGAGTGCTGCTGGGTCGTAGCGTTGGCGGGGTGGAGGTCCAGGGTTCCTGGCGCTGGTCACGGTCAGGTCGCGGACGGGCGCAGACGGGCTTGCCTTTGACGCGCCCGCGCAGGGGCCGCCATTAAGTAGGGGTTGGGGAGCGCTGGACAGGTGGGAGGCGGGAGTGGAGAGGGGAGCTGGATTGGGCCGGTCGCGCTGGGGGGGAGGGGCCGCAGGGGCAGCAGCGGCGGGGAAAGGTAAAGGGAGGAAATACACTGCCTCTGAGATAAGCCTGACTACTCATGCCAAGCCACCAAGGGGGTATTCAGGGGTTATTTCAGTAGTGTATCCTGACTAGAAGAAAGGGTCCCTATTTGGACAAAGGTGCAAACCATTGCCAACTAAAGATCCCCATTTCTAACAATGGCAAATCAATAAGGCATCGATACAATAAAAATACAAGCAGATTCCATAAAGAAACTTCAATATTCTGAACAAATCAGCATTAAATGTGAGTAGAATTAAAGGTGTCAGTTCAGATACCCTTGAAGGGTCCAGAAGAGAGAGTCAAGCATAAGCATGAAGCTTTAGCATATTAAGCTGGAAAGTTTTATCAGCGCAAATAACAGCAGATCAAGAAATAAGCTAAGACTTCTCATAAAGAGATGTCTAAGAAAACTCAGTAAAGAGTCTCCTCTCAGAGAGTCTGGGAATAAGGGTAAGTGCAGAATCTCAATCAACCTGCTCATCCTAGTCTAAGAACACACGCTAATATAAACACATGTTTTCTATGTTGCACCATTAATATTCTTTCTTCTTATTGTTGACCAATAAGATTTCAGCTGGCTCCTGGGAATAGGTTTACTCCCCATCTTCTTACCAGAGTACAATTGTCTTTTAACCATGGGTCCTTGATAGTTGCAGCACCTCCTTTCTTGTTTTCCAAATAGTTCTTCCCATGAATCATCTTCCCTGTCGTCTGCATATTTTGTGGTGAGAACCTCACTATCAGTCGTCTAATACAAGCGTCTATTGACTAGCTAATAAACAGTTTCTTCTGAAATTGCAATGTGTGCAGCAAGGAGAAGAAAAACATCTTGCATAGCAGTCGTTTAATTTAAAAACAAGCCTTTCAGTAGTATTATGTCGTCCTATTTCATTCATGGCATACTCCGTTAGGTCAAGTTAAGAAACCATGCTTCATTTCTATGTTACAGGCCTATATTTTTTAAGTATGGTTGCCTACTACAAATTTTCCATTCAACATACTTCATTTTTAAACATAAGCTCTGCACATTATATTTTAGTAACGCCTTTTGTAAATAACTAAAATAGTGGCAGCATCACCAACACTCTCAGAGAAAACAGCGGTCAAAATACAGGGACAGCTTCCCCTTTACTGTTTCCCAGGCAGTGTTTTTGAGTTCTCACTCTGAGTGTTTCAACCAGACACTCTCAATTGATACACTGATCAGTTGAGGACAAGAACCTCATTAATGACGGTTCACAGAGGGAACTCAGAATTTATGGGGTCAAAACCCACAGCCACGCACTGATCAGCTACAGCGTCTGTGATTTTCCTGCTACTACTTTGGATGCAAGACCTGGCTTGGTCGCTGCCAGCATCAATGAACAGGTCTGAGAAGTCAGCTTCTTGATCCTTGCCTGGGCAGGAAGAGATCAGGCCAATCAATTGTCCCCAGTTGTAGCTCTTCTGGTTCCTGAACAAGGCTTCGCCTTCCTCCTTTCCTCCACCGGAAAGGGATCATTGCCAGAGCCTTGGCAGATACAGTCATTCATCCACACAGCTAGATGGGGCTGGTTCTTAGGATTCTCATGCCTATGTGGCAACCAATAGGATTGTTACATTGTTCTTACAAGCAAATATTGTAGCCACATTATTAGGCAACACGGGGAGAGGGTAAAAAGTTACTTCAGCAAGATCAGCAAAAATTACCTGTCTCGATCCTGTTTGTGATTTCTAAAGCTTTTTAAAAATTTTTTAAAGGTTATTCTTTTTTTTGCTATGCATTTAAGATATTAAATTGTTTTCATTTCTTAAACTAAAGTGAGGAGGCCATGAAAGTAGACATTGTTAAATTGCATAATGAAGCCTAGCAAGGAATAAAATCTTACTTCTCTGAGTAGCAAAATTGTAAGAATGCTATAATTTTGAATCCATCTTGGATCTAACCCCACAAGTAAGGAGGTAACTGAAATGAAATAATATCAGTTACGGTTTCACATCCTTTTTCACATTCTTTGGTAGAAAATCTTGGCAAATTTTGTCATTTCCATTTACCCGCTTCCTGCTGATAAGTGTACATTTTCAGCAAGCTTAAAGGAATTTGTGAGGCATTCTAGGGGTAAAAGTTTCATGTTTTCCTAAATAAAACAGAAACCAGTAGGTGCCAAGAAAATCCATTGATATTTATATGCAGCTAGTCCATGGCTAAGAGAATATCGCGGGGCAAACCTTTGTAAGATTTTCCAACTTGTTCGGGCAATCTGTAGCCTGGAGCAAAAAGTATTTAGGATCATGGGGGATACACTGCAGTTAGAAGAAGAAAAATGTGAACATCATGTTTTTTGACAATTTCAAAGGTGTTATTTAATGTGAATATGTCCTCACATTTCATCTCTGATAATTCATATGTCTAACCCTTACAGTCTACTTCTATATATTTTAGAGTGAATCCACAAAAATTGAGGATTTGCAACAGTGCATGATCTCTTATACAAACCTGTTAAGCAACATTAATATGTCTAGATGCAGTGGCACCTGTTGAGCAAAATCAGAATGGCTTACCCAAAGCCCTAGCATGTGGAACGATGGTGAGAGGAGACACTGGCTCAGGGCAGAATTAGCTGACTGCGATGGGATCAATTAACCATCTGCATGAAAGTACATAACTCCAACTAATGATCACACCTAACCTCCATTACTTAATGATGGTCTGGAATGGAGACCTAGTGATCACCAGGGGCTGAGATTAATTCAAGATTTCCTTCCATCACCTTGATTCTTTTGCAGTCAATGCCCTAAGTGTGACAGGTATGACCAGTCATGGGTTCCTTGCTCACTGTGTCATAGGACCCAAGCTATACATCACTGATAAGACCTAAGTAGGTAAAAACCGTCTGCAGTTGCTTGTGTCCCTATTTGGAGCTGACCTTGCCTGGCAGTTTGAGCTGGACGGTTCCTATTGGGGGAGGACCAAGACTGATTTGCATAAGCGGGTCTCTGTCTAGAATCGTACAGTGAGTGAAAAACAATGGTCTTGTGTGGAGTGGAATCTCATGAGCAATGATGTCAGTAATGGAATGTTAGTACGAGGGTCCATGAAGGAAGAGAACTCTGTGAACGGCAGTTGCTGAGCCGGTGCCGTTGGATGAGGTGTGGATAATTAAAGCTTCACTTACCTTCTACATCTACGTATGGTCTCCTGTTTGTACACCACATATTTTGGCGACGAGGGTGGAATCTAATTTCACGACGTGGTGTTGAGAAGCGCGACACACCTCAACAAGGCAGGAAGCTGATCTGTGCCTCAACGGGAAGTTTTCAGGTTGAGCCGGAGTTATAAAAAACGTATTGTATCTCGTGATGGCACGTTCTGTGTGTGCTAATACTGCCCTCACTCACACAAATGTGTGACATGCTTCATCATCGGGCTGCTTACAATACACCCCGGCGTAGCCATGCACAGGGTGGAGCAATAGGGTGGGTGAAGACAATACAACACAGAGAGAGATAATTTCTATCACAGTGGCTGGGAACGACGGTAGTGAAAGTGCAGTAGTGTGTGAGTTTTGTTAGGCCAACAGTGACACCCGTGTATATACTTTGGGCGCACTATGGGGCAACTATTGGCTAACACATTTGGCCTCTCCTGACTGTGTTCATGTACCATATCTTGACATGTGATGATTATTAACATAATGATGTCTCTCCTTATGATTTCCTCTTTTTTTCCCGCAATAAAGAGTGTGACTAGAGGGGGTCTCTCCTTGCCCACCGCCAGTTCAAACTCGAAATAGGGTGTAACTCGGTGAGTAGGCACGCACTGGATCCCTACTGGGTAGTGGATGTGGCGATTTTGACTACAGCATGATGTATGCAACGCTGATATTTTAACAATAGATCTCTGGTGGGGACTGATTGATACACTAGAGTATACTTATGTGTAGATAAGTTTACTATACATATAATATGTGAATACTAAGGAGAAGAATACTCCTAACTGCTTGTTTTCTTCTCTTTTCTCTCTTATTACACTGTTGTTCCCTTTTTCTTCTCTTTTAGTAATCCCACTACCAATGTAGAGGAAATTCCTTGACACGGAACTACAGGTTTCTAGGCATCCTCTCATCTTAACAGGAGGTGAGAGTATTAAACCACTGGGACAGGTAGAGTCCTGAGGAAGGCCGGCGTGACCCTATATGTGGGGCACATACACACGGCCGAAACATGTCGACCACCTGGCAGTAAAGGAGGGGTGTTAGGAGCACATTGCATCTCCCAATCACCACCATCCTTCACATTTTTAACCCTGGCCGGAGGGTCCATGA
Source organism: Calotriton arnoldi (assembly GCA_963921515.1). NCBI lineage: Eukaryota > Metazoa > Chordata > Amphibia > Caudata > Salamandridae > Calotriton > Calotriton arnoldi. The sequence goes on from CAWUFW010004759.1 coordinate 754,570, forward strand.
ATAAAGTCTTAGGCACAGCGACACTTCCAAGCTAGTTTTAACTCACACACTACTGCACTTTCACTACCGTCGTTCCCAGCCACTGTGATAGAAATGATCTCTCTCTGTGTTGTATTGTCTTCCCCCACCCTATTGCTCCACCCTGTGCGTGGCTACGCCAGGGTGTATTGTAAGCAGCCCGATGATGAAGCATGTCACACATTTGTGTGAGTGAGGGCAGTATTAGCACACACAGCACGTGCCATCACGAGATACAATACGTTTTTTATTTACTCCCTACTCCTTCTGGTGGACTAAGTATTGACAGGGGGTTCGGGGTAGGTGAGTCCGTATCCTTGCCCCTTCTTTTGTGTTTCCTGAGCCAGAGTTATACCCGAGTATTGGCAGTTGAAGAAGATTACACTAGCACCGTGACAGCCTAAAGCAAAACATTTAATTTGAGGAAATTATTAAAGAAAAATGTTGAGTTTGTGTGGGACATGCAATGTGAAAAAGAGTTTTCAGAAGTTAAACGGAAGTTGAGTGTTGCACCATGTTTGAGTGCTTATGATCCTTTGTGCGTACAAGAGTAGTATGTGATGCAAGTGCAAAGGGATTGGGTGCACTTTTGATCCAGATTAAAGATGGAAAGGAGAAGTTAATAGCATGTATGTCTCGGTTGTTGAGAGATGTAGAATGTAACTATTCTGTTATTGAAAGAGAATCATTAGCTGTACATTGGTCTATTAACAGGTTCAGACAATTTTTGTGGGGAACAAGATTTACTGTTCATACTGACCACAAACCATTGGTTTAAGTATTTTCAAGGAAAGGTCTTGATTCTATATCTTCCCGCATTAGAAGGTGGGTTGTAAGTTTACAGGAATTTAGTTTTGATGTAAAATATGTTCCAGGAGCAAGTAATCACTCTGCTGATTGTCTGTCTAGATTGGTGGATGTCACTCAAACTGATTTGATTGATGGTGATGATTGTGAGGAAGGGGATGTTGTAAGTGTATGTGAAGTCACTGATGGGAGCATATCTGAGAAGGAATGGTTAGACGAATTACAGCAGGATGAGGAATTAGCTTGTGTCATGCGGGTAGTGAGTTCGGGCAAATTGTGTGCAGCAGACTTGGGGACTCACAAAGGGAAGTGGGGAAACATTTTGGAAGAATTGGCAGTTGATAAAGGATTTTTATCAAGAGGTACAAGATTGGTTCCACCGGCAAAGCTGAGACATAAAGTTCTACAGCTTGCTCATGAGGGTCACATGGGTATTGTGAAAACAAAAGGGAGACTTAGGAGAGATTTTTGGTGGCCTTCTCTTGATCATGATGTAGAGTGTTTGATTAGAGATTGTATGGAGTGTGTAATTTCTGATAAAGGACTCAAGACTAAACAGTTGCCCATGGTTTGCAGAACTTTACCAAAATATCCCTGGGAGGAGGTTGCGATGGATATTTTGGGGCCTATAAGAGGTGAACATTCCACTCCCTACATTATAGTTTTGATGGACTTGTATTCTAGATGGGTGGAGGTATCGTGTGTGCAAGATATATCCGCTTCGGCAGTGATCAGATTTCTTGAAGGTGTGTTCAAATGAGAGAGTTTTCCAAGGTATCTTCTCACCGATAATGGAGTGCAATTTTGCTCTCATGAGACAGAATCTTATTTGATGAAGTGTGGAATTGAGCATAAGAAGTCGGCTTTATATCACCCTGAAACAAATGGTGCAATAGAAAGAGTTATTAAGACTTTAAAGGAGGGCATTCAACTAGCTAGAGTGAATGGTTTAGGTTGGAAGAAAGAGTTGTCAAACAGGTTGATGGGTTATCGTTTGTCTCCACATGGTTCTACTGATAAGTCTCCTTTTGAATTGTTTAAAGGGAGATCTACGTCAACAAATGTGTGTCCAGGGTGGATGCACTGGAATAAAGGATGTGTTGACAACACGCCAGGTGAATGGAAAGAGAAAGAAATATCTACTCAAATCAAAAGAAAAGAACATTTTGACTCAAACAAGAACGTGAGTGGTGTTAAAGTCAGTGTGGGTGATTTTGTAAAAATCAGATCCCCAAAAGGGTGTGCAAATTGGTCAAAATTTACGAGGAAATTGCAAGTGATAAAATGTTTTAAGAATGCTGTTAAGACACATGACGGTCGTATTTGGAAGAAAAGTAGGGTTGCGGTGTTTAGACAACCTCACATTCATTCTTCCAATATGGAGCTTAATCCTCAACCAAGTGAGGATAGAGTCAGTGATTCTGGCTGACAGGGTATTTGCAGAGGTGTTCCAACTGTTCACAGGAGGAGTGGAAGAGAGATCAGGAAACCTACATATCTGAAGGATTTTATTGTGTAAGATAATTCTCATTTTATGTTCATTGTTTAGCCTGGATTGTTTTGGGAATTGTTTTGTGGCAATCTTTAGCGGGGTTTGGGTGTTCATATTTTGTTTATCACTGTTCCCACTTTTCTCTGTGTATTTTTGTTGTATGGGAGGGAGAAGTGGAGTGGAATCTCATGAGCAATGATGTCAGTAATGGAATGTTAGTACGAGGGTCCATGAAGGAAGAGAACTCTGTGAACGGCAGTTGCTGAGCCGGTGCCGTTGGATGAGGTGTGGATAATTAAAGCTTCACTTACCTTCTACATCAACGTGTAGTCTCCTGTTTGTACACCACATCTTGAATGCGTCCCAGAGAGATTGCCAGCATCTGAGGTTAATTCAAGCATTCCTTCCATCACCATGGTGTTTTTTGCACTGAATGTTGGTCCAGGCATTAGAAGCTGCTTCTTCCTGTCCTTTTAGGCTTATACTTTCAACGCTGATGTCATAGATGTAGGAATTTAAAGATTTAAAGTCCCTGGTGCATTGTCCAAGTAACAACCTGCTCCTCGTTCATTTTGATGGCCAGATCCAGTATTTTCAGGTACAGTAGACCGGTCTAATAAGTGCTTTGACCAGTGCTCTACATGAGTATGGAATATTGTTCGATAATAGAGTGCTAAGCTCTGTTAGGATTTTGAAGTTAAGCCAAGTCGTACTCCTTTTAGCGTGAGTGACTACTGTCCCCATGCACATGTTATGACTCTACTGCAAATTGTTGAATTATTCTAGTAGTGGTGTAGGGTCCTGTTTTACTGCACCTCACAAGGGTTATTGCCTAATTTCTCTTCCTTGTAAGGCTGTGTAGTAGGTTATTACTGTACCGCCTCATGCCCTCTGACTATATTTTGAATATGCTTATCAATACTTGGTAAATTTGATGTAGAATACTGACATAGAGTTCCTCCTTGTACGTACAAATTGCTTAAAGTTGTAGTTGTAGGGTGCTCCATAACGTTACTGGTAGACAGAGATTGCTCCCTCCCCTTTCCATTTGTGCTCCTTTGGTACTCTCATAGAGACCCCTCTTGATCTGAAATGTATTGAAAGGCCAAATGCACTATCTGGCTTTCAATATGAAAAGGAAATAATATAACTAGGCAAATATGCAAAGTATCACATTGTAACTAACATTGCAACAGTATTCGTATTTGTATTCTAACTACAAACTGGTAATGGTAACTTGATGTAATGACTGAGTTGGAATGGTAACATACCATTTCAATACACATTTCAAGAAGACCCTTTTGTACTATGACTGAAACTACAAACCAGTCCCAACAGATTGTGACATGAGAGAAAGCACCACTTGACCAAAGAATTTGACCTGATGTCCTTGTCAAACTTCATAGAAAAGACTAGGCTATCACCTCAAAACTATATCCTGCGTTTTCAGTTAGAAACAGGAACAGTCTCTCTGCAATACACAAGAGCCAAGTGACAGTTTCGCCCCAAAATGGTTTCCATGGAAATGTGAATACTTGAAAAAGAAATGGACTCTGCGAGGAGTGGCTTTCCCAAAAAGATTTGGGGTGAACTTTGAATTAGAGAGGAATGTTGTGCTATGCTATTTTATTTGAAATATATGACACATCTATCAGAAACTTACAGCAATGAAGATGGCGATATATGGGATCCAGTACAACTAAAGAGAGGCTATTGACAAGCAAATAGTCAAGGCTTCCAAGCCTAGAAGTACATTATGTGCACTCTCCCACCAATCAGTGTTAAAGGTAGATTGTTCTACAGTTTGGTGCTTGGAGATAAAACCTTCACTACCAGATCACCCTAAGAGGAAAGACACATAATACTGGAGGAATACTGAAAACTTCCAAAGGGAGAGTATTTAAAGATTCTCTTCCTCAGAAATACCTGCCCAGTGACACAGAAGATACTGTGCACAAGAAAAAGTAACTTCAAAATAGATTGTTAGGTCTTGCTACAGACAGGTTCTACTTAGAAGACCCATTGTTACTATCTCTCTAACTATACTGAAAAGGGCTTCTAATCCCACCCACTGGAGGACTACTTGCTCATCAAATGCTATGAACCAAAGTCCTGTGCACACGTTACAATTCTTTGATGAAAGTTCATCTAATCATGTGCGCTCCCAAAAAAAATTGTCATTAAGATCCGAGTGAGTCTGTTCTTTGTCTTTAATTCTTTGTTACATCAAACACAGCAACCAGCCAACACGTATTTCGTCATAATGGTAAAGTATCCCGCGACTTCTTCAGGGCTGTACTTCATGTAAGTGGATTCTTTAAGATCACTCCGCCGGTGATAATTCCGACCCGGCTGGCCAATATGGAAGGTTATTTGTAGATCCGCAAAGTCTAAATGGTGAGTATCAATATGGTCCATATCCGTAACAGGGAACTCAGTTGATGCCGCCGCCAATCTCAGCGCACACGCTGTAGATCGTTAAACGAACGGAGCGGTTTACTCACCCTCTCTTGTTCTATCGGCACGGCCCCACACAGGATAACCACAAGTTAGGTGTTTTTATTGATACTCACCATTTAGACATCTTTCATCAAAGAATTGTAACGTGTGCACAGGACTTTGGTTCATAGCATTGTGAAGGATCCTTTCCTACACACATTCAGGGGTTATAGGGTATTTCCCCGAACCTGTCTGCACCGTTTTACCAGATATCTAGCACACTATACGCATACTCGGCAGAGCGCCATACTTCCTAGTCCACCAAAACCCCATTATTAAGAAATAGCTCATCACATGCTATAGGCTGTTTCATTTATTGTTTCCCCTCCGATTGATTGCTTGCGTTGCTGTGCATGATTAACTATTCTGGTACACTCACTCATTATAAATTAAATGTTTTATGTCATATATGCATTCTATAGAGGAAGCAATCCTTTTCTATTTAGTTTTTTTTTCACTATAACAATTTTAAAGATTTTAGTCAGAAATCATATGCATGCTGGACTTCCAGATTGCACCTATGGTGTTGCCCTTTCAGGACAAACTGATCCCGAACATCCAGCCCTTGAATTTGATATTGTCTCTTTGCTGAGCCTCCCTCTTTCCCCTCAGTGTCCTGCTACTTGCTGCTCCCATCTCCCTCATCCCAAGTCTCTATATCTCCTGCCCCTTCATTCAGTCCTGCCTCTTTTGCAGCCTGGTGCCCTTATCCTTTAGACCCCTCTCTCCCCCTGATCCCTCCTACCACATGCTGGTCTCTCTCTGCGCTCTAGTCTGTCTAAGACTTCCTGGCGAGTTCCCTGTCCTCTAGTCTCGTGAGCACTGCTGTCCCCCTCCTCACTTGTGGTCCTGCAGCTTTAATCTTCCTTTTAGGCAGTAGTCATACAGATCCTCTTTCTGGGTTACAATAAAATACCAGACTATTTAGAATATTATTTACATTTAAATATGAAATATTTATGTCTGGCTTAGAGACAGCTTTTGCCGTCTTGGAAGCCTCATGATTTTCAAAAACAACATATTAAATAAATATTTATATACATGGAGGGTCTTTTGGTCAGCCCACTGCGCGTTGGTCTGTTCAGTGTCATTCACATACTGCTTCCACCCACCACAGCCTAAAATATTCAGTAATTGATTCTCTTGACTGTGAGTGACGACATTTTGCTTTTGCACATGTGCACATCCACATAAAAAAGTTATTAATTTGAGTCACAAGGCTGGTAGTCCAAATATTGCTTTCATTTTTACTTTTTTTCTTGATTTTTCTTTATTGATTTTTGCGATGGGTCATTTCTAACATACATTTTAGTTTTGTTAGTTTTACAATTTGAATGTCTATTGCACATGTTTGCCAAATTTGTTTTTAAATAATGTAGGCTTGACAAGCCAGGTCTATTGGCTTTTCCAGTGCTAGTTTAATATTATTTAGAATTCACACAGTTGAGTTTTGTATATTATTACTGTACAGATTTGCACCATTAAATAGCAGAGCAGTAAATTCTCAAACTAATGTGATTCAAATTTATTTTGGATACAGATATCCCAAAACGTTTCTACAGAATAAAAGCAAACGCTGGCAAATAAATAATTGCCTTGAAGTAAAATTCATTCATCAGAATAACAGAGCAATATTATTAAAGCAGAAAAGAACAAACATATAAAATCTCCATACAGAGCAAAATAGGGAGGTTATGTGAAAGATGTTTTTTATTTTCAGGTTGGGGACTGGTCAGTGGTTGGAAATTAATCTTTAATTTTACACGTATATGGTTTCAATTTACGTCAAATGTTGGGGGCGGAGCTTGACCAGGCTGCGTGATGGCCGCTCTCTAAGAGGGCTCCGACTGCCAAGTCTATAGTTCAGCCATAATCCGATACAACCCGGGCTTTTGAAGCTCAAAGTGCGGGTCGCCTAGTTGGCTCATATATGCGTGGCTGAGGTGTACTGCCGCTTGCATTCTCCTGGGCACTTTCAGACGCGGTGAGGAGCGGCGGCATGTGCTGGCCCCGCGACTGCGTGGGTGGCCTGTGGAGTGTCTGAAGCCACGGGCTGGAGTAGCGGCCATGCCGCACCGGCAGTGCTGCTGCGGCCTGCCTGGAGAGAGAAGCGATGCCCGCCTGGCTGATACTGGCTATTGCCGAAGAGGAGTAGAGGGAAGAGGACATTTGCTGAGTGAGGCCGACTCCCACAGGTGAGAGGTTACAATGCGATACGAACATAGGTTCTCCCTGGACCGGAAACAAGCGTCCTAGGCCTCGGCGGGTCTTGGGCTCAATTTCCTCTGTCCTGATAATTCTCGCCTCGGTGCCTATTCTAATCATGGGTCCCACTCTGCAACTCTGGGCAATAGCTTGCTTAATCTCCACAACGGCCCCAACAGCGCTGGGATGCCTGGCTTCACCCTGGGGGTGCCCAGGAGTGGACATTTCACAGGGAAAAGCCAGGAAGGGTTCCACAGCGGTATGCGTACAGCGCCTGGACACCCCTTTGGGGGTATGGGTGCGCTTTACAAGTACAAATTTCATTTCATTCATTTCATTTCAGTGTCAAAGCTCTGTATAATATTGATACCATGTCATCTGATCAGTACATTGTATTGGAAACCCTCACAATGTTTCATGGCTACTATGCCCACTGTATTATGACTAAATCTTTAATAAAGAGTAAGAAAGAAAAAAAATAAAAAGGAGAAAAAAATTACGTCATATGTAAACACGCATTTACAATATGATCCTCAATTCATGTCACATCTATCCTACGAGGCATTTGACTTATTTATTTATGCTGTTCATTGTTATTTGTATTTATGTTTGGCATATTTATTGTATTTGTTGTATTGATAGCGTTGTGCTAGCCCTTTAAAGTTAAAGTTGCGCACTGTGTAAAATGTTTCTGTTTTGAGGGTTGGAGCCTTGTTATTGGTTGGAAATTATTCTGTCTTTAATTATATTTCACCCGATGCTTTCAATTTCACTGTGAATGTTTCAACATTTTCTGGCTGATTTAACCTGTGTTTCGAACAAAGCCGCATTAACTAGTTGCAAGTGCTTCAAAATAGGTCACGTTACTTTCACTGGTAATGATAAAACTACAATCATGGCTCCGGGGCTTCGCCGCGTTACTTCACTGTTTGGCATGCACTTTTAAACTGCCATTGGTAAAAAATACCTGACACATATAGCAACTGTAGGCATAAGTGAAATATAAAATTTATGCCTGCATAATTTGTGTGATTTCGAGAACCTCCTGTTTTGCTTGTGATGCTAAATTCCCCAAATGACGCCATTAAACCACTTCACGTAATTACGCTCCATTCGTGGCAACTATTTACAGCAAATGGCAATTTGCGGTGCATTGCACAGGAACTCAAGCAGCTGCTGTTCATGGTACTTTTGTCCAAATGCATCCTCGCACCCAAAATTTATGCAAGAACATATTTAGTGCTAAAATACAGAGTGAAATGACAGGTTTGCAATTTTCATAATTTTGCCATAGTTTTGCATAATTACTCGAAAGCGAATTATGCAAACGTTCGCACACCTCTAATATTAGGAACAAGTTGACAACTCATGCACCTACAATGTATCTGATTCATTTCCCTTTCACCAGTGAAGTATCTTTGTATTCTTTCTTTTATTAAGTTTGAAAAGAGATTTTATTTGTAATTAATTAAATACAGTTTAATAAGCACAAGATAAAATCATACATATAAGGTTATCAGATCAATAAAGTATGCGAGAAAGGGGGGAAAGGAGGGGAGAACGTGACAATCATCAAATTATAAAAATGATTATAATCACAGTTCAATAAATAACATCAAAGTCGAGAGTAAGAGAAAAATAGATCAATTAATATATTGCTATAGTTGTAGTATATGAAAAACAATCATGGAGGTTTAGGAACTTCCTCAATTTGGGGATTATGAGAACAAGCATTCATAGCAGAGATGTCTAGAAAGGTAGTTATGTGTTGCCAAAGGGTGTCACGCTTAATAGCAAGGGAAATGGGGGAGAGATATGCTCTATCTAATCTGTGGTTGTAACAAACCGCATACCACCAGACTCGATAAGATACATTTGTAGAATTCTTCCATTCCCTGGTGATTTGTTGAAAGGCAACAGCAAGGAGTAAGTCTATTATGTAAAAATTGGTTACCTGGGAGTCCCAATCCTCAGAGACACTCCCTAAGAAAATGTTAACAAAAGTAAGGGGGACTTGTGTTTGAAATATATCATTTATTTGCTGCCAAACCTGCGTCCAAAAAGTATAAATATGTTGACAGTCAAATAACATGTGTTTTAAATCCGCTTTGTTAGAAGAACAAGACCAACAAGAAGGGGAGAGAGTTTGATTTATCTTGTGTAATGAGACAGGAGTAAACATAAGTCTATTATATATATAAAATAATGTTTGTGTAGTGTTGGCTGCTCTGGAAGATCTTCTTATTTTCAACCAAATCTTGTTCCAAATATGGATAGGGAATGTAAGCTGGAGTACCAGTAACTCCTTCAGGAAAGCAACTCCGTCAGCGCCAAGAAACTGTTGGTGAACGAGCGCTATAAAAGTTCCCATTAACATAACATCCGTTTCCCAGAGTAATTCTACTTCTGTTTTATCTCTATTGGTTGGCTGAGGAAGAAGATGTTTATATAATTTTGAAGCAGAAGGGGTAGATTCCAAAAGCGATAGTAAATTGGGTAGGGAAGCGGAAGTTACAGGGAAAGATACAAAATTATTGTAAGCATATTGAATCCTTGTGATTAAAGAGTTGAAATTAGATTCCCAGGAAGAGGGCAACGAAAAATGCACTTGGGCATTAGCAAAAGAGATACAAAGATCACCATGAAAAAGTTGAAAAACCCAATGAAGTCCTTTAGTGTGCCAGTCTTTCCAAAAGACAGTTTTATTATTAATTCGAATGTGTTGGTTGTACCAAATGGAGGAATGCAAGAATTGGTCCTTAGGGGATTTGTGACAATTGAAGATAGGTTGAAAGATTTTTGAGATGTTAATAAAAATAGGAAGGGAAAGAGACAAAGGTCTACGTGAAAAGGATAACAATTCTTTAAAGGAAAAAGGATGGAAAAAAGTCTTTTCAATATTGACCCATAAAGGTAGATCTGAGGCATCATCCTCGTGTAATCGGAAGGCAGATTGCTTGAGGAAAAATGCAGTATGGTAAGAATGAAAGTCCGGGAAGTTAACACCTCCCATAAACTTGGGTCTTTTAAACTTCTAAAGAGACATACATGGTTTTTTATTGTTCCATAAAAATTTAGATAAGATGGAATATAATAACTTATATTGGGAATGAGGTATATTTATAGGAAGATTGGAAATATAAAAGAAAATTATAGGGACCAGCATCATTTTTATCACATCCAAACGGCCCCATCAGGACAAGAACAGGGGATTCCATCTGGAAGTAAGATTTTTCAAGGTTATTTGCAATTCTTTTAGATTCAAGGATACAGTTTCTTTAATAGTAGGCATAAACCATAAGCCAAGGTATTTAATTTTGTCAGGTTTCCAACGGAAATTTGAGGAGATATAATCAGCATGAAAACATAGTTTATTTAGGGGAAGAATTTCACACTTGTCAGAATTTAATTTGTATCCTGAAACCGAAGCAAAAAGCTATACCTTCGATAGAAATGCTGGAAGAGAAGTCTGTGGCTGTGAAAAAAAAAGTAAGATATCATCGGCATAAACAGAGGCTTTTAATTGATTATCACCGTATTGAAAGCCAGAGATTTGGGAGTTTGTACGAATCTTTATCAGAAATGGTTCAAGAGCAAGAATGAAAAGGAGAGGAGAAAGGGGGCATCCTTGTCTAACACCCCGATATAGGGAAAATGAAGAAGAGATAAGGCCATTGACACAAACAGAGGACGTGGGGGACGAATATAATAGAGAAATATAATCAATAAAAGTTTTACCAAAACCAAACCAGGAAAGAGTAGAGAAATTAAATAAAAGGCCAACTTACTCGATCAAATGCTTTTTCAGCATCCAGGGAAATAGCTGCTAAAGAATGTTTATAAGATTTGGGTTTACTAAGGACATCGAAAAATAATCTAATATTATCAGCAATATGACGACCTTTAATAAAACCACATTGTTCCCCTCCAATTAGTTGAGGTAATAAGGATTCCAGATGGAGAGCTAATATTTTTGCAAACATTTTAGAATCTAAATTGATAAAAAAAAGGGCCTGTAATTTTTACACAATGTGGGATCCTAATTTTCTTTGGGAAGGAGGCAAATTAGAGCATCCTGGAAAGAGCCACCAGAAGATTGAGAGGATATGAACAATAGAAAAATCTGACGCAATTTAGGAAGAAGAAATTGAGAAAAGTGAGAATAAAACTCAATGGTAAAACCATCAGGACCCGGTACTTTACCATGTTTAATGGTACGGATTGCATTAAGGATATCCTGCATTTGAATTTCTTTATCTAGTGAAGAGAAATCTAAATTAAGGTAGGAAGGAGGATCAATGGAAGATAAATATTGCTGGATATTATCTTGAGACGTGCGAGAATCAGGTGTATAGAGCTCCTGATAAAAACGGGTAAATTCAGCCAGGATGTCCTCATTCCTATAGAGCATATGAATTGATGAAGTAAGAATCGAGTTGATTTTGGAGTGTTCCTTTTTTATTTTAAGTTAATTGGCTAACAGCCTCCCGATTTATTTTGACCTCCATAGTATTTCGCAGATGCCTTAAGTAAAAATGAATTTGCGTTATCTGTGGACAATTTATTAAAAGCAAATTTTAGATTAACAATATCTTCCAGAGAGGATTTAGAATTTGTACGATAATAGGAATGTTCCAATTGTTTAATACGTGTAGTGAGGGATTTCAAAGTACTTAAAGAGCATTTCTTTTTGCGGGATACATATGAAATAATGAAATCTCTAGACACAGCTTTAATAGCATCCCATATAATTTGTGGGGAAATAAGTGAATGTTCATTTTCAAGAAAAAAGATATTAGCAAAGGATTCAAAACTTTGGGTAAAATTATGATCTAACAGGAGAAAATTATTAAATCTCCATCGTCTAGGACCATGAGTTGGAGGAAAAAGGTCTATGTTTAAAAATACTGGGGCATGGTCCGAAATAAGTATAGGACCAATATCTGATTGAGTGATGTGTTGTGCAAGGGGGTGAGAGAGGAATAAGTAGTCTAATCTGGATTGAGAACAGTGTACCGGTGAGAAAAGGGTATATTCTAAAAGGGTAGGGTTGCAAAGTCTCCACGCATCCACTTAAGATCGTTGTGTAATGGTAGATGTAAATTGAGTGTGCATAAGAGAGGAATAAATTTGGTTTTAGAGTTACGATCAAGTATGGGATCAATGACCATGTTGCAATCACCACCCACCAATAGATAATCATCCTTATAAGTCATCAATTTGGACAGAAGTGCGGGCCAAAAGGCATTGTTGGGAGAGGTAGGAGCATAAAGATTGAAAAGAGTAATAGGTATTTTGTTAACTAATAGGGAAACAGACACCCATCTACCTAAATCATCAGAATCTTGTGATAGCAATTGAATATCTAAGCGTTTGTGACACAGAATAGCTACACCATTACGTTTCCCATTACCAGGGGAAGCAAAAACATGGCTCACCCATTGTCATTTAAGTTTAGCAATTTCTTTGTCCACAATATGAATTTCCTGTAACAAGGCAATATCGCATTTTTAATTGGAAAGATAAGTTAGTACTCTCTGACGCTTTATAGGGGAACCTAAACCTTTAACGTTCCAAGATAAAATTCGCAGAGCCATCTATATTAGAATAAACATATTAAACAATTTAAGTTGAAAAATAGAAAGAAAAAATGAAGCAATAATAAGATATAATAGAGTAAATACATAATGCAATTTTTTTTAAAATAGCAGATAAATGAAATGTATATGCAAAAAATGAAATAGTATAACGAAATATAAGATGTGATTATAAAGGAAGAAACTAGTAAAATGAGGTATGAAGGGAAAAAAAAGAAACAAGGACAATGATATAAAAAGTGAAAAGATTGTCGGAAAAAGAATAGGTAAGAGAAAGAGAGAAAGAAAGGAAGAAATAAAAAGAGAAAGAGAGAAGAAAAGAAAAGAAACAAACACCAAATATACATAGGACGAAACAAATACATCAAAAAAGACATACCAAAAATGAGGGTGGTGAAGCCACATAAGGAAGATGACACAACTGACCAGACAACTCAGGGCAGGTCGAGGGGAGATACTCCATCCAAACGAACCAGTAATCACAAGGGTCAAATAAACGGGATACCGCACCAAATATAGATAAAAGAAAAGAGATAACATGAAACCATGAAACAGCTCGAAACTCGAACAACTAACGCCATTCAGAGGAAGAGCATTATAGGAACCATTGAAAAAGAGAATAGTTAAAACACATCATAACATCAAATATTAGAAAGTCTGGTAACGTCCATGTCTTCTTCTCTACAGTTGTCTGTAAAGCGTTGCAGCAAAGCCGGATCTTCAAAATTCATTGTTTTGTTTTTATAAATTACTTTGAACAGACATGGGTGAAACAGGCCAAAACTAGCATTAAGATTCTGCAGTGCTGGTCTCACATCTAAAAATTTCTTTCTCCTGTCTGCTGTTTCCTTCGCATAATCCTGGGAAAAGAAGAAATTAGAGCCCTGCCAGGTTATCCGACCCTTAAGTTTGGCTGCTTGTAAAACTCTCAATAAGTCAGTGTATTCTAAAAAATACATAATGACACCTCTTGGTTTGGTAGAAGGAACTGAGGAACGTGGGCTGTGTCCCAAGCGATGTGCTCTCTGAATATTGAGGATTGGAGAGTCGGGAATACTCAGGATTTTTGGAAGAAAAGACTTGAAAAACATGATAGGATCTGAACCTTCCTGCCCTTCTGTCAGACCATATAGACGTAGGTTATTACGTCTGTTGCGATTTTCGAGATTTTCAATTTGTTTTTTAAGAGAGGAAATTTCCGATTGCTTTGTGGGAATCTGGTTTACCACAACTTGAATAGAATCAACACGTTGTTCCACTTGCACAACTTTGTTTTCCATATTTGACCACTTATCCTCCAAAGCTTTCAGGCGATTATTAGTTTCTTCCATATGAGGAAGAAGGGGACAAATTTCCTCCAAAAGTAAGTCCATAGATGTGGGTGGAGGAGAAGTGACAGGAGATGGAGGGTCCTTTTTAATACGTTTGCCAGACGAGAGAGTGGAAGAAACCGTTGATTTGAGCAGAGGTTTCGAAGTTGGAAGTGGAATATTAGAGGAGATGATGAAGTACCCACTGGGGCGGTGCGGTATTGCTAGAACCCTCTTCCATGCTGGACTGAAGAATATTGAAAGGATTATAATCCTTGAGAGGAGATGACGAAGCAGATAGGGATGTAGTACGCCTCACTGGCTTTGTTCTCCCCATAAACAGACAGCAGTTGCACACAGCAAAAGTATTTAGGTTATTGGAGGAGGTTAGTAGACTTGTGAGAGAAAAATACGTTGTAGAAGAAATTCAGATCCTGAATGAACACCTCCTTCAAATAATGTAGCTCACTAAAAGCCAGTAGAAACCTGTCATATGGATTCTAGTCAAAGAAACATGTTGACACGAAATATGTTGAATTTATCCTCCCCACATCTCCTCTATAAGAAATGGTGATAGGACATAGGAATTGCGTACAAAAATGATATGAGGCAGTGAGGGAGGCAGTCAACAAAAACAGAAGTGTTGCGAGGAAAGCAGAGATTCCGGCAAGAAAGTCAAAATGGCGGCTGCGAGTCCCGTGAGGGAAATGCGCCGCACACATTGAGAGAAAAAGGAGCCATAAAGCTGCTCACCAATCGACAAAAGTCATTACATTGAAGTCAGGCGAAGTTCATGACTTGAAGGGGCCCAAATTTGTGGCTGGAGATGCGGTCTGCCGGAACGGAGGTCGAAAACTCTCCGGAGATGCCGTGGAGCGTCAACGGAGAGCGGTCATCTTCTCCTGGCGTCAAGCCACGCCCCCTCCTTTGTATTCTTTCTGACTGAAATACTGAAGCATCTATTTCATGTACTGCTGAGGGGGTGCTCCGTGTTAATTAAGGCCTTGTCCACCAAGATATAACTGTGCGCAGTTTTTATTCTTAACAGGTATACATACACACAAATGCCACATTAACTTGCTTTATCCAGCTTGGGCTTTTCATTTTAGTGATACGTTTAATACAAATAATTACAATGGGGAGAGAACTATCAACACCCTGTACATGAAAAAAGCCTTGTTTACAACCCCCGTTTTCTTGAGGTACGTTGAGCTTCTTCATAAGGCTCCTACTCCTGGCTGGAGTACCAAGCAAACTGATCAATAATGATACTTTGTTGTTTATTTCATTATTTTTGATTGGAGAGAGTGAGGCCCATATTGAAGCAAAAAACTAAATAATGGGCACATACAAGGATGTAAGCCTTTGTGTGCATTTGTGAATGTCTGTGTTTGTATGAAATAGCACTTTAAATCAGACTACATGCTTTGCCAATGCTTGTTTACAGATTGGAGGCCAATGAAAATGACAAAGGATTATATAATGCATGGGATCCTGCAATCCCTGTATACAAGTTGGAATAAAACCTGTAATTACCTTATTACAGACAACTTGCGAAGTTTCTAGTCATTGGATTATAACCAAGCTGCTCAACTGCAATAACTCATTACAGTTAAGATGTGATATCAAAATGCCTCAACAAGTGAAATGCAGGCTAAGAAGCATCATTACAGCTGTAGCTTAGCAAAGAAACTAGAACTGTTTTTTCAATCCTCAAATCTGTTCTTCTAAAATGATCAGTGATTATCAGAAAGAAAATATTATGGTAACATGTATTTTTTGTTTACAGGAAAGATAGAACATATGCATGTTCTTAGCATTCTGAGCACCACATTTTTTATGTGACTTCCATTAAACTGATTCTAATATCTTTTTTTGATGACTGCAGATTCTACTTTTATTTTCCATGTCTGCAATCACATTATTTCTTTCATAAGAAAGAACTAGATGCCACAAATTTAAGCAGTTTGTGTGAAGGATGATTTTGTGAATACATACTATGAGAAATAAAATATTCTGCCTTATGTTACAAATATATGGAAAGTTACCTTGGAGTTCCATGACCATATAAAGGAATTTGACTTTCAGCCTGATTCTTTCTTATACTTGTACTTACGTGTTAGATAAGACAGTTCTTATGTGCTGCAGCATTTATATAACGGATATAGTAGCCCCTGCCTTACATTATAAGGATATTACAAGTCACTGAGGAGTACTTTGACCATATACAGGAAAGAGGCCAAAGGCTGCATTCCTTTATAAGGTCATGGAACTTAGAGGTTTTGTATTGTTTGGTAATGCTAAATTAAGTTCATTGCTACATTTTGCATTTTTACTTTTTGTGTATATTTTGTCTTAACCTTTATATGATCATTTTGATGCCATTGTCATCACTGAAACGTGACGTGTTCAAATCTTGGAATCTACACCATCTTAGCCTTTCTCCAGCAATACTTTATTTTAATGACAAACCTCTATGGCTTTCTGTTTTCAAATCAAATTGCAAGATTCATCTGTTTCAGAATCATTGAAATGGCAATGTTAAAATTACTTGCATATTATTAACTCGCAGAAATGTTGTCATAAATTTGAGCCTCACTTTTTGTACTATTAATGTATGATTCCAGTTTATGGCTGGATAATAAGAAAGTTGAAAATATAATTAGCCCATGTACGTATTTATGTAAGTGTGTATATATGTGACCTATGCAACGCACACCTAGCTACAGCAATGGAGCCAAGAATATGATGGACATTGACAGCAAGTAGAACAGGAGAGGGAGTGGAAAGTGAGGATACGGTTTCAAGGGCAAGGGCTTTTAGTTGAAATAGATGGGTGTTGCTTTGAGTCTTACAAAGAGGTTTACAACTGTGATTGGTGTGGCAGAAATACTTTGGGAGAGGGAAGTAAGGGAGGTGAAATAGGGGAGGTGTCTCCTGAGGGGTGGCTATACACACACAACCACGTGCGTGCACACACACACACACACATGCACACACACACACACACACCCTTTGACAATTGATTGGCAATGGTCATATCTATGACCTGAGAGTCATACTTCCTGATTGGAACAATCAACGATTGCTAACATAAAAAATAAACTTCCTCAAAACAAATTCATTTCCCTTATAATAAACTCAGAATCAGAATTCTCTTTATTTGGCTGTGAACAGCCATGAAAGCATGCAGGATATGTGCAAAATAGCAATAAGATACATACAAATTATTAAAAACATGTGAATAAAATCATCAGGTTTGGAAAATTAATAACCAACAATCTAAATAAAGCAGGCTGGGTTGAACAAAACCAAAATTCAAACAGAGACGGGTACTAATCCATCACTCCACTAAAATGAATCTAGAAGCATCGACCTCCTGGAGCAGACTGCAACTTTATGAAACAGAATCACATGTCCACACATTTTGTCATCTGGTAATGCCAGTAAAAATGATATGCTTGCATACAAAGCCATAGATTCCTAAGCCTTAAAAATGGTAAGAGGAATATTCACAAAGAAAGAGAAAATGTACCATAGTTTGTTTGTGCAAGTTAGTACATGGGCATTCTCTAGAGTGGAGCTGAGGTTGGTGTCCTGCTGGAAAACAAAGAAAATATTTCACTATGCCCACCCGAAGCTAAACAGTAAAAGCCTTTCCCAACTCTTATTATTATTCTGCAAATAGTTGGTAGAAATGGCCCCAGGATTAGGACATAAATAATGCTTAACACTTGATTTTTGTCTTTCAGCCCTCAACCTCTCTACTTTAGATCACTCTAGCAGAAAGACTTGCACTTGCTTTCTGACAGGGGCTGCCTGAGGCGTTCTGTCTAAAAACATATCAGCCAATCCAATGGCTTCCAAGGATTTTTTGATGTATGCTATCCAGGGGATCAAAAGACCCTTAGCACATGCCAAACAGTCTAAAACAATCTCTCTAGGTAACTTTGCTTCTTCTGAGCTCCAGATAGATAGCCACAAGAGAATTGGCAGGCTACGAATAAAATCACTAGAAAGTCTAATCCTAGTTCGTTGTGGCAAATAAAGCTAGAGGTTGACACGGGGCTGACAATACTCTCCGACAGAAATGGTTTTCCTCTCTTTGGAGTGTAGTCAAGACAAAAATAAACTTATTATAAATATACTTTTGTAAAATGCACATGTTGCAAAAATAACTCACTGACAAACACATCAGAAGTTCATCATGAATGGGGCATGATGTAAGGTTGGGATTGTGATTAAGCTTAGGTCACTGTTTAATAACATGATGCATTTTGGGAGTTGTTGTCTTGATTTGCTTTCATAAACACAAGTGTACTAATGCATCTGATAACAGTGATTTGTAACAGAAAAGCCAGAACCGCAAATGTGATATCCCACACACATGTTGTGTGGTGACTACCTTAATATCGGATATCGTTAAGGCCAAGGTTAGGATTAAACTTGGGGCTTGGTGTAGGGCTGGAATTAAAGTTATGGAAGGGTTAGCCTTATAGTTAGGGTCAGGAATAGGCAAGGTTCACTGTAAAGGCTAGATTTAGACTGAGGTACAGGGATAAATTGCACTGTGATGTGTACTGTAATTGTTTTTAGGTCTCGGCTACAGACAGTTGTATTTGTCTTTCACATAACTATTATTTGAAATACATTATATATACATAGAGTTGGCTTTGAGTCAACCCCCTGCTCATGAGCAGATGACTTTATTGCCCATCTTAGGTCTCTACTGTTGATTCAATGACTTTCCTTCTTATTCGTGTTTGTCACTCCCAGGAGCATTTTGATCTCAGGGTGTTCTGTTTGAATGAGTTTTACCCTTCAACTGTTGATTTGAGAGGGTAGTTTTTTGGTACAGTTTGGACCCAGCCATATGCAAATCAGTCTTGACCCTGTTCCTCATGAGAACATTCCAGCCCGAACTGCCAAGCCAGGTCATCCCTGGACAGAAAACAAGCATCCTGAGACCGGTTTTGGAGCATCACCCCTCATCAGCCAGGCTAGCTTGAATCCAGTGTCAAGACTGATTTGCATATGGCTGGATCCAAACTGGGGTGGCTTGGTGAGCAAAAGAACAATGGATTAAACCCAGATCTTTGTGACTGAGTGTGAATGTTTGCATTGTTCAGCATTCCGTCCATCATTTGTTCCTTTTGATTAAATAGGGGCGTATAAGGGTTAAGTAGGAATGGGGGGCTCATACCACAGCAAAGGTAGATGATAATACCCTTTGCACAAAAGGAAACATTTTTGAACTTCAGTTTTAAGAAAGGGGCTAGATTTACCCTGTGCATATTTTCCAGTTGTCATTGGAACAATTACCGATCAGTTATTTTTGCTAGTATGGCTTTGTTATGTGAAGGATGAGTTATATAATCATTGAGAAAGTTTTCAATGCAGTGTTTGCAGTTCCTTGGAATTCCAGGGACATGACATAAATCCATAAAAGCTCATCAATTTCTAGGTCTCAAAATATACTTACCTCCAAGGGGCTTCATTTTATGTGTTGTATACTAAAAGATATGCACCTGCTCCTCTTCAATACCCAAGCCTCTTCATATTCTGATACGTTTCATCAAGGTTGTGCTGACATCTATCATCATAACCTATTAAAATATACAGATTCCTTAGCTACTCTTATGCAGGCTTCTTTTAAAAGCCCGAGCCAGCCGAAAGAAAAGGAAGCAAGACAGTACCAAAGCAAATAGGCCCTTTCGACTTAATGTCTTTGCCAATATTTTTGCTGCCGCTTTGCAGCATCGGCAAAACAAATTATTTTGCTGATGCTATGCAGCACATCAAAAATAGAAATAATAATGAAAAAAGCATTATGTTGGGTACAAGCTCATGAGCGCATATTCTTCATAATGTTATGGCAGCCCAGCCTAATGACGAATGAGTGCACATGCTGCAGTCACCATTTTGTTTATATTTTATGTGCTGTTCCAAGACAATAGATGTCATTTGCAGTTGGAAATAATAAAAATAAAACTAT
Organism: Calotriton arnoldi; assembly: GCA_963921515.1. Classification (NCBI taxonomy): domain Eukaryota; kingdom Metazoa; phylum Chordata; class Amphibia; order Caudata; family Salamandridae; genus Calotriton; species Calotriton arnoldi. The sequence goes on from CAWUFW010004759.1 coordinate 774,493, forward strand.
TTAATGTGTGCAAAAAAGCTATCCGACCCTTCTCAAAAGTTTGATTTTTTTAAGGACCATGACAGGGGGTGGGGAACAAGAGAGGAGCGGGTTGAGGGAGCAGGTGGAAGAGAAGTCAACTTGGGACAAATAGTGTGGGAGGGCAACGGAGGAACTTGAGGGGGAGAAAGAATAACAAAATAAATAGAAAGCAAAAAAATGATGGTGAAGCAATGTGAGAGCTACTGGTGGGGAAAGAGAGACCAATATGGAACGTGCAGTGGGCCATATTTGAGGTTAAAAGCAGCACACGATGGAGAGAGCAAGAAAACAAACGCTTTCTCATCGAGTGCTGAAAGAAAAAGAAAAATGTAGTTTCCCAAATGTGAGCAGTGCAAAGCCACAAACCATCCAATCAAAAAGCATGGCAAAGTACCCATGCTGAAAGGAAAGACAAGCACAAGAAGAGGAAGAAGAGCCATTGAATAAGAATCAAGCAAATGTGAGTAGCAAGAAAGTAGGGGTGGGCGAAGAATTCTGCTGCGCCGGCAGAGTTCGCTGAGTTTTGCCCACTCCGCCCGGAGTGCGGAGTTCCAAAAAACTCCGCAAAGTGTTGTGGAGCGGAGTTTTTTCTCTGGAGCGAACATCAGTAAGTTGGCGAGTGCTAGCGAGAAACAATCAATCGGTAGACCTCCTCCCGGCGAGATTTCTCATCGTGGGCGGTTGCGGCAGGTCACGACCGCTCACGTGGAGAAATGATTTGCGTTGAGGAAGCTGCAGCTCGAGTAGAATGTCTACTCGAGTGGCAGAAAGCAGCAGCACCCTCTGGTGCAACGCATACTGCTGTTCGTGCTGATTTTAAAGCACGAGTCAAACTTCCGGCACTAAAAATCAGTGTGAGCAGCAGAGGAGTTTTTCTGGCACTTTGCGGAGTTCCGCAGAGTAAAACTCAGCGAACTCCGCCCAGGCCTACAAGAAAGCCAATCAGTAGAAAGCAGTGGTCTGGCCCTAAGCCCACTGTAAGTTTTGGTATAGTTCACAAAAAGTATTTCGACAACCTAAAACCCTACAAAAGGCTGGCTAAGCACTTGGTGTGGACAGTGGAATCGCAAGGGTGTCACTAGCCCTAGTGCAAGGAAGGAAAATGACCATCCATGCCCTCTGCTGGGTAGAAAAAGAGAGCCTAAAATGGGTGACAATGGGCCCCTCACAGCCCTGAGCCCGGTGTCATGGCACCTTTTTTGCCAATGATAGCTACACCCCTGTTTTATAGACAGGAACAGCTGCATGTCGGGAATAAATGTTAAATTTTCCAAGCTAAAAGACAGTTCTACTGTACAAAAATCACATTGCCTACAGCTGCACCTAAAATATTTTATCTTCTTAAAAACTCTTCAGTCCAGGAAAATCTGAAACAATCACTGAACACTGGTGTAGCAATTTTGTGCCCTGCAGCTGTGAAATAACAATAGCCAATACAACAGTTTCCAAAATTACTCTCAATATGAACTAGCACTACATTTCAGCAGTAAATTCTCAATGGGGAATTTCATTTACAATTACAGTCAGTTGGTTATCCTTGATATTATGCCACTTTTTCATTTCATCTTCTCTATCAGTAGCACATTACTCCAGGGGCGACGACTGCAGCAAGTGGCTGGAGCTGCAGAGCCAGGCCTTGAACAAGAGTTTTCCACTCTCTTCTCTCGCTGGGAGAGAATCGCCGTGAGGGATAGATAATTTATAGTTCTGCCTAGAAGGAAAGTGTGTGGTGCAAGTGCCTCAGGAGTTTTGACATGGTTCCACACTGTGATGTGTGGGTGAATGTAGCTGAGTGTAGATCACCTTGAGGGCCATAGCCGAGAATACTCCAGGAGCAATAGCTATATATGAGTAGGGCCAGCTTTAGCCTTGGTGGCGCCCAGTGCGACAATCTTTGTTGGCGTCCCCAAATGACTTCTTCACAAATTCCCTCACTACCACCCTCCGTCGCTGCCCTTCATCTCTCCATAGGCCCTCTCTCACATATATTTCATTTGCTTTAAAGTGCTACTGATACGGGTGTCAGAGAACTTTACATCCATAAATATTATACAAAGACAATGAATCATACATCTATAAATCAGTGTAGAGGAAATGTTACATAAGAGAAAGAGGACTACAAGGTGTAGGAGTAACAACATCCATACTGGTAGGCAGTATATTTTAAGAGTGCTTGGTCTGCAGAATCACAAACTCAGGATTTCAAAACAAAACATAGTGGTTGGGGTTAGCTCTACTAATAAGAAAGTCTTTCCACCCAAACAAACCATTTTAGCAACATTAGGATAATTAAACACTGGGGAAAAACATAACGTTCTAACCTATATCTTTCAGTTTGCATGCAGCTCTTTGACAATAGCTCACTGTGCTATATTAGGATTCGGATTTATGAACTGCAAGTAACAAAAGGGTCTCTGTGACTATCTGAGCTATCTACATAAAATACATTTATGTGATCTGCTTGGTACACATTCTTTACAGCAGATGCATTAACCCTCTGTGCTACTTTATCAAAACTGCCACTAGACAAAACTCCATCTCTCTCCAGTGGGTACATCCTTCACAAGAGTTATCTTGACATTTTTACTGTTGCCTGCAAATTGCTGGACACACAAAGAAAGAACACTACAGCACATGCTTTTAAGCAAATAAGATATTTCAAAACACAGCCCCCCCATAGCTCAGCACACGGTGTAGTGGCACCGGTCGCACCGCCTAAAGCCAGCACTGCATATGAGCCTGGATCTGGGCAATGTCTCTGCAAGCGGAGGAAAGTAGGAAACAAACAACCTAGACTTTGCACAATATCAATGGCCCATGGCAAGTAGCAACTCTGTATAGAAAACAACACAAAAGATGGGTTTATTTTCCGTGTGTACAGGAACTGTGTAGGTAGCAAGTAGCGGAGAACAAATGTGCAGGCAACAAGGAACTGTGTACAGTGCCAATAGGCCCTCGCATGAAGTCATCTTTTGACCAACTCTGTATCTGTTGGGAATTTCTTATCACAGGGCTTATCATGCTAGCTAGCAAAGATGATGCACAAAAATTGTGTGTTTAATGGTTGGGGAGGATGACTAGTTTCTTTGTAGGACTTGAACTTTGGTGGAGAACAGAAGCCGTGGTTGGTGCTAGATGCTATGGCAAAGGAGCACATGCTGTGATTACTTTTCTAGGGTCCTGGGGCAATCAGTCATTACTAGACAATATTCTAAGTTACTACTGTAACGTATGGCTGCTGTCTCAGGACCAGCAATACTATTGCATTACAGTTGTGTAGCCAAGCTAGTCCCATTCGTGCCTTTGGCTATCTAGGGTTAGGACATTCAAGCAATATGAGTTTGCTCTAGGGGCATGGTTTGTAACTGCACTTGTAAATGTAACTGAGTACTGAGGAACAGAATGCAGAGAATAAAAAAAAATAACAGAAAAAAGGCAGACGATGATATCACATTCTGGGATCAGGATATAACGCTAAACATATATGTATCATGGAAGCTCTAGAAAAATATAACATAGGCTATTGCTAGCACCAGTTGTGACACAAGTAGTACGGTAAAAGAACCTGAAATAAATATTAGGCAGCAAAGGCCAGTGTTATCAATGAGTGAACAGTCAAATTGGTTTTCCCCAATGTATATAATTGCCTCGAGGTCTGAAGGCTGGATTGAACGATTTTACCACAATGTTGCTAAACCAACTCCTTCTACTCCATGGTCTCACACTCTCTGTGCAAATCTGGGCAACTCAGTGGGTGTGAGACATTTCAGCCTTCACAGGTCTTTAAGAATATTGATCCAGAGTTTTGCTCCTGCCACTGTTATTATTCTGCCTTCATATTTGACAGATGCCTTTTATGGAGGAAGAATTGTTTGTCAGAGAAGGAGATTCCACCACTTAGCAGAAATGGAAGCGATCTTCTGGTATTGTAGGCCTTTCTCATTGATTCACTTTCAAATCAATTTCTGAATTCAGCAAGGAGTCAATTGTGGGGACCTCTCAACGTTTTGCACAAAAAAAAAACTAATTGTTGAAATTAAAAAATAATGAAAATGAGTAGGAAAACACAGCCATTGGTGACGCGATTTTCATCTGTAATTTTTCATCATAATGGGTCAATTAAAGCTAGATACTGTTACATCTAGTAGACCCTTCAGGTCACAAAAATATATAGGGTTTGTAGGTTCCCCAAAAACATGCGATAACCAAAGACAACAACAGAGCAGCAGCTCATAATGATTTTTCATTGTGTACTGACCGTACAGCAATTCATATGGTAAAATATAATGAACGAGAAATGGGTATGAAGGAAACATTTAAATTTCTGAAATGTTCACAAGATACTGGGCCCGATTCACAGAAGTAATCTGAGACAAAATCCTAAACTTACTACTTTTGGTATTCACAGAAGGCGTTTAGTAGCAGTAAAGTTAGGATTTTGTCTTAAGTCTGTCTTAAGTCTGTCTAAAGTCTGTCTTAAGTCTGTCCTAAGTTTGTCTTAAGTCTGTCTTAAGTCTGTCCTAAGTTTGTCTTAAGTCTGTCTTAAGTCTGTCTTAAGTCTGTCTTAAGTAAAACTTAAGACAAAATCCTAACTCTACTATTACTAAATGCCTTCTGTGAATACCAAAAGTAGTAAGTTTAGGATTTTGTCTCAGATTAGTTCTGTGAATCGGCCCCACTGAGTTTAGGAACAGTGGTTATTTGTATGTCTTCATTCTTGCACACAGGCTTACATTTGGAAGCCAAAAATGCAGAGAAATCCAATTTATAATAACAAATGTTATACTTTTCTGTATTTCCACAGGTCTCCGGATCAAATTGGATCAAATTGAAACCCAACTTGTGTGCCTAGTCCTAGCGCCCATGTCACAAAAGACTCCAAAAGCATGACCTGGAGCCATCACATTGCACCCAGCAAAATCAATGCTACCTTTGCAATGTGGGTAGACATCATGGGGAAGCAGGGTGGTGTTTCTTGTGTGGATCCCCCTACATTTTTATTATCCACAATGCCCTTCAAACCTACAATGTAGACAAAAAAGCACACACATTTCTGTGAGATACAGTTCAGAAATCTGCAGGTATCTACAAATTTCTTACCACCCAATGTTCTTACACTTGTCCCAATAAAAATGCTAACTTTGTGGAGTAGGTTTACTCAGCGTCGATGACAGGAGAGGTCCCAAATGCAACATGGACAGATCAACATTTTCCACTTAAAACGAACCCTGTCCTGCAATGTGAGTAACTATGGAATTTGGGCATTAGGTCGACTGCCACCCAGCGAAACCTACTAAACCCACACATTTTTGAAAACTAGAGACCCGGGGATGTCCAGTGTGTTCCGCCTTGAATGGATTCCCCTACCGTTTCTTACTCACAATGCTCTTCACACCACAAACATAGACACAAAACACCAGATTTTCCTAAAGTTTCTGTGAGAGAAAGTTTCAGTATCTGTGGGAATCCACAAATTTCCTACAACATAGTATTTCCACACTTGTCCCAATAATAACTATACCCCACTTGTGTGGGTGGGCCAGGACCCACAACAGGAAAGGCCCAAAAATGCAACATGAACAGATCTTTTTACCAGTCAAAACAGACACTTTTTCTTGCAATCTAGGTAGCTGTGGACTTTGGGCATGGGCTCAGCTGCCACCTAGATAAATCTACCAAACCAAGACATTTATGAAAACTAGTCACCAGGGGACTCCAAGGTTGAGTGCCTCGTGTGGATCGCCCTACCATTTCTTTCCCACAATGCCATTTGAACCTTAGGCATAAAGGACACATTTTCCTCACATTTCTGTGAGAGAAAGTTCCAGTATCTGCATGGATCCACAAAATTCCTAACATTTCGCCCAAAGAAACAATACTATTTTTGTGGCTCAACCAAGCACCCGCGATACAACAGACCCCAAAATGAAAATTGTAGACATCAATATTTCCTGTCAAAATTGAACTGATTTGGTGATGGGATAGCTGCTGTATTTGGGCCAGTGCTCAATGGTCACCCAGGGAAACCTACCAGAGCCAGACATTTTTGAAAACTAGATACCCAATGGAGTCCAGGGTGATGTGATGTGCCTTGTGTGGATCCCACAACATTTTCTTATTCACCATGCCCTGTGAAGCTCAAATTGTTCCTAGCATCAGGCATTTTCCTCACACTTCCATAATGGAAATTTCTGAAAGATGCAGACATCCACAAAATTCCTACCACCCAGCGGTTCCACACTTGTTCCTTCTGGCTGGACCTAGTACCTGTGAATGGAACAAATCAAACCAAGGACAATAAGAATCCTCATTTTTGGACCATTTTTTCCCTGGTGGTCAAGTGGGCTTTCTGCCTCCCTAGGGTGCAGATTGGTAGTAAAATCCCCCAATCTACTCACAGGGAGGCAGAAAGACTGCTGGGTATGGAATAGGGATGGGGACACAGCCTAATGCCAGGGTAGACAGCCCCCACTCCTTTATTAACTGTTTTGCTCTGGTGGTCTTGTGGGCCTTCGGTACCCTAGGGGGCAGGTTGGGGGTAATCTCTTCCAATATTCTTCCAGGATGGCAGAAAGACTGTTGGGCCCATTCTGGAGTGGGGACACAGCCGATGTGTGGGCTGGCCACCCCAACCCTACTTTTTTATTGCCCTTTTGATCCTGTCATCTAATGGGCTTTTTGCCTACCTGAGGGGTAGCATTGGGTAAAAGACCCCTATCTACCACCCCAAGAGAGCAGGAATACTCTTGCGCATGGGAGTGGCAGGAAGGCAACAGGCCCATGCACAAAGGGACCACTCCTCCCCCAAAAAACAGGACTACTACAATTTCCTGATGTCTATTTGCATGTAGTAGAGTAGATAATTTATTGTATTTGATTATTCAAAATCATTTCAAAAATACACTTTAAAATTCATGTTTTTTAGGGGAAGAAGAGAGGTGTAGAGGTGGAAAAAGGGAGCATATTAAAAAATTAGATCTCTGAAAACTGTAAAAGTCTAATGATTTTGCAACGGCTTACTCATTTTTCCATTGTTATTGTTTCTTCTGCAGTGCTGGAGCCTGTTCCAAGGAACTTCCTGCGGCTGGATGTAAAATTTTTGGTTGTGGGAGTTGCAGCTCATTGTCATGGAATAGCAGCTATTTAGGCAATAGAAAGGTGTGCAACTCTTCCCAGCTTAGCTTCTACCAGTGTCAGGAATTTCACTAGTTTCCCGTTTAGCTGCGGGTCCTTGGAGTTGAAGCATACGATCACGGCATGTCTCCGGGTGCGGATCCCTCGAACATTAAATTGCGGTTTGAGTAGGCATACCCTTTTGTCCTTTAAGTTGGGGTAGGGGCTGATTAAATGTGCCATATCCTCGATACCATTGTTGCATAGCCGACACGTGTTAGCAAATTGCCCCCTCAGCCATGGTGGGTGGTGTGGAATTGCTGGCAGCAATCCTAGCCTGTATTTTAAGAATTTTTCTTTTGTCTTCCTAGAGTACCCGAGGCTGAAGTATGCCTGTGTACCTAGTGATTTGTAACTATTCATTGTCATCCACGCATGGCTTCTTCGGGCAAAGGCGACCTGGTCTTCCACAAGAGAGAGTTTCTTTATTCCATTTTTAGCTACTTGCTTGAAGTCTGTATGGGTGGTTTGCATTTCTCAAAGGTCAGATAAACCGGTGGTCGCCAGGGAGTCCTTTAAATATTGTCTGGCCGGCGAGGTTGATCTGTACCAAAGTTCTTGCCAAAGCTGGTGGTTCAATGTATTTGGGGGTGAGTTCCTAATTTTGTGCCAGCAGATTATATAAGAGCCTTGCCTTGCCAAGAGTTGTTTGGGTAGGCTGAACTCTAACCGGATCTGGGATGGTGAGGCGTAAGTTGGAATATTAAACACGATTCTGTAGGCCCTGGCCATTGTGCTTTCCAAAATTTTTGAGTCCCAACCCCTCAGGGCTTCGCTGCCGTAGGTGATGGTAAGTAGGCTTTTGGCTTGTGCTACCCGGAGGAGGGGAGAAAAGATAGGGCCTGTTAGTTTTGTTTTTAACTGCCTTAATGTTGTTGCTATTGCCATCCCCTTCCTTCCGATTGTCTCGAGTTGACTTGCAAATTGACCACCTTCGTCGATAATTACCCCTAGGTATTTGTAAGCAGGGGTGTTCGCGATTGGCGTTTTTTGCAGGTACCAAGTGTGGGGCCGTCGTTTGCCGTTTTTAATTGTCAGGGTTTTTGTTTTTTCAAGGTTCACTTCTAGGTGGTTTTCTGCTGCGTACACTTGCTTTTTGTCGAGTAGGTGTTGCATCCCCACCTGGGTATGGCTTGCCAGGACCACATCTTCGGCATATAAGATGCTGGAGATGGGTTTGCCGCCGAGCCGAGGGGCATGGACATTCATTGCAGGTGCTTAAAATTCATGTCATGTCTGCCATGTACAGGTTAAACAGGGTTGGTGTAGCACACAACCCTGTTTGAGCCCCTTGGTAGTTGGCATGCGCCTCGAAAGATATGTGCCATTGCCTAGTTTGACCTGTACCCATGTGTCAGTGTGGAGGTGTATTAGAAGGTTCAAGAGTGCTGACGGGATGCCCTAATTTGCCAGTTTCCTCAACAGTCTTGCTCAGTCGATATTGTCAAAGGCTGCCTTAAAATCGATGAAACAGAAATGGATCGCCTGTTTTGTTGATTTTGCCTTGTTGTTGAGCAGTGACATAGTTAGTATGTTAGTTGAGGTGCCTGTGTCCTTGCAAAACCCAGTTTGATTTGGGGGGATTGTTTCCTTCTCTTTAGCCCAGTCCTGGAGGTCTATCAGTAAATTACCGGCTAAGTATTTTGCCTCAATATCTAGTAGTGCAATCAACGGATAGTTTTTTGGGGAGGTTTTGTCGTCGGACTTGTAGATCGGGGAGATTATGTAACCCTTCCAGGAGGTTGGTAGATGCCCGAACTGTCTGATGCTTTGGAAGAGGAGGTCCAGGATGCCTGACCAGAACTCTCGATCTTGTTTAAAAAGGGCTGGTGGAATCCCGTTTGGCCCCGAGGCCCCTTCTCTCCTTCCTTTCGATTTGCTTCTTAATAGTTGTTGTGCAGATTCTATTATTCGCTTCCTCCAGGGTCCATTCGGTTTGAGTAAGGTGTGTCGGTTTGAAGTCCGAGTTAGATCTTGATCCATGCGTTTGCTGGTTGAAGTGGGATTCCAAAAAGATTGTCCAGGTCTCCTCTGTAATGTGTGATGATAACCCTCCATGGGCCGGGTGCAGTGCTTTGTTGATGGTGGCCCAAAAGCTTGAGCTGTTGTTTGCTTTGGAGTCATGGTGAAGTTTTGCCCAAAATGCATTTTCATTGGACCTGTTGATGTCCCATTTAAGTTTTTTGATTCTGCCTTTCTGTTGACGTAATAATAGGTTTAGTTTCTGGTCTCCAGGGTGGTGCCTCAGCGATCTGAGTAATTTGTTTATGAATTTTTTCAACAGTTTCAATTCGATCCGCTGTGCGCTAGGGGACCGCACCTCGTCCCTAGGCTCGTTAGGTGGCGTATATCTGCCAGTAGATGAAAAGGAACTTGAAAGATTGGCAATGAAAGTTTCCCATTTGCTGATTGGATTCTCAGTGGGGTCGATTTGATGCTGTAACATTATCTTTGCGCCCCAGAGAACCTCCCTGGAATTTGCCAGTGGTGACTTGATTCATTTTAAGTTTATTGTGTGGCTTGCTTGCCTGCCAGCTGGGTTGAGTATAAAATTATGTGGAATTATTTGGAGTGAAACTTCCTGGGTTCGATGGTCACTATCCCTTTTATCACCTAGGCGGAATCCTGTTACATGATGGAAGAGCGGGAGGGAGCTAGGGTATAGTCTAAAGTAGAATTTGAAGTTCCGAGTAGTATGAGGCAACCGGTGGGGAGTCTTCCTGAAACTTTCCATTCAGTGCCCTTAGATTGATATGCCCCAAATTTTCCAATAATTTCCTGCCCGTCTTGATTGCTCTGACATGTTCGCTTCTAGTTTGGGCTGGTATGTTCCAGTAGAGCGATTGAGCTTGTACATCCTCGTTTTCTGATGAGCCTCGGATTTGTTGGTTTAGGTCCCAGGAGAGGATAAGGGTGGAGGTGTTCTGCTAGGTTATGATTGACAGGAGATGGTCTACTAGGTGCCTTGATTCCTGATTTTTCTGTTTTGGATTTATGTATGTGTTGACAATTAGCACCTCCTCCTTGAAACCTTTGAGGTTTAGGACTAGCTTGATAGCGTTTACTGATGGTAAGGGAGGTGGAATTTCCTTTGCGGTAGCAATTTTTGCTATTGAGATGCAGGTTGCTAGACTGCATGAGAGATGTCCATATTGTGATTTCCTGAGAGCTGGAGTGTGGAAGCAGATGAACCCTTGTAGTTGGAATGGGTCTATCGTCCACGTTTCCTGCAATAGGACAATATCGAAGGATTTGAGGTATGTTATAAACTCAGGATCAGCTGCCTTGCTGTTTAGTCCATTGGTGTTCCATGAGCATAATCTCAGAGTTGTTTTGTCCTGTTGCGGCCGCCTTTTATATTGGGTGGTTTGTCATTGTGTAATCCTGTTTATGTTAACAGTTCTAAGGATCTGCTGGGTCTCCGGATACATGGAAATAAGCTGTTTTTGGCCAGTTCAAAAACTGTGTGCCTTCTCCCTTTGAGGCAACCGGCCTAGTGCTCCCCTGAGCACAGAGGATGTATTTTCTCTCCTGTTCATGGTTTCCAGCTGTTTAGTAGGAAGTAGTGGGAGAGGGTATCCGGTCTTGTGGTATGGTGAGATAGATATGCCCCATGCTTTAAAGATTTCCCATTCGTTCAATACTTCGTTTGCTATTTGGATTGACCTCCAGGTGACCTTTGTGGATTCTCTGCCCGGTGCCACGTCAGCCCTTGTAAATTCTATGGCAAGGAGATCAGTTGTATTGATGTCTCTTAAGGTTGGTATGATAGCCATTATTTGGAGAATATTTCCTCTGTTCAGAGTGTCACAGTTCCCTTTTGATTTAAACTCTGGAGTGAAGAGTAAAGTGCTGGATTGTGTTGGCTGCCAGGCAGGGGGTTGCCCTTGGGGGGCTGCTCCCCTGTAACTGTCCGAACAGAGGGCCAGAGATGCTGCTGGATATTCCTGTGATAACTTTGGGACCCTAAACTTTCTGGGCGGCAGTAACCAGGGGAGAATTCTCTACCCAGTTCTGTAGTCATTGGGTCTTTTTGATGTTGCATGAGGCAAGGGACCAAATTGTATACTGTCTTTATAATTGTGCCTGTTGGCATTCCTTGTGCTGTTGCTGAGACTGGATTTGCCCTGACACTTTTCCTTTTAGCTTCCCTTTGTGTTAGTGAGTGCACGGGGTTAGGGAACTGAGGTCTCGGCTATCATTGTAGTTGTGTTAGAGTGGATTGTCTGTGCTTGTGGTGCGGCAGTGTTGGATATTGCCTTGTCCTGTGTGTGAGCCCCATGGCCCGTCGGATGTTGATATTGAGTTCTCACCTGTTTGCATTCCCGAATTACAGGTAGCTCCCTTACGTCTGATGTGGGTGGATCAGGGCAGTGGTGACTATGCCACTGAGGCTGCGTCGAGTCTGTATTTTTGATAACTGGTATGTAAGTTAAGCCGCCCGTTACCTCCGTAACAGCCCTGCTGGGTGATAATTGTGGTTGGTCGTTTGACCGAGTTGTAGCACCAGGGATGTCAGTTTACTGGTTGGTTGTTTCGAGTTGTATTGTTGCCTGGACCTGTTGTTTAATGTCAACGAGGGGGTATACTGCTGCATGACTGAGGTTGGCCGTTTTTTGCGCCCTTTCCTCCGAAGTTGGCGTCTTTGTTTGGTGTTTTGAACTGTGGTTGTTTCGCTTTGTGTTTGCGCAGTATAGTGGTCTCCCCCTGAATGACTCCCAGTTGTTGAAAGGATTAGGCTTTTTGCAGCGCTTGCGTTGCAGTTGGCTTCTTCGATATTTCTTTTTCTAGTGTGGCAGTATTTTTAGTGTCCTTTGGTTCTTTATGTAAGCCCTCAAGCATGGTGGACAAGATTGAGGGTAGTGAGGATAGCTTGTCAACGATGGGTCCACAACTACAATACAATTTGGCCTCCTGTTGGGGTCAGCTTATTAGTGAATTTAAATTCTCCAGTTTTTTATCAATCCTTCCTACAAAGAGAGCTAAGGTGTTAAGTAGTGTCAGTTGCAGGTCCATTTTGTCGGACTGATATTGAAGGGCGTCAACTGTTCTTTGCATGGTGTTTAGTAAGGTGTCCCAAGTGTTGGCTGGTCGGCTCAACAAGTTCATGATGTGGGTTGTGGTCCTGTGGTTGGATGGCGATGTGCTATTCACAGCATTGCAGGCCTGGCCTTGTTCTGCGTATTTGCTGTGTAGGTGTGGAGCTGAGTTTTTTTGGGAGTCCGGAGTGTAGGAGGCAACCAAATAAGCCCACTCCTGAGACCCTAAGTATAAAAGTGCTTTGTGTTCGCTCCCAGGACTTCTAGGGCTGCATCACTTATCTCCATCATTCCTTCGGAATGTTCCATTGCGGCTAGGTTTGTTTGCAGCTGTAACTGCCGATCTATGGTATGCTTTTGGAAATAAGAAAAAAGTGGTGAATATGTGTATTGTTCGCCAGGAGTGCCATGTTTTTTTCCCTTCTCCTTTCCTGCTACTTTGTGAGCGATGGATTGAGCTTTGGCACGTTCTTCGGGGCTGTGTGCTTTAAGTCCCAACTGATGATGAATGGATAGTTGAGCTGTTTCTCAGTCCTGATTGGTACTTGCTTGGATGGATGAGTGGACTGGTGTACCCATTCCATAGGCTAATTGCCCAGGGGGAGGGCTGGGAGAACTGGGAGAGGCTTGGGTTGGAGAATTGTCCTTTTCTTTTTTTTCCCTTGTGTATTGACCAACATTGCTAGTTGTGGCTAGGTCCGCCTGCTTCTCCATTGCTTCTGGAGCGGCCGTGAGTTGCTCAGAAGGTGGTAGTTCACTGGGTTGTGGGCCAGCGGGTTGAATATTTAATTGAGTAGGGAGCAGGGGCTCCTGAAGGCCTTGGATTTTACCACTAGAGGAGAATATGGAAGAACCTGCATCCTTAAGGAAGTGAAATTTAGAAGAAATTTTGGGTTGAAAGAGGTGTGTAGTAGGCCTCCCCCCATAGAAGCACCTACTGTCGGGGTTCCCCAGTGTCTTTGCTGGGGGGGCTCTGTGACGCTGAACTTGGGAGGGTTACGTCCACTAGGTCTTCGGGAGAGGTAGCCTGGTAAAGTTTTGTTGCCCTGGTCTTCCTTTTGCGTTTGGGTCCCTGTGAGGCGGGGAGAGGTTGGTCCCTATTCCTTCCTGACATACAATAGAAGGCTCCCTCAAGACCTATATTCCTTTTATCACAACAAAGCTAAGTTCAGCATGGGCTCGACAACAATATAATCATGTCAACAAGACTAACAAAATTGATTTTATCATTGATGTTTATTTAACTTCTTTGTATATTTTTCATATATGTATCAAATGTAATTCACTTCTTTCTTTTTTTCCTTTTAAAACTTTTTTTTATACATAAAGGTCAACAGTATTCCTACACAGAATTTAGGAGTACATACAGTATACCGTTGAACAAGATCCCCCCGGAAAACAAACATTTACATATATCAAAAAGACAAAATCCAAAACTCATCCAGACTCATACGGACTCATACAACATTCACAAAGAGATGCATCTGGGAAAAGGGGAGACTAAAGATTGCAAGATCTCACGACCAAGTATGATGCATATGTTCATCAGGATCTGAACATAAGGTCGACGCGCGTTTCGGTGGCATGAAAGGAGAAGTACGGCCACCTTCTTCAGGACCTTTCCAGATACCCACAAAAATCACAAACACCCAGGGGACCTAAAAAAGCCTAAACAACATGTATTACGAGCCCATGAATGCCTTCTATTGTATGTTTGGTTTTTTTCCCCTCTTCTCCCTGACCTCAAATTATTTTCCTTCAGAGGGGTTCTCCATTTTTGCATTAACCCTATTCCTTCCTGACCTCATAGCGGTGGACTCCCTACAACCTCCTAGGGCTGTGGGCTTTGTGCCGACTTTGATGAAGGGTTCCTAGGCTGGCCGAGTAGGCCTGCGGACTAGATGGAAACTGAATAGATGCTGCTGCTACTTGCCTGAACTGTCCTTGCCGCCGCCAGAGTCAATTGCCGCCACCGGAGATACTTGCGGCCATTCCCGGTCCAGGGAAACTACACGCCCCAGCAGCCCTAGCGGCGTGCACGCTGCCCACTCCACCGGTCAGCGCCAGGAGGCGCTTAAGAGGAAGACAGGGCTCCCGCAGTGCGGGACGCGCGTGGGCGTGCCCGGGCTGTGCCCGGGCAAAGCTCGGGCCAAGGGCGGGCCCGTCTGTGCCCGTCAGAGCCTGCCCGTCAGAGCCCGGAGGAGGCTGGGCTGGGCCACCCCCTTGATAATTGGTCATTGGTCCTTGACTGCATTTTCCAGGCTACAGGTACTGTTGCACACACTTTTATCCCTGATATTAGTACTTGTGTTGTATCACAATATTGTGTGGAAGTTACTGAACTTTTCAAGACTCGCAGTTCCAACATGAGCAAGCGTAAAGAAGTAGCGGGCACCTTAGATGCATTTATTGTCAGGGCAGAATCGTTGTTGACCCATGAGATCGAAATGACAGAGCGGTGACTTTCCTTAGATCCATCAATAATACAGAGACACTCATCATTAGGTATCTCCAACCCGGGGGACTTCCCACAATCGTGCCTGTCCACTACGCCCCAAAATGTGCCCCTGACCTCCCCCTTGCCAACTTTGGACATACCTCCAATAGCTGTCCCAATTGTGTCAAGTATAGCTACTAGAACACGGCTCTCCAAACCACCAGATGTGAACAAGGTGAGAGACCCACCAGTTAAACGAAAGCGGGGTGTTGGCGCTCAAAAAACCAAGAGCACAAAAGGATCTCAACCCGCCGATCATGTAATAGATCATGTAATTGATCCTGTAGTACCATTGACCAACTCTGTTTGCACACTGACTGACGTGGGTCTGCTTTCTCCTTTACCAAGACATGAGAGTATTGGGGACGCTGTCCTTGCCACCGTTGTGGAGACTGCTTTGGGAACTGCGCTAGCCCACATCAAAGAACTAATTGATAAGAACTTTACTCTTCGTTCGGAAAAGTTAGAACGGGTGATCATTGTTATGGACAATTTAAGAGGCAGTAATGTAATTTCACACTCTGATGTCATTGAGGGGGAGGGTCCGTCAAAATCAGTAGATGCTAATTTAATTGTTAATTCCTGTAGTACAAGCCGTAAAGCAAAAGAACACCCTATACTGAAACCTAACATCGGGGAGGAAAACACAAAGGAAGTGTCCCGAGATTTTAAAACAAAGCGCATGGGTTCACACAGCATGTATCCTGAACGCCACTCCGGGCACTACACCCAAGTAATCCGAATAGGAGCACTGTAGACGGCTCAAGGAACAATTGCCCGAAACCCAATACTGATGTTTTGAGCCTACCTCCAGCCACGTGTCCCTACGTATTAATTTTGGCTGGTGTCCCTACCCTTAAAGGGGATCAGAAGGAGTCCTGGGCCGACCTACGTAATAAGACTGTGGATTGGTTAATAAAACACAAAAGATTCCACTCATCCGATATGAAAGAGATCCTTATGGTGCGTAGAGTTGGGTGGGTTGGTCAATCCCCCAAGAGCATTGATGGCGACTGCGTAGTGATTAATTTTCGCAGGCCACAGATGGTTTGTTGCCTATTAAGACTCTGTGAGCAAACATTTACCCAAGACTCCAGTATCTGTGCTCTTCCTCTGGGATATTTTTATAAACCACCATCTAGGCTTATTGTACATAATTGTGCCCTTACCCCTCTATCCAACAGGTTTCAGGCCTTATCAGACTTAGACGCCCAGGATTGGCATCCATCCTTATTAGAACATGAATTATATTCCTTTGATAATTTTCAGGCTCCTGTACCCCCTCCTACTATTGATATGCTAGACGATCAGCTAGCCATAATTAAAACCAAGGCTGGCATAGATTCAAGTATTTCGAGCTGGAGTGTAGCAGGTCTCCAGCTGAGGATTAGTGACTCGGATCGGCTATGTTTAATAAATGAACAGGATACAGCTACGCCCCAAGAGACCTTAGATGCACCATCGGTGCCCGGGCCCTGCGAACAAGTGGTTGCATCTGAGTCATACCCGTTATTATACAATAACGTAATGTGCCCCCCGATTTTGCTAATGAACACTATGTAGTTCAGGGAACTCGGACTGAGATGGGAATAAGGGAAAAACGGCAACTAGAAATACGACTTACTTCTTGGAATATAGCGGAGTTGACAAGGAATTAAGGGAGGCAGAATGGCAGGAGTACATTGAACAAAGCGATATATGTCTTTTACAAGATACTTGGGCTTTAGAAACTCCCCACAAGGTCGGGTTCAAAACATATAGTGTTAATGCTACCCCTTCGGTAGAGGTAGGCCCTCGGGTGGCCTTGTTATATGGGTAAAAATCACCCTTTGTATTGACATAAGTCAGTTGGATTTTACATCACAGGATATAGTTGGTGTGAAGATTTGTACATGGGACAAAACTGAAATATACTTAATAAATATTTACAGTAGACCTAGTCCATCCAGCAAGGAATCTTTGGTGATAGACCAGCTAGATCAGTTTTTAGGTTCAATTGACCCGAGGGCAATGTTAATTGTGGGGGGTGGCTTTAATCGCAAATTTGAACCAGTTGTGGGACTTGAAAATATCTTTGAAGAGGAAGATACAGCAAATAATATCCCCTCTTTGGAAAGTAGTCCGGCAGTACCCTGCTCAGTTGCAGTTGCCCAACTTACAAGATTGGTATCAGGGCATGGACTTAGAGCTTACAATGGTCGATTGCCTTCTGATAGTCCAAATGCCGCTACATTTAACAGGGGCAATGGTAAGAGTTGCATTGACTACATATTGACATTCATCGGCTTTTGGCCAAATGTACATGACTTGGTAGTTGATGCTAGAACTGATAGTGATCATTACCCCCTACATTTGACATTAGCAGCTCACCCTTTTCAACCGACTTCTTGGAGCAATGGAGACACTAACTCTATCATGGACGAACCCTTAGTAAGTAACAACCGTAGAGCCTTAAAATGGCCATCCATAGTGGGAAATAACGAGGGTATGACGCAGATTTATAACATCTTTGCAGACGTCATTTCTCCATATACTGATCTGCCTGCTGCAGAGTTTCCAATATTGACTATACATCATGCAATGGTAGATGCATTAAAACCTATTTTGAGTAGGATCCCTAAAGAACGCAGAGGGGGGAAAACTGATACAAGCAATTTAGTTAATCCATGGTACAACAAGGAGTGCCATGAGGCAAAAAAGGAACTCGTATTGGCAACAAAAATCAACAATGTTGTGGCCTTAAGGGAGAAAAGGATTAACTACAAAAGATTACTGGCACAAACTAAAAAAAATTGGGATGATAATATCTGGACAGAATTGATTAGTGCAGCAAAAATTAAAGATCACGCCGGTTTTTGGCGATTGATAGCCAAAGGCAATAAAACGGGAAGATGTATTAAAGACCTCCTTTTAGACGCCAACACCTGGGTCAATCACTTTTCCCGCCTTTATTCCATATCTACAACTGAAATAACACACAACCTGCAAGACTATGTAATCATCCCTAGCATAGCCCCCTGCACTTTAGTTTGGAAGATACTCTTGATGCAGTAAAACCGGGGAAAGCACCAGGCCCAGATAAGATACCAGGAGACTTACTGAGGCATGACAAAACTGTTTGGGGCCCTTACATTAATTTTCTTTGTAATTCAGTAGCTGCGGGTGCACCAAACCCAGAATCATGGAAAGGGGCCGAAATTACTACTATTTTTAAAAAAGGTAATCGCCAAGACATATCAAATTACCGACCGATTAGTTTAATAGATATTTTACAAAACATTTATGCTAGGCAAATTTTAACAAAATTAAATGACTGGATTGAGGAGAACTGCATTCTTTGAAAATATCAGGCTGGATTTAGAGTCAGAACCAGCACAATTGACCAGGTCTTTAGATTTCTCTGTATGAGCTGGAAATATACAATTTTAAAGAAAGGCCATCTGTATATTGCCTTTGTCGACCTGAAGGCCGCATTTGACCTCATCCCTAGAAACCTACTTTGGAAATCATTAAAAGACTAAGGGGTACCAGAAGAACTCCTCGTGCAAATAATAATATTGCATGAGGACAATTATGCAAAAGTTAGGTGGGGTCTGAGGGGCGAACTTACTGAGGCAATTCCAGTAAAAAGGGGCATAAGGCAAGGGTGTGTGTTGGCGCCCACCCTATTCTCATTGTACGTAAACGATATTCCAGAGCATTTATTGGGTTGTGCACATGATTCACCCAAGTTACGGGAGGCGCCAGTACCAGCCCTTCTATTCGCAGATGGCACTATTTTAATATCTCAAACCCCAAAAGGTCTACAATGTCTAATTGACTCTTTTGGCGCATACTGTGATATTAAGGGCCGAGAAATAAATTCTAGCAAAACAAAATATATGGCAGTTAACCCACATAAATCTTTTAAAAATAATTTAACGGTTAAAAATCAGAAGCTAGAATATGTGCAGAATTTTAATTATTTAGGTATAACCTTGGATACTACAATTATCTGGAAACCGCAATTGGAGAAAAAGTAAGACTGTGTTGCTCCAAAATTCCCTACCGATATTAAAGAAACACGAGAGTAGCACTTCTAAGGCAGTATCCCCTGCTCTTGAGGTATACAAGTACAGGGCACAATCGGCATCCCTTTATGGGGCGGAATTATGGGGGCCCTTATGTAAGAATACCTTTGCGGTAGGAGAAAATAAACTTTTCAGGAAGGTATTACGCATCCCAGTGTGCACACCTCTAATCCCTATTGTTATGGACCTAAACATTAAACGTATAGATCACCAAGCCATACTGAGACCATTATTGTTTTGGGTGCGACTGTGGTCTACAACAGAACTTGCAATGGTCGATTGCCTTCTGATAGTCCAAATGCCGCTACATTTAACAGAGGCAATGGTAAGAGTTGCATTGACTACATATTGACATTCATCAGCTTTTGGCCAAATGTACATGACTTGGTAGTTGATGCCCCGGGAGGGCAGATTGAGGCTCAATATCCCCTATTCGCCTACTGGGTGGACAGAAAGACTGTTGTGCCTGGGTTGTGGGGGCTCAGGCCAATGCCCATGGGGACAGGTCCCTCTCAAACAAAAAAGGGCCTTCCAGATTCCCTGATGCCTAGTGCCCTTTCTGCTACTCGGGGGGGGGGCACCAATGGATAATTAACTCCTATCTGCGCCCCAGGTGAGGGCAGAGAGACTCTTACCACAGGGCTGGGGGCAGGACAGGCCGCTGCCCATGGAGAGCTGCACCACCCTAAAAAAGAACTGCCTTGAAAAATTTCTGGTGCCTAGTGGGCTTTCTGTCAGGCCTAGAGGGCATACTGTGGGTAAACACCCTCTGTCAACCTCCCAGGGGGACAGAAAGACAGTTGTGCCCAGGTTGGGGGTGGGGGGAGCCCAGGCCCATGGTCATGGGGCCACTCTCCCCAAAGAAGCAATGCCCTTCTGACTCCCTAGTGGGCTTTCTGCCTCGGGAGGACAGATTGTAGGTAAACAGCCCTATACACCCCCCAGTTGGGGGAGAAAGACTGAGATGGCTGGTGGCAGGAGGAACTACAGGACCATTGCCCACGGGACCACTTCCCCAGCAATCATCATTCCTGGTGGTCTAGTAGAGTGGATTGCTGCTGGGGTATCATATACCCAGGGCAATGACAAGGAAAGATGCACTAAGGAAAACATAGCTTGAAAGGGGACATTTTGATAATATTGAGCTATTCTGAGCTCTACCAATGCATACATCACTCCACTCAACTCCAGCATGGATATTCTGCCTCCTTCATGTCTGGCCACTAAGGTCTGGCATGTGTTATTCTTCATGCCCTCCTCCAATCATGTCACATACTGAGTATGCAGTACCCAAACACATCTGCCCAGCCTCTCCCAGCATCATTTTTCACTCTAGCTTTACTCACATTAAAAAAAATGCTCTCGCCAGTGCCACCCACTTGACCTCTCCCAAGAGCCTTGTGCCTCCATGCACCGCTCCCAAACCTCTGTGAAAGTGTCTCATCTCCCTTCAGCCAATACAATGGGCAGGGCTCCATGCTCAATACTGAGCCAACCTCTTCTAAATTCACCTCAATGGTGTACATGAAGGTGCACCAAAAGCTGGACACACCTGAGCTTAAGCTAAGCTTCATCTTTGCTTTCTTTCCTTCCTTCCACTTGAAAACATCCTAAGCTTCAATGCTGGTAGATAGCATTCATGCACATAAAACTGAATCAGGTGGGAGACTCCTCATTTTTAAAGACCAAAATTGAAATAATTTAGCTTATTTCCACTTAAGTGCAAATCAATGGTGAAATGTAAATCCCTGAATTATTTTTTCAACTCCCATTTAATTTTTCCCAAATGTTAGAATTCTTCCCCATTCACTTCTTAACCCTGTATTATTTGATTCCCAATTGCTGGTTTCTTGCTTGGGGGTGTCAACTGTACTGTCTTCTTCCTGGCACCAGTCAAGCAGAATAAAACGTCACCTCCCTGCAAGCCAACGATATTGCACCCTTCCCTTCTCTCTCCAGGAATCCTGAACATCCTCTTCCTTTCCCGACAAGGAACTGGCCTTTCCTAGTGGCTTACCTCATTTGCATGGTGCATTGCCCCACAGACCCACCAGCACGTACTGGCCTCTTTCTCCCTTGTAGTGCTTTCCTATCCCACAGCATTCCACTCCCACAACCGACCCCAGCCAGCACCAAAGGTCACCCGCACCTCAAACACCTCATATAAGAAGACCATACAGCCATGATTTGCTCGCTTCATCTTGTCCCCATGCTTACTCAGAAGGCACTACGGGGCATATTATCAAGCCCATTTTCGCCGCTTTATCGGCCGTTTTCGGCCGAAAAGCGGCGAATTTAACTCCGCACAATTTTCAAGGACACGCTAACGCGTGTTTCCTTGAGTAAGCAGCCCAACTAACTCCACTTTGCATGTCAGCGAAGAATATCGCTAATGACATGCAAAGTGGGCTGTTCCCTTCCATTCCTCCCTGGAAATCCGTGCTGACACGGCAGCGCACTATTATCAAGCCTCGAGCAAACCCGCAATGCGATAGAATTAACACGCGCTTAACCGCGGTTATCGCGGGTTTGCAACGCCTGGTTTGAATCCGACTTAGCCATACTTGACATGGCAGGCGGATCGTACGGCTGAGACTCCTGGGGCATATTATCAAGGAAACACGATAAATATCGGGTTTCCCGCTTTGCGCGATTCCTGTTTCACGCCGCTATCGCAGGATTTAATCGCCGTGGAGATATGCGTTGATAATAACGCGATATCTCGGCGAATTAAATCCTGCGATATGCGGCGTTAAACAGAATCAGCAGCAAAGCTAGGAAACCCGATATTTATCGTGTTTCCTTGATAATATGCCCCGACATTTCCTCCCTGCTCGTATCCATCCCCAGTCACCACACTCTTGACAGGCCACTACTTGACAAACGTACAAATCCTTAAGGTGCTCTGAGAAGAGACAAAAGAGAAAGCGCCCCCCTGTGCACCCAAATGAATCCACTCGCTCCATGTTTCCTTGGACCTCAAATCAATCCCTTTTCACGGCCCTTTCCTGCCATGACTAAACACTTGTTAAAGGGAGACTATGGTGTGGTGAGCAGGCCCTCACTGACTGACTGATACAGATCTTCTCTAATGCTGTGAAGCTTCTCTAACTGCATGCACGAGGATATTTCATTTCTAAGGACAAATCTGATGGTAAGTAGTATTTCTTTGGCTTTTAATGCATCTCCAGGAATATTCCAGTTCGTAGTTCCTCCCTATCCATCTCATGGACACAAGTGGTAATTTCTCTCTGGATACTCAAATGATGAATAGTTATTGTTCTCCGTAATCTTTCCAAAACGGAGGATTAGCACATTCTACGCTAAAAAGAAACATTAGGCGTCCTTCAAAACAAGCACCTACGGGGCATATTATCAAGGCGGCGTTAATGAATTATCGCCGCTTTAGCGTCCGTTTTCGGACGAAAAGCGGCGATAATTCTATCGCCTAATTAACAAGGACACGCTAGCGCGTGATTCCTGCATTAGCGGCCTGCTTCTGCACGCCTCCCATCGCATCGCTAATGAGATGCAAAGGGGCGTGCCTGTGAAAACAACATGGGGAAATATCGCTAACCCAGGTATCGCCATATCAACAACGTGGGTTAGCGATATTTTCAATCGCGTTAAGTATGCTTTAACGCAGGAATTTAACGTCTGCTAAATTCCTGACTAAGGCATACCTAACATGGGGGTGGATTGTGTGGCTAAGACCACAGGCCCTATCACCAAGGATATCGCCGTTTTCCATGGGACATCGCTGGAAAACCAGCGATGTTCCCTGAAAACATCGCTATCACTGGAAAATTATCGCCTTTGCGCTAAGCGTTGTTAATACAGCGCTAGCATGGCGATAATTTCCAGCGATAGCCGGCGATAGGATTCCTCGCGCTAACAGCGGCCAGCGATAATTATCGCTGCCGCTTGATAATATGCCCCTACATACTTTAGACCTCCAAGTAGTGCAAGAACAAGTCAGCGATAGGCAGCCTCTGTAAAGCAATCACGCGAGAACATTGGCTCATCAGCACCAGGCTCTCGTGATTTATGGAGCTCTCACTGTCATGGCGCTCTACTTCCAACTGCTAGCAAAGGGCACATTCACAGAAGAAATACATTATGAAGGACATTCCTTTTCTGAGGGGCAGCAGAACATATTACTGTGTTTTTCTTTTGTGATTTTAATCCTAAAGCATTCTAAAGGGTGCGACAAAGGAATGTACTGAATGACAGGAAACAACGGGTTTTGTGTACTGTTCGTACAATGCATTCGGTATAATTGGTCGCAATTTGTGCACCAACTTTTGACGAATGCATTGTTTTTTGTGAACTGACATATGTTCAAACATGTTGGTTTGCAATGTTCCAATTCGTGGGGGCTCGCAATTTGACCTGCTTCATTAATATGCATAAGGTAGGTCGGAAATTGCGACCCACTATGAATTATTGCCAACACAGAGAGGGTGAGCCAGCAGACCATGTTGTCCGTGACTGCTTTTAAATAAAGCAAGCATTTTCTTTAACGCAGGCTGTTTTCCTTAAAGGAAAACCGGATGTGTTTAAAAAAAAAAAGTTTGCAAAAACCTTTTTTATGAGTAAGCAGTGGTCCCAGGAATTAGAGAAAACTAGAAGACAGGCCTTCTCCATTAATCTCAGTATCTGGAATGACATCTTGTCAACATCAACACTGTCCCAACACTCAGATGTATGATGGAACCAAGCGTGCCACTAACAGACATGCCATTACCACGCAACCTATTCCACGCAAGCCATTACCATGCATACACCTTTACCACGCATACCTTTACAAAAAAAAAGTCTTTATCAGGAAAGTGAAAACCTATATATATATATATATATCCAAAACAAAGTCTCGCTTCAATCCTTGCTCTCACACGACGGCGGGCCGTGGCGGGTTAGCGGGATCCCAAACATCCATATTTCATCATTGTATCCAAACAATGATCCACTGGCACTCAAAGCTTAAGCAGATTTAATTCAGCATGCTCCACCAACGTTGCTGGAACCAACGTCCCTTGTGAACAAGGGACGTTGGTTCCCGAAACGCGTTGAGTGGAGCATTTGCTGAATTAAAATCTGCTTGAAGCAATTTAAGTGCCGTGGATCATTGTTTGGATACAATAATGAAATATGGAATTATATATATATATATATATATATATATATATATATATATATATATGTACCAAAATGTGCCCCAGGTCTCAAGGACGCGACTCCACGGAAGGTAAACTCACAGAACCATTTATTAGAAAGCTGTGCATCGAATCTGATTAATTTGAAATCCCCGACGCGTTTCGGAGCAGCTTGTTCCTTCCTCGTGGGGCAAAGTTCAGCAAGTGGCGGAAGCCCACAACTTCATTTTCCATTATTTAAATGCTCTCTCCAGTGAATAGCATTCTGGTAGTTGTGGACACTAATTATCCCCGTAAGTGGGGTCCGTACAATTGCCAATGAATGTTCTTTGCTTTAAAAATCAATTTGCAACCCCCCAGTGGGTCTCAGAATTAGTGCACAGCTTCCAAATATACATACCTCCGTGCTGCTGACAGGCTGAAAAGTAACAACCAAGCAGTCCCGTCATCACATTTCCAAATGGGTGGTTCATCCTAAGCGGCCGAGGCCGCCGCGTATCACATATACCAAAATGTGCCCCAGTTCTCAAGGACGCGACTCCACGGAAGGTAAGTTCACAGAACCATTTATTAGAAAGCTGGGCATCGAATCTGATTACTTTAAAATCCCCGACGCGTTTCGGAGCAGCTTGCTCCTTCCTCATGGGGCAAAGTTCAGCAAGTGGCGGAAGCCCACAACTTCATTTTCC
Organism: Calotriton arnoldi; assembly: GCA_963921515.1. Taxonomy (NCBI): domain Eukaryota; kingdom Metazoa; phylum Chordata; class Amphibia; order Caudata; family Salamandridae; genus Calotriton; species Calotriton arnoldi. The sequence continues at coordinate 799,138 of CAWUFW010004759.1, forward strand.
ATTATTTAAATGCTCTCTCCAGTGAATAGCATTCTGGTAGTTGTGGACACTAATTATCCCCGTAAGTGGGGTCCGTACAATTGCCAATGAATGTTCTTTGCTTTAAAAATCAATTTGCAACCCCCCAATGGGTCTCAGAATTAGTGCACAGCTTCCAAATATCCATACCTCCGTGCTGCTGACAGACTGAAAAGTAACAACCAAGCAGTCCCGTCATCACATTTCCAAACGGGTGGTTCATCCTCCACGGCCGAGGCCGCCGCATATCACATATACCAAAATGTGCCCCAGGTCTCAAGGACGCGACTCCACGGAAGGTAAGTTCACAGAACCATTTATTAGAAAGCTGTGCATCGAATCTGATTACATTGAAATCCCCGACGCATTTCGGAGCAGCTTGCTCCTTCCTTGTGGGGCAAAGTTCAGCAAGTGGCGGAAGCCCACAACTTCATTTTCCATTATTTAAATGCTCTCTCCAGTGAATAGCATTCTGGTAGTTGTGGACACTAATTATCCCCGTAAGTGGGGTCCGTACAAGTACCAATGAATGTTCTTTGCTTTAAAAATCAATTTGCAACCCCCCAGTGGGTCTCAGAATTAGTGCACAGCTTCCAAATATCCATACCTCCGTGCTGCTGACAGGCTGAAAAGTAACAACCAAGCAGTCCCGTCATCACATTTCCCATCGGGTGGTTCATCCTCCGCGGCCGAGGCCGCCGGGTACCACATATACCAAAATGTGCCCCAGGTCTCAAGGACGCGACTCCACAGAAGGTAAGTTCACAGAACCATTTATTAGAAAGCTGTGCATCGAATCTGATTACTTTGAAATCCCCGACGCGTTTCGGAGCAGCTTGCTCCTTCCTCATGGGGCAAAGTTCAGCAAGTGGCGGAAGCCCACAACTTCATTTTCCATTATTTAAATGCTCTCTCCAGTGAATAGCATTCTGGTAGTTGTGGACACTAATTATCCCCGTAAGTGGGGTCCGTACAATTGCCAATGAATGTTCTTTTGCTTTAAAAATCAATTTGCAACCCCCAGTGGGTCTCAGAATTAGTGCACAGCTTCCAAATATCCATACCTCCGTGCTGCTGACAGGCTGAAAAGTAACAACCAAGCAGTCCCGTCATCACATTTCCAAATGGGTGGTTCATCCTACGCGGCCGAGGCCGCCGCGTATCACATATACCAAAATGTGCCCCAGGTCTCAAGGACGCGACTCCACGGAAGGTAAGTTCACAGAACCATTTATTAGAATGCTGTGCATCAAATCTGATTATTTTGAAATCCCCGACGTGTTTTGGAGCAGCTTGCGCCTTCCTCATGGGGCAAAGTTCAGCAAGTGGCGGAAGCCCACAACTTCATTTTCCATTATTTAAATGCTCTCTCCAGTGAATAGCATTCTGGTAGTTGTGGACACTAATTATCCCCGTAAGTGGGGTCCGTACAATTGCCAATGAATGTTCTTTGCTTTAAAAATCAATTTGCAACCTCCCAATGGGTCTCAGAATTAGTGCACAGCTTCCAAATATCCATACCTCCGTGCTGCTGACAGACTGAAAAGTAACAACCAAGCAGTCCCGTCATCACATTTCCAAACGGGTGGTTCATCCTCCGCGGCCGAGGCCGCCGCCTATCACATATACCAAAATGTGCCCCAGGTCTCAAGGACGCGACTCCACGGAAGGTAAGTTCACAGAACCATTTATTAGAAAGCTGTGCATCGAATCTGATTACTTTGAAATCCCCGACACGTTTCGGAGCAGCTTGCTCCTTCCTCGTGAGGGCAAAGTTCAGCAAGTGGCGGAAGCCCACAACTTCATTTTCCATTATTTAAATGCTCTCTCCAGTGAATAGCATTCTGGTAGTTGTGGACACTAATTATCCCCGTAAGTGGGGTCCGTACAAGTGCCAATGAATGTTCATTGCTTTAAAAATCAATTTGCAACCCCCAGTGGGTCTCAGAATTAGTGCACAGCTTCCAAATATCCATACCTCCGTGCTGCTGACAGGCTGAAAAGTAACAACCAAGCAGTCCCGTCATCACATTTCCCATCGGGTGGTTCATCCTCCGCGGCCGAGGCCGCCGCGTACCACATATACCAAAATGTGCCCCAGGTCTCAAGGACGCGACTCCACAGAAGGTAAGTTCACAGAACCATTTATTAGAAAGCTGTGCATCGAATCTGATTACTTTGAAATCCCCGACGCGTTTCGGAGCAGCTTGCTCCTTCTCATGGGGCAAAGTTCAGCAAGTGGCGGAAGCCCACAACTTCATTTTCCATTATTTAAATGCTCTCTCCAGTGAATAGCATTCTGGTAGTTGTGGACACTAATTATCCCCGTAAGTGGGGTCCGTACAATTGCCAATGAATGTTCTTTGCTTTAAAAATCAAATTGCAACCCCCCAGTGGGTCTCAGAATTAGTGCACGGCTTCCAAATATCCATACATCCGTGCTGCTGATAGGCTGAAAAGTAACAACCAAGCAGTCCCGTCATCACATTTCCAAACGGGTGGTTCATCCTCTGCGGCCGAGGCCGCCGTGTATCACATATACCAAAATGTGACCCAGGTCTCAAGGACGCGACTCCACGGAAGGTAAGTTCACAGAACCATTTATTAGAAAGCTGTGCATCGAATCTGATTATTTTGAAATCCCCGACGTGTTTTGGAGCAGCTTGCTCCTTCCTCATGGGGCAAAGTTCAGCAAGTGGCGGAAGCCCACAACTTCATTTTCCATTATTTAAATGCTCTCTCCAGTGAATAGCATTCTGGTAGTTGTGGACACTAATTATCCCCGCAAGTGGGGTCCGTACAATTGCCAATGAATGTTCTTTGCTTTAAAAATCAATTTGCAACCCCCCAGTGGGTCTCAGAATTAGTGCACGGCTTCCAAATATCCATACATCTGTGCTGCTGATAGGCTGAAAAGTAACAACCATGCAGTCCCGTCATCACATTTCCAAACGGGTGGTTCATCCTCCGCAGCCGAGGCCGCCGCGTATCACATATACCAAAATGTGCCCCAGGTCTCTAGGACGCGACTCCATGAAAGGTAAGTTCACAGAATCATTTATTAGAAAGCTGTGCATCGAATCTGATTACTTTGAAATCCCCGACGCGTTTCGGAGCAGCTTGCTCCTTCCTCATGGGGCAAAGTTCAGCAAGTGGCGGAAGCCCACAACTTCATTTTCCATTATTTAAATGGTCTCTCCAGTGAATAGCATTCTGGTAGTTGTGGACACTAATTATCCCCGTAAGTGGGGTCCGTACAATTGCCAATGAATGTTCTTTGCTTTAAAAATCAATTTGCAACCCCCCAATGGGTCTCAGAATTAGTGCACAGCTTCCAAATATCCATACCTCCGTCCTGCTGACAGGCTGAAAAGTAACAACTAAGCAGTCCCGTCATCACATTTCCAAACGGGTGGTTCATCCTCCGCGGCCGAGGCCGCCGCATATCACATATACCAAAATGTGCCCCAGGTCTCAAGGACGCGACTCCATGGAAGGTAAGTTCACAGAACCATTTATTAGAAAGCTGTGCATCGAATCTGATTACTTTGAAATCCCCGACGCGTTTCGGAGCAGCTTGCTCCTTCCTCGTGGGGCAAAGTTCAGGAAGTGGCGGAAGCCCACAACTTCATTTTCCATTATTTAAATGCTCTCTCCAGTGAATAGCATTCTGGTAGTTGTGGACACTAATTATCCCCGTAAGTGGGGTCCGTACAAGTGCCAATGAATGTTCTTTGCTTTAAAAATCAATTTGCAACCCCCCAGTGGGTCTCAGAATTAGTGCACAGCTTCCAAATATCCATACCTCCGTGCTGCTGACAGGCTGAAAAGTAACAACCAAGCAGTCCCGTCATCACATTTCCCATCGGGTGGTTCATCCTCCGCGGCCGAGGCCGCCGCGTACCACATATACCAAAATGTGCCCCAGGTCTCAAGAACGCGACTCCACAGAAGGTAAGTTCACAGAACCATTTATTAGAAAACTGTGCATCGAATCTGATTACTTTGAAATCCCCAACGCGTTTCGGAGCAGCTTGCTCCTTCCTCATGGGGCAAAGTTCAGCAAGTGGCGGAAGTCCACAACTTCATTTTCCATTATTTAAATGCTCTCTCCAGTGAATAGCATTCTGGTAGTTGTGGACACTAATTATCCCCGTAAGTGGGGTCCGTACAATTGCCAATGAATGTTCTTTGCTTTAAAAATCAAATTGCAACCCCCCAGTGGGTCTCAGAATTAGTGCACGGCTTCCAAATATCCATACATCCGTGCTGCTGATAGGCTGAAAAGTAACAACCAAGCAGTCCCGTCATCACATTTCCAAACGGGTGGTTCATCCTCCGCGGCCGCCGCGTATCACATATACCAAAATGTGCCCCAGGTCTCTAGGACGCGACTCCATGAAAGGTAAGTTCACAGAATCATTTATTAGAAAGCTGTGCATCGAATCTGATTACTTTGAAATCCCGACACGCTTCGGAGCAGCTTGCTCCTTCCTCATGGGGCAAAGTTCAGCAAGTGGCGGAAGCCCACAACTTCATTTTCCATTATTTAAATGGTCTCTCCAGTGAATAGCATTCTGGTAGTTGTGGACACTAATTATCCCCGTAAGTGGGGTCCGTACAATTGCCAATGAATGTTCTTTGCTTTAAAAATCAATTTGCAACCCCCCAGTGGGTCTCAGAATTAGTGCACAGCTTCCAAATATCCATACCTCCGTGCTACTGACAGGCTGAAAAGTAACAACCAAGCAGTCCCGTCATCACATTTCCAAACGGGTGGTTCATCCTCCGCAGCCTAGGCCGCCGCGTACCACATATACCAAAATGTGCCCCAGGTCTCAAGGACGCGACTCCACGGAAGGTAAGTTCACAGAACCATTTATTAGAAAGCTGTGCATCGAATCTGATTATTTTGAAATCCCCAACGCGTTTCGGAGCAGCTTGCTCCTTCCTCATGGGGCAAAGTTCAGCAAGTGGCGGAAGCCCACATCTTCATTTTCCATTATTTAAATGCTCTCTCCAGTGAATAGCATTCTGGTAGTTGTGGACACTAATTATCCCCGTAAGTGGAGTCCGTACAATTGCCAATGAATGTTCTTTGCTTTAAAAATCAATTTGCAACCCCCCAGTGGGTCTCAGAATTAGTGCACAGCTTCCAAATATCCATACCTCCGTGCTGCTGACAGGCTGAAAAGTAAAAACCAAGCAGTCCGGTCATCACATTTCCAAACGGGTGGTTCATCCTCCGCGGCCGAGGCCGCCGCGTATCACATATACCAAAATGTGCCCCAGGTCTCAAGGACGCGACTCCACGGAAGGTAAATTCACATAACCATTTATTAGAAAGCTGTGCATCGAATCTGATTACTTTGAAATCCCCGACGCGTTTCGGAGCAGCTTGCTCCTTCCTCGTGGGGCAAAGTTCAGCAAGTGGCGGAAGCCCACAACTTCATTTTCCATTATTTAAATGCTCTCTCCAGTGAATAGCATTCTGGTAGTTGTGGACACTAATTATCCCTTTAAGTCGGGTCCGTACAATTGCCAATGAATGTTCTTTGCTTTAAAAATCAATTTACAACCCCCCAGTGGGTCTCAGAATTAGTGCACAGCTTCCAAATATCCATACCTCCGTGCTGCTGACAGGCTGAAAAGTAACAACCAAGCAGTCCCGTCATCACATTTCCAAACAGGTGGTTCATCCTCCGCGGATATATACACATACATATATATATCCACACACATACATATATGCACACACACATATATATATATATACACACATACACATATATATATACACACACATACATATATGCACACATATATATATATGTATCTCTATCTCTCTCTATGTATATATATATGTAACCTTATGGACCCCAACCCTAAGCTTAACCATCCCTAAACCCTAAATATACCCTTACCACCCAGTACCCTACCCACCCTAAACCATAAAAACACTCCTACCACCCAATACCCCTACCTACCTTAAACCCTAAAAATACCCTTACTAACCAATACCCCACCCACCCTAAACCCTAAAAATACCCTTATCACCCAATACCCTTACCCCCAAACCTTTTAAAGCACCCTTACCACCCAATACCCTTACTCACCCCTAAACCCTATAAACACACTTACCACCCAATACCCTTACCCCCAAACCTTTTAAAACACCCTTACCCACCCCTAAACCCTAAAAACACCACACCCTGCAAACACCCTTACCACTCAATACCCCTAACCACCCGAAACCCTATAAATACCCTTACCATCCAATACACTTACCCACCCCTAAACCCTAAAACACCCTTACTACCCAATACCCCTATCCACCGTAAACCCTAAAAATACCCTTACCACCCAACACTCCTACCCACCCTCAACTCTAAAAAATACCCTTACCACCCAATACCCTTACCCCCAAACCTTTAAAAACACTCTTACCACCCAATACCCTTATCCTTACTCACCCCTAAACCCTATAAACACACTTACCACCCAATACCCCTACGCACTCTAAACCCTAAAAATAACCTTACCACCCAGTACCATTACCCACCCCTAATCCCTAAGCACACACTTACCACCCAATACCTGTACCCACCATAAACCCTAAAAATACCCTTACCCACCCCTAAACCATAAAATCACCCTTACCGCCCTGTACCCTTACCCACCCCTAAACCCTTAAACCGCTCTTACCCTAATTATATATATATATATATATAAATATATATATATATCTATATATATCTATATCTATCTAAATCTATATATATATATCTATATATATATCTATATATAGATATATATAGATAGATATAGATATATATAGATATATATTCAATTGCAAATTCCTTCGTTCCAAGGAATAAACCGGCACTCCAGAGGTTAGTTTTCACCCGAAACTTTTATTGTTTTGGTGATGGCATATCCACGCGTTTCGGCAGCCGCCTGCAGCCTTGGTCACGATAACAAGCCATGTTTATTTCATTATTTAAATATATACGCCTTTCCCAAAAAGGAAGAGGAAAAAGGCCAGGAAATTAACATAGACAGAGGACAATTTCCTTTCCATACATAAGGCATTTGGGTTCAAATATTTAGGCGCCATCTTAGAACATGTTTGTATTGCTTACAACGCTCCTGAACAATGGGATACATTCATATTTGACAGTCAATCTTATAAAACCATTTACAAAAATTCATTTAAACCATGATTTGTAAAAGGATTTCAAAATATATACACATTCCAATATAAATGTGACATTTGACAAAACTAATTAAATGCTCATAAAATACTAGTTTGAAAAGGGAAAGTCCCCCTTCTGTAAAGTGCTTCAGTGCTTCAAGTCAAAAACTACAATATATTGCACTTATTTTAAAGCGTATTGTTATATTTACTGTCACACATATCTACACTCTTATCTATTCAATTTTATAGAAAAATTCAGAAATGTGTACTGGTGGTTTCAACAAGAAAGGACATATCACATCCCAATTTTTAATAATAAAGTGCGTAGTGCTAATTGTTCCTCAAGCTGCCAATTTATTTCACTTAATTTCCTCAAGTGTTAACCACAATTTCATGCCTTTTGTATCTAAGTGCTAGTGACTAATTGTATGTATTTATTCATACATCTATCTCTTCTTTAACTTTTTGTTTTTATTTCATATTTTACTATTGTTTTGATTAAAGTGCTAGTGCTTCGTATTCCTAAATAAAGTGCTAATGTTTTATAAAGTGCTTAGTGCCTTTGTCCTCCTCCATGATATTTAAAAAAAAGAAAAAATAATATTTTAAAACTAAAAAGTGGCTTTCTTGAATGTGCAGTTCTTACAGCTTATTAATAAAGACATGTGAACAAATCCTCGTCCACATTTAATCCATTAGGCTCTTTACTGTCTAATTCCAAAATGTAATAAGTTTCCAGTTTTCGTAGTTCTTTTTCTTTATTGCCCCCTTTTTTCTTTTTAGGGACTTCCGCTATACAACTATAGCACATTAATGTTGGATTACTTTGATGTATCTTTTCAAAGTGCCTCGCAACAGGGTAGCTACGATCATTATTGCTTATAGCCCGTCTGTGTTGCAGAATCCTTTCATGCACTGGCAAGGTGGTGCTGCCCACCTATATTTTTTCACAGGGGCACTTTAGAATATAAACTACAAAACTCGACTTACAGATTACAAAGCCTCTTATTTTTACAGTTTTATTAAAAACCGTCTTAAAATTTGAAAGATTTTCCCCATGTTGGCAGGCTTTACATTTTGAGCATTTTTTAAAACCTTCTTTCTGTTGTAACCAGGTTTGTCGTCCAGCATTCTCACTGTATTCACTTGTCACCATATGATCTCTTAAGGATTTAGATTTCTTATAGGTTATTTCTGGATGCTTCTTTATCTGGGATCCTATTACAGGGTCACACCTAATAAAGTGCCAGTGCTTTTTAAAAATTAACCTCATCTCTTTGTGTTTTGTGTTATACGTTGTTATGAACCTCTTGTATATTTTCTCCTGTTTGTGTCTTTTTCTTCTTCTCAGCTGTTTTTGAGGGCTCAAATAACAATTTCTCTCAACTTAACATCCTTGCTTTTTTTAGAGGCACTTTCCAGGATCTTAATAGGATAACCTCTCTGTAAAAGCCGACTCTTCATTTCTTGTTCCACAATTTCATAATCTTCCATTGTGCTACATGTCCTTCTAGCCCTGTAGAATTCTCCAAACGGGATACTCCTAATAAGGGGTGTAGGGTGTGAACTAGCCGCATTGAGTATCGAATTACAAGCAGTCGGTTTTCTGAAGATCATGGTGTCTAACTTGTCTCCCCTCACCATCATCCTTATATCTAGGATGTCTATGGTGCTTTTACTGTAGTGCTCCACAAAGTTCGGATTCAACATGTTCCTGTTTAAATCATTGATGAAACAAGCCACCTCTGTTTCCGTGCCCTGCCACAGCACGAAAACGTCATCAATAAACCTCAACCACACTAAGACATTTTCTGTCCACTGTTCCAATTCCGGTCCTCTGAGCACCTGGCCCTCCCACCAGCCAAGATGTAAATTCGCGTAACTGGGGTCAAAGCAGGTGCCCATTGCCGTCCCTTGTTCCTGTTGGAACAGTTCATTACCGAACATGAAAATGTTCCTGGTAAGGCACCACTCCATCATTTCTAATACCATAGCATTATGTGCTGCAAACCTCATTGGTTTTGTTTAAAAAAAATGTTGTGTAGCCCTTAGGCCATCTGTGTGCCGTATACTAGTATAAAGGGTTGAGATATCTAAAGTAACCAATACCATATTATCATCCCATTTCACATCATAGATATGTTTGAGAAAATCTGCAGAGTCTCTTATGTAAGAGGGGAGTGTTTTAACAATAGGATTGAGAAAGAAATCAATATACTTTGAGGCATTCTCAAAAATACTGGTACAGGATGAAATTATCGGTCTTCCGGGTGGGTTAAAAATGTCTTTGTGAACCTTTGGTGTCATGTAGAATACTGGAGTCACTGGATTGTCCTGTTTGATAAATTTGTACTAGTCCCAGCTTAATAAATGTTGTTCTTTCTATTCCGTAAGTCTCTCGGAAAAAAGATCAATCACTTTTTCATAATCTGTTGGTGTAATTCTTTTATAGCATTCTGTGTTGTTAAGTTGTTTCAAAGCTTCTTTCTTGTAGAGGTCCCTCCACCAAAGAACCACATTCCCCCCTTTATCCAAGGGTTTCACTAGAATTCCTTGTTCTTTCTTAATTTTACCAGGACTTTATGGATTCGTGTTTCTCTGGGGTCCATTTGCCTTTTTTGATCCCCCATATTTTGATATAGTCTCCGCATATCCCTTATTACATTCTCAGAGAATATGTCAAGATTATCTCTCGCCATTTGCGGTATAAATCTCGATCTTGGATGAAAGGGTGTGTGATCTCCATTACTCGGTGTCAGTGATGTTACTTCACTTGTTAGCTCCACTCTTCCAGCTTCCTCATTAGGTAGATACTCATTTTCATCGTCATTCACTAGAGACCACATGTCCTCTAAAATAGGAATGTCTGACACAGTTAAATTATTATACTCCTCAGGAATGGTGGTGGTCAGATCCGGTGTTTGAGGAGGTTCAAGGGAGTTCTTTGTTTTGTGCAATTTCATCAACTTTAGTTTACAAACGAATTTATAAAGGTTCATCCTACTATTAGCGTAATTGAAATCATTCTTATGACAATAGGACAGTCCTAATTCAAGTACTTGTTTGTCCTTGTTTGTTAGTTCGATACAGCTCAAGATGATAATCGTATTACCGTGAATTACTTTTTCCCCTTCTGTTTCACATTGGAACACAGTGATCTCTCTGTTGTTCCTCCTTGCGCTCCTCCGATATCCCTGTCCTCCTCGTCTCTGTTTCCTCTTCCTCTTCCTCTTGGTCTTCCCCGACTCCTCATTATCTGATGGTCTGATCTCTGATCCATTTGTAAAAAACGGAGTTTGTCTGTTACTGTGAGTTTAGTACCCACTGCTCCTCTTCTTGTGGGGTCTTCTTGTTCAACCTCAGAACCAGTATCTGAACTTATTTCACTCTGTGAAGTTTCTTGACTTGTAGTCTTACTGGTCTGAACTTTTTGCCTTCTTACTGTATCAAACCGTTTAGCGAGCGTATATATCCGTCCATTTTCATAGTCCAAGCGGTCTCTTAAAAATGTTGTTGCCTTCCTATCTTTAATCCGTTTTTCATATTTCTCCAATCTACTTTTCAAATCATGTTTAAATTTATTGATTCTCACTTGGTCTCCTTCTTTTGCCAAAATATCGTTCAGTTCTTTAATTTTCTTCATGATTTCATCCCTTTCCAACTCTGCATATTTTATAAGTATTTTTATCATATTTGTGGAACTTTCTGCACTGTTATCTGCCCACACTCTCAAAAGGCCTGGGTTGGGGTTTTCATAAGTGGGTGTAATCATAATTCTTAGCCCTCGTGGGACTCTGCCCACTTGTATATATCGTTTGATGGAGAAAACCTCCCACCAGCGTGAAATCTCTCTTTTCTTAAATTTTTCAAAATCCTGCAATTTTCTGCTTAATTTATTGCTGTTCACTGAGACTCTTTCCCCTGTCATTTCATTTAGGGTTGTTGATGTAGCAATTTCAATAAAAAGCTTATCAGCTTCCTGCTGCCTTACCGCACATTCATCATCACTCATAGCGTTACAATGTCGGTAAACAGCCTCTGTCTGCAAATGACTCTCTCTCTCTCCTAAATTCACGGAGAGCGCGTCACTTTCCTCCCGCCTCACCTCCGCTTGCCCGTCTTACCAGAGTATTCGATCGTTCCGACGCTGACCGGGATACTCCGATTCCAGTCCCAGGAATTCTCTCCCTCTGCGTTGCTTTGCGGGCCGTGTCTCTACAGTTTGGCGGGGGCACGCCTGTCTTTGAGCATTTCCTTTGATCTTGGCAGTTCCTGGCGTGCTTCCCAAACGCCGGTGGTGCTGGCAATGAGACGTCCGCCACGTCTCTTCGTATTCAATTGCGAATTCCTCCTTTCCAAGGAATAAACCGGCACTCCAGAGGTTAGTTTTCACTCCAAACTTTTATTGTTTTGGTGATGGCATATCCACGCGTTTCGGCTGCCGCCTGCAGCCTTGGTCACGATAACGAGCCATGTTTATTTCATTATTTAAATACATACGCTTTCCCCAAAAGGAAGAGGAAAAAGGCCAGGAAATTAACATAGACAGAGGACAATTTTCTTTCCATACATAAGGCATTTGGATTCAAATATTTAGGCGCCATCTTAGAACATGTTTGTATTGCTTACAACACTCCTGAACAATGAGATACATTCATATTTGACTATCAATCTTTTAAAACCATTTACAAAAAATTCATTTAAACCATGATTTGTAAAAAGATTTCAAAATATGTACACATTCCAATATAAATGTGACATTTGACAAAACTAATTAAATGCTCATAAAATACTAGTTTGAAAAGGGAAAGTTCCCCCTTCTGTAAAGTGCTTCAGTGCTTCAAACTACAATATATTGCACTTATTTAAAGCGTTTTGTTATATTTACTGTCACACCTATCTACACTCTTATCTATTCAATATTATAGAAAAAGTCAGAAATGTGTACTGGTGGTTTCAACAAGAAAGGACATATCACATCCCACTTTTTATATATATATATATATATATAAGACCACAATGGCGATTCAGTCCAAGAAGCCATTAACGAGAGCACACACGGAAATTCTTGTCAAAGTGCTTTTAATATGCAAGCCTCCTGCACTGACAGACGCGTTTTGGCACTACGCCTTTTTCTATGTTAGTTTCTGTCTTTCCACTGAGCCATTTTAATGAAAACAGTGCATCACGTGTAAATCATAAAAAGAGAAGATGGTCTGTTAGTCATGGTGAGTTACCAAATTCACTGGCGGCCATCTTATAACGTGGTTTTAACATAAACATGTGTTAACAAATTATAAAGAAATCATAAGTGAATAGAGTGAAGTAAAATAAATTCGGACAATTATGGAGGCAGTTAATAAGCCACAAATTTGCCTAGGGGATGAAAAAATCCATTTAGAAAATTCATTAATATTTACAATCATTTTCCTCTATATACAATACTAGCCTGCTCGAAGATGCTTAAGGGAAGTCTCCCATGTCCATTCATATTTGCGCCCTGAATGGGCAATCTTACATAAGTCACGGAGTGTGAGTGCAAGTGCAAGGCTGTATATTGTATCATTACATTCAGGACCCAAAGTGGGAGGGCCAACCCGTAGCCGTCCATTGTCCTCATTAGATTCATGTGCTGGAGGATAAATGTTTAGTTGTTCGTATGGACAGTCCTCTCGTCTTATTTCATGGAAATCCAGTTGACTGGTTCAGAGAATACCACCCCTACTCATTGCAATAGTGTGTAAAAAAAAGGAGGGGCCCGGGGGCCCATCAAGCCAACAGGACCTTGTGTATAGTGTTGCTAGGTGCACACAGCTGTTTCTCGCTATTCGAGGTGTACCCACATTTCCTCATCATTATTAAGACCTGATGGGGCCTTTGTTTGAAGGTCTATGATGTACCTCCATTCTAATAATTAACAAAAGAGTTATGCTGTTCCTCAGGAATGAGAGTCAGATGTAGGGAAAAATAAACCAACCTGACTAGGTAGTTCAAGGTTGGGAATCCATTTTATTGGATCATAATGCCCTCACACACCCTGTTGGGTGTCATGCTTCATCATAGGGCTGCTCCTCATCGGGTCGGCGGTGCAATACCCGACGGGCTCCCTATAATAGGGGCACTTTACCGGAGATCTTTTTCCAACAGCCGTTAGGTGAAGTGGGGGTGAGGGGCCTAGTGTGTGTAGATGAATGTGTATTTAAGTAATTGGAGTGAATGTAAAATAGGATTGGGAGTACCTACGACACCTATTTTAATCAAGGGGTCTCCTACCCTAAGTAAAAACAAGAAATATAAGGTTATACTATCTACAACTAAAACTACAATGGTGTGTGGCTGCACACTCACATCAACCATGCGACTAACTTGTCGGATACCTGGTAGTACTGGAACTACCCTAAACTTTGGACTAACCAGGCATCACAGTACCCGGTAGGTCATAAACACGAGGGGTTCCTCATGTATTGAGTGCTGGTAGCACGTCGTCGGTAGACCTACCCACTCCTACCGGGTCCGGGCCCGACAAGTTAGTCGCATGGTTGATGTGAGTGTGCAGCCACACACCATTGTAGTTTTAGTTGTAGATAGTATAACCTCTGTTTGGTCCTGAAGAATCGCCCAAAGACTATTCAATTGGCGAGAAACATGTTGACCTACCACATATAAGAACGCCACAACCTGAGACATAACCTCAGCTTAGCGCCTTATATTTCTTGTTTTTACTTAGGGTAGGAGACCCCTTGATTAAAATAGGTGTCATAGGTACTCCCAATCCTATTTTACATTCACTCCAATTACTTAAATACACATTCATCTACACACACTAGGCCCCTCACCCCCACTTCACCTAACGGCTGTTGGAAAAAGATCTCCGGTAAAGTGCCTCTATTATAGGGAGCCCGTCGGGTATTGCACCGCCGACCCGACGAGGAGCAGCCCTATGATGAAGCATGACACCCAACAGGGTGTGTGAGGGCATTATGATCCAATAAATGGATTCCCAACCTTGAACTACCTAGTCAGGTTGGTTTATTTTTCCCTACATCTGACTCTCATTCCTGAGGAACAGCATAACTCTTTTGTTAATTACTCTCCTTGGGCCTTTATGCTGGACCTGTCTAAAAGCCCTTTTGTCCCCCCTTTGAGTACTACTCCTCCATTCTAATATACACAATTTTCTTATTCTATCTCCCTCTCTTTCGTACTTCGGGACTTGGTCTATACAAAAGAATTTGAGGAGATCTCGATTGCTTTGATGGAACATTTCAAAATGGCGAGCCACCGGATAGGTAACATCCTTTTTCGTGATGGCTCGCATATGTTCGAGAACGCGTTTTTTTGTAGGATGGATGGTGCTTCCTATGTAGCCTTTGGGACAGGGGCATTCTAGGCAATAGACTGTGTACTCTGAGTTACAATTCAGTAATCGTTTGATACTCCTAGTTGCTCTAGAGTACTGTTGTATGCCCTTGTAGGTGACCACTTTGCAGCTATATTTGCATGCCTTGCACTTCATGCACGGGTAGAAGCCTGTGACATTGTCTATTTTGGGAGGGGTGGAGCGATAGTGACTAAGTACCAGATATTCACTAAACGATTGGCATTGTCTGTAGGTTATCTGTGGCCGTGTGGGGATATTGTTCTTCAATATGTTGTCGGTTTGGAGGATGTGCCAGTTCTTTTTAAAGATCTGGACTATATCTCCTGATTTTTCATTAAAGTGAGTGATCATCGTCACTGGCCCTCTTTGAGTTAGTCTTTTGGGGGTATCTGGGGGTTTCACTATCAGGAGTTCAGACCTACTCACTTTGTCTGCCCTTTTCTCAGCTTCATATAAGGTAGCATTGGTGTAACCTCTTGCTCTAAACCGTTCTAGGGCTTCAGTTTTAGCTATATGGTATTCAGGCTGAGTTGTGCAATTGCGTTTTAAACGTAGCAATTCTCCATAGGAAATACTTTTAATCAAACTCTTAGGATGATAACTCCCTGCATGCAGGACAGAATTACCTGCTGCCGGTTTTCTGTATAACCACGTTATAAGATGGCCGCCATTGATTTTGGTAACTCACCATGACTAACAGACCATCTTCTCTTTTTATGATTTACACGTGATGCACTGTTTTCATTAAAATGGCTCCGTGGAAAAACAGAAACTGACATAGGAAAAGGCGTAGTGCCGAAACGCGTCTGTCAGTGCAGGAGGCTTGCACATTGAAAGCACTTTGACAAGAATTTCCGTGTATGCTCTCGCTAATGGCGTCTTGGAGTGAATCGCCATTGTGATCTTGTACATAGCGGCTCACCACCGCTGGAGTTAAGCACTCGGGATGTGTGGTGTGGCGGCGGTGACTCTTCGTGTTGTAATATATATATATATATATATATATATATATATATATATCACAGCTCCAAGGTTCCCTCCGGAACGCTTTAGGCGTACAACGGTTTGCTCAGCTGCGAAAGGATTCTGCTGGCTTGCTGTGTTCATACCCAATAAAAGCTTTGAGCACACACTGCTGTTCGAGTGCGTCTCATTCCGGAGGGAACCTTGGAGCTGTGATATATATATATATTTTATTTTCCTTTCAAAACAAACGACCAACGTTTCGAAATTGCACTCAACTACCAGTCTTTGTAAAAGCAATACCGGCTTGTCTTCCCTCGGAGAACAATCCATTCAGCCTTACGCGTTTCGGAGCTCTGTTGCTCTTTGCTCACAGGCATGCATAGAAACCGCAATGAAAGATGAAGGAGGCACCTTTCCAGCACGTATTTTATTACGCCCATAATGGGCCACAGGTGACTACCACAAATGCTGCATGCTGGTACTTATAGTCTATAGTAGTTGTCCTTAGTAGGCTTCGGTGCCCCCTACTTTTGTTATCACCGTGGGTCTTGCGTATTTCCATGCCAGTAAAGTTGTATTAACAGCCCTTCAGTGGGCCTCCAAGGTAAGGGTTTTCCGTTAATCATGCTGACTGATTTTCCCAACCAGAGGCTTCACATAGTTCTGTGCCTCCGTGGCCCCTTAATATCTTCCGGGTGGTGCACACTTCACGACATGGACTGCCGCAGTAAATTTTTTTCAAAACAAACGACCAACGTTTTGAAGTGGCCGAAAATGACCCGGGAGGGGGGCCACTCGGCCCTTCTCCCTTTTTTTAATTTTTATAAAACAACGGCTGGGCCCCCTCGGGGATGGGGTCCCCGGGGCCAAAATCAGCCTCGGAAGGGGGGTCGCGTGGCCCCCCTCTTTTAAAATAATTTTTTTAAAAAAGAAATGGCCAAGCCCTGGAGGATGGGACCTCTGGGGTCAAAAATGGCCTGGGGGAGGGGGGGCGCTCGGCCCTCCTCCCTAAAACAAAAAATTGGCCGGGCCTCAGGGGATGGGGTCCCCGGGGCCGAAATTGGCCTAGGGAGGGGGGCCGCACAACCCCCCTCCCCTTTAAAAAAAAACCCACAAAGGCCCAGCACCAGAGGATGGGGTCCCTGGGGGCATATATCGGCCTTGGGAGGGGGGCCTCATGGCCCCCTCCCTTTTAAATTAAATTAAAATTAAAAAATAGGTCAGGCCCCAGGGGATGGGGTCCCCAGAGCCCAAAAGCGCCAGGGGAAGGGAGGCCACACAGCCCCCTTTCCTAAATTAAAAAAATATATAGGAACCGGCAATTAGCTGGAGGCCCGCCCCCTTTCTCCACTACTCTGCAAACACACCTCCTGGCGCGCTCTTGGTTGGAGGATGAAGTCCCCGTCGCTGCTGAGGATCCTTAGGGTCCAACAAGCCCACCAGGTACCTCCAGTACGCCCCACACAGTGTGATTGCTGAGAGGTGGTCGAAGGCCACGCCTCTTTTTACAACACTCTGCAAACCCGCCTCTTGGCGCACTGCTGGTGGGGGGATGAGGTCCCCTTGTGTCCTGAGGGCCTCAGGACTAAAGTGGACTTCATCCCCCAAGCAGCAGTGCACCAGGAGGTGCATTTGCAGAGTGGTGGAGAAAGGGGGTGTGGGCTCTGACCACCTCTCAGCAATACCAGTGTGTGGGGCTTACAAGAGTTAACAGGTAGGCTAGTTGGCCCCTAAGGACCCCTACAGCGAAGTCGACTTCATCCCCCAACCAAGAGCGTGCCAGGAAGCGGGTTTGCAGAGTGGAGGACAAAGGGGACATGGCCTGCTATCAGAACTCAGCAATACTGCTGTGTGGGACTTACTGGAAGTAATAGGAGGCATAGTAGGCCCCCAAGGACGTCCTTGGGGGCCAACTACCCCTCCTGTTACCTTCAGTAAGTCCCACACAGTGGGATTGCTAAGAGGTCTTCAGAGGCCACGCCCCTTTCCTCCACCACTCTGCTAATGCACCTTCTGGTGCATTACTGGTTGGGGGATGAAGTAAACTTTACTCCTGAGGGGCCTTAGGGGCCAAGAGGGGCTCCTGGTAGCTTCTGTAAGTCCTACACAGCGGAATTCCTGAGCACTGGTTGGAGGCCCTGGCCCCTTTCTCCACCACTCTGCAAACGCGACGTCAAGTTAAAAAACCTTAGAAATTCACTGAAAAAAACACAGGTTTCAGGGACGTTATAGTTAGAAATTAGCATTTAAAAAACCTTAGAAATTCACTGAAAAAACCATAGGTTTTAGGGATGTTATAGTTATAAGGTTAGCATTTAAAAAACTTTAGAAATACACTGAAAAACCCCACAGGTTTCAGGGATGTTATAGTTAGAAATTAGCATTTAAAAAACCTTAGATATTCACAGAAAAAACCAGAGGTTAGAGGGTTGTCATAGTTAGTCTGACATTTAACTCGTACAAAACCAGAGAAATTCAGCCATTATAGTTAGCTGAGGTAACTATAACTCGTGCCTCCGCAATGCACTGCTTATGACCTCATATATTACATCACTCATGACATGGTCAGTGACATCATTGATGACATCACTGATGGCATCTCAAATGACCGCCACCTCCCAGGGGCTACATTTTTTAAGTGCAGGGGGCCATGCGGCCCCCCACACAGCCCGTGGGACCGCTACCTCCCCGGGGCTAATTTTTTTAAATGTGGGGGAAGCCGTAAATGGCCCCGTGGACTGCCACTCCCCAGGACCGGCTCCAGCAATGTACCGGGGTGCCCACTGCTCCCGCCATCCCATAGCAAACAAGTGCTCCACTTTGAACAAGAGAGAGCATTTTGCTTTTTACCCTCAGGGAGCTGCATCTTAGCAGCTCCCTGAGGGTAAAAAGCAATGCTGGCTCCCGCAGGAGGTGGGAGCCGGCCGGGACCGTCAGGGCCTTCAGGCTTCCCCTGCGGTCCCAAAGGAGATGGCCATGCACCGGGGCCGAAAAAGGCCTGGGAGGGGGGCCTCTTGGCCCCCTCCCTTTTTTTTATTTAAAAAAAAAAAATGGCCGGACCCCATGGGATGGGGTCCTAGGGCAAAATTGGCCTGGGAAGGGGGGCCGTCCCCTCCCTTAAAATACATTTTTTTTAAATGGCCTGGCCTCAGGGGCTGGGGTCCCCGGGGCCGAAAATGGCCTGGGGGAGGGGAACCGCTCGGCCCCCCTCCCATAAAAATAATATACTTTTTTTTAAAATTGTCCGTGCCTCAGGGGATGGGGTCCCAGGGGCCAAAATCGGCCTGAGCAGGGGGGCCGCACGGCCCCCCACCCCTTTATAATTAAAAATACAAAGATAGGTCTAGCCCTGGGGGATGGGGTCCCCGAGGCTGAAGTCGATCTCAGGAGGGGGGCCGCGCAGCCCCCCTCCCCTTTATAATTCAAAATATAAAGATAGGCCTAGCCCCAGGGGATGGGGTCCCCGGGGCTGAAGTCGACCTCAGGAGGGGGGCCACGCAGCCCCCCTCCCTTTTTATTTTAATAAAAACAAAAACAAAGGGTCAGGCCCCGGGGGATGGGGTCTAGGGAAGAAGGGCCGCACAGCCCCCTTCCTAAAATAAAAAATAAAATGAAGCCGGCAACTCGCCGGAGGCCCTCGCCCCCTTTCTCCACTACTCTGCAAACTACGCTGCTGAGGGTTCTTAGGGGCCAACTAGCCCACCTGTTACCTCCAGTAAGCCCCACATAGTGGGATTGCTGAGAGGTGGTCAGAGGACACTCCTTTTTAAACCACGATGCAAACGCACCTCTTGGCACACTGCTGGTGGGGCGATGAGGCCCCTTGTGTCCTGAGGACCTCAGGACTAGAGTGGACCTCATCCCCCAAGCAGCAGTGCACCAGGAGGTGCGTTTGCAGAGTGGTGGAGAAAGGGGGCGTGGCCTCTGACCACCTCTCAGCAAACCAGCTGTGTAGGGCTTACTGGAGGTAACAGGAGGGCTAGTTGGCCCCAAGGGACCCTCAAGAGGCAAGGGGACTTCATACCCCAAATAGTAATGCGCCAGGAGCTGCGTTTGCAGAGTGGTGGAGAAAGGAGCATGGCCTGCAACCACCTCTCAGCAATCACACTGTGTGGGGCTTACTGGAGGTAATAGGTGGGCTAGTTGGCCCCTAAGGACCCTCAGCAGCAAAGGGGACTTCATCCCCCAACAAAGAGTGCACCAGGAGGCGTGTTTGCAGAGTGGTGCAGAAAGGGGCTTGACCTTCTATCAGAACTCAGCAATCCTGCTGTGTGGGACTTACTGGAGGTAATAGGAGGGGTAGTTGGTCCCCAAGGACATCCTTGGGGGCCAATTACCACTCCTGTTACCTCCAGTAGGTCCCACACAGCAGGATTGCTGAGAAGTTGTCAGAGGCCACACCCCCTTTCTCCACCACTCTGCAAATGTGCCTCCTGGCATACAACTAGGTGGGGGATGAAGTCCCTTTGGCTCCAGAGGGACCTCTCCTGGTCCCACCTGTAAGTCCAATGCAGCGGAATTCCTGAGAGCTGGTTGGAGGCCCAGCCCCCTGTCTCCCCCACTCTGCAAACGTGACTGCTAGTTAAAAAACCTTAGAAACTCACTAAAAAAACTAAAGGTTACAGGGACATTATAGTTAGCAGATAGAATTTTAAAAACCTTAGAAATTCACTAAAAAACAAAGGTTACAGTGACGTTATAGTTAGCAAATAAAATTGAAAAAACATTAGAAATTCACTAAACAAAGTTACAGGGACGTTCTATTTAGCAAATAGAATTTAAAAACTTTAGAAATTCACTAAAAAAACAAAGGTTACAGGGACGTTATAGTTAGGGTCAGATTTTACTCATACAAAACCAGAGAAATTCAGCCATTATAGTTAGCTGAGTTAACTATAACTCGCGCCCCCGTAATTCACTGCTTATGACCTCGCATATTACATCACTCATGACATGGTCAGTGACATCACTGATGACATCACTCATGACATCATCCACAGCATCTCTGACGCACTCACTCTCACCCCTATAGAATCTTTTATAAACCCACTGCCACTCCCACACAACCATTCAGAAACCCATTCACAGAGCCATACCAGTACTTACACACCCACTCACTAATTCATTGATCTACACACACATCCACTTGCTCACCCATACTGCCACTCATAGACCCACTCACTCACTAATACAGCCATTGACATATCCACTCATACACCCATACAGGTACCCACACACTGAGTGAGTCACCCATAGAGCTACTTACACACCTAGACACTCACCCATACAGTCAATCATACAGCCACTTACTCACCCAGTTGCACACACACCCACTTACTCATACGAATAGTAACACATACTCACTCAGCTATACAGTCACTGACAGAAGCCAACACTCATCCATATAGCCACTCTCACATTCACTCACTTACGCATACAGTCACTCATATACCCTGTCACTAGCCTATACTGCCTTTCACATGCTCAGTTACTCACCCGTACTGACACATGCACTCAATCACCAACACAGCCATACAATCACTCACTCATACAACTTTTCACACACGCAACAGTACCCCAAACAGTCACTGACTCACCCACTTACTGATCCATACAGGCAGTCACACACCTCTTCAACCACAAACAAAGACAACCAGACAACCATGGACATAGTCAGACAACCAATCAATCACCCATTTAGCCATTCACGTACCCACTAACATACTCATACACCCACTTAGACATCAACTGACAGACAGATACACACATTTACACAGCCAGTCACTCATCCATACATTCACTAAGACACTTAATCACTCAGTTATACAGACAGCCCCACACCCACTGAGTCCTCCATACAGTCACTCATGCACCCACTGATTCACCAATACACCTTGGTATATATATTTATCACTCATAAACCTTTTAAAAACACTTGCAGTAACTGGGGGTTTTCATCAGTGATGTCATTTGAGATGTCATCAGTGATGTCATGAGTGATGTCACTGACCATGTCATGAGGGATGTAATATGTGAGGTCATAAGCAGTGCATTGCGGGGGCGCGGGTTATAGTTAACTTAGCTAACTATAACGGCTGAATTTTCTGGTTTTGTATGAGTAAATCTGACCCTAACTATAACGTCTCTGTAACCTTTGCTTTTCTTCGGGAATATATATATATATATATACACAGAAAAAAGCAAAGGTTAAAGGGACGTAATAGTTAGGATAACATTTCACTCATACAAAACCAAAGAAATTCAGCCGTTATAGTTAGTGAGCTAACAATAACTCGCGCCCCAGCAATGCACTACTTATGACCTCAGATATTGCATCACTCATGACATGATCAGTGACATCACTGATGACATTACTGATGACATCACTGATGACATCACTGATGACATCATCCGGTAACCGTGAGTGTTTTTAAAAAGTTTAAGTGTTAAATTATATACCAAAGTGTATTGGTGAATCAGTGGGTGTATGAGTGCCTGATTGGATGATTCAGTGAGTGTGTGACTAAATGTATAAGTGAGTGATTAGGTGTCTCAGTGAATGTAAGGGTGAGTGACTGGTTTTGTGAATGTCTGTATCTGTATGTCAGTTGGTGTCTAAGTGGCTGTATGGGTGTGTGAGTGAGTCCGTGAGTGTTTGTATGGGTGAGTGATTGGTTGTCTGAATACCTCAATGGGTGTCTGAGTGTCTGTGTGGGTGGGAGATGAGTGAGTGGGGGAGTCAGTGGCTGTGTGGGTTAGTGAGTGCATGTGTGTGGGCTGTATGGGTGAGTAAGTGTAAGTACTCGTATGTGTGTGTGAATGGGTTTGAGAATGGTAGTGTGTTAGTTGGAGTGGGTGTCTCAAAGGTTATATGGGGGTGTGTGAGTGGGTGCATCAGAGATTCTGTGGATGATGTCATCAATGATGTCATCAGTGATGTCATTTGAGGTATCATCAGTGATGTCATCAGTGATGTCACTGACCATGTCATGAGTGATGTAATATGTGAGGTCATAAGCAGTGCATTGCAGGTGCCCGAGCTATAGTTAGCTCACTAACTATAACGACTGAATTTCTTTGGTTTTAGTACCTTATTAGCCTAACTATAAGGTTTGCTCTACCCTGCGCTGGCACACAATTAGCTGCCATGCGTCGACGCAGGGGTGTTGCGTGGGAACACCCACAGCAGCACCCATGGCACGCCCCTTTCACGCAAAGTGTTGCATGTAAAGGGGTGATATTTACAAGGACACGAAAAGCCACTCAGGGTGGCTTTACGTGTCTTTGTACCTATGGGGCAGCAGGTTGCGCCGCCAGTGAATCACAAAAAGTGACGCACCGGCAGCGCAAGGGGCTTGTAAATAAGCTCCTTTGTGTTTTCTCTGGCTGTAATATTTGTTTTTTGGGTGTTTTCTTCACTAACAAAATGTCATCGGCAATACCACGTGCAGAAGAGATTGAAGATGTGGAGGAAGAGGAGCAACCAGCAAAGAAGAAGAAAGAAATCGGCTGGACCTTTTTTTCTATTCCTGAGGGAGAAAAGAAGGTTAATGCTCATAAAGTTACCTGCACATTATGTGAAAAGGTGCTTTCTTGTGGGTCTGAAAAAAAGTACTCTTGCCAGATTTCATCAATTCTAAAGCATTTACAAACTATACATCCAAATTGACTTGCAAGAGAACAGCGAGAACGGGAAATAAGAGAGGAAGCTGAGAGGGGAGATAATGCTGGATCCAGCACATCTTTGGGTTCAGTTCTTGAATCATAATCTCCTATTACAGTGCCTGAGTTTGCTACATTAGGTCAACACTGTCTCAAATGCAAGACAGGTATATCTGTTGGGGAGCAATCGATTGCAGCAATCTTTCAAAGTGTGAACAATCATAAGTGTTAGGTTTTTTTGGACTAAAGTTGCTGTTGCAAAATATTTTTGCTGTATGAATGCAGCATGTTGGACTGTTTTTCAAAATACCTTTTGAAGAAAACACCCAAAAAATTAAATAAAACAGTTAAAAAACACAAAACAATCTTCAAAACATAAAAAGTATTTAAAAAATGGTACTTTTTAGAACCGCCTATTCCGGTTAAAGCTAGACGAAGTGATATATGTGTTGTATGGTTCAGTTAGTACTTAATGTATCAGTAGTATTTGAGTAATTGTAAGAGTGTATAACCAGTGCCTGGGTGATTGCATAAGTGTATGAGTTGTGTATGAGTGGGTTGATGAGGGTATGAGTACTGCCTGGGTGATTGGATGAGTGCATGGGTAGTGCCTGAGTAATTGGATGAGTGAATGGGTACTGCCTGGGTGAATATATGAGTGTATGGGTAGTGTTTAAGTGATTGCATGACTGCATGGGTACTTCCTAGGTGATTCTATGAGTTCCAAATAGTAGTAGACCATTATAGTGTTTTGGGTGATTGGATGAGTGCATGGATAGTACCTGGTTGATTGAATGAGTGCATGAGTAGTGTATGGGTGATTTCATGAGTGCATGATAAGTGCCTGAATGACTGCTTGAGTGGATGAGTAGTGCCAGGGTGACTAAATGAGGGTAGAAGTAGCACCTGAGTGATTTTAAGAGTGCATGACTAGTGCCTATGTGATTGGATGACTGCATCAGTAGTGCCTGGGTGAATGGATGAGTGCATGAGTAGAGCCTGGGTAATTGTATGACTCCATGGGTAGTGCCTGGTTGTTTGGATGAGTGTCTGGGTAGTGCCTGTGTGATTTTATGAGTGCAAGTGCAGTGCCTGGAAGATTGGCTAAGTGCAAGTGCAGTGCCTGGATGATTGGCTGAATGCAACTGCAGTTCCTGGGTGAATGGATAACTGCAAGTGTAGTGCCTGAGTGAATGGATGAGGGAAAGTGCAGTGCCTGGATGAATGAATGAGCGCAAGTGCAGTGCATCGATGATTGCATGACTGCATGGGTAGTGCCTGGATGATTAGCTGAGTGCATAGTTTTCAAATTAGGATCATCAGCTGCACTACACGTCTTAGACTACATGTACTAGTACAGACTTGGCTGAAATATGGAAGAGGTCAGACATTGAAAGTTGTCAGAATACGTTTTCACTTTCAAGCACAGACATCGCTAGCTACGACCTACTTGCAGTGTACCTTTGCAGAGAGTTATATGTACTAGGCTAGCGGTTAATAACCTTTGAAGCATATTTTAAACCTCACATTTCTCTACCAGTTTGATTAGAGAGACAGAGCACACAGTACTAGGCCTAACCCAAAATGACAGGCCGACTCCTGTCAGGCCACTCTTTTTAATATCAGCGTCTTTCTAGAGACCTCAATGAATGTATCAGTGCCTTTCAGAGGTGATATGACACATGTAAAGTAGCCTGTAGGCACTAGACTACCTTTGTTTGAGACCGTAAGCTCTGTAAATGTGTGTAGAAGATGCTGCAGGTATCCTGTTCTGGTTATCATACAGGGCAGCAGGGCATGAAGCTATGCGTTCAAGTGCTACCATGACACCCCCTTAGAAAAGAGATGTGTGGTGTTGAGACTGAAAGATGAAGTAGCTCTGTCAATATTTGCCCTGGGGTATGATAGAACGTATAGTTTTTAAGTTAGGGCCATCAGTTGCTCCTCACATGTCAGACTACACCTAGAAGTAGAGATACCTGAGACATGGTAGCAGCCAGACATACAAATTTAACAGACTACGCTTTCAGTTTCAAGCATACATATCACTATCTATGGCATACTTCCAGTGTACCTTTGCGGAGAGTTATATGGACTAGGATAGAGGTAAATATACTTGCAATGTGTTTTAAAATCACATTTCTGTACCATTTTCATTAAACAGACAGAGTTTGCAGTAGAAGGTCTAACTCAAAATGAAAGACCAACTACTGTCATGCTACTTTTATTAGTGTCAGCATCTTTCTAGAAATCTCAATCAGTGTGTTAGTGCTTGTTAGGGCTGGGATGACACATGTAAAGTAGCCTATAGGTACTAGATTATCTCTGCTTCACACTGATGAGCTATTTATAGGGTTGTCTAGTAGATGAGTAACATATTTCTGATAAATATAGAGTTAATTACCAGCATTACGTTCTATATTCTTACCTTTCAAATAATTTAGACAGTCAATCAATCAATCATGTGTTTGTTAAAGCGCGACTACTCACCCATAAGGGTCTCAAGGCGCTGGGGAGGAGGGGAGGTGCAGGTTCCAGTCCATCAAGGAGGAGGTCTATCAAAGAGCCAAGTTTTGAGGTTTCTCGTGAAGATGGGGAGTGATGTTGTCTGTCTGAGGTGGAGCAGTAGGGCGTTCCAGGCACTGGCCGCGAGTAAGGAGAAGGAGCGGCCTCCTGATCTGGTCTTTCTGGCATGGGGAGCCACGGCGTAGGAGAGCTGGGCTGAGCGTAGGGTCCTTTGGGGTGCGTGGAATTCGAGTCGGCTGTTCAGGTATGCTGGTCCGGTGTTGTGGAGGGCTTTGTGTGCATGGGTGAGAATCTTGAAGGTGATTCTAGCCTCGATGGGCAGCCAGTGGAGTGTGCGCTGGTGCTGGGAAATGTGGCAGTGTCTTGGCAGGTTGAGGACCAATCTTGCGGCCACGTTCTGGATGTTTTGTAGCTTGCGGGTGAGGTTTTTGTTTATTCCTGCGTAGAGTGCATTGCCGTAGTCAAGTCTGCTGGTGACGAGGGCGTGAGTGACGGTCTTTCTGTGCTCAAGGGGGATCCATTTGAAGGTCTTACGTAGGAGGCGGAGGGTGTGGAAGCAGGAGGAAGCGACGGAGTTGATCTGGCTGTCCATTTTGAGCTCGGAGTCCAGGATGATTCCAAGGTTGGTTGCGTGCGTGGTCCGTGGGGGTGGGTGGGCTTCTGAGGGCGGGGGGCCACCAGGTGTCGTTCTAGGCGTCGGGGTGTGGGCCCACGATGAGTACTTCTGTTTTGTCACTGTTGAGTTGTAGGCAGCTGCTTTTCATCCATTTGGCGACAGCTTCCATGCCTTCTTGAAAGTTGTGTTTGGCTGCGTTGGGTTCGTTGGATAGGGAGAGGATGAGTTGGGTGTCGTCTGCGTATGAAACAATGTTGACTCCGTGTGTTCTGACGATGGGGGCGAGCGGAGCCATGTAGACGTTGAAGAGCATGGGGCTGAGGGAGGAACCCTGGGGACTCCGCAGGTGGTTGGTGTAGGGTCCGAGAGGAAAGGAGGGAGTCTGACCCGCTGCGTTCTGCCGGAGAGGAAAGAGTGGATCCAGTCGAGGGCCTTGTCACGGATCCCTGCGTCTTGGAGTCTGCGTGTTAGGGTGCGGTGGGAGACTGTGTCGAAGGCCGCTGAGAGGTCAAGGAGGATGAGGGCTACTGTTTCTCCTCTGTTCAGGAGGGAGCGGATGTCGTCTGTTGCGGTGAGGAGAGTGGTTTCTGTGCTGTGGTTTTTTCTAAAGCTGGATTGGGAGGAGTCGAGGATGTTGTGCTCTTCGATGAAGGTGGCGAGTTGGCTGTTGATGGCTTTCTCGATGACTTTCGCTGGGAACGGGAGCAGGGAGATGGGTCTGTAGCTTTTGAGGTCGGTGGGGTCCGCCGAGGGCTTCTTCAGGGGGGGTTGTCATCTAGTAAATGTATTTTCTAGTAAATGTCATCTAGTAAATGTATTTTTGGAGTAGTATTGTCCTAAAACAGTACTAAAGGTGTTTTCAATGTTGAAGTATAACTGCTATTAAGAAGAAAAAGAAATATATAAGCATGTTATGTTAAAAATCACTACTATTAAATGAAAAAAAAATAACAGTGTGTTATAATTAGATATCAGTATCAGTTTCCCTTTTTTACTGTTCTCAGATTTCATATAGCTTCACCATACATGGTTAGAATGCATCATCAACATTGAACAGTGGGGAAAAAACACTCGAATGGATTGTATAAAAAAATAAAAGTGCATAGGACATCATGAGAAATATGTGTAACTTATTAGCCGACTTTCTAAAGTTTCTTTACCATGTTTTGTCAACAAGCCAATTCTTATGTCTTTAAGGATATTTCCATATTCTTCATCAGCTGCTTGTCGCATATTTTTTACAAGTTCATTATGTTCAAAGTTTAACCAAATATTCACATTCCCGATACTTCCCAAAGATTTCCTTGTCTTATCATGGAGAAGTGTTTTAAAAACAGGGTGTCCTTTAACAGGATTAAGTTGTAGTAGGTCTCCAAATACAATTAAATGCTTTCCTCCAAACAGCACATCATTCTCTGATTTTAAAATATATTGCATTCTCAAGTGTACAAAGGCAAGCATTATGTTTGAGACCATGCTCACCTCATCAATGATTTAAAGTTTCAGTTCTTCAGTACTCTTGAGACTTCAAAACAAGCTTCTCCAGATAGCTTCTGACATTCTAGTTTGTCATCATGTTCAACAGGTGGCATAAGTAATCAATGTAAAGTAATACCTTTAATGTTGTGTGCTGCTAATCCAGTTGGTGCTGTTATGACACAAGATAAATATGATTCTGTAGTCCTATGTAGATAATTTGTTAAAGTTTTAATTAAGAAACTTGTTCCTGTCTCTGCTTGACCACTAATGTATTATAGACCAGGTAGAAATGATGAGCATTGACATTCTTTTTTTTGTGCAGGGAGCCATGCTCTATTTGTTGTTTTACTTGCAGATATATATTTTTTGTTCAAAGTTCAGTTGTTCTTCTAACAGTTCAACTCAATAATATCCTGTTGTGCTTGCGCTATTGTAGTTTCTACCTCATTCATGGCTATTGCTGCTTCATTTTCAATAACTGTTGTCCAAGTGGATCTTGAGTCAATGGAACAGAACTTTGACGGCTTTTGTGAACCTTCTCTAGCTATTTCAGCTGCAATAGTTCCTTCTTGTTCAATCTCATCATTTATCATTTTTAAATAAGTAGGAAACACGGTACACTGAATTGTATCTTTTATTGCATTGAAAGAATCTTCATAGCGTCAAAATCTCCAAGTAATTCTGTTTAATTATGCCAAGGCTTAAACAGTTGCAGAAGTGCTAAATAGAAAAATTCTCTCTTATCTGGAGTTTGGCAACTGAGTTTTCGGGGGTGAATAAGATTTCCTTTGGCATCTTTCACAAAACATCCATCACATCCAATTACTGCATATTTTTCTTCTCTTATATTTTCAGTAACATTCCTTTTAAATCTGTAGTGTCAAAGGATTTCATACAGACATAAGTTTTCAAGAGGTGGACACCTTTTTGGATAGTATGTCTCCAACATATTACTATTGAAAATATGAGTGCTTTCTGGCTGATACTCTGCTGAGTATTGGTTTTCTGGAAAAGATTTCAATACTCTGTTACTTGTGGAGGCTAGGCCTACGCTTACCCAAACAATTCCTCTTGACTGAATACAAACTGTCTGAGCTCCACCGATCCGAACATTCTTAAAATCCTATCTCTCTATGGGAAAGCATCTTCAAGCTAAAGCTGTACAATTTCTTGCTGAGACTCTTTTCTGCAGAGATTTCTTCCCACATTTCTTTCATCTCTGACTTCTCAGATTTTGTAAAATACGATGTGACATGATGAGCAACAGCAATTGAGTTGTTTGCAACAAACTGAATATCCATGTTTGTATTCCACATTTTCAAAATGACTGGATTATAGTCATTAATATACTTTGAAGCTTCCGTTCTTCTTAGGTTGTATGTAATCTTGGGAATTTTCCAAGTTATTGCATGTCTTACCGCTGAGAAAAAGCTGTTTACTCTTCCCTTGGAAATTATAGGTCATGGGAATCCAAAACAACATTTTATATAAAGTTTTCTTTACAATTTGTATTTCCGTCATCATTATTTTCGACATCTATGACTTTAAAACCGTAAAAATTGTTGTCTCAAGCTGTTTTCTCCTCTTTCTCTTGGGACGGCACATGTAACATACTATTTGCTGAAAGACAAAACAGCCTCATCACTATCTGTTACAAATTTTGGTGCATCCTTTATCCATAATAGCATATGTATATGAGGAGCACCTCTGGCTTGGTACTCTTTTCGCCAAAAGAAATCAGTTACTTGTCCCAGAGGTGGAATGCTTTTGCTACAGATAAATGACATCATAGCTTGAAACCTATGGTTAAAATATCTGCAGACGTTTGCGGAATCAAAAGAGCAAATTCTCCAGGTGTCTTCACTTCAATATTCTATATATTTGAATTTGCTTCTCATAAGAATTCAGGTAAGTCATCCCATGCATATTTAGCACAACTAAGGGGCCGATTCCGATTCGGGACGGAAAACGTACCGACCGACTCGGAGCCGGAATTAATTCCGACCGACACGTACAGGTGCAGGCCGACCCGCAAAGTACGATGAGAAGCGTGCAAAATCCGACCGACTCGTACGGAACACAAGCCGAACGACCGAGCCGCGCGGAAAACAGCCATCCGGCCGAAAACCACGCGAATCGAACCGACCGACACGCACCAGGAATGAACCCGAACGAAACGTACCCGGACCTCCTACCCGCCAAGTACGATGCAACGCGTGGAAAACACGACCGAGTCGCACGGAGCCCAAGCCGTACGACCGACACGCATACAAAACTGCGAGCAGAAGCAACCCAATACACCGCGACCGACGCGTACGCAGCATAGAAAACAGCACAAACACAGCGTGAACGAATCGGAGAAGCTCGTACGAGACAACTGCAGGGTCCGACTCGGTCACAAGAACGTCTCCTACATACACAAAAAGTACAAAGGGAAAAACACACAAAAAAAGGCCAAACAAGCAATTACAAAGCCAATAAATACTGGGGGGGGGACAGGGAACAAAGACACACCCACATCTCCACCCATATAAAGGACCCAAATCCCTACCATGATCCTTTGCAAATTCAAACTACCTGCCAGCACTGAACAGACAGCAACCACACACCCACCCACAGCTCATCCATCACACAAGCCACACACCATCAGCACCTCAACAAATAGCACCCTCACATACACCCAGCTAAACACACACTCACACACCCTCACCTGCACACCAACACACACATCACTCACCATCACCACCCATCACCATGCCCCCAAAGAAGAATCATAAGTTCCTAGATAGTGAATTGGAAGTCCTGGTAGATGAGATACTCAGGGTAGAGCCACAGCTGTTTGGTACACTGGTCCAACAGACAACCATGTCGCAGAAAACCAAGATGTGGGAGAGGATTGTCGACAGGGTGAACGCACAATCACCATGTTTGCGCACAAAGGGAGACATCCAGAACAGGTGGTATGACGTGTGCAGGAGGGTCAGGGAGCTGTTGAAGAAGGACTACCTCTTGAGCCAATACACCGGCAGTGGCCCTCCTGCCAAACCAGTATACCTCAGGCCCTGGGAGGAGAAGGTGCGGGCCATCCTACCACCAGTGAGCGTATATGGACTAGAAAACATCCCAGAGCCTGGTGAGTACATAACAAATGTACACAATATTGTGCGACAATACACACACATCACTGTCAAGGGGAGAGTCAAACCATGCACCCTTAGCAAATACACACCAACCAGAACAGAATCATCCCAAATTGTGTATGTCAGTCTGATAAACACAACGCATGCCATCTCATAGTGATATGTAACTGTGTCATCACATGTACAAACACAACTACAACTACAGCTAGGCAGTGGCAGTAATATAACTAACAAACACATCCAGACATGTAGGCACCACTACAACACCACCTCACAGTGAAGCCCACTGAAAGGAAGGAATCCTGTGTATGCTGGTCAAGTCAGTGTAGCCAATAGCATCATGGGAGTTGTAGTCACAGACATTGCCCACCCTCACAATGCGCACATCAACACCACCATGAACCATGCTCACATCACAGGGAGTGGAAAACAACTGACAAGATGGCTGACACTGGCTACTGCTGTGGGGAGCACAAGGTCCTGCTGGCAACTGTGCACCAACCAACAGCAGGACACCACTGACTGACATCTTGAAAGACAACTTGCACTCCCTGCAACGGAAGCACGTTCCATGGTGGAAAATCTGGCTGGGTGAGAAGGAGGACTGACAGCACTGACCATAGTTACCAGCAGCTCCACTCATACACCCCCCTAACACAAACTCCACACAACTCACCTGGGAGAATGCATTGCCTCACACTCTAATCAAATATCCCACAAAGAACCACAACCCTGGGTCATGCAGTGTGAAGCACAGGGACACACATGTGACTTGCAGCAAAACTAACCCCAGGATAACACTGTCAGCCATCTTGTCAGCACAGGCACACAACCCCACAGGGAAGCAGAATCAAAGGAAGGAAGCATGGGCATGCTGGGAAGTGGGGTGGAGGCAATAGCATGATGGGAGTGGTAGTCACAGCCCAACATCCCCCACCCACATGGCCCAGCAAGCTCACACCCAAGCATGCACACCTCACAGGGAGTCAAAAGCCACTTCAAAGATGGCTGACACTGGTGCTCAGTTGTGGGGAGCACATGGCCCTGCTGGGAACTGGGCACCAACCATCAGCAGGACACCACTGTCAGCCATCTTGCCATTGCTCTCACACTCACACACAGTGAAGTCCACCCAAAAGCAAGTAAGTATGGGCATGCTGGGAAGTGGGGTGGAGGCAATAGCATGATGGGAGTGGTAGTCACAGATATTGGTCACCCCCACAACTGTCCCATCAACACCACCCTGAACCATGCGCACATCACAGGGAGTGGAAAAGAACTGACAAGATGGCTGACACTGGGTACTGCTGTGGGGAGCACAAGGCCCTGCTGGCAACTGTGCACCAACCAACAGCAGGACACCACTGACTGACATCCTGAAAGACAACTTGCACTCCCTGCAATGGAAGCACGTTCCATGGTGGAATATCTGGCTGGGTGGGAAGGAGGACTGACAGCACTGACCATAGTTACCAGCAGCTCCACTCGCACACCCCCCTAACACAAACTCCACACAACTCACCTGGGAGAATGCATTGCCTCACACTCTAATCAAATATCCCACAAAGAACCACAACCCTGGGTCATGCAGTGTGAAGCACAGGGACACACATGTGACTTGCAGCAAAACTAACCCCAGGATAACACTGTCAGCCATCTTGTCAGCACAGGCACACAACCCCACAGGGAAGCAGAATCAAAAGGAAGGAAGCATGGGCATGCTGGGAAGTGGGGTGGAGGCAATAGCATGATGGGAGTGGTAGTCACAGCCCAACATCCCCCACCCACATGGCCCAGCAAGCTCACACCCAAGCATGCACACCTCACAGGGAGTGAAAAGCCACTTCAAAGATGGCTGACACTGGTGCTCAGTTGTGGGGA
Organism: Calotriton arnoldi; assembly: GCA_963921515.1. Lineage (NCBI taxonomy): Eukaryota > Metazoa > Chordata > Amphibia > Caudata > Salamandridae > Calotriton > Calotriton arnoldi. Next base: position 832,005 of record CAWUFW010004759.1, read on the forward strand.
GCACATGGCCCTGCTGGGAACTGGGCACCAACCAACAGCAGGACACCACTGTCAGCCATCTTGCCATTGCTCTCACACTCACACACAGTGAAGTCCACCCAAAAGCAAGTAAGTATGGGCATGCTGGGAAGTGGGGTGGAGGCAATAGCATGATGGGAGTGGTAGTCACAGCCCAACATCCCCCACCCACATGGCCCAGCAAGCTCACACCCAAGCATGCACACCTCACAGGGAGTCAAAAGCCACTTCAAAGATGGCTGACACTGGTGCTCAGTTGTGGGGAGCACATGGCCCTGCTGGGAACTGGGCACCAACCAACAGCAGGACACCACTGTCAGCCATCTTGCCATTGCTCTCACACTCCCACACAGTAAAGTCTACCCAAAAGCAAGTAAGTATGGGCATGCTGGGAAGTGGGGTGGAGGCAATAGCATGATGGGAGTGGTAGTCACAGATATTGGTCACCCCCACAACTGTCCCATCAACACCACCCTGAACCATGCGCACATCACAGGGAGTGGAAAAGAACTGACAAGATGGCTGACACTGGGTACTGCTGTGGGGAGCACAAGGCCCTGCTGGCAACTGTGCACCAACCAACAGCAGGACACCACTGTCTGACATCCTGAAAGACAACTTGCACTCCCTGCAATGGAAGCACGTTCCATGGTGGAATATCTGGCTGGGAGGGAAGGAGGGCCGGATGTCAACCAAATACAACCAATGCAGACCATGTACACACCCCAACATTCATATAGAAATGCCCAAAGTATGCAGGACAGTGTGCTACACCAATATCAACCTCTGACTGTGACAACTTAGGACAATGCAATATACAGGCCCGCATCCAGAGGTACAGTCACAACTGTAATGTGTGTCAACCATTCATGCCTGCAGAAACATAACATACATTGTGTGTGTCTCCCAAAAACAGGTGATGATGGGGACACAGCAGCAGACAGCTGAGGAGTCCCTGTCCCAGGCTCAAGGGAAACGGAGCTCACTGGTGTGGAACAGCCTCTGCCCTCCTCGGATGACGAAGACCTACCTGGCACCTCCGGAGCAAGTCATCATGCAGCACCAGCAGGACCACCAGCTGCACCCCCTGCACCCACCCCTCCAACGACTGTCAACACACATACCACCCCTGCTGACACGGACAGACCAAGGAGCACCACCACCACCAGCACAGGGACCCTGGACCAACGTGGGGCTATGGACACCAACACCACCAACAACCCCCAAGGGGGCCCAGGGTCACCTGTGCGTGCCACCTCAGGTACTGCACGTGTCACCAGGGGTGGTGGGAGGGGTGGGAGACATAGGTCGCTGATCGCAGAGGGGTCTGGACTGCATGATGACCCACAACTGGTACGCATAGCTGATGCGTACCAGTCCAGCACCGGAGAGCTCAGCCAGGTAGTAGGGCTCCTCAGGGACATTAAACAGCAGTAGGCTGCCCATCATGCCCGCTTGGACTCGCACATGTCCCGCGTGGAGTCCAAGTGGGACCACTGCAAGAGATGACGGCGGTGCATAGGGACATATTACAATGCCTCCGCCAGATGAGCAGCAACCAGTCAACACCTCCCTGTGTGCCCACAACATCTGGTGCTGAAACAACTGCAACTGCCACAGGGAGGGAGGATGACTCTGGCGGAGAGTCCCCTGCACTGCAGCAGCCTGCACTTGAGGGTCCCCCCAAAGAAGAGGGGCCGTCCGAGGAGGGGCAAGTGAGAGGCCGATGGCCATGTGCAACCCCCAGGAAGCCAAAACCTGTTCTGGATAATCACCTTTGTGCGCAAACTGTTCACCCTGTTGACTGCAACACAACTCCCCCACATGACATGGGGAGTACAAGTTGGACCAATGTATCAGATGACTGTGGACTTTATTCTGGACATATCTGCTACCAGGACTTCCAATTCATCTAGGAACTTTGGATTGCAATCAAAATGTACAGCACCCACCATCCTGTGCACTATACACACACATGTATGACAATAAACACACTAATACACCATACCTGCCTCTGTTGTGATTCCAACGTGGTTCCTGTCATGGAGATGATGACCTGCAAAATTACACTGTGCATGCTAACTGCTACAGCAAGTACAACACAGGCATGTGAGTCATGGCAACGTGACACATATGAGGGAGACACACCACCAGGGCTACACAACATATACACACCTAGCCCATCTGACTCATCGCCTACACTGATGTTGCCAGGAAATACGGTGCAATGCACAGACACAACACCTATTCACAGTCTCTGTCAACTAGCCCACTGGTGCAGTAAGCAAATGTCAGTCAGATGTGTGACCACAGACAACGCACATCACAAAGTTAAGCACAGGTTTATTACACATTTGCAACATGTTGTAACCACTACAGATGCAAGGCAATCCCACCTGGCAGCGGGCACATAGTCAACAAGTGTAGAAGGAAGGAAGTCCATGGGTGTGGCGCACATCACCTGTAGGGACACGACAGCTACCACCCTGGAAGTCGAATCACGGTGTCGGGGATCACAGTTGACCAAACCACTCTGAAAGTACCCTGTGAAGGACAGAAATGAAACACAGTCAAAAGCACTGAAGAACAGGACAGAACTGCAATACTCATGCCCAATACATGTCACAAGATACCCACCCAGAACCAAGTTAGCATGTCAACACTGTTGGGGAGTACAGACTACCTGTAAGGACACATCGCTACACGCATACAGTCATGTAGCACATGGACACACTCAAACAGCACCAGAGTACCACCAACACATATCATGCATACTCAAATCATTGACATGACATCTCTGGATACTCACATTCAGCTGAAGAAGTTGGTGATGAGCTGTGTGCGGACATCACCATCATCATCATCATCATCATCATCACTGGCATCATGGTCCAGGCCAGGATCCTCCACAGGTGGCGGATGTTGGTCATCGTCATCCAGGATGAGAGGCAACTCCTTCCGCACTGCCAAGTTGTGTAGCATGCAGCAGACGAAGACAATCTTGCACACCTTTGCTGGGGCATATGGGAGGGCCCCTCCTGTCTTGTCCAGGCAGCGGAAGCGGCTCTTCAGGAGACCAAATGTCCGCTCAATCACTCTCCTGGTCCGACCATGTGCCTCATTGTAGCACATCTGGCGTGGTGTCACAGGGTTCCTGAGGGGCGTCAGCAACCACGGCATGTTGGGGTATCCGGAGTCACCTACATACAGACAATTGTACATTAGCTGAGTTGGAAAAGAGGGTGGAACACTACATTGCAGAACACACACAATGGTACTAAGTCAGTACACACCAACAAGCCAGGCACGCTGGTTCCGCATCTGTGACATCATCCTCGGGATGCGACTACTCCTCATCACGTAGGCATCGTGTGCAGAACCGGGGAAACGGGCACAGACGTGTGAGATGCTCATATCTGCAAGACATACCACCAGTGCATTGACCGAGTGGTAGTGTTTGCGGTTCCTGTATGCCTGCTCTTGGGCCTGTGGTGGTACCAAAGCAACATGTGTCCCATCAATGGAGCCAATGACATGCGGCATCCTCCCCAGGGCATAGAAGTCACTCTTCACGTCAGTGAGTTGTTGGAGTCTAGGGAAATAGATGTACTGGTTCAGGTAAATCAACATAGCCTCCAAAACATCGCGGAGCACACGGCTGAACATGGTCTGTGACATCCCACCAGTAGTCGCCACAGTGTGTTGAAAGGTACTGGTGGCAAAGAAGTGTAGGGCTGCCATCACCTTCACCTTGGGGGTCAGCGCTGTAGGGTATGTCCGGCCAGCTTGCAAATGTGGGGCCAACCGCACCGTCAATACCTCAATCAGCGGCCTGGTGAAGCGGTACCGTCGGATGCAGTCCCATTCCACCATGGTTGCAAGGGAATGGTCTATGGACAGCTGGTGCCCTGCAGTGCATAGGTGAAGAAAGAAAGATTGTCAGTCACCCCACATATGTGGCATTGACCATACTCAATATCACATGATACATCATTATGAGGCACAAGTACATGATGTGTGCAGTGCCGTAAGGACATGTATGGCACATACATGGCCAACATCTAACATCACAGTTCAACAAGTGGCATCAACAAGTCCCAGGTTGTGCCATGGGATAGCATGAGGCCGTGTCACAGTTCCCATCTCCTGCTGCCACGTTCCAAACACACCCCACAGTGACATGTGAGGACAGATGTGTCCCAGGCATCACAGCTCAACGACAGGTAGATTCCCAGGGACCCTGTATTGCCACATGGACACTGGCATGACATGGTGTATCATGAATACACCACAGCAAAACAACCATGACCCCCACAGGTAGTGGTCCCTGTTTCCTCTGCAGGACAGACATGGACGTCTGTGACACACACACGTACAACATCAAAGTCCATGCACAAACAACGTGGATGTGGAGACTGTCTCCCATTGTGCACATGGAATCAGAGACATTGTAAACACAACATGCTCACAGACTGTGGAGGACCATCACTATTGTGGCAATGGGTCACCCTGGGACGTACATACCGTCACACATGGGACTCAGGGGGTATGTGACATGACATACACATACACCACCGTGAAATGTGACCATGCCACATGCACAGAAATGAACAGTTGCACATCACAGTGGTCATGTACATGAAACACCAAGGATTCTGTCCCCATGAACACGTGCACAGCCTGGGAGTGGCTGCCCCCAAGTGACACCCACAGAACAACATGTTCACCCCCATACACGGAATAGGTAATGCAGCCTTACATGCCAGTGTGGACAGGGTGTGGTGTTGTAGGTGTGCCCCTCACTCCCTGAGAAGTATATGTTGCTGGCATATATTCACCTGTGACAGGCATGGTGACATATGCCAGTGACTTGTACAGGGACGCGTTGGACAGCAATGGACCGATCGGTGCGCACACATTGGCCATTGCATTCAATGTGAGCGGGTACGCGTTGTATTCGCAATACGCGTTGGACAGCAATGGACCGATCGGTGCGCACACATTGGCCATTGCATTCAATGTGAGCGGGTACGCGTTGTATTGGCAATACGCGTTGGACAGCAATGGACCGATCGGTGCGCACACATTGGCCATTGCATTCAATGTGAGCGTGTACGCGTTGTATCCGCAATACGCATTGGACAGCAATGGACCGATCGGTGTGCCCGGCCGGCCCATTGCATTCAATGTGAGCGGGTACGCGTTGTATCCCGGGTACGCGTTGAACAGCAATGGACCGATTGGTGCGCACACATTGGCCATTGCATTCAATGTGAGCGGGTACGCGTTGTATTGGCAATACGCGTTGGAAAGCAATGAACCGATCGGTGCGCACACATTGGCCATTGCATTCAATGTGAGTGGGTACGCGTTGTATTGGCAATACGCGTTGGACAGCAATGGACCGATCGGTGCGCACACATTGGCCATTGCATTCAATGTGAGCGGGTACGCGTTGTATTGGCAATACGCGTTGGACAGCAATGGACCGATCGGTGCGCACACATTGGCCATTGCATTCAATGTGAGCGGGTACGCGTTGTATTGGCAATACGCGTTGGACAGCAATGGACCGATCGGTGCGCACACATTGGCCATTGCATTCAATGTGAGCGGGTACGCGTTGTATTGGCAATATGCGTTGGACAGCAATGGACCGATCGGTGTGCACACATTGGCCATTGCATTCAATGTGAGCGGGTACGCGTTGTATTGGCAATACGCGTTGGACAGCAATGGACCGATCGGTGCGCACACATTGGCCATTGCATTCAATGTGAGCGGGTACGCGTTGTATCCGCAATACGCGTTGGACAGCAATGGACCGATCGGTGTGCCCGGCCGGCCCATTGCATTCAATGTGAGCGGGTACGCATTGTATCCCGGGTACGCGTTGAACAGCAATGGACCGATCGGTGTGCCCAGACTTGGACCTATCACTTTGGACACATGGGACAGTATCTGCCTCTGCAGCACACATATAATGCTGGCTGTTCCCCTGAGAGCTCACTTGCCTGCACTACATGCTCCAGGACGACATCTGCCACCACCACTGCTGCTGTATCTGCACCCTCTGGACCCTGCAATGGCACGTACTGTGGAGAGAGCCCCAGCCTTCAGCACTGAGGAGAACCAGGCCCTGCTGGACAGCCTCCTTCCACAGTACAGCAAGCTGTATGGGAAAGCAGGGGAGCAGGTGAGTGTGCTGTCCACTGCCTTACTAAATGTGCATGTTGTCTGACTAGCAAGGCTAACAGTCTGCACGCCACTGGCTAGCAGGCTCACTGAGTAGTTGTCACCCCCATAGTGTGTAGTTACATGCACTGAACAGGTATAGTGCAGTGACAGTGCATTTAGACAAGGTTTTACTTCCCAGGCAATGATACCATGTAGTAACTGCTGGCATACTGTCCATAGCCATCGTTGCACTGCCTGTGTACATCATGTGCCCCTGTGATTGAGACATGTATATCCAACTGTGTAATGCACGGATATGTTGCATGTGTAGTAATGGCATTCTCACTTTGTCATCCTCACAGGTTGATGCCCACCAGAAGCAGAAGATATGGCTGACCATCGTCCGGGCAGTGAGATCCGTGGGGGACTACAAGCGCCGGATCCGCAACTGCCAGAAGAGGTGGCAGGACCTTCGGGGCTGGACCCGGAGGATCGCACGGGTCCAGCTGAAGCTGTCGCCTCCTCGCAGGAGGGGCGGACACCGGACCCTGACCCCCACATGCTCAGGATCCTGGCGGTGGTCTTCCCTGATCTGGATGGGCAGCTGAAGGCTAGAGAGCAGCAAGGAGGGGTGAGTCCATGACTGCATTGTGAACTTTGTCTGCCATGCTATGTGCCCTCCTCTGGCCTGGTTAAACTTCCACAGTACATCAGTCATGTGGTCCAGGACCCATTTCCCTCGATTGTGCACTGCCCACTCCTCATCTGATACCCAGGTGTGGCCCTTGCAGTCAGGGAATTGTGTCACTTGGGTACTGGGTCCTTGCAGTTTGCTTGACTCAAGGTGGGGGACAGCATCTGTTCCCCTAACTCTGTGGTGGGCATCATGGGTGGGTCCTTTGCTTACACAATGCCTGTGTTCTGACATGTAATCTGCGTGTTACTTTGATATGTGGTCCAATTGCTGAGCTGATCCACCACATGTGCCTGGGGTATCTGGCACACACCCATGCTGCGGGTGGGAACAATGCTTGGGCCCCAGGAGTGTGTATATTACGTGTGTCACACATACTTAGCCAGCTGCCTACTGTCCAGGGCTCATCCCTCATTCATGTGGGGCAGGACAGTCATGCCTACTCCAGGCCATACAATACACTCTGTACTCCCACTCCCGTGTATCAGCTGACACGTTGTGCTCAGTGATATGTCCCCTCAGGTGTCTGCCTCTGTGTCAGTGTGCTGTGGCTTCGTTGTCATGACTGCTGGGGTGTCTCTCGGTTGGGGCTCAGCATGCCACCGGAGATGTGACCATAGGAGACGATACTTGGGTGACACATAGGTGTTTGATCACCTGACCGTGCAGACTGGGGTATGCGAATGTGAAGTTCAGGCAGCTGTTTCCCATTCACAGCAGATTGTGAGGTGCTCAGGTTCAGAGGGTTGTGTTACAGGTCTCCCATATGTCCAATCGGTATGACCTGGACAGATAAGGGTTCAGATGATGTGGTGTGTGGGGGATGTACATGTGCACTTGTTCAGCTCCAGGACTTGCATTCCCCATGACCTACTATTGTGACACAGTGCAGACTGTTGTTGTCTGGCTGCCCTGCCCATGTGACTGGAGACAGTGATGTATGACTTAGCAGGCATGCCTGTGCCATGGCATGTAACTTCCTATGAGTGATCCTGCAGGGGAGTGACATGTGCTACATGCACACCATTGTGGCAATGGCTATCAGGACATGGGTGCATCATGGTGTCTGTCGCTGGTATGCATCACATGCATTTCATATTTGACTCTGGGCATCCCTTTCATCCGGACACCTGTACTGACTCAGTGGCAAGAGTTGTGATGTGTGCATGTTCACATTCTTCACCGTGTTTTCTGCACTGTCCAACTACTGTGTAGGTGGTGCATGTGTCCACACTGGGGTATTGCCATCCAACAGACACCAGACAGATGGGTGCAAGGCCAGGAGGGATGTGAGTGCCATGGTTGACCATCAGACTGACAATTGGCTACTCCTATTCTGTTTGGGCACTTTTGGCAATGTTCAACTAAGGATGCCAGGGCTTGCTCTGTAATGTGCTGTACTTACTGTGGTGTGTGCGTTCGGTGCAGGTGACTGATGTCTGTCTGTTTCCCTATTGTTTGCAGATACATCCACAGCCACAGGAGGGGACAGCTCCACGGACCAGGAGGAGCCGCAGAGCCAGACTGGGTCAGCAGCCGAGGAGTGGTCGGAGGGACCCAGTGGCACGGAGGGCGAGGGGAGCCACACCGAGGAGTCCTCAGCACCATCCACCTCAGCTGAGGACCACAGCAGCTCGGAGGATGACTCCCTTGTGGATGCGGGTGTCAGCAGCCACCACACTCCAGCTAGTGTTGCTGTCCCCGCCACCACCACCACCACCACCACCGCCCTCCCATCGGCTCCCATTCCCGAGGTCCGTGGAGGCTCCCATGTTCGGGAGCGTGTCTCCTTCGGGCCAGGCACCGCACCCCCTGCCCCTGTGTCCCCTGCTGCCCTGAGTGAGGAGTCTGTGTACCTCCTTCGCCAGCTCCATGTAGGGCAGACAGCGATGCTGAGTGTCCTCCATGCACACACCACTCTGTTGACTCAGCTGGTGTCGTTCATGGAGGGCATCTCATCGGGCATGTCTGCCCTACAGAGGGGCAATAGGTCCATGGACTCCTCCCTGACGGCAGCAGTGTCCCTCCTCCAACAGTCCCTCACCCCTCCTGCCTCTGCCCCATCCACACTCCCCAGCACCTTACCTGTCCCAAGCACACACACACCGGCACAGGCACACACCAGCACAGACACGAGCAGCACACAGACACACACACCACAAACAAGACGCACACGCACGCACAGTCAGGGGACTGAAACCACACTCACAGGGGATGGGGCCCAGGCACACACACACGCATCCACGAGCACTGCGCAGTCCTCAGTTGCCTCTCCCTCCAAAGCCCCCTCCCTTGCCTCACCTGCAACCCCAAAGACACAGCGGCTCTTCCTCAGTGACCTCGGCCTCTTCCCCTCCGATCCAGCTGATCCAGCATTCAGGGGGAAGAGGAAGCCCACCCACACGGAGCGGAGTGCCCCTCGCCCCCGGACACCCTCCCCCAGGCACAGACCGACTGACGCCCCCATCTGCAAGTCCCCCCGGACCCGGAAGAGCAAGACCCCGCTGCCGCCCTGCAGCTCAGGCACCAAGTCTCCTTCCTCCATCCCTCAGGCCCCCACTCCACAGGTGTCCCCACCACACCCTGCCCCAGGTTCCCCAACCCACAGATACACCATCCCCAAAAAGATCAGGCCTTCTCCCCCTGCCACTTGCTCTTCCGGCCCCACACCCCCCGCTGAGTTTGTCTGTGCCACTGGTGTGGAGACGGTGTCCTCCCCCTCTGTCCTGCCCACCTTACCTGATCCCCATTCTCCTCCCCTGGAGGTAGGCACTGCAGTGGAGTCCACTAACACCCTGTCTGACTTGGGCACTGCAGTGGGGAACCTGTCCACTCCATCTGCACGGTCCACTGCAGTCGTGCCGGCACCCATACCATCAGAGTCATGCCCCCCAGTTGTGCCGGCACACACCATGTCAGACACCTCCACTGCAGTTGTCAGTGGCTCTTCAGCACCCACCACCCCTTCCCTGCCTCCTTCTGGTGAGCCCTGATCCTGTCCCTGCGGTGCCTGGCCTGCCCCCCGTATACCCCTCCGAGGGGATTGTCCCTGGTTTTTATCAGTGCAGGCATGCGTAGGGTGACATCTGCCACTGTCACCCTGTTTTGACTTTCAGGATGGACTGGCCATTGGCCTTTGTTTCTGTTTTACTGGACTTCAACTTTTGAACCCACATATGCTGAATAAAGCGACTTTCTGTTCTCTAGTGCTTTTGCTTCTGATGTACATGATGTTGATGATGCTAACCATGCCCTTGCTGCAGTGATGGTGATATTTGGTCTCATTAAAATGAAGTGTTACTGTTCAGGAACCCATGTGGTCCAGGGGGAATGTGTCCTATCCTGTGGTGTATCCATGTCATCCTTAGCAGCATCTGAGGGTGTCATGTTTTCAATATTTGGCAATGGGATTTCCTACTTACATTAGCAATGTCACATCTGTGGCTTCCACCCCTGCACATCTGTTGTGCTTGCCATTGTTCAATTATTCTACTTCCCTGACCGTGTGGCCATCTCCACTGGACATGCAGGTTTGGGCATCAATGGGGAAGGACTCATCTGTGTTGTCAGTGCAACTTGCTATACATGTGTGTTGGATCTGTACTGATGATTTCGTTGACACTCCCATGACCAGGCTGATGTGACGGGAGCCTTCATTTGGTGCAAATTGTTGACTGTGTGACCCAGTGTTCTGCTGACATGATGGAGCCCTACTGTGGCAACATATGGCACAGCTTTCCTCACACAGGAGTGGAGTCCCCTCATGGCAGTGTGTACTCCTGTGACATCGCCTGCGCCCAAGCTGTGTGTTGTATGAGCATGTCTGTGTGTTCACTTCCATTTTGCTGTGCATGCTGGGATCCCTAGTGGTGTTCCTGTTTGTGATGCTTGCTGAGTTGACCTATGTTCCCCCAAAGTCTTCTCCCTGGGTTCTCTGTGATGTGGGTGCATGGCACATTACTGGTCATCAGGGTGTCACCCATAGGTGTGTTGGCTGTGAGGGCTGAGTTTGTGGGCAGACGCAGATGGGTCACAGTCAGGATTCCCCTTGGCACTTGTTGTTTACACCTGTCATGTGATTTCCAGTTTGTGTTAGCTTTCAGTGATTGTGACACGTTGTGTGAGTGACTGCTGGCACTCCTCAGGGTCAGGGCTACAATGTTGGTAGTTGTCTATGTGTGTTCTTTGTGGGTGACCTTGGCTTCTTCATTGGTGTGGGACTGTGGCTGGTGTGGTATTGCCGTCATGTCCATGTACAGCGTAGTGTGCAGTGTGTCAGACATTCAAGAGTCTTGTTGAGTGGCCATGTGTGATGTGTTTCTGCACCTTGGTTCTCACCACCACCCATGGGATTGTCATGGGTGCATGTGCAATGTCACCAGTGCATGTGAGCTTCACTGCTGCACATTGTTGGAGGTCGAGGTGTGTGGTGTTGAGTGTGTGCAGATGAGAGTTGTTGCACGGCTAGACCCCTGCCTCCATGTTGGCCTTGGCTTACTGGCCGTGCTGATTGATTTGTGCTTGTGTAGGTGTGATGGTAGTTTGTTGCTCAGGACACATGACTGTGGTTCACAGTGTGAACGACATCTTGCTTTGTCATCACAGTGGGATTGTAATGCAGCCCAGGTTCACCACATTGTGGGGACCCTGGGGGTAGTGCTGTGGTGTCTCTGTGTCTTGCTGTGTCAGTTGCTGTTCCTACATGCTTGTGTGACATGTGTGATTTGTGCTCCCTCTCATCTGACAATGCCTGATTGCCCACATAGGGGATTTGGATCCATGAGTTACCTTTGTGTGGCACTGTATGCACATCTGTGTAATTGGTATTCAGGCCTCATCATGTGTTGTGTGGTTGCCTGGGGACACTGGCACCCCCCTCACCTGTTGTGTTTGATGTGCAGTGTGGGTCTGCCTGTTTGTGTTTGTGCATCTGCACCACTGCATTGGCATGTCTTTAGTGTGCCATTGGCTGTATGTTGTTTGGTGGGTTTCCCCTGCTGTCCCTGGGACGCCTAGGTCATCAGTCAGCACAATGATCATTGTTTGTGTGTCCCATTGCTGCCATGGTATGGTATCTGTTCACCTCACATCTACAGTCTCCACAGGGTATCTGCATTTGTGTGCCCATTGGTGCAAATATGTGGGTCTGCATTATCATGGTCACTTCTGTCATTGTGTCATTGATGAATGTTGACAGTGTCAGCCCCATGGGTGATGTTTGTCTGCACATGGCCAAAGGTATGTCTTATTTGCACTGCAGTGTTTGCCTCCCCCAATCTATGTTGCTATGGGACACAAGCACTACTTTGCCACTGATGTGTTTGTTGTTCTGTGACCAGGAATCATCCATGCAGTTTGGCAGTTGCAGCTTTTTCAATGTCAACACTTACATTTTGGTCACTGTGATGATGGGGGTTTGAACCCCATTGCCACAATGTTCAAGATGTGCTTCAGCTATGGGCCCCACACTTACCTTTTGGTCACTGTGATGATGGGGGTTTGAACCCCATTGCCACAATGTTCAGGATGTGCTTCAGCTATGGGCCCCACACTTACATGTTGGTCACTGTGATGATGGGGGTTTGAACCCCATTGCCACAATGTTCAAGATGTGCTTCAGCTATGGGCCCCACACTTACCTTTTGGTCACTGTGATGATGGGGATTTGTACCCCATTGCCACAATGTTCAAGATGTGCTTCAGCTATGGGCCCCACACTTACCTTTTGGTCACTGTGATGATGGGGGTTTGAACCCCATTGCCACAATGTTCAGGATGTGCTTCAGCTATGGGCCCCACACTTACATTTTGGTCACTGTGATGATGGGGGTTTGAACCCCATGGCCACAATGTTCAAGATGTGCTTCAGCTATGGGCCCCACACTTACCTTTTGGTCACTGTGATGATGGGGGTTGGACCCCATTGCCACAGTGGTCATGGTCTGCTTGCATTGTGGGGGCCACACACATTTATGTGTGGCACGTGTGATAGGGGGTCACATTGTATGTTCAAAGTCATGTTCAGTGTTGTAGGCATTTGACACAGTCTACACACGCTTGTCATGGTGTTGGGGGGGATGTCTTTATGTTGCATTGTTTATGTTGGTGTGTGCTTGTTGTGTCATGTATTAGCCATCCTGTGAGTGGGGGTGGTAGTAGTTGTAGGCATCTGGCACCCCCTGGGTAGAGGTGGGTGTAGTGACAGGCATCCAGCCCCCCATGGGTAGAGGTGGTAGTAGTGACAGGCATCCAGCCCCCCATGGGTAGAGGTGGTAGTAGTGGTAGGCATCTGGCACCCCCTGGGTAGGGGTGGTAGTAGTGGTAGGCATCTGGCACCCCCTGGGTAAGGGTGGTAGTAGTGGTAGGCATCTGGCACCCCCTGGGTAGAGGTGGGTGTAGTGACAGGCATCCAGCCCCCCATGGGTAGAGGTGGTAGTAGTGACAGGCATCCAGCCCCCCATGGGTAGAGGTGGTAGTAGTGGTAGGCATCTGGCACCCCCTGGGTAGGGGTGGTAGTAGTGGTAGGCATCTGGCACCCCTGGGTAAGGGTGGTAGTAGTGGTAGGCATCTGGCACCCCCTGGGGAGGGGTGGGAGTAGTGGTAGGCATCTGGCACCCCCTGGGTAGAGGTGGGAGTAGTGACAGGCATCCAGCCCCCATGGGTAGAGGTGGTGGTAGTGGTAGGCATCTGGCACCCCCTGGGTAGGGGTGGTAGTGGTGGTAGGCATCCAGCCCCCATGGGTAGGGGTGGTTGTGGGGACAGGCATCCAACCCCCATGGGTAGAGGTGGTAGTAGTGACAGGCATCCAGCCCCCATGGGTAGAGGTGGTAGTAGTGACAGGCATCCAGCCCCCTTGGGTAGAGGTGGTAGTAGTGGTAGGCATCTGGCACCCCCTGGGGAGGGTGGTAGTAGTGGTAGGCATCTGGCACCCCCTGGGGAGGGTGGTAGTAGTGGTAGGCATCTGGCACCCCCTGGGGAGGGGTGGGAGTAGTGACAGGCATCCAGCCCCCCATGGGTAGAGGTGGTAGTAGTGACAGGCATCCAGCCACCCATGGGTAGAGGCGGTAGTAGTGGTAGGCATCTGGCACCCCCTGGGTAGGGGTGGTAGTGGTAGGCATCTGGCACCCCCTGGGTAAGGGTGGTAGTAGTGGTAGGCATCTGGCACCCCCTGGGGAGGGGTGGTAGTAGTGGTAGGCATCTGGCACCCCCTGGGTAGAGGTGGTAGTAGTGACAGGCATCCAGCCCCCATGGGTAGAGGTGGTAGTAGTGGTAGGCATCTGGCACCCCCTGGGTAGGGGTGGTAGTGGTGGTAGGCATCCAGCCCCCCATGGGTAGAGGTGGTGGTAGTGGTAGGCATCTGGCACCCCCTGGGTAGGGGTGGTAGTGGTGGTAGGCATCCAGCCCCCCATGGGTAGGGGTGGTTGTGGTGACAGACATCCAGCCCCCCATGGGTAGAGGTGGTAGAAGTGACAGACATCCAGCCCCCCATGGGTAGAGGTGGTAGTAGTGGTAGGCATCTGGCACCCCCTGGGTAGGGGTGGTAGTAGTGGTAGGCATCTGGCACCCCCTGGGGAGGGGTGGGAGTAGTGGTAGGCATCTGGCACCCCCTGGGTAGAGGTGGTAGTAGAGGTAGGCATCTGGCACCCCCTGGGTAGGGGTGGTAGTGGTGGTAGGCATCCAGCCCCCATGGGTAGGAGTGGTTGTGGTGACAGGCTTCCAGCCCCCATGGGTAGGGGTGGTAGTGGTGGTAGGCATCCAGCCCCCCATGGGTAGGGGTGGTTGTGGTGACAGGCATCCAGCCCCCATGGGTAGAGGTGGTAGTAGTGACAGGCATCCAGCCCCCATGGGTAGAGGTGGTAGTAGTGGTAGGCATCTGGCACCCCCTGGGTAGGGGTGGTAGTAGTGGTAGGCATCTGGCACCCCCTGGGGAGGGGTGGGAGTAGTGGTAGGCATCTGGCACCCCCTGGGTAGAGGTGGTAGTAGTGACAGGCATCCAGCCCCCCATGGGTAGAGGTGTTAGTAGTGGTAGGCATCTGGCACCCTCTGGGTAGGGGTGGTAGGCATCCAGCCCCCCATGGGTAGGGGTAGTTGTGGTGACAGGCATCCAGCCCCCCATGGGTAGGGGTGGTAGTGGTGGTAGGCATCCAGCCCCCCATGGGTAGGGGTGGTTGTGGTGACAGGCATCCAGCCCCCCATGGGTAGAGGTGGTAGTAGTGACAGGCATCCAGCCCCCCATGGGTAGAGGTGGGAGTAGTGACAGGCATCCAGCCCCTCATGGGTAGAGGTGGTAGTAGTGGTAGGCATCTGGCACCCCCTGGGTAGGGGTGGTAGTAGTGGTAGGCATCTGGCACCCCTGGGGAGGGTGGGAGTAGTGGTAGGCATCTGGCACCCCCTGGGTAGAGGTGGGAGTAGTGACAGGCATCCAGCCCCCATGGGTAGAGGTGGTAGTAGTGACAGGCATCCAGCCCCCATGGGTAGAGGTGGTAGTAGTGACAGGCATCCAGCCCCCATGGGTAGAGGTGGTAGTAGTGGTAGGCATCTGGCACCCCCTGGGTAGGGGTGGTAGTAGTGGTAGGCATCTGGCACCCCTGGGGAGGGGTGGGAGTAGTGGTAGGCATCTGGCACCCCCTGGGTAGAGGTGGTAGTAGTGACAGGCATCCAGCCCCCCATGGGTAGAGGTGGTAGTAGTGGTAGGCATCTGGCACCCCCTGGGTAGGGGTGGTAGTGGTGGTAGGCATCCAGCCCCCCATGGGTAGGGGTGGTTGTGGTGACAGGCATCCAGCCCCCCATGGGTAGGGGTGGTAGTGGTGGTAGGCATCCAGCCCCCCATGGGTAGGGGTGGTTGTGGTGACAGGCATCCAGCCCCCATGGGTAGAGGTGGTAGTAGTGACAGGCATCCAGCCCCCATGGGTAGAGGTGGTAGTAGTGGTAGGCATCTGGCACCCCCTGGGTAGGGGTGGTAGTAGTGGTAGGCATCTGGCACCCCCTGGGTAAGGGTGGTAGTAGTGGTAGGCATCTGGTGCCCCCTGGGGAGGGTGGTAGTAGTGGTAGGCATCTGGCACCCCCTGGGTAGAGGTGGGAGTAGTGACAGGCATCCAGCTCCCCATGGGTAGAGGTGGTAGTAGTGGTAGGCATCTGGCACCCCCTGGGTAGGGGTGGTAGTGGTGGTAGGCATCCAGCCCCCATGGGTAGAGGTGGTGGTAGTGGTAGGCATCTGGCACCCCCTGGGTAGGGGTGGTAGTGGTGGTAGGCATCCAGCCCCCCATGGGTAGGGGTGGTTGTGGTGACAGGCATCCAGCCCCCCATGGGTAGAGGTGGTAGTAGTGACAGGCATCCAGCCCCCATGGGTACAGGTGGTAGTAGTGGTAGGCATCTGGCACCCCCTGGGGAGGGGTGGTAGTAGTGGTAGGCATCTGGCACCCCCTGGGGAGGGGTGGGAGTAGTGGTAGGCATCTGGCACCCCCTGGGTAGAGGTGGGAGTAGTGACAGGCATCCAGCCCCCCATGGGTAGAGGTGGTAGTAGTGGTAGGCATCTGGCACCCCCTAGGGAGGGGTGGTGGGAGGGGTGGGAGCAGTGGTAGGCATCTGGCACCCCCTGGGTAGAGGTGGGAGTAGTGACAGGCATCTGGCACCCCCTGAGTAGGGGTGGTAGTGGTGGTGGGCATCCAGGCCCCTATGTGTATATGTGGCATTGGTGATGGCCATCCCGCCCCTTTGGTGCTGCTGTTGCTGGTGTAAGTAATTTCTGCATCCCTCTGTGTGTGTGTGATATGTCGGGTACGTGTAGTTTGTTTTTGTGGTTGGTGTCTGACTTACCTTCTGCGCCGTACGCGTCCGTGCCTGTTCCGGTAGTAGATGTAGAATATTGGTAGGATCGGCACGATGGGATTCATAGTTGGTTCGTCTCGTTCGTCTTTCTCTTTGCTTCGCCTCGTCCTCGTCGCTGGCGTGTTCGTCTCGTAGCCGTGGATCGTGTTGTGGCGCGAATCGGAGCTTATGTGCGCCTCTCCCGGATGCTTTGATGTGCCGTGCGTAGCGACGGGTTCGGCGCGTACGGAAAGCGCATCGTACTTGTCCCGGCCGGACGGGGCTGCATTTTGGCTTCCGTGCGACTCGATTCTGCGTTTACGGATCCGGCTCGGTCGGAGAACAGGACCTGGATTGGGTGAGTACGACTGGGTCGGAATCTATGCAGTTGTGCGCATCGTACTTGCTCGTTCGGAAGAATGTGCGAATCGGTTGGGAAACAGGCATTCGCCTGGCTTTTTTCCCGGCCGAATAGTGTTGGGTGCGCCTCCGACCGAGATCGGAATCGACCCCTAAGTGTTCGAAACCAAGTAGGTGTACCTAGGTTTCTTAACATGCATTTTAGTTTACCATGGCAACGATACAAATATTCGTTGGTACCACGTTGGCACGCCATTAAATCTTTGTTTAATTTTCTCCATCAGTTGTCTTGCAGAAAGATTTTGTAGATGAATTCCTGTTTTTAATATATGGTTCACTGCATATGAAAGTGCAGACAAATTACTCTCAAAGAGAAAATGAAATAGACAGGGGATGCTTTGCCGAAATCTTGGATCTTCACAGTATAATTTTAATGACTGATATTCAGATGCTGGAATCTGTACAGGCTGATCATCAAATCGCCCACCATCTCCAGCAGGGAACAGCTGTGAAAAATAACGAGCTTCTAAACGTTTTTCCCATATACTCATGGGAGCTCTCTTTGCTTCTTTCATTTGAAATAATTCAATAGTGTTACCAATGATTTCTTTTGAATGGAGAGGATGTATGGTATAATCTTCATAAATCTCTTCACTTCTGGATTTGTCCAGTTTTTCAATTTGGCTAGCTGACATTACTGTTTCATCGTGAGGGCATCTTGTGTTATCATCAACTTTTACATTGTTATAATAAATATTATTCTGTACCAGGTATAATGTTGCATTTCGAAGTTTAGTAATATCTACAAACTCTTGCCAGATTGTTTTACTCTTTGTTGCTACACCATTTACTAGAATAACTACTGGCTCATTTTCCTCTCTGTCTACACCAATAGTTTTAACATTTTTCTCAAAATCTAAAGGTAAGTACACAACTGTTCCTTTGAGACCTTTTTATAAATCTGTTGTTGGCAGCTTACCTGTCTTAAGTTCCATAAGAACTATTGCCTGGAAAGTGTGTACAGACTGAATAAGAATAGACTCACAAACATTTAAATCTACTAATTCTTTAGGAATAGGTACCAACTGTAAATTATGTACAGCTCAAGCTGGCGTTTTGTTTTCTTCTAATTTGTTGTAACAGTAGTTGCATATAACTTGATCAATGGACAAGTCAAAAAGTTCTTCTACAAACAAATAAGCAGTAAATTCTTGCCACTTATCATTGTTTTCTTTTTCACTTTTTAAATATAAATCAACATTCCTAGTTTGACTTTTGTAGTGAGTGCATCGACAACAAATACAAATATAGTTTGGCTTTTCAGAGGAAACAGTGTTAAACTTTGTAATCTCTTCTGCAAAATTATCAATGCTAATCTCTTTATTTTCTTCTGCTACAGATGCAGATATCAAGTCCTCATTTTGTGTACAGTCATCTTCAGAACAAAAAAACTGAAACTGTACATCATCACAAACATTCTGTACATCTGCTACTGTACCATGCAAAAGAGCTGAATTCATTTCACTTAAACATACTGCAGGAGTTTTTACATAGTAAAGTCTCCTAACTAACTTCCGCATTTCAGAGTGGTGCACAGCTAACATTCTTAAATGATGAAAAGCGCTTTGGTACACTTTACTTGAAAGACAAGCCAGAGAATGTCCCTGTAACTTGGTATGTTTTCTTATTTTACATGGATCTAGTCCGTGCAACATGTTAATCTTCTGTTTAACACTTTTATTTGCATTTTCACGTAAATAAATTGTAATATATCAATAGACTCCTGTCGAATACTGCAAATACTGCTACAATTCCACTTATATGCAGGAGCCTGTGTACGTCTTCCTTGAACTTCTTCAGCTATTACTTCTTCTGCATTCCTAGGAACCATTTTCTCTTTCGGAATGGGAGAACCATATTTCACCTCATAACATCGACCACTAGTTTCAACTGCATGTACTAATGTTCTCTCTTGAAAATAGAGTTCTTCATTAAGGAAAGGCTCAGTGCTGATAGTGTGTTTCCATTCACCCACTGAAGGTTTTACAAAAGTTAGTTCTATTAACCACTCTTTTTTTCTTTCTTTTTTCCTTCAAGAACACCATTGTTTTATCCAGTGTTTTCAATCTATTCAATATTAAGATAAAAAGTTTTCTTTTCAATTCAAATGCTTTGGGGTCGATTCCGATCTCGGCCGGAAGCGCACCGAATACGATTCGGCCGGAAAAAATACAAGCCGAACGTGGGTTTCCCGACCGATTCGAACAGTCGTCCGAACGAGCAAGTACGATGCGCATTACTGCTCAGATTCCGACTGAGCCGTACGTACCCATTCCAGCTCCAGTTCCCCGCCCGAGCCGGATCCGTAAACGCCGATTCGAGTCGCACGGAAGTAAATACACAGCACCTTCCGGCAGGACTAGTACAATGCGCACTCCGTACACGCCGAACTGGTCGCTACGTCCGGCACGTCAGAGCATCCGGGAGAGCTGCACATAAGCTCCGATTCGCGCCACAAGACGATCCACGGCTACTAGACGAACAAGCCAGCTACGAGTACAAGTCGAAGCCACGAGAAACCCGAACGAGACGACCCAACCATGAATCCCATCGCGCAGGTCCTACCAATACTGTACATCTATTACCGGAACCGGTACGGACGCGTACGGCGCAGACGGTAAGTCAGACACCCACTACACAAACAAACGACACGTACCCAACATATGTCACACACATAGGGATGCAGAAATGACGTACACTAGCAACATCCGAACCATAGGGGCGGGATGGCTATCACCAATGCCATACACACCCATAGGGGCCTGATGCCTACCACTACCACCACCCCTACTCATGGGGGCCTGGATGCCTACCACTACCACCACCCCTACTCATGGGGGTCTGGATGCCTAGCACTACCACCACCCCTACTCATGGGCGCCTGGATGCCTGTCACTACTACCATCCCCACTCATAGGGGGATGGATGCCTAGCACTACCCCCACCCCTACTCATGGGGGCCTGGATGCCTGTCACTACTACCATCCCCACTCATAGGGGGATGGATGCCTACCACTACCACCACCCCTACTCATGGGGGCTGGATGCATGTCACTACTACCATCCCCACTCATAGGGGGATGGATGCCTACCACTACCACCACCCCTACTCGTGGGGGCCTGTATGCCTACCACTACCACCACCCCTACTCATGGGGGCCTGGATGCCTAGCACTACCACCACCCCTACTCTTGGGGGCCTGGATGCCTGTCACTACTACCATCCCACTCATAGGGGGATGGATGACGACCACTACCACCACCCCTACTCATGGGGGCCTGTATGCCTACCACCACCCCTACTCATGGGGGCCTGGATGCCTAGCACTACCACCACCCCTACTCATGGGGGCCTGGATGCCTGTCACTACTACCATCCCCACTCATAGGGGGATGGATGCCTACCACTACCACCACCCCTACTCATGGGGGGCTGGATGCCTGTCACTACTACCATCCCCACTCATAGGGGGATGGATGCCTACCACTACCACCACCCCTACTAATGGGGGCCTGGATGCCTACCACTACCCCCACCCCTACTCATGGGGGCCTGGATGCCTGTCACTACTACCATCCCCACTCATAGGGGGATGGATGCCTACCACTACCACCACCCCTACTCATGGGGGGCTGGATGCCTACCACTACCACCACCCCTACTAATGGGGGCCTGGATGCCTGTCACTACTACCATCCCCACTCAAAGGGGGATGGATGCCTACCACTACCACCACCCCTACTCATGGTGGGCTGGATGCCATTTCACTACTACCATCCCCACTCATAGGGGGATGGATGCCTACCACTACCACCACCCCTACTCATGGGGGCCTGGATGCCTACCTCTACCACCACCCCTACTCATGGGGGGCTGGATGCCTACCACTACCACCACCCTTACTCATGGGGGCATGGATGCATGTCACTACTACCATCCCCACTCATAGGGGGATGGATGCCTACCACTACCACCACCCCTACTCATGGGGGGCTGGATGCCTGTCACTACTACCATCCCCACACATAGGGGGATGGATGCCTACCACTACCACCACCCCTACTCATGGGGGGCTGGATGCCTGTCACTACTACCATCCCCACTCATAGGGGGATGGATGCCTACCACTACCACCACCCCTACTCATGGGGGCCTGGATGCCTACCACTACCACCACCCCTACTCATGGGGGCCTGGATGCCTGTCACCATCACCACCCCTACTCATGGGGGCCTGGATGCCTACCACTACCACCACCCCTACTCATGGGGGCCTGGATGCCTGTCACTACTACCATCCCCACTCATAGGGGGATGGATGCCTACCACTACCACCACCCCTACTCATGGGGGCCTGTATGCCTACCACTACCACCACCCCTACTCATGGGGGCCTGGATGCCTGTAACTACTACCATCCCCACTCATAGGAGGATGGATGCCTACCACTACCACCACCCCTACTCATGGGGGCCTGGATGCCTGTCACCATCACCACCCCTACTCATGGGTGCCTGGATGCCTACCACTACCACCACCCCTACTCATGGGGGGCTGGTTGCCTACCACTACTACCATCCCCACTCATAGGATGGGTAATGAATGACACAACCAGCATACTCCAACATAATGAATGTCAGCAAAAGACATCCCCACAACATCATGACAAGAGTGTGTAGTCTGTGTCAAATGTCTACAACACTGAACATGACATTGAACATACAATGTGACCCTCTATCACATGTGTCACACAAAAATGTGTGTGGCCTTCACAATGCAAGCAGACCATGCCCACTGTGGGAATGGGATCTAAACCCCCATCATCACAGTGACCAAAAGGTAAGTGTGGGGTCCATAGCTGAAGCACAGTTTTGAACATTGTGGCAATGGGGTCTAAACCCCCATCATCACAGTGACCAAAAGGTAAGTGTGGGGTCCATAGCTGAAGCACATTTTGAACATTGTGGCAATGGGGTCTAAACCCCCATCATCACAGTGACCAAAAGGTAAGTGTTGTCATGGAAAAAGCTGCAACTGCCAAACAGCATGGATGATTCCTGGTCACAGAACAACAAACACATCAGTGGCAAAGTAGTGGTTGTGTCCCATAGCAACATAGATTGGGTGAGGCAAACAGTGCAGTGCAAATAAAACATACCTTTGGCCATGTGCACACAAACATCACCCATGGGGGCTAACATTGTCTCCAATTTATCAATTACACAATGCCAGAAGTGACCATCATAATGCAGACCCACACATCTGCACTAATGGACACACAAATGTAGATATCCTGTGGAGACTGTAGATGTGAGGTGAACAAATACCATACCATGGCAGCAAAGGGACATACAAACCATGATTATTGTGCTGACTGATGACCTAGGAGTCCCAGGGACAGCAGGGGAAATCCTCCAAACAACATACAGGCAATGGCACACTAAAGATATGCCAATGCAGTGGTGCAGATGCACAAACACAAACAGGCAGCCTCACACTGCATATCAAACACAACAGGTGATGGGGGAGGGGGGGTGCCAGTGTCCCCAGGCAACCACACAAAACATGAGGAGGCCTGAATTCCAATTACACAGATGTGTATACAGTGCCATACAAAAGTAACTCATGGATCGGATTCCCCTATGTGGGCAATCAGGCATCGTTAGATGAGAGGGAGCCCAAATTACACATGTCACACAAGCTTGTAGGAACAGCAAGAGACAGACCCACCACAGCACTACCCCCAGGGACCCCACATTGTGGTGACACTAGCCTGCATGATAATCCCACTGTGATGACAAAGGTAGATGTCGTTCACACTGTGAACCACAGCCATGTGTCCTGAGCAACAAACTACCATCACACCTACACAAGCACAAATCAATCAGCACGGCCTGTCAGCCAAGGCCAATATGGAGGTAGGGGTCTAGCCGTGCAACAACTCACATTTGCACACACTCAACACCACACACCTTGATCTCCACCAATGTGCAGGAGTGAAGCTCACATGGACTGGTGACATTGCATATGCACCCATGACAATTCCAGGGGTGGTGGTGGGAACTAAGGTGCAGAAACACATCACACATGGCCAGTCAACAAGACTCGTGAATGTCTGACACACTGCACAGTACGCGGTACATGGGCATGACGTGAAATCCACCCCAATCAATGGGATCCCGGCCACAGTCACACACACCAATGAAGAAGCCAAGGTGACCCACAAAGAACACACGTAGACAACTTCCAACCTTGCAGCTCTGACCCTGAGGAGTGGCAGCAGTCACACACACAACGTGTCACAATCACTGAAAGCTACCACAAACTGTAAATTACATGACTTGTGTAACCAACAAGTGCCAAGGGGAATCCTGACTGTGTCCCATCTGCGTTTGCCCACATCCCCAGCCCTGACAACAAAGACAACTAGGGATGACAACCTGATGAACATTAGTTTGCCATGCACCCACATCCCGGAGAAACAGGTCCAAGATGCTGGGTGAACACAGGACAACTCAGCAAGCATCACAAACAGGAACATCCGTAGGGACACAGCCTGTGTAGGAAAAGGGAAGGGAACACACACAGACATGCTTACACAACACACAACACGGGCCCAGGCAATGTCACAGGATTACACACTGCCATGAGGGCACTCCACTCCTGTGGAAGGTCCGCTGTGCCAAACCTTGTCTGTGCACGACTCAAACATGTCAGCAGAACACTCGGTCAGTGAGTCAACAATTACAACACACTGAAGGCTCTGCTCACATCAGCCTGGGTACGGGAGTGTCACATCAGTCATCTGCATATACCCAAAACACGTGTCAAGCAAGTTGCACTGTATACACAGATGAGTCCTTCAACATTGATGTGCTAAACTGCATGTCCAGTGGAGATGGGCACACAGTCAGGGAAATAGAAACATTGAACAGTGGTAAGCCCACCAGATGTGCATCAGTGTAAGCCACAGATGTTAATTTACAAATGCAAAACGTACATCCCTGTGTCAAATGCTGAACATTACACCCTCAGACTGCAGCAAAGGATGCTATGGATCCAGACTAGATTAGGACACATATCCCATGGACCACATGGAGTCCATCACAGCAACACTTCATTTTCCTGATCTGAACACTATTACAACAGCAAATGCATGATGATACTCATCTACATCATGTACATCAAAAGAAAAACCACTAGTAAACAAAAAGAGGCTTTATTCGGCAAATGTGAAAGAAAAATTTAAAGTCCAAAAAAAACTAAGGCCAATGGCCAGTCCACATACACAGTCCGAACAGGGTGATATGTGACAACTTGTCACCCATTGCTTGCCTGCACTGGTACGGACAGGGGACATCCCCCTCGGAGGGGCATACAAGGGGCAGGCCAGGCACCGCAGGGACAGGATCAGGGGATGCCAGAAGGAGGCAGTGAAGGGGTGGTGGGTGCAGGAGTGTCACCGGCAACTGCAGTGGAGGTGTCTGACTCAGTGGGGGCCGGCACCACTGTAGGGCACAAGTCAGATGGTGTGGGTAATGGCACCACTGCAGTGGGCCGGTCAGATGGAGTGGATTGGGTCCCCACTGCAGTGCCCAAGTCAGACGGGGTGGTTGTGGACTCCACTGCAGTGCATAACTCCAAGGGAGTGGAAGGGGGGGGCAGATGAGGTGGGCAGGACAGAGGGGGGGACCCGGTCTCCACACCAGTGGCACAAACAGGCCGAGCGTCTGGGTTGGGGGTGGAAGAGCAAGTGGTAGGGGAGGAGGGCCTAAGCAGTTTGGGGATGCGGTATCGGTGTGTGGGGGAACCTGGGGCAGGGTGTGGCGGGGGAACCTGTGGAGTGGTGGCCTGGGGGATGGAGGAGAGAGACTGCGTGGTGGAGCTGCGTGGTGGTGGTGGTGGGGTCTTGCCCTTCCTGGTCCGGGGGGACTTCCTAATGGGGTCCTCAGTCTGCCTGTGCCTGGGGGAGGGGGTCCGGGTGTGAGGGGGACTCCCTTCTGTGTGTGGTGGTCGCCTCTTCCGCCTGTACGTTGGCTCAGATGGATCTATGGGGAAGAGGCCAAGCTCACAGAGGAAGAGCTTCTGGGAGGGGGGGGTTGCAGGTGAGGCAAGGGAAGGGGTTTTGGAGGGAGAGGTATCTGAGGACTGCGCAGTGCTCGTGGATGCATGTATGTGTGTCTGGGCCCCATCCCCTGTGAGTGAGGTATCAGTCCCCTGACTGTGCGTGCGTGTGCATCTGGATTTTGGCGTGTGTGTCTGTGTGCTGCTTGTGTCTGTGCTGGTGCGTGCCTGTGCCGGTGTGTGTGTGCTTGGGACAGGTAGGGTGCTGGGGATTGTGGATGGGGCAGAGGTAGGAGGGGTGAGGGACTGTTGCAGGAGGGACACTGCTGCCATCAGTGAGGAGGCCATGGACTGATTGGTCCGATGTAGGGCAGGCATGCCAGATGACATGCCCTCCATGAATGACACAAGTTGTGTCAACAGACCCGTGTGTGCATGGAGGACACTCAGCATTGATGTCTGCCCTACATGGATCTGTTTCAGCAAGTCCACAGACTCCACACTCAGGGCAGCAGGGGAGACAGAGGCAGGGGGTGCGGTGCCTGGCATGAAGGAGACACGCTCCCCTTCACGGGAGCCTCCACGGACATGTGGGATGGGAGCAGATGGGAGGGTGGAGATGGTGGTGGTGGCGGGGACAGACTTGCTCGATTTTGTCCGTGGTCTGCTGACACCCCCCTCCGCAAGGGAGTCCTCACTGGAAGTGCTGTGTTCCTCAGCCTAGGTGGTTGTAGCTGAGGTCTCCTCAGTGTGGCTCCCCTCACCCTCCGTGCTACTGGGTCCCTCGGTCTCCTCTGCAGTGGACCCAGTCTGGCTCTGCCGCTCCTCTTGGTCCATGGAGCTGTCTCCTCCTGTGGCCGTGGATGTATCTGCAAACAATCATGATAAACAGAGCAACATTAGTCACCAGTACTGACCACACACACCACAGTAAGTACAGCACATCACAGAGCAAGCCCTGCCATCATTCGCTAGACATTGCAATAAGTGCTGACACTGATTTGAAGATGCCCATTGTCTGCCTGACAGTCATTCATGCCACTCATATCCTACCTGTCCATGCACCCATCTGTCTGGTGCCTGTTGTATGCGACTAATCATATGTGCACACATGCACCACATACACAGTTGTTGGACATCCAAGAGAACATATGGAAATGTGTCACTCCAAACACATGCCATCTCCTGCCACTGACTCAGTACAGGTGTCAGGAAAAGTGATGGGCAGAGTCTCTGTCGCTATGCGGGTTTTGGTTCCATCACCAGACACAATGAGGTCCTCATGTCCTGATAGACAATGCAACAATGGTGTGCATGCAGGACATATCACACTACTGCTGGATCACCCTTTGCAAGTTGAATGTCATGGCACAGGCCTGTCTGGCAAGTCAGTCATAACTGTCTCCTGTCACAGGGGCAGTGCATACACACAACACCAGTCTGCACTGTGTCACAATCATGGAAGTTTTGGGAATGCAAGCCCTGTAGCTGACAGGTGCACATGTGCACCCCTGGCCACCCACATCATGAGGAATAAGATGATCCCACGTCATTCAAATGAAACATTTGAGTGACTGCAAACACAAATCCATACACATGAGCACTTCACCGTCTGATGAGAATGAACCAAAGCTGCCTGCACCTCAATGTTTCATACACCATTGTGCACAGTCAAGGGATCAGAGACCTATGCATTAACCACTGTGCAGATCCTATAGTCACAACTCAGATGGCTGGCCACCCCAAATTGTTAAACACTCCAGGAGTCCAAAAAGCAAGGCCACACCATGGTGACACAGAGGCACACACCTGAGTGCACTCTTCACAATGCCCAATATGTATGCTGACACACGGGAGTGGGAGAACAGAGTGCCTTCGATGTCCGGAGTAGGCATTGCAGTCCTGGTCCATGTGCAACAAGGTATTACCCTGAACACTAGGCAGGTGGCTATGCATGTGTCACACACATGATGTACATACTCCTGATGCTCCTACCTTGGTCTCTGCTGCAGCATGGGTGTGTGGCACATACCCCAGACATGTGGTGAGTCAGAGCAGCAATTGGAACACATATTAAAGCCATACCCAGAGTACATGTCAGATCACAGGCATTGTGTGAGCAATTGTACCACCCATGCAGCCCACAACAAAGTTCCTGAAACTCATGCTGTCCCCAACTTGAACCACAGGTAACTGCAAGTACACAGTACCCAAGTGACCTAAGTCACAGA
The DNA here is from genome assembly GCA_963921515.1 of Calotriton arnoldi. Lineage (NCBI taxonomy): Eukaryota > Metazoa > Chordata > Amphibia > Caudata > Salamandridae > Calotriton > Calotriton arnoldi. The sequence goes on from CAWUFW010004759.1 coordinate 859,416, forward strand.
CTGTAAGGGCTACACCTGTGTATCAGATGAGGAGGGGGCATGACACAAGTGAGGGACATGAGTCCAGGACGACAAGACAGTCGTACTGTGGAAGTGGAACCAGGCTAAAGGAGTGCATAGAGCATGTTAGTCATAGTACCCAGAAAAGGCTCACACTTACCCCCTCCTTGCTGCTGTCTGGCCTTCAGCTGCCCATCCAGGTCAGGGAAGACCACCGCCAGAATCTGGAGCATGTGGGGGGGTCAGGGTCCGTTGTCCGCCCCTCCTGCGAGGAGGCGACAGCTTCAGCTGGACCCTTGCGATCCTCCGGGTCCAGCCACGAAGGTCCTGCCACCTCTTCTGGCAGTTGCGGATCCTGCGCCTGTAGACCCCCACAGATCGTACTGCCCGGGCTATGGTCAGCCAGATCTCCTGCTTCTGGTGGGCATCAACCTGTGAGGATGACAAAGTGAAAAGGCAATTACTACACATGCAACATATCTGTGCATCACACAGTTGGATATACATGTCTCAATCACAGGGGCATATGATGTACACAGGTAGTGCAACTATAGCTATGAACAGTTGTCCAGCAGTTACTAAGTGGTATCATTGCCTGGGAAGTCAAACCTTGTTGGAATGCACTGTTACTGCACTATACCTGTTCAGTGCATGTAACTACACACTTTGGGGGGTGACAACTACTCAGTGAGCATGCTAGCCACTGGTGTACACACTGTAAGTCTTGCTAGTCAGACAACATGCACAATTAGTAAGGCAGTGGACAGCACATTCACCTGCTCCCCTGGTTTCCCATACAGCTTGCTGGTGCAGGGCCTGGGTCTCCTCAGTGCTGAAGGCTGGGGCTCTCTCCACAGTACGTGCCATTGCAGTAGCCAGAGGATGCAGAGACAGCAGCAGTGGTAGTGGCAGATGTCGTCCTGGAGCATGTAGTGCAGGCAAGTGAGCTCTCAGGGGAACATCCAGCATTATATGTGTGCTGCAGAGGCAGATACTGTCCCATGTGTCCAAAGTGATAGGTCCAAGTCGTTTGCATCTTCTGAATCTGGCCAATCCATGGAATTGCACCACTTATACACGCCTACAGCATCCTTCAAAATTTCAACTTGATGACACCCATGAATTTGCAACATTGTTGTGGGTGGCCAACTGAATTCACTGCATCCGACTCATACAAGCTTCGAATACGCGTCCGTTAACATGTCAGTCCAAAGCCAATGCGTGCGCACGGATCAGTCCTTTGCTGTACGACGCGTATTTCGTAACACAACACGCATCCGTCATCGTCAGATGCAATGGCCAATGCGTGCGCACGGATCTGTCCATTGCTGTACGACGCGTATTTCGAAACACAACACGCATCCGTCCACATCATATGCAATGGCCAATGCGTGCGCACGGATCGGTCCATTGCTGTACGACGCGTATTTCGAAAAACAACACGCATCCGTCCACATCATATGCAATGGCCAATGCGTGCGCACGGATCGGTCCATTGCTGTACGACGCGTCCCTGTACAAGTCACTCGCATATGTCACCATGGTTGTCACTGGTGAACGTATGCCAGCCACAATTACTTGCCAGGGACTCAGGGGCACACCTACAACACCACAGCCTGTCCACACTGTATCCTAAGGCATGTAAGGCTGCATTACCTGTGTGTGTATGGGGGTCAACATGTGGTTTGTTGGGTGGCACTTGGGGGCAGCCACTCCCAGGCTGTGCACGTGTTCATGGGGACAGAATCCTTTGTGTGTTGTGCACATGACCACTGTGATGTGCAACTGTTCAGTTCGGAGCATGTGGCATGGTCACATTTCCAGGTTGTGTATGTGTATGTTATGTCACATACACCCTGAGTCCCATGTGGGATGGTATGTAGGTCACAGGGTGACCCATTGCCACAATTGTGATGGCCCTCCACAGTCTGTGTGCATGTTGTGTTTCAGATGTCTCTGATTCCATGTGCACAATGGGAGACAGTCTCCACATCCACGTTGTTTGTGCATCGACTTTGATGTTGTGCGTGTGTGTGTCACAGACGTCCATGTCTGTCCTGCAGAGGCAACAGGGGCCACTACCTGTGGGAGTCATGGTTGTTTTGCTGACGTGTACATGATACGCCATGGCATGCCAGTGTCCATGTGGCAATACAGGGTCCCTGTGAATCTACCTGTCAAAGAGCTGTGATGCCTGGGGCACATCTGTCATCACTTGTCACTGTGGTGTGTGTTTGGAACGTGACAGCAGTACATGGGTACTGTGACACAGCCTAATGATTTCCCATAGCACAACCTGGAACTTGTTGTCAACACATGTTGAACTGAGATGTTAGATGATGGCCATGTAGGTGCCATATATGTCCATACAGAACGGCACACACATCAAGTACTTGTGTCTCGTAATGATGTATCATGTGATATTGAGTATGGTCAATGCCACATATGTGGGGTGACTGACAATCTTTCTTTGTTCACCTATGTACTGCAGGGCACCAGCTGTCCATAGACCATTCCCTGACCTTGCAACCATGGTGGAACGTGACTGCATCCGACGGTACCGCTTCAACAGGCTGCTGATTGAGGAATTGGCGGGGCGGTTGGCCCCACATTTGCTACCTGGCCGGCCATACCCTACAGCGCTGACCCCCAAGGTGAAGGTGATGGCAGCCCTACACTTCTTTGCCACCGGTACCTTTCAACACACTGTGGCGTCTGCTGGTGGGATGTCACATACCATGTTCAGCCGTGTGCTACGCGATGTTTTGGAGGCGATGTTGAGATACTTGAACCAGTACATCTATTTCCCTAAACGTCAACAACTCACTGACGTCAAGAGTGACTTCTATGCCCTGGGGAGGATGCCACATGTCATCGGCTCCATTGATGGGACACATGTGGCTTTGGTACCACCACAGGCACATGAGCAGGCATACAGGAACAGGAAACATTACCATTCTATCAATGCGAGCGCACGCGAGGTGGAAGCTGCCGCGAGGGAAAAAAATACGGACTCGACTGGTCGCTCTGGAGTGAAGCTAGAAGAGGGGGGGCGGACATCGGGTACAGGCGCAAAGTGAGGTGAGAAGACGTGCCCCCTCCCCCCCCCATAAGCAGCAGAGGGCTAAATTCGACACTGCTGCATGTCCCGCTTTCAGTCCCCGTGCAAAGAAATTAGCAGCGCGGAAGATCAAGACTCTACCTCCTGGGGCACATTATGAGGAGTGAGCAGCTGGGGACCCTGTAATTCCACTACTGGGACAGTAAGATGATGGTGCAGAGTGAGTGAGTCACACGGTTGGGTACTCAGCAGAAGACCGAATAAATGAGGGGGGCTTTGCACTAGGTGCCCCAGCGACATCCAATACCTCAGCGCAGCAGGAGGGATTTAAAGAATGGGCTCTGTGCCTTCCCCATAGACCAACAAGCACTGACAGCGCTCAGCAGTGAAAATTGCAGTACTACACCTCACCCCTGCCAGTCACCAAATGCAAGTGCTCAGGAAGACTTCATGAGCAGGCATTCACTTATAAGGCCCTAAAAGAATTTCTAAGGATAGCCCTGGGAGGCAGTGGGGACCCTCGGAAGCGGAGTTCGCTGGCCGTGACTGGTGGAAGGCGCGCTGCTGCCCCGGTCATCCCGGTTGCCGTGTTGAAAGTGGCGCCCGTTGACTCATTGTGCCTGATCGTCGGACTCTGCACAGAGGGGGCCCGGAGTGCTTCATACCCACATTCGATCTTGAGGTAGCGATGGATCCCATCTAATTTGCATGTTTCAAGCATGTCCGTGTTCCACGCGCTGAGCTGCTGCTGCATACTTTTGGTTCTTCGGTGGATGCTCCCCAAGGCCAGGTCTGTGGTGAAGGGCATGGGGACCTCCATGATCTTTTGGCTAGCAAGTTTTTGAGCCCTCCCTGTTACTACCTGTTGATCTTTTGCCTGACCCCAAAATGGCTGCCACTGTGTTCCCTACCACGTCGTGCTACTCCTCTGAGAATAAACCGGACTTCGACCAGACCTCAAACTCATCCCCATCCGTCCTACCCTTCAGGATACCGAATCTGTGAACCTACCTCTGACCGTGGAGACCTAGCTTTTTGGCCGATGCCCGGTGGAGCTACATGATAGCTATAGAGGAGATGGGCTATGGACTACCCCTTCGGCCCTCACCTACCCAGCCGGACATTGGGCAGACCTTACTTCGTCTCTCCGTCGTACTCTTCCCCCTACCCCTTTACTCCACCCACTTTCTCCTTTATGCTCCATTTATTCCTCCTCTTTGCTCTCTAACTGTTTTCTCATTGAGACCTAGCCGCTTGACTGATGCCCGGTGGAGCTACCTGATAGCTATAGAGGAGATGGGCTGTGGACTTCCCCCCTCAGCCGTCACATACCCAACCGGACTTTGGGCAGACTCTCCTTCGTCTCTCCATCCATCCTATCTCCATCCTTTCTCCCTCCTATACCCCACCCCCTTTCCCTTCTAAGCTCCATTTACTTCGTCTTCCGACGCTCTGGAAATGTTATCTTGGAACTGATGTAACTTGTAACTGATGTAATTTTGTAACTTTGTGGATCCTTATGTAAAGCGCTCTGATACCTCCGGGTCTAGCCAGCGCTATATAAAACTCAAATAAAAAAAATTAAAAAAATCTCACATGTGTGTGCACTTTTCCCCGGTTCTGCACACGATACCTACGTAATGAGGAGTAGTCGCATCCCGAGGATGATGTCACAGATGCAGGACCAGCGTGCCTGGCTTGTCGGTGTGTACTTACTTTGTACCATTGTGTGTGTTCTGCAATGTTGTATTCCACCCTCTTTTCCAACTCAGCTAATGTGCAATTGTCTGTATGTAGGTGACTCCGGATACCCCAACATGCTGTGGTTGCTGACACCCCTCAGGAACCCTGTGACACCAGCCCAGATGCGCTACAATGAGGCACATGGTCGGACCAGGCGAGTGATCGAGCGGACATTTGGTCTCCTGAAGAGCCGCTTTTGCTGCCTGGACAAGAAAGGAGGGGCCCTCCCATATGCCCCTGCAAAGGTGTGCAAGATTGTCATCGTCTGCTGCATGCTACACAACCTGGCAGTGTGGAAGGAGTTGCCTCTCATCCTGGATGACGATGACCAACATCCGCCACCTGTGGAGGATCCTGGCCTGGGCCACGATGCCAGTGATGATGATGATGATGAGGGTGATGTCCGCACACAGCTCATAACCAACTTCTTCAGCTGAATGTGAGTATACAGAGATGTTATGTCAATGATTTGAGTTTGCATGATATGTGTTGGTGGTGCTCTGTTGCTGTTTGAGTGTGGCCATGTGCTACTTGACTGGATGCATGCAGCGATGTGTCCTTACAGGTAGTCTGTACTCCCCAACAGTCTTGACATGCTAACTTGGTTTTGTGTAGGTATCTTGTGACATGTATTGGGCATGAGTATTGCAGTTCTGTCCTGTTCTTCAGTGCTTTTGACTGTGTGTCATGTCTGTCCTTCACAGGGTACTTTTAGAGTTGTTTGGTCAACTGTGATCCCCGACACCATGATTCAACTTCCAGGGTGGAAGCAGTCGTTTCCCTACAGGTGATGTGCCACACACCCCTGGACTTTATTTCTTCAACACTTGGTGACTGTGTGGCCACTGCCACGTGGGATTACCTTGCATCTGCAGTGGAAACAACATGTTGCAAATGTGTAATAAACCTGTGCTTCACTTTGGGATGTGCGTTGTCTGTGGTCACACATCTGACTGACATTTGCTTACTGCACCTGTGGGCTACTTAACACAGACTCTGAATAGGTGTGGTGTCTGTGCATTCCACTGTATTTCCTGGCAACATCAGTGTAGGCGATGAGTCAGATGGCCCTGGTGTGTATGTGTTGTGTTGCCCTAGTGGTGTGTCTCCCTCATATGTGTCACGTCGCCATGACTCACATGACGGTGTTGAACTTGCTGTAGCAGTTAGCATGCACAGTGTCATTTAGCAGATCATCATCTCCATGACAAAAACAACATTGGAATCACAACAGAGGCAAGTATGGTGTATTAGTGAGTTTATTTACATACATGTGTGAGGATAGTGCACAGGATGGTGGGTGCTGTACATTGGGATTGGAATCCAAAGTTCCCAGATGAGTTGGAAGTGTTGGTAGCAGAAATGTCCTGAGTAAAGTCCACAGTCATCTGATACATTAGTCCAACTTAAACTCCCATCTCATGTGGGAGAGTTGGGTTGCATTCGACAGGGTGAACAGTTTGCACACAAAGGAGAATTTCCAGAACAGGTGTTGGGTTCCTGGGGGATGTACATGGCCATCTGCCTCTCAGTTGTCCTTCCTCGGACGACCCCTCTTCTTTCTGGGGGACCCTCACAGGCAGGCCGCTGCGGTGCAGAGGACTCTCCACTAGAGTCATCCTCCCTCCCTGTGGCAGTTGCAGTTGTTGCGGCACCAGATGTTGTGGGCACACAGGGAGGTGTGGACATGTTGGTGCTAATCTGGCGGAGGTATGTCAATATGTCCCTTTGCACCGCTGTCAGTTCTTCCAATGTGTCCCACTTGGACTCCACGTGAGACATGTGTGTCTCCACAAGGGACATGTGGGAGTCCAAGCGGGCATGATGGGCAGCCTGCTGCTGTTGAATGTCCTTGAGGATCCCACTACCTGGCTGAACTCTCCGGTGCTATTCTGGTATGCATCAGCAATGCGTACCAGTTGTGGGTCATCATGCAGTCCAGACCCCTCTGCAAACAGCGACCTCTGCCTACCACCCCTCCCACCACCCCTGGCCATACGTGCGGGAGCTGCGGTGGCACACACAGGTGACCCTAGGCCCCCTTGGGGGTTGGTACTGGGGTTGTTGTCCGTTGCTTCACGGTGGGCCGGGGTCCCTGTGCTGTTGTCATTCAGTGTCCTTGGTCTGTCTGTGTCGGCGGGGGTGGTCTATGTGTTGGCAGATATTGGAGGAGTGGGTGCAGGGGGTGCAGATGGTGGTCCTGCTGGTGCTGCATGATGACTCACACCGGAGGTGCCAGGTAGGTCTTTGCCATCCGAGGAGGGCAGAGGCTGTTCCACACCAGAGAGCTCAGGGGCCACCGGAGCCTGGGACAGGGACTCCTCATCATCTGCTGCTGTGTCCCCATCATCACCTGTGTTTGGAAGAGACACACAATGTATGTTATGTTTCTACAGGCATCAATGGTTCAAACACCTGACAGTTGTGACTGTACATCTGGATGCGGGCCTGTACATTGCATTGTTCTAAGTTGTCACAGTCAGAGGTTGATATTGGTGTAGCACATTGTCCTGCCAACCTGAAGCATTTCAATGTGAATGTTGAGGTGTGTGCATGACCAGCTCATGTATTGATTGGCTGTACATGGCCATTGCTACTCAAGGGCCATCACGTGCCTGACACAGGTGTGTCATCCTTGTCCACATTTGTCCTTTAACAGGGACATACGTGCAATTCCACTTAGGATATCTTTCAAGATTGGGCCATGTGTGGTTGCGTTTTGTGCCAGTCTTTGTGCGTCACATTGGTGTGTCTGGACAACATGGTCACAGTCCGGTATGCCTGGGATCTCTTGGGAGTATCTGTGTTGTTGTCTGGGTTCCTAGTTCACGTCTCATTTCATACAAGTGATGTTGTTAACGTAGCTAATGATGTTGTTGCTGAGTTTTGTACGTGCAAACATGATTAATCTTGTCAATGTCCTCCATGGTGATGAGGATTGGGCACGGCAGCTCTCTGGCTTTTCCATTCTCATGACAGTGATGGCCAGTGGTGTGTGTTGCAGTTCTGCTGCTGTGAGTAGCATGTCTCCTCAAATGCAGTCCAGGTTGGTGCTTGTGTCTACAGTGTCTATGACAGTGAGTGGTGTGTTGTGTGAAGGATGCATATGTTGCCGAACGATGTGGTAGTGGAATGCAGCTCACAACCGCAACTTGTGAGACTGACACCATGGTACAGTGTCCGGTATATTGGTGTGTCCATTGCATTCACTGTCAGGTGTCCCCTGTCAATGATGTCTCTGTGACTTCCTGTGTGTTTTGTGCTATGTAGTATGTCTGATTCTCCACAGTTGTCATCTGCAAGACACACTTTCACAGCCAGGCCAGGGGGCACCCATGGACACTGCATCCCCTGACAGTGTGTGTTAACATAGAGTTGCAATGGCTGTGAGTGTGTACGTGTTTGGGTTGGCCAGTGCATGGGTGTTAATTGCAGGCACATCATTTCTCATGCCCATGTGTCAGCCATCTTGCCAGGGCTTTTACTTTGGGAGTGACTGGTCCCACGTGTGCAATGTGTTTTTGCAGAGTAGGTGTGTGTATGGCCAGCATTGGTGGTATTTGGTTGACATCCGGACCTCCTTCTCCCCCAGCCCAGTTATCCCACCATGAAGCATGCCACCCTTGCAGTGGGTGCAGGTTAACTCTCAGGATGTCAGTCAGTGGTGTCCTGCTGTTGGTTGGTGCACAGTTCCCAGCAGGGCCTTGTGCTCCCCAAAACAGAGCACCATTGTCTGACATCTTTGAAGTGGCTTTTCACTCCCTGTGAGGTGTGCATGCTTCAGTGTGAGCTTGCTGGGCCATGTGGGTGGGGGATGTTGAGCTGTGACTACCACTCCCATCATGCTATTGCCTACACCCCCTTCCCAGCATGCCTATACTTCCTTCCTTTTGACTCTGCTTCCTGTGGGGTAGTGTGCCTGTGCTGACAGGATGGCTGACAGTGTTGTCCTGGCGTTTGTTTGGCTGCAAGTCCCAAAAGTGTCCCTGTGCTTCACACAGCATAACCCAGTGTGGTAGTTCTTTGTGGGATATTTAATTAGAGTGTGAGGCAATGCATTCTCCCAGGTGAGTTGTGTGGAGTTTGTGTTAAGGGTGTGTGTGAGAAAAGCTGCTGGTAAGTATGGTCTGAGCTGTCAGTCCTCCTTCCCACCCAGCCAGATATCCCACCATGGAACGTGCTTCCATTGCAAGGAGTGCAAGTTGGCTTTCAGGATGTCAGGCAGTGGTGTCCTGCTGTTGGTTGGTGCCCAGTTCCCAGCAGGGCCTGGTTCTCCCCACAACAGAGCACCATTGTCAGACATCTTAGAAGTGGCTTTTCACTCCCTGTGAGGTGTGCATGCTTCAGTGTGAGCTTGCCGGGCCATGCGGGTGTAGGGATGTTGAGCTGTGACTACCACTCCCATCATGCTATTGCCTACACCCCCTTCCCAGCATGCCCATACTTCCTTCCTTTTGAGTCGACTTCACTGTGTGTGAGTGTGACAGCAATGGCAAGATGGCTGACAGTGTGGTCCTGTTGTTTGTTGGTGCACAGTTCCCAACAGGGTCCTTGTGCTCCCCACAGCTGAGGCCAGTGTCAGACATCTTGGAAGTGGCTTTTCACTCACTCTCTTGTAGAGCACGGTCCCAGGTGTGTTGTTTGGAGTTAGTGGAAGTGGTGTGTGTGTAAGGGCCTGCTGGTAGCTGTAGTCGGAGCTGGCACTCCTCCTCCCCCAGGCCAGACATCCCACCATGAAACGTGCTTCCATTGCAGGGAGTGCAAGTTGGTTGTCAGGATGTCAGTCAGTGGTGTCCTGATGTTGGTTGGTGCACAGTTCCCAGCAGGGCCTTGTGCTCCCCACAACAGAGCACCATTGTCAGACATCTTGGAAGTGGCTTTTCACTCCCTGTGAGGTGTGCATGCTTCAGTGTGAGCTTGCAGGGCCATGCGGGTGGGGGATGTTGAGCTGTGACTACCACTCCCATCATGCTATTGCCTACACCCCCCTTCCCAGCATGCCCATACTTCCTTCCTTTTGAGTCGACTTCACTGTGTGTGAGTGTGACAGCAATGGCAAGATGGCTGACAGTGTGGTCCTGTTGTTTGTTGGTGCACAGTTCACAGCAGGGTCTTGTGCTCCCCACAGCTGAGGCCAGTGTCAGACATCTTGGAAGTGGCTTTTCACTCACTCTCTTGTAGAGCACGGTCCCAGGTGTGTTGCTTGGAGTTAGTGGAAGTGGTGTGTGTGTAAGGGCCTGCTGGTAGCTGTAGTCGGAGCTGGCACTCCTCCTCCCCCCAAGCCAGACATCCCACCATGAAACGTGCTTCCATTGCAGGGAGTGCAAGTTGGTTGTCAGGATGTTAGGCAGTGGTGTCCTGCTGTTGGTTGGTGCACAGTTCCCAGCAGGGCCTTGTGCTCCCCACAGCAGTACCCAGTGTCAGCCATCTTGTCAGTTCTTTTCCACTCCCTGTGATGTGAGCATGGTTCAGAGTAGTGTTGATGGGCCAATTGTGAGGGTGACCAATATCTGTGACTACAACTCCCATCATGCTATTGGCTACACTCACTTCACCAGCATACACGCAATTCCTTCCTTTCAGTGAGCTTCCCTGTGAGGTGGTGTTCTAGTGGTGGCAAAATGTCTGACAGTGTTTGTTGGTTAGATTTGTGCCACTGCGTTGCTCTATTTGTTGTTAGGTTTGTACATGTCATGACACAGTTACATATCACTATGAGATGGCAGGTATTGTGTTTGTCTAACTAACATACACATCTTGGGATTATTATCTTTTGGTTACTGTGGCTTTGCTAACAGTGCATGGTTTCACTATCCCCTTGACAGTGATGTGTGTGTATTGTCACACAATATTGTGTATATTGGTTGTGTACTCACCAGGCTCTGGGATGTTTGATAGTCCATGTACGCTCTCTGGAGGTAGGATGGCCCGCACCTTCTCCTCCCAGGGCCTGAGGTATACTGGTTTGGCAGGAGGGCCACTGCCGGTGCGATGACTCAAGGCGTAATCCTTCTTGAGTAGGTCCTTGACCCTCCTGCGCACATCATACCACCTGTTCTGGATGTCTTCCTTTGTGCGCAAACATGGTGATTGTGCGTTCACCCTGTCGACGATCCTCTCCCACATCTTGGTTTTCTGCGACATGGGGGTCTGTTGGACCAATGTACCAAACAACTGTGGCTCTACCCTGAGGATTTCATCTACCAGGACTTCCAATTCACTGTCTAGGAACTTTGGATTCTTCTTTGGGGGCATGGTGATGGGTGGTGGTGGGGATTGATGTGTGTGTGAGCGTGCAAGTGAGGGTGGGTGAGTGTCGGTTTTGCTGGGTGTATGTGAGGGTGCTATTTGGGAGGTGCTAATGGTGTGTGGCTTGTGTGATGGATGAGTTGTGAGTGTGTCTGTGGTTGCTGTCTGATGGTGTTCTGTGCTGGCAGGTCAGTTGAATTTGCAAAGGATCATGGTAGGGATTTCTGGCCTTTATATGGGTGGAGTTGTGGGCGTGTCTTTGTTCCATGTTTTTTTCCCCCTGTATTTATTGACTTTGTCATTGCTTGTTTGGCCCTTTTTTTTGTATTTTTTCTTTTGTAGTTTTTAGGCATGTAGGAGACATTCTTCTGACCGAGTAGGATGCTGCAGTTGGCTCGTGCGAGCTTCTCCGAGTCTTTCAAGCTGTCTTTCTGCTGGGTTTCATGTGCGGCGTACGCGTCGGTCGCGGAGTATTGGGTTGCTTCGGCTCCCTGTTTTGTATGCGTGTCGGTCGTACGGCTTGAGCTCCGTGCGACTCAGTCTGGTTTTACACGCATTGCATCGTACTGCGCGGGTCGAAGTTCGCGGGTACGTTTCTGTCGGGTTCATTTCTGGTGCGTGTCGGTCGGTTCGATTTGCGTAGATTTTCCGGCCGGATAGCTGGTTTCCGTGCGGTTCGGTCGTTCGGCTTGTGTTCCGTATGAGTCGGTCATAATTCACATGCATTGCATGGTACTACGCGGATCGGGCAGCGCCGGTACGTGTCGGTCAGACTACATTCCTGTACCGAGTCGGTCGGTATGTTTTCCGGCCTGAATCGGAATCGGCCCCTTTATCTCTACACTTTCAATCTGTTGTTTTTACTTATAAGCTGCTGATCTTCTCTTATACTGTTTTATATTTTTTAGTAAATGTTGTATTACTCTACTTCTAAACATTCTTCTTCTTATATCTTTATATTGTTTCTGCCTTCTTGTTAGATGAGTTGTTTTTTTACATTTTTAAGTGCTTTGTACATGACTAATCCCTTTTCGTGTCTGACTTGTTAAAGTTTTCTTTTTCTTTCAACATTTTCCATAGTTTTCATTTTTCTTAATAATGTTTTAAGAAACTGCTTAATTCTCTTACCAGAAATTTGTTTTTCCTCTACAATATTGAATCCATCTTCCAATTTCTTCTTTTCAGTCTTCTTTAAGTAGTACTGTTTCTTTGAGCTCTTCTCTTTTCTTGTTTTCTTATCATCTTGTCATCTTTAAGTCTTTTGCTTTGAGTAAAATAAAATATCTAAAAAAGAAAGAACAATTTCAATAGTATATTATATAAATGAACGATCTAAAATTATTCACATAACATTATTCTTGACAATCACTAACCAGTTGCTTAAATTAGACTGTCGTTGTCTCCATTACCAATAGATATGTGGAATTTCTAAGGATGCACGTTAGGAAAGGTGTAAATGGTTGAAACACTGCCTGAGAGGTTGTATAAGTAGGTGTACCCTTTCAGTTTGTACATGGATCACTTTTTGCTTATTATACAGGGCAGCTGGATCTGAAGCTGTGTGTTCAAGAGCTTCCATAAGGCCTGCCTAGCAAAGAAATCTGTGCCCTGGGACTAAAAGGTGAAGTAGCTCTAACAATATTTGTTTAGGGGGTATGATAGACTGTTTAGTTTTTAAGTTGGAGTCATCAGCTGCACCACACGTGTCAAACTATACGTAGAAGTACAGACAGACCTGAGACATGGTAGCAGTCAGACATTCAAACTTGACAGAGTACGCTTTCAGTTTAAAGTACAGACATCACTATCTATGGCCTACTTGCAGTGTAGCTTTGCAGAGAGTTATATAGACTTGGATAGAGGTTAATACATTTGGCAACATGTTTTAAACCTCACATTTCTCTACCAGTTTCATTAGCGAGGCAGAGTTCGCCATGCCAGGCCTCAGCCAAAATGAAAAAGGCTGACTCCTGTCATGGCACTATTATGAGCGTCAGCATCTTTCAAGAGACCTCAATGAGTGTGTCAGTGACTTTTAGGAGTAAGATGACACATGTAAAGAAGCCTATACGTACTAGACTACCTCTCATTCACACCACATGCTCTGTAAATGTGTGTAGAAGAAACTGCATGGAGCACTTTCTGCTTATTATACAAGGCAGTCAGGTATGACGCTGTGTGCTCAAGTGCTTGCATGATGCATGCCTAGCTAAGAGATCTGTGCTTCTGGGACTGGATGCTGAAGTAGCTCTAACAATATTTGTCCAGGGGTTTGATAGACTGTATAGTTTTTAAGTTAGGGTCACCAGGTGCACCACATGTGTCACACTACACGTAGAAATACAGAGAAGCAGAGCTCGCCATGCCTAAACCAAAATGAAAGGCCAACTCCTATCATGGCACTCTTATTAGTGTAGCATCTTACTAGAGACCTTAATGACTGTGTCAGTGCCTTTCAGGGGTAAGATGACACATGTGAAGATGCCTATAGCTATCGGACTATCTCTCTTTCACACTGCATTCTCTGTAAATGTGTGTAGAAGAAGCTACATGAATCACTTTCTGCTTATTATACAGAACAGCCAGGTATGAAGCTGTGTGTGCAAGTATTCCATGAGGCTTGCCTAGCTAAGACATCTGTACTTCTGGGACTGAAAGCAGAAGTAGCTCTGACAATATTTGTCCAGGGGTATGATAGACTCTAAGGTTTTTACATTAGGGTCATCAGTTCACCATACGTGTCAGACTACACATAGAAATACAGACATACCTAAGACATGGTAGCAGTCAGACATTGAAATTTGACAGAGTACGCTTTCAGTTTAAAGCAGACACATCACTGTCTATGACCTACTTGCAGTGTACCTTTGCAAGGCCTTATATGGACTAGGATAGAGGTCCAGGGGTATAATAGACAGTATAGTTTCTAAGTTAGGGTCATCAGCTACACAACACATGTTAGACTACACGTAGAAGTACAGACATTTCTAAGACATGGTAGAGGTCAGACATTCAAACTTGACAGAATACACTTTCAGTTTCAAGCACACACATCACTATATTCACCTTCCTTGCAGTGTAACTTTGCTGAGAGTTATATGGACTAGGATAGAGGTTAATACACTTGGTAACATGTTTTAAACCTCACATTTCTCTACTACTTCACAACTATTATAAATAGTTAATCTCATAGTAAAAAAATTAATTACAATCATTTAATCACTCCTTCGCAATAGATCACGCTCCTAACACAACTATAACTTACCTGTGAAATCCTGTTGTAGATTTTAAAATTATCAGAAATTTTTAGATAATTTCCTTTTCCACACAGTAAATGTGATGTACCACTCTCAATAAGGAAGTAATGGCAGATTTTCCCTCTCATTTTCAACAGAAATGAATGTAAGTAGCAAATCAAAATATCCCCTTCATTTTTTCAAAATCTAAAACCAATTTCTATTGGATAGCCATAGTAACCCTTCATTAGTCTCTTCTAAATAAGTCCAGTCTGGTTGTGTAACTTGCTGGAGTCACAACTCCGCTGCAGCACCCAGCACGACCCCAAGTGTAATGTTGCAATGGAGTCACGAACCCTTACGGGGGTTTAAAAACCCATTTCCAAAAACACCACTATTATTTTTTAACAACATTTCACTTCTAAATATACTACTGAATTGGAAAAATTCAGTTTTCAAAGATTTACCATATATAGAATACTCCATTTTATATTTTAAAAGTACACTGTACTTTAAACTTTTCCCCCACACTGCTTCACCTCAGTTTCAATAGCAACACTTTCTGAAACATTCAACTGTCCCAGTGAGTCAAAAGTTCACCATATTTTTAAGTGCAGCACACTAGCTTCCAATTCAACAGTGTGGTTGACTACTGCAAAATATTGGCTTATCCAGGAAATTGTACCTTTCAATATTTTCTCCACCACCAATCAGAAAAATACGTATTTTACAAAGTAAGATGCAACCTATTTTTACATAGGCAATGTCTATGAACACCCAATGACTTATCTCCTTTTCCTAAATCACATTTTGCCCACCATTTTAGATGCCTTTCATTATACTGTCATATTCAGCTACAGACGTCTTCTGATTCCTAGCACACCTGTCTTCAAAATGCTTACAGTATGGATTGTAGGTCACAGCTATGTTTTCTGGGGCAAAAAGTATGCTCGAGACAGATGTATTGACAAAGACTTGGGTTTGTGTAATGTGGATAATAAATGGTTTGCACAGAGAGGATTAAAGTGGCACCAACTACTGCCTTTGGTTAAAAGCATTTTGAATTTCCAAACCCCTGACCTCATGATTGTGTACTGTGGTGGAAATGACTTTGGCACACTGACTGGGGTAGGGCTGGAAATCCTAATGAAGGATACCTTTGCACAACTAATGTCGCATTTCCCTCACACTGTCTTTGTGTACTCTAATATATGCCAAAGACAGAAATGGAAGTGGTCATATCAGTTCTGCCCACAGATTGACAAAGCCAGGAAGCATGTTAATAAAGCTGTTTCTGCTTACCTCAGAGACCATAACATGGGCTCTCTCTACAACAACAACCTGCATTTTGACATGGATGAAATCTATAGAAGTGATGGAGTTCACTTCACAGATGAAGGGAACAGGGTGATTCTCAGCAACATGAAACTGTGCATCCGCATGTAGCTGCAACAAAGTCCCCCCCCCCAGCGCCTTGAGACCCTCACGGGTGAGTAGCGCGCTTACAATCCCATGATTGATTGATTGAAAGTCATAAGGAACACAAATGCTCTTCTCAGAGCCACCCTATAACCCAAAACTGAAAAGTTTATTTTTTTAAAAACTATATTCCTCAAAAATATTTCCGCGAACCCATCTCGGATCCGTAAAGCAAAAGCGCAAACTCAATGCACAACAACACATTTTACATCTTTAACTAAAATTTTTACTCTATACATATTAAAATGGTTTTCTAACTAGTTTTCCAACCGTATAAATGTGAATTTAAGTGTGTACTTCACTCTGAATAGCTCTAAGATAGGCTTCACAAGTGTCTGAGTGGGTCTGTAACCGAATGCATAAGACTCTGAGTGGGTCTGGACTAGCTGTATCAGTGTCAAAGTGGAATTGTAAATGGATGCATCAATGTCTGAGACTGGCTGTGTCAGTGACTGAATAGGTCTGTGAATGGGTGCATCAGTGTCTGAGTGGGAATGTGAGTGGGTGCATCAGTGTCTGTATAGGTCATTGAATGACCTTTGCAGTGTCTGAGTAAGTGTGCTAGTGCATGCATCAGTGTCTGAGTTGGTCTGGGAGTGGGTGCATCACTGTCTAACTTGGTGTGAGAGTGGCAGTACCAGTATCTGAGTGGGTCAGTGGCTCAATAACTTTGTGAGTATATGCATAAGTGTCTGAATGGGTCTATGACTGGGTGCATCACTATGTAAGTGAATCTGTGAATGGATGTGTCTGTGTCTGTGTGAGTCAGTAACTGGGTGTAGTAGTGTCTAAGAGGATCTGTGAGAGGGTGCATCAATGTCTGAATAACTTTGTGACTGGTTTAATAACTGTCTGAGTAGATCTATGAGTGGATGCATCAATGTCTAAATGGATCTGTGAGTGGGTACATCAATATCTGAGTGGGTTTCTCAATGGGTGCGTCAGTCTCTGACTGGATCTATAAGTGGGTGGAACAGTCTCTGATAGAGCTTGTGAAGGGCTGTGTCATTGTCTGAGAAGGTATGTGAATGGTTGTGTCAGCATCTGAGTAGGTCTGTGAGTTCGTATCTGAATCGCTTAGTGGGTCTGTCAATCGTTACACCAGTGTCTGAGTGTGTATGTTAGTGTTTTAGGGGTGTGTCAGTAGGTGTGCGAATGGCAGCATTAGTGTCTCAGTGGGTGTCATACTGACTTCATCAGTAACTGAGTAGATCTGTGAAAGAGTGCATCAGTGTCTGTCTGGGTCTAAGATAAGGTGCATCACTGACTGAGTGGGTCTGTGAGTCGGTGCATCAATATCTGAGTGGGTTTGTCAGTGGGTGAGTCAGAGTTGAAGTGGGTGTGTGAGTGGGTGAATTAGTATATGAGTGGGCCTCGGACTGGCTACATCAGTAACTCAGTGGGTCTGTGAAAAGATGCGTCAATGTCTGTGTGGGTCTGTGAGTGGATGCATCAGTGTGTGAGAGGGTTTGTCAGTGAGTGTTTTAGTGTGTGCGTTAGTGTTTGTGTGGGTGAGTGAGTGGACGTGTCAGTGTCTGAATAGGTCTGTAAGTTGGTGCATCAGTGTCTGGAAGTGGGCGCATCACTGTCTGATTAGATCTGTAAGTGGGTGCATCAGTGTCTCATCGGCTCTGTGAATGGGTACATAAGTCTATGAATTAGAGGACATGTGTGACTGTTTGCATAAGTGTATGAGTCAATACATTATTGAGAAAATTAATATTTGAATATATTTTATTTATTTATTTTGGGTAGATCCGCGACTCCACCGTGATGTTACATGGAGGCACAGCACTGAGCACCGCGATTGGGTCGCGACTCCGACAATGTGAGAAAAAATATATAATTGGGGGAGGGTGGCCATGTGGACCCCCCTTCTCTGGGCTGATTTTGACCCTGGGCGCCCCATCCCCTGGGGCCTGCCCTTCAATTTTATTTTTAAAACAGGAGAGAGGTGCCGCGCGGCCCCCCTCCTGGGCCGATTATCACCCCGGGGACCCCATCCCCCAGGGCCTGGCCACACTACTGGGTGCCCTGGTCCCACCCAGGGCACACAGTTTTTCCAGTTGAGAACAGTGGTCTGAAGGCCCCCGCAGTCCCTCCCAGCTCCCAGCTCCTGCGTGAGCCGGTATTGCTTTTGGACAGGGGGAGCTGCTAACATGCAGCTCCCTCTGTCCAAAAGCACTTCTGCTCTGCTTTGTGCAAGCAAGACCATTCTTAATGATCTCGCTTCCACGAAGCGGAGCAGTCTTTGCTATGTCTTAGCGGGAGCTGTGCTCTTGCCAAGCCATAGCAAACTGATATGTCCCGGGGGTGGGCACCCCAGGACATTGCTGGAGCTGGCCCTGGGGATGGCAGTCCCAAGGGCCATGTGGGGCTCCTGAAGGGGGGCCAAGAAGCTCCCCTTCTTTCTTCAAATTTGCCCCAGGGAGGTGGTGGTCCCCGGGAGTCCGCAACGAACCCCCTCAATTATTCTACTTGTGCCCCGGGGACATGGTGGTCCACGGGGCTTTGGGGGAGGCCATAGGGCCTCCCTCGTTTTAAAAAAAAATAAAGTATGTGCCCCAGGAGGTGGTGATCCCCAGGACAGCGTGGGATGTCCTACGTTCTCCCCCGCATTACTTAAAAACATTAAAGAGTGTGCCCCAGGGATGTGGCAGTTCCCGTGGCAGCAGGGGGTGCGCAAGAGCCCTCCCCTTTTATATTGAATATCAAATCTAGCCTTGGGGAGGTGGCAGTCCCCGGGGCTGTGGGGGGCCACTTGCCCCCCCTGCATTTCAATATCTCTAGCCCCGGGGAGGTGGCAGGCCCCAGGGCTGCGAGGGGCCGAAACAGGCCCCTGCCTCATTATTTAAACTTGCCCCTGGGACCTGGTCACACCTGGAGGTCTAGTTTAAATGAAGCGCGGGAGGACATGCTTTGGGCTTTTTTTCCGGCTGAGACTTACAGATCCAGAGCGACTTCCGCCGAATTCTTTTTAAAAAAAATACTTTTTGGGCCCCCACCAAGAGGCCTAGGGAGTCAGGGTATTTCTACCCTGCCCCCTTTTCTTTTTTTTATGTTTTTTCTTGTGACTTGGTTCAACCGAGCCACAAGATGGCTGCCAACACTTCCTGGTTTGAAGTGCTGGCAGCCAATCAGATTTCAGGCATGAGATCGAGAGGGGTTGCGGATCCACTGCGTCTCTATACATACAACTGGGAATTTCTTTAAATTTCTCATCAACTACTGAACGGATTTAAACAATTTAACAAAAAGGGCGCTTTCTAGACCAAGAGCTATCTTTCTGCCAAATTTGGTGTGATTCCGTTCAGCAGTTCGGGCTGTAGTCATGTCTAAAGTTTCCTCTGGAAATTAACATGGAGAAAAAGCGTTTTTTCAAGACAGCAGCTGCAGTGACTGGCGTTTTGAACATTTCGTGAGGAGTCATCAAACGATGCTAAATTTATTGGCAAATGAAAAAAGCTCTTCCTATGGAAACTACATCCTAACTATAACTACCTACTGGCAACCACCAGTAGGTAATAAATATATGTATTTTTTATTTTAGATATATTGTATTTCAGATTTTTTGTTGTGGGGAAATGTACCTTTTCAAGAACCATGTGATTTCCCCCTTTATTAATGATACAGGCATTATGCTAGAATTTGGTGGTGCAACTGATTTGATGATGAATTTATATATTACACAATCATGGTATTATGCACGCAAAATTTATTGGGGGAACATTATTAATTGTACAATTTGATTTATATCTTGAACGCTTACATATCAATGATTTATTTATGCACTCTGCCACAGGAGGTGATTCAGGAATCGATGTTGGTCACAAATTGGCATTTATGCAATACTGTTTGAAAATGTTCAAAGATGGCCGACACTTTTTTACCTACTTTGTATGTTTTAACAATACAGTCCCTTTTCTATGTTTAATTTCACCAATAGGCCGTTAACCAATGAATTTGATTTTTGTTATGAGGAAGTACCTTGCATTGAACTACTGACATTGACGAAGGCCAGGAGGCTGAAACGCGTTTGTCAGTATGCTTTAAGTTGCATGGAATACAAATTAATTTTGATTTATAGCCGGAGTGTGCAGCATCGTTTGAACTGTTTGTTGATATTTTACACGAGGCCGCCCCCGTGAACTGCGGCACCTGCTGCTGAGAGCGGCAATTTTTGGCGGAAATCGTTTCTTGTGATTGAGATATATATATATATAAAGAAAAGAGTTGCCCCTAGTTGAGACGCACTCGCAGGCCGGCATATAAAAATCATGGAAGGTCTTGTAGTCAACCACACCTCAGCTGTTCCTGACACGTTTCGAGCCTACGCCCTTCATCAAAGGTAGACTGCGAACAGATGACAAACACACAAGCCTTCCAGTATTTTCCCTTTTTAAATAGTAATCTTGCTCAGGTGAATAATTCACAAAGCATCCTGGGACTGGAAGTCCATATTATAAACCCATGTGGGCTGCTGTTATCCCGAAGTGGCAAAGTTACTCCATAACAGGGTTCACCTTCAAGTCCCCTTCCCCAGTGCAAACAATCTCATCCTGCTCCGTATCCCGCTGTCTCCACAAACAGCAGGGGATCCGCACAGTTGCGCTGCGGTGTCATCTCACGACCGGGCTGACCGTATTCATGAGAAGAAAGGAGTTGCCCCTAGTTGAGACACACTCGCAGGCAGGCATATAAAGATCAGGGAAGGTCTTGTAGTCAACCACACCTCAGCCGTTCCTGACACTTTTCGGGCCTACGCCCTTCATCAAAGGTAGACTGCAAACAGATGACAAACACACAAGGCTTCCAGTATTTTCCCTTTTTAAATAGTAATCTTGCTCAGGTGAATAATTCACAAAGCATCCTGGGACCGGAAGTCCATATTATAAACCCATGTGGGCTGCTGTTATCCCGCAGTGGCAAAGTTACTCCATAACGGATTTCACCTTCAAGTCCCCTTCCCCAGTGCAAACAATCTCCTCCTGCTCCGTATCCCGCTGTCTCCACAAACAGCAGCGGATCCGCACAGTTGCGTGGTGGTGCCGTCTCACGACCGGGCTGGCCGTATTCATGAGAAGAAAAGAGTTGCCCCTAGTTTAGACGCACTCGCAGGCAGGCATATAAAGATCAGGGAAGGTCTTGTAATCAACCACACCTCAGCCGTTCCTGACACGTTTCGGGCCTACGCCCTTCATCAAAGGTAGACTGCGAACAGATGACAAACGCACAAGGCTTCCAGTATTTTCCCTTTTTAAATAGTAATCTTGCTCAGGTGAATAATTCACAAAGCATCCTGGGACTGGAAGTCCATATTATAAACCCATGTGGGCTGCTGTTATCCCGCAGTGGCAAAGTTACTCCATAACAGGGTTCATCTTCAAGTCCCCTTCCCCAGTGCAAACAATCTCCTCCTGCTCCGTATCCCTCTGTCTCCACAAAGAGCAGCGGATCCACACAGTTGCGCGGCGGTGTCGTCTCACGACCGGGCTGGCCGTATTCATGAGAAGAAAAGAGTTGCCCCTAGTTGAGATGCACTCGCAGGCAGGCATATAAAGATATGGGAAGGTCTTGTAGTCAACCACACCTCAGTCGTTCCTGACATGTTTCGGGCCTACGCCCTTCATCAAAAGTAGACTGTGAACAGATGACAAACACACAAGGCTTCCAGTATTTTCCCTTTTTAAATAGTAATCTTGCTCAGGTGAATAATTCACAAAGCATCCTGGGACTGGAAGTCCATATTATAAACCCATGAGGGCTGCTGTTATCCAGCAGTGGCAAAGTTACTCCATAACAGGGTTCACCTTCAAGTCCCCTTCCCCAGTGCAAACAATCTCCTCCTGCTCCGTATCCCGCTGTCTCCACAAACAGCAGCAGATCCGCACAGTTGCGCGGCGGTGTCGTCTCATGACCGGGCTGGCCGTATTCATGAGAAGAAAAGAGTTGCCACTAGTTGATACGCACTCGCAGGCAGGTATATAAAGATCAGGGAAGGTCTTGTAGTCAACCACACCTCAGCCGTTCCTAACACGTTTCGGGCCTACGCCCTTCATCAAAGGTAGACTACAAACAGATGACAAACACACAAGGCTTCCAGTATTTCCCCTTTTTAAATAGTAATCTTGCTCAGGTGAATAATTCACAAAGCATCCTGGGACTGGAAGTCCATATTATAAACCTATGTGGGCTGATGTTATCCCGCAGTGGCAAAGTTACTCCATAACAGGGTTCACCTTCAAGTCCCCTTCCCCAGTGCAAACAATCTCCTCCTTCTCCGATCCCGCTGTCTCCACAAACAGCAGCGGAGCCGCACAGTTGCGCGGCGGTGTCATCTCACGACCAGGCTGGCCGTATTCATGAGAAGAAAAGAGTTGCCCCTAGTTGAGACACACTCGCAGGCAGACATATAAAGATCAGGGAAGGTCTTGTAGTCAACCACACCTCAGCCGTTCCTGACACGTTTCGGGCCTATGCCCTTCATCAAAGGTAGACTGCGAACAGATGACAAACACACAAGGCTTCCAGTATTTTCCCTTTTTAAATAGTAATCTTGCTCAGGTGAATAATTCACAAAGCATCCTGGGACTGGAAGTCCATATTATAAACCCATGTGGGCTGCTGTTATCCCGCAGTGGCAAAGTTACTCCATAACAGGGTTCACCTTCAAGTCCCCTTCCCCAGTGCAAACAATCCCCTCCTGCTCCGTATCCCGCTGTCTCCACAAACAGCAGCGGATCCGCACAGTTGCGCGGCGTTGTCGTCTCACGATCGGGCTGGCCGTATTCATGAGTAAAAAAGAGTTGCCCCTAGTTGAGACGCACTCGCAGGCAGGCATATAAAGATCAGGGAAGGTCTTGTAGTCAACCACACCTCAGCCATTCCTGAAATGTTTCGGGCCTACGCCCTTCATCAAAGGTAGACTGCGAACAGATGACAAACACTCAATGCCCTGCAGGAACTGCCTTTGATGTTCCCATTGAGGGGCACCTGAAGGAAGTGACCCAATTAGGGCCACCCGGGTCACTCGCGACCACCTCTCAGCCTTCCTTACAAATGAAGAGTCGGTCAGACAGTAGAGAATACAAACCAAAGGTATTTATTAGAAATACACTCGAGCGGAGTCCAGTCTGACCAGCCTCCTTAGATTGCTGCCGAGGGACTGACTTCTACCAACAGGGTAACGTATAATATACATTTTCAGAATCACTAAAGACACGCCTAGACTGGAATTTCCCAGTTAGTAACTGGTGAACAAAGAAGATACACAAGGATGAGTTGCAATTCCAGGATCTTTGTCAGTGAAATTGCTCTCCCACCCTCGCAGCTCCACCATTGAGTGAGGCCTCCCCCAGCCCCTGCACTCTCCAGTGTGAGTGTTCACCCTCTTCTCTAAATCTAGATTTCTGCTTTTTTCTGCTTTCTGCACTTTCCTGTGCTCTGCTTGTCTTCTCCTTTTCCCGCTTTCAGCTCCGGTTTTCCAATCGTTTTTCACTTGTTTTTTCACTCGTTTTTCACCTTCTTTTCTAAATCTAAATTTCTGCTTTTCTCTGCTTTCTGCACTTTCCTGTGCTCTGCTTGTCTTCTCTTTTTCCTGCTTTCCGCTCCGGTTTTCCACCCGTTTTCCCTCGTTTTTTCACTTGTTTTTCACCCTCTTTTCTAAATCTAAATTTCTGCTTTTCTCTGCTTTCTGCACTTTCCTGTGCTCTGCTTGTCTTCTCTTTTTCCTGCTTTCCGCTCCGGTTTTCCACTCGTTTTCACTCATTTTTCACCCTCTTTTCTAAATCTAAATTTCTGCTTTTCTCTGCTTTCTGCACTTTCCTGTGCTCTGCTTGTCTTCTCTTTTTCCTGCTTTCCGCTCCGGTTTTCCACTCGTTTTTCACCCTCTTTTCTAAATCAAAACTTCTGCTTTTCTCTTCTTTCTGCACTTTCCTGTGCTCTGCTTGTCTTCTCTTTTTCCTCTTTTTCCCACTGTCCTCCTTTCCCGCCCGTTTTCCCCCGCCGCTGCTGCCCCCGCGGCCCCTCCCTCCCAGCACGACCAGCGCGACCAATCCAGCTCCCCTCCCCGCTCCCGCCTCCCAGCTGTCCAGCCCTCCCCGACCCCTACTTAATGGCGGCCGCTGCGGGGACAGGCGAGCAAGACCACTGACTCTTTGTCAGTGAAATTGCTCTCCCACCCTCGCAGCTCCACCATTGAGTGAGGCCTCCCAGAGCCCCTGCACTCTCCAGTGTGAGTGTTCACCCTCTTCTCTAAATCTAGATTTCTGCTTTTTTCTGCTTTCTGCACTTTTCTGTGCTCTGCTTGTCTTCTCTTTTTCCCGCTTTCCGCTCCGGTTTTCCAATCGTTTTCACTTGTTTTTTCACTCGTTTTTCACCCTCTTTTCTAAATCTAAATTTCTGCTTTTCTCTGGTTTCTGCACTTTCCTGTGCTCTGCTTGTCTTCTCTTTTTCCTGCTTTCCGCTCCAGTTTTCCACTCGTTTTCACTCGTTTTTTCACTCGTTTTTCACCCTCTTTTCTAAATCTAAATTTCTGCTTTTCTCTGCTTTCTACACTTTCCTGTGCTCTGCTTGTCTTCTCTTTTTCCTGCTTTCTGCTCCGGTTTTCCACTCGTTTTCACTCGTTTTTCACCCTCTTTTCTAAATCTAAATTTCTGCTTTTCTCTGCTTTCTGCACTTCCCTGTGCTCTGCTTGTCTTCTCTTTTTCCCCTTTTTCCCACTGTCCTCCTTTCCCGCCCGTTTTTCCCCCACCGCTGCTGCCCCCGTGGCCCCTCCCCCCTGCACAACCGGCGCGACCAATCCAGCTCCCCTCCCCGCTCCCGCCTCCCAGCTGTCCAGCCCTCCCTGACCCCTACTTAATGGCGGCCGCTGCGGGGACAGGCGAGCAAGACCACTGACTCTTTGTCAGTGAAATTGCTCTCCCACCCTCGCAGCTCCACCATTGAGTGAGGCCTCCCCAGCCCCTGCACTCACCAGTGTGAGTGTTCACCCTCTTCTCTAAATCTAGATTTCTGCTTTTTTCTGCTTTCTGCACTTTTCTGTGCTCTGCTTGTCTTCTCTTTTTCCCGCTTTCCGCTCCGGTTTTCCACTCGTTTTCACTAATTTTTTCACTCGTTTTTCACCCTCTTTTCTAAATCTAAAATTCTGCTTTTCTCTGCTTTCTGCACTTTCCTGTGCTCTGCTTGTCTTCTCTTTTTCCTGCTTTCCGCTCCGGTTTTCCACTTGTTTTTCACCCTCTTTTCTAAATCTAAATTTCTGCTTTTCTCTGCTTTCTGCACTTCCCTGTGCTCTGCTTGTCTTCTCTTTTTCCCCTTTTCCCACTCTCCTCCTTTCCCGCCCATTTTTCCCCCGCCGCTGCTGCCCCCGCGGCCCCTCCCCCCCAGCACGACTAGCGCGACCAATCCAGCTCCCCTCCCTGCTCCCGCCTCCCAGCTGTCCAGCCCTCCCCGACCCCGACTTAATGGCGGCCGCCAAAGGCAAGCCCGTCTGCGCCCATCCGCGACCAGTGCCAGGAACCCTGGACCTCTGCCCCACCAACACTATGACCCAGCAGCACTCCACGCACTCAACCCAGGCCGCAACAACAACTGCAAACTAGCATCACCAGCTGACACCCACGGACCCTTCAGCTGTCACCGCTGCAGGCACACCTGCAGCACCGCCAAGAACACGGATCCAGCACAACCCGCCCACAAGAACACAACCAAACCGAAGACCCTGCAATGCATCCTCCTCAACTTCCGATCACTCCACAAACACGCGCCCGAAATCTGGGACCTCCTCGACAGCACCACCCCGGACGTAGCATTCTTCACCGAATCCTGGACCAACACCACATCGGGACCGGACATCGCCATCGCCATCCCCCAAGGATACAAGATCTCCAGGAAGGACCGCCCCACCCGCCCGGGAGGAGGAATCGCCATCGTCCACAAATCCACCCGCCGCCTGAGCACACTCCCCGACGAGCACACAGACCTGATGGAACACCTCCACTTCAAGATACTGGCCAGCCCCACCGCCACCCTCCGAGGAACCCTCATCTACCGACCCCATGGACCCCGCGGACCCTTCGCCACTCCATCACGGACATCATCTCCCCGCAGGCCATCGCATCCACCAACTACACCCTGCTGGGACACCTCAACTTCCACCTCGACAACCAACTGGACCCCAACACCGCATCCCTCCTGGACAACCTCCACAACAGTGGACTCCGCCTGATCATGACCGAGCCCACGCACTCAGCAGGACACACCCTCGACCCCCTCTTCACTACAGGAAACTCCATCACCTTCAGCCACACCACCGAACTCCCATGGACCGACCATCGTTGCGTCCACTTCACCTTCAGAACACCCACCATCCACAGACACCAGCACCTGCTCCCACGAAGAAACTGGACTAAAATCAACGATGACCAGCTCACCTCCTCACTCAACAACTCCACCCCAACCATTGCGAAAAATGACGACCCCAACACCACAGCCCTAACCCTGCATAGATGGATCTCGGACAGCGCCAACACCATAGCCCCCCTCAAGAAAAACAACAATACCCACGCCAAGAAAGCCAGATGGTTTACTACTGAACTTCGAGAGTCCAAGCGCACTTGCCGCCGCCTTGAAAAGGCCTGGAGGAACACCAAATCCACAGAAGCCCACAACAACTTCAGAGCCGCCACCAACGCCCACCACAAACTCATCAGAGAAACGAGGAAAAAAGCGATCGAAGACAGAATCTCCACCCACGCGCACAACAGCAAGGAACTCTTCAACATCATCAAGGAGTTCGCTCAACCCACCAGCGAGTCTACTGACATCCCTCCATCACAAGACCTCTGCGACAAACTCAGCACCTTTTTCCACCACAAAATCAAGAGCATCTACGACAACTTCGACGAAGACAACCAACACACTGAACCCTCACCAACCACCCCCGACACCCGGAAACCTGCGATTGACAACTGGACAGCCCTCACCACCAAAGACACACTGAAGACAATGAATCAATGCACTCAGGGGCCCCCATGGACCCCTGCCCCCACCACATCTTCAACAGAGCCGCCGACACCATCACACCCATGCTCCGGCACACCATCAACCGCTCCCTGGTGACCGCCTCGTTCCCCGATGACTGGAAACACGCTGAGGTCAACCCCCTCCTGAAGAAACCCTCGGCGGACCCCACCGACCTCAAAAACTACAGCCCCATCTCCCTGCTCCCGTTCCCAGTGAAAGTCATCGAGAAAGCCATCAACAGCCAACTCACCACATTCATTGAAGAGCACAACATTCTCGACTCCTCCCAATCCGGCTTCAGAAAAAACCACAGTACGGAAACCTCCCTCCTCGCAGCAACAGACGACATCTGAACCCTACTGGACAAAGGAGAAACAGTAGCCCTCATCCTCCTCGACCTCTCAGCGGCGTTCGACACAGTCTCTCACCGCCCCCTAATACGCAGACTCCACGACGCAGGAATCCAGGACAAGGCCCTCGACTGGATCCGCTCCTTCCTCTCCGGCAGAACGCAGCGGGTCAGACTCCCCCCTTTCCTCTCAGACCCTACACCTACCACCTGCGGAGTCCCCCAGGGCTCCTCCCTCAGCCTGACGCTCTTAAACGTCTACATGGCTCCGCTCGCCCCCATCGTCAGAACCTACGGGCTCAACATTGTATCGTACGCAGACGACACCCAACTCATCCTCTCCCTATCCAACGAACCCAACACCGCCAGACACAACTTTCGAGAAGGTATGGAAGCCATCGCCAAATGGATGAAAAACAGCTGCCTACAACTAAACACCAACAAAACAGAAGTACTCATCATGGGCCCAAACCCCGATGCCTGGGAGCGACACCTGGTGGCCCCCGCCCTCGGAAACCCGCCAACCCCCACGGACCACGCACGCAACCTGGGAATCATCCTGGACTCCGAGCTCAAAATGGACCGCCAGATCAACTCCGTCTCGTCTTCCTGCTTCCACACCCTCCGCCTCCTTCGTAAGACCTTCAAATGGATCCCCCTCGAACACAAAAAGACCGTCACTCACGCCCTGTCACCAGCAGACTCGACTACGGCAACGCACTCTACGCCGGAATAAACAAAAACCTCACCCGCAAGTTACAGAACATCCAGAACGCCGCCGCAAGACTGATCCTGAACCTGCCAAAACACTGACACATCTCCCAGCACCTGCGCACACTCCACTGGCTCCCCGTCGAGGCGAGAATCACCTTCAAGATACTCACCTACGCACACAAGGCCCTCCACGGCACCAGACCAGCATACTTGAACAGCCGACTCAAATTCCACACACCCCAAAGGACCCTACGATCAGCCCAGCTCTCCCACGCCGTGGTCCCCCGCACCAGAAAGACCAGATCGGGAGGACGCTCCTTCTCCTTCTTCGCAGCCAAAGCCTGGAACGCCCTTCTGCTCCACCTCAGACAGACAACATCGCTCCCCATCTTCGCAAGAAACCTCACAAGCTGGCTCTTCGACAGACCCCCTCCTTGATGGATTGGATCCTGCACCCCCCCCCCCTAGCGCCTTGAGACCCTCACGGGTGAGTAGTCGCGCTTAACAAACCCCTGATTGATTGATTGAGGATCGGGTACATGCTATCTCAGCATCAAGGTTACTCTGCCTGTACCCACTGCTCTAAGGGTGGGAGCAGGCCTATCTAGTGGGAAAGGTATGTGATGGCAAAAACAGTCTATTCATTAGCACAGTGAACCTCAACCTAGGAGGAATACAAAAAAATAAATTGCAGCTGCTTTCTGCTGGGACAGACAAAGTGAGACAGAAGTTAGCTTTACTCTTAGCTCAAAATGGCGGCTGAATACAAGATGGTGCAGCGAATGCTATCTTACATAGAGTAATACACTAGCAAAATGAATGTACACATTTACATTTCAACATACCGCCGTGGGACCGCCAAAGAACTGCCTGCCAGTGACTTTAAAAGTCGCACTCTGGCGGCTGGTTTTTTATGGCTTTGGCAGTCTCGGAGCGGGGTGGCAGAGTGGTGGCCCCGCTCTGAGACTGCCAAAGTCATGATAAGGCCCTAAGTGTGCAGCCCCGCTGCAGAGATAACACCCGATTGCAGAGAGTTCATCAAGAGCATCTGGGACTGTCTTCCTCAAAAAGCCGGTGCTGTCCTTTTAGGAAGATTAGGGTCACTTGCGGGTATCGCCATCCCACCTCAACAATCCTCTTTGGGATCAGAACCCGGAGAATTGTTTGGGGTGCCGAGCACTAGCCACCAATGTCCACAGAAACAGGAGTGGGAAACCTGCGAGTAGAAAAACAAAAGCAGACGCTGGTGACTGCGTACGCAGGCTATCCTTTAAGTCTGAACGCACTTGCACCGAAGTGGAAGCCTGCTTGTGCCCTGGGGCACTAGAGAGAGCGCGCTTAGAAATCAGGACAGTTCAGAGGCAGACAAAGCACTCACCAAGCTCCGCCTTTTAAAATAAATTGCCCGCACATAAGACTTTCACCACGAGTGCCTCATGTGCATTGGTTGCCAGGAGAGGGGAGGAGTAAAAAAACAAAACTTATCAATCCCTTTACATGACTCAGTTTTCAGATTTTAAAGCTGCCCTGGAAGTACTGATGAGGGCTCATTTGAAGCTTTAATACCAGTCGGGGCTCCAGGATGCCAGATACATTCTCTCGAATGTCCCCCTCTGACACTCGGTATGCATGGATTACAAGTCTGGGTAGTGCTCAGGGAGGCCCAGGGTGAGGACCCCGGGGACCTGGTTTCCATGTGCCATGTTGCAAAGTGCCTGGATGGGGGACCCACAGGTCCTGGTAGGCCTCCCCTTCTTGCCTGGGATAGGAAGCCCTGACCAGGCCCCGGGGTAGAGCCTTGGCAAGCCTGGGGGTGGTAGCCCTGGGCTCTGTCCCATGGCCTGCCCTGTCACTTGGAGCCTGGGGCTTGGACAGGCCCAGAGAGGCCTCACCTGCTTGTCTGTGATAAGAAGCAGGTCCAGGGTGGAAGGCCACAGCCCTGGGCTCCCTCCTCCAACCCACCTTGTCACAAAGTGCCCGGGACAGGGTCCCACAGGCCTAGGGAGGTTTCTACTGCTTGTCAAGGTTCAAAAGCTCTGACGGGGCCCCAGAAGTCATGGGACGGAAGGCCCTGACCCTGGGCTTTGTTCCCCTGCCTGCCGTGCCTCAGAGTGCCACCGATGGGGACCAGCAGGTCTGGGGAGGCCTCCTCTGTTTGTTTGGGTTCAAAAACTTTGACCGGGACCCACAGGCCCTGGGTTGAAAACCCCACAGTCCTGGGCTGTCTTTTCCAATCTGCCGTGTTGCAAAGTGTCCGGGATGGGGTCCCCAGGCCTGGTGAGGCATCCACTGCTTGCTCAGGATATGAAACGCTGACTGGGTCCCGGGTTTAGAGCTCCTGTGGGCTCTGGGTTACAACCATGTGGCCCTGCACTCCCTTTCCCAGCTGACCGTGTCGCAAAGGGCCAGGAACTGGGTCCTGCAGACCTGTGAAGGTATTCCCTGCTTGCCTGGGATAAGAAGCACTGAGCAGGTCCCTGGTGAGAGCTCTGACGGGCCCTGGTTTCGAAGCCCCAGGGCCTGTGTTATGTAGCCTTCATTTAGTCTCCATTTTAGCTTTTCATTTTTAACTTAGCATCATTTTCTAGTGGTAGTTTGCACATGTTTCCTCTATTGGGAGAATGTGCCCTGCACGCATTTATTCTTCATAGTAATTGTCGACTTGCAGTCTGTAAATTTAGTTCCAGGGTCACAAAACTCAGAACACGCTGTATTGTTTTATTTTTCTGTGCTCGTAGGAGATTACTTTGGTACTTCAGTCTAATTAAATGTTTTTCTGCACCTCTGGCACAGTGTGATAAGCTTGCCTTTTTATTATAAAAATAACGCCTGTGCTGGAGTCGGTGAGAGGTGCACTTCCTGCCAGAATCATTACGGCACGCCAATGGTGCGCTGTGACTGAGATGCAGTTCAGCTGTCCCTGACCTTCATCCTGAGAAGGTAGATAGCCATGTGAGAAGAAGTGTGCAAGCTTGCACACTTGAGACTGGGTGCATTCTTTAAATGCACTAAGGCCACCTTTCTGACATACAGTACCAAGGTATGGGGTTTGGTCATTCCAATAGTCCTGGCAGATGGGTACTCCTGATATGCTCTCTTTAGCATAGAGATATTAGTAATAGATAGGAGTAATCTTCGTAACATTATGAACAATTAACATGATTGAATTGTTTGTGTTTTTCACCATTCTAATAATGCTTATTACAATGATGTGTCTCATCGTTTTGATAATCGCAGTTTGTGTTTGATTTACAAAAATTAGAGCTTTTGAAAAAGCGTTTGAAAATGCAACACTGTATCTTTTTTTGTGACACTGTCTCGGTTCAGAAACTGTCACTGGGCCCTGGGTCAAAGCTGCGTGAGGCCTGCCCAATAGCCCGTGCCTGATTCTAAGCTCGGGCTCCGAGAACCTGGGCCTCAGAGTCCCTGTCCCCTCCAAAGGTGAGTGGAATCTTTTTTCAGGAGTCACAGAGCGACCTGATACCTGTCCTTCAAAGGCCAGTATCTGGTGGTGCCGAACTCTGAATATCTGGACGTGTATAATGAGTTCCTATGGCACGTTCAGATTGCCCGGCTGGCCTGGAAGTCCCAATGAGGGCTCACTTGACTATTCAAGCCCAGACAGGGATCCATGCGGTCAGGTGTATTTTCTCCGACAGCCCCCTCTGTCACTTGGTGTGCACAGATTACAAGAAAAGAGGGTAATCTTCCTCTGGATTAGTAGGGAAAGGGTCCCTATGACCCCTCGTTTTTCGGTCGTTCTCACCTGGGTGCCGCCAGGGCTGGCGGGGGACCTCCGGGGTCCCCATGGGCCTGAGTCTGCAGCTGCCTTCGAGTCCTGTCTGTTGGGCCTTTTCTCCAAGCCTTGCTTCTCCGAGAGCAGGCAGGGATGCAAATCTTACATCACCAGTGACGGCCTGTTTGAGGGGCAGGAGGGCGGATTAGTCAGCACTGTACTGTGATCGTGATGGCTGGGCTGATCTGAAAGTCACAATAACGGCTCATTTGACTCTCCAAGCCCACCCAGGGCTCCCGGAGGTCGGGTGTGTTTGGTACGATGGCCCCCTTTCACTTAGTGCGCATGGATTACAAGAAAGGCAGGCAACCTTCCTCCGGATTATTAGAGACAAGGTATGAGAGACCCCATTGTCCTCTGGGATTTCTCCCAAGGAGCTGCGAGGACCTGGGCTGGCCCAACCTGGGGTCCCAGGTAAGGGTGGGCGGCAAACTCCGCTCCACCGGCAGAGGTTCCAGAGTTTTGTAACTCTGCATAGAAATGCAAAGTTTGGCAAAAAAACTTCACCAACTGCCGGAGGAGCGGAGTTTACCCATGCGCCAGCACTCACCCCTGTTCTTAATGTAAATATTGGTCTCTGGGGCCTCCAGGTCCGTCGGAGACTCATCATGGCACCAGAGCCAAGTTCTCATTCACCACCCAGAAGTCGAAAGGGGGAGCATGGCCCAGCAGCCACTGCTAGAGATGGGCGTAGACTCGGCGGCCTGACACGGCTAGCGCGTACCTGTGGCTCTTGGGGCCGGACCCCTGACTAATGCAGTGGCAGCTTCATGCTCGGAGAATGCAGAGCCTCACCGGTCAGGGTGCTCCTTTATCAGCCTGGTGGCTCATCTAAAAAGGCGCCAGTGTGCTTTCCTGTGTCAGGACTGGAACCTCCTCATGGCTGCGGTATGTCTGTAAGCCCCACCACACTGACAGTGACACTCACTCATCCAATTCATTCAGAATGGAGCAGCTCATATTAATCAGGGGCCTCAGGGTGCATGATCGCTCCCTTCAGAACGATTCGAGCACAGGACAGGAAAGAAGCTCATATCTACATAGAAAAGGTTTTCTCTTTCCTGCTCTGTCATCACACCGTGCTCCTGAGACGATGCTGCATAGCTAATGAGAAATGCTTTTCATTCAGAATTTCCAGTTTGGCCATGTAATTTACACAGTAGATGCTCCGCCCCCTGCATATTTGAGCACTATTATTTTACCAACTAACGCTTTCCTGGGTCACATGATGAAAACAAAAACATGCGAAAAGACTTCCACCCATGTTGTTTCAGCAAAATACCTGCTGATAAATATGTCAGTCAGTTTAAGGGTTCATCTTAATTTTGCTTTAAATATTTGCTTCATTTAGCCTCTCTGTCGCCTTCCCCCCAGACGAGAGCCATCAGGCCCGAACATTGCTTCATGATGAGTCATCATGACTCAGGAGTGCGTCATTTCCTGTTGTTGACTGCAGTGCTGCTGAGAGCGGAGCCTGCAGAGGAGGTGTAGGAGCAGAAGATGGAGGAGTGCAGCTCCGGCTGGCAGAGGGTGTAGTGCACACCGTCACATTGGTAAGTGTGGTGCTGGAACTTAGAAGAGTGACATCCAGCTACACAGAGTGAAGGCTTATGTCTTGTCTGTGACCTTACTCCATCTGCTCGTGGAACTCTGCCTCGCATGGCAGAGTTTTTGGGTCACTTCACGGAGCTTCCCAAAGCACGACTCCGTGAACTCCACCCAGCCTTAGTGTCAGAGTCCTCAGTCTCTGGCAGTCTTCCAGCTCTGTCCGATGGGTCTTTCCTCCAAGCCCTGCTTCCTGGAGAGCAGGCAGGGATACAAAGCCAGCACTGTACTCTGATTGATCGGGCTCAGAAGCTCTGACCAGGCCTTGGGTCAGCGATCCAGCTGGTCCATAGGTGAAAGCCTGGGCTCCCTTCTCCTGCTCGCTGTGTCGCGAAGTGCCCAGGATGGGAACCTGAAGGCCTGGAGAGGTCTCCCTTGCTTGTCTGGGTTCAGAAGCTGTCTCCGGGCCCTGGGTCAGAGCTCCATGAGCCCCCCCCCCACCAATAGCCCCTGTCCCCTCCAAGGGTGACTAGAATCCTTTTTCAGACGTCACAATTTGGTCAGATGGCCATCCTTTGAGTCCAAGCATTTGGCTGTGTGCCAAGCATTCCTATAGGGTGCCCAAATGCCAGGGATGCTTTGTAAGTCCCAATGAGGGTTCATTTGACTCTTCAGTCCAGGCAGGGCTCCAGGAAGTTGGGTGAATTTTCTTCGGTTGTCCCCTCTGTCACTCCTTGGGCATGGATTATAGGAAAGGGGGGGTAGCCTTGCTCCAGATTAGTTGGGACAGTGCACTTGGGACCCCCTTATGGCCTGGTGATTCTCACCCAGCTGCTACCTGGGTCTGAGGCTGCCTTCCAACCCAGTCAGATGGGCCTTTCCTCTGAGCCTTGCTTTCTGGAGAGTAGGCAGACATAAGAAGCTGACATCCCCGTGCAGGGTGGCCTGCTTGGGGTGGTTTAGCCAGCAGTCTACTCTGATCAAGATGGCTGGGCTGCCCTGGAAGTCCCAACGAGGGCTTATTTTGACTCTTGGATCCCAGCCAGGGCTCCAGATGGTTGGATGAGTTTTCTCAGTCACACTTTGTATACTCAGTACAGGAAATTCCTATAGGGTGCCCAAATGCCAGGGATGCTTTGTAAGTCCCAATGAGGGTTCATTTGACTCTTCAGTCCAGGCAGGGCTCCAGGAAGTTGGGTGAATTTTCTTCGGTTGTCCCCTCTGTCACTCCTTGGGCATGGATTACAGGAAATGGGGGTAGCCTTACTCCAGATTAGTAGGGACAGTGTACTTGGCACCCCCTTGTTGCCTAGTCATTCTTACCCAGATGCTGCCTGAATCTGCGGTTGCCTTCCTACTCAGTCTGATGGGTCTATCCTCTGAGCCTTGTTTCCTGGAGAGCAGGCAGACATATGAAGCTGACATCCCCATGCAGGGTGGCCTGCTTGGGGTAGTTTAGCCAGCATTGTACTGTGATCATGGCGGCCGTGAAGATCTGGAAGTCCTGCTAAAGGTTCAGTTGACTCTCCAAGCTGAGCCAGGGCTCCATGAGGTCAAATGCATTTGCTCTAATTGGCCCCTTTCACTTGGTGTACATGGATTACAAGTAAGGAAGGAAGGTTGCCTTCCTCTGGATTATTAGGGGCAAGGTATGAGGGACCCCATTGTACTTCGGTCTTTCTTCCCCAGGTGCAGTGAGGGCCAGGGCCGGCCCACCCTAGAGTCCCAGGGGCCTGAGTCTGTGGTTGCCTTCCAACCCTGTCCGATGGCACTTTCCTCTGAGCCTAGCTTCCCAGAAAGGAGGCAGGGGTGTAAAGCTGACATCCTCCATGTGGGGCAGCCTGCTTGGGGCCGGTTTAGCCAGCACTGTACACTGATTGATTTGGCATTATTGTTCCACTTGGGGGTGGACAGCTTGGCTTGCCTCAGCTGTTGTTTCAAGCAAAGAGCTTCCATCCTGCCTGGATTATCCGACTCGGGAGTCTGCCTTTTGTGGAGGCCACTATGCAGAGCAACGGCCAAGCAGCTTGGCAGCTTACAAAGTTGTCTGACCAGAGTGGATGGGGTCAGGGGGTGCTAGTCACAGATGATGCCTGGTGTTCTGGGTACCGTGTGCCTGTCTGTCGCCCTTTGCCACCCAATGCCTTTCCGCAGCAGTTTGGAATGACCATTTTGTGGGGTGGTCTCGGCTGTCCAGGCTGGTACACAGCACACCTGTGTCTTGCTCAGGCTTGGCCAGCCTCTCCCTTTTGTTGTCACGGAGCAGGAGCAAGCTGGGCCTGCAAGTACCTATATGACTGTCCGGTACCCCAGCCCTATGCAGGCAAGCAGGGGCTTTCAGAGCAGGCTCCCAAGGGGTGTGAAGGTTGGTCCAGGATGGGCCCACAACTCCTCCTCAGACAAAGACCAATCCTGGCTCATCTGGCCACTTTGGTTACTCTAAATAACCCCCATGATGGCGATGATACATACAGAGGTATGCTCTATCAACTTTTGATGGTACTTTCTGTGTGTACCATGGTGACCACGGATAATTGGGAATAAAGGTTCAGTTCCGGAAAGGGAGCCTGAGAAATAATTACCACATCCAAGGAAGGCAGCAGGCATGCAAATCACCCACTGTCGACTCAGTCAGGTAGTGACGAAAAATAACAATACAGTACTCCTTTGTGTCCCTGCAATTGGAATCAATACACTTTAAATCCTTTAACAAGGATCCATAGGAGGGCAAGTCTAGTGCCAGTAGCCACGGCAATCCAGCTCCAATAGTGAATATTAAAGTTGCTGCAATAAAAAAGGTTGTAGCTGGATCTTGGGATTAAGCTGGTGGTCCCCGGGGAGGCGAGCAACTGCCTGTCTCAGCCTCTTTCTCTCATGCTCCCCTTGATGCTCTCGACTGAATGTCCTGCGGGGCTGAAGCGTTTACTTTGAAAACATTTGAGTTTTCAAAGCAGGCCGGTATCCTGGATACGTTACCAAGAAATAAAAGAATAGGACTCCGGTTCTACTTTGATGTTTTTCAGAACTGAAGGCATGTTTAAGAGGGACGGCTTGGGCATTAATACTGTGCTGCTAGAGGTGAAATTCTTGGACTGCAGCAAGACGAACCAAAGTGAAAACATTTGCCAAGAATGTTTTCATTAATTAAGAGTGAAAGTTGGAGGTTCGAAGATAATCAGAAACCATTGTAGTTCCGACCATAAACTATGTCGACTAGCGATCCAGGGGCATTATTCCCATGACCTGCTGAGCAGCTTCTGTGAAAAAAAGTCTTTGGGTTCTGGGGGAGTATGGCTGCAAGGCTGAAACTTAAAGGAATTGACAGAAGGCACAACCAGGAGTGGAGCCTGCGGCCTAATTTGACTCAACATGGATAACCTCTCCTGACCTGGACACAGAAAGGATTGACAAATTGATAGCTCCTTCTCATTTCTATGGGTGGTGGTGCATGGCCATTCTTAGTTGGTGGAGTGATTTTCTGGCTAATTCTAATAACAAACAAGTCTCCTCCATGCTGACTAGTTACGTGACCCCCAGTGTTTGGTATTCAAATTCTTAGAGGGACACATTGTGTTCAGCCACACAAGATCAAGCTATAACAGGCTTGTGATGCCCTTAGATGTCCTGGGCTTCACGCATGCTACACTGGACAGATCAGCATGTGTTTACCCTTTGCCAACAGCTGTGGGTAACCTGCTGAGCCTTGTCCATGATAGGGATTGGGGATCACAATTGTTTTCCCATTAAAGAGGAATTCCCAGTAAGTGTGGGTCATAAGCTTTTTTTTTAAACAGGTTTTATTGAGTTTTCTTTTCAGAATCAATGAAAACCTGCAGTACAATCGCCTTGCAATGTGGTATCAGAGTACAACTTGTTATAATAAGCAGCTCAATCTGTCAATGTTAATCTGAACAGATACAAACAACAATCAAACTATTCTCTCCCCCATAGGTCAATACATTACATTTTCTCATTGAATCCAGGGTTGCATATTAGAAAAAGAGAATGATAAGTCATAATAAAGGTCTCAGGTAGGGGGACAATCCACCCCGTGGGCGACCCAGGCCTGCATCCTGT
This sequence comes from Calotriton arnoldi, assembly GCA_963921515.1. Lineage (NCBI taxonomy): Eukaryota > Metazoa > Chordata > Amphibia > Caudata > Salamandridae > Calotriton > Calotriton arnoldi. Next base: position 896,687 of record CAWUFW010004759.1, read on the forward strand.
GATGGGGAGTATGTTCCACATATCGGGCCCTTGATTGTAATATATGCAGTTCATTTGGGCGACTCCGTCAAGGAAGCCACTGGAGAAGCCAGCTCCGGGTTAGCCAGGCTATTCACTAATGCACTCCAGGCTCTGGCTCACTGTATGTTTCCCACATCCCTCTGCGCCTCCCTCAGGAGTACTCTCCCCTCACATCTCGCCTATTTTACCATCTCATTCTTCCAGATTGTCAGCCTCGGACCTCTTTTTGCCTTCCAATTACGCAATATTTCCCGCTTAGCAATAATGTATGCTAAAACCTTCCTGTTATCTTTGATTTTGCAGGGTGGGGAAACCAACTGAGGAGACAGTGACCCGGGGTTCATGGGATCTCCTTCTCAATGTTCTCCTCTATCGTGCATACTCCCTCCCAGAAAGCATGTATCGCAGGGCATGACCAAACATGTGGAAGAGGTGGGCTCCTGTGTTTCTACATTGGGGGCTTGTTGTGTCAGGTATGTGGAAATATCTGCCTATGAACTTGGGTGTCAAATATGCCCTATGGAGTACGTAATAGTTAATAAGTTTGAAGCGTGCATTCCTAGAGACTTTCGGTATGCGCTCTAAAATCTTGTCCCAGTCTTTCAGGTCAATAGGTGTGTCAATTTCTTCCTCCCACCTAGCCATCAGGGTATCCAGAGGTAGCTGTTGGTCTGCTATAAGTGCCCCATACAGACAGGAAATCGTTCGCACCTGCTGAGAGCGCCATGTACTGACAACTCTGGAACGTTTCGGGTTCAATGGATCCCCCTCCGCAGTGCTCCTTAATTGCCGTCGTGAGTGCTCTGTGAAGCAGGAAGTGCCCATATGGTAGGTCAAATTCTGCTCTGAAGTACTCAAACGGGAGAAAACTCTGAGTCCCTATACAGATCACCCACCTTCGTTACTCCTGCTGCAGCCCACTGGGTCAAGCCCCGCCAGCTCCCCCATGTGGCAATACATGTAAGATGTCAATAGGCAGTTCCGTTGTGTAAGGAGTCTTGACAAGTAACCTCTGTAGTCCCCTATTCCAACACTTTGCCATAACGCAAAACTCATGCGAGTCACCCGCATTAGATCGCCTTACACGGAGGAGAACTCCAAGCAGGCCATGACGCTGTGGCACAAAGGGGCCAGGGGTCCGATCCGGTTTACGCCGAAGCGCAATACCGTGGATCAGCCACTGCAGCTGAGCTGCGATGTAGTAAAACTCGAAATTAGGGACCACTAGTCCCCCCTTATCCGTCGAACATTGTAAAGTGGTTAATGCTATTCTTCATTGACCTGATCCCCAGATGAGCTCAGTGTTTAGAGTCTTTAGTTCTCTGAACCGGGATCCACACAGGAAATGTAGAAAATAAATAAAGGAGTCACAGCAGTGCCACCATCTTCAAGAGGGATATCCTCCCCATCACCGATAGTGGAAGCATTCCCCAGAACCTCATGGAGGATCTTAGGGATACAATTACGCAACCAATGCTACCTTCCAACAGATCGTCATTGTCGTGGTATAGCTTAACCCCCAGATAGGTCAAGCAGTGGGGCTCCCATTAGATCATAGATGCACTTACTGGGGAGGTCAGCTCTCTGCTTCATGGGTAAAAATTTTGATTTGTGCCAGTTGACCCGCAGCCCAGATATGAGTCCGAATTCCTCAACCATGGACCTAGCCCCCCCTCAGGTCCTCCTCCACGTCGCGCAAGAACAGAAAAAGATCTTTGGCATATAGCGCTTTTATGTGGCAATGCCCCTGTAGCATCAAGCTCTGAAACGCCCTTCCATTTCTTGCACAGGCCGCTAAGGGTTCCATTGCTATCGCAATTAACAGAGGAGACAGGGGGCACCCCTGTCACGTACGCCGCTCCATTGGGCAACTTGCCAATATGGCCTTACCCGTACGCACCCTGGCAGTCGATTGCGTGCATAATATCTGCGTCCAGGCTACAAAGCACTCTCCCAACCCCAAGTTCAGCATCACCTCGTATAAATAATGCCACTCAAGACTATCAAAGGCTTTTTCAATATTGACAGCAAAGACGACAGCTTCCTCTTTAGGACTGTTGGTATCTTCCATAATAACTAAGAGGCGTCTAATATTAGTCACCGTGTTACGGCCCGGGATGAACCTTGTCTGGTTTGAGTGTATCAATCGCGTCGTATAGGAGAGCAGGCGAGTTGCCAACATTTTACTTAGAATCTTATAGTCGATATTTAACATCAACAAAGGTCTATATGTCGAGCGGTCATGTGCTGGCTTTCCGGGCTTCAGTATGGGAACGCTTTATACAACTCTGATAGTTTGGGTGACAGCTCTGAGGAGTAGGTGGCATAAAATTCTACCGGGAAGCCATCAGTCCCCGGGGTTTTATTCCACGCCATGTGCTTAATAGCACGCAGTATTTCCGGCAAGGAAATATCCTCTCCTAGGACCCTCGCCTCCTCCTCTAGATGCGGCAACGGAAGCTCCGCCAGAAAGGTCCGAGTCATCACATTCGCTTCTGTAACACTTGTGTAAAGTGCTGAGTAATATCGGGCGAATATATTGTTAATCCCCACTTGGGAGTACTCTCTGTTGCCCCTCTCATCGTCCAGGTAGAGAATCCCTGATTCCTGTTTAGATGGGTTAGCGAGGTAGGTCAACAAAGACCCAGATTTATTCCTTTCGCCAAGTGTCTACCTGGGTCGCCACCTCCTCTTTCATCTCCAAAAGCTTTGTCTGTAATTCCAGTTGGTTCGGGCACTGCAACTCTAAGTCCCTAGGTACTGTTTCAGCCGATTGGACCTCTCTCAATAGGGTACATCTTATATCCTTTGCTTCAGCCAAGCAATGGCCCCAGAGTTCCGCCTTGAAGGCGTCCCATTCCATTTGCAGGAAGGATGCTGTACCAGTATTCTCAGTAAACGATTTGACTTTTTTCTCCCTTATTGTCTCCCGAAAGACCTGGTCCTCTAGTGCCTTGGGTTTGAGTCTCCAAGTGGATATGGCCGGGAGAGGCTGGGTACAACCTTAGCGCAAAAGGACTGGATTGTCGTCCGATATAGTGTGGGCGAGATATTCAATAGTCCGAACTAAACTTAGACCTCCCGGGGTACACAAATAAGTACTTCGTAAAGCCTGGAAAAGAAGGAGTAATCCCTCCCACTCGGGTTCATCTGCCTCCACGAATCCGTCAGTCCCCAGTTGTGTTGTCCCTCTTGAAAGACGCATGCCATACGTACAGTCTGGAAGTCCCTCAGGGGTAGATGTGAGCGGTCCAGCAGGACATCTGCCACACAATTAAAGTCACCCCCTAGAATCGTCAGGGAGGTCAGATAGGGAGCTATCTTTCGGGATAAAGTAGTTAAAAATGTGCCCTGGTCAGTATTCGGTGCATATACATTCACTATGGATATGTCCTGACCACCTAATCATCCACGTACCATTACAAATCGACCCTCGGGGTCTACCATGTGTTCCACCAATTGGAAGGGCACCCCTGCTCTAATCCATATGAGGACCCCACGTGCATATACTGACAATGTAGTGTATTAGTCCTGTCCCCGCCACCTACGCTGCAGCGTGGCAACCTCCTTAGCCGTGAGATGTGTCTCTTGCGGGAAGGCAATTTGAATACCCAGTCTGTTTAAGTAGGAAAACACCTTATATCTCTTGGCCATGGACTGCATTCCCCGGATATTCCAGGACAGAAAATTTTGCATCAGGTGGTCAGCCATAACCCAGGCAGTACCATCCAGTGGAGAATGGATCCCCCCTCCAGTCCTCCCAAGCTCACCCCGTATATACTCAGTAAGATAGAATAGTAACAGTGACCCATGACCTCATTAGCCCCAACTGTCAAACTTGCAAACATAGAAACAGTATCCCAACTCCACCTCCCCAGGACAAGTAGATAAGAATACCCCATCCAGAAAACAGCAAAAGACACATACAATCAAGGGGGTGCCCACGCAGTGTTCAATGGAGGTGTATGGATCCCTGATCCTCCCAATCAGCCCTCCAGCCACCCAGCTCAGAAAGATAACCTGATACTTGCCAACTCCCACTTCATAGTTACAGCACAATGTAAGCACTCCAAGACAGCACCCAGGAGTCCTTGGAAACGCTTCATCACTTTACCAGTCAGTTGATCTATTCAGATAATGTTGTCAAAAGATCTCCGTGTCACCATGGACAGCTCCATACTCAGACTCTCAGAGATGCTAGAGCCTGGATCAGAGTCTGAGTCTCTCATTGGCTCATCGCTCATCGGCATTGTTTGGCCCGTGTCCCCACCACTGATCAGTGCCACCACTTCCATTGCGCTCTGACACCCCAACTGTACTTCTTCTTGAGAAGGGACTATGGATCGCCTCTTTTTCCTGTCGCTGCGGGCGCCGGTCCGCTGTGTCCTTTGTCGTTTGGGGGCGCTAATAGGGCCTGCGTCCTGTCGAGTTTCTAGCCAATCCTAGGTCTCCTGTGATGAACTAAAAAACTCCATCCCCTGTGGGGTCATTACTTTTAGTCGTGCTGGAAATAGCATTGCATATTTAAGATCAAGGCAGCAGAGTTCTTTTTTAACCTCTTGGAAGGAAGCTCTCTGCCTCTGCACTTCTTTAGAAAAGTCAGAGAAAATCCATACTGTCATGTTATCCACTCGGGGTCATTTTTGCTCCTTGCTTGAGCCAGTATGTGATCTCTGTCTCTGTCTACAGAAGCTGTGCTATTACAGGTCTTGGGGTAGCTCCCGGCTGTGATGATTTCAACTGCACCCTGTGCGCCCTCTCCAGCGCATAGTACGGGGATAGTCCCTCTGAGGCAACCTCTGTGCACAGCCAACGTTCTAAGTAGTTCACCATATTCGTGCCCTCTATTTTCTCCGGCAGACCCACCACTCTTATGTTATTCCGCTGAGGAACGATTTTGGGTGTCTTCCACCCAAATATCCAGCAGGCGGACCTTGGCTTCAACTGGCGTCAGGCGATCTTTCAGGTTGGACCAAGTGGGGGCGGACTCCCCGAACTGGTGCTCATTTTCAGTCACCCTCTCAGCCAGGTATTGGTGGTCGTCTCGCAGAAGCCCTAGGTCTGTGCTGATGGAGTCAATTTTTGCCTCCTGTCTCTCACTGGAGGTTGTGATGGCCTGTAGAATATCCTGCAGCGTGGAATTTTGGGGGGTCTCTGACAAGTCATCAGGGTTCTCATTCTTGTCTTGGGGTTCTGACCCAAGGTCAGCACCCTAGTCACGTTTACGGGTTGATTTACCTATCGTTATCGGATGTGGGTAGCTCTTACTAGATTCACCTCACCGCTGCTTGGTGTTTGTCTCGTTCCTTTTGTGTAGTGGCATTAGTATGCAAAGAGACAAGCGTCCCTCCAATAGAATGGAAGTCCCAGCTTGGCAACTATAAGTGTAGAGTAGGTTGGGGTGTTGCCCCCGGTCTCAATTGGGAACTCTTGTTCTCCTTATCCGCAGGCCACATAAGTGAAATCCTCATCCCCAGCAATGAGAACTTCAGCGAGTAGCCCCCACCTTTCAAGGCATCCACTTCCTCAGAAGGGATCCTAATTGTCGCCTAAGTCACCAGGTTCCGGCACAATGTGCTCGCCATCCTACCGCCCCTTAGATGCCAGCAAAGCAGCACAGATGGAGCTCCCTCGAAGTCTCCTCCAGGTCCCTGCCCTCAATTCGTTTTTGTCAGTGCTTTCAAACAGGGCAGCACTAACCGGGTACACGCTGCCAATAGTCTCCTCTCACTTTACAATCCTTCTAGCTCACAAATCCCTCCGCTCATGTAGAAAATCGCCATGCAGCAGTGCAGGATCAAATCCCGCTAACAGGATGAGGACGTGGTGTTCAACTGCAGGTTCACACCCTAAAGATGCTGTGGACATATTCTCAGTTATGGAGCGCGTAACAGTACACTTCAGCGACTCTTGACGGTGGCTCACATGGCTCATGCATCGATGAAAAACTCAGCAAGCTGAGGGAATTAGTGTGAATTTCAGGCCACATTGATATTCAACACTTTGAACGCACCTTGCGGCTCTGGGTTCATCCTGGGGCTACGCCAGTCTGAGGGCCACTTGAATGTCAATCATCCTGGGCTCTCCCAGGGTGCAGTTGGGACTGTCGCAGGGGGACGCATATCCGGGAATGTTTTCTTCAGTTCTTTGGCAAAAATTAAAAGAAAATTTCTTAACTGGAAAGAAGCATTTTAAGCCCAAGAAGGTCCTAAGGGAGTGGTGCAGATATTGGCCCCATGTAGGGAAGTCATTAATTCTGCCTGTCACTATTTTCAACTGTTAAAATGTAACCTTATTAAAGGATACATGTAGAGCAGTTTACCAAGCCACATTCTCTTCTTGATGAAAACTTTTAGGGAGAAGCTGCTGGATGTATTTATAACCAAACCTTGTCCCAGAAAAAAAGCTGAGAATTCTCATTTGCAATATGTATGACTTGCTCCTGTGCCAGCCCCTTCATATTTAATTAATTTGCCTGGGGCTTAGTAGACATTATAAGATTGATGACACTTAAGGAAGAGTCTCAAACTAGACAGCATGTTACAAGGGCATGTTTGACATTATTTCTCCATCTCCCCTACCTTGACATTGTTCCCCTTGGGATACTATGTCTGGACTACACCTAATACAAGTACCACCTTGAGCATATTTACATTAGAACCTTTTGACTTCTGTGGACCATCACTGAATCACTACTTGAAGCTGGGGACCCCAGTTTATGCAATTTTGACGATATGAACCTCAAAACAATACAAAATAAAACACAGAAACAAGTGTAAATCAAACAAGTACACAAATTATAAAATATTTTATTAATTCACAAACAAAACAAATATACCATTATTGAAAGTTTTTGGTTTCACTGCTAAAAGACAAAGGGGCCGATTCCGATCTCGGTCGGAGGCGTACCCAACACCATTCGGTCAGGAAAAAAGTCATGCGAAAGCCTGTTTCCCGACCGATCCGTACAGCACACCGAACGAGTAAGTACGATGCGCACAACAGCAAAGAATCCGGCCGAGCCGTACTCACCCAGACCAGGTCCAGTTCCCCGACCGAGGCGAATCCGGAAACGCCGAATCGAGTCGCACGGAAGGAAAAATGCAGCCCCGTCCGGCCGGACAAGTACGATGCGCTTTCCGTACGTGCCGAACCCGTCGCTACGCACGGCACGTCAAAGCATCCGGGAGAGGCGTACATAAGCTCCGATTCGCGCCACAACACGATCCACGGCTCCGAGACGAACACGGCAGCGACGAGGACGACGCGCAGCGACGAGGACGAGGCGAAGCGACGAGGACGACGCGAAGCAACGAGAAGGACGAACGACACGAACCAACCATGAATCCCTTCGTCCCGATCATACCAATATTCTACATTTACTACCGGAACAGGCACGGACGCGTACGGCGCAGAAGGTAAGCCAGACACCAACCACAAAACACATACAACACGTACACGACACATCACACACACACAGAGGGATGCAGAATATACTTACACCAGCAACAGCAGCACCATAGGAGCGGGATGCCCATCACCAATGACACATATGCACACAGGGGCCTGAATGCGCACCACCACGCTCACCCAGGGGGGGCAGGATGCCTACCACTACTACCACCCTTAGCCAGGGGGGGCTGGATGCCTACCACTACTACCACCCTCACCCAGGGGGGGCAGGATGCCCACCACTACTACCACCCTCACCCAGGGGGCAGGATGCCTACCACTACTACCACCCTTAGCCAGGGGGGCTGGATGCCTACCACTACTACCACCCTCACCCAGGGGGGCTGGATGCCTACCACCACCCTTAGCCAGGGGGCTGGATGCCTACCACTACTACCACCCTCACCCAGGGTGGGCTGGATGCCTACCACTACTACCACCCTTAGCCAGGGGGCAGGATGCCTACCACCACTACCACCCTCACCCAGGGGGGCTGGATGCCTACCACTACTACCACCCTTAGCCAGGGGGCTGGATGCCTACCACTACTACCACCCTCAACCAGGGGGGCTGGATGCCTACCACTACTACCACCCTCACCCAGGGGGCTGGATGCCTACCACTACTACCACCCTTAGCCAGGGGGGCTGGATGCCTACCACCACCCTTAGCCAGGGGGCTGGATGCCTACCACTACTACCACCCTCACCCAGGGGGGCAGGATGCCTACCACTACTACCACCCTTAGCCAGGGGGGCTGGATGCCTACCACTACTACCACCCTCACCCAGGGGGCTGGATGCCTACCACCACCCTTAGCCAGGGGGCTGGATGCCTACCACTACTACCACCCTCACCCAGGGTGGGCTGGATGCCTACCACTACTACCACCCTTAGCCAGGGGGGCAGGATGCCTACCACCACTACCACCCTCACCCAGGGGGGCTGGATGCCAACCACTACTACCACCCTTAGCCAGGGGGCTGGATGCCTACCACTACTACCACCCTCACCCAGGGGGGCTGGATGCCTACCACTACTACCACCCTTAGCCAGGGGGCTGGATGCCTACCACTACTACCACCCTCACCCAGGGGGGCTGGATGCCTACCACCACCCTTAGCCAGGGGGGCTGGATGCCTACCACTACTACCACCCTCACCCAGGGGGGGCAGGATGCCCACCACTACTACCACCCTCACCCAGGGGGCAGGATGCCTACCACTACTACCACCCTTAGCCAGGGGGGGCTGGATGCCTACCACTACTACCACCCTTAGCCAGGGGGGGCAGGATGGCTACCACTACTACCACCCTCACCCAGGGTGGGCTGGATGCCTACCACTACTACCACCCTTAGCCAGGGGGGGCAGGATGCCTACCACCACTACCACCCTCACCCAGGGGGGCTGGATGCCTACCACTACTACCACCCTTAGCCAGGGGGCTGGATGCCTACCACTACTACCACCCTCAACCAGGGGGGCTGGATGCCTACCACTACTACCACCCTCACCCAGGGGGGCTGGATGCCTACCACTACTACCACCCTTAGCCAGGGGGCTGGATGCCTACCACCACCCTTAGCCAGGGGGGCTGGATGCCTACCACTACTACCACCCTCACCCAGGGGGGCAGGATGCCTACCACTACTACCACCCTTAGCCAGGGGGCTGGATGCCTACCACTACTACCACCCTCACCCAGGGGGCTGGATGCCTACCACCACCCTTAGCCAGGGGGGCTGGATGCCTACCACTACTACCATCCTCACCCAGGGTGGGCTGGATGCCTACCACTACTACCACCCTTAGCCAGGGGGCAGGATGCCTACCACCACTACCACCCTCACCCAGGGGGGCTGGATGCCTACCACTACTACCACCCTTAGCCAGGGGGCTGGATGCCTACCACTACTACCACCCTCACCCAGGGGGGCTGGATGCCTACCACTACTACCACCCTTAGCCAGGGGGCTGGATGCCTACCACTACTACCACCCTCACCCAGGGGGCAGGATGCCTACCACCACCCTTAGCCAGGGGGGCTGGATGCCTACCACTACTACCACCCTCACCCAGGGGGCTGGATGCCTCCCACTACTACCACCCTCACCCAGGGGGGCAGGATGCCTACCACTACTACCACCCCCACTCATAGGATGGACAATGCATGACACAACCAGCACACCACAACCTAGGGAATGCAAGAAGAAGACATCCCCCAACACCATGACAAGCGTGTGTAGACTGTGTCAAATGCCTACAACACCGAACATGACTTTGAACATACAATGTGACCCCCTAGCACATGTGCCACACATATATGTGTGTGGCCCCCACAATGCAAGCAGGCCATGACCATTGTGGCAATGGGGTCCAAACCCCCATCATCACAGTGACCAAAAGGTAAGTGTGGGGTCCATAGCTGCAGCACATTTTGAACATTGTGGCAATGGGGTCCAAACCCCCATCATCACAGTGACCAAAATGTAAGTGTGGGGTCCATAGCTGCAGCACATTTTGAACACTGTGGCAATGGGGTCCAAACCCCCATCATCACAGTGACCAAAAGGTAAGTGTGGGGTCCATAGCTGAAGCACATTTTGAACATTGTGGCAATGGGGTCCAAACCCCCATCATCACAGTGACCAAAAGGTAAGTGTGGGGTCCATAGCTGAAGCACATTTTGAACATTGTGGCAATGGGGTCCAAACCCCCATCATCACAGTGACCAAAATGTAAGTGTGGGGTCCATAGCTGAAGCACATTTTGAACATTGTGGCAATGGGGTCCAAACCCCCATCATCACAGTGACCAAAAGGTAAGTGTTGACAAAGAAAGAGGCGCAACTGCCAAACTGCATGGATGATTCCTGGTCACAGAACAACAAACACATCAGTGGCAAAGTAGTGTATGTGTCCCATTACAACATAAATTGGGGGAGCCAAATCCTGCAGTGCAAATAAGACATAACTTTGGCCATGTGCAGACAAACAACACCCATGGGGGCTGACACCGTCAACAATCATCAATGACACAATGACAGAAGTGACCATCAGAATGCAGACCCACATATTTGCACCAATGGGCACACACATGCAGATACCCTGTGGAGACTGCAGATGTGAGGTGAACAGATACCATACCATGGCAGCATTAGTACACACAAACCATGATCATTGTGCTGACCGATGACCTAGGAGTCCCAGGGACAGCAGGGGAAACCCACCAAACTACATACAGCCAATGGCACACCCAAGATATGCCAATGCAGTGGTGCAGATGCACAAACACAAACAGGCAGACCCACCCTGCACATCATACACAACAGGTGAGGGTGGGGGTGCCAGTGTCCCCAGGCAACCACACAACACATGAGGAGACATGAATACCAATCATACAGATGTGCATACAGTGCCACACAAAGGTAACTCATGGATCCAAATTCCCTATGTGGGCAAGCAGGCATTGTCAGATGAGAGGGAGCACAAATCACACATGTCACACAGGCACGTAGGGACAGCAACTGACACAGCAAGACACAGACACACCACAGCACCACCCCCAGGGCCCCCACAATGTGGTGACCCTGGGCTGCATTACAATCCCACTGTGATGACAAAGCTAAATGTGGTTCACACTGTGAACCACAGTCATGTGTACTGAGCAACTAACTACCATCACACCTACACAAGCACAAATCAAACAGCATGGCCAGTGAGCCAAGGCCAACATGGAGGCAGGGGCCTAGCCGGGCAACAACTCTCATCTGCACACACTCAACACCACACCCCTCGACCTCCAACAATGTGCAGCAGTGAAGCACACATGCACTGGTGACATTGCACATGCACCCATGACTATTCCAGGGTGGTGGGTGGGAACCAAGGTGCAGAAACACATCACACATGGACACTCAACAAGACTCCTGAATGTCTGACACACTGCACACTACGCCGTACATGGACATGACGGCAATACCACACCAACCAATGGGATCACAGCCACAGTCACACACCAATGAAGAAGCCAAGGTCACCCACAAAGAACACACATAGACAACAACCAACATTGCAGCCCGGACCCTGAGGAGTGCCAGCAGTCACACACACAACGTGTCACAATCACTGAAAGATAACACAAACTGGAAATCACATGACAGGGGCAAACAACAAGTGCCAAGGGGAAACCTGACTGTGACCCAGCTGCGTCTGCACACAAACTCAGCCCTGACAGCAAGCACACCTATGGGTGACACCCTGATGACCAGTAATGTGCCATGCACCCACATCACAGAGAACCCAGGGAGAAGACTTTGGGGGAACATAGCTCAACTCAGCTAGCATCACAAACAGGTACAACACTAGGGATCACAGCATGCACAGCTAAACGGAAGTGAACACACAGACATGCACATACAACACACACCTTGGGCGCAGGCAATGTCACAGGAGTACACACTGCCATGAGGGGACTCCACTCCTGTGTGAGGAAAGCTGTGCCATATGTTGCCTCAGTAGGGCCCCACCATGTCAGCTGAGCACTTGGTCACACAATCAACAATTAGCACCAAATGAGGGCTCCCGTCACATCAGCCTGGTCATGGAAGTGCCAACGGAATCATCAGCACAGATCCAACACACTTGTATAGCAATGTTGCACTGACAACACAGATGAGTCCTTCCCCATTGATGCCCAAACCTGCATGTCCAGTGGAGATGGCCACACGGTCAGGGAAGTAGACGAATTGAACAATGGCAGGCACAACAGATGTGCAGGGGTGGAAGCCACAGATGTGAAATTGCCAATCTAAGTAGGAAATCCCATTGCCAAATACTAAACACATGACACCCTCAGATGCTGCTATGGATGACATGGATACACCACAGGATAGGACACATTCCCCCTGGACCACATGGGTTCCTGCACAGTAACACTTCATTATCATGAGACCAAATATCACCATCACTGCAGCAAGGGCATGGTTAGCATCATCAACATCATGTACATCAGAAGCAAAAGCACTAGAGAACAGAAAGTTGCTTTATTCAGCATATGTGGCATTAAAAGTAGAAGTCCGGTAGAACATAAACAAAGGCCAATGGCCAGTCCATCAACAAAGTCACAAGTGGGTGACAGTGGCAGATGCCACCCTACACATGCCTGCACAAAACCAGGGACAATCCACTAGGAGGGGCAACCGGGGGTAGGCCAGGCACCGCAGGGACAGGATCAGGGCTCACCAGGAGGAAGCAGGGAAGGGGTGGTGGGTGCTGGAGAGCCACTGACAACTGCAGTGGAGGTGTCTGACATGGTGTGTGCCGGCACAACTGGGGGGCATGGCTCAGATGTTGTGGGTGTCGGCACGACTGCAGTGGACCCTGCAGATGGAGTGGACAGGTCCGCCACTGCAGTGCCCAAGTCAGACAGGGTGGTAGTGGACTCCACTGCAGTGCCTACCACCAGGGGAGGAGAATGGGGAACAGGCAAGGTGGGCTGGACAGAGGGGAGGACACCCTCACCACATCAGTGGCACAGACAAGCGCAGCGGGGGTGTGGTTCCGGGAGAGCAAGTGGCAGGGGGAGAAGGCCGGAGCCTCTTGGGGATGGTATATCTGTGGGTGGGGGAACCTGGGGCAGGGTGTGGTGGGGGCACCTGTGGAGTGGGGGCCTGAGGGATGGAGGAAGGAGACCTGGTGCTTGAGCTGCAGGGCGGCGGCGGGGTCTTGCTCTTAGCACTCCGGGGGACTTGCGGGTGGGGGCCTCAGTCTGTCTGCGCCTGGGGGAGGGTGTCCGGGGGCGAGGGGCACTCTGCTCCGTGTGGGGGGCTTCCTCTTCCCCCTGGATGCTGGGGCAGCTGGATCGGAGGGGAAGAGGCCGAGGTCACTGAGGAAGAGGCGCTGGGTCTTTGGGGTTGCAGGTGAGGCAAGGGAGGGTGCTTTGGAGGGAGAGGCAACTGAGGACTGCGCAGTGCCCGTGGATGCGTGTGTGTGTACCAGGGCCCCATCCCCTGTGAGTCTGGTTTCAGTCCCCTGACTGTGCGTGCGTGTGCGTTTAGTTTGTGGCGTGTGTGTCTGTGTGCTGGACGTGTGTGTGCTGGTGTGTGCCTGTGCCGGTGTGTGTGTGCTTGGGACGGGTAAGGTGCTGGGGAGTGTGGATGGAGCAGAGGCAGGAGGGGTGAGGGACTGTCTGAGGAGGGACACTGCTGCCGTCAGGGAGGAGTCCATGGACCTGTTGCCCCTCTGTAGGTCATACATGCCCGATGAGAAGCCCTCCATGAACGACACCAGCTGAGTCAACAGTGCGGTGTGCGCATGGAGGACACTCAGCATGGCTGTCTGCCCTACATGGAGCTGGCGAAGGAGGTACACAGACTCCTCACTCAGGGCAGCAGGGGACACAGGGGCAGGGGGTGCGGTGCCTGGCCCAAAGGAGACACGCTCCCGAACATGGGAGCCTCCACGGACCTGGGGAATGGGAGCCGATGGGAGGGCGGTGGTGGTGCTGGTGGTGGCGGGGACAGCAACACTAGCTGGGGTGTGGTGGCTGCTGACACCCGCCTCCACAAGGGAGTCATCCTCCGAGTTGCTCTGGTCCTCAGCTGAGGTGGATGGTGCTGAGGACTCCTCGGTGTGGCTCCCCTCGCCCTCCGTGCCACTGGGTCCCTCCGACCACTCCTCGGCTGCTGACCCAGTCTGGCTCTCTGGCTCCTCCTGGTCCGTGGAACTGTCCCCTTCCGTGGCCGTGGATGTATCTGCAAACAATGGGGAAACAGACAGACATCAGTCACCTGCACCAAACGCACACACCACTGTGAGCACAGCACATTACAGAGCAAGCCCTGGCATCATTAGTTGTACATTGCTAAAAGTGCCCGAACTGAACAGGAGAAGCCAATTGTCAGTCTGATGCCAAGCATGGCACTCACATCCCACATGGCCTTGCACCCATCTGTCTGGTGTCTGTTGGATTGCAACACCCCAGTGTGGACACATGCACCAAGTACACAGTAGTTGGACAGTGCAGAGCACACGGTGTGGCATGTGGACATGCACACATCACAGCTCTTGCCACTGAGTCAGTACAGGTTTCCGGATGAAAGGGATGCCCAGAGTCAAATAGGAAATGCATGTGATGCATACCAGCGACAGACACCATGATGCACCCATGTCCTGATAGCCAGCGCCACAATGGTGTGCATGTAGCACATGTCACTCCCCTGCAGGACCACCAATAAGTTGACACATGCCATGGCAGAGGCATGACTGCTAAGTCATACATCACTGTCTCAGTGATGTATGACTTGGCAGCCAGACAACAACACTATGCACTGTGTCACAATAGTAGGTCATGGGGGATGCAAGTCCTGGAGCTGCACAAGTGCACATGTACATCCCCCACACAACACATCATCTTAACCCTCATCTGTCCAGGTCACACCTATTGGACATATGGGAGACCTGTGACACTACCCTCTGAACCTGAGCCCCTCACAATTTGCCGTGAATGGGGAACAGCTGCCTGAACTTCACATTCGCATACCCCAGTCTGCACGGGCAGCTGATCAAACACCTATGTGACACACAAGTATCGTCTCCTATGGTCACATCTCCAGGGGCATGCTGAGCCCCTACCAAGAAACACCCCAGCAGTCCTGGCAACTAATCCACAGCACACTGAAACAGAGGCAGACACCTGAGGGGTCAAATCACTGTGCACAATGTGTCAGCTGATACACGGGAGTGGGAGTACAGAGTGCATTGCATGGCCTGGAGTAGGCATGACTGTCCTGCTCCACATGAATGAGGGATGTGCCCTGGACAGTGGATAGCTGGCTATGTATGTGTGACACACGTAATCTGCACACTCCTGGGGCCCAAACATTGTTCCCACCCGCTGCATGGGCGTGTGCCACATACCCCAGGCACATGTGGTGGCTCAGCTCAGCAAGTGGACCGCATATCAAAGCAACACGCAGATCACATGTCCAAACCCAGGCGTTGTGTGAACAATGGACCCACCCATGATGCCCACAACAGAGTTAGGAAAACAGATGCTGTCCCCCACCTTTAGTGAAGCAAACTGAAAGGACACAGTCCCAAATGACACAATTCCCTGAATGTAAGGGCCACACCTGGGTATCAGATGAGCAGTGGGCAGTGCACAATAGAGGGACATGGCTCCTGGACAACATGACTGCTGCACTGTGGCAGTTGAACCAGGCCAGAGGAGGGCACAAAGCATGTAATACAGAGTTCACAGTGCAGTCTTTGACTCACCCCTCCTTGCTGCTGTCTGGCCTTCAGCTGCCCATCCAGGTCTGGAAACACCACCGCCAGGATCTGGAGCATGTGGGGGGTCAGGGTCCGTGTTCCGCCCCTCCTGCGAGGAGGCGACAGCTTCAGCTGGACCCGTGCAATCCTCCGGGTCCAGCCCCGAAGGTCCTGCCACCTCTGCTGGCAGTTGCGGATCCGGCGCTTGTAGACCCCCACGGACCGGACGGCCCGGACGATGTCCTTCCAGATTTCCTGCTTCCGATGGGCATTAACCTGTCAGGATGACAAAGTGAAAAGGCCATTACCACACATGCAACATATCCGTGCATGACACAGTTGTATATACATGTCTCAATCACAGGGGCACATGATGTACACAGGCAGTGCAAAGCTGCCCATGGACAGTTTGCCAGACGTCACTACATGGTATCATTGCATGGGAAGTAAAACCATGTTCAAATGCACTGTCACTGCACCATACCTGTCCAGTGCAAGTCACTACACACTATGGGGGTGACAACTACTCAGTGAGCCTGCTAGCCAGTGGCGTGCAGACTTTCAGCCTTGCTAGTCACACCAAATGCACATTCAGAAAGGCAGTGCACAGAACACTCACCTGCTCCCCTGGTGTCCCATACAGCTTGCTGTACTGTGGAAGTAGGCTGTCCAGCAGGGCCTGGTTCTCTTCAAGGCTGAAGGCTGGGGCTCTCTCCACAGTACGTGCCATTGCAGGGTCCAGAGGGGCAGAGACAGCAGCAGTGCAGTGGCAGATGTCGTCCTGGAGCATGTAGTGCAGGCAAGTGAGCTCTCAGGGGAACAGCCAGCAATATATATGTGCTGGAGAGGCAGATACTGTCCCTTGTGTCCAAAGTGATAGGTCCAAGTCGTTTGCATCTTCTGAATCTGGCCAATCCATGGAATAGCAGCACCAAAACACGCCCACAGCATCCTTCAAATCTTCAACTTCATGACATACATGATTTTGCAACATTGTTGTGGGTGACCAACTGAATTTACAGCAACCGACTCGTTCGAAATTCGAAAACGCGTCCGTTGCCAGGCAAGCCCATTGTCAATGGGTGCGCACCGATTGGTCCATTGCGGTACAACGCGTACAGGGGTACAACGCGTACCCGCACACATTGAATGCAATGGGCCGGCCGGAGGCACCGATCGGTCCATTGCAGTTCAACGCGCACAGGGGTACAACGCGTACCCGCACACATTGAATGCAATGGGCCGGCCGGAGGCACCGATCGGTCCATTGCAGTACAACGCATCACTGTACATGTGACTGGCATATGTCAGCATGCCTGTCTCAGATGGACATATGCCAGCCACAGATAGCTCCCAGGGAGTGAGGGGCACACCTACATCACGACAGCCTGTCCAAACTTTATCATAAGGCATGTAAGGCTGCATTTCCTATTGTGTGTATGTTGGTGTACATGTTGTCCTGTGGGTGTCACCTGTGGGCAGCCAGCCCCAGGCTGTGCACGTGTTCATGGGGACAGGATCCTGGGTGTTACGTGTACATGACCACATTGATGTGCAACTGTTCATATCTGTGCATGTGCCATGGTCACATTTCACCGTGGTGTATGTGTATGTCATGTCACATACCCCGTGAGTCCCATGTGGGACGGTATGTTTGAGCCAGGGTGTCCCAGTGGCACAATAGTGATGGTCCTCCACAGTCTTTGTGCATGTAGTGTTTACAATGTCTCTGATTTCATGTGCACAATGGAAGACAGTCTCCACATCCACGTTGTGTGTGCATGGACTTTGATGTTGTGCGTGTGTGTGTCACAGACGTCCATGTCTGTCCTGCCGTGGCAAGTGGGGCCACTACCTGTGGGGGTCATGGTTGTTTTGCTGTGGTGTATACATGATACTCCATGTAATGCCAGTGTCCATGTGGCATTACAGGGTCCCTGGGAATGTACCTGTCGTTGAGCTGTGGTGCCTGGGGCACATCTGTCCTCACATGTCACTGTGGGGGGTTATTGTGACACGGCAGCAGGAGATGGGAACTGTGACACTGCCTCATGATATCCAATGGGCCAACCTGGGACTAACTGATGCCACCTGTTGGACCGTGTTGACAGATGTTGGCCATGTATGTACCATACATGTCCTTCCGGTACTGCACACTTCATGTAGTTGTGCCTCATAATGATGTATGTTGGGATCTTGAGTGTGTTCAATGCCGCATATGTGGGGTGACTGACAATCTTGCTTACTTTTCCTCTGCACTGTAGGGCTCCTGCTGTCCATCGACCATTTCCAGACCTGGCAACGATGGTGGAACGGGACAGCATCCGACGGTACCGCTTCACCAGGCAGCTGATTGAGGATTTGGCAGTGCAGTTGTCCCCACATTTGCAGCCTGGCCGGCCGTATCCTACAGCGCTGACCCCCAAGGTGAAGGTGATGGCAGCCCTACACTTCTTTGCCACTGGTACCTTCCAACATACTGTGGCGACTGCTGGTGGGATGTCACAGACCATGTTGAGCCGTGTGCTCCACGATGTTTTGGCGGCAATGTTGCTCTTCCTGAACCGGTACATCTATTTCCCTAGACTGCGACAACTCACTGACGTGAAGAGTGACTTTTATGCCCTGGGGAGGATGCCGCATGTCATTGGCTCCATTGATGGGACACATGTGGCTTTGGTACCACCACAGGCCCAGGAGCAGGCCTACAGGAACCGCAAGCACTACCACTCGGTCAATGCACTGGTGGTGTGTCTTGCAGACATGACCATCACACACGTGTGTGCCCGTTTCCCTGGTTCAGCACACGATGCCTTTGTGATGAGGAGTAGTCGCATCCCCAGGATGATGGCACAGATGCAGAACCAGCGTGCCTGGCTTGTCGGTGTGTACTGACTTTGTGCCATTGTGTGTGATCTGATCTGTAGTATTCCGCCCACTTTTCCAAGTCAGCTAATGTGCACTTGTCTGTCCGTAGGTGACTCGGGATACCCCAACATGCCGTGGTTGCTGACACCCCTCAGGAACCCTGTGACACCAGCCCAGATGCGCTACAATGAGGCACATGGTCGGACCAGGAGAGTGATTGAGCGGACATTTGGTCTCCTGAAGAGCCGCTTCCGCTGCCTGGACAAGACCGGAGGGTCCCTCCCATATGCCCCAGCGAAAGTGTGCAAGATTATCATCGTCTGCTGCATGCTCCACAACCTGGCAGTGTGGAAGGAGTTGCCTCTCATCCAGGATGACAATGACCAACATCCGCCACCTGTGGAGGATCCTGGCCTGGACCACGATGCCAGTGACGATGATGATGATGATGATGATGATGGTGATGTCCGCACACAGCTCATCACCAACTTCTTTAGCTGAATGTGAGTATCCTGAGGTGTCATGTCAATGATGTGAGTTGGCATGATGTGTGGGTGGTGCTCTGGTGCTGTTGGAGTGTATCCATGGGCTACTTGACTGGATGTGTGTTGCGATGTGTGCTAACAGGTGGGCTGTACTCCCCAACAGTGTTGACATGCTAACTTGGTTCTGGGTGGGTATCTTGTAACATGTATTGTGCATGAGTTTTGCTGTTCTGTCCTGTACTCCATTGCTTTTGACTGTGTGTCATTTCTGTCCTTCACAGGGTACTTTCAGATTCGTTTGGTCAACTGTGTCCACCGACGACGTGATTGCACATCCAGGCTGGTAGCTGTTGTGTCCCTACAGGTGATGTGCGCCACACCCATGGACTTCCTTCCGTCTACAGTTGTTGACTGTGTGCCCGCTGCCAGGTGGGATTACCTTGCATCTGTAGTGGTTACGACATGTTGCAACTGTGTAATAAACCTGTGCTTCACTTTGTGATGTGCGTTGTCTGTGGTCACACATTTGACTGCCATTTGCTTACTGCACCAGTGGGCTACTTGACTACAACTGGGAATGGGTGTGGTGTCTGTGCATTGCACCGTCTTCCCTGGCAACATCAGTGTAGGCAATGAGTCAGATGGCCTAGGTGTGTATGTGTTGTGTAGCCCTGGTGGTGTGTCTCCCTCATGTGTGTCACGTTGCCTGTACTCACATGCCTGTGTTGTCCTTGCTGTTGCAGTTCGCATACACAGTGTAATTTTGCAGTTCATCATCCCCATAACAGCACCCATGTTGGAATCACGACAGAGGCAAGTATGGTGTATTAGTGTGTTTATTGTGATACATTTGTGTTAATAGTGCATAGGATGGGTAGTGCTGTACATAAATCTTGCAATCCCAAGTTCCTAGGTGAATTGAAAGTCCTGGTAGACAGGATCCCCAGTATCGGGGCCACAGTTGTCTGACACATTGGTCCAACTTGTACTCCCCATGCAATGTGTGGGAGTAGTGTTGCCGTCAACAGGGTGAACAGTCTGTGCACAAAGGCGAACATCCAGAACAGGTTCAGGCTTCCTGGGAGTTGCGCTTGGCCATCGGCCTCTCACTTTTCCCTCCTCGGACGACCCCTCTTCTTGGGGGGGGGCCCTCAAGTACAGGCTGCTGCAGTGCAAGGGACTCTCCGCCAGAGTCCTCCTCCCTCCCTGTGGCAGTTGCAGTTTGTTCGGCACCAGATGTTATTGGCACACAGGGAGGCAAATAAAAAACACAAAAAAAACACTGCTAAAATAAACTCACTAGAGAGACTTAAAAGGACAAATCAAAACTAATCACTGTGATTATAAAATAATTATTTGCCTCTGATAAAATAGAAATTAATTGATTTTAAATCACTGGAAAGGGCATGTACTAATGATTCACTGTTTATTATACATAAAAAAACCTTTTTTGTACAGCACTATGCACTTTTATAAAATTGTAACTACACGTACCACAATGCATTGTGAAAAAACCAGGAAGTAGTTGTGAGTCATGGAAATAAATAATGCCCCTAACGATTGTAACACCATCCCGTGATCAAGGTCCGAGTGGGGGACCGAAACGCGTTAGGCATGGCAAAGTTTTATTTGCTTGAATAAACCGCCATAAAACCTGAAGACCGAGTGTGTGCGACCATTATTGCCGAGAGGTGAAAGCTGTTTTATATTTACCGGCGTGGCCCTGCCGGATGATAACGCACCGCCCCTGAGAAGAGCGCCGGCGTCCATACTGTGGGCTGCAACTTTAGCAATATATATATATATATATATATATATTACCTACTGGCGGTCACCAGTCGGTAGTTGTAGTTAGGACCTAGTTTCCATAGGAAAAGCATTTTTTGATTTGCCAATATCTTTGGCGCCAGTTGACGAATCTTCACGAAATTTTCATATATATATATATTTATATATATATATATATATATATATATATATATATATATATATGCTTTATTAATTAGCTAATATTATTTGATGTTTTTGACAATTGTGGCCCCCCCTATTAGGTGGTGTTGCATGGGCCCCCAGTGGGTCACAGGTTAAAAACCACTGCACTACAGCTGCCTCTCACATGCTCTGCCCAAGTATGTAGAGTTTTATATTTTATGCCTAAGCAGCCGCTCCACAGTAAAAGTGTTCCTCCCCCTTCAAACCCCTTTGTCAGTACATGTATTATTAACATGTATTATTATCTATGTTAACCATCACTTACTCTTTGAGGAACATGAGGAGAAAATTGCTAATCTCAAATTTTACTTTTATGTGCCTTATCTAGATGAGCTATCCTATCAGACCCCTCCTAGACTGCTGGTCTCCCAGGAAGGTATCCTCAACACTGCCAGTTTAATGACAGTGGATCCTTAACAAGGGTCTTCCATTTAAGCTCAAGCTTTCTGGGCCTATCTGTGATTACATCTCTGCATAGGTTCCTTGGGGAGAGCAGCTCAGTGGAACAACCAGGGCAAGATTTCTTCCTGGGATGTCTCATCATAAGTGAAAGACTTTATTGGGAATGCTTTAGGTTCAGCGGCCAGTGTTAAAGCTCTGGTGCCTGTCTAATAGAGGTTACATGCCTAAGGCCAAACCGTCGATGTGGATAGTCTATGGCTGGTGTGTGAACACGCTCAATGCTTTGTCTTCCTAATGCATCATGGATGCATGGAGTATCAAAGCTCAATTGCAACAGGGAAACTTCTTGCCGCATCCTTAGGTACTATTCATCTGGAAAGCAGATTCATTTTGTCCCACCCGAAGCACTTTCAGGCATTTCTCAATTTCTCAGTAGTGTCACATCTTTACAATTACTATAAATACGTTAATAGATATTGGTCTTTGAAAAGACATGGGGAGTTAGGGAAGAGACTGAGGGGAGAGGATGTAGCCTTACGGCTAGGTCGGTAGACCTTGAAGCTCGGGAACCGGGTTTGAGTCTCTGCAATGACGCTCTACATCCTGTGATTCTGGGCAAATCACTTAATCTCCCCGCGCCTAACAAAAATGAATGTGTCCATCTGTAACGAAACTGGTGCTCGTGTAAAGCGCTCTGATACCTGATATCTTCGGGTTGAGTTTGCGCTATATAAATATAAAAAATAAAAAAATGTAATTCTGGTGTCAACTACAGGACTCATTATCTTGGAGGAGCAAGCAATGCTCTTGATTTTTTGACTGATCTGACAGCCTTGGATGTGAATCTTTTTGCTGTCATGCCCTGCAACATCACATAGCAGTACAGTGACTTCTTTCTTTTGACCCCAGACTGTCATGTGCCTTTTAAGCTTTCTGCATTTTGCTTGGACTCTTCTGAGTGAACTGCGCTTTTTCCTCATTGGGTCGTTAAATCTTTCTGCTACGTGATGAGCTTCCAGTTTAACAAAATGTTCATCTGCACCGTGATATTTTCATAGACCAGTCCATGCTGTTGCAAAAACATTTTCTCTGAAAGCAGTATATGATCTCATTTTACACAAAGATATCTTTGTTGCAGTCCCATTTGCTTATTGCAGCAATGGCTATCCTCACAAATGTTGCTGTTTTATCATTTCTTTTGTATTATTGTGTCATTGCTCGATAACAAATTTGCACTTTTTTGTTGACGCTTTCTACTGACCTCTCCAATCAGGGAACTGATATATTATTTCTATATATTTATTACTGAGTACAGACATTTTATGACCTGAGAACCCAAGCTCTACTTTCCACGTTCTGAGCTGTTCCAAAACTCCAGCTCCCAGGAGCACACTAAATATTTATGTATTCATGTATTTATTTATGTATGTATTTATTTATTTACTGAACGGTTTTTATAGAGGGTGCTATGTTGAATAGGCATTAATGCACTTTCCATAGAGGATAACTACCTGGTTCAGAAGATGCACTGTAAGTGAAAAATAAGAAGAGGAATGGATATAATTGTTACAAAACTGAGGTCTGTTGAACTGAATCAGAGTGCCCTGGCAGTTATAATGTCATGTCTGATAGTGAGAGTCCCTGTTGCAATGGAACATTCATGTAGTGGGCGCTCAGCTGCTGTCATAATACTGCTATGCGAAGACCTGCGTATCACTTGAAGCTGAGGTAGAACTTGATGACAAAGTACTGGCATGGACCTGGGTAAGGAGGACGTCAGTCATAAATGGGGTAAGATGAGGTGAACAGTAAAAGCAAGTGAGACAAAAAAGATGGCCTCAGTAGGGTAATTAAGAGCACAGTCAGTAGAAGTTTGGAGAGGATTTAACAAGCACATAAGGAATGATGCACACAGAGGGATGTAATGAGAAGCAGCAGACATACAAGGAATACGTCTCAGAGGATTGTTTTTGTGTAGGAAAGTGTCCCTTCCTGCACAAAACAATCCTGCTCACAACGCAGGCACCCCTGCACCAGGGCCCAAGGGGCCCAGCGTTGGCGCTAGGCAGCCAAAAGTGCGGCAGTGCGTGGAGAAAGCTGAACAGCACCATATCTTTGTAAATATGGCACAATTCAGCTCTCTACCCATAAAGCAAAGCAGCGGAGCAAGTTGCCTTGCTGCGCTGTGTAAAAGATTAGTCAATCTGGCCTGGGTAATGATGGATATCCCCATGCCTCCATTTACAATGTCATCCATGTCCCAGGCTTTCAACAAGCAAGCTCTGCAGCTATTAATCTGACCACATACGAAACATGTAGGACCAGATGTACGTAGATAATCGTTTGCGATTACTAAATAGCGAATTTTAGCGATTTGCTATTTAGTAATTGCAAACACCCATGTACAAATGTATGTATTACACATTTTGCAATTTCCAGTGGGTCGCAAATAGACCTACCTCATGAATATTAATGAGGTAGGGCTCAGTTTGTGACCTATTGGGAATCGCAAAAATCACAGGAACGGTGGCCTGCAGAGGTCAGCAGACCAACATGTCTGTGATTGCTTTTCAATAAAGCAATTTTTTGTTAAGATGCAGCCTGTTTTTCCTAAAGGAAAATGAGATGTGTTTCAAAAAGAAAAATGAAATGTTTTCTTTTAATTTTTAAAAAGTACCCAGTGGTCCATGGGAGCACTGCCTGCTCTCAAAAACAGTTTTTACAAATATTCACAAAGGGGGAGGAGTCCTTTGGGAGCCCCTTCCCATTTGCGAATGGATTGCCACCAACTTAAAGTTGGTGGTAAATTGCAAATGTTTTGCAACCGCATTTCGGTCGCAAAACATTCATACATGTCACTGCGATTCGTTATTAGGAAGGAACACCCTAAACAGGCCCCTTCTTAATACCGAATCGCAAACCCAAATTGCTGATTCAAACAGGTTACTGAATCGCAATTGGGCCATTCTACATTTAAAAATGCCTTTTTTCGGTCGAGCCTATAGCGGCAGCGCGCATGCGCTGCTCGCTTTGCGAGGCATGCAGTATTCAGTATGGAGTGGAAGCTCCGTGGAAGCTCCGCCTACTCTCCGCCCATCTTTTTCATTGGCTTGTGTCTTAAATGCTGCCTTCTGATTGGTTTTAGGCTTGTTAGTCCCTCCTTATGACTGCCATGTCGTCATTTGTATCCTACCATGGCTACTGGCCCCTTTACTTCGAGTGTTGCACAGTATGTTTTTTTAGATTGTGAGCACTACTTTCTTCCCGTGCCCCCTCTCCCGCAGTCCGTGCCTTCTCGCCCCCCGCACTCCCGTTGTTCGTGCCTTCTCGCCCGCCCGCACTCCCATTTGCAATGCAATAGGTCTCGCGTAAATGCGAGTCCTATTACATTGCAAATGCTTGTTTGATTTAGGGAACCTAATATTAATTTTTTCTTACGAGAGAAAAAACGGGTACGTTTGCATGTTTACCGCACAGGTACACACTATGAACTGATAGATATCTTGGTTATCTAAATTCTGGTTTCGTTCCCTAGGGCTAGAGACTCCTCGATAGAGAGAGAGAGCTCCCTCTTTGACTATCGCTCAACGTCGTATGTTTACTGTCTAGCCGTCTAAAAATGTTGTCCTTTTTTGTCCATGACCTCGAGACCGCGCGCCTTTTTTTTTTCTCAAAATCTTCGTGGTTTCTCTACAAGGACCAGCCTGGACCGTATCCCTTCTGGACACCAGGTATTATACTATCCTCACCACATTTGTATCCCTTGCTGATAAACGACACTTCTGCAGAGCGGGAGAGGGATCTGGCTCTCTCTTTAATACTTTGTTGAGGGTGCATCTCGCTAACAGTCAGCTCTTCAGAGCCTGGTAGTTTATACAAATAAACATATTGCAGGCACAGCGAGAAAGCCTCTTCATTTAAGTGGATGGTACTTCTGTGTGTAAACTGAGACATACCCTATTCTCCATGGAGCGTGAAAGCTTTATCGTGCGGCTTAACATTGCGCTAAAATCTAACTAATGGTAATATACATGGTGTTTTAATTCTCCCTTATGTTATAACTCACATGGCAGCAGCTGATCTTCAGTCTTTGTCAGTGACATGCCTGCGGTGCGCTGGTCACGAGATGCTGATGTTAGGGCAGTGGAATGCCTTCAGTGGGGCTCCGATAGGCTGCTGTACATGACACTAAACATAAACAGCGCGCGAGGCACGCTTTCATTTTACAAGCAGCCCTTCACTTGTTTAATATATGCACGGGCTCGGCGCATGATCACGGCGCCCGCTTAATTTAATATGCACGAGCGCCGCTCGGCACAGCAACAAGAGAGGCTGACTGCTTGCTGCAGAGGCGGGTCTGCCTATGAAAAGATGGCAGCCCAAAGTGTATCTAAAGAAACGAAACCAGGAGTGCTGATGTCAGCTTCTGTGCCTCGAAGCTGACATGTAAAGCAGACTACGAAAGGAAGTGCTCTCTCTTTTGCATGGCACTTTGATTTCCATGTGCATGCGTGAGCCCGGGCTTTGCTCTCCTAACTACAAGTTCCTCAACATGTTTATCACTGGTGGGTCATGTAATCTGATCTCCTTGCAAGTGTGCGTGTGTTTGTACAAATGTGAAGGATGGACTGCAAATTTGTTCCCACAGGGCGACCGTAACAAAAAGACACTTTAATTGGCAGTGTTCCTGTGGGATAAATACGAGAGCTCAATATTTCTGTAAACTACTTAGGTCGAGCCTGAGTCAGCGCGTATGCACCTGCAACTACTGGTTCAAATTAAGCACTGGGTGGAATGGTGTATTTTCTAACCCTGCCGGAGCGGAGCAGACTAAATCCCTACTACCCCTTTTCTGCCACCACGCTTCTACAGAATATTAACAAGCATTTGCAATGCAATAGTTCTTGCATTTACGCGAGTTTAAGCTATTGCCATTGTAAATGACAATGTCTTTTATTTATGTTTTAAAAACCAAAACCAAAATAAAAGGCATAGCCATTTACAATGCCAATTGCTCAAACTCGCGTAACTGCGAGACCTATTGCATTGCAAATGCTAGTTTGTGTTTGCAAACGGCCCAATTCTGCAAATCGGGCAGTTTGCAAATGTAAAAAAGTTTTGTACATCTGGCCCCTAGTCTCAGTGACCCTAAAACATGAAGTTCTAATCACTTTGCTACCGGAAGTAATCTAAGTTCCAAAAGCTCTACACTCGTTTTCCATTGTGCAGCTTGTTCTGAGCATTGAGGGCTCAATGAAAAAACTTACACAAAAGGACACGTCTCTTCAACAAAGTTCATTTACTGTACATTTAAACTTTGTTTCATATTGATGAGAATACTTTTATTTTATTATGTATCACTGTAAAATACTCCCCTCCCCTCGTAAAACGAAGTTCTGTTCCGCAGTGGTCACCGAAGTCCCTTTATGAATATGCTCAGGCAGCGAAAAGAAATACAAGTCCCAGAACGATACAGAAGCCCAAACTGTTCCGAATTATGGTTCATGCATTGCTGACAGCTGGCAGAGGAGAACTTTCACACATTGGTCAATAAACCAATTAGATAGGAGTCCAGCTGTAAATTTAGCAGAACGACCTCTTGAAAATGTGTCGTAAACATGAAATCTGCATACTTTAATGCACTACTTTCATCTTGAGAGAGTTATAGAAGGTTCTAATTAGCCTGTGCCAGGTTAAGAAACCCGGCACTGGTTTTAAGTGCATTTATCAATAAAATAAACGACCCCAATGCGCTGTAAAGTGCGCGGCGCCTAGCGCTGCATGTAGACTTAACGTTTATCGCTACTTTCAGGATTCATTTGCTGCCTTGTGCTCAAAGACAGCCATTATTACAACTTAAATCAACAGCCAGCCCATGCGCTAGTCCGGCAAAACAAACACAAAGCGATAATAAATACACACTGGACGGCGCAGGGCAGTGAATATTAATCAGACAGTGGCATGCTGGCTTTGCAAAAAAGAGAAGAGGGAGGAATAAAGCTTAGATGCTCTTTCGTTACGCTACTTTTATTACACACCGCAAAACACACACAGAGTGAGTCACATCGTTAAACAAGCACTTATGAGCCTCTGGTGAGTACAACTCCTCATTGTTTGTGTTTGGATGTCATTATATATATTTCTGCATGCCCACCTCCAAGATAACTTTTCTCTGTATGAAACAAAATGAAAATGGTCCTTCAAAGAGCTCTTTTTAAGAATGGCAGAGCTGTCAACTGGTTCCATGTCATGAACATCACCTTCAGCCAGTAGGGCTTTTTGCTTAGTTGTGGTACTAGAGGTGGGCGAGCCAACAAATTACCAGGGAGAGCCGAACCAGATAACTATTGATTAAAAAGAGAGTTTTAAAAAATGAATTGGGAAACATTTCTGCCCCGCACTGATGACAATGCTATTAGTGAACTAAGAGGCAAGCCAGGGGTCAGGTCTACTATATATGTGGGTTAGATTTTTATTGTACACAGAGCAAATTTATAGTTTATTAAAACAAACAGAAGAGAGGTTTTTTGTACAGCATATATCCTGAACTCACATATTTGAAAGTGCTCTCATATGTGATAATGAACAAAAAGCATTGGCGAAGCCAATAGGTCTTGCCCATGAGAGCTATTGGCTTCGTCAATGTTTTGTAGCCGAGTGGTACAGCATCGTATCTGTAGCATGGCTCAAAGCAATTTTAAAAAGTGCTATAATGCAAATAGCGCTGGCCGCACCATAGCGCTTTTTTCTATTGCTCTAAGGGGGGAAGGAGGGAGGCAACATGGAGGGAGAAATGCAACACAGAGGGAGTGAGGAAGGGAAGAAGTGTGGAATCAAGAAGGGAGGGACGGACGGAGATAATACAGAGGGTGGTGGACACGGAAATGGGTGGGGAGCACATGAGCAACAGAGTGCATGTGGGAAAGGCTGGGGGCAAGCAGACAGACAATGGAGAGTGGGAGGGATGGGCTGGGGTAAGCGGCTGGACAATGAAGGGTGGCAGGGAGAGACTGTTTGCAAGCAGAAGCACAATGGAGGGTGGTCGGGAGATGCTGGGGGAAAGCAGACAGACAAAGGAAGGTGGTGGGGCGGGGCTGGAGCAAGCAGACGGACAACAGAGGGTGGGAGGTAGGGGCTGGGTGCAAGCAGACGGACAACAGAGGGTGGGAGGTAGGGGCTGGGTGCAAGCAGACGGACAATCGAGGGTCGACTGGCAGATGGGACTGAGGTAGGAACGTTGAGGGGGAGAAGTACATGAAGGAGACAGATGAAAAACTCACTCTCTTGTAGAGTGCTTAAACAAAAAAAAAATTGCACTTGAAAAAAATGTGCAACAGAAGGACACAAGTAATACATTTATGCTCCAGGGGAGGGGCAAACATACGGAGAGGAAGGAAGCCTACAGAAGCTGACCGATGAGAAGCAAATGAGAGCGACAATGAAGCTAACTAATGGTAAACAATGGGTGGCCTTTAAGTCTGCTGTAAGATAACAAAAGGTCTCACCACAGGCTGTCTTGGGTGAAACCTAAAATGGAGGTTCAACGAAAAAATGTGTTTGCTTAGGACCACACAATTTGGTCAAGCAGGATGCTGGAATTGATCACAGTGATTTAAGTTTCACACTGTGCAGGTCAGCCACGTGATGAACATCTCTGACATCAATTGTTAATGGTTTTCATTAATTCTTGATTGGTGATATTAGAATGTGGGTGACAGGCATAATCTACATTTTATTTTGGGCAACTTTACATAGCACAAACCTTACCCAAGGACAGGATAGCACTTCACAACAGACAGAGACTACATTGCATGTCTGTTTTTCAGCACAAGAATTGCCTGGGATTCACAGGATGCTGAGTCGAAGCCAGCATTTGAACCTTTTACCCCATATTACATGGTCAGCAGCTGTAGCCACTGGGCCCCATCTCCGCCGATAAAAGTTTGGCTCGTTGTGGACTCAAGGTTCCAAGATGACCTCGAGCTGAGCAGAGCCTGGCCTCTGGCTCTAGCCTGCCTCGTGCTTTCAGTGGTACGCCCACCTCTATGTAGTATATGCAAATTGCACCTTGCTGGATAAGAGGGCACCAATTACAATATTTTTGTAAAAATCAAGGGTTCTGTGCTGCAGTGGAAATAATATATCTTGCATCACACATAATGCAATAAATCAACAGTTCAGTCCTGGCATTAGCATCCCTGAGAAGACACACACTGTAAAGAGACTCCTAATTAGACGCATTCAGGGCAGGTCTGGGAAAGTTGATAAATGGACGCCGGCTAGTGCACCTTCTCGGCTGCAATGCGTCTCTGCATCACGAACATCCACACGTCTCCACATTGCCAAACCTTTTGCAACTTAAAGCTTACATTCCTATTTCTTCACATATGTAAAAATACTTTTGCTTCACGTTCAGTCAGGATCAAGGAGTGAAAAAAAACAGTACATCAGGGGAGGGGATGGTTCTCGTACAAGGTCAGGTCCAATGGTAGAAACCGAAGCGCAGGTATCTCTCAAGCAATCTATACACGTCTTTATTGCCGTCCGCCGTTTGAAAGGAAAATCCATTGAATGCCTTCACTTTTCCCCCGCTGCCTTGGAGGCTGGCATGGATTAATTGCAACGGTTTCATCCACCTGGGCCTATTCTGGCTGAGGTTATCTGCCTCTAACAAAGCCCCGCGAGGCTTCAGCTGCCGCCTAGATTGATCTCTCTCGTCTTCGGGGCCAGTTCACCTGCTTTACTTTGCACAGTTTTTCTTCATTGCAGACCTCGTGAAGGAGGAGGCATTGCGAGCTGACAGACGTCTTGACATTCTCTCCACATCTGATTACTGGACCTATTTGGGACAGAATACCCGCCAAGGCAGATCAGTGTGCTTAGACAACCAGGGCGAACCTGTGCGCCCTGGACATCCCTCTCTCTGCTCATTACCTCCTCGTCCTGTCTTCCCGTCCCATTCCTTACAAGTGAGCAGCTAGTCTGCTCCACAGAAACCTACCACCTAGCTGAGCTTTTCGCACCTCCCCCAATATGGCACCACCATCAGGTGACCATAAAGGGGGAAGTGCGGTACCGTAACATCCTGTTCTTTTTTTCTGCACGCAGTGTCTTTGTGCCTGGCTGAGCGGATGGGGTAAGTTTTCCCTTCCCTTTTTTTCTTATGTTCGGCGGCCTGCTGTAGCGGCCGCCCTTTTTTTGTGTGTTATGCCTCTGTCATGTCGCGGTTCGCTTTAGCGGCCGTTTTTCATGTTGCGCTCACCTGCTTCTGGGCCGGCCTGCTTTAGCGGCCGTTTTCTGTTTTTGCCGAGCCCGCGGCGCCCTGCTTTAGCGGGCGGGGGTTTGCGGCGGTGATTTCTGGCAGCGCGTGTGGTCCGTCTTGTTTCGGGCTGCCTGGGGCGATTTTGGGGCGGTCGGCTGCCTTTTTCTGGCGCCCGCCCCCTTTTTTTCTGGTCCCGCATGAGCTCGGGCCCTCGGGACTTCCGTTGTATTTCATGGGGTCCTTTTTTGCTGGCACCTGTCCTTCTGAGTGCCTGTTCTCTGGTTTGGTGCTGGTGAAATTTTTGGCGGCATGGCTTCAGGTGCATCTTCCTCCATTCCTCCTCTGGATGCCCTGCGCCTCTTGATCAATGAGGCTGTGGCTGCTGCTTTTCAGGCTCGGGAGTCTGCTGGGCCTCCTGCCAAGGTTCCTCGTGGGTCTGTGGATCCGCAGGGCGCTCCTGATGGCGATTTGGGTCCGGATGATGAGGAGTGTGTTCGTGGGCGCTTTGTTCAGGGTGCTGAGCTCTCTGATTTGTTTGCCCATGTCCGTGATAATTTGGGGTTCTCTCCTCCTGTGTCGGATGTCCTGGAGGATGACTTCTTTACGCAGTATCACCAGCCGACTCCTGAATCCTTCCCATTGCATGGTGCTGTGCGCAAGGTGCTGGATCATGAGTGGAAGGAAGTGGATAAGTCTGCTTTCCCGCGCTTTTTGTCCAAGCGTTATCCTTTGGAGGGTTTTGCT
The DNA here is from genome assembly GCA_963921515.1 of Calotriton arnoldi. Lineage (NCBI taxonomy): Eukaryota > Metazoa > Chordata > Amphibia > Caudata > Salamandridae > Calotriton > Calotriton arnoldi. The sequence goes on from CAWUFW010004759.1 coordinate 928,188, forward strand.
GCGGAGTTTCCTCAGGCTGTCAAGGTTGACAATTTGATGGCAGGGCTTTCCTCTCATGGTCTGGTCCTGTCAGATGACGCCCTTCCTTCGGACGCTGTGGATAAGCGTGTTGAGGGGCGGTGAAGCGTTCTTATGCTGCTTCTAATTTTTCTGTCAGGGCGACGGCCTATTCAAATTACATGGTCCAGTCCCTCCTCAAGGATTTTCAGGCCCTGTCCTCTCTTTTGCAGGAAGGGGAGGATGCTACCTCTCTTTTGGCCCTCATGGAGTTGCAGGTGCGTTACTTGTCTGATCTTTCATTTGACAATTTGAGCGCCGCTGCGGCTGCTTCTGGTGCTTCGATTGCTGCACGGCGTCATATCTGGATGCGTTCCTGGAAGGCTGAGTCTTCTCAGAAGGCGGTCCTGCTTAAGCTGCCCGTTGTGGGTTCCAAGGTGTTCGGTCCTCAGCTGGAGGAGATGGTGAAACAGTCGGCGGAGAATCGCAAACTGGTGGCTCCGGTCCGCCCTCCTACTCGGGGGCGTGGTTTTGGCTACAGGCGTGCCTTTGGGCCTTCGGCTCGGGGTGCGTCGCAGCCCTTTCGTGGCAGGGGTCGTGGCCAGGCGGCCCCTGGAGGTGCCAAGCCCCGGGCCCCTGCCGGTGTTGGGGTGATTGATTGATTGATTGATTGCTGCCACCGCTTCTTCCTCTTCGCAATGACTGTCTGCCTTTGCCGGTTGGGGGTCGCCTTCACTATTTCCTGCATCAGTGGTTGTCAGTTCCGGATGCCTGGGCGATTCAGACCATGTCGGAGGGTTATCGAATCGAATTCTCCTCTCCTCCCCCTCCGTTCTTCCTGGTGACTCCACTGCCCCGTGTTCCTCTGCGTCGTGCGGCCTTGCTGGAAGGTGTGCGCCTTCTGTTGGAGAAGGCGGCTATTGTGGAGGTTCCTGCCCAGGAAAGGGGCGAGGGTTGTTATTCGATCCTCTTTCTGGTCTCCAAGAAGGATACTTCGGATCTGCGTCCTGTCTTGGATTTGAAACGTGTCAATCGCTTCATCCCTCGTCGTCCCTTCAAAATGGTGACTCTGTTGTCCATCCTGCATCTGGTGCTTCCTGGGAGCTTCCTGGCATCCCTGGATCTGATGGATGCTTATCTACACGTCCCGATCTGTGCGGAGGATCAGAAGTTTCTCCGGTTTGCTGTGGGTTCCCGGCACTTCCAATTCAGGGTGCTGCCATTCGGCCTTTCATCGGCGCCAAGAGTTTTCACGAAGCTCTTGGCCCCTCTGGTGGGTATTCTTCATTCCCGTGGTCTGCAGGTTTTTCCCTATCTCGATGATTGGTTGATTGTTTCTCCTTCTTTTTCTCAGGCTCTGTCGGATGTGGACCAGGTGTGTCATCTGCTGGGGTCCTTTGGGTTCCTCATCAATCACCGGAAGTCCTCCCTGGTGCCATCCCAGACACTGAAGTTCCTGGGGGCTCTCTTCCGCATGGATCTCGGAATGGTGTTCCTCTCCCAGGAGCGCCAATTGACTTTGTTTCGTCACCTTTCGTGGGTTCTGTCCCAGTCTCAGGTGTCCGCCCGTCTCTGGTTGAGAAGTCAGGGGGAGATGGCGTCCACGTTGCATCTCCTCCCTTGGGCCAGGCTGCATTTGTATCCCCTCTTGCATCATGTCCTGTCGCACCGGGATCCTGCCTCCCTGGACTACGAGGCCTCGATTCCCGTCTCTCCTGGGATTCGGGTGGATCTCCAGTGGTGGTTGTCCCCTCAGTCTCTCTCCCGGGGTTCGATCTTCTTCCTCCTCTGCATGTGGTTGTGTTGTCCACGGATGCCAGTGCGGTGGGTTGGGGGGCTGTGTTGGGTGCCTCCAAAGCTCAGGGTCGGTGGTCCCGTTTCGAGTCTCTCCAGTCCTCGAACTGGAAGGAGTTGAGGGCTGTCTGGTTGGCTCTTCAGTGGTTTGCTCCTCTCCTTCTGGGCCGTGCGGTCTCGGTGCAGACCGACAACCAAGTTGTTCGGGCTTATGTCAACCATCAAGGGGGCATGTGCCGGTCTCTGTTTCTGCTTTCCAGGGTGATTGGTCTGTGGGCGGAGCAGAACCTCTTGTCTCTGACGGCGGTCTATCTTCCGTGGAAGGAGAATGGGCCTGCGGACTCTTTGAGCAGGGTGTTCCCCTCCTCGGTGACTATGTGTCTGTCCCCGGATCTGTTCGATCTGATTGTCCTCCGGTTCCGCCGTCCGTGGTTGGATCTTTTTGCCTCGGAGGATTCTGCGCTCCTTCCTCGGTTTTGCAGCCTGGTGCCCTCCAGACTGGCATGGGCGATCAACGCTTTCTCCGTCCCTTGGTCGCTGGGTCTTCTGTTTGCCTTCCCTCCGTTTGCTCTGATTCCGCGGGTCATCCGGAAGATTCGGTTGGACCATGCAGAGGTTCTTCTGGTGGTGCCGGAATGGTCTCGTCAATCTTGGTTTCCCCTGCTTCTGACCTTGTCTGTGTGCCCCCATTGGAGGTTTCCCCTGTGTCCCTCCCCTCTGCGGGCTCCTCTTCTCAGGGTTGCCTCCCTGCGCCGCCTCCGGCTGGGGGTTTGGCACTTGAAAGGTTGAGTTTGTTGGGTCAGGGTTGCTCGGTTGAGGTTGCCCAGTGCCTCCAGTTGTCTCGGCGCCCTTCCACCTTGAGGTCCTATGACCGTCATTGGAAAAATTTCTCTTCCTGGTGTCTTGGGAAGGGGTCTCTCTTCTTCCTCCTGTGAGGCTGTGAGGGTGTTGGACTTTTTACGGGATGGGTTCGTCTTGGGTCTCGCTGTTTCGTCCCTACGTGCACAGTGGGCTGCCATTCTTGCTTTTCGGGGTTCCTCTGTGTCCTCTGTCGCCCCTTTGGTGACTCGCCTTTTGAGGAGCTTTTTGATTCAGCGTCCTGTGTCTCGCTCTCCTGTGCCTGCCTGGGATCTTCCCCTTGTTCTCCAGGCCTTGACGGGTCCCCCCTTCAAGCCTTTGGTCTCGGTGGACCTCAAATTCCTTTCTGCCAAAGTTCTTTTCCTGGTGGCCATTACTTCGGGGCGGAGGGTCGGTGAGATTGGTGCCTTGATGGCTTTGTCTCCTTTTTGGCGTTTTTGCGCGGACAAGGTCCTTCTCCGTCCCAGTCAGTTTTTTCTGCCCAAGGTGCTGTCCTCTTTCCACTGTCAGGAGGATGTTGTTCTCCCTGTTTTCTTTCTGGATCCTGTGTCCCCGGAGGAGTTGGTCCTCCATTCTTTGGATGTGCTGAGGGCTCTCCGCATTTACTTGGATCGGACCTCTGGTTTCCGTAAGGTTGATTCGTTGTTTGTCACCTACGGCATGTCTGGGCGGGGTCTTCGTCCGTCTTTGTCCACCTTGACTCGTTGGGTCATGGGTGCTGTGGTTTCGGCATACGAGGCGGCCCGCTGTCCTCTCCCCTCTTCTGTTCAGGGTAGATCGACCAGGGGCGTCTCCTCCTCCTGGGCCATGTTCAAGGGGGCCTCCTTGAGAGACATTTGTAATGCTGCCACATGGGCTTCTCCCCATACATTTGTTTCCCATTATCGTCTTCAGTTGGGGATGGCGGCCTCGGCTGCCTTTGGCTCGCATGTTTTGTCTGCTGTACATGGTTTATGATTTGTACTGCTTTCTGTTGATTAAATGGACCTGTTTTCTCGCATTTTCTGGTCTGTTTTATTACAATCACCGTGTGCTTGGGTATGGGCTCACTTGTAAGGAATGGGACGGGAAGACAGGATGAGGAGGTAATGCCCAGTTACTCACCGGTAATATTCATTACTCCGAGTCCTGGTCTTCCCGTCCCATTCCTGATCCCTTCCCTCCCTCCCTGTCTTGTTTTTTTTGGGGCGATTGTCTGTTTTCGTTCTGGGTTTTCTTTGGTATTCTCAGGATGTTACGGTACCGCACTTCCCCCTTTATGGTCACCTGATGGTGGCGCCATATTGGGGGAGGTGCGAAAAGCTCAGGTAGGTGGTAGGTTTCTGTGGAGCAGACTAGCTGCTCACTTGTAAGGAATGGGACGGGATGACCAGGACTCGGAGTAATGAATATTACCGGTGAGTAACCGGGCATTCCCAAGCAGAGCCTGAAAAGACTCATGTTAACTCACTCTACTGACATAAGCATGCTTCACTGCATAGTATAGGCTCAACACGAGCGTGGATTTGAAAGGTCACGACCGTTTTAATACTCAAATAGGTTAATTTTTGGAATTATGGCACAAAAACAGGTCAATTATGCAAACATTAGTACCAGACAGAGGTCTGCCAGCTAACAGCTGAACGTGGATTATTCAAAGCTGAGAGTGATTTACATGTGTAATTAATTATTAAACTTTTGAGTGACATTACTACTTTTAGCTGTTGATAAAATCAGAGTGTAAAGTTAATCACAAGTGTAGATGTACATGTCTACAGATGCTGAAACAGGGGAGGGAGCCAAATTTATGAGTGTAAGTTGCTACTGCCAAAACGAAACAATAGTAAGTCCAGCATCACACATGGTACTGCAACACCCTCCCAAGGAAAATAATGGAGGTAGGGACATCAAATAAAACTCTGTAGGAAATAATGTTAAACTAAATTAAAGAATTTAAAATAGTTACAAATATAAATATATATTCAATTTAATGTTAAAAATTCTAAAACTAAAATATCTTTATTTTTAATTATGAAATATTTTAACAGCTGCTTTTGAATTTATAAATGAAGGTAACATCAAATGTTATCAAAATATATTTCAACTACTTTAATATTTTTAATGGACAATGAAAAAATAATATTGTTACTTTGGGAGGGGAATTTATTTTTTGACCTAAACTTCAGAAAAATACTTTTATTTAAATTAGTCTAATAACATTTATTGAGGATTTAATGCAAAATTAAGTTAATAGTGCTGTCACATTTTTTCATTTTGTTCTGCATTTAAATTAAATATACAAAAATAATTTTACATTAGTATTTAACATAAAAATATTTTTATTTATTGATTATAAAGATGAATACTCTTTTTTAATTTTCTCTATGCTTTACCATAGAGAGATCGTCACACCGACTGTGTAGTCTCCTTTATGGTAAAGGAAAAAGTGAAAAAAGTTTATTTCACAAAAAAAAATGTTTCTTTTAAATACTGTTATAAATTATTTTTATATATTTTTTATCACTGTAGAACAAAAAAACACAACTTTATGGGACTTTTAACTTAACTTTAAATCAAATCTTAAATTCATTTGTAATCATTAAATAGAAATTATTTTTCTGAAATTTAAATTATAATATAAATTCCCACATAAAGTAAACAAATGTTTTTATGTATTAATACCTGTTAAAAGTGTTTTATACAATTCATTAAAGTACATTAACTATATTTTAGAATTATAATAATGTTACATTAATTCATGAATTCAAAATAATAATTGTTTTATTTTTACAATTTTTCTAACATTACATTTTATTTATTTATATTTTAAACTATTTTAAATAATTTAATTTAATTGAACATTATATCCTAAGGGGTTCATAGACTATCACAGGCAGTGGCAAGCCCTTCGTCAATTACCCCAAGCGACTGCTCTCAGTCATGTGCGAATACAGGTCCCACCACAACATTAGGAAGGTAACATTTTGTTTCCAAGAATCATAAATTAACATCCATCATAGAACTGTCTCCGTAATCTCATATAATGAGACACTGAGAACTCTAACCTCAGGGAAAGAATGTGAGCTGTTAGTTGACATGAAGCCACGGCACTAGAAAGAAAGAAACCAACAGTTTATGAAATACAAAGCCCACCAACAGGCTAGCATGAGTGGTGACATGAAGAAGAACTTCCAAATGAAGACCAAGAAGAGAAGCCTCCCAGCTAAAAGCGCATGCGAGTGGATCACGTCACATACTACAAGGCTGAAAGTGATTCTCATTGGAAAGAAAAAAAAGAAAAATGCCCCAAAAAACAAATACTAGACTATTTAAAAAATCTACATAAAGTACCAACCATTGTCATCATATCACTGTTGTTCCCCAGGCAGATGGAAAGTTAATCGCACAGCTCAAGTAAGACTGCCACACAAAGCATAATAAAAACAAGCATAAGTAAGAAAATAATGTGGATTTAACTAGCTGCCTGAAGTTAGGAAGGGAAACAGACAAAAAGGGCTTCCAGGTAAAATGTCTAGTTGCTATGCCTTCAGGGCAAGGGAGTGGCTAAAAATGGGGTTACATTTGAAGAGCTAGAACAGTTGGCTATTTCGGAGTTACTGCTTGCCCTTATAATGTTGGATTTAAGACTTAGGGGCTGATTACAATGCCGGACTGACCCGAGTCTGTCCGGCATCTTTATGGAACTGGAACTGAACGACCTCCAGTCGTCGGTTCCAGCCTATGAATTAGGATGCAACTGAACCCTGTTCGGTCGCAATCCTATACTTTGCTATGAGAGCATGCATTCCGAATGGAATGTATGCTCTCATAGCAAAGAACAGGGGTGCAGTTCATCCCTGCACCTGGTGGCAGGCACCTCAAGGTGCATGGATCAACAGGGGGCACCATATGGTGGCCCTGCACCCATGGCGGCCATGCTGGGGGCCCCCAAAGACAGTTTCCTAATGCCTTTCTGTGTCGGAAAGGCCAGCACAGAAAGGCAGTGGGAAACTGCCATCGTAATCCCTCGGCCGGAAAGAGCCGGCCGAGGGATTACTGTAGGTTTTCCGAATGGGCTCTCTCGGAAGTCATTCGGAAAACCTATTCGGATTTCCTTTCGACTGAGCCCATCTAAATAGCTCGGTCGGAAAGGAATCCAACCAGCCTATTATGATGGGGGCTGGAGGGCCCGATAGTCGGATCCGTTCCAGCTCGCATCGTAATCAAGCCCTTAGAAGAAGGGACATAATTATAATGATCTGGAATAACTAAAATGCTATGCACAATGCTTTCTAAAACGAAATAAATACAAAATGTATGTGACTAACCCAGTGCTCCATCCAGTAAGGCGAGTGGGGGAGAAGAAGTGTGTAATTGCATCAAACAGGAAACTAGTCTTGCTTTCAGTATCACATAACATTCATTTTCACCTTCCTTGACTAACAGACAATTAATGAGCCTCGATTTTGTATTGATATTTTTGAGCAGTTCCTCCCCCGTGACTACATACATTTTGAACGTGAAGCGTCCATGTATGGATTTTTTTTTTGTTCAGAGAGATTTTATTATTTTTCAAAGAACTTTAAAACACATGCTACACAACGATGATAGTGTAAAATCTGTGAGACTCAAGGGTTACGAGTATGCAACATGTTGCACAAATATAATTCTTCTGAGGCTAAAGTAATGAACGTGGGAAAATAACAAAAAATAGAACAAAATATCATAGCAAAGCTGATCATGACTTGGTTAAGATCCATTGAAAAACAAATACGAAAAATATTATATCATGATTGATCGTGACATGGTTATGATCCAGAGAAATAAACACAATAAATGCAGCTGTATACCGAACATTCCAAACATCTGTTCAGAAAAAAGATTGAACGGGAAAGAAAAGAGAGAGTTGATTAGGGGACGATGTCAGAGAAGGTACAAAGAGAGGGAGGAGCAAAGAAAAGAAGGGAATGGAGGACAAGGAAGACAATTATGGCAAATGTTGGCATGTATATAGAGTTAAGAAGAGAAAGACTACTTTTGAGTATGGTATTCAGAAAAAATATCGAGTTAGAAATGTGGACTTACACAAATATTGAGTTGTAAATATCGTGACACAGAAATATCGACAGCAAGAATATAGTGGTCAAGACTATCGATTTTAAGGTAAGAAATATTGTTTTTAAAAATATAGAAGTAATTAATATTGTTTTAAAAAATATAGGGGCACATTACGATACCCGGCGTAAATAAATCCGCCAGGCATGGAAGCGGCAAAAATCCGCCCGCACACACCGCCTGAACACCGACCACGCCATTATGAGTACACAAACCGAAAACCGCCATCGGCGGAAAATCACACAAAATACCGCCCGCCATCGTCCGAAGTCGGAGTCAAACCGCCCGCCACGGACGGAAACACGCACGACAACACAAAACCGCCCGCCCACACGGCCGACACACCGCACGTGAAATTACGATCGCACCGCCATGAGCGCGGAAAAACAACAAATATACCGCCCGCCAGCGCAAACAACGCCGATGAGAATCGACACGGCAGAAGCCATGGCGCCCACGTACCTGCACAGAAACCATCCGCACACAAAACCAATAGCACACAACATGGCCAACAAGTCCACACAGCAAGGCACACACAAATACACAAGCACAGTACACATCCCGAAAACACCCCCGGACAAACAAAAAATACAAAGGCCAGAACCCCAGACACAACACACCTGAAAACAACAGACCATGAGGACACACCCACATAGGTGAGTACAAAAGCAGCACTCCCACAGACCACAACCCCTTGCTACATTGCAAACCAGAGAGGAGAGGAGAGGACACAGTGACACAGCAAGGACAGCAGCACACCACAGAAACGCACACATCACAACCACCACCACCACCACCAAACACCGGCACCACAAACCCCCTGCACATTACACAACACACACCGCACCAGCACCACAAACACCATGGCACCACAAAGGATGCCCAAGTTCACGCCCATGGAGCTGACGGTCATGGTCGACGAGATCATCAAGGTGTACCCACAAATCTATGGGAACATGGTCCAGCACACACCACTAGCCACCAGAAACAGAATGTGGACCCGGATCGTAGACCAGGTCAATGCAGTCGGGACCCTGCCCAGGAACAGAGGTGAAATAAACAAACGTTGGAATGACGTAAAGAGCCTGGTCAAGAAGAAGGAGGGCAAAAACAGAGAGCTGGCTGCCGTCACTGGCGGAGGGAATCCCGCGCTCTTTAAGACCTTCAAAGCGTGGGAGGAGAAGGTGCGAGTCGTAATCCATCCGGAGATCCTCGCCGGATTAGCAGGGGGAGTGGAGGCTGGTAAGTACAAACTAATGTATACTAGCACACCGCTATGTACACACATGCGCAACCACCATGCCACAGCTCCCAGGGACAAACACCCCCATGTCCAGCACACAATACACAACACATCACACGCACATGCAACAGACACCACCACACACAGGCCAAACCGAACAACTGTAAGATGCGTGGGGACATGTGTACACTAAGCCAGCCACGTAACCACCAACAGGTCCCCAAATATGCCAGAAGCACCACAACGAGCACCCACCACACCCATGTGTCCGCCACAGCTGCACTAACCGACAAGTAACAGGTAAGTGGCAGGAACACAAAGTGCAGTGGGTGGGACGGTGGACAGCCCAAGTACAACACACACCAGGCCCCAGTCCCACAGCACAGCAAGGAGGAGCATCCGCCACACCCCACAGCCACGTGTCAGCCACCGCAGTGCACAACGACAGCCGAAAGGCAGACATCACGGTCCACAGCAATCGGTGTCAGTGGGTGTACAGCCACCCCCACGACCCACTACACCCCCCACCCCCACAGACCTGCAACATGGAGCACCCCCCGCTTAGAGCCATGTGGCATCCAGTACAGTGCACGCACGAACAACTTGCAGGTGGGAAACTGGACAGGGCTGGATTACTGGAGGCATGAGGACCATAACACCACCAACACATGGGACATGTCACGTAGCACACGAACACGCAGCACCGCCCACCGTCACGAACAAGTGAACAATGTGCACACGGACATGAACAGCAGACTCACACCCCACATGACCCATCACAGACATAGCAACACCCAAGGAGCCACGCCTGCATGCACAAGCCACACTGAATATAGTCCCACACGGCAGCCACTGTGCAACTCATCACACACAACCGAAACACCATTGAAGTCCTGTCCATGTAGCCCCCACTGCCTGTCAACCCCACACCCCACAACTACGCCTATGTAAGACAAACAACACTAGACGCAACAGAGCGGAACAACAGAAATGCACACGAACACCACTGAACCCATCAAACTCACAGACACACCATGCACATACAACATACCATCCATCCCATCCGTCAGCCCCAGTCACATGAAAGGCATGTCATCCGCACAGCTGCCACACATACAGCAGTCACGCTAAGACACATGCCCATGACCAACCATGTGCCAGAAGTCAATTAAGCGCACGACACACTGTGAGCAACAACACACAACATGGGCCACACCCCCCCGAGCACTGCAGTGATGCACATGGCACAGGGCAGCACGCACACCAAGGAGATGGGACAACTGCAATACGTTGGCTGGCACACAACTATCACTCACTCATAACGATGCGTCCAATGCCATGTCCAGTAACCACAACAGACAGCAAATATGCAGGGCATGTCAGGCATGCACACACCTCAGACCATGCACTGTCATGCTGCCACAACACATGTCACGTTCGGCACCCATGGCTCACAGCATGTACCCCAAAAGCATATCCCCTCCCAAATGCGAATCTGGGGCATGGCCCCCATGTTGCCATATGCGTTCCTAAGCGTTCCATTTGAACCCCAAAAGCATATCCCCTCCCAAATGCGAATCTGGGGCATGGCCCCCATGTTGCCATATGCGTTCCTAAGCGTTCCATTTGAACCCCAAAAGCATATCCCCTCCCAAATGCGAATCTGGGGCATGGCCCCCATGTTGCCATATGCGTTCCTAAGCGTTCCATTTGAACCCCAAAAGCATATTCCATCCCAAATGCGAATCTGGGGCATGGCCCCCATGTTGCCATATGCGTTCCTAAGCGTTCCATATGAACTCCAAAAGCAAAGTACAAACCAGACCCAGGATGGGCCAGGAGCCCGCATACACCAGAGTCACAATGAGTAGGGGCAAAGCAACACACCCATCGGCATGGCCAATCCGTCCCATGCCACATGTGCACAGCACACAGTCCCATTGCCTAGCACACACAACTACAGATGCCACAGCCACACACTCGCCTCCGGGAAACCCATGTACGAGATTGCACGAACTGCCAATGTCAGACGACTAATACATACTTCGCCAGGTGCAACACAATAACAAATCTCATTTTCTCCACAGGTGACGAACTGCTGGACGCTGGGGATGGAGACAGCAGCCAGCACAGCCAGCCTACAAGCCCCCAACGAGGACACACGGATCTGGAGGATCTGTCCACCTCTTCGGACACGGACCACCAAGCTGGCCCATCTGGCGTGGCAGGGCCCAGCCGCTCCCCAGGACCCCTCCTACCCACCAACCCATCATCCAGGGATGCTGAACAGTCCCAGTCCCCTGCTGCCACTGTCGTTGCGGCCACACCCACGGTCATTGCGGCCACTACCACTGCCGCAACCGCCACCATCGCCGCACCGACCACCACCGCCTCCACCACCACCACGTCTTCGCTGGCACCAGCCCCAGCGCAGGTGGTGGCCCGGCCGACTGGATCCACCCTGGGAGCCACAGCGAGGACCGTGGTGTGCAATGTGGCTAGTGGGCAGGCCGGTGGCAGCAGGACTGGTAGGAGGAGCAGGGTCAGGGAAATGCCAGCCTCCCCTGGGAGCCATGCCCTGCCTCAAATGGCCAGAGTCCTTGGGGCCTATGAAGAGGACCAAGGACAATGGGCCAGGTCTGCCACTGACACGCGGGAGGTGCTGGGGGTGCTGAGGTCCATGGACGCCCATATGGGCCAATTCGTGTCCCGTATGGACCAACTCGTGGACCTCATGGGCCAGCTGGTGGTGGCGGTGGGGTCACAGGCAAGGCCAGCAACACCACCTCCGCCACCACCTGCTAGGGCGCAGGGTCGGCCAGCAGTGTCCACTTCCCCTGCGTCCACAGCCAGTGAGCACACCTCACCCACCACCAGCAGGTCGCCACCACACACCCCCCTCCCAAACGTGGAAGGGGCCGTCCGAAGAGGAAACAGATCTCCCGGGAGGACTTCGCACGCTCCAGTCGCAAGTGAGGCAGCCAGCCAGCCTTCCGCCAGCCTTCCTTGACCAGCCACTGCATTGACTTGCTCTACGTATCCCACTCCACACAGCCAGCTGGATGGCATGTGTGTGTTGGACTATGGACATAGAACCAGTGGGTACACCCTGATCATCACGCAGCCATGACCGACAGCTCATTGTCACTGCACGCACCACTTTTGTTATCACCTTACACACAATCACATGTCACAGTTCGTAATAAATGCACCTTATTCACTAACTGCTGTTTGTGCCCTGTGTTTTATTTGTACGGAATACAACGGCCACCTTGGGCGGAAGGGCACCTGATGCGTGGCATGGCAATGGAATCCGGAGGGCCTGTAGGGACCTAGGGCTGGGAGACAGAACAGGAGCACATTCAATGAGTGTGTCACACACCCATCACACAGTACATGTCAACAACTACAAGCAATGTACACACATCGCACAGAGCAATAGGGCACAATGCCACAGTCACCAACAGTGGCATACTACCCTGGCCATGGAGCGTTGACACACTGCACGCAGTGAACATACGGCCACCCTGACACAGCACACACACACCTGCACAGATACAGACACATCATCCGTCGTACATGGACACTCACCGTCAAGTGAAGTAGCGGGCGATGAGCTGCTGGCGCACATTCCCAGCTTCCTCCTCTCCGCTGTCCACCTCACTCGAGCTGTCCTGGTCTGCGGGCTGGGGCCCTGGTTGATCTCCGTCATCCACAATGAGGGGGATCTGCTTCCGAATGGCCAGATTGTGCAGCATGCAGCACGCCACCACTATCTGGCACACCTTCTGTGGGGAGTACGCCAGTGCACCTCGGTGCGGTCCAGGCACCTGAACCTGGACTTGAGGAGGCCAAAGGTACGCTCGACCACACGTCTGGTCCTCCCATGTGCCTCATTGTATCGATCGTCTGCTGGGGTGCGAGGATTCCTCAATGGACTGAGCAGCCATGCCCCATTCGGATACGCAGAGTCACCTGGGTGTGAGGGACACAGAGAACCGTAGCTATTCCAACTGGACAGGGGACAGCATCGCACAACCAGCACGCTACACCACTCCACATACTCACCGACAATACAGGCACGATCCTGTTGCAGATTGGCCATCAGTCGTGGCAAGATGCTGTTGCGCATTATGTGTGCGTCATGGGCCGAGCCTGGAAACTTTGCACACACGTGGGTGATCACCATGTCCGCAAGGCACACCACTTGCACATTCAGGGAGTGCGTGTGCTTCCTGTTGCGGTACAGGTGCTCAGTGGCCTGTGGTGGAACAAGGCCAACATGAGTGCAGTCAATGGCTCCCACGACGTGTGGGATTCTGCCAAGGGCATAGAATGCACCCTTCACTGCCGCCAATTCACGAGCCCTGGGGAAGCGGATGTACCTGTTCCGGTACAGCATCATGGCTGCCAGTACATCCCTCAGCACCTTGCTGAACATGGGCTGGGACATCCCTCCTCCACTGCCCACTGTGTGCTGGAATGACCCAGTGGCGAAGAAATGCATGGCGGCCATCACCTTAGCCGTGGGGGTGACAGCAGTCGGATACACCCTGCGGGGACGGAGATGGGGCTCTAACATGGCACACAGTCGATGCAGAGTTGGCCTGTCCAGCCGAAACTTCCTGATTACCTCTGTATCGTCCATGTCCGCCAGCAATTGGTATGGGCGGTCAATGTTCGGTCTCCGCCTGGGTTAAATGGCAGAGGACACATGTCAAAGCAACACGGCACATAGCAATTTCGCATACACATCACTGACATGACTGAGCAAGCACATGAGCCACAGCCCAGCTGTCAAGCTGGGACGGCACGGCCACAATACACTTACACAGGTCTCCCAACAATGGCAATGGCAAGTGAGACATACCACTGCCATGTGCATGCACATGGGGATCTAGGCCCCAATGACTTGCGGGGCGTGCTGATGGGGACTGACTGCATATTCGTCAAGCGGCAACGCCACGGCAACATGAGTGTCTGCTGAGCATGGAACTGCTTCCGAGGCTGGATGAGTATGGCACACGACGACGACGATGTGGGCACGGGCTGAGCGGCCAATACAAGTGGGACCTGTGGCACGAGGGGATATGAGACAGTAGTAGGTGTCAGCACTGCACCCTATGTACAGCACTGTACGGATCACAGCTCCCGAAACATTGACTGGTGTCCACATTGACAGCCCCATGCCAAGACGGCTGTGTGCTTGCAGTCACAGGTGAGAGGTTACATTGCACGTGCCAGGTGGCAGACGTACATAGTGGGAGCTGGCATGTGTGTGCATGTGTCTCCTGTTCAGGATCCACCAGATGGGCGCTGACTCTGTACTGACCATTGGACACAGCATGTTCCGTGGAAGGCTTGTGTGTGTGGGATGGTGGCACTGGATGTGCCTCCGTTGGGTGGGGGGCCATGCACAGGGCGGGTACGTCGATCATTGCGCATTGTTGGTCACGGTGGGTGCACCAACTAAGATGTGTTGCCCTGTGTTCAATTCCTATGTCCGCATGATGATGGACTGTGGATGTGGGCAGACTACACATTGGTCGATGTGCTGTCTATATGCATGTGCCTTCACACCAGGCACAGCTGCCCCTGCACATGTGACCCCTGCTGGACTCGCTGCTGGGTCTGTGGAGCTGATGCACCTTCTGCGCGTGGGGCGGACAGCTCTCCTCACTTCCCTCATTGCGCATGTCATGTCTTTGCCGCAGGTGACATGGATCATGGAGGGCCCACATGTACGCGTGGGTAGGCTACACATGATTGTTCACTGGTCGCCACCCCCAGTCAGTGTTTCGAATGGGAAGGTTGTCGTGCTGGTGGTATGTTCGATGTGGCGGATGGGAGGGCCTAGGTGCGGGCTTACATTCCGGACATGGGGGTAGTTGGATTGGCGACTAGTTGCAGTACACACGGGACACGTCTCTTCCTTTCCACATCTGGGTCATCCCTTGTACTAACTGACAGTGATACAGTCATCTTCGCCCCAGCCCTCATGTCCTCCCCTCGCCCCCCAATATGCATGCTCACCTGCGAGGCTAGCGCTTGCACAGGCAGCCCCAAGCTCGCACCAGAGAGGGCAAGGAGTGTATGTGTGGGTCCAGTTGCACGAGTGCGCTGTCTCAGGGTATGATGTGTGGCGGGACGCCGTCCACCTGCGTGGTGCCCCAAATGGAGACCCGGCCTGCATGGACTATGCATCACAGTCTTCGCCTTCCGGATCCGCCACCTGCGACACCCAGTGGCTGTGGCTGCCCTTGCGGCCAGGCCGCGTCCGTCTGTGGCTGTTGGCCCACACATTCACTCTTTGGCCTCTCTGGGGAGGGCTCGGGGGTGGTGGCGCACGCGCTTGCACTTAGTCGCAATGGCATGTGTCGTGGTTGGTATGATGGGCAATGGATGGGATGGTGCGAGCCACCTCCCGTGACGTCAGTGCTGCTCGTGCTGTGGTGCGTCCCCCTACACTTCCATGTGACTTGTGCCATGCTAGACGTTGAGGTTCTATTGCCTGCGTGATATGACCAGGAGGAGCGCGAGGAGACCTCTCACACACCATGCTCCACTGCCATCCCGTGCCCTGTATCGCCTGTGCGGATTGACTATGTTGGGGTTACACCTGGTCGACTGGGGCTGTGTGTGCCTTGTCAAGGGGCATGGCGGGCGCACAACAGGATCCAGCTTGTCCACAGAGGGTGGGCTGAGGTGCGCCTGGTACCGCCTTGTACGTGTGCCCGGCTGCTGTGCACACACGTGTTCACTCCACCCCCGACAGGTGTCCTCTCACAATGCCCAGGGAAGCGGTGGTGTACTGTTCATGACCCCTCCCAACACGGCGTGCTCCAACTTGGCATGTGCGCATCTACCCGTCGCACCCACCCACCTGAGCACTGCGTCCATACGACTTCACACGACACATGTGTGTCTTCCACAGTAGTGCTACTCATTTGCGTTGACATCCAATACCAGTGGACTACATGGTCATGTCACGACTGCCGTGTACTTCACATACTCTCATCCTCTCTCATTCGTACTTGTGAAATGAGTCAGCGGAGACAGTTTTGGTTTCAAACATTATATTGAGTCTTCTGTCCTCTGTGATGCAGTATAGTGGACACTACTGGCAGCGGGATACATGTTGAGGATATACTGAGCATGATTACAAATGGGATAGGGTGTGGGGTTACATCTGCTTGGCCAAGGCTGTGCTAATGTACATTTACGTATAGCTGCAGAGCTGCGGACTTTGACACAGACGGTATACATGTAGCCTACCCGACCGCTCGGCATCATGGGCACAGTCCATCTCAGTTCCATGTGACAGGTTTGCTGCGGTTGTTCCTCATGCACGCGTGCATGTGAGATGACATCAGGGCATGTGCTTGCGTGCATGCAGCGGCGTGCCACTTGTTGTTGCACTGTGGTGGTTACTGGACATGTCACAGTCACTGGGGTCGTGTTGTTGTTGTATGCACTTGTCGTCCATGCAAAGGTCCTGGTATGGGATTCCCGGGGCGGGGGTGGGAGGGGTGCAGCACCCACAGACTCCAGGCGACCTATTCATGTCCACTGAGCGGTGTGTGTGTCCATGTGCGCTGGATCCATGTCGTGTCCTGGTTGTTCGTGCAGTTCCGTCCATGTGGGTGCGATGCACAGAGCCCATGCCACTGCCTCCCACGATGCATGCGGTGTTCCTGGATGTGATGGGGAACAGTGTGCATGTCCCGGTCATATCCGATGTCATGGCGATGTCGTTGATGGTGTGGTTACAGTTGCCGGTCGTTTGGTATGGCTGTTGTGGTGGTGACTGGCCAGTCCGTGCGGAAGCTGAGCATGGGTGCGGGGTTGGACTTCATAGGTCACTCGGGGAACCTGCGTTGTGGTCCGACGTATTTACAGGTTGTCAGGTATGCGATGCCGTCCAGCAGGGCTTCCATGTCATTGGTGGTGTACATGTTTGCCAGCCAATGAAGCGGATGGTGGCTGTCAAGGTGTTGTTCGTAGGTTGTCCCTTGGAGGACCATGATGGGGCATGCTGGGTGACATTCGATGTAGCTGTTCTCGATGATCCGTCGTGTGGAGGCACAGTGGTTCCATTTCAGTGCGCGTGCGATGTTGGCCACATATGCCATGCCCCCATAGGCAGAGCAGGCCCTGTCGTGTGCGTCCAGAGGGAGGAGTAGTGGTAGCAGGTCCGCCTTCAGACATGCCGGGTTGGAGAGGCATATCTCGACGGGATGCTGGTAGGGACACCTCCGACAGTAGAAGACGGGCATGACGCAGCTGAACAATGTGATGCGGTAAGTCAGTCGGTAACTTACGTTCAGCAGGGACAGGAGATCGCATCCCAATGTATGTATCGTGTTGGTTTGGTACAGCTTGAGCTGTTCGGCGTAGTTGGGTAGGTGTGTTGCGGTTGCCATTTCGCAGCGGTTCGTAGAGGTGGCGTGCTCCGGCTGTGTGTGCAGTCTGCAATGTGCACGCTCCGGGGTTGCTGTGAGCTCTGTGTAGTCGTGGGGAGACAGGACT
The DNA here is from genome assembly GCA_963921515.1 of Calotriton arnoldi. Classification (NCBI taxonomy): domain Eukaryota; kingdom Metazoa; phylum Chordata; class Amphibia; order Caudata; family Salamandridae; genus Calotriton; species Calotriton arnoldi. The sequence continues at coordinate 945,703 of CAWUFW010004759.1, forward strand.
TGTGTTCTGTTGGCTTGTTTGGAGGACACGGGCCCTCTTCCCACATGCTTCTCAGACAGTTCAAGGTCAGTGCTGTGTGACTCCTTCCAATTAACTTGCATGTGGCCGACATGGGGGAGTGTTTTCTTCTTTCTTCCCCGTCCGTTGTGTGCTTCTGTGATATGCGCTATCTGCCCTGTGGTCGGTCTCCTCGGCATGCCTGTGTTGGTCTATTCTTGGACAATGGCTGTATTCACCGGCTTCTGTCGTAGGGCTGTGGTTTCGGTGTTGGAATGGAAGGTCATTCAGTGCTGTCTGCTCTCCCTTGTGTGGGCGGCAGGCTGCCTTTCCGCTCTGCGTTGGGCCTTGTGTGTGGATGTAATTCTTGGGCCACCTGTTGTCGGTCCCCGGGCTCTTTGGTGTTCCGTTTCATGTGTCTTGTTCATATGTGCAGGGTGGTATGGGTTTTTCAGTGTGGTACTGGCGTTCCTCTTCCCGAAGGGGCCCTGCTTCTCCTAGTTGGTGTTGCCGCCGCTGTGTGCTACGCCATGTTTGTTACACTGGGGTGTGTCCTGCTGTTGCGTGACTTCACTGACATGTGTGCGTCGGTTGTGTGGCGTTGGGTGTTGTCCGTGAATTGGGCGTTGGGGACATGTCTGTGGCCGGCCTGTCACGTGTCATGTGCGTTCGGGGTGGGGCTGATGTGTGTGCTGCTTGGTTGTGTCCCTGTGTCTGTGTGCGACGCATGCATGGCGCTGCGGTTGGCCTCTGCGTTGTGCGCATGTGTGGCGGCGTCATCGGCGCTTTGGGGCCGTGACGGGGTGGTTGGTTCCTAGTCCCAGGTGGTGTGTACACATGTGTTCTGCGATGTTAGGATTTGGCCTGTGTGTCATATGTGGATGCAATGGTGGATGTGTAGTGTGCACGCGCTGGTGGGGGGTTGTCCGCTTTTTCCGCCCTTGCACTGTGTGCGCTGTTTGCGTGCACTTGTTGTGTGTGTGCCTACCTGCGTCTCCGCGGTACGTTGCGTCCTTGGTGGTGCATCAGCAGAAGCATGGGAAGGGCCTGCAGTGCTGGATTCATGCCCGGGGTGCCGCTTCTTCGTTGTCCGTGCTCTGCGTCCGTGTTTCCGCCTCTCTTTCACGTGCGGTGTCTCTTTGCCGTGGGAGCCGTTTGTTTGCGGCATCGTAATTTATGCGCCGGGCGGGACGTGTTTCGTCGGACGGTGTGTGTCAGTTGTGCTGCGCCGCTACGTGTGCGGGCGCACTTTGATGGCGGACGGTGTTGCTGGCTTGCCGGCGGTGTTTGGCCTGCTTTTCGCATCATAATTGGGCGGGCGTGTGGACTGCTGCGTGCCGGCGGTAACTGGTGGTTTTTGCATCCGCCAGCACGGCGGTTGTGCTTCCGCCCGCCATCGTAATGGGCCCCATAGTTGTTTAAAATATTGATTTTTTAATTAGTGTTATGTATTTTAGTATATATTTTAAATGTATGTGGTGTATTTTTTTGCATAAGTATTGTTTATGTTTTTTAATATATGTGTTATTTTAGTAGTTATCAATTTTATTTTAATAACATTTTGCATGTTTTAATTCCGTAGGGGATTGTGGGTTTATAGGGGAATAGGGATATAATATTAAATTAATGATTATTTTTTATTTTTTATTTATTAATATTTTTTTCATTGAGTTTTTATAGTGTTAATTGTGGGAAGTAATTTAGTATTAATTAATTATTAATTGGTTGTTAATGTTGGTTTTTAATTATGGTAATTGTGTAATTTTTTAGGTGCGGGTTGTGGGGTTTATAGGGGTAAAGGGTGGGAAGTACTTTATTTGTAATTAATTAATACTTAGGGGCCCATTAGGATGTAGGGCGGATCGCCACCGCCCGCATGGCAGAGGCGATCCGCCCTACATGCTTCCCGCCCGCCACCCATTTACCCCCACCATATTAGTATGGCGGGGGTACCGCGGCGGATGGGAAGACCGTCCGCCGCTTTTCCGCCTGGTCGACAAGTCGACCGGGCGGAAAAGGGTTTAATATGGTGGTGGTGTCTGCTAGACACCGCCATCCATATTAGCATGGGGGCGGAAACATGCCGAATTCTCTTCCGGGGGCCCGTTGCGGGCCCCCAGGGTATTGGGGGGTGGGGGTGCACATGGGGGGTACCTATGGTACCCCCCTGCATTGTCATGGACATGGTGGTAGGCACCTCACGGTGCCTGTCACCTTGTGCATGACAATGCACGCAGTGCATTCCCAGCATTGTGGCGGGCGGTGCTGTGAGCACCGCCCGCCACAATGCTGGGAATGGAGGATGCCACCGCCACGGTGGGGGTGGCATCCTAATCGCCAGTGCGGGACCGCTGCACCACTGGCGGCCGGTGCCAGCACCGCTAGGGTGGCGGGCGGACCGAAGTCCGCCCGCCGTCCTAATGGGCCTCTTAGTTGTTAATATTAATTAATTAATACATTGAAAATTAAATATGGAAAGTGTGTAATTATTTTTAGGTGCGGGTTGTGGGGCTTATAGGGGTAAAGGGTGGGAAGTAATTTATGTTTAATTAATTAATAATTAGTTGTTAATTAATATGAATTACTTAATTGAAAATTAAATATGGAAATTGCGTAATTAATTTTAAGTGTGGGTTGTGGGGTTTATATGGGTAAAGGGTGGGAAGTAATTTATGTTTTATTAATAATTTTTTGATCATTAAAATTAATTAATTAATTGATAATTAATTAGGGTAAATGTTTATTTTTTGTGTGTGGGATTTGGTTTTATAGGGGTAAAGGGTGGGGAGTAAATTAAGTTTACTTACTTTATAATTAGTTGTTGAATACTATTAATTTTTTAATTGAAAATACATTTTAATTGTGTAATTACTTTTTTACAGTTTAATTTTAGCTGTCGGTTGTGGGGATTATAAGGGTAAAGGGTGGGAAGTTAATACATTTTGATGTGCTTTAGTTTGTTTTTTAATTAATAGTATTTCTTTAATTGATAATTCATTATGTTAATTATGGAAGTACATTTTTTTAATTTAGATGCGGGTTGTGAATTGTGTGGTGTTCTAGGGTAGGAAATAAAAAACGAAATTTATGTATTAATTGATGTTTTTGTTTCTAAATAATTGCTAATTAAAAATATTTATTTGTTTGAATTTTTTTAACATTTTATTTAATATAATATTTGTAGGTATTTGTCATATGTATTTAACATTATAATATGTCTCTTTTTAAAAATTTTGATATTAAATATATTTGTATTTTAATTTTTAACATATTTATATATTTTTTTTAATTTTATTTTTTTATTTTTTTCGGGGGTTATTTATATTTTGTTTGTTTTTAATTTTGAACTGACTAGAGAGGGAATACAACATTTTACCCCTCCGCAATCCAACACTTTCTCTACTGTTGCACTGACTGGAGAAGGAATAGTTATTTTTATCCCTCCACTATCCAACACTTTCCCTACTGTTGCACTCACTGGAGTGGGAATAGTAATTTTTACTCCTCCGCTATCCAATACTTTCCCTACTGTTGCACTCATTGGAGTTGGAATAGTAATTTTTACCCCTCTGCTATCCAACACTTTCCCTACTGTTACACTCATTGGAGTGGGAGTAGTAATTTTTACCCCTCCACTATCCAACACTTTCCCTACTGTTGCATTGACTGGAGTGGGAATAGTACATTTTATGCCTCTGCTATCCAACACGTTCCCTAACGTTGCACTCACTGGAGTGGGAATAGTAATTTTTACCCCTCCGCTATCCAACACTTTCCCTACTATTGCATTGACTGGAGTGGGAATAGTAAATTTTATCACTCCGCTATCCAACACTTTCCCTACTGTTGCACTCACTGGAGTGGGAATAGTAATTTTTACCCCTCCGCTATCCAACACTTTCCCTACTGTTGCACTGACTGGAGTGGGAAATTTAAGTTGAAAGATTTTTAAATAGTTTAATGTTTTAATTTATAAAAGAATGTTTTCTTTTAATAGATTTTATGGTATTGGTTTATGTATATATATATATATTTTAATCCACACACGAATTTGAGGAATCCCAAAAACAGCAAAGCGGCACACCAAAGGACGACACAATTACTTTATTGTGTCTACAAACGACGCGTTTCGGCGAAGCCGCTTTGCTGTTTTTGGGATTCCTCAAATTCGTGTGTGGATTAAAATAATAGCGGCTGCTGCGGCCGCAGCAGGCACCGGTGTCGAAAGGAGGGGATCGACTTTACGCGGCACTGTGTTTGAATATATATATATATATATATATATATATATATTTGTTAAAAATTTCTATAATTTTAAAATTATAAAATAAATTAAAATTAATAATGTATTTATTGTTTTAAAGTAAATATATATATATATATTGATTTTTATATATGTGTTTAACTTTTTTTAATTAAGTTTATTTGTTATATCTGTTAAAACGTATATTAAATCGAATTCTTTAAAAAAATTAATTTTATTATTTAATATATTTAATATTTATTATTTTATTTACTATATATATAAAAAACGATATTTTGTACAACTATGTTTTTGACCGCAATTTTTTTGTTGATATTTTTGTACTTACCATTATAAATATAGGATGTTGATATTTTTGACATCGATATTTAAAACTCGATATTGTGGTATGGGGATATTTTAGGTGTCGATATTCTGTAAGTGAACCTTATACAGACTATATACACTAGTAGGGATGAAAGGGGGAAAGAGGTGGGTGCACAAAAACAATCAGGGGTATTTGTTTTTCTGAAGATAGGTATCAAGAGCATCCCATAATGCTCTAGGAGAAGAAATAGTTTATGACTTTTGGAAACACTCATTGTTAGCACTTCTAACAAATCATAACCATTCCCACCATATTTAACATGATATTTTGGGAGAAATCTTCCAATCAAAAAGAATCAATTTTATGCCTATAGCGAGCATCAGGTCAACAAGCAAAGTCTGTTGGGGCAATATCTTTTGTTTGAGGAGATGCATAAATCCCTGAGGTGACAGTGACAGAATCAACATTTAAGTGAAAGGCCATAATAATGTGTATTGTGTCCTCTATCTGTTGCCATAGTTGTCTTATATGGATGAAATCAAAGAACATATGATTAATGTCCCCAAGTGCAAGGGTACAGTTCCAGCATTGATTTGTGCTAGTTTAAGGCCCAATTTATGGAGTTTCTCAGATGTCCAATATATGTTATGTAACATCCGCAACCTCAATTGGGACTGAGCAGGTGTAATCTTCACTTTAAGGGTTGAGTTCCAGATATCTGGCCAGGCCTTTGTTGAAAAATCTGCTTTATATTGGGATCTGTTGATTAGGTTCCAACAATGTATTGTTTTCTTCATCAATCGCAGACAAGGTTTGGCCAAAAAGTTATATACTCTGGATGCAGTATGCCCTAATTTGGTGAAATTGCCTAAATACAAATTGGTAAATCAGTGGGAAGTGTAGCACCAAAGTTTCTAATTGCCACTTTGAGTTTCAAAAAGGTGTAGAAATCTGCATTTGTGAGATTATATTTAGCTTACTGGGTTGCAAAAGAAACAGGATTAACTTTGTGATCTAGGTCCTTAATCTTTGTAGCCTCTTCTGTGGCCAAATAATTCCATGTGGAATCATGATCCTGTAGGTGTAAATGTCTGTCGAACCATAAAGATGCCATATCAGACTTTGGAAGTGACAGTCTGAGTTGTGTCTACTAAACATAGTGTATCAATTGTGTCATATAAAATAATTGTAGAGTGTTTCAAATTATGCTGGTTAATATTATTTATTTTTTAGTAAAGTGTAGAGAGAAAGTGGCAATAATATAGCCCTTTCTATTGGTAACCAAATTGGTGTGGATGTATCTGGGGATTTGAACCAACAAGAGCCTTGTCTGGTGAGGAAAGCTAATTAGTACCTGCGATAGTACGGACATTTAATACCACCTTCTGTTTTGGCAAGTCTCAGTTTGAGTAGCGATATTCTGGGTTTCTTCTGTTTCCAGAGGAAATCCATTAACAGATTATCTATATTTTTTTTAAACTGGGTTGGAATTTGAAGGGGAGAATACCTATCTGAAAAGTAATGATGGGGGGTTACCATCTTTTTTAATTGAATCTAATCTAACACACCCAGTAATGAATTTTGGAGAGCATTGTGTAAAGAGTTCCTTAACTCTAGCAATTTTGTTTACTCAGTGTTAAAGTGTCTACCAAATCCCGTCCAAACTATGGGGCCGATTATGATGGCGGGCGGACTTTGTCCACCCGCCATCGCCCCGGTAAATGGGACCGCCCGCTATGTGTGCAGCGGTCCCGCACATGTGATTAGGATGCCACCGCCACGGTGGCGGTGGTATCCCCATTTCCAGCATTGTGGCGGGCGGTGCTCACAACACCGCCCGCCACAGTGCTGGAAATGCATGTTGTGCATCTGCATGCACAACGTGACAGGCACCGCGCGGTGCCTGCCACCTTGTGCATGCAGATGCAGGGGGTACCATAGGTACCCCCATGTGCAGCCCCCACCCCCCAACACTCTGGGGCCCGCAACGGGCCCCCAACAGCAAACATCGCGAGCCTTTCCATGGCGGCGACGCCACCATGGAAAGGCTCATCTCCGCCGGCATCATAATATGGATGGCGGTGTCTTGCAGACACCGCCACCATATTAAGTCCCTTTCCGCCCGGTCGACTGTTCGGCCGGGCGGAAAACATGCGGACGGTCTTACCGTCTGCCGGGCTCCCCTCCGCCATGGTAATATGGCAGGGCGGAATTTGTTGGCGGACGGGCGATTATGGCGGGCGGATCGCCACCGCCATGCGGGCGGTGGCGATCCGCCCGACATCGTAATCGACCCCTATATTTCTAGGTATTTTAATTATTTGCTTTGTCATTTATGGCCCAAATTTTGGAGAGAGGAGGGAAAGAAGTGTACGTTTAGAGGAAAGAACTCAGTTTTCTCTTTATTGAGAGATAGCCAGAAACTTTCACGTAGGCATCAATTGTTTTCAGTATGCAGGGGAATGGATCGATCAGCTCAATCATTAAATATCAATACAGACCATCAGCGTACGCTGCCACCTTTTGTGTTCCGGAGGAGAAAGAAATGCCGTTGGTTATATGAAGCCTATGCAGAAGAGGTCCAATACCCAATACAAATAGGGGTGTGGACTCGCGACAACCCTGTCTAGTACCCAGATTCAATAAGAAGGAAGGAATGAGATAAGCAGCCATTAACTCTGGCCTTTGCTTTTGGATTAGAATATAGTGCAAACACCATCTTAATTAAGTTTTCTCCCAATCCAAATTTCTGCAAGGTGGCTCTCAGAAGAAGCCTGTATACCTTATCAAAGGCCTTCTCTGCATCCAAAGCCATGGCGGCAATCGGATAATCAATTAGCTTAGCCTTTTCCATTGCATGACACATTATTCTGCTATTGTCACTCGTTAAACTACCTTTAAGGAAGCCGGATTGTAATGAGTGAGTTAGTTGACTAAGGACTTTCTCCAATCTAAATGCAAGCACCTTAGCATATATTTTGCAGTTGTCATTTCTAAGGGAAATGGGACAATAATTCTTCACATCTAGTAAATCTTTCCCCTCTTTCGGGATCACCACTATTGTGGCATTAGATGCAGAACTCCTAATTGTGCCTGTGTTGGAAAAGTGTTGCAAAAAGTTGTGCAGGGGCCTTACTATAGATTCCGCAAATGTCTTATGGAATCTACAAGTGGAACCATTGGGTCCTGGTGCTTTCCCTTGCTTTAATCCCTTAATAGCAATGAGTATTTCCTCCTGTGAGATGGGTTTGTTTACTTGGTGTTCTGTCTCTTCCCTTAGGGATGGAAGCTGGAGATTGGCAACAAAGTCTTCACAATCCCCCAGAGAGATTGCATGATCTGGCGTATATAGCTTTTTAAAGAAGCTCTGAAATGCCTTTAAAATATCAGAGGATGAAATTACATTAAGTCCGAAATCATTCTTTATGGATGGCACAGTCAACTTATTGTTGCCAAATTTTAAATAGTTAGCTAGGTACCGGCCTGCCCTGTTTTTCTTGATCATCTTGCCCGCTTTCCTTGTGTACACCCACTTATGTGCTCTTGTTCTCAGGATTTTCTTGCATTTATATTTAAGAAGTTTCAGTTCCGGAAGACCAGAGGAGCCTTTAGAGTGGTTAAGTTTGGCTTTGAGGTTCTAAATGTTGGTCTCTACCTCTTCTAAGCCTTGGTTATCCTTTTTTATTTTTGGTAGCAATAAAATTGATCATGTTACCCCTAATTGTTGTTTAAAGGCATCCCAGAAAATTTTAGGTGATGTGTTTGTTGTGTTTTTTTCTCTTATATAGTGCATTATGTCATTCTGGACGCTTTGCTTCATATCTTCACTGTCTACAATAAAATTGTTCATTCTCAATTTTCTGACCATTGGTGTAGCGGCAGCGAGGTTAAGTTCTAGGAAGATGCAGTCATGATCTGATATCCCTAAAGGATCCATTGTGGGAGATGTGGCCTGTTGGAGGAAACAATTTTGCATCATTATGTAGTCGATTATAGAATAAGAATCACATAGTTTTACATCGCATCACACTGCCGGGCTTGAGCGAGGCGTTGCTTCAATTGCCCAAGGGGGTTTTACTTCTTGGGGGAGACTAAAATGCACTGCTTTCACCGGAATTGGACAGACATTCTGGATCTTGTCTAACCCACTGGGACCCAACACTGTCCAATTTTGTCACGGCCCTTGGCCTAGCAGATACCTGGCGCATGCGACATCAGACAGATCGCCAATACACCTTCCTCTCCGGTGTTCATCTGAGACTCTCTAGACTAGACTATATTTTTACACAGGACACTTGGCCAGAGGAATCTCAGACCATTCCCGGGTGTGGTTAGAATTATGGGGACGCGCCAATACCACTCGTGGACCGCGGCCCATCAACGCCTGGTATCTCCAAGATACCAAATTTGTTGAAAAGTTAGATCAAACCACGTCCAATTATTTCGAACTCAATGAGGGGTCGGTGGCCTCCAACTTAACACTCTGGGAAGCTTATAAGGCATTTATACGGGGAACGGCTTACTCACAGATAGTGGGGCGACATAGAGACCAAGAAAAATCACTTCTCGCACTAGAGAACAAAATACAGGCATTAGAGCGGGAAGGAATTAACACCTTAACCGAAGATCAGATCCATACTCTTTGTCTCCGGTAAAAAGAATATAGAGATTTAATGGAACATCGGGCGAAAAACTCACACATTCTGTCCCAACGGCGCAGATACGAGGTGGGCAACAAAACGGGGAAATTGCTCGCGTGGCTCGAGATGAGAGACCGCGCGAGAGGATGGGTACCCCAAATAGTGAGAGAGCTAGGAGAAACTATCTCCGACCTTGAGGGGAAATCGGAGGAATTTGCAAAATACTATAAACAACTCTACTCCCCCACTACACAATGGTCCATCGAAGAGATCCACGACTTTCTCAGCGACATTAAGCTCCTGACCCTCCTGGAGGAACACCGGGACTATCTAGAGGCAGGCATTGAGTCATGTGAGATAGAGCAGGCGATACGAGCGCTGAACTCAGGCAAGGTGATGGGGCCTAATGGCCTTCCTATTGAACTGTACAAACGTCGGGCATCGACGTTACGCCCCATTTGCTTCACATGTGGAGGGAGGCGAGAGACGAGCATTTACTTCCAACAGATCAGTGCCTAGCTATGATAGTTGTCATTCACAAGGCCGGGAAACCGACGGAGAGATGCACCTCATATCGCCCCATCTCTCTTCTTAATGTGGAGGTTAAGGTCCTTACCAAGCTGCTGGCGACTAGGTTACGCAAGGTCATAACTACTCTAGTTCATCCAGATCAATCTGGCTTTATCCTTAACAGAGGAACACGTTTCAACTTGCGCAGATTATATGGAGTGATGGCAGGCTCCAGAAACGACACAGTATCCACCATGGTTCTGTATTGGGCTGCCTCCATGGAATTTGACACTCTCGAATGGACATATATGTTTGGAACACTTGAGTGTATGGGTTTCGGAACAAACTTTTAGGTTGGATGCGAACTGCTATACATGGCCCAAACAGCCCAGTTCAAGGTAAATGGTATAACATCCAGTAGCTTCCCTCTCTGGGTAGAGGGATCAGGCAGGGCTGCCCTCTTTCCCCCCTAATATTCGCGCTAGCCCTGGAGCCCCTAGCAGCATGGATTCGACAAGATCCAATTGTAAGGGGAGTCTCATGGGGAGAATCATGGGAAGAGCGCATATCATTATATGCGGATGATATCCTTTTCTATGTGCCCAACCCCCGCTATGATTACCCGCCTTACACACATTCTTCGTACCTTTGGTCAGTACTCCGGCTACAGAATAAAAAGGGGCAAATCCCTCATGCACCTCATAACAGGTCCTATGCCAACACTACCTAGAAGTGTGGAGCTACCTTTGTCAGCTGGACATTTTAAATACTTAGGACTTCATGTCACCATGGATACAGCCCTTTCTTACCACCTAAATTTAGCCCCCCTCCTGGAACGCTTTCAGGCAGATGTGGAACATTGGAAAACTTTGCCGCTCTCGTTATTGGGGCGGGCGGCAATGTTCAAAATGATGACACTACCCCAAATGCTTTATATTTTGCAGAATACCGCTCATCAAGTGCCAGATAACTTCTTTCAATCCATTGAATCCCTTTTCTGTTCGCTGCTGTGGAACTCGGCCCCGCCACGGATTGCTTTTTCTAAGTTAGTATGTGGAGTATATGATGGAGGTATCGGCCTTCCAGACATAAGAAAGTATTACTGGGCAGCGCATCTAGCGATAGTGAACAATTGGATTTTTGCCCCCTGGGACGACCCGAATTATAGACTAGAGCAACCATGGGGCCCGGTGGATTTCATTTTCAAGCCAGTTTTTACAGTTCACCCAAGAGTAAAAACTTACTTCCCCAAACATACACAATAGTTCAGATATGGCGCACCGTCACATCCTTCTTGAGATGGAAGGGGAAGCTTACTAACATGACTCCACTTTGGCATAGTGATGCACTCTCCCAGGTGCGTGACCTTCGGGGTTTTAAAACATGGGACCTAATAAGAATTTCTGCGTTGGGGGATGTTTGGAGGAATGGTAATATGCTCACTTGTGAAGAGTTACAGGCCCAGTATGAACTGACTGACACTGAAGTCTTTAGATACCTCATACTTCGACATGCCCTTGGGGCACATCTCTCAGGGGAGACTCCCCTATCAGAATCCTCCTCCCTGGAGGACAGAGTCCTGACTGAAGCATTACCTAAAAAGACAGTCTCAATCAATCAATCAATCAGGGAATTGTAAGCGCGCTACTCACCCGTGAGGGTCTCAAGGCGCTGAGGGGGGGTCCCGCAGATCTGTTTAGCCGAAGAGCCAGGTCTTCAGGGTCTTCCTGAAGTTGTTCAGGGAGGGGGCGCGTCTGATGTCTGCCGGTAGCTCGTTCCAGGTCTTGGCTGCAATGTGAGAGAAGGATCTTCCGCCTGCTCTGGCTCTGTGGATGCGCGGGGTTTCGGCCAGTGCGAGGTTGGAAGATCGGAGGTTTCTTTTGAGTACGTGGAAGTTGATTCTGTCGTTGAGGTATTTGGGTCCGTTGTTGTGTAGGCATTTGTAGGCGTGAGTGAGGATTTTGAAAGTGACTCTTTTCTCCACGGGGAGCCAGTGGAGACTTCGTAGGTGTTGGCTGATGTGTTCGTGTCGGGGGATGCCGAGGACGAGTCTGGCGGCGGTGTTCTGTACTGTCTGGAGTTTGCGGAGTAGGGACTTGTTGATGCCGGCGTAGAGTGCGTTTCCATAGTCCAGTCTGCTGGTGATGAGTGCGTGGGTGACTGTTTTCCTTGACTCAGGGGGGATCCACTTGAAAGTCTTGCGGAGGATGCGGAGGGTGTTGAAGCAGCTGGAGGTGACGGCGTTGACCTGTCGGTTCATGGAGAGTGATGAGTCGAGTACGATGCCGAGGTTCTTGGCGTGGTCTGAGGGGGTAGGTGGGCTTCTAAGGGCGGTCGGCCACCAGGTGCTGTCCCATGCAGAAGGGGTGGTACCGAGGACGAGGACTTCTGTCTTCTCGGCATTGAGCTTCAGGCAGCTGTTGGTCATCCAGACTGCGACGTCTTGCATTCCTTTCTGGAAGTTGAGTTTGGCAGTGGTGGGGTCTTTGGTGAGGGAGAGGATGAGCTGGGTGTCGTCGGCGTAGGATACGATGTTGAGGCCGTGTTGTCGGACGATGGCTGCGAGGGGGCCATGTAAATGTTGAAGAGGGTGGGGCTCAGTGATGAACCCTGTGGGACTCCGCAGGTGATTTTCGTGGGGTCGGAGAGGAAGGGTGGGAGTCTGATCCTTTGGCTTCTTCCGGTGAGGAATGATCGGATCCAGTCCAGGGCTGTTCCTTGTATGCCTGCGTCGTGTAGTCTGACAACTAGTGTGCGATGGGAGATGGTGTCAAAGGCCGCTGATAGGTCGAATAGGATGAGGGCTGCGGAGTGGCCTTGGTCCAGGAGGGTGCGGATGTCGTCTGTAGCAGCGAGTAGGGCGGTCTCTGTGCTGTGGTTGCTTCGGAATCCGGATTGGGACGGGTTGAGGATGGCGTTCTCTTCAATGAATCAGTCTCACTGATATATAAAAAATTACGGAACAACTCACCCGACCTCCTCACTGCGTTGAGATCCAAATGGGAGGCAGACATTGGATGCTGCGACGACAGAGAATGGAAGGAGGCGCTGGGGACATTTCAGGAGGTTGCAACACATACAGGGTTTAGATTGATTTTTCTGTGCATACTGCATCGATCCTACTATGCACGCACAACTCTCAGACGCATGGGGCGCACTTCCACGGACCTATGTCTGAGGGGCTGCTGGACAGTGGGGACTTTCTTCCACACGCTGTGAACATGTCCAGTGATCCAAATTTTCTGGACTGACCTGCAGAAAATAATGGGGAAAGTGACTAGGGAACCCCCCCAGACAACAGCAAAGAAATGTATTCTGCATATATGGGGAGAGGAGCCGCCACCAAAATGCGCCAGGATCTGGCTCTCACTGGGCCTTATAGTGGCTAAGTGAAACATAACATGACTGTGGGGAGGGGTTGGGGCTCCTCGGATGGGAGATTGGGAGCGGGATTTAGATTGGTGTATGATCAATGAAAAGCCAATATATCAGGGAAGGGGCTGCCCACACAAGTGGGAGAAAGTTTGGGCAGGATGGCAATCCTATAGGGGCTTCGATATAGAGCCCACCCCAGGGTTGGACAATGGTGAACTTGACACACTATGTGCCTAGACAGAATGAGACTGTAAAATATTTAGACTGCCTTCACTCAGTTTATTTCCCATATGTGATTTCTGGAGGTCTCCACTACTAACATGATGTATCAAAATTGTTGCAAACACAAGGAGATGATGGACGGAGCCCTGAAACTTTTCAGACACTCACCCCTAGTCACAGATCTGGGTTGAATCCATCATAATTTTTAGCTCACTTCGCCACCCCAGTTCAGACACAGCTATATGCAAATCAGTCTTGACCCTGTGCCTCATGGGAACAGTCCAGCCCGAACTGCCAAGCCATGTCTTCCCTGGACCGGAAACAAGCATCCTGTGATCTTCGCTGAGGAGGGACGCACTCCTGTGATTCCCACTGATACTTGAAATAAAGTATTTCTTGGAAACTTGGAACATCATGCAGCTTCTTCTTTGCGGGGAAGCACACTTATATATAGGCAGTAACTACACACCACCCCAACATGTATGGATTTCTATCTTTATGCACATCATAATGTTTCATGTTTGGTATGCCTTGAAGCAGCCTTTCACAGCATGCAGCACTTTATAAGTATAAATGTTTCAAGTTGAACTGTATCTAAAATCCAATGCCAGTGTTTACTTGTCACATAATTACAGATAGCCTATTAGTAGTTTTCTTAATTTTGCAAATCTGCTTCTGGAGAACCTGCCCACAAAAGGAGAACCACTCCAATCTTTGGAAAAGGGCTGATGATGTGAGGGCGACCATGTGTTGGGAAATAAAACACCTCTTCATTAGGTAAATAAAAGCCATTGAAAGTCACCTTGAAATTCTCTGACTGAACAACTCTGCCTCCTGCCGTGGTTCTCTTTATGGTCGCCAATCTCCTAAATTATTGCCAATATAGCTGAGGTGCTTTAATCCGTACATAAATGATAGAACCACTCTGCAAAAACTGCCAAGAAATAGCCGCCAGGTGGTGGGATGAAGTAAACCTTTCATGGTGAGCATAAACCTGTAGGAGGCGAATTGCTTCATAATATTGTGTAGGAGACAGTAAAACTACAGCTGCAGGACACCAGCTTTACGCCTGGGGCTACTAAAGCTCACGTGTTTTTTTTATTTTGCACAGTTATATAGAAGCATCCTGTTTAAAGCTTTTCTTCTCAGAATAAATATTAATGGTCTAAAATAAAAAAAAACACCAAACACACCGTTGCAAATCATGCCTGCGTGAACAATTTGATGAAGGGGCGCATTAGTGCATGCGACAAATTAAATAAATACTTCCCGTAGAAAATGTATCCGGAGGAAATTATTGCTGAAAAGTATTAAATAAATAAAATCGATCAAAAACACTGTATTACTCATATATACTTATTTATAATGAAATTGCTTCTGTTAATATAGCGCTCACTCGATCACTGAGTTCATGAGTTTAAGTTTTTTTCGCATTTGTAAAGTACTAACTACCGTTGTAATTGTACCTGTTAGACCTGACTTGTCCAGCGGGTTTATCCCTAGACTTTTTGGCCTTCTGTTTCTGACCTGTGTTTGTTGGTTTTATGGCTCTGGGCAGTTTTCCACGGCTGCTCAGTGCTAAAATGCATATGCTCTTCCTGTAAATTGTGTTATGGATTGGTGATTCCATGATTGGCATATTTGATTTACTAGTCAGTCCCTAGTACAGTGCACTGTGTGTGCCCAGGGCCTTTAAATCAAATGGTGCTGGGGGCTTGCAGCACTGATTGTGCCACCCACATAAGCAGCCTGTAAATGTAACTCAGATCTGCCACTGCAGTGTCTGTGCGCAGTTTGGTACTGCCATGTCGACCTGGCAAGTGCACCCACTTGCCAAGCCCTAACCTTTCCTTTTCTTACAAGTTAGTCACCCCTAAGGTAGGCCCAAGGTACCCCTGTGGGCAGGGTGCAGTGTATGTGAAAGATAGGACATGCCCTGATGTGTGTGGCATGTCCTGATAGTGAAATACTGCCAATTTATTTTTTCAATATTGTAAGGCTATCTGTCCCCATAGGATAGAATGGGGAGTTTACTCATAACATCTTATGAGTATTACTGCCCATGGGAGCAAGATAGGAAAATAAAGTTTGATATGCCTGAACTCAGAGTGCTAAGATTCATCTTTTAGTGAGGGTGACTTTTACATTCTGGGTTTGAAAATACCACTTTTAGAAAGTAGGTATTTTCTTGCTTAGCCATCCCGTGTGCCTCTGCTGGTTTGTGTATTGACAGTCTGGCTTTGTAGTGACAGGGGCTGGGGAGGTGCATTCTCTCAGATGGCCACCGGGGGTGGGGGGGTTGATGTGTGTCCTGCCTTTCCTGAATGAAGTAGGGCTGGGCTGAATAGACCTGGGCTGCATCCAGAGTAAGTGGAGGAGTTCTCACTAGCACCTGAATAGTCCTGGTCTGCATTTAGAGTGGTGGGAGGAGATTTCTCTTGCACCTGAATAGGCCCTGTCTACCTTATACAATGCTGTCTACACTTCCTGCCAGGAAGCTGCACCAGGGAGGGCAGAACAGGTGTTGGCTGGGCAAAGAGCTTCTCTGCCACCAGAGAACAAAGGATTTTGCTGTATAAATATTGGGGCCCAGACCCCAGAACTTTAGATCACTTCTGGTAAATCAAGAGGAACCTTTGCCAAGGAGAAGAGCTGGAGAAACTGAGGAGGAATACTGCCCCTGTGCTGTTTGCTGTCTGGGGTTGGCCTGCAGTGGCTACTTTCTGCCAAGAAAAGGGAAAAGGACTTTGCTGTTTGCTGTGTCCCCTGCTTGAGGAAGATCTCCAAGGGCTTAAAGAAGAGCTTGCCTCCTGTTCCGAAGTCTCAGGGACACAAAGACTTCACCCCAGCTCCCCTGAACTTCCTTGCTGGGAGTTCTGACCTGCCAAGAGGTGCCTGTAGCTGTTCTGGACCTATGGAGGTTGTTCTGGCTGTTGGGAGGTGGAAATGCAATGCAACAACACGAAGCGTGACGCATCCGTGCCTGTCTCCGACGCATCACCGAAGAAACCGACGCAGCACCTACCCGCGGCTTGAGAAGGCGCTGCACGCCGCATCGAGTGCACCGGTCTCTGAAGTCCGAGATCACCGCACCGATTCCTACACAAGCCCTGCTGTGCGGCTGCAAGAATCCACGCATCGTCCCGGATCGTCGCATCACATCTAGACGCCAAGTCTGTCGCATCGTTGGGAGACGCAGTAAGAAACCGACACATCACCTCCTCTCCGGTAAGGAACCTGACGCATCACCTCCCCTGCGCAGCAGTAAGGAACCGACGCATCACCTCCCCCGGAGCGAGGAACCGACGCATCACCTTCCCTGAGTGTAAGGAACCGACGCATCACCTTCCCTGTCACCCTTTTTGTTTGTGTGCGTGACGCATCCAAGGTACTTTGTGTAAAAAGTGTTGCATCTGCAATTTGCTTTGAACGGAACTATTTCTACCATTTGAAATTCAAATTTTTGTTACTGCATCGTGGATTTTTGTCGTTTGGTCTTGTTTGGTTTAGATAAAGATTACTTATTTTTCTAAACAGGTGTTGTGTCCATTTGTAGTGATTTCACTGTATTACTGTATGTGTTCACAAATGCTCTACACACTGCCTCTGAGATAAGCCTGTCTGCTCGTGCCAAGCTACCAAGGGGGTGAGCAGGGGTTATTTTAGGAGTGTATCCCCCTTACCCTGACTAGAAGCAAGGGTCCCTATTTGGACAAAGGTACCTACCTCTGTCAACTAGAGACCCCCATTTCTAACAGTACCACAGTGCATTCTGCACCTGGGGTGCCCTTTTATGCAGATCTTGTAAGGTCATCTGTCTATTGTGTCGGTTGTTCTCTTGTAGTTGGTTCTGTGAAGCTAGTGCATAAGTCAAGATTTACTAAGAATAGCACAACGTGGCTATATTGTGCTGTGTCAATATTCAAAACTAGCGCAGGGCTAAATTTATATGTATCATTAGCCACGTATGCATTAAGTATGCTGTATTTGAATGACAGGAACCACAATTTAGCCTTGTTTTATGGTACAAGGGGAAAAGAACAGTGGGGCTTATTTACAAGCCCAGTGTGCTGCCTGAACATCACTTTTTATGATGTACCGGCGGTGCACAGTTCAGACCCAATATCTACGAGACCACGTAAAGTCACCCTGCATGGCTTTTCATTGACTCAGAGATATGGTGTAAGGCAACGCAGCGGAAGTTCCTGCGTGGCCTCATACTGCCTCGGGGAGGCGTGCCTGGGTGTTGCATTTTGCGGGGGTTTTCCCACTCAACGCCCATGGTTTTTGACACATTCCCAGATTTACAACATTGTTGCTGCCTGATGCATCCTCGACGTGGGATCTCACTACGCTTCGGAAACCATAATTTAAGGTTCTTTGCTCAGCGGGCCAAACTGGGTACCTGTATTTGGCCCATGGTCCATCGTGGTCGGCCAGAGCTTGTGACTTTGTCCCGGTCCTGTGTGACCAGCAAAACAAATTTGGAGTTTTGTGCCTCTAAAAACTGATTTCACTTAAATCTTTAAAATTTCATATCCCTGGTTCTTCTGATTGGATGTTTGTCGTTTTGGTCTCAAATAATTAATAAAATTTGACTCGATTTTTGTAAATTGGTATGGGATTTTTGTGTGGTGGTTTCACTTTAATACTGTTTAAAGTTCTGCATAAATACTTTTCACATTGCCTCTAAGTTAAGCTTGACTGCTTTCCTGCCAAGCTACCAGAGGGTTAAGCACAGGTTAATTTGGGGTGCTTGTGACTTTATCCTGACAGATATTGTGACTGCTGCTGGAGCAGGGTTTCGCCCCCTCAACCAGTAACCCATTTTTCAGGCACCGTAACCCACTCCCCCCTTACTCTCCTCAACCTCCCCCAGACATACGCGTACGCTTGCAAAAGATACCATCCGCATACTTAGGCGCACATCAGTCACTGAGAGGACACTCCTCTCACTCTCCCTCCTTGCACTCAGTTACCTCACAATCATGTACACCTCTCAAATTACTTCCACTCACTCCTACACCTACCGTCCTTACACTCATGCTCTTGGTCATGCCCAGTCCTCTCACACATCATAACCACTTACTACTCTCACTCACAGTCCTCCCAATTACACTCATACTCTCATTTACACTCCTTACCTCATACTTACCATCTTCTTCCTTAGAAAGCTAATGCTGCTCGCCCACTGCTGCTCCTCAATGCTCATTTCAGGTGGAGTTGGACTCTAGTAAAAGTGTAAAGGCCATTAGAACCTCCTGTGACATCTTATAGCATGTAGAGGTGCATCCCTAACTGCCTGGCCACAGCAGCATGCAGCCACTACCTCAGCCACTCTTGGTCTAAGCTGCCATGTCCCATGCTGCTAGAGGGAAGGTAGAGGGATGTGGAAATGGTGGGCTGCAGAAGACACAGATAGATGAGCAGGGGCAAGAAAAGAGAGGCCAAGGATGAAACCAGTGGCAACCCTGTAGTTACTACTGTAGATGACACCAAGAAGGCCATTCAAAATTGCACTTTTAAGCTACTCGCTACATGCACCTTTAAGCTACTCTCTACTTCAAGTAATTTACACCCACATGACCACCCAACCCATTACTCATGGATCTTAAATTGCTGACTTCTATTACACAATTTCTTTTATAATCAAGCACCGAAACCACTGGGGCTCTGACTCACATCCAACATCCCACATGGCTATCGAGGCTCAGCTCCCCAAGTTAATTAATTCTTTCTTTTTTTTTTAACAACAGATTTTATTGAATTTTCATCATACCAGAAGGGCAGAGCCCAGCAAGCAAAGCACAGCTGAAATGCATAAGTAGAATATCTCTGGGTACTGTATAACACCCTCCCCCATAGTCTGCAGAACATCAGACCAGGAAAAACACCCATCCCCCAGCCCCCAAGTGTGCACCATACATACTTCGAAAACATTATATGTAAAAGCCAAAGAAATTCCCATCCACGTCTTTTTAGCATTGATACTTTAAACAGGTAAATCATTCACCACCAGTCGTTCAATAGGGTCCTGGGTGGCAGTCTGCGACATTGAAGGACAGATCTATACCCCTGTACTTGGCCCACCGAGACCAGATCTTCCCATGCTTCTGTGGATACCCCTCGCCTGGAACACTACAATCTCCGCTGACATGCACCTATCCAGGGCCTTTTTCCAGTTAGTTATACAGGGCGGGGACGTGTCCTTCCAGTGCTGTGCTATGTCCCGCTTAGCCAATGTGAGACCCAAAAACAGAAGGTGTCTTTTATACCTGTTCCCCCGATGTCTTCTGTGCTGTGTAAGAGCGCCAATCTAGGGTCCGACGGGATATCCCATGCCAGAACACGCCCCAAGCAAGACAACACGCCAGACCAGAAGAGCTGCAGTGCCCCGCAACTCCACACCGTATGTAGGAACGACCCCTCGTCTGCACCACAGCGGAGACAGATAGGGGACTGAACTGCCCCCATTTTCCAAAGACGGAGACGCGTGTAGTATACCCTATGGAGGTATTTAAATTGGATTAGCCTATATCTGGTAGAGACGGCGGCGTACCGAGGGCTAGCCAGCGCCTCTGCCCAGTCGTCATCCGTAAGGGCTGGCAGGTCTGCCTCCCGGGTTCGGTGAGTAGTGGTCTTGGAGTGTGTAGTGAGAGTTTGGTAGATTTGCCGGATTTTGTGAGCCCCCAGATCTCCCGTCAGTAGGCGACCTTCCAGCGGGTGGAACTCCGGTAGCGACTCTAGCTGCCGAATCAGGGGGGTCAGTGCGTGACAGAGCTGCAAATAGCGATGGAACTGCGATTTGTGAAGGTCAAAATCCCCCTGCAGCCTTTGAAAGGATTTAAGAGTGGTCCCCTGCATGATGTCCCCGAGCGTGGATATACCGATATCGTCCCATCTACAAAACCCCACAAGTGACGAGACAGGCCGAAGTTAAGTTCCCTGCCAGAGGGGAGTGGCCCCGGTCAGCCTACCCCACCAACCCGTGGACCTAACCACCCGCCTCCATGTCTGAATGACTATCCGGTAGGCCGGGGGAAGCGCCTCCAGGGAAGAGCTACTGTATAGGAGATGGAGCAGCGGGGTACCCGCCATGGCTAACCGCTCCACGGCGTAGGCCGGATCCGTCTGGGAACCATACCACCACTCATTGACCACCAGGTGGTGCGAAGACCAGTAGTATGCGCGGACATCTGCCGCCGCGATACCACCACAATACGTGGACTGTATACATGTTGCGAGCGCCACGCGGATCACGCCCCCTTGCCAGAGGAATCTATTCAGGAGTGCATTGATTTGGAGAAACCACGACGGGGGGGATAGGGTACGGGTAGTTCTGGAGCCTGTAGAGTAAGCGCGGCAGAGACTCCATTTTAAAAATTGCGGACCTGCCGTCCAACGATGAGGGTAGTTGGGACCAGATCGTCGTTTCATCTCGGACGGCGGGGAGCAACGGAGCTATGTTGTGCGTCCAAGCGTCGCTGGGGCACCGCGTTATAAAGACGCCCATGGTACTTAAGGCCCGTGTCTGCAATGATCAGCTGCGAAGTCCAGGCCGGACTCCTCTGCTCGCCGTGAATAGGGAACAGTGTAGATTTGGACGGGTTGGCACAAAGTCCAGAGGTCTCCCTGAAGATTCGGAGAATTTGGAGGACACGAGGCCCAAAGGTCTGACATGAAGAACAGGGTGTCGTCGGCGTAAAGCGCGATCCTGTCTGAGTGCTCCGGCGACCAATCCAGTCCCCTGAGGACAGGGTCCTGGCGCACCCACACAGCTAAGGGCTCAATCGCTAAGGCGAATAGGAGAGGGGATAGGGGGCACCCCTGCCTTGTACCCCTGCGGATAGGGAAGGGGGCCGAGCAGCATCCAGCCGCACGAACCGAGGCGGTGATATCCGTATAAAGTAGTTTTACATATGCCATGAACCGGGGTCCCAGGTTAATGGATTCTAGGAGTTTAAAAAGGTAGGTCCAACTTAGCGAGTCGAACGCCTTGTCGATGTCCGCCAACAAGACCGCCGCGGGACGGCCTAGGCGAGGGGCCTCCGCGACAGCGTTGTGGACCCGCCTGATATTGTGTCTGGTGGAGCGCTGTGGCATAAAGCCTGACTGATCCGGATGTACCAGATCTTGAATGCAGGTGCGGAGGCGGTCGGCCAAGACCTTCCCTAAAAGTTTAGGCTCAAAATTCAGCAAAGAGATGGGGCGAAATGAGTCCGGGGGACGACCGGGTTTAAGAAAAACCACGATTTCGGCGTGCCGCCAGTCCGGTGGCAAAATACGCTGCTCCAAGGCTTCGTGTAGCGCCCCAAGCAGGTGGGACCCCAGGGTCGCCATATGCGGGCGCAAAAATCACAGGGGAACCCGTTCGGACCAGCGCCGGCCCGTATGTACATTGGACAGCGCCGCCTGCAGTTCGTCTAATGTGATGGGTTTATCCAGTTCGTCGCGTATGTCATCGGGCAGTCGGCGAGGGGGGATATCAGAGAAAAATGTGTCTATAAGGGACTCGGCTATCACCTCACGCTCCTCATACTGGGCTGTGTAGAAGCAGGCAAAGGCTTGGACCACAGCTTCGGGGGAGGTACACATAGTGCCGTCTGGGGACCTCAGAAGGGGAACCTGCGTCGGGGTCGTCCGGACCTGATACAGCATATGGAGCATCTGACTGGACTTGTCGCCACATTGGTAAATCCTGTACTGGGTCGCCAGCCACGCCTCTTTAGCACTGTCCGTATGCAGCTGGTGGAGCTGCTGTTGGACATGCAAGAGATTCCGGCGGGTACTGGAATCGGAGCCCCCTACCAGTTGGGACTGCAGTTGGACCTGACAGTCCTCTAGTTCCCTCACCTGCGCCAAACGCCGCCGCTTTTCCCCGGAGCGAAAACTGATGTCTGCCCCCCTGATCGTGGGCTTAAGGGCCTCCCAGAGGATGACTTGGGACGGAAAAGTGCCCACATTGAAACTGAGGTAGTCTGTGATCGCGAGATATAGCATCTCTTGATAATCGGCGTCACGGAGGAGCCATGGGGACATGCGCCACCGATAAGGGGCCCGATGAGTCTGCAGGCGCAGCTTGAGTTGGTCAGGCGAATGATCTGAGAGGCCTCTGGGCATAATGGATGTGTGTGCCACTCTGTGTATGTAGCTATGTGGGAGGAAAATATAATCTAGACGTGAGAGGGTACGGTGAACCGACGATGCGTAAGTGAACCCTGCTTCAGTAGGGTGAAATGCCCGCCAAGAGTCCGTCCTTCCCAGTGTATGTGCCAGTACATTCAGTTTGGATCTGGGGGGGGTGTATCGGGCGGCTTTGCGCGCCATCTATCATGCGGGGCCATGATGTCATTCCAATCTCCGCCCAATATCGTCAAGCTGCCTGGAAGGTCCCCCCAAAGCTGTGTAAATTTATCTATGAATGTCTGGCCTAGCGGTGGAGGGGCATAGACACTCCCAAGCGTGATCTGTTCGCCGGCTATAGTACCCGAGAGGATCGTGAAGCGCCCGCCTGGATCTAACCAATGTTGTGTAATGTGAAACGGTAGTCGGCGGTGAATGAGTATCGCTGTGCCGCGTGCGCCCTTTGCAAAGCCGGAGTGGTACACCGTGGCAAACCCATATCGAGATAGGCAGGGGGCTTTAGTGCCCAGAAGGTGAGTCTCCTGCAATAGTAGGATGTCAGCTGAGTAACGCTTCGCTAAGCGAAGCACTGCCCCCGTTTGATCTTGTTCAGCAGTCCCCGTACATTCCAAGCAAGAATATTTAGTTCTCCCAGCGGAGATTTACCTGCGACCTGTGTCATCCCTAATCTTCAAAGTGCGCAGTGACCGATGGTGCAGTCAGTGACGTAGCATGTAGCTTGTGTGTCTGGTGCGCAGAACATAGAATCTAACAACCTCAAACCCAACATAACCCTCCCCACTCCCCCACCCCCATACTTCCAATAACGAGGAGTATCTGTCGCGGTGGAATCCTGTCCCAGGCCCCAAACGTGATGACCCAAGCAGTTCCCCCAATGGATCCCCCCACCCAACGTCACCCAACATTACCCAAAACGTCCAGGGCGTACATCGTCCGACACCTCTCAGAGCAGGTAGAGATGACCCCAGCGCGCCAGGATCCGACACAGCCCACCAGGGAGCTACAGCTTCAAGACAGCACCATGTAGTGAGAGAAGAATAGGATAAGCCCTCTGGCCAGGGCTATTTCAGTCAGCAGTTTCCTGATTGACCCTGGGCACGCCAATTAGAGCGGGACCTGTGGCGCCTTGTTGTAGCGTCTCTGTCTTGCCGGCTGCTCTGATGCAATCCCTCTGCGAAGAGTCCGAGTCAAGCTGCGGCGGCGTGTGTGGCTTAAGGTTACGTCTCTCATCAGTCCAAGCGAAGACCTCCTCCGGGGAGTCAAAGAAGAGAGTCTTGGCATTATAGATCACTTTCATCCTGGCGGGAAACAGCAGCGCATAGGATAAGTTCAGCTCCCGAAGCCGTCGCTTGGCCGCAACAAAGGACCGACGCTGCTGCTGCTGCACCAGCCTGGTGTAGTCAGGGAAGACCATGATGGGATGAGTCAAAAGTCATTTTGTCCTTGTGGAGCCGGGCATAGCAGAGGATCGCATCACGGTCGGCGTAGTTGAAAAGCCGGGTGATCACAGGCCTCGGGCGCTCCCCGGGAGGCGGTTTGTTAGTCAAGGCACGGTGGGCCCTCTCGATCACGAAGCATGGGGACATGGCCTCGGGCGGCAGCAACGCCCTAAGCCAGCCAGAGAGGAAATCATCCATAGAAGCACCCTCGCACCCCTCCGGGAAGCCCACCAGGCGGATGTTGTTGCTCCGCGCACTACCTTCTGCATCTTCGACTCGCGACGCCAGCTCCCGTGAGACCATGGTGAGTTTGTCCACCTTCTTCTGGAGGGTGGATACAGTGTCCTCCACCATGGAGACCCTGGTCTCCGCCTCCGTGATCCGGTCAACCGCCTTCCGAAGATCCTGACGGAGAAACGACACCTCGGAACCAACAGCCCCGATCTGGGCCTCGAGTGCAGTACGTGATTGGTTGATCGCCGCGAGCAACGTCGCAGTTCCAGAGGACAGGCCCTCAGCAACCTCCTTCCCAGTGGGAGCGGTGGTGTAGTGATCCATGGTGTTCTGTTTAGGGGCCGCCGCTCCGTGTTTGTCTTTGCCCATTGCGAAATGGAGGAGTGGACCGAGAGGCGAGCCCCAAGTCGACAGCTACTACAGGTAAGTGTGGAAGGATGGGCCTCCACGGGATGATGACGAACTCCAGCAATTGGTGGGGAGCCACGCAGCACCAGGTCCGGCCCCGGGGTAAGCTCTCCGCTCTTCAATTTGTCCCAGTTAGGTCAGGGCTTCAACGAAGCGGCAACTGTGCGGAATATGCTCTTAGTGGGTCCATGCAACCCAAGGAGGACCGACCTCCGGGGCATCCATGGCAGCCGCAGAGTGGTTCCCTGCCCGGATGCGTGGGTGACCGCAGCCGCCGAAATCAGGGCCTCCGCAATCCCACAGTCACCCTGGGGCAGGCCGGCACTGTCCTCCCCAGCGGAGCTGGCCGATCCGAGGAGATGCGGGCGGCCACAGAGCCCAGGTCCCCGCCGGTGAACTCCGGCCACATGAGGAGAGAGTCCGCAGCAGGCACCAGGTCCGGGCGCAGCCGGCAAGGAGAGCCACAAGCCCACAGGGCCCCCGTGCCTCACTGCCGCTGCTTAGGAAGCGGGGGGAGGGGCCCGCAACAATGGCACCACAGAGAAGTCTCAGGCCGCCGGCCAAATTCATGCACCGGCAGGCCCCCTCAGCCCAAAGTCATCGCCGGCACCAACCTGAGGCCCCACGGAGCGGAGGCGGCCGCCTCGGCGAGGTCACTCCAAGCGGCCCGCCGTCATCCACCGCCGCGGCCTGGCCCACACAGCGCGTCCCTCGCGCAGCCTCAACTCACGGCCGCAGATGCGTCGACACCGGGTCCGGACACTCGCGGCTTGTCACCGCCACCAAACTTCGCCACGGGGGTCCCGATGCGCTCCGCAGGGAGTGCACTGCGGCTGTAGTGTCCAGGGTCAGGATATCTACAGGATTATGGCTCTGAGTGGGCTCAGGCTAGCGGAGCTCTCCAGAGGCGCGTCCGCCATGCTTGGCTCCGAAGCCACGCCCCCTAATTAATTATTTCTTAAAGGCACAAAGACATAGCAGAGCTGATGAGCATACTTGTGTTGAGTTGGTAAATTCCAGTAGGAATCTAAAGCTCAATAGTATAGACTTTGACATTCACCTGTGCTATTTATGTTTTAGGATTAACAAAGCCTGCAAGACACACCAGACCCCCAGCAACCAAAACATGCCAGGTCCCAATGGCATATGGCATGCATGTAGACCTTCTACCCCTCTGGCACAAAGATGTCACAGACATTGCAGCCTCCTAGAAGAACTCTTCCTCTTGTTGGTCATAGGGTCAAAGTCTTGCTGCTTATTGTGCATATTGGTAACCAGTGAATCCATGCAGCAGTGTGACAGGAGACCAGACCAGACAGATAATATCACAATTGGTTAAGTCTCACCATTATAACCTCCTGCAGTCCACACAGAGGCGGCGGTTGATAGCACAGATAACAAAAAGACCCTACTACTCCTGTGTCACAAGCCCTGTGAAGACCACCAGTATTATGTTGGAATTGAGGTGTCTGGTGACGTTTCGGGGAGTATAAGCTTACCTCCCTAAAATTCACTTGACACTCCAATGTCCCCCAGTGCAGGGGATCCTGCAAGTTTCTGACAGGCAGTAGAGACCAGAAGTGCCCAGTTACTCCAAGTAGCAAGGCACGTTAGGTGGCCAATCAAAACCTCAACAAAATAGCAGCCTCAGAGTGCACAGTCAACAGACCCCTAACTCACAGTCCCAGCCATAGGCAGGTAGATCAGAGATTGGGGAGACGGCACAGTGAAAATCCCCTGCCTACCATCTAATACAGAGACCCTGCACACATTACTTGAGCACCCTCAGTCACTGACAAACACTGCCATTTTTATGGACGACCACATGACTGCCACTTCCCTGCATGAAAGCTCAGCTAAGGATGCTAAGAGGAGGACCACACAAAAATACACAGGTGGGATATTTATAGAAAAAGTGAGAGTGGGCCTAGTTTGAGTAGATGGCTGCAGGTAAAGAAGGAATCTCCTCGATGGTCACTAGAGACAGAAGAGCCCTAAAGTGTTTGACTTATCTCTAGGCCATTTTGTATTCACATATAGTGTGATTAGTGAACCCCATGGGTTTCAATAAGAAGTTGTACTGTTTTGCAATGAGACACAGAAAAGAAGTGACAAGTATTGTGAGTGATAAGCTATTGATTACACATGTTAGTTGGTTCCAGTACTCTGCTGTTGCTGCTGCATGATTCCTGGTCCGTTGGAAGATGTAGTCACTCAGGTTCAAGTGTACTCAGAGCACCATAGAAGATTACATGCTTGTGACATGCTACTAGAAGGTCTTTGCACAGAGGATTATTATGGTTTTTACATTGCTGACTAAATAATTATTTACTGAAATATGTGAGTCTAAACAACAAATATTTGATTACTTGTTTTATTACATTATTTTATCTATTTAACAGATCACCTCCATCAATTCTGAAGGGAAGCCATGTGCATGGCCTGCTGCCAGTAACCAAGAAAAGCATACTGGAAGAAGTGTTTTTTTTCTCCCTATTTGCTGCCTAGCAACACCTGTTTGTTGCGGGAGTAATAATTTAAAAACACATACACGCCGTTATCTGTCCTACAGCTAAATGAGGATGGAGAAACACATTCTTACATATTTTCTTCATTGGCTGCGTTTGCACAGAAGAAATAATGCTATTCGTTTAGAGCAAATAAAACAACCCATTTTCTGTGCCTGTTAAAAAGTAATCAGTAACTATTGAGGGAACCGTAAGTTGTAGAGATGAAGAAGCAATGCAAGAAATTAAGACTGCCTCAGAGAAAGAGTTCATTGAGCGAAATCCTTCAAGGCCCTGAGGAAAAACAAAGAGCCAGACAAGATGAGCAAAGTAAATTAGTGAGGAGGCAATGTCGTGCCAATGTCACTGGTGATGATTTGTACACAAAGACATAATTCATGGTGGGACTCAGAATTCTAGGCTGACCTGAAAGTCCCAACAAACACACATTTTAAATGTTGTCATAGTCCGGGTAATATGAGGTCAGGTGCCTTTCACTAAGAAGTCCCCCTCAGCCATCCAAGGTACCCCGACTGCAAGAAAACCTAGTCATCTTTTCACCAGATAGATATTGCTGGGGTAAAGAGGGATTGCCACGCAAAGCAGATCCTTCTCCAAGTAATGGTGTGATAAGGCTGACTTTAAGCAAAATGGGGACTGCCAAGCTCACCCACCAACAGAGCCCTCCTTCTTTACCCTGGATAAGCGAGCCCCTGCAGGGTTGAAAGCTCTAACAGGACCCAGTCTTATCTTCGGATGGTCTGGGGCATAGGCCCTTGTCCATGAACTCCAGCCAGCGACCATCGGCATACCACCCTACCCAAGATACCCATCTGCAGGCCCAGGAGGCTTCCCATATTCCTGTACAACAGAGGGATCGGACTGAGTTTCTGAGGTCTAGCAGGCCTAAGGTAAGTTTGCTGTGGCTCGATTTCCTGGCACCCAATATCACAAATTGCCCAGGAAGGCATTCCTAAGGCATAAAGAAGGTTCTCATCCTCTGCAAGTACTGGGTTCAAGTCAGAGCTCTGGCAGGCCTGTGGTGCAGTCCCCCGGGCTCCCTTTGATGGCCATGGTGTGTCAAAGTGTCTAAAATGGAGTTCTGCAGGCCCAGGTAGGGTAACACAACTCTGGCATAGATGAAAGCTCTTACTGGTCATGGTCTGAGCTCCAGCAGGCTCGAGGTGCATTCCCCTTGCTGGGGCTCTATTCAAGGACCCCTCTGTTACAAAGTACTCAGGTCAGGGTTCTGCAGGCTCAGGAGAGTTCCATAGCTCTAGCATGGTTGAAAGCAGCAGCCAAGCCCCAGTCAGAGGACGAAGGCAAAAGAGCTCCATCTTCCAGCACTGGGCGGCCTTTGCACCCATTAAAGCCTTACAAAAGCATGGCTGGGACTCTCTGAAACATCTGGGGCAAAAAGCTCTTATCAGGCCTCGAACGTAGCTCCAGCTAATCCTGGGGCTTGGCCCTTGATGCCTCCATGGCAGAGCCTTCAATCACTGGCTTTCAATTTCTCTACTTACCCAGCCTCCCTCCTCACAGTGTAAGCAACCATACGTCCTGATTTCCTGATTTTAAGGTAGCAATTTAATCCCTAATAAATTAGTGGTATGACCTGATGGCAAACTGCTCTGGAAGTCTCAATGAGAGCTTGTTTGAAGCTTCTCTTCTTGCCAGGTCTCCAGTAGGTCAGGTACTTTTGTTTAAATGTCCCCATCTGCCATGCAGAGTACACAAATGACAATAAAACCTAGTTACCTTGTGCTGGCTTAATAAGGGCAGGATTCTCAGAACCTGTTTTCATCTGGCTGTTCTCCTCAGAGAGCATGAGTGCCCCAGTGGCTGCCCTAGGGCTCTCAGGGGCTCGGTTCAGTGGCCTGCTTCCAACCCTGTCCAGGGTCCATGGCTGGTGTCACTTCCGAAGTCTACCTTCTCAGGCTGCTCAATGATGGCCTACCCAACACTATACTCTGATTGAATGGACATACATGGTCCATTCAGGGGTGGATTCCATGGCAAGGTCCAGTTGTTGCCCTCACCTCGGGCTGTCCAAATCAAGTGTATGCCTGAGTGAGGCTCTCTGAGGGAGGTCCCCTGTGGTGACTTCCCACCCAGCAGAATAAAAGTCAATCAGGCTGGTAGTTGCACCCCCGATGGACCAAGCAGAGATGATGGAGCTGGGTAATATTAGCCCAGACACTGCTGGGTGACCTGAGCCACATATACCATGCCAATGCCATTCCTTATCCAAAGCATTTCCGCAGGAGCTCTGGAAGTCTCTTCCAACAGGTGTCCCGACCATCCATGCTGATGGTGAGGACTTATCTTCTGTGTCTTGCTCATGTTATTTTGCCATTTTGCCTCAGGTCCTAGCAACAGACTGGTTCTGACCAGAGGATAATGACTGTTTAGTTAAAACAACAAATCACAAAGGCCCAAGATGAATGTTGGTGCAATGTGATTTCTGGCCATTACTCTGAGAGTCAAAGTGAAGCACTTCAATGTCCTCTGCTCCTCTTCACTCGACCCTCGCACACCACCCGCATCCATCGCAGCGTCAGCGGTGCCCGCTCCTTCTCCTACATCACTGCCAAGACCTGGAGCGACCTTCGCCTCCATCTCCTCACAGCCCCCTCGCTGGCAGACTTCAGAAAGAGACTCAAGACTTGGCTCTTCGATGGAAACACAATACCCAGATACCACTCAGGGTGACAGTGCTGCACTGTTCAAATGCTGCTTGATTGATTGAATGTCGCATGACCGAAAGGCAGATGTAACTATGACTCTACTCATCTTCTGAGTCATTCTATCCTTGCCCTATACCTACAAGTACCACTAGGAACTGTCTCTGAACAGCAAGTCTTGAATAAATGTAGTCTAGCAGGGAAAGGCCAAACAAGGTAGCTATCATACTGGTGACTATGATAGAGAGAAATAGAGACACTAATGAAAACAATTCCAGATGAGGTAGTTCCTATATTGAAAAACCCTGATAAGGTGGCAAAAGGAGGTGCTGTCTTTCCTGAAAATCATTACTCCAACTCACCAATTTTATGAACTATACTTGCAGCTGTCACAGCACAATTTACAACAATGAAATTAATCCCAGCATATTGCCATGTTCACCCACCATGCAACTTGAAAATAAGGAACACATTGATCTCAGTGAAAGTCTTCAATTTGTAGCTTCATTATAATGTGACAAACAGATCCAAACTTAAAAAATTATCAGATGGTAATGATGTTGCTGGTAAACCCATATGAAGGCTAACTTTGTGGTGGATTGAGCTGCCAAGATGCCGGCCACTTTCTAGTGGAGCTCAGCATCACAACCCCTTTATGTGGCAATTAACCACTGCTGCATGCACCATATACTCATTTATTGGAGATGGGATACACTACTGGATGACTGCGATCCAGTTGGGTCGTTTTTCCGGGGTCTCCGAGCTGCTGGTGCTACCGAGTGTGAGCTGTGGCCTAGACAGCTGGCAGTGCTCCACATCCTAGGCTGGCAAACCTGTGTTCTGTGCGGGCACTGCAACCTTGATCCTGCTGCTCGGCACTGGACCCTGAGGAGGCAGTCCCTCACTCTTGCCTCCCCTGCAGAAGGTGGGGCATGGCAGAGGGAAGCGCCAGGAGCCACTGGTGCTGCACGGAGTGCCCCATGCATATTGTTGCTGGGAGGCCCTGGTATGAGTGCTGCTGCATTGTGGTATCCACGCTGCACACGTGTGGCCTGGACATGCCCGAATGCTTGAGCTTACTCGCCTACAGGTAGGGGAGACTCCCAACCACCAGCCCTGCCTGGGTCTCAGTTCCACTGGGACTGCACCTCTTGGGTGCTTGGAACCCCCTATTGTCCTTCCCCCTCCCTGCATTAACTGACCGGCCTGCACACCCTCGCAGCCCTTGCTGCTCCTATGTTTCCTCTGACTTGTGGGTGAGGAGCTTTCAGGAGTGACTGGAGTAGATGCACTGCCCTCCTCCAAGTAAGTGGTTAAGTGGCCAGTTCTCCCTACCCTCCTACTGCCACAGTTTGTGACTGACAGCTTCTGCCTAGGACTGGCTCCTGCCTCACTGCATCATAGCTGCCCGACGAGGAGCCTTCTGCGCGGCCTGTGACTGAGAAGCCTATTACCAGGAATATTGCCTCTTTGCGGCAGGAGTTGCGGTGCTGCTCATGCTGCACTTCACTCGTTTGGAAGTCCAGGCATGCAAATGGTCCCCACTGGATGTTAACTTCCCTCTTTCCACCCACATTGTTCGGTCTCTCGGGATCGGACGTGGGATGCCTACTTTGATTCTTGTTTCCTGCCTCACACTGCCTGGTTTGTGTCACCACTCTGCCAGCCTTGCCAACTGGGCTGCTCGTGCTGCAGTATTCAGTACATCCTTCCGAGCACTCACAAGTGGGCCTATTTCTCTGCCCAGCTTGGAACCTTCCGTCGGCTGTGGTGCCTGCTACTAAACATGGGACACCTGCGCTTCGGGAACCACGGCCCCCCATGCTCGTTCTACTATTGTGACTCAGCTGGTGGCTGAGGGTGCCAGGCGTGCAACGTCCATTGGGCTCAAAGAGCTTCAGCCCCCCCGTCGTGTGTGGCAGCTCGGGATGAGACAGCTTCCCGGGCACACACACAGCCGCACACGAGTACTTCGCAGGTCTTTAAAAGACCATTTGCCTGTTAATTAGGCTTTGTTGTTTTTTCACCCTGTTGTGCCCCCAGACGCAGGATTCCACCACAGAACACAGCAAGTAAGTCTTTAGTATTTATTAGTGGGAACAACGAGCCACCGCTCCTCTCACGACAGATGAGAGGCACCAACTGACAATTATAGAACCCCCCACACGCAAGTACTATGGCAACACATAGGGGTTCTAAAAGAACATTGAACAAGCATAACTGAGTACAACATATTACCTCTTTTTGTTTATGAAAAAAAAAAAAACATAAAAAGCAAACATATGAACAACTCCCCAGGTGAGGAGCAACAGCCAAAAAAACAAAAATAAAAAGAAACTAACAAGAGTCAAAAAAATGAAACATAAGGATACAAGATTGGAATCTAAGGTAATACAAATCATGCAGATTGAATAATAAAGAAAATAGAGTAAATTATCGTAGCCTCCAAGGGACACGTCTAACACGACTAGACCTCCTTGGCGCTTCACTTGGCACAAAAGATTCAGAAGTATGATCAGAAGGCACATCAATTGGGCCAGAAGACACATCACCATTTCTCCTCGTACAGTTTGAGTTATTGGCTGCAGAATGAACTCTCACAACTTTCCCAGCATTCCACCAATGCCCACCACGTACCATAATAGCACCACCACAAGCTTTCTCGACACAGACAGGATCACCAAAGGACATACCTCCCTTTTTAACAAAATTTGTGTTTCTGATACGAACCATGTCCCCAGGATGTAAATCAACAGACTTCGCCGAATTCTTTTGATTATACCTGTCGGACATCTTCCTCTGCGCAGCTTCAAACCTGGATTCCAAAGCAACATGATCCACCCAGCACGACACTTTGTCACAAACAGTTCTTAAAAGCCAAGCCGGGTATAAAGCAGAAGTGGGTACCCTACCTCTGAGTGATACAAAGGGTGCCACCTTTGTGAGAGAATGTGGCGTTGTGCGGTAAAACCACAGCATGGATCTGACAGCACCTTTCACATCGTAACCATTATGTTTTGCCCACTTAATACATTCCACAGCAACCCTGTTCATCCTCTCAACCAAACCGTTGGTTTGAGGATGTCCAACCGAGCTTCTTAAATGTTTTACACCAGATTCATTCAAAAACACACTCATTTCCTGATTCACGAACTGCACACCATTATCAGAAACAAGCGCTTCTGGAAATCCTTCCCTCATAAAGATATCTTTAAGGAAAAGGATCGCATTGCTTGCTGTGGGAGAGGCACAAAACCGGACTTCAGGCCACTTGCTGTGAAAGTCCATCAACACAAACGCAAAACGTAAGTTGTAGGGAAGAAAATTGAACGGACCCACCAAATCAATTCCCACCTTAAGCCATGGCTTTTCTGGAAAAGGAATGGGCTGTAAAGGAGGAGTGACAACTTTCAAACCCTTTTCAGCTCCACAACAGACAACACACTCCTTGACTCTTAACTCGATGTCCTTGTCCATAGAAGGCCACCAATAGTGCAGTCTGACATGCCTTTTAGTCATGGTAGCCCCTAGATGTCCATCATGTGCACAATAAACCAACTTGGTACGTACATTAAGAGGAGGAATGCACCTACCATCCCTCATGATGACACCATCTTCAATGAACAGTTCATCTGCAACTTTCCAGAAAGGTTGAATTTCAGGAGACACACACCTCTCTCTAGGCCAACCTTTCACAATATATTCTTTTACTCTTTCAAGAATAGAATCTTCACTCAACGCCTCTTTCCATTCAATCTCACTACAAGCCTTATTTTCAACCGCATCGACAAAGCAATAAAACAATCCTCCTTGTCCTCATCCACATCAAGTACATCATCCTCACTTAAAGGAAGTCATGACAGCATATCAGCTCTGACATTTTCCTTTCCTGGGATGTGCTTAACCACAAAATCATACTGTTAAAGTTTAGTAGTAAGCCGTGCAATACGAGGCGTGGCATATTTGAGACGTTCTCCCCCCAGAATGTATACAAGGGGCTTATGATCAGTTTGGATGACAAATTTCCTGCCCCAAATGTAAGTCCTGAACTTTTCACATGCCCAATAGCACTCCAAAAGCTCCTTTTCAATCACAGAGTAGTTAAGCTCTGGATCACGCAGTACTCTGGAAGCATAGCTGATGGTGACTTCACTCTCACCTGAATATTGAGTAAGAACTGCCCCTAAACCATAATTACTAGCATCAACTGTAATGGTGCAGGGAACAGCCGGGTCATAAGCACTAAGGGTTTTTGCATTAACCATTTCTGACTTGACCAAGTCAAATGTCTCTTGACAGTTCACATCCCACTCAAAAGTGACATTCGTCCTTAACATATTAGAAAGGAACTAAATTTTACTGGCATAATCAGGTATGAAACGTGAGTAGAACTCACACAGCCCCAAAAAAGAGCGTAACTCATCCTTGTTTTTAGGACATGGGCATTCGACAACTGCTTTCACCAGACCTGGCCTCGGGCTGACACCTTTAGCAGAAACAAGATGTCCCAGAAATTCTATTTCTCTCTTCCAGAATTCACATTTATTTTTTTTAACAACAATTCCCTTTTTCTCAAAAATACCAAGCACAGTCCTCAAAACCTTATCGTGTTCATCTAAATGTTTAGAAAAAATGAGCACATCATCTTGAAAGATGACAACACCCCTTACATCCTGAAGCACTGTCTGCATTATGTGTTGGAACACAGAAGCCGCAGAGGCGAGACCAAAGGGCATCCTACAAAACTGAAAAGAGCCAAACGGGGAATTAAAAGCTGTATAGTGGCGAGACTCATCATCCAACATAACTTGATGGAACGCCGAGGCCAGATCTATCTTGGAAAACCATTCTGCGTCCCTCAATTCTTCTAACAGGTCACCAATTTTTGGAAGAGGATGTGAACCGGCCCAAATTTATTTGTTTAGACTTCTCAAGTCGATGCACAAACGTATTTCACCACTCCGTTTGCGGGCGACAACCAATGGACTTAACCACAAACTGGGTTCTACAGGCTCAATGATCCCACAATTCTGCAATCTATCCAATTCCGTCTTAAGATCTCCCCTAAGGCTAAACAGCACAGACCTGACCTTATGCTTCACCGGTATAGCGTCTTTCTTAACTTTGACCTTGTGCTTGAATCCCACAATTTTTCCAAGAGAGTCTGAAAACACTTTGGGAAACTTTTGTTCTAAGCAGAGAGAATCAGGATTGTCTTTGACAACCAAGACTTGTTCACTGGTTCCGGGTCTTAATACCATGCCGAAAAGCCCTTGATGGTACCAACCAAGGATATTTAATCCACGAACCGCCAAATAAATTTTACCCTGTATCTTGCGCCCCCTGAATTCCAACACATCCTCTATGAACCCCTCCAAATCAATTCTGCGTCCCTCGTAAGAGACGGGTGCTCTATCAGGAGGAAAAAGGGATCTGTCTCCCCAAGATTTCTTGAACAATTCATACGTAATCATTGTTATGCGGGCACCAGAGTCTACCAGCAACTTTAAACAAACTCCACCCACCAACACATCTACATAGGGGTCTACACAATCAGACGGATCACCAGAAACTACCCCTTCATCCGTGACCACTACAATCATGTTTTGAAAATCTTGAACTAGGTCATTTTCACATAACGGTTCATCCTGTATTACACAATTAACTTTGTCAGTTTTACTGACACTAGACTGACACACTTTTGCCAGATGTCCTACTCTCCCACACTTATGGCACTTGGCATTTTTACCAGGACAAAATCTGTTGTCTTTCCCATGTGGAGCATACCCACATCTATAGCAAATATTGCTTCTTTTGAAAGGCCCTTTCTCAATCGGCTTAACTTTACGCAATGTATTGCTAGTGGCATTGGCAGCGGCAATCGCATTAACAGATTCCTTTGGGGTGGAATTCACATTAAGCTCTTTGATCGATATTTGTGCCAGTTCAACACTCTTTGCTACCTTTATGACTTCTTCCAGGCTAGGATTTCCCATAGTAAGTAATTTCTGTTGAATCTGCTTGTCCCAACAATGTGCAATGAACTGGACTCTGACGAGCTGGTCACGATATTCCCCAAATTGACATTCAGTACACAGTTTACGCAATGCACTCAAATATGAATCAACATTCTCACTTTGTAGTTGTGCACTCTTAAAAAAATTGTGCCTTAAAACAACTAAACTCGGTTGCACATCAAATTTGATAACTAATTTCTTAACAGCCTCTTGATAATCATCAACGACTTCACCCTCCCCCACCACAATATCAGGGATATGGTTGAAAACTTCTCTTCCCTCAAAACCTAAGGAGTTGAGAAGAAGATACTTCTTCCTTTCAGCCCTGAAACGTGATGTGCCGATAGCACCTAAATACGTCTCAAATGCATCGAACCACTGCCTCCATTGGATCTGAGGTGAGCCCGGACTTTCCAAAAATGGTGGTGGTGGATTTACAGATTGCATATTAGTGAGCAAAAGCGTCTTGCAGACAAAACACAACAAAACCAGCACAATTATTTTATACTTATGCAGTAAATGTAGCAAAGAATATGCACTATTCCCAAAAGGCACAGAAAAATAATGATGAAATAATGTTACACACGCAATTGCAGAATAAAAGGAGAACCTTTAAAAAAAAAACCGAAGAATGTAACTGTCAAAGATTCAGCCCGTCCAGACCTTGACTGCAGGCAGATTTTCTTGAAGAAAAGTACATAAAACTTTTGCGTGAGCAGTTGAAAAACTACACTTTGCGTTGCCAATTTAAAAAAAAACAGGCACACATCCCTGAGAGTTAACGTGCCAATATTTTAGAACCTTTAAAATAAACACAGATAGAAAGTCAAAAACTTGTTACTAGCCGGCACTGAAGCGTGGTGTCTCTTGTTACCAGCTGGCACTGACGCGTGGTGTCCACAAGTCCAAATACCACACAGCTGTGAAAAAAATAACAAAGCCCTCTGTGAACGTAAGCCTTTCAGACTCGTAAACACTCACGACGCTGAAGATCCTCCAATAAAACTTCAGCGTGTCCGGGCGTCATCAATTACTACACGCAGGAAGAGTTGAGAAGGCTGATGACGCTAGATAAACACCGAATCCCCTTGCAGGATTCCAATGCATCATCAGTTGCTACAGGCAGACCACACAGAAAGAGCTCCGGCTTTCCATGATCACTCCCAACGATCACTGACAAGATATGAAGCTCCTTAGAAAGCAGGCACACCGGGACGTATTCCGGACAGATAAATGGCTTCAAAGTGCAAAAAACCACAAACCCCTCCCGCTGACCTCCTCACCAGATTCTTCCTCAAGCTTAGAGAATATCGCTAATAGCCAGAATAGTTCATTCTCTTCATGAACACATTCAGCCGCTGGAGGAGGTTCAAGCAGGGGTGCCAAGGTTCAATCTTTGAACATAGCTACTTGAAATTCGCGCAGCTGTGCTTTTAAATAAACAGGCGTTAAACAGCACACTCTTCTGCTACTGAAATGCTGCAGTGGCTCGTCGCCAAAAATGGTGTTGTGCCCCCAGAGGCAGGATTCCACCACAGGACACAGCAAGTAAGTCTTTAGTATTTATTAGTGGGAACAACAAGCCACTGCTCCTCTCACGACAGATGAGAGGCACCAACTGACAATTATAGAACCCTCCACACGCAAGTACTATGGCAACACATAGGGGTTCTAAAAGAACATTGAACAAGCATAACTGAGTACAACACACCCCTTCTTAGAGCCCCTGCAGCTCCACTCTGCCTATTGCTTGAAGAATTAGCCCCCCCCCCGAAATTTTTTATTAGCCCCCCCCCCCGAAATTTGGCTCTAGTTGCGCCTCTGGAGGGTGCCAACCCTCTAGTTCACATCACTGACTCTGTCTCCATTGAAGGTAAACTGGACATTGTTCTGGCAGTAAAAGTGAACTCTCAAGCCTCCTTGGAGCACAAAATAGATACTTTAGCAGCTGACCATACCTTATTACCTGCCAACCACAGCAACTTGGCAGACAAAGTCTGAAACACTGAATTGCTTATCTCCACCATGCAGCCGCAGCCCCATGAGACTGGGAAGGGTTTATGTGCCTTACAGGAGCGAGTCCATATCTTGGAGGAGAGAGAGCAGAAGACCCCGAGGGCTGTTCCAGAAGGAACAATATTCATGTTGGGGCAGACCCAAAATTATGGCGGGCGAAGATGCGGTCTCTCATGCAGAATATTGGCTATGTAGTAGTCTCTCTTCGACCACTCTGTCACCCTTCTTCTCGATTAAAAGAGTACACTGGGTCCCGACAAGAAGACCCACACTGGTGGGCAAATCCTAGACCGATGGTGATTCGCTTGCTGCACTATCGGGACCGCAATCAAATCCTGCAAGAGGCCCACAAGCTCACGGAACTGGCAGTCGACAATGCGTAGATAATGATCTTCCCAGATTATACCCAGGTGGTGCAGTGCCAACGGAACTCATTCCTTGCAGTTAAGCAATGGCTGCACAAATTGGATATCAGATATTTCCTCCCTTTTCCTGCACGACTTTGTGTTGTGCCGGATGGCAAGACTTATTTCTTCACGGACTCTAAGGATACCTGGGATTGGCTAGATACCACTGGGTTTGCCTCATCTGTCTTGCCTCTGCCGGGTACTGCGGCCTCAGCTGCCCTAGCAGGGGTCAGACATCGCTGTCGCCGCCATCGCGGGGACCGTTCCCGGTGACTGTGTGCCACTCTAGATCTGAAACAGATGATCCATGAGAACTGAAGGCCTTGGGGGCAGCTGCAACAATGCAGGATCCCACTCCTTTATTGGACCTTGACAAGGAGATGTCCAAATCCTCCAGTGAAGATGGCTCTTCGGCGACCTGGCCTTCCAAATTGGACTCTGTCACGCCACCGCATGTGACTCATCAAACCATCGGTGAAATTGGCTGAGTACCTGCCATACCCCGGATGTTACAACTATTGTATTTTTGTAATGTTTCTATAACTACTGGTTTTTCTATTATTTGCACCATGATTATTGCTTTCTTTTTCATTTTTACCATTATGTATCTTTTATGTTTGGTCTTGTTTGCCAAGGTAATGTATATGCTGATATTCCTTGCTGTGTCTACATATAGGCAATGCATGATTTTGTTTTGCTGTGATTTTCTTTGTGCAGGGGTTTTCGTGCCTCTGCCTACCTCATGCTAACCCACCCCCTTTTGACAGTTTGCCACCTCTGGCTTTCATGGTTTCTCGGTTAGGCCAGATACAGTTGTCCATCTGCCCTCATGGTATTCTTCGTTTGTTTTCACTTTGATTTTATTTTGCACTGATGTTTGATTTACTGTCCCCGCCCATTCTCACAGGGCACTGCAAGAATGATGGCTTGTTACCCTCCTCGCCATGCCAATTTGTCCAACATTCAACATCCAGAGACATGGCCAACATGAACATACGTACCTGGAATGTGAGAGGGAAGCACACCTCCTCCCCCAGATACACTGTTTATTCACATTTGCATCATCGCTCCACACACATAACACTGCTACTGGAATCCCACTGAACACTGATGTAGGCTGCGAGACTGCAGCGGCACTAGTGTGGGCAAGTGTATTCCACAAATGACTCCACGTACACGAGAGGCACTTTGGTGTAAATCAGGGCGAGTGTTTCCTTTGCGGCAGATGCCACAGTTGTTGACCTGGAAGGTCGCTACATCTTCGTTGAGGGACGCCGCATCTATCTATGCCCCTAATTCTGACCACACGGTATTCCTAGCCTAATTATCAGGGGTGCTTTCACCCTGGAACAGGATACCACGGCTCCTTGAAGGGGATTTTAATAGTGTCCTTTGTGTTGATTTGGATCGCTTCCTCCCCTCCTCTGCACGATGGCCACATCCAACACCCATGCACTGACTGCCTGGTTTGGGCTCTGGCAGCTGTCATAGATTTGGCTCCTATGCAATGCACACACCACAGTCTACTCCTTTTTCTCATACCCATACGATCGCCACGTCCACATAGATCACCTGGTTGGCACCCTAGACATTCTTCCACCCATAACCCACATTGATTACCTGGATCTCACCAACTCTGACCAACCTCCAGCTGAACTGGGATGCCAAGCCCCCCCCCCCCGATCCAGCCATGGAGACTGCAGCCAGTGACTCTGGAAGATTCTCCATTTCGCACTTCACTGGGCACTTAGATTGTAGAGCACTTTGACATTAATGCCAATACCGCTTCGACTTATTCACTTGAGGAGGACGCCTTCAAGGTCGCCGCCAGGAGCCATTGCCTGGGTTACATGTTGAATGTGCTCCGGAAACATGACGGATATTGCTGAGATAGAGCGTGATCTGTTAGGCTATGAATCACAGGCTCTCCTGGACAATGAGCGGAGGGATCACCTGCTATTGGCACAGCAGGAGTGGCCCGAACTACTGGGACGCCTCCACTGTCTTAACTATGCTGACCACATGGCCCGAACACGTGCAACAGCAGAAAGGGCGGGCTTGTTACTGGTGAGGCTTATTCACCAGGAATACCCGCAGCAACCGATAGTAACACTCCAGTCAGCTGCGGGCACCCTAGTCCACACCCAGAAGGCAATCTATGCTGAAATGATGCGTCATTATGCCTCTGTGTACACGCCAGTCACAACCATCTCTGTGGATGAAGTTGATTTCTTTTTAGCCACCACTCCTCTGCCTCTCATATCCCCTGAGCAGAGAACGGAACTTGATAATGATATTACACTGTTTGAGATTCAGGAGGCTAGCCGTGCCCCTGCCAAAGGGAAAACTCCAGGCTTAGATGGCCTCCTGGCCGAATTTAATAAAGCTTGCTCCACTCCTAGCTTCCCACTTGCAGACACTCTATGATGAGACCCTAGTGCCCGCTTGTTTTCCAGACTCACTCCATGAGGCATTACTCGTCTCTTTACTCAAGCCTGATCATTGTCCTACTGCTTTGGGGTTGTATCAACCACTAGCACTTCTTAATCCAGATTATAAGACTCTGGCCAAAATTCTTGCCAACCGCCTGGCCCCCTTGGTTCTGGCGGTAGAGCACCCAGCCCAGAACAGAGGTTTGTCGCTGCTCCCAATGCTTCTCTTAATCTGCATGGATTTTTCAGGATCCTGGAACACGCATCCCACACTTGGCCGTGAGTGGGCTGCCTTGTGCCAAATTTGGAGAAGGCCTTTGACTCTTTGGAATGGGCCTTTCTCGTCACAGTCCTTCCCCATTATGAGTTAGGGAACCGATTAATTCGGCTGGTCAGACTACTATACACTTTGGGGCAGATTTACAAGCCCCTTGCGCCACTTTTGCGTCACTTTTAACATGAGAAAAGTGACGCAAAAGTGGCGCAAGGGTCTTGTAAATCTGCCCCTTTGCCTCTGGCCAGAGTCAAGACGGGTGCTCTTATTTCTGAACCCATTTCTATTCACTGGGGTGCTCGACACGGCTGCCAGTCCTTAGGGTTAACTGGGCCAAGTCATGCCTATTTTCCTTTAGCACAAAAACAGACAATATTAACCTGGGTAACAGCAGCAGAATAGAATCCAGGCTCTAAATACATATGACCATTTAGATCTTTTCCACAGAAACGTAGTATTCATCTGTTACGGTCTGAGGCTATCACTCTAACCATATGTAACTCGATCACATGTAGCAATGGTGACTACACTATTTGCACATTACATAGAGAGATGTTTGTGAAATATGAGACAGTTTAAAACATTTTTTGAAGTGGAGGATAGTGTGAAAAATTAACACCACACCCGTTCGACAGACGAGCCTTATAGATGAATCTTGCCATCTGTGATACCATACTATTCTTTAGCACACTTAATAAAACTCTTTTTGATACACACAATGTATTTACTCCACTTTAAGATGGCTGTCACAGTGATTCCATTCTAAACTGACCCCAGATGAAAAAGTATATTACTTCCGGTCGCCACTCAGCAATTATGTATGGATGAGACGTCATGCACACACGCTGATCATCGATGGCGGTATATGGAGATATAAAGTAAGGCTTTTTGGGACCCGCATGATCAACAGGTATCACTGCTGATTATTTTAAAATAACCGTCTGAACCACAGTCATCCACTTCATAGCGGCCAAGGTTTCAGATTGTTAAGTGTGACATTTTCAGAATTTCAGTGTAATTGTGAGTGACATTTCAACGACTATGAGTGACAATATCTCCGTCACCTCTGACCAGACTCACTCCACCGTCACCGGCGAGGAAAGTGCGACTTCAACTATGTCGCGCTGCTCAGGGCTCCTGAAAAGTACAGTGCACTAGTAATGTACAATAAAGTAAGTTCTAATAAAATGTGCACCTGTCTACTGATGTGAACTCACCAGCTGAGCTGAAGCCATTCTGCCAGTGCTAAGGTGGGCCCCACTCTCCACAGCTTGTATTTCTAACCCAGCATCCTTTAAAGGGGACCTAGTCCTAATAAAAGTTTACTTGAATGCACCGACACATAGAAAGTGGGGGGTGGGGTTTGATCTCTGATAACCAGAGTTCAGTAAAATGTGGAATAGGGGTCTAGGCGGTCAGGGTTTTTTAACCAGTTCCAAACACTAAGGGGCATATTCACAAGGACTATCTCAGAGTTATCGCCACCTTAACGCATCAAATGTGGAGATAGATTTAACACCCCATTCACAAGGGGGTGCAAACTGCAGACATCGACAGTATTCCCGCGATAATTCCCCCAAAATTTATCTCCACGGGTGACACCGCCAACTAACCCTAATGAGATGCAGAGTAGGCGTTTCCGTGCAAAAACACACGAAAACAACACTACAACACTTTCACAACGAACTGCCAGATCTGCGATGCGAGTCAAAACCACGCGATAAGCCGCAGTAGCAGCAGGTATTTAACACCTGCCTCTTGCCGGTGTAAAGCAGGATGACTACCTGCAGTAGGCAACGGAGCCCCGCACACAGCCACACCCGAAGAACAACCGACGCCATGGAGCTACTCATCATGCAGCTTGGAGCCCCAACAGGGTCACAACACCCACCGCCACCACCCCCAGGACCGCCACCACCCCCAGGACCGCCACCACCCCCAGGACCCAGACCCGCACCCCCCCGGACCACCACAGAGGCAGCACATAGTAAGACAGCGGAACTACCGAAAATGCATCAGTCTCACAGACCTAACGCCCGAGGAAGTCATTGCCCACTACAGGCTCAAAAGGACAACCATCCTCCGCATCATGACCCACATCGGCCACAGGCTGACGGTCCCAATACACAGCGGACCACCAACATCCCTCCGCAGACAAAGCTGCTGGCTGTGCTGCACCTGTTGGCCTCTGGTACCTTCCAACCAACAACTGCCAGAGTTGGAGGAGTCTCACAGCCAGCTCTATCAAAGTTCCACACACCTGTCCTGGATGCCATCATCAGCTTCATACCCCAGTACCTTCACTTCCCCCACACTGCGCAGGAACAGCTGGAGACCAAGCAAGGCTTCATCGCCATTGCTAGATTACCACACGTGTTGGGGGCCACTGACTGCACACATGTCCCACTTGAGCCCCCTGCGGACACTGCACACATCTACCGTAACAGAAAGCACACGCATTCCATCAATGTGCAGGCAATAGTGGACCACCGGGGAATGTTCACCAATGTCGTCGCAAACTACCCAGGCAGTGTGCAAGATTCCTACATCTTCCGACAGTCCATCGTCAACCAGCGCTTCCAGGATGGCATCTATGGAACTGGACTGCTCGCTGGTAAGTACCAAATCAACACACCACACACCTCA
Organism: Calotriton arnoldi; assembly: GCA_963921515.1. NCBI lineage: Eukaryota > Metazoa > Chordata > Amphibia > Caudata > Salamandridae > Calotriton > Calotriton arnoldi. The sequence continues at coordinate 989,226 of CAWUFW010004759.1, forward strand.
AAGCCACCATCACACAACGCACAACTGTGGGAATGCACACGTGACCAAACCACATACAACATGTCAATCAACATGCCCACCTACCAGACACGACAACACAACTCCATTGGGATCCTGGGCTTCCCATGTACACAATCCAGCTATATCATGGCACCACTGCCACACCACAGCTGAACGTGTGGAGAGGCGGAAAGCAGGCATGTGCGAAGGATGCAAGTGACCCATGAATGGGAATGTACACAACGACAAGTGTGGCGTGAATGTGCTGGACAGACCTGGGTATGCAAACCACAGATATGTCCATGCAGACATTAACTGCTGGTGTCTGGAGAGTAGTGAACAGTGGACTCAACCATGTCACCCAAGGCTGTGGGTCAGATCGCGGAAATGTCGCTCGCTGCGTCCCCCCCTGTGTGCGTGAGCGTAGTGGGTTGGCCCGGCTTACGCCAGGCCTGCACAGGGGTGTGGACAAAAACTCCATGGCGCAGAGCGTGGTGCACTCCCGGAATGGCCAACGTCACTGCCAGGGCGGCGCCTCTCAGCCCGCCACGAGGCTGATGCCGTGAGCAGCGAGGCCTGCGAGCCTGTGCGCCTGCTGCACCCCAGTCCGCTGATACCCAGACCAGGCCTGCCCGCCCCAGCGCTCCAAGGCCGCACTGCTCACCTGCCGACACCGTCGTGTGTCAAAGAGGGCCCACCACGTGCCGGTGCTAGCTCCAAGACCCATGCCCGCGACCTTGGCAGCCTCCTCAGACCATCGCTGTCCTCCGTGACACAGGCCCCCAGGAGTCCTCATTCGTTGACATACTCCACCGCTGCAGCCGGCCTACACTGCAGTCCAGTATGTCCCACATCTAGAACTGAGTCTTCATTAGTCAATGGCAGAGTCCATGCCAGTGAACACAGGGTGAGGAGTGAGAGAAAGAGCGTTTCAGTCCGGTGGAAACACGGATCAACATTACGGAGGAGGTCAACCAGTAGCAAGGACTGACCTGGTGCCACTAACCCTGTGCACCGTGAGTGACCGTCAGCCTCTGGCCAAACATTGTTGGTGTCTGAGCCTGTGGCCTGGGGGTTGTCATCAGCAACGGGTAGGTACGGACTTGGTGTTTGGCATGAGTCTGTGGCATTCATATCCGCCATGTTGCCGGACACAGCTGGTATGTGCCCACTGCATCATGCCCTGGGGGTACACCTCGCACTCTCCCCGAGACACTCCACGAAAACCACCTTTGATACATACGAGACCCTGCTCTGCCCTCATGACTCTACCCCAGTCCCCCGCAAGTCAGCGTCCCGTGGCGGTAGGCCCGTGTCGGCTGCTGTGCATCTGGGGCCACTAACTCTGTGCAACTCAAGTCATGCTCCCTTGCTGTTCTAACATTGCATTCCTGAGTGCCTGATGACTGTTGAAGTTGTTGCCAGCACCAGCTACTCCCTGAGGGCTGGCTTACACTCACCCCACACACAGCCAGCACAGGCGTCACTGGACTAGTGGGCCTGCCAACAAATCATGCCGAACCAAGTATTGACTCTTTTCTCTCTGCACTGTCACAGGTGATCAAGGATATACACTCTGCCCTTGGATGATGACACCCCTCCGAGACCCGAACACACCCGCCCAGAGGCAGTACAATGCGGCCCACATACGCACCAGGGGCATCGTGGAATGCACATTTGGCGTGTTCAAGTCACATTTCAGGTGCCTGGACGTCACAGGTGGAAGGCTCCTGTACAGCCCAGACATCGTGTGCAAGATGATCGTTGCATGTTGTGTGTTGCACAACATCTCTGTACACACCAATGCCCCATGGATCCAAGTTCCAGAAGTACCGGACGATGATGAGGACGATGGGGCAGGTGGCCCACATCCCACTGCAGCTGCGGCAGGAATGGCCCGTAGGAACACCCTCATTGCCAATTTCTTCTCATGAGCACGTCACATTGTGGCCGTCCCTGGCAATCATGGGACAGTACAAAATGTCCACATGCACAGCATGTCTGAATAAAAATTATTTGCAAGTTACAGGTTGTACTTGTACATTGACATGTCACAGTTTCCTGCTGTGCCAGATGTGATTGGCCATGTTGTGCACATATGCGGCACCAGTTGTGTCCTGTGTTCTGTTGTGGAGGTGTTGCTGTTTGTACCAGGATGTTGTCAATGTCGAGGTGCACTTATTCTTATGTGGCGTATGCTGCACGGTGGGTGAGTCGCTCCTGCGGCTCTGATTTGGCTGCCACTTATCCCTTTCATGCGGTGTGCCTTTCAGTTCTGTGCTTCCACAGTGCTGAGATGTTGCAGACTTGGGTAACTTGTGCTCTTTGTTGAGTTGTGACTCTTAGGCATGGTTTGTCTGCAGATGTGTCGTTGACGTCAGGGGTTGTTTGTGCAGGTGGTTGTGTCCGAGTGTGACCTGCTCCTTTTCGGTTGTGGTCCGCACTCAGCCACCTCAGTGTCATGCTGTGTACATTGTCATGATGATTGGACTGCAGCCATGCTACTCGTCATGTGGTGTCTCTTGCATTGTCAGTGTGGCTGACGTATATGCATGTTTGCTGTGTTTCGCACGTGTGCATGTGTTGGTTGTGTGATTGTTGATGTGTTGGGTGGGTGCCCCTTTGGGCACATGGTGTACGTGGGACTACTTGGTGTTTGTGTGTGTGCTAAAGTGTTCCCGTGGGATCATGGACATGATCCTGAGTCATTGTGGGTGTGCATTGTGCTGTGCTTAATTGTGCATGTGTGCCATTGTGCCCATCTCCCCCCGTCCCCCCACTCCCTGGTCGGTATGCACCCTGTTGATGTAGTGTCGGGTCATGTTGGGCAGTGTCCGGTTCCCCAACTCCTGTCACCGTCTCCCGACTGGTGACTGTGGTCACCATCTTCTCCATGTCATTCAGCTCCTTGTGTTTTGCTGGCCCCCCTCCTCCGAAGTGCGTTGCTGCTTTCGTGTTGGCAGCGAGTTTCTGCTTGGTTTTGCCATTCACATCGGTCCGGTGCCTCTTGTCCTCTTCCATTGTCCTCCTTGGCGCGGCGACGGCATTCACATGGTCCGAGATGGTGTGCCATCTTTGCCTCTTTGTTGCCAATGACACATTGGAGGTGACGTACAGTTGGTGGTGGTGTTCTATCTCATCCGTGGCGATAATCGGGTTTTCCTGCAGACTTTACCCCGTCTTCCTCTTCTCATTGCCCTTCCACGGGCCCTGGATTCCTGGGTGTTCCTCCGTGGGGATTGTGGGGTTCATGTTGTCCTCTGCAGTCGGTCAGGGTGCATCCGTGGTACTCCGCAGTTGATTTCCTTTTTAGTGGCATTTTCCGTATGCTGTTCTTGTGCTTTCTCCTGCATTACGCGTGGGTATTGCTGGCCTCTCGCTGGTTATCGCTGTTTTCTTATCGCGTTTGGGCCCATCGCTTCTTTTTACGCGTTGGGGTTTGTGTTTTTATCGCCGTCGCGTGGTTGTATCGTGGACTTTGGCCGCGGTTTCGGGAGGCTATCGCATGGTACCGCTGTGTTGTGAATTCCACGTTAACACAGGGTTGATTTCTCACTATAGACTGCGATGTGTAAAGTTGCATTAACATTTTTTGGGGATGTTTGGCGCACGTTCTTGTGAATATCCCCCTAAGTCAGCGATGTTGACTTTTGTTCAGTGCACAGTTTTTACTTGCGCACTAGCAGTGTCATTCTTTGGTACCATAAACACACTATAGTACCACCAGAATTTTCGGGGCCATTGCTCTCAACCTGTCAAAGTTGTGAGAGTCCCCTGACAATGAAATGGTAGGCCAACTCAAAATTAATATTAAAATGTTTTTACCGGCACAATGAACATTTAGGAACTTGAAGTTATTTTCGTGAAGCCAGCCAGGGTCTCAAAAGAGGGTCATGTGACAGCTCCGACCCACACAGGAAAACTGGTGTGGGTGCAAGGTATCACGGTTCACTCAGGGCACATACAGTTTCACTCACTGTACAAAAGTTCCTGCATTCCTCGGGGGAAAATAGGCGCACCAGGCAGTTGAATTGGCGTCATTTTCATAGAGTTAGTCAGTAGTGTATATTGAGTATGCATTTTTATCATCAGTGATTATTTTCCTAGACCTTTGGCATACAATGAGAAATTATATTCCTATCTTTTTTGTGTCTAGTAACAGATAATTTAAATATGACATTTCCAGGTTATCATAGGCTATAGAATGATAACATTGCTGATATTTTTAACAGCATAAGCTCTAAAATTAAATTGGAGGCTAATTATGTTTTGCTTCTGGATTATTACAGGCCCCAATACTGTTCATACAACAAGACATACAAGTGTTTTTGATTGATCTACTCATTAGTAAGATTTCAAAGTTTTTGTAATTCACTTAAATGGAGGTGAAGGTCTATCCTCAATTCTATATAATTTTCGATATATATTGATCTTTTTTCTTTTAATCTATGGATTCGTTGCACCATATTTTCTGTGATTATAACTTTCTCACTATATACCGGATGTTTGTCTATTTTTTTCTGAGTCTTAAGTTGACAAAAAAATATTGTCAATATGTTTCTCACAGAAGGGTCTTTGTTCTACATAAGAATTTTCTGTCCTGAAGATGGTCTTATAGATGGATAACAAAAAAGACCGAAACATCGTCATATCAACCCAATTTCTTCTACAGAAGAAGATTTTGTACACAGGAAATCTATGTCCTATGTATAGGCTAGTTTCGATGTGAACTATTACTTGAAATGGGTTTTAGTACAATGGTGACAAGGACAAATTGTTTCATGTGATTGTTGATTTTTGTCACCATTGTACATGAGATAGAGATCTTGTACCTCAAAAGTTTGTATCTTTGATTACTATCTTTGATTATAAATTTAAACTAAAGGAACACTGTTCAGATTAATTTATTTTTGATTCTTTTGAATTTATGCTGATAATTGATGTTTTTGATGCCATCACTAGGGCACTCATAAGTGATGTTGCAATATAATGAAATTGCTTGTTGTGGGGATGTAGGGGGGATTGGGTCACGGTTTGTTTGGCGGAACAAAACACCAGATGCGACAGGTATGCTGGCTAGTCTTTCAAATCTTTTTATTTTGAGTCTTTGGTGGAAACTGGGCAGAAAACAAAACAGTCATAGTCCAAAAAGTCTATCCTTGAACTCCCTTCTTGTCCCACGACGATATATCCGGAGACTTCCTCTAGGTTGCCTGTACGTCTTGGGATCCAGGGGAAGAAGACGGCATGTCTCTTGAGCCACGGTGTGGTGATTCTGAGAAAAGGGAAGAAAACAAAGGTCTTAATAGGGGTCTCGACCTTATAACTATAGTGCTACCTCCACCGTTTTTTTTCGGGCAGTGAGGGAGGGGAAAATGAGGATAATGCCCGCAGCGCAAAATAAAGAAAACACTTGTGTTCTATCCCCTTGTGCCTCTCCACCAGAACGACCCCCTCAAAGGCACTTGCCTTGAGCCACGACCCGTATCCTGGGTCGTGGCTTTGGGACTGGGGGCATCCGCTCCTCTCTGCTGGCCGCCGGGTTCAATCGCAGTGTATACAGGGCTCCGTTCGTCTTCGTTTCTCTTGCTGTTTTCGCCTCTCTCTCTTGTCTCCAAACACGCCTCTTCGCTTTCTCCCTCGTCCTCCTTTTGGGCCCTGTTTGACTCCACATCCGCGTCTCTTGGGCTGGCCCCCTATGGTGACATCATGGAGTCCTCCTCGGCTTTCTCCGCCGACACTAGACCGCTTTGCATTTCCGGTTCACGCGGTGTGTCGGCATCCCCTGCAGTACGCTTCCGGTACGCCTCGTCCTCTTCACACATCTCCCCCCTCAGGAATGGCCATTGGGGGCATTCGGAAAGTGGGTGTCGAGATAGGAAATCAGCTCCTACTTGTTTCACCCCTGGTACATGGATCGTCTGAAATGAAAAAGGTTGTAACGATAGGAACCAGCGGAGGATGCGGGGGTTAGCGTCTATATTGCTTGCTAGCCAAGTAAGAGGTGCATGGTCCGTGAGTACGAGAAATTAGCTCCCCAGAAGATAGTATTTTAGGGCTTCTATGGCCCATTTGATAGCCAGACACTCTTTTTCAATTGTGGAATAATGGGTTTCGTGGGGAAACAGTTTTCTGCTGATAAAGAGAAGGGGTTTGAGTTCATCGTTTGAGTCAGGTCGGTATAAAAGAGCACCCAGACCCAGACCTGAAGCATCGGTTTGCAGAACGAATGTTTTACTGAAGTCAGGACAATGTAAAACCGGTGCTGTGCATCTGGCGTCTTTTAAGGCTTGAAAGCTTTTTTCATGTTCTGGTTTCCACACGGGTATACGCGATGGATATTTGTTAGTTAGGAGATCGGAAAGGGGACTGGCCAGAGCTGAGAAGTGAGGGATGAACCTACGGTAATACCCGATGAATCCTAAAAAGGAGCGTATGTCTCTTTTAGTGGTGGGGATAGGAATTGTTCTGATTGCGTCTAGTTTGTCTACTTGGAGTTTTATGAGCCCTTCCTGTATAGTGTAACCTAGAAACTGAATGATGTTTGTGCCTAACAAAGACATTTTTGGGTTTATGGTCAGGCCTGCTGTTTGGATGGCTGTGCATACTAAGGCCAAATGCACTAAATGCTCCTCCCAAGTAGAACTGAAGACGACTATGTCGTCCAGATAGGCAGCGGCATAGTTTTCATGCGGCCTAAGGATTCTGTCCATTAACAGTTGAAATGTGGCTGGTGCCCCATGCAAGCCAAAAGGGAATGGATTAAAGTGGTAAAGACCTGAAGGTGTCGAGAACGCTGTTTTTTCTCTGGCTTGTGGAGTCAAGGGTATCTGCCAATACCCCTTTGTGAGATCAAGGGTTGACATGTATCTGGCCTTCCCTAGTCTTTCAATTAATTTATCAATTTGGGGCATGGGGTAGGTGTCGAACTTGGTGACCTCGTTCACTTGTCTGAAGTCGATACAGAAGTGTAAGCTGCCATCTGGTTTGGGAACCATCACCACAGGGGAACACCAATTACTCTGGGAGGGTTCTATTATTTGGGAGTGTAGCATGGCAGTTACTTCTCTCTCTACAGCTTCTCTCCGTGCGGCTGGGATGCGGTAAGGTTTTAGTTTCACTATCTTGTTGTCTAGGGACACTATACCATGCTGTACTAGGGAGGTCAACCCGGGGGTGGTGGAAAAAAGGCCTGGAAAGGAATCTAGTAAGGCGAGTAGTTGGGATTTTTGCATGGGAGTTATAACATCTCCAGTTTGCACTGTTTCTTTCTTTGATTCTTGACTGGACAGTAACGGGATGTCTACCTGCTTAGCGGTACTCACATAGTGGATAGGGGCACCTCCTGTTCCGAGGGTACGGGGTTCCTCCCATTTTTTTAAGAGGTTGACATGGTATATTTGTTTACCCCCTGAACGAAGGGGCAGTAGGACGCTGTACATAACTGGGGTTATTTTCTTCTCTATGACAAAGGGACCCTGCCATTGTGTCAGTAGTTTGTTGTCTGTTGAAGGGAGTAATATGAGCACCTTATCCCCGGGGGCAAACTCCCTCAGGCAATTTCCTCGGTCATAGTATGTCTTCTGTGTCTCTTGGGCTTTCTCCATGTGTTCATGTACTAGACCCCACAATTGCGTTAATGTGTCTTTTAAGCTGGCAGCATATTCCCCCAGGGGTTTTCCTTCCTCGTCCTTGCTTTCCCTTTGTTCTGACGCCATGTCTAAAAATAACCTGGGTTTTCTCCCGAACAGTAGCTCGAAGGGGGAAAAACCCGTAGACCGCTGCTCGTGTGATTGTATTGCAAACAAGACTAGTGGCAGCTTCCGATCCCAATCCTTGCCCGTTTCCGAGATGACCTTGCGGAGCATGTTCTTAATGGTCTGGTTATAACGCTCCACAAGGCCGTCGGTTTGGGGATGGTAAACAGAGGCTCGTATCCGGTCAATACCTAGTATTTTACAGATATGTGCCATGAGGCGGGACATAAAGGGGGTCCCTTGATCCGTTAGGATTTCTGACGGGAACCCTACCCTTGAGAAGAAAGAGATCATAGCTTGAGCTACGTTTGTGGTAGTCATACTAGAAAAAGGGAATGCCTCGGGGTATCGACTAGCGTAATCTATTATAACAAGAATGTATCGGTGTCCCCTTGCGGAACGAGGTAGGGGTCCCACTAGGTCCATACCGACCAGTTTAAATGGGACGTCTATTATGGGTACAGGATACAGGGGGGCTTTCTTTATCCCGCCCGTATTCGTGTATTGACACCTCACACATGCAGCGCAGTGTTTCGCGATGTCCCTATACACTCCCGGCCAGTAAAACTTTTCCAACAAATACTTCAAGGTGCTTTCCTTGCCATAATGTCCCCATACCATCTGATTGTGGGCTAAGTGTAGGACCTGTTCACGGAGAGGTGAGGGACCAGTAGCTGGGTGGTATGGTGTGTGTCTCCTTTTATAGCCCTATATAACAAACCCCTTTTTACAAAGAAATAGGGTCCTACCTGCTCCGGTTCCTGTTCTTGGATATGCTCCCAGGTGTGTTTAAGAGTGCTGTCCTCCCGCTGTGCTGCTTGAAAACTGGTCGGGGTTGGTCTGTTTGCTTCTGTATGGGAGAGAGCAAAAGCAGGTTGTGGCTTTTGTAAACAAATATACTTCCTTTTTCCCTTCGTCTCCCCTGTCTGCTTTTCCTTCCTTTATTTTTGTGTTCTCTATGTCGCTTTGGCTAAACGGTGCCTCTTGTAACCATGCAACCTGAATTCCTTTTGTTCTTTCTAAATACTGCTCGAATTTGGGGTGATCTGTCCCAATTATAATGGCTTCGGGTAGGGAAGGTATGACTCCGACCTTTCTTAGGTGGGGGTCATTGTCCACATCTAACAGGACCTCTGCTACAGGATAGGCCTTAGTGTCCCTGTGTACACAGGTGACGCATACCTGCTCATTTGCCCTCATCTGTGGGCGGGATACCAAGGAATGGTCTACCACAGTAACATGGCATCAGGTATCCAACAGGGCCTGTTGTGTTTTTCCATTGAGGAGGACCTCTTTCCTATACTGGTGGAGCCCCTTCCCTGTCATATATATGCGGCCTCTAGAGTACCCTATCTCCATGGGCTCAGCTGTCGGGGTTCGATGGGGGCATTGCCTAGCTATGTGTCCCCACTCTGCACAATGGTAGCACTGGGGTCCTTGTCCGCTTGGAACAGGGGTGGGTTTAAGGGGCATGCGGGGAGTTGTTACCAGTTTTGCTTCGGGTGTGGAGTGCTTCTAGGGGGATTGTAGGGGGGCGTGGTATGTTAGCCTTAAAATCTAGTGACCTGTGAAAGGCGCAGTAGAGCTCTACCGCCGTTGCAAGGTTGGGATGTTGCTTAACCCACAAGCGGGTATTGGTGGGTAGGGCGTCTAAGAATTGCTCTAAGTATATTTTCTCGGTAAGCTCGTCTATGCTGGATATATGGGGCATTAGCCACCTATTACCCAGATCCCTGATCCGGTAATACTGAGCACGTGGATTATCGCCGGAGGTCCACCTTTCCTTTCTGAATTTGGCTCTATAATATTCTTGGTCACATCCTAAACGCTCCAATATAGCTCTTTTTATCTCCTCATAGGCTGTAGTGCCTGCCGGGTTGGCAGCCTGGTAGGCATCCTGCAGTTCTCGTGATAGGAGAGGTGCTATGTATTGGCCCCACTTCTCCTGTGGCCAGGCTGCAGTAGTAGCCACTCTCTCAAAATTTGTGAAGAAATAATCCGGCCCACACACACTAACCCCAGCAATGTTGCTGAGGGTGGGAACCAGAGGCACGGGGCCAAAGGGCGAGCCAGCCTCCATACATTTACCATTTGAATAAAGCATAGCACATGGACTAATGTAATGGTTTTTAAATCACTTATCACTCCCCCACGGCCATCACTTAGATTTAGAAGTGCATCCCTGTCTCCTGGTGTATGCCCGCCCTCTATCAAACCAAGTTTTTAGAGGGTGAGGACAGCTGATGATGAAGCATGACACCGGGCGGTGTGTGAGGCCAGTCCGTAACTTTTTATGAGATGCCCCCACTGGTAGTGCATCTCTATAGAACTCTGTAGATAAACATAGGAATTGATTCAAGGGGCAGCCCACTTTTGTGTATTCAAGAAATAATCCGGGTCATCCCCGTTTTGGTACTTTTGTAGTACCAAACCCGGAACATTAGGACGGACCCTAGTACTAATGATGGCATCTGTGAGTGTTAGGATGGCCGTGTCCTGTACTTGCTGATTGTTAGAAATTAGGTTGGCCTGTTCCTTCAGGGCTTACTGTAGCGCTTCCCGATCTCTTTGGGCAGTTTGTGCTTGTTGCTCCATTACAAGTTGCAGGTGCCTTTGTCCTTCCGCTAGCTGGGTTATTATGCCCTCTAAAGGCACGGGTTGTGTCATGGTTCGACACTAGGGGGACTTAAATCCCACTTCGGACGCCACTTTGTAGGGATGTAGGGGGGATTGGGTCACGATTTGTTTGGCGAAAGAAAACACCAGATGCGACAGGGGCGCTGGCTAGTCTATCAAAACTTTTTATTTTGAGTCTTTGGTGGAAACTGGGCAGAAAACAAAACAGTCATAGTCTGAAAAGTCTATCCTTGAACTCCCTTCTTGTCCCACGAAGATATATCTGGGGACTTCCTCTAGGTAGCCTGTACATCTTGGGATTCAGGGGAAGAAGACGGTATGTCTCTTGAGCCACGGTGTGGTGATTCCGAGAAAAGGGAAGAAAACAAAGGTCTTAATAGGGGTTCTCGAACTTATAACTATAGTGCTACCTCCAACGGTTTTTTTCGGGATGTGAGGGAGGGGAAAGTGAGGATAATGCCCACAGTGCAAAATAAAGAAAACACGTGTGCTTTATCCCCTTGTGCCTCCCCTCCACCCCCACAAGAGCAACCCCCTCAAAGGCACTTGCCTTGAGCCATGACCCGTATCCAGGGTCGTGGCATTGAGACCCGGGGCGTACGCTCCTCTCTGCTTGCCGCCGGGGTCAATCGCAGTGTATACAGGGCTCCGTTCGTCTTCGTTTCTCTCGCTGTTTTTGCCTCTCTCTCTTGTCTCCAAACACGCCTCTCTGCTTTCTCCCTTGTCCTCCTTTTGGGCCCTGTTCATCTCTGCATCTGCATCTCTCTGGCTGGCCCCCGACGGTGACATCATGGCCTCCTCCTCGGCTTCCTCTGCCGACACTAGACCGCTGGGAATTGTTCGGTTCGCGCGGTGTGTCGGCATCCCCTACAGTACGCTTCCGGTACGCCTCGTCCTCGTCACACCATTGTAGGCACTTTTTCTCTAAAATATTTTCCTTTAGCGGCGCAATACCTGACCTGGCCAACATTCTTAATGGTACCCAACTGGCATGGCAGCCTGTGATGCTCCATTACCCGAACTTGAGGGTCTATTGTAAACCTGCAGATTTGTTTGACAATAATCAGATCTGAGCAGTATCCTCATTGCAGGCACAAATGGGGTTATGGAGATCACTCCTGCTATCTGTGGTGGGACTGATAGTGCTTATCAAAATGGTGATGATCCCCTGCCTGTTATTTTATTTTGCTAATCTTACGATATACGTCCCAAAATCCTTCTTTTATTCCCTTAAGAAACTCACGAGGGAGCTACTCTGGCATAACACGCGCTGCAGGGAAGCGCTCTATAAAATATACTTGCCAACAATGGAAGGCGGATTTGCTGTCCTGAATTTTGAGCATTATTATCTGGCATCCTTGGCGTGGTTTTCCCGGACTTTTTGTCTTTTGACCTCCTGTTTTGTTGACTTCATTTTTGCTGGCTATAGGATTTTAGGCATTTTACCACTGCTGACCAGTGCTAATGTGCACGTGCTCTTTCCCTAAAACATAATAACATTGGCTTATCCACAATTGGCATATTTAGTTTACTTATTTCCCTAGTAAAGTGCACTACATGTGCCCAGGGCCTGTAAATTAAATGCTATTATCGGGCCTGCACCACTGATTGTGCCACCCACTTCAGTAGCCCTTTAAACATGTCTCAGGCCTGTCATTGCAGAGCCTGTGTGTGCATATTTAAACTGCAATGTCATCCTGTCAAGTTAACACTCTTGCCAGGCCTAACCCTTCCTTTGTAGCACATATAAGTCACCCCTAAGGTAGGCCCTGGACAGTCCCAAGGGCAGGGTGCAGTGTATTTAAAAATTTGGACATGTACTTATACGTTTTACATGTCCAGGTAGTGAAAAACTCTAAAATTCATTTTTCACTACTGCAAGGCCTATCTCGCCCGTAGGTTAACATTCGGATTACCTTATTACATTTTATAAGTGTCATTTCCAATTGGCAAAAGATAGATATTTCGAGTTTGATGTCTTTTGACTCATAATTTAAAAGCACAACTTATGGTAAAGTTGGATTTTAAGTTGCAAGTCTGAAAATGCCATGTTTAGAAAGTTTTAGCAAAGAAACAATGGCTCCTGTGGATTAATAAAGATTATTCTTAATAAAATATGCACAATGGCAATATACTGGATTACAATGAATTCAGAAAGAGAGCTAGCCACATACACAATGGATACGCATCAGTTTATAGAAATGTTTATGCAATAAGAAAGTAAAGTCAACAATACAAAAATAATCGTAATTAAACATTAGTGAATTGTGTCCCAGTGAAAACGGTAGGAACCTAAGCTAATGGTGACTTATTTGGTGACATATGTACAAGGCTTCCTTTCAAAACATTTAAGCTGACCATTAAAAATACATTCGAGTTGAACAGCACTCTATATAATAATAGGTGCTGAATGATGGTTCGCTTTGTAAACAGTCGACGGCGTTCGACCCCGTGTATGATGTAGGTCTCTTCAGGACCTAAGAATGTAGGGACACCTGAAAGTTATCTGACTTTGCCTAATGTGGAGAACAGTGTCACCGTGAGCAGAGTGAAGAGAAAACTCACAGGAACCCAGCCGGAGCCCATATGAGGGTAGTGGTAGCAGGCAGAAAGAATAACACGACGGAACTCCTCGGCGATAATGAAGGTACTGGACATGTACATCTGACGAGCGCCGTGTGGGTATGTCTGAGCGCTGTGGGCAAGGAGCAGGACCGAGCACTGAAAATGTGCGTGGCTACACGGGCATTAGCTCCGTTTCAACGTTTAAATAGATAGCTACCGTCTGTCAATCAGGATTGTTTCTCTGTCCGGTGCGATGACGGTCATCGCACCGGACAGAGAAACAGACGAGTTTCTGTTCCAAAGTACCCTGGGAGCAGGCATATCATTATCCAAGCCCTATCTAGATCCTGATTGACAGACGGTAGCTATCTATTTAAACGTTGAAACGGAGCTAATGCCCGTGTAGCCACGCACATTTTCAGTGCTCGGTCCTGCTCCTTGCCCACAGCGCTCAGACATACCCACACGGCGCTCGTCAGTTCTACATGTCCAGTACCTTCATTATCGCCGAGGAGTTCCCGGTCGTGTTATTCTTTCTGCCTGCCTACCACTACCCTCATATGGGCACCCGGCTGGGTTCCCTGTGAGTTTTCTCTTCACTCTACTCACGGTGACACTGTTCTCCACATTAGGCAAAGTCAGATAACTTTCAGGTGTCCCTACATTCTTAGGTCCTGAAGAGACCCTACATCATACACAGGGTCGAAACGCCGTCGACTGTTTACAAAAGCGAAACATCATTCAGCACCTATTATTATATAGAGTGCTGTTCAACCAAATGTATTTTTTAATGGTCGCTTAAATGTTTTGAAAGGAAACCTTGTACATATGTCACCAAATATGTCACCATTAGCTTAGGTTCCTACCGTTTTTCACTGGGACACAATTCACTAATGTTTAATTACGATTATTTTTGTATTGTTGACTTTACTTTCTTATTGCATAAACATTTCTATAAACTGATCGTATCCATTGTGTATGTGGCTAGCTCTCTTTCTGACATCATTGTAATCCAGTATATTGCCATTGTGCATATATTATTAAGAATAATCTTTATTAATCCACAGGAGCCATTGTTTCTTTGCTAAAACACGTACCCAGGCTCTGTGTGAGTAGGGTTTCCTTGTCCTTTGTTCCCATGTTTAGAAAGTTGGCATTTTCTTTTTTAACCATTCTGTGCCTCCTCCTGTCTCTGAATACACATCTGGGATGGGTGACAGCTGGTCTTCATGCTTTCCCTCTAGACAGTCACACTCAAAGAGAGCTTAGGTGTGCCTGATGGGCCATTCACATCCTGATGGGCCATCACCAGGCTGATGGGCCATCCTGCGCAGGATGGGAGGGGGGATCTGACATTTGCACCTGGGCAGGATGGGAGGGAGTATCGGCCACTTGCAACTGAATAGGGCTGTGCCTGTCCCCACACAAAGAGCTGTAGTGATTCTGGAGTCAGGCAGGAAGGGCAGGGACCTAGTGCACTCCAAAGGCCTCTCTCTGAAGTCTCCCCCACTTCAAAGGCACAGCCTGGGTCCCTGACACCACCAACTCAGTACACTTTTGGACTTGAGGGCATTCTGCCAGGTAGAAGGACTGCTGTGCTGCTGAAAGGACTGTCACTCTTCTGGACTATGCTGGACTTTGCTGGGCTCCTGCTTTGCTGTGTCTGTTCTGCTGCCCTCCTTGCCTGGGAGTGAGAAGGACTGGAGCTTCCATCTCTACATCCCCAGAGCCAAAGTGAATTCAAGGGCTTGCTGGCTTGCCTCCTGTTCTGAAGTCTCAGGGCCATCAAAGACTTCCAACACCCTGCTACAGCCTCGCAGCAGAGGACAAAGACATCGCATCACCGGCTGCGCAGTTTGATAACAACGCATCTCCAACTGCACTGATTGGAACCAACGTGTTGCCTACATCCTGCCAGATTGACCATAGTGCATCGCCTCCCTTGTTCCTCGCAGTGGGTCTTCAACGGCGACGCATCCTCCATCCAAAGGTACTGTTTGCAGTGGGCCAAGGTGGGTTCCTGTATCCAACCTGCGCTCCATCCCTGTCAGCCTGAACTTTTGGATTTACCACGATCAAGAGCGCCCAGATGTCCCTGGTTGAGGTTTTATGTTCTAAGCACTATATTTCTAGATATTCTATAAAAATTCACAGCTCTGGTTCTACTTACTAGATTTTTGTCGTTTACGTCTTGTTTTGTTCATTAAATTTAGCTCTATTGTTATATGTGTATTATTTTTGTGTGGTGTTTTCACTGTTTTACTGTATTAAGTGTTGCACAAATACTTTACACATTGCCTCTTAAGTTAAGCCTGATTGTTCTGTGCCGAACTACCAGAGGGTGAGCACAGGGTAATTTAGGGTATGTATCTGACTTACTCCTGACTAGGATTGTGGTCCCTACTTGGACAGGGTGCATACTTCTGCCAACTAGTAACACAATGTGTATCACCTCCCAACTGCAATAGGTTGCCCAGTGGATGGTGGGTCTTCAGACTGCTGACACTGCCATGATCTCTCCGTATTAAAGCTCACATCGCATATTACACTTTTCCCACCCCTGCTCTATGCTACAGTTGCCTTGTCCCATTGTGCTGCGCGTGGCACATTGTTGCTGTAAACAGTGCCTCTTTCTCACTAAGGAGACTCAGCTGTACACTCCAGATATATTCCTTCTGGGCACTCCTCTGGATGGTCGAGTCACTTCTTCAGCAGAACTTGCTCCTTGGCATGAGGCGAGCCTAGACACTGTGGGAGACCTCTATCGTGATGGTTCTCTCATCCCCTTTGAGTCTCTGATTGAGGAGGAGGGTCTCTCTTGGCCACTTTTGCATTACAATTCTCTCCTTGGGGCGCTTGGTGGGCTCTGGGGTGACTTACACCAGGAATGCCCAATGCATCTCACACTTCAGTATCTTCATGTTATGGGGGATGGGGTGTGAATCTTTGTAGACACTTGATTTGCTGACTCTTGCCCCTTTGCGCCAACATTGGGGGACAGATTTGGGCCGCCATTATACTGACAAGGAGTGGACGGTCATACTGGAATATTCGGCTCGTTCCACACAATGCCCACTTTCGCCTCATCCAATTCTATATACTTCACAAAGTTTATCTCACCCCAGTCAAGATAAACTGCTATTATGATCATACAGACACTGTTTGTCCACGCTGTGCCCTGGCCGACGCTGATCTTATTCATATGCTCTGGACTTGCAAGTCCCTTCACAGTTACTGGCTAGGCTTGACTACATACTTGTCAAACTGTGCAGGGCAACCCACACCACACACATGGGAGATGTGCCGCCTTGACCTGTGCCATAGGGACAAGAAACGCAAAGCCACTACCCACTTTATTGATTTGGGGCTCCTCCTAGTCAGATGGTTGATCACCCATAGATGGAAGTCGCCTACTCCTCCTGCAGTCACTGCCTGGGAATGTTCCATGCAAGCCTGGGCTCTGGCCTAGGGCACTGCTCTCCATAGGGAGGATACAAGATTTTGCAGAAATATCCCCTTGCAGAATGCTAGAAGGCCATTCCAGCTGACTTCCGGGCAGCTCTGTTGACCATAGCGGACTCACCAGGGAGATACTGCCTCCTGGGGACACTGGGAACTCCCTGATCACCCACATATCATATCAGACACTTCACCCTAAATGCTCTCCCCCACCTCTTTTCCCTAAAACATAATAGCATTGGTTTATCCACAATTGACATATTTAGTTTACTTATTTCCCTAGTAAAGTGCACTGCATGTGCCCAGGGCCTGTAAATGAAACAATGCTATTAGTGGGCATGCAGCACTGATTGTGCCACCCACTTCAGTAGCCCTCTAAACATGTCTCACGCCTGCCATTGCAGAGCCTGTGTGTGCATATTTAAACTGCAATGTCATCCTGTCAAGTTAACCCTCTTGCCAGGCCTAACCCTTCCATTTTAACACATATAAATCCCCCATAAGGTAGGCCCTGGACAATCCCAAGGGCAGGGTGCAGTGTATTTAAAAATTTGGACATGTACTTTTAAGTTTTACATGTCCAGGTAGTGAAAAACACTAACATTTATTTTTCACTACTGCAAGGCCTATCTCGCCCGTAGGTTAAGATTCGGATTACCTTATTACATTTTGTAAGTGTCATTTCCAATTGGCAAAAGATAGATATTTCGAGTTTGGTGTCTTTGGACTCACAATTTAAAAGCACAACTTATGGTAAAGTTGGATTTTAAGTTGCAAGTCTGAAAATGCCACGTTTAGAAAGTTGGCATTTTCTTTTTTTAACCATTCTGTGCCTCCTCCTGTCTCTGAATACACATCTGGGATGGGTGACAGCTGGTCTTCATGCTTTCCTTCTAGACAGTCACACTCAAAGAGAGCTTAGGTGTGCCTGATGGGCCATTCACATCCTGATGGGCCATCACCAGGCTGATGGGCCATCCTTGGCAGGATGGGAGGGAGGATCTGAATCTTGCACCTGGGCAGGATGGGAGGGAGGATCGGACACTTGCTACTGAATAGGGATGTGCCTGTCCCCACACAAAGAGCTGTAGTGATTCTGGAGTCAGGCAGGAAGGGCAGGGACCTAGTGCACTCCAAAGGCCTCTCTCTGAAGTTTCCCTCACTTCAAAGACACAGCCTGGGTCCCTGACACCACCAACTCAGTACACTTCTGGACTTGAGGGCATTCTGCCAGGCAGAAGGACTGCTGTGCTGCTGAAAGGACTGTCACTCTACTGGACTATGCTGGACTTTGCTGGACCCCTACTTTGCTGTGTCTGCTCTGCTGCCCTCCTTGCCTGGGAGTGAGAAGGACTGGAGCTTCCATCTCTACATCCCCAGAGCCAAAGTGAATCCAGGGGCTTGCTGGCTTGCCTCCTGTTCTGAAGTCTCAGGGCCATCAAAGACTTCCAACACCCTGCTACAGCCTCGCAGCAGAGGACAAAGACATCGCATCACCGGCTGCGCAGTTTGATAACAACGCATCTCCAACTGCACTGATTGGAACCAACGTGTTGCCTACATCCTGCCAGATTGACCATAGTGCATCGCCTCCCTTGTTCCTCGCAGTGGGTCTTCAACGGCGACGCATCCTCCATCCAAAGGTACTGTTTGCAGTGGGCCAAGGTGGGTTCCTGTATCCAACCCGCGCTCCATCCCTGTCAGCCTGAACTTTTGGATTTACCACGATCAAGAGCGCCCAGATGTCCCTGGTTGAGGTTTTATGTTCTAAGCACTATATTTCTAGATATTCTATAAAAATTCACAGCTCTGGTTCTACTTACTAGATTTTTGTCGTTTACGTCTTGTTTTGTTCATTAAATTTAGCTCTATTGTTATATGTGTATTATTTTTGTGTGGTGTTTTCACTGTTTTACTGTATTAAGTGTTGCACAAATACTTTACACATTGCCTCTTAAGTTAAGCCTGATTGTTCTGTGCCGAACTACCAGAGGGTGAGCACAGGGTAATTTAGGGTATGTATCTGACTTACCCTGACTAGGATTGTGGTCCCTACTTGGACAGGGTGCATACTTCTGCCAACTAGTAACACAATGTGTATCACCTCCCAACTGCAATAGGTTGCCCAGTGGATGGTGGGTCTTCAGACTGCTGACACTGCCATGATCTCTCCGTATTAAAGCTCACATCGCATATTACACTTTTCCCACCCCTGCTCTATGCTACAGTTGCCTTGTCCCATTGTGCTGCGCGTGGCACATTGTTGCTGTAAACAGTGCCTCTTTCTCACTAAGGAGACTCAGCTGTACACTCCAGATATATTCCTTCTGGGCACTCCTCTGGATGGTCGAGTCACTTCTTCAGCAGAACTTGCTCCTTGGCATGAGGCGAGCCTAGACACTGTGGGAGACCTCTATCGTGATGGTTCTCTCATCCCCTTTGAGTCTCTGATTGAGGAGGAGGGTCTCTCTTGGCCACTTTTTGCATTACAATTCTCTCCTTGGGGCGCTTGGTGGGCTCTGGGGTGACTTACACCAGGAATGCCCAATGCATCTCACACTTCAGTATCTTCATGTTATGGGGGATGGGGTGTGAATCTTTGTAGACACTTGATTTGCTGACTCTTGCCCCTTTGCGCCAACATTGGGGGACAGATTTGGGCCGCCATTATACTGACAAGGAGTGGACGGTCATACTGGAATATTCGGCTCTCGTTCCACACAATGCCCACTTTCGCCTCATCCAATTCTATATACTTCACAAAGTTTATCTCACCCCAGTCAAGATAAACTGCTATTATGATCATACAGACACTGTTTGTCCACGCTGTGCCCTGGCCGACGCTGATCTTATTCATATGCTCTGGACTTGCAAGTCCCTTCACAGTTACTGGCTAGGCTTGACTACATACTTGTCAAACTGTGCAGGGCAACCCACACCACACACATGGGAGATGTGCCGCCTTGACCTGTGCCATAGGGACAAGAAACGCAAAGCCACTACCCACTTTATTGATTTAGGGCTCCTCCTAGTCAGATGGTTGATCACCCATAGATGGAAGTCGCCTACTCCTCCTGCAGTCACTGCCTGGGAATGTTCCATGCAAGCCTGGGCTCTGGCCTAGGGCACTGCTCTCCATAGGGAGGATACAAGATTTTTGCAGAAATATCCCCTTGCGGAATGCTAGAAGGCCATTCCAGCTGACTTCCGGGCAGCTCTGTTGACCATAGCGGACTCACCAGGGAGATACTGCCTCCTGGGGACACTGGGAACTCCCTGATCACCCACATATCATATCAGACACTTCACCCTAAATGCTCTCCCCCACCTCTTTTCCCTAAAACATAATAGCATTGGTTTATCCACAATTGACATATTTAGTTTACTTATTTCCCTAGTAAAGTGCACTGCATGTGCCCAGGGCCTGTAAATGAAACAATGCTATTAGTGGGCATGCAGCACTGATTGTGCCACCCACTTCAGTAGCCCTCTAAACATGTCTCACGCCTGCCATTGCAGAGCCTGTGTGTGCATATTTAAACTGCAATGTCATCCTGTCAAGTTAACCCTCTTGCCAGGCCTAACCCTTCCATTTTAACACATATAAATCCCCCATAAGGTAGGCCCTGGACAATCCCAAGGGCAGGGTGCAGTGTATTTAAAAATTTGGACATGTACTTTTAAGTTTTACATGTCCAGGTAGTGAAAAACACTAACATTTATTTTTCACTACTGCAAGGCCTATCTCGCCCGTAGGTTAAGATTCGGATTACCTTATTACATTTTGTAAGTGTCATTTCCAATTGGCAAAAGATAGATATTTCGAGTTTGGTGTCTTTGGACTCACAATTTAAAAGCACAACTTATGGTAAAGTTGGATTTTAAGTTGTAAGTCTGAAAATGCCACGTTTAGAAAGTTGGCATTTTCTTTTTTAACCATTCTGTGCCTCCTCCTGTCTCTGAATACACATCTGGGATGGGTGACAGCTGGTCTTCATGCTTTCCTTCTAGACAGTCACACTCAAAGAGAGCTTAGGTGTGCCTGATGGGCCATTCACATCCTGATGGGCCATCACCAGGTTGATGGGCCATCCTTGGCAGGATGGGAGGGAGGATCTGAATCTTGCACCTGGGCAGGATGGGAGGGAGGATCGGACACTTGCTACTGAATAGGGATGTGCCTGTCCCCACACAAAGAGCTGTAGTGATTCTGGAGTCAGGCAGGAAGGGCAGGGACCTAGTGCACTCCAAAGGCCTCTCTCTGAAGTTTCCCTCACTTCAAAGACACAGCCTGGGTCCCTGACACCACCAACTCAGTACACTTCTGGACTTGAGGGCATTCTGCCAGGCAGAAGGACTGCTGTGCTGCTGAAAGGACTGTCACTCTACTGGACTATGCTGGACTTTGCTGGACTCCTACTTTGCTGTGTCTGCTCTGCTGCCCTCCTTGCCTGGGAGTGAGAAGGACTGGAGCTTCCATCTCTACATCCCCAGAGCCAAAGTGAATCCAGGGGCTTGCTGGCTTGCCTCCTGTTCTGAAGTCTCAGGGCCATCAAAGACTTCCAACAACCCTGCTACAGCCTCGCGGCTGAGGACAAAGACATCGCATCACCGGCTGCGCCGTTCGATAACAATGCATCTCCGACTGCACTGATTGGAACCAACGTATTGCCTACATCCTGCCAGATCGACGATGGTGCATCGCATCCCTTGTTCCTCGCAGTGGGTCTTCGACGACGACGCATCCTCCATCCAAAGGTACTGTTTGCAGTGGGCCAAGGCGGGTCCCTGTATCCAACCCGCGCTCCAACCCTGTCAGCCTCAACTTTTGGATTTGCCACGGTCAAGTGCGCCCAGATGTCCCTGGTTGGTGTTTTAGGTTCTAAGCACTATATTTCGAGATGTTCTATAAAAATTCACAACTCTGGTTCTACTTATTAGATTTTTGTCATTTTCATCTTGTTTTGTTCATTAAATTTAGCTCTATTTTTATATGTGTAATATTTTTGTGTGGTGTTTTCACTGTTTTGCTGTATTAAGTGTTGCACAAATACTTTACACATTGCCTCTTAAGTTAAGCCTGATTGTTCTGTGCCGAGCTACCAGAGGGTGAGCACAGGGTAATTTAGGGTATGTATCTGACGTACCCTGACTAGGATTGTGGTCCCTACTTGGACAGGGTGCATACCTCTGCCAACTAGTAACACAATGTGTATCACCTCCCAACTGCAATAGGTTGCCCAGTGGATGGTGGGCCTTCAGACTGCTGACACTGCCATGATCTCTCTGTATTAAAGATCACATCGTATATTACACTTTTCCCACCCCTGCTCTATGGTACAGTTGCCTTGTCCCATTGTGCTGCGCGTGGCACATTGTTGCTGTAAACAGTGCCTCTTTCTCACTAAGGAGACTCAGCTGTACACTCCAGATATATCGCTTCTGGGCACTCCTCTGGATGGTCGAGTCAGTTATTCGGCAGAACTTGCTCCTTGGCATGAGGCGGGCCTACACACTGTGGGAAACCTCTATCGTGATGGTTCTCTCATCCCCTTTGAGTCTCTGATTGAGGAGGAGAGTCTCTCTTGGCCACTTTTTGCATTACAATTCTCTCCTTGGGGCGCTTGGTGGGCTCTGGGGTGACATGCACCAGGAATGCCCAATGCATCTCACACTTCAGTATCTTCATGTTATGGGGGATGGGGCATGAATCTTTGTAGACACTTGCTTTGCTGACTCTTGCCCCTTTGCGCATTGGGGGACGGATTTGGGCCGCCATTATGCTGACAAGGAGTGGACGGTCATACTGGAATATTCGGCTCTCATTCCACACAATGCCCACTTTTGCCTCATCCAATTCTATATACTTCACAAATCTTATCTCACCCCAGTCAAGATAAACTGCTATTATGATCATACAGACACTGAGTGTCCACGCTGTGGCCTGGCCGACGCTGAACTTATTCATATGCTCTGGACTTGCAAGTCCCTTCACAGTTACTGGCTAGGCTTGACTACATACTTGTCAAACTGTGCAGGGCAACCCACACCACACACATGGGAGATGTGCCGCCTTGACCTGTGCCATAGGGACAAGAAACACAAATCCACTACCCATTTTATTGATTTGGGGCTCCTCCTAGCCGAATGGTTGATCACCCATAGATGGAAGTCGCCTACTCCTCCTCAGTCACTGCCTGGGAATGTTCCATGCAAGCCTGGGCTCGGGCCTAGGGCACTGCTCTCCATAGGGAGGATACGAGATTTTTGCAGAAATATCCCTTGCAGAATGCTGGAAGGCCATTCCAGCTGACTTCCGGGCAGCTCTGTTGACCATAGCTGACTCACCAGGGAGATCCTGCCTCTTGGGGACACTGGGAACTCCCTGATCATCCACCCCCCATAAGACATATCAGGCACTTCATCCTAAATGCTCTCCCCCACCTCCTTCCTGTTATTTTAATGGTTGTTGTTCTGTAACACTGCTTCTTTTTTTTCTCTCTCATAACATGGAATGGTGCAGTCTTGTTGTGCAATTTACAGTTTACTGTTCTGTATTACGAATTTGTTGACCTCAAGCTAAAAAGTTTTGTGACTTCACGATATCACCACTTTAAACATATAAATGTCATGTGTACATTGTATTATCTGGAAATTTAAAGTGTAAAACTCAATAAACAGATTTTTAAAAAATGAAGGTTACGTTTGTTAAAAAGATCACTGTACTGTAAATAGCGCAATTAAAAATAAAATTGCAATCTAGGCGGAGACATAATTGCAACTTTTGAAGATCTTAATAAGCATCTCTCAAATAAACTGAGAATTCTGCGTGAAAACACATTACTTAAAGTGTGACAAGTAGTGTGAATTCCACATTGCATGTCTCTATGCAAATGCAAAGGCAGAAAGATGAAGCAAGAACTACAGTTACTGTGTATTTTCCTTGACCGGATATTTGCAACAAAACCTGGAGTTTCTCAAAATGCTACATATGTTTATCCTAGAGAAGAATGCTAGACTCTTGGCTCTTGCTGAGAGAAAACCATCAAAATTATTGTTTTAAGAAGAAATAACACTGCTGATAGAACTCGTAAAGCTATATGAAAACAAAAGAAATATAAATTTGCTAACGGTGCCCCATTTTGAAAACTAGGCCTGGACAAAATTCAAATTACGCAGACGTAATTCAAGTAGTTTTGGGAATTTTGGTTTGTGCTTGTTACTGGAAATTCCCAAAATTATTCTTTGGCACTTCGCAGAATTACACAGCAATCATGGTAAATTCATGGTAAAAATGTACACAAATACATGGGAACAGCAGAATGCGAGCAGCTGTTGTTTGTGTTGCTTTTATTTAAATGCACCCTCGTGCCAGAAAATTGAGTGAGGGCGCATATCGCTCTAAAATGTTTCACGAAATGACCGACTTGTATTTCGCTTAATTACATGTATTTTCAAATAATTGAAGAAAAAAGGACGGGATCTGAGAGAAAAGAACAAGAAACTTAAACCCAATGTGCACCAAAGGTCTACCGAAGAAGAAAATGACTCTCATTATGAAACTGAAATAATAGGTGAAATAGTGAAATAAAGGTGTAGAGACTTTAAGAAAAAGAAAAAGTGTGCCTAAATTCCTGGACTTTGTTATCGGGAAGACTTACTGAGAGATACAAAAATACTCTAAAAATCTCAGACAAAGTGAAGAGGATATAGACATATGGAAAAGAATTGCACTATATATCACAGAAAATAACAGCAACATTATTCCAAGGCCATATAACAATACTCAAATAGAAACAACACAAGAAAGAGTTAAGTCTACAACCACAGTTAAAGAAGAAAATCAAAATGCATCAGATCAAAGCAACATGCCAATAAAAATGCATGGCTGTGCAAAACAAAATTAGCCAGAATAATCACAGATGGGGCAGAGGAAGCCATATGCTAGATCTTTGCTGATAATATTTATGGGTACTACAAAGGTAACTGTTGCAAGGAAGAAAGGTACGTAGGCCAAGTGATGTAGAACAGGATAGTAGATTTATTCATCAGGTTACTTCCTTGTTGGTTGGTTACAGGAAACAAGTTAGATACATATTAGGCCCCACCAGGAGCAGCCTCCTTGCTGCTCAGCCCATCCATTCCAACTGACTCTCTCTCCAACTCAAACACTCCAAACATTCCGATGACATCACCGATGACTGAGCAGCAAGGCAGAGGACATCAATAGGGAGGATGCACTAATCAAGTAATAGATTACAACACATCCCCCCCTCTATAACAATTAAAATAACATTAAGGTATGAAACTTCATAGCACACACTTACGACATGTAACAGATGTTGATTGCATGCAAGATGAAACACACACACTACACATGTCCCACAAATTCCTAAAAATCACATGCCCAAACCCCACCTAGAAAAGATGGAGAAAAGACAGGAAAAGCATTCCATTTTATAAATCAGTGAGTACACACCCACGTTAACTCACTATAGGGTAAGCAGCAAGGCAGAGGACATAAATAGGGAGGATGCATTAAACAAGTAACACATTACAACACATCTCCCCTCTTATAATGATTATACAATGTTGTATGCAAGATGAAATATACACAACAAAATGTCCAACAATTTTTAAAAATCACATGCCCAACCCCACCTAGAAAAGATAGGGAAAAGACAAGAAAAGCGTTCCACTTTATAAATCAGTGAGTACACACTCACGTTAACTCACACTAGGGTAATAGACTACCCACAACCACAAAATAGTGGTAAACCAGAGAAGCTTAACAAAAAGGAATCTTCTCACGTGCGTACCCGTAACGCACAGTCCAACACCTCACATGAGGTAACAACCAATTAGAAGGTATAACCAAAACAGGTAAGTCAGAGAAGCTTCATAAGAAGGAGTCTTCTCACGTGCGCACCCGTAACGCACAGTCCAAGCACCTCACACGACAACAACCATTCACAGGGTATCATCACAACCCCCAGAGGTCTCAAACACCTCACTCAAAGCAAACACACAGGGTATCTCTGACCCGTAAAATAAGCCACTTAAACAGTGGGTAATACATAACTCAACCCACCTCGCCTCACAACGAAGCAAACACAAGTGTATCCCGTACCCCTAAAATAAACCTCCTAGACAGTGGGAATGACCCAACCCACCTCGTGGACTCACCACCACAACGTTACTCACCCCCCCCACTAACTAGACAAAAGAGCACATCCCCTCACAGTACTCCCCCTTAAACATGCTAGAGATATATGCTAATATAAACACAACAAATAGTATAAGACTTTGAAAAACAAAGAATAATGTACTTCTCTCCGGTGAGCGATTTCTCACCCCATGCCTCATCACTCCAGGCATCAGTTCATGCACCACCTTACACATAGATTTGTTGAAAAATCATGTTGGCAGTTGACCATTTTGATGATTGCAGTGCTTGTTTTTTTTGTTTTCCTTCACGCTCACAGGTACTCCGGTACGACATCCTTAGCTTATTCAGGCGGCATGTCCGAGCACGTTCATCATGCAAACAATTACGTAGAAGAGTCACTTGCGTACACTCAAGTTTTTTCTTTTTTTTTCTTTACTGATACTGTGGTGGGTAATAATAATACACTTCGCGGCTCCAATCCCAGAAATCGCTAGTTAGTAGACTCTCCACTCGATGATATTTACGTCAGAATGAGATGTCGCACCCTAGTTCAGACTTGTGTAGATGTGACGACGTGCGTACAAAACGGAAGTCAGGTGATAGGAAAATTAGCGTTCTAGTCTTCAGCTAAATCGTAAGAAAATATGGCACGTCACAGTAGCGCTCACGTGCAAATGCGTCATCTTACACTCGCTAAGAGTATGGCTTCTAACAATGCACAGCAGCTAACGTGGCAGTTCCTAAGGGCGCAACGCTTGTCAAGCTCGTGATCTGAAGGTAAGAGAACATGGGCTCATAGAACTGCAGCTGCACTCCCCACGCGCTGGGAGAAAACGCACGCCAATCCACGTGGCCATGTTACAAATGTCGCATTACACACGCGCTACCAACAGTCAAAGCAATGTATGCTTACCACGGTGTTTCAATGTTGGCAAATGTCCCACCTCAGTACGTGCCTCACAAAGCTGCTTGATCACTCCAAATATGAGAAAAAGTCTTACGGTCTTGAGACTTACAATGTTTGTTAAACCAATTTACATTGGGTTGCCAAATGTAGAATGCTCTTTATTTTCCATCTTTCTAGACACACGCTGACTATTTCTTCAGCATAAAAAATAAATTGTCTATTTATGGCCAAGAATAGGGGTGGGGTGCTTCTTCAAGTTATCGCCATACACACAGGTTATGTTCTGGGTCAGCAGGATGAAAACAGGTTACAGCAAACCAATGTAGGGACGATGTAGCAGCAACTGGCACACTAGAGTTGTGGGCGACCGATGGCAGGGTCACTGGTGGGGCTCGGACGGGGATGCCAGTTTGCTTGAGATACGTAGCTTTCACACATAAAAGAAATTCTTTTACCTTAGAGTCCTTAAAGTCTTTAGTTCCTTTGGTCTTGCTTACTCCACGCGTAAGGTTCTTCCAGATCGTCGCCAGTGTTGCAAGGAAGAAAGGTACGTAGGCCAAGTGATGTAGAACAGGATAGTAGATTTATTCATCAGGTTACTTCCTTGTTGGTTGGTTACAGGAAACAAGTTAGATACATATTAGGCCCCACCAGGAGCAGCCTCCTTGCTGCTCAGCCCATCCATTCCAACTGACTCTCTCTCCAACTCAAACACTCCAAACATTCCGATGACATCACCGATGACTGAGCAGCAAGGCAGAGGACATCAATAGGGAGGATGCACTAATCAAGTAATAGATTACAACAGTAACCTTGTGAAAAAAAGAAGAAAGATCCAAATTCTCTCAATTGCCCAAATTCCAGAAGAATGGGATCATGAATATCTGTGTAAAAAAGTTACAGCTCTTGAAATAACAGAATTTAAAAGTGTCGAGTTAAGCAAAGTGGGTAGTCCTGACAATGTTGGCATGAAAGACTTGTACAATGTATATAGAAAAGACACACTGTTGCCTAAACTCTAATCTGTATAGTAGGAATTGAGATGAGTTGATATATTAAAATAAAGTGATCTATAGTAATACTAAAAATGTACCCTATATATGAACTTAACAAAATAAATAACTGGATATAAATTACTATAAGTATGGAATTCATGGAGCTGTTAAAGAAAACTTTTGAGCTGAAGGATCATGTTTCTTTAATATGAACACAAGACAGCAAGACTTCATGAAAGTGAGAGGGTGTCTCAAGAATTTGACACTTAATCAAAATGCCATAAAAGTGACATCAAAGAACTGAACACTCTTGTGGTGGTGTTCATAAACACATGAAAAGCATTTGCTCCGTCTTTACCACATTTTGCTGAATCACAAAAGGCAAGGAAACCTGTCATGTATTTGATACCTAATAAAAGACCTGTATATAAATTCAACAATGTATTTCAAGGGACAAAACAATAAGGGAATACCAGAAATAACAATGAAATCTGGGGTTAAATAAGGTAACTCACTATTCTCACTAATATTCATGGTTGCCATGGACCCTGTTGATGTGACCTTAAAAATGGCAAGGTCTTTTTCATTTAGGTCTGAGAGACTTATCGCAAAAATCATTGCTGTGGTCTATGCAGACCACATAGCAGTGCTCAGCAGCATATAGGAAGGTACGAGACAATAATTTGAAGATAATTTTAAACATTCGGAAACGTAACATGCCTAAAACTAAATGTCAAAAAGATACATGGATCTTTTATCAGCCATTCCAAATATAAAAAACTATTTAACAACTGAAAACCATGGCAATATGGTAAGTAAAATATCAAAAATATGCACACAGTCGACAGAGAAAGATACCTAGAATTGAACTTTGATCCTCACATGGGTCATACAAAAAACAACAAAGTAAAGTAGGTACTAACAAAAAAGACCTGTAAAGTTAAACAATCTACCACTCTTCTTCACCCAATAGATTGAAATACTCTGTCAATACTTGATTCCCAAGCTACCATACAAATTAGAAGGGTTAGGTAGAGAGGCAAAAACTCTAGTGGAATCCGACTAAACAGTAAAGAAATATCCGAGTTATTTGTACCTATCAACCTATACATGCAATTGACTGTTGGATTCAATAAGATCTAATGGTGGTTATGCAATACCAAAACTCTGCACAACAATCGGAATAAAAAAAGTGAACAACCTATTGTACGTAAGAGAGGCTCCAGACTTGCATATTGCTCACTCATTCATGTAAGCAGAAGTTTCAATTACTGATAAAATTGATCATATTATGAAAACACACAGTTCAAGGCTGAACAGGATGTTCCTGAATTACTCTATGCAATTATTGGCATCACATTACTGAAGGAAATATGAATTTGAAAATGGAATAATCTTCCTGTATGGGAAGATGACATAAAATTCATAGAGAATCCAAACCAAGCACATGAAATTAAAGGAAACTAAACACATTGCAGCACTTATATTGACTGCAAATGCCATGAATATAAGAGAGACGGATCCAGGGAGAAAGTTCAATTATTCACTACTTTTCATTATTGAAAAGATGTGTGTGAGACTACTGCAAATGCATTAGGAACATGTACCATTACAAAGGAATAAGGAATTTACATTGACAATAAGGGTCTGGAGCTTCTCATAGATACAACAAAACAATGTGAACGGCTAACATAAGTTAAACCTTGTTTATAGAATAGCCAAGGTGAACTGAGAAAATTGGATGAAGTGTTAATGAAAGATGAAAGAACTGTAATATTTGATATGTCAATCCAATATAAAAACTCACAGAATCCCCTCCAATAAGCAAAGTTAATTACTATAGTGAAGTTAAAGTGAAATTAAATCACACTCTACGTGTTCCACTGTTGAATTTAATGACTTCATTGTTGTTTGTCGGGGCATGGGGCCACAATGTAATAATGTTGACTTAACAGATTTCTGCCTTCATAGGTCGTTTTCTTTCCAGAAAAATGTCTGCTTCAGTACACTGATGAATACTTTAAAAATGTTCCAAGTGTTCATGGATAATTAACTGACTAGCAGAGTTCAATTAATGTTGATAGAATGTTATGTTTAGAAAACTTAACAACATTTTAATGAATGAATATTAGGATATAATCAGAAAAGTAACATGTGAACTTTATGGTTTGACTGGAACACATAATGTGTGGAGTGGAAACATAGTGTGTTCATATTATGGTAGATTAGATAATAACTTTAGAAGCATCATATTTCAGTTTGAAAAGCAAAGACACTCTCTGCATGCTAAAATAGGTATTAGGAAATTGATATTAGCTTTTAAAAATCCTAAGTAAATTATTTTCTTATTAGTGTAAATTAGTGCATATTTAGGATGATGTCAAAATAAATTCTTGTGGGGGTGTGCCCAAGCCAGCAACCGAGATGGCCACATGGCATTGAAGCTACGGGGAATCGTGCCCTTCCCACAGCAAATCCGCTGCTATCTGACATTTATGTGCTACATCGCTACTGCAGCTACATGGGGGAAGCCTCCCCCATGCGGAGATTAACTTTTGGACCTGTGGGGGCCCTTCCACAGCAGCATTGTGCCGGCGGCCCGCCACAGCTTGACACAGCCCTCGGAGGTCCCATGGCAACATGGGCCACGGGTGAGCCTGAGTGTGGGATCGTGATGTGGACCTGCCTGGCGTGGTGCTCCAGCGGCTTGGGCTGCCTTTCTGGCAATACTAGTGGGTCCCTGTCGGGCCATATACAGCGATCTGGTCTTGGCTGACGGAGAACTACTGCTGAGGTATGCGGCACCATCATGCCCTGCCATGCACCCAAAATGATCTATGTGAGCTCCTGCTAGTGAGTGCCCACGTCTAGCGGCCGGATTATTGTCTGCGATCCCCTCTCAGGGGCTTCTCTCCTCAATTTACTGGTGTATTATTGGGTGGTCGGCACCCTCCTCAACTTGTAGGCCTTGTGGGACTAGTCACCACTCTAATGTGGCCTCCCTCTGGCTGCCCCCCACTGCTGTGATCTGGCCTTGGTCACGGGCCACTGTCGCGCTTGAGTGCAAATTTGGGAGAAAACGAGGGCCACACCTCTACAGTATGAGGTGGTTTACTTGCGCGGTCTCCTCCCATATGTCTCTGAGTTACACTGGCCTGCTGCCTCTTGCCCACCGCCTCGTGCCTGGTGACCACGTGCTCCACTCAGCACCCTCTACCACCCACGCTGAGACAGCCTTACTTGCTTTCCTACACCCTGATTTGCGACCTGACACCAGCATATGCCGCTTCTTTCCCCTCTACTCTGCCTTAACAGAGGACGGCTGCAAAACTGACCTCTCAGCGGCACACAATGCTGACAGCTTCACCTGCATATCACTAGGGAGGTAACCTCTGAGGCCACTACTTGCTACCCTGCATGGTTTGGCCTCCTGTTCCAATACATGCCCATCTCTTTGAGCTCTGGTATACTTTCATCCTATCTGAGGTATAGCTACCTCACTGCACCACCCAGTGCCCAAGTTACAACTCTTCACCACTACAACCACTGTAAACTACTGCTAATAATGGGGCGACCCGAAACAAAAGAAGCTGACATTTGACCCAGAGAGAGGCCTACACCATCAACACTCCCTATGAAATGCGGAGGATACTCACCATACTGATCCTGCTGCTATATCCTCTGATGGCACATCTGCCATAATAACAAAGTTGCGTGCTGGGTTTTAGGCTATTGACACTCGATTTGACTCCCTCAGCAGCCATCTGCATCATATGGGACAGTGCCTAGACTGTCACACCACTCGACTGGATGGGCAGAGCACTGAATCTCAGACATAGAGGATCGTGCCTCCGGCATTGTGAAATGCCTGGAAAACGAGGAGCACTTGCTCAAAGTAGCAATGGCAAAGAATGAAGATCTTGAAGCCAGATCCGATGGAACAATTTACATGTCATGGGGGTAGCTGAGACGACCAAGATGGGTTGCCCAGATATTTTTGTAGAGAAGTTGCTCACCGAACTCTTTGACTTTACGGACTCCAGCGAGCTCCTGTCGGAGCCTCACTACGCTGGATAATAGCATAGCACCTCAACTTTAGGGATACAGACACGGCAATCCACCTGGCCTGGGAGTGCGGGCCACTTCACTTTCAGGGCTCCACTTTGTCCTTGTTCCCTGACTTTACCTTTGCTGTACAGATGGCTAGGCGCTAATTCACAAATGTTAAAAACACCCTTCGTGAGCAAGGACTATAGTACAACATGTTGTATCCAACGCATCTTTGAGACCAATGGTCGACATTACATCTTTAACAGCCCTGCAGAGGTGGCCCAATTCTGTAAACAACAGGCTGGGAGTAATCACTTGTTGAGGCATGCTACTCTGGACCAAACGCCCATTGCCACTGCGTCTGTTACTCTACAAGACCCACCGGACTGATAGCCCACTGTCACCAACCTGAACCGCCATTGCTCAGGAACTCACCCAACTCGGGCCCTTCACTCTGCTGTAAATCTCCAACTGTCCACATATATTTCTTGTTTACTACATTTTGTGATGTTCATATATGACTGCGGTCTGCTTTCATTAATGTGCTTTTTCTGATGACTTACATTGGGCATTCGTGCCACTGCGTTGTCACTTCCCTTGAGGTGTATTCCTAATGTTTGCTCTTTTGTTCTGTATTTGTTTGATGGGGATGCACCAGTCTTTGGTATTACAGGTATGGGAGTGGGGTAGGGTTATTGTTTTACTGTTTATGTTTTGTTTTATTGCTACAATACCCCTATTTTACATCTTCACTCTGCACAGTCCAGGCACTCCCATAGCATTTGCCTGTAAAGTCCCACGTGCTTCACCGCTCTAGAGACACCCCTGAGCTAGGTTTGGCATGCATATCCTGGAATATCCAAGGTCTAAACAACCCCAGAAATGAGAAGCAGGTAATCTCTTATCTTAACAGACATAATATAAAATTGCCATTTCTTC
The DNA here is from genome assembly GCA_963921515.1 of Calotriton arnoldi. Classification (NCBI taxonomy): domain Eukaryota; kingdom Metazoa; phylum Chordata; class Amphibia; order Caudata; family Salamandridae; genus Calotriton; species Calotriton arnoldi. The sequence goes on from CAWUFW010004759.1 coordinate 1,021,704, forward strand.
AGGAGACTCACCTTTCTACCCAGGAGGTATTCAGATTTATGTTCACCTAGGGCACAAACCGATTATTTTCCTGTTATAGCACTTAATCCAGAGGGCTATGAATCCTGAGCCATAAGTCCTTACCGTTTATATACCTTGATCATATAGCAGATTCTGATGGTAGATACATACTGGTATCCGGCTCCCTAGCTGGTAAAGCAGTGCTTCTCCTAAATATTTTCGTACCCAACACTGACTCCCCTGAATTCTATCACACACTATCCAACCTTCCAAGTCATCTACTGTCAGATCTAATCCTAATGGGAGGTTAAATTAATCTGGCCTTCCACCCTCCTGCTGCCTCCACTGGTCCTTCTGTCACTATCAAACCCCGCTCTCAATGTGCGCTACAAGACATTATTGACACCAACTTTCTGATGCATGGCACACCCGCTACCCCCATGTTAAGGGATATACCTTTTACTCAGCCCCACATGACACTTGGGCCCATATAGATTACTGGTTCATACCTCAGAGTGCCCTCCTCTGGCTGATGGACGTCAGACACCTGCCCCGCAGACTTTCCAATCATGCCCCAGTTCGAATTGCACTGACAGTCCCATATCCTCAATGTACGCCACAACAATGGCATTTCCTACAAAATGCACTGCAGGATGCCGTGCTCAAATCAGAGCTCCTTGACATGATCAATGAGTATTTGGAGCTGAATTTTGGCTCTGTCTCTCAACACTAAACACTTTGGGAGGCCTTTAAAGCCCACATCTGGGGTATTTGTATATCAAAACACGCAGGGTCCTAAAGAACATTTGCAGAGATATGGCCAAAGTGGGGAGGGGGGCTCCAGACTATCGACTCTGTTATGACAGATGCTGCGCAAGCCCCCATCACACAGGTATTTTGAAACTACTGCAAAAATTCCGGGATCTCGCAGATGTGAACTGGCCTTTTTGGGTAAATATTCCTGGGCCCGTTGCTACGGGGAAGATGAGTGACGGGACGCACCTTAGCATGGCAGTTGCGCCCCAGCTACCTACATCAGCACCTACATCACTAGCCTCCTCAAAGAGAAGGGCACGACTGCCATTGACAACACCAGTAAAGTTCAGATATTCCTGACTTACTATGAGCAAGTATATACAACGCGATTGTCTAGCGACAATGGGGAGATAGGCTCTTACTTGTCCGAGATAGCAATGGTCTGGCTAACAGAAGGGCAATGACAATTCTTGGCATACCCCATTGCCCAGAAATCACACAGGCAATAGATGTCGGGTGGTTCTAATGCCCCTGGCCTGGATGGACTTACAGGCAACTTCTATAAAGCCTTTAAGCATATTCTGGCCCCGCCTTACCGAGGTTTATGCTGAGGCCCTTGAGGACGGTGTGTCCTGCCCACATTACATGAAGTGGTCATCACTCTTCTTCTTAAACCTGGTAAGCCTGCCCATCTCTGCATTTCGTATAGACCCCTGTCCCTCCTTAACTATGATAACAAAATTTTGGCCAAAGTTGTGGCAACACGTTTGGCCCTACTCCTAGAACAAATAATTTCCCCACTGCAGACGGCCTTTGTGCCACATTGCTGTACTGCCATAAATCCCTGTACTATATTTGCAGTCTTGAATCAAATTTCCTGACCCTCTTAGCTGCAGTGGCCCTCCTGGATGCTGAAAAAGCTTTTGATTCCCTGGAGTGGTCCTTCCTGAAGGCAACCTTTAATAATTTCGGAGTACTCCAAAACTTTTGTGACCTCATCATGCTGTTCTACGCTAGCCCTATGGCGCGGCTGAGAGCAAACAACCAACTTACTGACGCTTTCCCTGTTACAAGGGGCACTCCACAGGGATGTCCCCTGCTTTTTATCATTTCCTAGATCCTATGATCCAACATCTGCAGGAATGCCATATGTAAAGGGAACTTCAGTTCCGTAACGGACCTCTCCTTGCTTCCGTATATGCAAATGACATCCTTCTATTTGTACGAGATCCCACCACACATCTCCCTCCCCCATCATTTGTGAAACAAAATGCTTTGGTGCTCTCTCTGGTCTTTCCATCAACTGGAGTAAATCTGAGCTTTTCCTGCTCATGGATGCCAATTTCCCTGTGCGTTAGTATACCCTCTTCGCTGGTGTACTGATCCCCCTAAATACCAAAGAATCACACTACATAAGCAGAGGGAGAAGGTAATTCCCCCACAACTATGGCCCCCTGGTTGACAAACGTAACACTCAGATTGGCAGATGGATTCTGCTGCCTCTCTCCATTGGGGGACGGATTGCCATCACTAAGATGGTAGTGCTTCCACACTTTCTTTACCTGTTCCTGTACATCCAGATTGCACTGACCAACTCTTTCTTCGCCACCTTGCACAACATTTTAACCTGCCTTATATGGGCTGGCCGCCATCACAAAAATCAAGTAGGAGACGCTAAACATTCCATATGCCAGGGACGGATTAGGCATACCAGATTTCCAGTTATAATATCTGGTTGCGCAATGCCATTTCTCCTATTACTGGCACCACCTTGATGCCAGGCTTCCCTACCTTAAACCAGAGCAGGGCCAGCCATCCACCTCCTATACTCACTGGATAGCCTTCTTATATACAATCCATGGCTAACAATGACCCAGGAAGCACTGGTAAAATGCGCTCTTTCAGCCTACCAGCTACATGCTATAGGTGACCTTTTTACGAATGGCAAAGCCGACATACATACTGCATTTGCATCCATAGGAGCCTCTTCCTCCATGAATAAATATGTTTGTCTTCGCCTTCACAGCACCTTACATGAAAAACTGCCCGCGCACCCGGAGGAACCCGCTGAATTTCTCCCCCTCACTTTAGTGATATCATCTACCGACAGTGGCAAGCGGGTGTCCTGCCTATATCACTCCTGTCTCGCACTCACACCAACGCATGTGCTCACATCCCAGGAGGCCTGGGAGCATGACCTGGGGTACTCTATCCCAGAGAAGACTTGGTCTTATTGCTGCACACAAACTGAATAGTCTCCACTAACAGTAGGCACAAACTTGTTCATTACAAGTACCTCCACCTGGCTTATACCACTCCCAAGGCCGTAGCGCGCTTGACCCCTCACAATCACATTGCAGCCCCAAATGTGAGGCTTACCACACCGACATCGTACATCTCACTTGGAACTGTACTGTTATTCAGGCTTTTTGGGCTGCTATATTTGCTTTGATTTTTTATTATGCTAGAGCATACTCTTGAATCCGATCCACTCATGGCACTCCTAGGATATGTCAAATCCTTGAGCTACGGACTTTGCCAACTTACTGCCATGGCCTTGCTCTTTGTTAAGTGGTGCATAGCCCTCCTCTAGGCAGCAGCAAAGCAACCACCACGGATGATTAGCTGAAAGACATGTAATAGTGTGATGCAACCAGTGAACTCTATGCTTCACTGCTGGCACCAACCTCCAGGCCTAAAGACATTTTGGGCACCCTTTCAAGCATACCTCTTGGATTCTGATGCCTCAGATGCTGCCACTAATTAACTAAACTGCTTTTTCACCTCACGTCAACCACAGATTGTTCTCCTGATGTATTGTTCTTAACAGTGCTATATACTTCCTTGCAGGATATATTGTTCATTGTAGCCGATGTAATGTGCGCAAGTCTTGCTTCCTATTTCGCTGCAGCATGGTTTGTTGTTAACCGAATATAAATAAATACATTAAGAAAAAAATTCCTAGTTTAGTTCACATTTTTTAAATGCTAATTAAAATGTACTTTGTGCAGGTCAATCAATATGAGAAAATTCAGAAGTACGGTATGTATAAGGCTATGTTAAATTGCTATGGAAGTATTAGAGACTGCGACTCATGTTCCACAAACTCAGCATGACCTTTAGTTGCCCTCAGGAACAATGTTTTGTTGGAAACAATATCAATTTGAAGCTGATGAGCAGCAATAATAGCCGAGAATGAGACACAGTATAGTGGTACAAATGGTCAAATATCTCATCATCTAATTAGTAACACTAGTGAATCGATGAAGGAGATTTCCACTGTTCCTGCCAGCTATCCAGTGAAACCACAGCCAAGGGAATGGGCTTGGCAGAATGAGAGGAGAAAGAAAGACTGTTGATCTCGACTTTAGTCTGATACTGTGAAAAGAAATGTGAGGTTTAGGAAAAGTGAGAGGCTGGTAAAGTATACTACTCATCATTTTTCACTGACCTCTTTAGACAGGGATGAGCCTCAGGGAGTTCTCACTTCTGGCTCTTGGCACTCAATGCCCACTGGGCATGGCCCACTCTAGGGATAGTGGCATGTGGGGTGTTCGACTGGGACTGTACACCTGTCAAACGATAATTCTGGTGTCCTAAGGGGAGCTGACAGGGGACATAAACCCTTCACAGTTCATAAGGGCAAAAGCTCCTGTTATCTCAATTTTCATTATTAATACCGACCATGAAAAGAAGGCCTCTTGATCCTTATGACATTTCAGTTTCAAGCAGGAGGTGTCAGAAAAGGGGATAACAGGCTTGTGCTGGCCAAGTGTTCATACCAACTTCGCTTTTTGATCCTTTGATGTTGGCTTTTCCTATTATTGTGAAGCAGAATAACCACTCTTCAGATTGTTCACCACTAATTGTGAATGTGAGCTGGGCTTGGGTCACTGTGAGCAAGTCAGTTTTACCTTACTGATGATGTGTTGTTGCAATAATAATCTTTCTCAGAATGAGAGGAGTCATAGACATTTGGTTTATGTGCTTGGCATAGGAGTCCACGGGGTGAAGCTACCATCTGTGGAATTATGATTGAACACCTCTAAATCAAAATGCTTCCCAAATGCTGACCGTCAAGGCTGACAGCCACAGTTGGGGAAAGCTAGCAGGTTGCTATGACAAGCCCCCGTGAGAGTTCAGAGAAGCTCACCTGGGTGGTATGAGCTGCCCCTCCCATGATAGTCCTACTGGGTCTATCAAAAGTCCCCTTCCCTACCTAAGGCTGGGTGCCTCCAGACTGGGGAGGAGTTACAGGCTCCTCTGGGTTGACCAGCTCAAAGAAGCCCCAGTCAGAGGTCAGTGAAGCTGGCGTAAATGCCAAGGGCCTGTTCCTCTAGGCCAGGGCTCCGGATACTGGTCATAGAGAAAACAGAGTGCTGCCAGACAAGGAGGAGAGTTGCACTCCTCGGGGGTATCGAGATCAGAAAAGACCACAGTGAGAGCACAGATGCCTTGGGCCAAGTCCTCAGGACCAGGGCTCCAGGCACCAGCCACAGCCACCTTCTATACACAAGGAAGGGTGCCGTTAGACAGGGGAGGAGTCTTATTCTGCTCCAGGTAGACCAGCTCATGAAAGTCCCATTGACAGGTTGATGATTCCCATGTGTATGCTTGGGGCTTGGTCTCCCAGGCCAGGTTTACAGGCACCACTTAGGGCTGCCTTCCCTATTCTCTGCGCCAGGGCACCAGAACTGGGAAGAGCCAATTTCCTTGGACAGGACAGAGTGCTGTCTGACCAGGGAGGACTCTAGTGCTCCTCTGGGGTGCCAAGTTCTTACAAAACAACAGTGGGTGCTTTGTGAAGCCTGAACAGAATCCTGGGGCCCGGTCCCCCAGGTTGGCCTCCAGGTTCAGGACAGATCCACCTTCCTTACCCAGGGAAGGGTGCTGCCAGACCTGCGAAGAGTTTTTTTCCCCCCTGGGCCCACCAGCTAAAAGAAGTCCCTGGGAGAGGTCAATGAAGCGCACAGGCTCCAGGTTCAGGATACAGGATACTTTCGGGGAAGAGTCGTGTGCTACTATGAGTTGATCAGTTCAAGCAAGCCCCAGTGAGAGTGCTGCAATGCCCATACATATTTCTGGGGCCTGGTCACGAGGCTACAGACACTGGTTACAACACGCCAACAAGATAAAAGAAGCTCCAGTGAGACCTCAATGAAGCCTGTGTAGATGCTGGATGCTAAATCCTTCACATTGGAGCTTCCGGCACTGTCCCGAGCTACCTTTCCTACACAGGGAAGAGCGCTGCCAGAAGGGGGAGAAGTATTGCTCTCCTCTGGCATGTCAAGCTCAAACAAGTCCACAATGGGGCATCTGTGAAGCTCACACAGATTTTTCGGGGTCTGGTCTTCAAAGCTAGTGCTTCAGGTATAGACCAGAGCCACCTTCCCTACCTGAGGTGCCGCAAGACCAGGGAGAACACTTATACTGCTCAAGGCAGACCAGCTCAAAGAAGACCAAGTCAGTGGACGATGAAACCAGATGGATGTCGGGCCTTGTTTCTTGAGCCCACACTACAGGCACTAGCCAGAGACACCTTTCCAACCCAGGGCAGGGTGTCCCACCAAGGAGGTGTCTTGTGCAAAGCCAGGCAAGCCAGCTCATAGAAGCCTGAGAATAGAAGCAATGAGAAGTCTGTGAAGCCTACCTGGATACCTGGTTCCTCTGAGTCCTCAAGGGCCATGGGCTCCAGGCAACTGCTTCTCTGGGGTGACCATCTCAAAGAACATCCCGTGAGATTTTAGTGAAACCTGTGTAGATGCTTGGGGCATGTTTCTCTGGGCCAGGGCTTCAGAACTGGGCAGAGCCAATTTCCTTGGACAGGGCAGAGCGCTGCCAGGCTTGGGAGGAATCTCCCACCCCTCCAGTGTGTTGAGCATAGGCAAGGCCACAATGGGAGCTATCATGAAACCCACACAGTTACCTAGGGCCTGTTCATCGGGGCCAGCGCTCCAGGCACTAGCCAGCACCACCCTCCATACCCAGGGAGGGTGTCACTGAGTGGGGAAAATACTCATGTTGTGCCAGCAGAGCAGCTCAAGCAAGCCCCAGTGAGAGGTTGACAAAGCCCCTGTGGCTTTCTGTGGCCTGGTGTCCTAGTGGGACCTCCATGAAACCCACACAGATGCCTGAGGCCTGGTCCTGAGGGTCAGGGCTTCAAGCACCAGTCAGAGACACCTTCCTTACCCAGGATAGGATGCTGCCAGACTGGGAAGGAGTATAGCACTCCTCCTGGGCCTCCGGGATATGGAGCTCAGATAGGACCACATTGGAATCTATGTGAACTCTGCACAAATGCCTTGGGCCTGGTCATTAAGGAAAAGGCTCCAGGCATAGGCTACAGCAGCCTTCCCTACCCTGGAAGCTGCTCGAAAGGGTATGAGTCTTAAGCTGTTCCAGCGGGGCCAGGTCAAAGAAACCCCAGTGAGTGGATGATTAAGCTTGATGAGTTCCTGATGCCTGACCTCCAAGGATAGTGCTCTAGACACTGGCCAGAGCCACCTTGTTTACCCAGGGTAGGGTGCTGCCAGACTGGAGTTAGAGTCTCATGCTCCTCTGTGCTGACCAGTTCAAGAAAGCCCCAGTCAGAGATTTGTAAAGCATGTGTGGATGTCTGTGGCCTGGTCCCAGAGTCCTGAGCTCCAAGCACTGTCTGCACAGGCCTCACAGCTCAACGATGCTGGAGCGAGAGGTCTGAGAAGCTCACACAGATGCCTGGACCTGGTCCCCTAGGCCTGAGGTCCATGCACTGGCTAGAGCCAACTTCATCACCCAGAGCAGAGCCAGCAGCTAGGTCTTGCAATGACATTTCATACTCAAGACAGATTATTGGCCAAGCAGAGGCATGCCAACCCTGGGCCCTCCCTGTGAACCCCATGTTTTTTTCTATACAAACCGTTATGAGCCAAACAGGCACAATACATTTCGCATACCCCTACTTCTCCACCCTCCTATATGGGTTTTGGGCCCCATCGCTTTTTTCAGTCCTTACATTGCACACCAGTCACAACCTGCCAGACAGCGAGATGAAATATTTCTGCAAAACTACCAATTGATTATTTCTAAAGTGTTTTCAGGCATTGTGTTTCTATCAATAGGATGGAATCTGAAGTAAGTGAGAAGTTATCTGTTGGAAAATGTTAATCTTGTTTTCTCCACATGAACGTTTTTTTAGTCATTTTTGACAAATCAGTTCAATTAAACTCCGGGTGACCCGGGCCCCTTGTCTGCTGAGAAAGTTTTATATATTAAATGTAACGCAATAACATGATATTAACGTATAGTCACGCTAATGCTAATGTAGAGAGAAGTTATGTTTAGTTTTTATTATAGCTAATGCAGGCCTGAATTTCAAATTGAGTTAACATTGATTGTCATTTTTGAGACCTGAACATTTTATTTCTAGCAAAGTTGAAGTTCAAATGTTGTTGAAAATGAAGTTCTTTTCCCTTCTTATCCTTATGGAGAAATGTTTTCTTTTCTTCGTAATTATCGTGAAATGTTGTTTTAATGAATAGCGCATTCAAGAGACACCTGCAGAGTGCAAACTAGTCCATGTATCATATCTTGTAACAGATATTGTAAGTTTGAAGGATGCATGGAAACTTGTGTTGTGAGAAACCTTGATAACCTATTGAATTTGTAATTGTATCATCTCACTTTAACCTGATTGGACAGTCTTTTTGAGAACTTTGTTGGAAATGTTTTGCATGTCTAGGGAGCAGAACAGAACAGGACATTTTAGAGTGCTCTTTCAGGGAGAGGACTGACTTTTCCTTTGTAGGTTTGTTCTCTGCTTTGTAAGATTTGATCTACTTTGATAGCCTATTTACTGAAGCATACATATTCTGCTTATAAATTGCCATTTACGTTTAATAAACGTTCAAGGTTTGATCCTAAAATATTCTCTGTCTGTTTTTGTGGAGCATAATGTCCTTCACATTATATTTAATGTCCTGATTTATTGACCAGGCTCAGGTGTGGAGCACCACAATCCTTAGCGGATTAACAGCTCTCCCGATCCATTCAGAGAAGCTCTTTATGGTTCTCAAATTTGTATAAAGAAAAGTGCTAACTCTGCCATTTTTAGAATTACTTTGAAATGTGCTAAATGCTAATAGGACTTGCTGTGTAAAACAATGAACATTTATCAATCAATCAATCAATCAGGGAATTGTAAGCGCACTACTCACCCACGAGGGTTTCAAGGCTCCGAGGGGGGGGGGGGGGGCGCAGATCTGTTTAGCCGAAGAGCCAGGTCTTGAGGGTCTTCCTGAAAGTGTTCAGGGAGGGGGCGCGTCTGATGTCTGCCGGTAACTCGTTCCAGGTCTTGGCTGCAATGTGAGAGAAGGATCTTCCGCCTGCTTTGGCTCTGTGGATGCGCGGAGTTTCGGCCAGTGCGAGGTTGGAAGATCGGAGGTTTCTTTTGGGTACGTTAAAATTGATTCTGTCGTGGAGGTATTTGGGTCCGTTGTTGTGTAGGCATTTGTAGGCGTGAGTGAGGATTTTGAAAGTGACTCTTTTCTCCACGGGGAGCCAGTGGAGACTTCGCAGGTATTGGCTGATGTGTTCGTGTCGGGGGATGCCAAGGACGAGTCTCGCGGCTGTGTTCTGTATTGTCTGGAGTTTGCGGAGTAGGGACTTGTTGATGCCGGCGTAGAGTGCGTTTCCATAGTCCAGTCTGCTGGTGACGAGTGCGTGGGTGACTGTCTTCCTTGACTCAGGGGGGATCCACATCAAGGTCTTGCGGAGGAAGCGGAGGGTGTTGAAGCAGCTGAAGGTGACGGCATTGACCTGTCGGTTCATGGTGAGTGATGAGTCGAGTACGATGCCGAGGTTCTTGGCGTGGTCTGAGGGGGTAGGTGGGCTTCCGAGGGCAGTCGGCCACCAGGTGCTGTCCCATGCAGAAGGGGTGGTACCGAGGATGAGGACTTCTGTCTTCTCGGCGTTAAGCTTCAGGCAGCTGTTGGTCATCCAGACTGCGACATCTTGCATTCCTTTCTGGAAGTTGAGTTTGGCAGTGGTGGGGTCTTTGGTGAGGGAGAGGATGAGCTGGGTGTCGTCGGCATAGGATATGATGTTGAGGCCGTGTTGTCGGACGATGGCTGCGAGGGGGGCCATGTAGATGTTGAAGAGGGTGGGGCTCAGTGATAAACCCTGTGGGACTCCGCAGGTGATTTTTGTGGGGTCGGAGAGGAAGGGTGGGAGTCTGATCCTTTGGCTTCTTCTGGTGAGGAATGATCGGATCCAGTACAGGGCTGTTCCTTGTATGCCTGCGTCGTGTAGTCTGGCGACTAGTGTGCGGTGGGAGATGGTGTCGAAGGCCGCTGATAGGTCACGTAGGATGAGGACTGCAGAGTGGCCTTGGTCCAGGAGGGTGTGGATGTCGTCTGTGGCGGCGAGTAGGGTGGTCTCTGTACTGTGGTTGCTTCGGAATCCAGATTGGGACGGGTCGAGGACGGCGTTCTCTTCAATGAATCGTGTCAGTTTCCTGTTGACTGTTTTCTCTGCAACTTTGGCTGCGAAGGGGAGTAGCGAGATGGGCCGATAGTTCTTGAGGTCGGTGGGGTCAGCTGTGGGCTTCTTGAGCAGGGGTCTGACTTCTGCGTGCTTCTAGTCGTCTGGGAAGGTGCCTGTTTTGAAGGTGGTGTTGATGGTGCGTTGTAGTTCGGGTGCGATGGTGGCCGCGGCTCTGTGGTAGATGTGAGGGGGGGCAGGGGTCGGTGGGGGCCCCCGAGTGGATGCTTTTCATGGTCGAGGCGGTGTCTTCGGCCGTGATCGGTGTCCAGTTGGAGATGGTGGGCTGGCTGGTGTTTCTGGGGGGCGGGGGGCCGTCTGTGGTGCCTGGTGGATGGTCGATGAAGTTGCCGTAGAGGTTTTTGATCTTGAGGTGGAAATAGGTTCCAAGCTTGTCGCAGAGGTCTTGGGATGGGGTGATGTCTGTGGCTTCCCTGCATGGGTTGGTGAATTCTTGAATGAGACTGAAAAGTTCCATGGAGTTGGTGGAGTTGGCCAGGATTTTGTTGTGGATGAAGTTCCTCCTGGTGGCTCTGATCTGGTTGTGGTAGTCCGTCATGGCGTCCTTGTAGGTGGTGTGGCTTTCGGTTGTCTTGGTGTTTCTCCAGTTCTTCTCCAGGCGTCTGCAGGTGCGTCTGGCTTCTTGGAGAGCGGTGGTGAACCAGGCGGCTTTCCTGGGGCATTGTCTGTCGGGGTTGCGTAGCGGGGCGAGCTCGTCTGCGCAGTTGGAGATCCAGGTGTGGAGTTCTCTGGCTGCGTCGTTTGCGTCGGGTGCCCAGGTGTGGTTGTCTCGGGTGAGGGTGGAGTTAAGTTGCTCGTCGGTAACCTTGCTCCAGTTCCTTCGAGGTGGGCGTGGGGCTGGTTTGGGTGCCTTGGGTTTGTTGATGGTGAAGTGTACGCAGTGGTGGTTGCTGCGTTGTGTGGCTGAATTGGACGCTGTTTCCTGCCGCGAAGATGGGGTCGAGGGTGTGTCCTGCTCTGTGGGTCGGTGTGTTGACGAGTTGTTTAAGTCCGATGCTGGCGAGGTTGTCACTCAGGATAGTGGAGTTGGGGTCGCTGGGGTTGTCGAGGTGGAAGTTCAGGTCTCCAATGAGTATGTAGTTTGTTGAGGTGATGGCGTGGGGTGCGATGAAGTCAGTGATGGTGGTGGCGAAGGGTGTTCGGGGGCCGGGGGGTCTGTAGATGAGGGTTCCTCGGAGTGTGGCTTTGGGGGTGGTCTGGATCTGGAAGTGCAGGTGTTCGGCGGAGGGGAAGGTTTCGCTGGAGCTGGTGAGGCGGAGGGTGCTCTTGTGGGCGATGGCAAGGCCCCCTCCTGGGTGGTTGGGGCGGTCTTTCCTCTGGATCTTGTATCCATCCAGGATGGCAGTGCTGATGTCGGGGACGGAGGATGCGTTGGTCCAGGTCTCTGTGAAGAAGGCGATGTCGGGCAAGAGAGAGTCGAGTAGGTTCCAGTTTTCCATGTTTGTGTACGGAGCATACGTTGAGGAGGATGCATTTTAGGGTGTCGCCTGTGCTGGCGTCGGCGGTGTTGGAGGCGGGGGTGGCGGTGAGGGTCTGGCGGCAGTGGAGGCAGGAGAACTGGGCATGGGTCATGTTCAGCGAGGCCTGTTGGCATTCTCTAAGTCTTCCAGGGTTGAGTGCGAGGAGGGTGGTGGTGTCGTAGCGATGGGTAGTGAGAGTTCCAGGATTCCTGGCACTGGCCGCGGTCGGGTCGCGGATGGCGCAGATGGGCTTGCCTTTAGCGTGCCTTCAAAGCGCCATTAAGTAGGGGGGTGGGAGGGAGGAGAGGCTGAGAGGCGGTAGCGGGGGAATTCTGGGGGGGAGGGGCCGCAGGGGCAGCAGCGGCGAAAGGCGAAAGGAACAGGTAGGCACGAGAAAATAAAAACAGTGGTGGAATTAGAGCAAGACACAGATGGGCACAATAACAGTGGCACAACAGGGAAAAATTAAGAAAAAAAAAATGGCTGAGAAAGGTTACGGTGGTTGCAGGCAGTCTGGTCCCAGTTGGAGTGGGCAGCAGGCGCAGGAGGGGGCAGCAGCCTCGAACCTCCCAAGGAGGAGGTCGGGGTCTGGAGGCAAGAGACGGCACAGCGGAGCTGCGGGAAGAGAGTGGACCTTGACCGAGGGTCGGAGGTCTTTTGATTTATAAAATAAAAATTGATTATCGATTATTTAGCTTCCCTCTTGTATGAAACCAAACACAACTTTTTTGCAAGTAAGTTTCAACTTGTAGTTCCCGTCATCTGACATTCATGCCAACTATTTAATTTCTCTCAACTCAGTGTTACCACTCTTAGTATTTCCAATAATTACTTATCAATTTGATTTTAAAATCTACAGTCTAACAACGGATCACTGACATAATATCATGAACATTATTATCAAGATCATATCACAAGGGGGAGAGAAGAGGTAGGAAAAGTAGGGACATGTCCTCCACGAGACTACGCAAATAACCAAAAAGGGTCTCTTCTGTATCAGAAAAGAAAAAGCACCCCTTGCAGGAACTTCAGAGAAAGAAAACTTTTTCTTTCTGATAACCCTCACCCACCCGGGTTTCCCATTGGTCGCATGCTTCCTGATAGGGTCCATCCCTGCCCTCTACGGACAGGGGCGTGCTGCTACCAACGAATACGCGGGAGCACTTGATAGAAAAAATAAGGGTGTCCCTATACAGCTATACACCTATGTGGTCTTTAAATGAAGATGGAGTGTTTTTTTTTTTAGATGTGGAAAAAAGTTAAACATACCAAATTAGTGGGACAAAAACAACTTTATTTCCTACCCCTAAAATGATATACTAAAATCTGGGGATAAGCGGGAAAAAACTCTAGGCGTAATTACCTACCGTTTCCCTGGTAGGTCAACTAGTTTCAAGCCCTACCCCAAGGCTTTTCGTCAGGACCTCAAAGGAGAAATGATGCTTCCACTCCTGATGTTGCTGTAAACATAATAACAGTAATGAACAAAAATACAAAAACAAATAGACAGCACCTAATTGGTCTGTGTCAAATATCAAAAATCCTGCAGAGGTATGAAGAGAAAGGAAAAGGTTAAAAAATGCACGACCCTCGGGTCTACAATGGGTTAAAAATCAGTGGTGATTCAGTGGTTGTGGTGGTGGAAATACACCAAATCCATGCATCTAAAGTGCGAAAAAGCAGTGATAATGAGACTCACAAGACAATACAAACATGTAACATATAATAGAGTTTGTCGGCACATCATCATGTTCTCGTAGTGATCTTGAGGTTAATTACATACATAATCTGGGACCATCATTAGGCCCCTGAGTCCTTCGGGGAGTTGGAAGGGACGCCTGTAGTCACACCCTAAAAATGATAGCCAAAGGATGAGAAAACTCGGGAGTCAGAAACTACTATACAAAATGCTGCCAAAAAAGTGAGCAATCGCTATCGGAATGCAGGGCAATGCGCATTTACTTACTCCGTCAAGGCTACTCCCTCTCGGTAAACCTGACAGTACTCGCTCGAGGCTCTGACGTTACTCGAGCTGCGAGCAGGTTTCCTATTTAACCGCGTGTGTTGAAGTACTCTCGTTGGAGTGAGCGACTAGACCGCTGAAGTGGTGTCTGTCCTCACTTCCGGTTCGGGTTGCCGGCTGTCGTGCGTGTTCTTTAAAACTGGGAGCCTGAAAGTTTTATTGATTCAATAGTGGTTGGGCTTGCTGCGCATCTGGAATTTGGAGCAAAAAAGGTTTCATTAATGCAGTAATGTTCTCGCGATATTCTGTGCGGATTCTCATGTTAACAGTGCTTAAAGCGCATTTGTTGGGCTGGTTCCTTGCTACCCATTTGATGCGAAGAAAAAGTTTTGTTGATATAATAATGTTTGCGGGACATTCTATGTGGATTTTGTCCTCATTTTATACTGCGCATTTATTAGGAGGGATTCCTTGCTATCCATTTGATCAGAATTTTATCTGCAAAGGAAAAGTGAGCTAAAGATGAAAAGTGAAAATTAAAGTTAAAAGCCGCCCCTTACGTGGTGAGGGTTGGCTATACTGCACACATATACGGGTAATGGCCCACAAGGCATAAGTGATCGACTAGTGGAACTTAAAGGCAACGGGCATCAAGACATGTCCCGGTGCAATTGATCGAGAGTGTATGCTGGGGATCGCACACATGTTTGGTTGAATAACAGGACATATATGAGACCAGGGTCAAAACGAGGAACGCTATGAATGCTCTCATCCTAACATAGACCTTTTATTCATGGTACTTGATAAGAGGGTTATGTTTATATGAATTGGCCCCATGCTATATTTTCGTTCAGCCCTGTCTCATGTGATTTCAGTCTGTAAACCCACCTCTGCTCCTTTTCAAACAGATTGGATTCATTGCTGATTTGTTCAATCACTGTCCATCTCAGATCCTTCAGTGTGTGTTTACGTTCTAAGTAATGAGATGTCATCTTTGTCGTTGCTCTTTGGCATCTTAAATTGGTCCTGTGCTCACATATGTGTGTTTTGATTTTCCTGGATGTCATACCCACGTAATGCAGGTCACATGGGCAGGTGATCATATATATGACGCTCTTCGAGTCGCAATTTGTAAATCTGCGCTGTTCCCAAGTCGTTTTGTCATTGAACGTAATCTTTTTGCTGGCATGTGTCATGTGGCACACGCTACAATTGCCACATGGATGATGGTCACTGATGGGTGCTATGAAACCCTGATTTGGTGGATTGTGACGGGGTATACGTGGTCGTGTATGGACCAACATGTCCTTCATGTTGCTGTTCCTTCTATGTGATAACATAGGTTTGGGTAGAGTGGTGGTACTTCCACTCAGAATTCGCCAGTGCTTGTTAATTATTTTCCTGATCACATTGGAGGCGCTGTTGAACGTAGTGATGCAGATAGGGCGTGTTTCATCAGGCACTCTGGTAGTGTGATCCAGTAGGGTTTGTCTGTCATTGTTTCTTGCCCTTTTCATTGCCCTTGCCACTATTTTGTCTGGGTAGTTGCGTGCTTTCAATTTGGAGCTTAGGTCGATTGCCTGTGATTTGAAGTCTTTTACTTCAGAACAATTCTGCCGCAGTCGCAAGAATTGTCCGAACGGCAAAGTCTCCCTCAGGTGTCTTGGATGGTGACTGTCAAAACTCAGGAGGCAGTTTTTGGCTGTGGCTTTGAAGTGTGTTATAGTCTTCAAACCGGCTCCATTTGCGAAGATGTTGAGGTCCAGAAAGACCATTTCGGTCTTCGAGATAGTGTGAGTAAATTTGAGATACTGGTTTTGTTCGT
Source organism: Calotriton arnoldi (assembly GCA_963921515.1). Taxonomy (NCBI): domain Eukaryota; kingdom Metazoa; phylum Chordata; class Amphibia; order Caudata; family Salamandridae; genus Calotriton; species Calotriton arnoldi. Next base: position 1,037,248 of record CAWUFW010004759.1, read on the forward strand.
TAAGCCATGTGATGAATGACTTGGCCGTGTCCTCGTTGCCGTTCCAGATTACAAACACGTCATCTATGTATCTCTTCCAGAGCCCTATGTTGTTAACGTGCAGGTTGTTGGGTGAGAGGATCTTCTGTTGTTCAAGGTGGTTGACATACAGCCCCGCCACACTGGGAGCAAAAGTGCTCCCCATGCTGGTGCCGTGCTTCTGTAGGAACAGTCGGTCCTCAAAGGCAAAGAAATTTTCAGTCAGGGCGAGATGACAACACTCCATCACCAGATTGCGTGGGGTCTGGTATTTCCATTCGGTGTTGAAAAGTACCGCCGAAAATCCCCAAGGTTTCCGTGTGTGGGAGGCTGGTATACAGACTCTCAATGTCGAATCCAATGAGGCATTGCGTCTGTTTGTCAAATGGTAGATTGTTCAGGATTCGTAGAATATCTTTGGTGTCTTTAGGGTATGTTTCGGTTACCTGTATGATGGGTCACAAGAAAGCCTCAGCAAATTTTGAGAGGGGTTCCAAGATGGAGCCTATCCCTGAAACTATGGGACGTTCTGGAGGTTTACTTAGATCTTTATGTATCTTTGGGATAGTATAAAAATACGGGGTAGCAGGATTTTTGTTTATAAGGAAATCCCCTTCTCTCTTGGAAAGCCAGTCGTGGGCCAGGGCCTCCTCGGCCTTGCTTCCCACATGTAGTCTGGTTGTTTTTGTCCCACTAATTTGGTATTTTTAACTTTTTTTCTCATCTAAAAAAAACCCACTCCATCTTCATTTAAAGACCACATAGGTATATAGCTGTATAGGGACACCCTTATTTTTTCTATCAAGTGCTCCCGCGTATTCGTTGGTAGCAGCACGCCCCTGTCCGTAGAGGGCAGGGATGGACCCTATGATGAAGCATGCCACCAAGGGGAAACCCGGGTGGGTGAGGGTTATCTGAAAGAAAAAGTTTTCTTTCTCTGAAGTTCCTGCAAGGGGTGCTTTTTCCTTTTCTGATACAGAAGGGACCCTTTTTGGTTATTTGTGTAGTCTCGTGGAGAACGAGTATCTACTTTTCCTACCTCTACTCTCCCCCTTGTGATTTGATATTTGCAGGCAGCGGACAGCTGCTGGAGTTATTCTTCCCTTTTTCCTCTTCCCCTCCCTCACTTTGATCTGTGGGCACTAACCACAGTGACTATACGCACACGTCTTGTCAATTCACTCACTGCACACCCAACATGGCAGAGATCACTGGCCTCACTTTTTCCGTTGAAGAAGTGGAACGCATCCTTGCAGCCAGCATTTGAAGGGACTGGTGATTCTACTCTAGGCTTAGGAAATAACGATTGGGACGAACTGAGTACTCTGAAGAGGAATCAAATAAAGATCATGATTCACGGTATTATGATGACCGAATATTTACATGCTAACGCGGTGCCACAGGGCCTCATTGTTAGGAATGAGCCTTTTATCTTCCAACAAGACAAGGTTTTCAAGAAGGATTGGTCGCTCATCTCGTGGCACTGTACAAGAGACTGGCTTATCCTTATCATAAAAACTGCAACACGACTCGCACAGGAAATGAAAACCCAAATTCAAGATCTGGAGATACGTCTAAAATCATATCAGTCAACCAGCTCCATAAAAAAGAATCTTGAGGAGCTCAACAGATCACTGAATGACTTCAAATTATCGCTTAAGCAGAGCAAATTCATTAAAATTGAAAAAGGATACAGCCAGTTTCAGCCACGAGAACGTATATCCGTATATCAGAGAGGACTATGTATCTTCAAGAAAGAACACAGGCTAGAATGCGGACAGTGATGCATCTGATACTGGGTCAGATCATTCAAACTCCAGCTCAGGCACAAGGACACCCGGCAGGGGCAGGCAATCATACCTGGGAAACTACAATAGAGGCCCACGAGGCCAATGAGGGAACTTCCAACAAGCCCCAAAGTACCCATCACCATTTTTCTGTGGTCCACCACCACAAATGCCGCCGCATCAATCCTTCTTCAACCCTTGGGAAGCACCCCTTGGACACCCAAGACAACAACAAAATAACCAATACGAGCCTTTTTTAGGATCAAGCAACCAGAGACGGAGGACGAGGAAATGGAACCAGGTACACTGCGGTGCGAATCAACAAACCTCCAGAGTAGAAACTCGGAGCATGACGGGCTCACTGCACAACCAAGCGGGACCCAGCAACCTACCAGTCTAGTCGTGAACCTAACAAACACCGTCCTTACTCCCATCCAACAGGGAATCCTGGAAAAGGGACTTGGTTTTGTTCCAACCTCTAATGTGGATAAATTCCAACTTAGTTGCGAGGTCAACAAATTTATAAGGAAACTAAAACTTAGAGCATTTTTCTCGGACAAACCAGACAACGAAGAACCAAGGGATGACACAGGACTGAGAAACAAGTCAACGTTCACCCCCCCATCGGCCAGCGTGCCAGTGGAGATCCTAGCTTTTGAGAAAGCAGTACTGAAAGAAATAGGAGAAGTGAACCCGAAGGACATCAAGGTCTTCCACAACACCTCAAAACAGAAACTACAAGCAATTAAGGAACTTTCACAGAATGACAACCTGGTAATAAAACCAGCTGATAAGGGGGGAGCGATTGTGATCCAGACTAAGGAGGCATATTGCACGGAGTGTCACTATACGACCAACGGAACTACGAACCTCTAAGTAGCGACCCAACAGAAAGGATCAGAATACATGTGGGAAGCATGGTCGAGGAGGCCCTGGCCCACGACTGGCTTTCCAAGAGAGAAAGGGATTTCCTTATAAACAAAAATCCTGCTACCCCGTATTTTTATACTATCCCGAAGGTACATAAAGATCTAAGTAAACCTCCGGGACGTCCCATTGTTTCAGGGATAGGCTCCATCTTGGAATCCCTCTCAAAATTTGCTGATGCTTTCTTGCGACCCATCATACAGGGAACAGAAACATACCTTAAAGACACCAAAGATATTCTACGAATCCTGAACAATCTACCATTTGACGAACAGACGCAATGCCTCATTGGACTCGACATTGAGAGTCTGTATACCAGCCTCCCACACAAGGAAACCTTGGAGATTTTAGAGGCGGTACTATTCAACACCGAATGGAAATACCAGACCCCACGCAATCTGGTGATGGAGTGTTGTCATCTCGCCCTGACTGAAAATGTCTTTGCCTTTGAGGACCAACTGTTCCTACAGAAGCACGGCACCAGCATGGGGAGCACTTTTGCTCCCAGTGTGGCGGGGCTGTATGTCAACCACCTTGAACAACAGAAGATCCTCTCACCCAACAACCCGCACGTTAACAACATAGGGCTCTGGAAGAGATACATAGATGACGTATTTGGAATTTGGAACGGTGACGAGGACACGGCCAAGTCATTCATCAAATGGCTTAACGAACAAAACCAGTATCTCAAATTCACTCACACTATCTCGTAGACCGAAATTGTCTTTCTGGACCCTTAACGTCTTCGCAAATGGAGCTGGTTTGAAGACTATGACACACTTCAACGCCACAGACAAAAACTGCCTCCTGAGTTTTGACAGTCACCATCCATGACACCTGAGGGAGAATTTGCCGTTCGGACAATTCTTGCGACTGTGGCGGAATTGTTCTGAAGTAAAAGACTTCAAATCACAAGCAATTGACCTAAGCTCCAAATTGAAAGCACGCAACTACCCAGACAAAATAGTGGCAAGGGCAAGAAACAATGACAGACAAGCCCTACTCGATCACACTACCAGAGTGCCTGATGAAACACACCCTATCTGCATCACCACGTTCAACAGCGCCTCCAATGTGTTCACGAAAATAATTAACAAGCACTGGCGAATTCTGAGTGGAAGTACCACCACTCTACCCAAACCTATGTTTTCACATAGAAGGAACCGCAACCTGAAGGACATGTTGGTCCATACACGACCACGTATACCCCGTGACAATCCCCCAAATCAGGGTTTCATAGCACCCATCAGTGGCCATCATCCATGTGGCAATTGTAGCATGTGCCACATGACACAGACCAGCAAAAAGATTACTTTCAATGACAAAACGACTTGGGAACAGCGCAGATTTACAAATTGCGACTCGAAGAGCGTCATATATATGATCACCTGCCCATGTGACCTGCATTACGTGCGTATAACATCCAGGACAATCAAAACACGCATATGCGAGCACAGGAGCAATTTAAGATGCCAATGAGCAATGACACAGATGACATCTCATTACTTAGAACGTAAACACACACTGAAGGATCTGAGATGGACAGTGATTGAACAAATCAGGAATTAATCCAATCTGTTTGAAAAGGAGCTGAGGTGGGTTTACAGACTGAAATCACATGAGACAGGGATGAACGACAATATACCATGGGGCCAATTCATATAAACCTAACCCTCTTATCAAGTACCATGAATAAAAGGTCTATGTTAGGATGAGAGCATTCATAGCGTTCCTCGTTTTGACCCTGGTCTCATATATGTCCTGTTATTCAACCAAACTTGTGTGCGATCCCCAGCATACGCTCTCTATCTATTGCACCGGCCATCACTTGATGTCCGTTGACTTTAATTTCCACTAGTCGATCACTAATGCCTTGTGGGCCATTACCCGTATATGTGTGCATTATAGCCAACCCTCACCACGTAAGGGGCGGTTTTTAATTTTAATTTTCACTTTTCATCTTTAGCTCACTTTTCCTAAGCAGATAAAATTCTGATCAAATGGATTGCAAGGAATCTCTCCTAATAAATGCGCAGTATAAAATGAGGACAAAATCCACATAGAATGTCTCGCAAACATTATTATATCAACAAAACTTTTTCTTCGCATCAAATGGGTAGCCGGGAACCCACCCAACAAATGCGCTATAAGCATGTTAACATGAGAATCCGTACAGAATGTCGCGAGAACATTACTGCATTAATGAAACCTTTTTTGCTCCAAATTCCAGATGCGCAGCAAGCACAACCACTATTGTATCAACAATACTTTCTTGCTCCCAGTTTTAAAAAACACCCACGACAGCTGGCAACCCGAACAGGAAGTGAGGACAGACACCTCGTTCAGCGGTCTAGTCGCTCACTCCAATGAGAGCGCTTCAACACATGCAGTTAATAAGGAAACCCGCACGCGGCTCCAGTAACGTCGGAGCCTCGAGCGAGTACAGTCAGGTTTACTGAGAAGGAGTAGCCTTGACGGAGTAAGTAAATGCGCATTGCCCTGCATTCCGATAGCGATTGCTCACTTTTTTGGCAGCATTTTGTATAGTAGTTTCTGACTCCCGAGTTTTCTCATCCTATAATTTTTAGGGTGTGACTACAGGCGTCCCTTCCAAGTCCTCGGAGGACTCAGGGGCCTAATGATGGTCCCAGATTATGTATGTAATTAACCTCAAAATCACTACGATAACATGATGATGTGCCGACAAACTCTATTATATGTTACATGTTTGTATTGTCTTGTGAGTCTCATTATCACTGCTTTATCGCACTTTAGATGCATGGATTTGGTGTATTTCCACCACCACAACCACTGAATCACTACTGATTTTTAACCCATTGTAGACCCGAGGGTCCTGCATTTTTTAACCTTTTCCTTTCTCTTCATACCTCTGCAGGACTTTTGATATTTGACACAGACCAATTAGGTGCTGTATATTTGTTTTTGTATTTTTGTTCATTACTGCTATTATGTTTACAGCAACATCAGGAGTGGGAGCATCATTTCTCCTTTGAGGTCTTGACGAAAAGCCTTGGGGTAGGGCTTGAAACTAGTTGACCTACCAGGGAAACAGTAGGTAATTACGCCTAGAGTTTTTTCCCGCTTATCCCCAGATTTTAGCATATCATTTTAGGGGTAGGAAATAAAGTTGTTTTTGCCTGGCTGATGAGGGATGATACCCCAAAACCGGTCTCAGGATGCATGTTTCTGATCCAGGAAGGACCTGTCTTGGCAGTTTGGGCTGGACTGTTCCCATGAGGAGCAGGGTCAAGACTTATTTTGTATACGGATGGGTCTAAACCGGGGTGACATAGTGAGAAAAAAAACAATGGATTTAACCCAGATCTGTTGATTGGAGGTGAATGTTTGATTTGTTCCGCATTCCATCCATCATTTGTGTGTCTTTTGCTTTCTCGCCCTAAGTGTGCTGGGTATGCCCAGACGTGGGTCCTGGGCTCACTTTGCCACTAGATTCAAGCTAGCCTGGCTGATGAGGGATGATACCCCAAAACCGATTCCAGGATGCTTGTTTCTGGTCCAGGGACGGCGTGGTTTGGCAGTTTGGGCTGGACTGTTTCCATGAGGATAAGGGTCAAGACTGGTTTGTAGATGGATGGGACTAAACTGGGGTGGCATGGTGAGCAAAATAAAGATGCATTGAATCCAAATCTCTTGATTGGAGGTGAATGTTTGATTTGTTCTGCATTCCATCCATCATTTGTGTGTCTTTTGAAAAATATTGTTAGGAAAAATATTGTGATCCTATACTTAGAAAGTAAAATACAAAAATATAATATAAAAAATATTGTTGACAAAAATATTGATCCAAAATAGGCAAATAAATATTGACTTTAATGCTATGTATTTAACGTAGTTTATTAACGTGTATGCATAAAGTGTCTTTTAATTCGTGACATGATACCAAGCAAAGTTTTAACAAACTGCATATTAAAGTGGTGTTTCCTTCCAAATAATTAGAGATTTCGGTGCAGCAGCCCTGAGTTTGCATATTCGCAAACTTTTTAAAGCGTCTTCAGAGATATATGTATATATATATATATATATATATTATCTACTGGCGGTCGCCAGTAGATAGTTATAGTTACAACCTATTATCCATAGGAAATCCGCGACATTCTATTTGAAATAACTCTCTTGCCGGTTGACGTATCTTCGCAAAATTTTCAAACTTTGTGGCCCGCTCCGGTCCGCTCCTACCCTGAAAGTCTCGGGGATTCGTCAAGCGGGGGCCGAGAAAAAGGGGGTCCCAAAACGCATTTTCCCCATGCAATTTTCCATAGGAAACTTTAGACACGGCTACAGCCCGAACTGCTGAACGGAATTACACCAAATTTGGCAAAGAGGTAGTTCTTGGTTCAGAAAGAACCCTTTTGTTAAATGGTGTAAATCCGTTCAGTAGTTGCTGAGAAAATCAAAAGTAAAAAGATAGTGATATCTATGGGCACGGAGGATTCGCGCACCCTGAGCGCACCCTGCGCGCACCGTCCCGATCACGAGCTGCATGTTAATTGGCTGTCAGCTGGCTGTCAACATTCCGATTCAGGAAATGTTGGCAGCCATTTTGTCCTCGGTAGAACCGAGGGACAGAAACAAGTGCGCAAAGCGCACAAAGGGAGCAGGGTAGAAACACCCTGACCCCCTGGGTTTGCTCAGGGGGTCCCACAAGGACCCCCTGGGCAAAAAATAATATTTTTATTTTTTTTAAAAATCGGCAGGATGCGCTCAGGGTGCGCGAATCCTGCCGAAAATTAAAAATCGAGCGCGGTCTCCCGCGCTTCGATGTTAGTGGCCGCCGGGTGGGCCAAGTCCCGGGGGCATGCTGGGGGGGGTTAATCTTATGTGTGGGGGCCTCTAGGGCTCCCCAAGCCCCGGGGACCACCACCCCCGGGGCTTTATGTATAATGGTGCGGGAGGGCTCTGAGCCCTCCCGCAGCCCCGGGGACCGCCACCTCCCCGGGGCTTCTTTTTATTTAACAAAAACCTGTGTGGGGGCTCCAGCCCCCACACGCCCGGGGACCACCACCTCCCCGGGGCACTAAGAAAAATTACAATGGGGGTCCGTTTTGGACCCCCAAGCCCGGGGACCACCACCTCCCGGGGCTTTCCAAATGTAGGGAGGGGGGCCGCGCGGTCCCCCTCCTGGAGCCTGTGGTGGCCCTGGGGACCGCCACCCCCAGGGCCGGCTCCTGCAGTGTCCTGGGGTGCCTACCCCCGGGACACTGCTGTTTGCAATGACAGGACGGGAGCCTCGCGGCTCCCGTCCTGTCATTGCAAACTTGCTTGGATATTGGAAGAGAGAGCAGGAAACCTGCTCTCTCTTCCAATATCCAAAGCCGACTGCTTTCCACATGGGGAGCTGCATCTTAGCAGCTCCCCATGTGTAAAGCAATGCCGGCTCCCGTAGGACACGGGAGCCGGCGGGACTGTGGGGGCTTGGGGACCCCCACAGTCCCCAACGAGAGGCCAGGCCCCGGGGGATGGGGTCCCTGGGGCCATAAGTGGCCACGGAGGGGGGCCACGCAGCCCCCCTCCCCAAAGTAAAAAAAATGAAAAAAAATAAAAAAAAAGTGCAAGGCCGGGGCCTTAAATGGCCTGAGGAGGGGGGCCACGCAGCCCCCTCCAAATAAAAAAAAAGAGGCCATGCCCCGGGGATGGGGTCCCGGGGCCAATACAGGCCCAGGGAAGGGGGACCACGCGGCCCCCTTCCCGTTTTTTTTATTTTTTTTAATTAAAAAAAAAGGTGTAAGGTCCTGGGGGATGGGGTCCCCAGGGCCTAAAAATAGGAAAAAGGAAGGGGGCCACACAGCCTCCCTTCAGGGGAAAAAAAACAAACAAAAAAAAACGATCGGGCCCGTAGGCCCCGCCCCTTCCTTCACCACTCTGCAAACGCGCCCCCTGGCGCGTTTGCAGAGGGGAACAAATTCCCTTGAATACTGGGGGTCCCTGGGGCCAACTAGCCCACCAGGAACCTCCAGTATGCGCCAGGGGCTGCCTTGCAGAGAGGTGTACAGAGGCCACGCCCCTTTTACACCTCTCTGCAACGCAGCTCTATGGCGCTTTTGGAGGTATATGGTGGGCTAGTTGCACCCCAGGGACCCTCAGGATTCAAGGGAGTTAATCCCCCGACTTAAAATGCGCCACGGGGCGTGTTTGCACAGTGGTGAAGGGAGGGGCGGGGCTTCAGGTGACATGTGTGCAAACAGGCCCCGTGGCGCGTTTTAAGATGGGGAATTAAATCCTCTTCAATCCTGAGGGTCCCTGGGGGCCAACTAGCCCAACAGGTACGTCCAGAAAGCGCCACAGAGCTGCGTTGCAGAGCGGTGTAAAAGGGGTGTGGCCTCTGTACTTGTCTCTGCAACGCAGCCCCTGGCGCATACTGGAGGTTCCTGGTGGGCTAGTTGGCCCGTAGGGACCCTCATGATTCAAGGGGACTTAATCCCCCAACTTAAAACGCGCCACGGGGCGCGTTTGCACAGATGTCACCTCAGGCCCCGCCCCTCCCTTCACCATTGTGCAAATATTCCTCTAAAATCAGCCGAAATACGAATTCTGATTTACTCACCTGTTATCAGGAGAGACCTCAGTGCTGCATCTTTCAGCCCAGTACTAATCCTGAAAAGTAATTTTAACCGTACTTACCAGTAACTTGAATTTCCTTCCATAGGCTAACATTGACTGGTTTCACTTGGAAATTCTTCTAAGTGTGGAGTTTTGGAACTTTAAAATATTCCTCTAAAATCAGCCGAAATACGAATTCCGATTTACTCACCTGTTATCAGGAGAGACCTCAGTGCTGCATCTTTCAGCCCAGTACTGATCCTCAAAAGTAATTTTAACCGTACTTACCAGTAACTTGAATTTCCTTCCATAGGATATCATTGCCTGCTTTTTGCTGAAAAAGTTTCTAAGTGTTGATTTTTGAAACATACAAATATTCCTCTAAAATCAGCCGAAATCCGAATTCTGATTTACTCACCTGTTATCAGGAGAGACCTCAGTGCTGCATCTTTCAGCCCAGTACTGATCCTCAAAAGTAATTTTAACCGTACTTACCAGTAACTTGAATTTCCTTCCATAGGATATCATTGCCTGCTTTTTGCTGAAAAAGTTTCTAAGTGTTGATTTTTGAAACATACAAATATTCCTCTAAAATCAGCCGAAATCCGAATTCTGATTTACTCACCTGTTATCAGGAGAGACCTCAGTGCTGCATCTTTCAGCCCAGTACTGGTCCTGAAAAGTAATTTTAACCGTACTTACCAGTAACTTGAATTTCCTTCATATGCTAACATTGACTGGTTTCACTTGGAAATTCTTCTAAGTGTGGAGTTTTGGAACTTTAAAATATTCCTCTAAAATCAGCCGAAATACGAATTCCGATTTACTCACCTGTTATCAGGAGAGACCTCAGTGCTGCATCTTTCAGCCCAGTACTGATCCTCAAAAGTAATTTTAACCGTACTTACCAGTAACTTGAATTTTCTTCCATAGGATATCATTGCCTGCTTTTTGCTGAAAAAGTTTCTAAGTGTTGATTTTTGAAACATACAAATATTCCTCTAAAATCAGCCGAAATCCGAATTCTGATTTACTCACCTGTTATCAGGAGAGACCTCAGTGCTGCATCTTTCAGCCCAGTACTGGTCCTGAAAAGTAATTTTAACCGTACTTACCAGTAACTTGAATTTCCTTCATAGGCTAACATTGACTGGTTTCACTTGGAAATTCTTCTAAGTGTGGAGTTTTGGAACTTTAAAATATTCCTCTAAAATCAGCCGAAATACGAATTCCGATTTACTCACCTGTTATCAGGAGAGACCTCAGTGCTGCATCTTTCAGCCCAGTACTGATCCTCAAAAGTAATTTTAACCGTACTTACCAGTAACTTGAATTTTCTTCCATAGGATATCATTGCCTGCTTTTTGCTGAAAAAGTTTCTAAGTGTTGATTTTTGAAACATACAAATATTCCTCTAAAATCAGCCGAAATCCGAATTCTGATTTACTCACCTGTTATCAGGAGAGACCTCAGTGCTGCATCTTTCAGCCCAGTACTGGTCCTGAAAAGTAATTTTAACCGTACTTACCAGTAACTTGAATTTCCTTCCATAGGCTAACATTGACTGGTTTCACTTGGAAATTCTTCTAAGTGTGGAGTTTTGGAACTTTAAAATATTCCTCTAAAATCAGCCGAAATACGAATTCCGATTTACTCACCTGTTATCAGGAGAGACCTCAGTGCTGCATCTTTCAGCCCAGTACTGATCCTCAAAAGTAATTTTAACCGTACTTACCGGTAACTTGAATTTCCTTCATAGGCTAACATTGACTGGTTTCACTTGGAAATTCTTCTAAGTGTGGAGTTTTGGAACTTTAAAATATTCCTCTAAAATCAGCCGAAATACGAATTCCGATTTACTCACCTGTTATCAGGAGAGACCTCAGTGCTGCATCTTTCAGCCCAGTACTGATCCTCAAAAGTAATTTTAACCGTACTTACCAGTAACTTGAATTTCCTTCCATAGGATATCATTGCCTGCTTTTTGCTGAAAAAGTTTCTAAGTGTTGATTTTTGAAACATACAAATATTCCTCTAAAATCAGCCGAAATCCGAATTCTGATTTACTCACCTGTTATCAGGAGAGACCTCAGTGCTGCATCTTTCAGCCCAGTACTGGTCCTGAAAAGTAATTTTAACCGTACTTACCAGTAACTTGAATTTCCTTCCATAGGATATCATTGCCTGCTTTTTGCTGAAAAAGTTTCTAAGTGTTGATTTTTGAAACCTACAAATATTCCTCTAAAATCAGCCGAAATACGAATTCCGATTTACTCACCTGTTATAAGGAGAGACCTCAGTGCTGTATCTTTCAGCCCAGTACTGGTCCTGAAAAGTCATTTTAACCGTACTTACCAGTAACTTATATTTTCTTCCATAGGAATCCATTATCTGGTTTTCAGCAGAAAAGTTTCAAAGTGTCGATTTTCACAAACTACAAATATTCCTTAAAAATCGCCTGTATGACTTAAACGCATTCTTTCAACTGTTTACAGGCGATGCACCAGTGCTGGATCCAGGATCCAACACTGAGTAAGAAAAAGTAACAATAACAGTTTTTACCTGCTAAGTGAATTTCCTTCCATAGGATAACATTGGTGATTCTATGAGAAAAAGTTTCTAAGTGTCAACTTTTAAAATACAATAATATTCCTTAAAAATCACGACTGTAACCAAAACGCTTTTACTCAACTGTTTACAGGAGATGTACCAGGACTGAATCTAGGATCCAGTCCTGTGGTTAGAAAAGTAATCCATAAAGTAACTAATTGCATTTAACTAGAAATTCACATTGAGCTGAATGTTGCATTGTGTTTGAAAATGTGTTGCCCATTGCAACAACTGTAACTACTGTACTTAAAAGTCTATTGCCTATGTGCAAAGTATTTAAACTAAAGTAATTCATTCTGAGAAAGTATTTTTTGTAATGTAATGTATAATGTAATTACAATGTAATTTAAAAAATAAAATATGTAAAAGAAATTGTTTCTAAAAATGTAGTAAATCAGTATGAAAAAAATTAATATAAAAATTAATACATTTAAAAATTGTCATTTAAAAAACCTTTGAAATTCACTGAAAAAACCGTAGGTTTCAGGCACGTTATAGTTACAAATTAGCATTTTAAAAACCTTTGAAATTCACTGAAAAAACCATAGGTTTCAGTCACGTTATAGTTAGAAATTAGCATTTAAAAAACCTTTGAAATTCACTGAAAAAACCATAGGTTTTAGGGACAGTTATACTTAGTTGGACATTGCACTCGTACAAAACCCGTGAAATTCCCCCGTTATAGTTAGTTCAGCTAACTATAACTCGCGCCCCGCAATGCACTGCTGATGACGTCACATATTACATCACTCATGACATGGTCAGTGACATCACTGATGACATCACTGATGACATCTCAAATGACATCACTGATGACATCATCCACGTGATAATCTGATGCAGCTCCTCACACCCTAATATAACCTTTGATACACCCAATCTAAATTACAGAGTGCCATTCGCAAAACCATAGACACTCCAACACCAATAACTACATACCCACTCACTGATTCTTAGGTCTACACACACACATCCACTCACTCACCCGTACAGTCACTCATACTTATGGTCACTCAGTACAGGACTATCATATGCACTCTTACTCCTATATAGACACTCAAACACCGCCACTCATCCATAGAGGTACTCACACACCTAGTCAGTCATGCAAATAATTAAACACACTGCCATTTACTCACCTATACAGTTATACACACACCAGCTCACTTAATCATACAAATACTAGCACATTGTTACGCTCTTATACAATCACTGATACAAGCACACACTCATCCATACAGCCACTATCACAATCACTCACTCTCGCTTATAGCTATTTATATACTCCAATACACATATATACTGCCTTTCACATATGTAGTTACTCACACATGTACCACTGGGACATACATTCACTCACTAACACACTCTTACACACACTTACCCACCCATACAGTCTATCACAGATGCACTCTTGAAACCATCCACCCAGTGAATCACCCACTCACACATCTATGCACAGTCGCACACACCCCATCCACACAAACACTCAGGCACCCATACAGATACTCATAGAACCAATCAATAACCCATATAGACACTCATGTAGCTATTCGCAAATCCATGCATCCACTTACACACCAACAGACGGATACAGACATTCACACAGTTTAGTCACTAACCCATGCATTCAGTAAGATACGTTTAATCACTCACTTGTAGAGTCAGTCACGCACGTACTAAATCATCCATTCAGACACTTATACACCCACTCATTCTTCAATACGCCTTTCCCTATATATATTAAACATATTTAAACTTTACAGAAACACACAGTCACTGGATGATGTCATCAGTGATGTCATTTGAGATGTCATCAGTGATGTCATCAGTGATGTCACTGACCATGTCATGAGTGATGTAATATGTGACGTCATCAGCAGTGCATTGCGGGGCGCGAGTTATAGTTAGCTGAACTAACTATAACGGGGAATTTCACGGGTTTTGTACGAGTGCAATGTCCAACTAAGTATAACTGTCCCTAAAACCTATGGTTTTTTCAGTGAATTTCAAAGGTTTTTTAAATGCTAATTTCTAACTATAACGTGTCTGAAACCTATGGTTTTTTCAGTGAATATATATATATATATATATATATATATATATATATATATATATATACATATGTATATATATATATATTATCTACTGGCGGTCGCCAGTAGATAGTTATAGTTACAACCTATTATCCATAGGAAATCCGCGACATTCTATTTGAAATAACTCTCTTGCCAGTTGACGTATCTTCGCAAAATTTTCAAACTTTGTGGGGCGCTCCGGTCCGCTCCTACCCTGAAAGTCTCGGGGGATTTGTCAAGCGGGGGCCGAGAAAAAGGGGGGTCCCAAAACGCGTTTTCCCCATGCAATTTTCCATAGGAAACTTTAGACACGGCTACAGCCCGAACTGCTGAACGGAATTACACCAAATTTGGCAAAGAGGTAGTTCTTGGTTCAGAAAGAACCCTTTTTGTTAAATGGTGTAAATCCGTTCAGTAGTTGCTGAGAAAATCAAAAGTAAAAAGATAGATATATCTATGGCCGAGTAGGGTCCGCGTACCCTCAGCGCACCCTGCGCGCACCGTCCCGATCACGAGCTGCATGTTAATTGGCTGTCAGCTGGCTGTCAACATTCCGATTCAGGAAATGTTGGCAGCCATTTTGTCCCTCGGTAGAACCGAGGGACAGAAACAAGTGCGCAAAGCGCACAAAGGGGGCAGGGTAGAAACACCCTGACCCCTAGGTTTGCTCAGGGGGTCCCACAAGGACCCCCTGGGCAAAAAATGAATTTTTTAAATCGGCAGGATGCGCTCAGGGTGCGCGAATCCTGCCGAAAAAAAAATCGAAGCGCGGTCTCCGCGCTTCGATTACATTTGCCCCGGGTGGCCCAAGTCCCGGGGGCATGGTGGAGGTGGGTATATTGTTTGAATGGGGGCCTCAAAGGGCCCCCAAGCCCCGGGGACCGCCACCCCCGGGGCTTTATAAAAAATGGTGCGGGAGGGCTCTCCTGCCCTCCCGCAGCCCCGGGGACCGCCACCCCCGGGGCTTCATTTTTTAAAATAAATAAGGTGTGGGGGCTCCAGCCCCCACACGCCCCGGGACCACCACCTCCCGGGGCACTTACAAAATAAATGTGGGGGTCCATTACGGACCCCCAGAGCCCCGGGGACCACCACCTCCCCGGGGCTGTGCAATGTTAAGGGAGGGGGCCGCGCGGCCCCCTCCTGGAGCCCTTGATGGCCCTGGGGACTGCCACCCCCAGGGCCGGCTCCTGCAGTGTCCCAGGGTGCCTACCCCCGGACACTGTAGTTTGCTATGGCAGGACGGGAGCCTCGCGGCTCCCGTCCTGCCATAGCAAACTGCTTTGGATATTGGAAGAGAGAGCAGGAAACCTGCTCTCTCTTCCAATATCCAAAGCACATTGCTTTCCACATGGGGAGCTGCATCTTAGCAGCTCCCCATGTGGAAAAGCAATGCCGGCTCCCAAGGGACGCGGGAGCCGGCGGGACTGTGGGGGATTGGGGACCCCCACAGTCCCCAACGGAGAGGCCAGCCCCGGGGGATGGGGTCCCCGTGGCAAGTAGTGGCCCGGGAGGGGGGCCACGCGGCCCCCTCCCCAAAAAATAAAAAAAAACAGAAAGGCCGGCCCCGGGGATGGGGTCCCCGGGGCCTTAAATGGCCTGAGGAGGGGAGCCATGCAGCCCCCCTCCAAAGAAAAAAAAAAAATCGAGGCCATGCCCCGGGGGATGGGGTCCCCGGGGCCAATACAGGCCCAGGGAAGGAGGGCCACGCGGCCCCCTTCCCGTTTTTTTTTTTTAAATTTAATTTAAAAAAAGGGGTAAGGCCCTGGGGGATGGGGTCCCCAGGGCCCAAAAACAGGAAAAAGGAAGGGGGCCACACAGCCCCCTTCAGGAGAACAAAAAAAAAAAACGATCGGGCCCGCAAGCCCCGCCCCTTCCTTCACCACTCTGCAAACGCGCCCCTGGCGCGTTTGCAGAGAGGCGAATTCCCCTTGAATACTGGGGGTCCCTGGGGCCAACTAGCCCACCAGGAACCTCCAGAATGCGTCAGGGGCTGCGTTGCAGAGAGGTGTACAGAGGCCACGCCCCTTTTACACCTCTCTGCAACGCAGCTCTGTTGTGCTTTTTGGATATACCTGTTGGGCTAGTTGGCCCCCAGGGACCCTCAGGATTCAAGGGAGTTAATCCCCGACTTAAAACGCGCCACGGGCGCGTTTGCACAGTGGTGAAGGGAGGGGCGGGGCTCAGGTGACATCTGTGCAAACGCGCCCCGTGGCGCGTTTTAAGTTGGGGATTAAATCCCCTTCAATCCTGAGGGTCCCTGGGGGCCAACTAGCCCAACAGGTACATCCAGAAAGCGCCACAGAGCTGCGTTGCAGAGAGGTGTAAAAGGGGTGTGGCCTCTCTACACGTCTCTGCAACGCAGCCCCTGGCGCATATTGGAGGTTCCTGGTGGGCTAGTTGGCCCCTAGAGACCCTCAGGATTCAAGGGGACTTAATCCCCCAACTTAAAACGCGCCACGGGGCGCGTTTGCACAGATGTCACCTCAGGCCCCGCCCCTCCCTTCACCATTGTGCAAATATTCTTCTAAAATCATCCGAAATACGAATTCCGATTTACTCACCTGTTAAAAGGAGAGACCTCCGTGCTGTATCTTTCAGTCCAGTACTGGTCCTGAAAAGTAATTTTAACCGTACTTACCAGTAACTTGAATTTCCTTCCATAGGATATCATTGCCTGCTTTTTGCTGAAAAAGTTTCTAAGTGTTGATTTTTGAAACCTACAAATATTCCTCTAAAATCAGCCGAAATCCGAATTCTGATTTACTCACCTGTTATCAGGAGAGACCTCAGTGCTGCATCTTTCAGCCCAGTACTGATCCTCAAAAGTAATTTTAACCGTACTTACCAGTAACTTGAATTTCCTTCCATAGGATATCATTGCCTGCTTTTTGCTGAAAAAGTTTCTAAGTGTTGATTTTTGAAACATACAAATATTCCTCTAAAATCAGCCGAAATCCGAATTCTGATTTACTCACCTGTTATCAGGAGAGACCTCAGTGCTGCATCTTTCAGCCCAGTACTGGTCCTGAAAAGTAATTTTAACCGTACTTACCAGTAACTTGAATTTCCTTCATAGGCTAACATTGACTGGTTTCACTTGGAAATTCTTCTAAGTGTGGAGTTTTGGAACTTTAAAATATTCCTCTAAAATCAGCCGAAATACGAATTCCGATTTACTCACCTGTTATCAGGAGAGACCTCAGTGCTGCATCTTTCAGCCCAGTACTGATCCTCAAAAGTAATTTTAACCGTACTTACCAGTAACTTGAATTTCCTTCCATAGGATATCATTGCCTGCTTTTTGCTGAAAAAGTTTCTAAGTGTTGATTTTTGAAACATACAAATATTCCTCTAAAATCAGCCGAAATCCGAATTCTGATTTACTCACCTGTTATCAGGAGAGACCTCAGTGCTGCATCTTTCAGCCCAGTACTGGTCCTGAAAAGTAATTTTAACCGTACTTACCAGTAACTTGAATTTCCTTCCATAGGCTAACATTGACTGGTTTCACTTGGAAATTCTTCTAAGTGTGGAGTTTTGGAACTTTAAAATATTCCTCTAAAATCAGCCGAAATACGAATTCCGATTTACTCACCTGTTATCAGGAGAGACCTCAGTGCTGCATCTTTCAGCCCAGTACTGATCCTCAAAAGTAATTTTAACCGTACTTACCGGTAACTTGAATTTCCTTCATAGGCTAACATTGACTGGTTTCACTTGGAAATTCTTCTAAGTGTGGAGTTTTGGAACTTTAAAATATTCCTCTAAAATCAGCCGAAATACGAATTCCGATTTACTCACCTGTTATCAGGAGAGACCTCAGTGCTGCATCTTTCAGCCCAGTACTGATCCTCAAAAGTAATTTTAACCGTACTTACCAGTAACTTGAATTTCCTTCCATAGGATATCATTGCCTGCTTTTTGCTGAAAAAGTTTCTAAGTGTTGATTTTTGAAACATACAAATATTCCTCTAAAATCAGCCGAAATCCGAATTCTGATTTACTCACCTGTTATCAGGAGAGACCTCAGTGCTGCATCTTTCAGCCCAGTACTGGTCCTGAAAAGTAATTTTAACCGTACTTACCAGTAACTTGAATTTCCTTCCATAGGATATCATTGCCTGCTTTTTGCTGAAAAAGTTTCTAAGTGTTGATTTTTGAAACCTACAAATATTCCTCTAAAATCAGCCGAAATACGAATTCCGATTTACTCACCTGTTATAAGGAGAGACCTCAGTGCTGTATCTTTCAGCCCAGTACTGGTCCTGAAAAGTCATTTTAACCGTACTTACCAGTAACTTATATTTTCTTCCATAGGAATCCATTATCTGGTTTTCAGCAGAAAAGTTTCAAAGTGTCGATTTTCACAAACTACAAATATTCCTTAAAAATCGCCTGTATGACTTAAACGCATTCTTTCAACTGTTTACAGGCGATGCACCAGTGCTGGATCCAGGATCCAACACTGAGTAAGAAAAAGTAACAATAACAGTTTTTACCTGCTAAGTGAATTTCCTTCCATAGGATAACATTGGTGATTCTATGAGAAAAAGTTTCTAAGTGTCAACTTTTAAAATGCAATAATATTCCTTAAAAATCACGACTGTAACCAAAACGCTTTTACTCAACTGTTTACAGGAGATGTACCAGGACTGAATCTAGGATCCAGTCCTGTGGTTAGAAAAGTAATCCATAAAGTAACTAATTGCATTTAACTAGAAATTCACATTGAGCTGAATGTTGCATTGTGTTTGAAAATGTGTTGCCCATTGCAACAACTGTAACTACTGTACTTAAAAGTCTATTGCCTATGTGCAAAGTATTTAAACTAAAGTAATTCATTCTGAGAAAGTATTTTTTGTAATGTAATGTATAATGTAATTACAATGTAATTTAAAAAATAAAATATGTAAAAGAAATTGTTTCTAAAAATGTAGTAAATCAGTATGAAAAAAATTAATATAAAAATTAATACATTTAAAAATTGTCATTTAAAAAACCTTTGAAATTCACTGAAAAAACCGTAGGTTTCAGGCATGTTATAGTTACAAATTAGCATTTTAAAAACCTTTGAAATTCACTGAAAAAACCATAGGTTTCAGACACGTTATAGTTAGAAATTAGCATTTAAAAAACCTTTGAAATTCACTGAAAAAACCATAGGTTTTAGGGACAGTTATACTTAGTTGGACATTGCACTCGTACAAAACCCGTGAAATTCCCCCGTTATAGTTAGTTCAGCTAACTATAACTCGCGCCCCGCAATGCACTGCTGATGACGTCACATATTACATCACTCATGACATGGTCAGTGACATCACTGATGACATCACTGATGACATCTCAAATGACATCACTGATGACATCATCCACGTGATAATCTGATGCAGCTCCTCACACCCTAATATAACCTTTGATACACCCAATCTAAATTACAGAGTGCCATTCGCAAAACCATAGACACTCCAACACCAATAACTACATACCCACTCACTGATTCTTAGGTCTACACACACACATCCACTCACTCACCCGTACAGTCACTCATACTTATGGTCACTCAGTACAGGACTATCATATGCACTCTTACTCCTATATAGACACTCAAACACCGCCACTCATCCATAGAGGTACTCACTCACCTAGTCAGTCATGCAAATAATTAAACACACTGCCATTTACTCACCTATACAGTTATACACACACCAGCTCACTTAATCATACAAATACTAGCACATTGTTACGCTCTTATACAATCACTGATACAAGCACACACTCATCCATACAGCCACTATCACAATCACTCACTCTCGCTTATAGCTATTTATATACTCCAATACACATATATACTGCCTTTCACATATGTAGTTACTCACACATGTACCACTGGGACATACATTCACTCACTAACACACTCTTACACACACTTACCCACCCATACAGTCTATCACAGATGCACTCTTGAAACCATCCACCCAGTGAATCACCCACTCACACATCTATGCACAGTCGCACACACCCCATCCACACAAACACTCAGGCACCCATACAGATACTCATAGAACCAATCAATAACCCATATAGACACTCATGTAGCTATTCGCAAATCCATGCATCCACTTACACACCAACAGACGGATACAGACATTCACACAGTTTAGTCACTAACCCATGCATTCAGTAAGATACGTTTAATCACTCACTTGTAGAGTCAGTCACGCACGTACTAAATCATCCATTCAGACACTTATACACCCACTCATTCTTCAATACGCCTTTCCCTATATATATTAAACATATTTAAACTTTACAGAAACACACAGTCACTGGATGATGTCATCAGTGATGTCATTTGAGATGTCATCAGTGATGTCATCAGTGATGTCACTGACCATGTCATGAGTGATGTAATATGTGACGTCATCAGCAGTGCATTGCGGGCGCGAGTTATAGTTAGCTGAACTAACTATAACGGGGGAATTTCACGGGTTTTGTACGAGTGCAATGTCCAACTAAGTATAACTGTCCCTAAAACCTATGGTTTTTTCAGTGAATTTCAAAGGTTTTTTAAATGCTAATTTCTAACTATAACGTGTCTGAAACCTATGGTTTTTTCAGTGAATATATATATATATATATATATATATATATATATATATATATATACATATGTATATATATATATATTATCTACTGGCGGTCGCCAGTAGATAGTTATAGTTACAACCTATTATCCATAGGAAATCCGCGACATTCTATTTGAAATAACTCTCTTGCCAGTTGACGTATCTTCGCAAAATTTTCAAACTTTGTGGGGCGCTCCGGTCCGCTCCTACCCTGAAAGTCTCGGGGGATTTGTCAAGCGGGGGCCGAGAAAAAAGGGGGTCCCAAAACGCGTTTTCCCCATGCAATTTTCCATAGGAAACTTTAGACACGGCTACAGCCCGAACTGCTGAACGGAATTACACCAAATTTGGCAAAGAGGTAGTTCTTGGTTCAGAAAGAACCCTTTTGTTAAATGGTGTAAATCCGTTCAGTAGTTGCTGAGAAAATCAAAAGTAAAAGATAGATATATCTATGGCCGAGTAGGGTCCGCGTACCCTCAGCGCACCCTGCGCGCACCGTCCCGATCACGAGCTGCATGTTAATTGGCTGTCAGCTGGCTGTCAACATTCCGATTCAGGAAATGTTGGCAGCCATTTTGTCCCTCGGTAGAACCGAGGGACAGAAACAAGTGCGCAAAGCGCACAAAGGGGCAGGGTAGAAACACCCTGACCCCTAGGTTTGCTCAGGGGTCCCACAAGGACCCCTGGGCAAAAAAAAAAAAAATTTTAAATCGGCAGGATGCGCTCAGGGTGCGCGAATCCTGCCAAAAAAATCGAAGCGCGGTCTCCCGCGCTCGATTGCATTTGCCCCGGGTGGCCCAAGTCCCGGGGGCATGGTGGAGGTGGGTATATTGTTTGAATGGGGGCCTCAAAGGGCCCCCAAGCCCCGGGGACTGCCACCCCCGGGGCTTTATAAAAAATGGTGCGGGAGGGCTCTCCTGCCCTCCCGCAGCCCCGGGGACCGCCACCCCCGGGGCTTCTTTTTTTAAATAAATAAGGTGTGGGGGCTCCAGCCCCCACACGCCCCGGGACCACCACCTCCCGGGGCACTTACAAAATAAATGTGGGGGTCCATTACGGACCCCCAGAGCCCCGGGGACCACCACCTCCCCGGGGCTGTGCAATTTAAGGGAGGGGGCCGCGCGGCCCCCCTCCTGGAGCCCTTGATGGCCCTGGGGACTGCCACCCCCAGGGCCGGCTCCTGCAGTGTCCCGGGGTGCCTACCCCCGGGACACTGTAGTTTGCTATGGCAGGACGGGAGCCTCGCGGCTCCCGTCCTGCCATAGCAAACTGCTTTGGATATTGGAAGAGAGAGCAGGAAACCTGTCTCTCTTCCAATATCCAAAGCACATTGCTTTCCACATGGGGAGCTGCATCTTAGCAGCTCCCCATGTGGAAAGCAATGCCGGCTCCCAAGGGACGCGGGGAGCCGGCGGGACTGTGGGGGATTGGGGACCCCCACAGTCCCCAACGGAGAGGGCCAGCCCCGGGGGATGGGGTCCCCATGGCAAGTAGTGGCCCGGGAGGAGGCCACGCGGCCCCCTCCCCAAAAAAAATAAAAAAAACAGAAAGGCCGGCCCCGGGGGATGGGGTCCCCGGGGCCTTAAATGGCCTGAGGAGGGGGCCATGCAGCCCCCTCCAAAGAAAAAAAAAAATCGAGGCCATGCCCCGGGGATGGGGTCCCCGGGGCCAATACAGGCCCAGGGAAGGAGGGCCACGCGGCCCCCTTCCCGTTTTTTTTTTTTAATTTAATTAAAAAAAGGGGTAAGGCCCTGGGGGATGGGGTCCCCAGGGCCCAAAAACAGGAAAAAGGAAGGGGGCCACACAGCCCCCTTCAGAGGACAAAAAAAAAAAAAAAACGATCGGGCCCGCAAGCCCCGCCCCCTTCCTTCACCACTCTGCAAACGCGCCCCTGGCGCGTTTGCAGAGAGGCAATGCCCCTTGAATACTGGGGGTCCTTGGGGCCAACTAGCCCACCAGGAACCTCCAGAATGCGCCAGGAGGCTGCGTTGCAGAGAGGTGTACAGAGGCCACGCCCCTTTTTACACCTCTCTGCAACGCAGCTCTGTTGTGCTTTTGGATATACCTGTTGGGCTAGTTGGCCCCCAGGGACCCTCAGGATTCAAGGGAGTTAATCCCCGACTTAAAACGCGCCACGGGGCGCGTTTGCACAGTGGTGAAGGGAGGGCGGGGCTTCAGGTGACATCTGTGCAAACGCGCCCCGTGGCGCGTTTTAAGTTGGGGATTAAATCCCTTCAATCCTGAGGGTCCCTGGGGGCCAACTAGCCCAACAGGTACATCCAGAAAGCGCCACAGAGCTGCGTTGCAGAGAGGTGTAAAGGGGTGTGGCCTCTCTACACGTCTCTGCAACGCAGCCCCTGGCGCATATTGGAGGTTCCTGGTGGGCTAGTTGGCCCCTAGGGACCCTCAGGATTCAAGGGGACTTAATCCCCAACTTAAAACGCGCCACGGGGCGCGTTTGCACAGATGTCACCTCAGGCCCCGCCCCTCCCTTCACCATTGTGCAAATATTCTTCTAAAATCATCCGAAATACGAATTCCGATTTACTCACCTGTTAAAAGGAGAGACCTCCGTGCTGTATCTTTCAGTCCAGTACTGGTCCTGAAAAGTAATTTTAACCGTACTTACCAGTAACTTGAATTTCCTTCCATAGGATATCATTGCCTGCTTTTGCTGAAAAAGTTTCTAAGTGTTGATTTTTGAAACCTACAAATATTCCTCTAAAATCAGCCGAAATACGAATTCCGATTTACTCACCTGTTATAAGGAGAGACCTTAGTGCTTTATCTTTCAGCCCAGTACTGGTCCTGAAAAGTAATTTTAACCGTACTTACCAGTAACTTGAATTTCCTTCCATAGGCTAACATTGACTGGTTTCACTTGGAAATTCTTCTAAGTGTGGAGTTTTGGAACTTTAAAATATTCCTCTAAAATCAGCCGAAATACGAATTCCGATTTACTCACCTGTTATCAGGAGAGACCTCAGTGCTGCATCTTTCAGCCCAGTACTAATCCTGAAAAGTAATTTTAACCGTACTTACCAGTAACTTATCTTTTCTTCCATAGGAATCCATTGTCTGGTTTTCAGCAGAAAAGTTTCAAAGTGTCGATTTTCACAAACTACAAATATTCCTTAAAAATCGCCTGTATGACTTAAACGCATTTTTTCAACTGTTTACAGGAGATGCACCAGTGCTGGATCCAGGATCCAACACTGAGTAAGAAAAAGTAATGATAACAGTTTTTACCTGCTAAGTGAATTTCCTTCCATAGGATAACATTGGTGATTCTATGAGGAAAAGTTTCTAAGTGTCAACTTTTAAAATACAATAATATTCCTTAAAAATCACGACTGTAACCAAAACGCTTTTACTCAACTGTTTACAGGAGATGTCCCAGGACTGAATCTAGGATCCAGTCCTGTGGTTAGAAAAGTAATCCATAAAGTAACTAATTGCATTTAACTAGAAATTCACATTGAGCTGAATGTTGCATTGTGTTTGAAAATGTGTTGCCCATTGCAACAACTGTAACTACTGTACTTAAAAGTCTATTGCCTATGTGCTAAGTATTTAAACTAAAGTAATTCATTCTGAAAAAGTATTTTTTGTAATGTAATGTATAATGTAATTACAATGTAATTTAAAAATAAAATATGTAAAAGAAATTGTTTCTAAAAATGTAGTAAATCAGTATGAAAAAAATTAATATAAAAATTAATACATTTAAAAAATGTCATTTAAAAAACCTTTGAAATTCACTGAAAAAACCGTAGGTTTCAGGCACGTTATAGTTACAAATTAGCATTTAAAAAACCTTTGAAATTCACTGAAAAAACCATAGGTTTCAGACACGTTATAGTTAGAAATTAGCATTTAAAAAACCTTTGAAATTCACTGAAAAAACCATAGATGTTAGGGACAGTTATAGTTACAAATTAGCATTTAAAAAACCTTTGAAATTCACTGAAAAAACCATAGGTTTTAGGGACAGTTATACTTAGTTGGACATTGCACTCGTACAAAACCCGTGAAATTCCCCGTTATAGTTAGTTCAGCTAACTATAACTCGCGCCCACAATGCACTGCTGATGACGTCACATATTACATCACTCATGACATGGTCAGTGACATCACTGATGACATCACTGATGACATCTCAAATGACATCACTGATTACATCATCCACGTGATAATCTGATGCAGCTCCTCACACCCTAATATAACCTTTGATACACCCAATCTAAATTACAGAGTGCCATTCGCAAAACCATAGACACTCCAACACCAATAACTACATACCCACTCACTGATTCTTAGGTCTACACACACTCATCCACTCACTCACCCGTACAGTCACTCATACTTATGGTCACTCAGTACAGGACTATCATATGCACTCTTACTCCTATATAGACACTCAAACACCGCCACTCATCCATAGAGGTACTCACACACCTAGTCAGTCATGCAAATAATTAAACACACTGCCATTTACTCACCTATACAGTTATACACACACCAGCTCACTTAATCATACAAATACTAGCACATTGTTACGCTCTTATACAATCACTGATACAAGCACACACTCATCCATACAGCCACTATCACAATCACTCACTCTCGCTTATAGCTATTTATATACTCCAATACACATATATACTGCCTTTCACATATGTAGTTACTCACACATGTACCACTGGGACATACATTCACTCACTAACACACTCTTACACACACTTACCCACCCATACAGTCTATCACAGATGCACTCTTGAAACCATCCACCCAGTGAATCACCCACTCACACATCTATGCACAGTCGCACACACCCCATCCACACAAACACTCAGGCACCCATACAGATACTCATAGAACCAATTAATAACCCATATAGACACTCATGTAGCTATTCGCAAATCCATGCATCCACTTACACACCAACAGACGGATACAGACATTCACACAGTTTAGTCACTAACCCATGCATTCAGTAAGATACGTTTAATCACTCACTTGTAGAGTCAGTCACGCACGTACTAAATCATCCATTCAGACACTTATACACCCACTCATTCTTCAATACGCCTTTCCCTATATATATTAAACATATTTAAACTTTACAGAAACACACAGTCACTGGATGATGTCATCAGTGATGTCATTTGAGATGTCATCAGTGATGTCATCAGTGATGTCACTGACCATGTCATGAGTGATGTAATATGTGACGTCATCAGCAGTGCATTGCGGGGCGCGAGTTATAGTTAGCTGAACTAACTATAACGGGGAATTTCACGGGTTTTGTACGAGTGCAATGTCCAACTAAGTATAACTGTCCCTAAAACCTATGGTTTTTTCAGTGAATTTCAAAGGTTTTTTAAATGCTAATTTCTAACTATAACGTGTCTGAAACCTATGGTTTTTTCAGTGAATATATATATATATATATATATATATATATATACATATGTATATATATATATATTATCTACTGGCGGTCGCCAGTAGATAGTTATAGTTACAACCTATTATCCATAGGAAATCCGCGACATTCTATTTGAAATAACTCTCTTGCCAGTTGACGTATCTTCGCAAAATTTTCAAACTTTGTGGGGCGCTCCGGTCCGCTCCTACCCTGAAAGTCTCGGGGGATTTGTCAAGCGGGGGCCGAGAAAAAGGGGGTCCCAAAACGCGTTTTCCCCATGCAATTTTCCATAGGAAACTTTAGACACGGCTACAGCCTGAACTGCTGAACGGAATTACACCAAATTTGGCAAAGAGGTAGTTCTTGGTTCAGAAAGAACCCTTTTGTTAAATGGTGTAAATCCGTTCAGTAGTTGCTGAGAAAATCAAAAGTAAAAAGATAGATATATCTATGGCCGAGTAGGGTCCGCGTACCCTCAGATCACCCTGCGCGCACCGTCCCGATCACGAGCTGCATGTTAATTGGCTGTCAGCTGGCTGTCAACATTCCGATTCAGGAAATGTTGGCAGCCATTTTGTCCCTCGGTAGAACCGAGGGACAGAAACAAGTGCGCAAAGCGCACAAAGGGAGCAGGGTAGAAACACCCTGACCCCTAGGTTTGCTCAGGGGTCCCACAAGGACCCCCTGGGCAAAAAAAAATAATAATTTTTTAAATCGGCAGGA
Source organism: Calotriton arnoldi (assembly GCA_963921515.1). NCBI lineage: Eukaryota > Metazoa > Chordata > Amphibia > Caudata > Salamandridae > Calotriton > Calotriton arnoldi. The sequence continues at coordinate 1,064,030 of CAWUFW010004759.1, forward strand.
TGCGCTCAGGGTGCGCGAATCCTGCCGAGAAAAATCGAGCGCGGTCTCCGCGCTCGGTCAGCATTTGCCCCGGGTGGCCCAAGTCCCGGGGGCATGGTGGGAGTGGGTATATTGTTTGAATGGGGGCCTCAAAGGGCCCCCAAGCCCCGGGGACCGCCACCCCCGGGGCTTTATAAAAAATGGTGCGGGAGGGCTCTCCTGCCCTCCCGCAGCCCCGGGGACCGCCACCCCCGGGGCTTCTTTTTAAATAAAAGGTGTGGGGGCTCCAGCCCCCACACGCCCGGGACCACCACCTCCCGGGGCACTTACAAAATAAATGTGGGGGTCCATTACGGACCCCCAGAGCCCCGGGGACCACCACCTCCCGGGGCTGTGCAATTCAGGGAGGGGGCCGCGCGGCCCCCTCCTGGAGCCCTTGATGGCCCTGGGGACTGCCACCCCCAGGGCCGGCTCCTGCAGTGTCCCGGGGTGCCTACCCCGGGACACTGTAGTTTGCTATGGCAGGATGGGAGCCTCGCGGCTCCCGTCCTGCCATAGCAAACTGCTTTGGATATTGGAAGAGAGAGCAGGGAAACCTGCTCTCTCTCCAATATCCAAGCACATAGCTTTCCACATGGGGAGCTGCATCTTAGCAGCTCCCCATGTGGAAAGCAATGCCGGCTCCCAAGGGACGCGGGGAGCCGGCGGGACTGTGGGGATTGGGGACCCCCACAGTCCCCAACGGAGAGGGCCAGCCCCGGGGATGGGGTCCCCGTGGCAAGTAGTGGCCCAGGAGGGGGCCACGCGGCCCCCTCCCCAAAAAATAAAAAAAAACGGAAAGGCCGGCCCCGGGGATGGGGTCCCCGGGGCCTTAAATGGCCTGAGGAGGGGGCCTTGCAGCCCCCTCCAAAGAAAAAAAAAAATCGAGGCCATGCCCCGGGGATGGGGTCCCGGGGCCAATACAGGCCCAGGGAAGGGGGCCACGCGGCCCCTTCCTGTTTTTTTTTTTAATTTAATTTTAAAAAAGGGGTAAGGCCCTGGGGGATGGGGTCCCCAGGGCCCAAAAACAGGAAAAAGGAAGGGGGCCACACAGCCCCCTTCAGGAAACAAAAAAAAAAAAACGATCGGGCCCGCAAGCCCCGCCCCTTCCTTCACCACTCTGCAAACGCGCCCCTGGCGCGTTTGCAGAGGGGAACATCCCCTTGAATACTGGGGGTCCCTGGGGGCCAACTAGCCCACCAGGAACCTCCAGTATGCGCCAGGGGCTGCGTTGCAGAGAGGTGTACAGAGGCCACGCCCCTTTTACACCTCTCTGCAACGCAGCTCTGTTGTGCTTTTGGATATACCTGTTGGGCTAGTTGGCCCCCAGGGACCCTCAGGATTCAAGGGAGTTAATCCCCGACTTAAAACGCGCCACGGGCGCGTTTGCACAGTGGTGAAGGGAGGGGCGGGGCTCAGGTGACATCTGTGCAAACGCGCCCCGTGGCGCGTTTTAAGTTGGGATTAAATCCCTTCAATCCTGAGGGTCCCTGGGGGCCAACTAGCCCAACAGGTACATCCAGAAAGCGCCACAGAGCTGCGTTGCAGAGAGGTGTAAAAGGGGTGTGGCCTCTCTACACGTCTCTGCAACGCAGCCCCTGGCGCATATTGGAGGTTCCTGGTGGGCTAGTTGGCCCCTAGGGACCCTCAGGATTCAAGGGGACTTAATCCCCCAACTTAAAACGCGCCACGGGCGCGTTTGCACAGATGTCACCTCAGGCCCCGCCCCTCCCTTCACCATTGTGCAAATATTCTTCTAAAATCATCCGAAATACGAATTCCGATTTACTCACCTGTTAAAAGGAGAGACCTCCGTGCTGTATCTTTCAGTCCAGTACTGGTCCTGAAAAGTAATTTTAACCGTACTTACCAGTAACTTGAATTTCCTTCCATAGGATATCATTGCCTGCTTTTTGCTGAAAAAGTTTCTAAGTGTTGATTTTTGAAACCTACAAATATTCCTCTAAAATCAGCCGAAATACGAATTCCGATTTACTCACCTGTTATAAGGAGAGACCTTAGTGCTTTATCTTTCAGCCCAGTACTGGTCCTGAAAAGTAATTTTAACCGTACTTACCAGTAACTTGAATTTCCTTCCATAGGCTAACATTGACTGGTTTCACTTGGAAATTCTTCTAAGTGTGGAGTTTTGGAACTTTAAAATATTCCTCTAAAATCAGCCGAAATACGAATTCCGATTTACTCACCTGTTATCAGGAGAGACCTCAGTGCTGCATCTTTCAGCCCAGTACTAATCCTGAAAAGTAATTTTAACCGTACTTACCAGTAACTTATCTTTTCTTCCATAGGAATCCATTGTCTGGTTTTCAGCAGAAAAGTTTCAAAGTGTCGATTTTCACAAACTACAAATATTCCTTAAAAATCGCCTGTATGACTTAAACGCATTTTTTCAACTGTTTACAGGAGATGCACCAGTGCTGGATCCAGGATCCAACACTGAGTAAGAAAAAGTAACGATAACAGTTTTTACCTGCTAAGTGAATTTCCTTCCATAGGATAACATTGGTGATTCTATGAGGAAAAGTTTCTAAGTGTCAACTTTTAAAATACAATAATATTCCTTAAAAATCACGACTGTAACCAAAACGCTTTTACTCAACTGTTTACAGGAGATGTCCCAGGACTGAATCTAGGATCCAGTCCTGTGGTTAGAAAAGTAATCCATAAAGTAACTAATTGCATTTAACTAGAAATTCACATTGAGCTGAATGTTGCATTGTGTTTGAAAATGTGTTGCCCATTGCAACAACTGTAACTACTGTACTTAAAAGTCTATTGCCTATGTGCTAAGTATTTAAACTAAAGTAATTCATTCTGAGAAAGTATTTTTTGTAATGTAATGTATAATGTAATTACAATGTAATTTAAAAAATAAAATATGTAAAAGAAATTGTTTCTAAAAATGTAGTAAATCAGTATGAAAAAAATTAATATAAAAATTAATACATTTAAAAAATGTCATTTAAAATACCTTTGAAATTCACTGAAAAAACCGTAGGTTTCAGGCACGTTATAGTTACAAATTAGCATTTAAAAAACCTTTGAAATTCACTGAAAAAACCATAGGTTTCAGACACGTTATAGTTAGAAATTAGCATTTAAAAACCTTTGAAATTCACTGAAAAAGCCATAGGTTTTAGGGACAGTTATAGTTACAAATTAGCATTTAAAAAACCTTTGAAATTCACTGAAAAAACCATAGGTTTCAGATATGTTATAGTTACAAATTAGCATTTAAAAAACCTTTGAAATTCACTGAAAAAACCATAGGTTTTAGGGACAGTTATAGTTAGTTGGACATTTCACTCGTACAAAACCCGTGAAATTCCCCCGTTATAGTTAGTTCAGCTAACTATAACTCGCGCCCACTAATGCACTGCTGATGACGTCACATATTACATCACTCATGACATGGTCAGTGACATCACTCATGACATCACTGATGACATCTCAAATGACATCACTGATGACATCATCCACGTGATAATCTGATGCAGCTCCTCACACCCTAATATAACCTTTGATACACCCAATCTAAATTACAGACTGCCATTCGCAAAACTATAGACACTCCAACACCAATAACTACATACCCACTCACTGATTCTTAGGTCTACACACACACATCCACTCACTCACCCGTACAGTCACTCATACTTATGGTCACTCAGTACAGGACTATCATATGCACTCTTATTCCTATATAGACACTCAAACACCGCCACTCATCCATAGAGGTACTCACACACCTAGTCAGTCATGCAAATAATTAAACACACTGCCATTTACTCACCTATACAGTTATACACACACCAGCTCACTTAATCATACAAATACTAGCACATTGTTACGCTCTTATACAATCACTGATACAAGCACACACTCATCCATACAGCCACTATCACAATCACTCACTCTCGCTTATAGCTATTTATATACTCCAACACACATATATACTGGCTTTCACATATGTAGTTACTCACACATGTACCACTGGGACATACATTCACTCACTAACACACTCTTACACACACTTACCCACCCATACAGTCTATCACAGATGCACTCTTGAAACCATCCACCCAGTGAATCACCCACTCACACATCTATGCACAGAGTCGCACACACCCCACCCACACAAACACTCAGGCACCCATACAGATACTCAGACAACCAATCAATAACTCATATAGACACTCATGTAGCTATTCACAAACCCATGCAGCCACTTACACAGCAACAGACAGACGGATACAGACATTCACCCAGTTTAGTCACTAACCCATGCATTCAGTAAGATACGTTAAATCACTCACTTATAGAGTCAGTCACGCACCTACTAAATCATCCATACAGACACTTACACACCCACTCATTCTTCAATACGTCTTTTCCTATATATATTAAAAATATTTAAACTTTACAGAAACACACAGTCACTGGATGATGTCATCAGTGATGTCATTTGAGATGTCATCAGTGATGTCATCAGTGATGTCACTGACCATGTCATGAGTGATGTAATATGTGACGTCATCAGCAGTGCATTGCGGGGCGCGAGTTATAGTTAGCTGAACTAACTATAACGGGGGAATTTCACGGGTTTTGTACGAGTGAAATGTCCAACTAACTATAACTGTCCCTAAAACCTATGTTTTTTTCAGTGAATTTCAAAGGTTTTTTAAATGCTAATTTGTAACTATAACATATCTGAAACCTATGGTTTTTCAGTGAATTTCAAAGGTTTTTAAATGCTAATTTGTAACTATAACTGTCCCTAAAACCTATGGTTTTTTTCAGTGAATTTCAAAGGTTTTTAAATGCTAATTTCTAACTATAACGTGTCTGAAACCTATGGTTTTTTCAGTGAATTTCAAAGGTTTTTAAATGCTAATTTGTAACTATAACGTGCCTGAAACCTACGGTTTTTTCAGTGAATATATATATATATACATATGTATATATATATATATGTATATATATATATATCTGAAGACGCATATATATCTGAAGTATGTAGATAAACACTATACATATATGATATATATATGTACAATTTACAATATGTTCAACAATAAATCAACAATTTTTAAAATATTGCATTTAAGTATTGACAGTAAAGTAAACTAAAAAGTAACAACGTATATACGAGTGACAAGGGGGGCGTGGCCAAGCAGGCTACGATGGCGGACGCGGTCTGCTGAGGCTCCGTGGCTGGGCATTCACCTCGCCTATCCACTGGAGTCCAGCTGGCCACCACACACACCTGCTGACATCGGAAGATGAGTGGCACCCGCTGATGCTGCTTAAACCCAGATCGGAGGCCCCTTTCGGCGACTACGGCTGACTAGGAGGCGAAGTGGCATCGGGAGCAAGATGGCGCCCGTTTCCCTGTGGCGCCCGTAACACAGTAATTCAGGCCCCTTAGACCCTGCGGGGCTCCTCCGCCGGACACCCGGCACCCTCCGGCTAAGCAGAGAAGAGGGCGAGTTGTTACGGACTTCTGCAGCGACGGCTGGATTGAGAGTGGAACCGCGCATGGCAATCCGGTGATCGGGCGAGGGAGCAGTGAACCACCCGCCTCCCACGTATCATGTGCCTGTTGGGGCTGCGGCGGCCTTGTCCCCCTACCTGCATGCCGGGGAGGTCCAGAGTGGCCCGCGGAGCGTTGGCGGCCACCCGACAGGCAGAGACCCGCAGCAGGCCCTGACGATCCAGGCTCCGGTGTTTAAAGTCACCCCGGTCGCTGGAGCCAGCTGCACCTATGGAGACCAGCGCCTGCGGCGGTGAGTACCCCCCCAGCTTGGGCACCGAAGCAAGCCCTCGCACCTTCCCCGCCGGACCAGGAGGGACGGGGGGTCTCTGCGGCCACATAATTCCTGCTGATGGCCGTGGGCGGCCGTGCCTGACCCCAACATGGCGCCCGCCATTGAAATTGGTGGCGGTGAGTGGTATCCCGGCCGCTAGATTCGGCTTCTCGTGTGGGGACCGGTGCCTGCGGCGGTTATTGCCATCCCAGTTTGTGAGGCCGCATGATCTCCCCATTGGCTTGTGGGGGACGGGGGGGCCCCCGCACTTTATGGTTCCCGCTGGGTGGCCATGCCTGACTCCAATATGGCGCCCACCCACCACTGACACCGGCAGCAGCAAGTGGCATCCCGACCGCCAGAGGCAGTTTCTCTAGTGGGGACTGGCGCCTGCGGCGGTGAGTGCCCTCCCAGCTTGGGCACTGAAGTGAGGCCTCATGGTCCCCCCATCGGATCGGGAGGGGCGAGGGGGGTTCCCCTCGGCCTAGCAGCTCCTGCCATTGGCCACTGGCGGCCATGCTTGACTCTAACATGGCGCCCATCCACCCTTGAAACCAGCAACGACGGATGGTGCGCGGCACTCATGAAGGGGGTAGCCCAGTGAAGACGAAGTGAGCTGACATAGCTACGGGCTGCAGAACCTGTCTCCCCACCCTTCACCCACTCACGCCGACGCAGCTGGCGACAGGCCTGGGCCTTGGCGGAGATCCCTTCGGCGCAGAGTGTGTTTTACCACGTTCATGCGGGTGGCATCTTATTGGGACACTGAGGATCCTGGTCGCACCTGACCCGGACGCGCCCATCAGGGGCGCTACTAGCCCGGAGGAGCAGGAACGACTGTGACCACTAACGGTGCGCTACGCCATCCAGAGGCACAGCAGCAGTTGACGGGTGCCTGCACAGAGCCCTGCCTACCGTGCACCGTTACAACCAACGTGATGGGGAAGCCCAAGGGAACGGTGAATACAGCAGTGCAAGAGGCCACTCCGGATGCTCCCACGTGTGCCAAATCTGTCTCCTCTGGCAACTCCGCAGCTGCGTCTGATCACTCTCTGTCAGCTAAGTTGGATAAAGTGCTGGCAGCTATTGAACACTCTAGAGTGTCCATGGAACAGCAACTAGGCACCATCACAACGGACATCAGCCTTCTTCGCGACGACCACCGCAAATTGGCGGACAAGGTCTCGGATAATGAGAAAACGATCTCCTCCATGCACCCCTCAGTTGCAGCACACCAGGAGACGCTACAAACTCTTCTCGGCCGCATGTCCACTATGGAAGAGCGTCTTGACGATTTGGAAGGCCGCTCGAGGCGCTGCAATATACGTGTTCTTGGACTCCCTGAAGGCATCGAAGGGACTGATCCAGTGCGGTACATGGAGACATGAACGAAATCCTTCACTCCCAATGCACAACAGACGGCGTTCTTTTCTATTGAAAGGGCTCATCGCGTTCCGGCGCATCGGCCCCCACCAGGTGCCCCACCTCGACCAATGCTTGCAAGGTTCCTTCACTTCCGCGACCGGGATGCGGTGCTCAGGGCGGCCCGTCAGGCTGGCCCCATTCCGCATCGAGAACAAAAAAATTATGCTATTTCCAGACTACTCCCGGGCTGTCCAACGTCAAAGGTCATCATTCCTAGAAATAAAACGCCGCCTGTGGGCAGAGAACATAGAATATTCTTTGCTATTTCCAGCCCGCCTCAAGATCATACACGATGGCACCGCTATTTTCTTCACATCGGCCGAAGAAGCACACGACTGGGCGGACCAACACAGTATATGGGGCCAAAAAACAGTAGCCGCCCGGGATCAACGTCCAAAGACATCAGGCTCCAAAGGGCGTCGTTCGCAGCAACGCAACAGGCAAGGGGACACTACGGCGTTAACCCGCTCCCTGGGTTCGCCTGGTTTGGAGCAAATCGTGCAGGAGCGGCGCAGGGCTTTGAAGGCTGCAGTGGATCTCCGACCTACCTCCCCTGGCACGGACATTGAACGGGCTCTGCATCTCTTTTCATCGGAGGGAGAGGATGATAGCGAGGAGACACAATCCAAGGTGGATTCGCTGACCCCGCCTGTGGTCACTCCACAGACGGCCGATGACTTGATATGACCGGGCTCTTGGTACACTATTTGAAAACAGAGGGTTATTCCTGTTAATGAAACACTGTCTCAATGCTTGGTAAGTGACCCTGCGCACCGGTAACACCACAATTACCAGCTTACATTACAGGCCAGCTGGCGCACAAGATTAGCATCACTGCCCTCACGGTGAGACACCTCGCGGTCACGTAGCACCGCCCCCACAGAATGTTCAGGCTCTCTTTCCGCACGAGGGCTAGTTTGGACGTATTGCTGCCGGTGATAGGTCCCCAGCATTGGGGATGTTTCCCCACCCCAGTTATTCTCTTTTTTGATACCTTACCACAATACACTGTGTCATCACACCCACGCTGTCAGAAGGTAACACTGGCATTAGGGTGGCGCAGGCGATGGGGCGGACTGCAAGGAGTCGGGCTACTCCGGAGAATCCGGACATCCCCAATTCCCCTATCAACCCACACATATGGCAGTGGCGCATAAAGGCACAACCACTGTCCTTACACTCAACGTGCGCGGCATGCACACCGCACGCAAGCGATACTCCGTATATGCCTACATCAAGCATCAACGTGCACAGATAGCGATGCTGCAGGAGATTCACCTCACGGGAAGTAGTTAAATTGCGCAGGCGCTGGCGTGGGATCCTCTGCGCTACTACATATTCGGCATATGCCCGGGGGACCCTTATATGGGTGCGCCCTGGTGTCCCATTTCAAGAGCAGTCTAGAACTATTGACCCAGACAGGCGTTATGCCCTGTTACAGGGACTTTTGGATGGCAAACCGGTGCTCTTAGGGAGTATATACGCACCTAATGCAGATCAAAGCAAATTCTGGGACGCACTTTCCCTGCCATTAAGCCCCTACATCCATACCCCTTGGATATTGGGGGGAGATTATAATTGTGTGCAAAACACGGCTTTGGATAGATCTTACCCACCCTCACCCGGCGTCACCTATTGCAGCTCAGGCCAAGCGATTCGCTGCATGGGCAGTGCACTGGACACTAACGGACGCCTGGCGCTCGAAATATCCCACCACTAGGCTCTACTCCTTTCATTCCGTACCACACGGCCTCAGGGTTCGCCTGGACAGCTTCCTTTGTTCCCCCTCCATCCTGCCCACCCTCTTGGACTCTGATTATTTAGGTAGAGTCATCTCCGACCATGACGCCCATATGATTACACTCCAATGGCGTCCACCCCGGCCTCCGGTCCCCACATGGCGCCTGCCCAAGGACTGTCTCGACGATCCGGTCTTCAAACAGACTCAAACAGAACACATACAGAACTTCTTCCGAGAAAATACAGGTACGGCCACTACCCGCGCAGAGGAATGGAATGCATTTAAAGTCGTCATACGGGGCACATGCATCCAACACATCATAGGGGTGCGTAGAGTTCTTGAGCGCCGCATCCAATCTACGGAGCGGGCACTAGCCGTGCTCACGCGGGGAGAGGACACACATAACGCCACACCGGCCCAAATAGCGGACGCCAAAAAAGCATATGCGGAGGCACTAGCGGACCTCCGCAGGTATAACTTTAAAGCATACGCAGCTCGGGTACACAGAGAGGGTGATAGAGCGGGCACTTTATTGGCGTGGTTGGTGAAGCAAGACACGACCCTCCCGCCAATTACAACCATTCGCACTGACCCTAATACTCTCCTCCAATCGCATAGCTCCATTTTGGAGGCCTTTCGGAGGCACTATGCGCAACTCTATGCGAACCCTGCCCCAGTGAATATGGACTGTCTCGCCCGGTTCCTAGGACAGTATCGCTTACCCTGCATTGAGCGCGGCGCCCGACTGGATCTTGACAAACCCATAGATGCCACCGAGATCAGACAGGCGATGCAGGCGCTGGCCACCGGTAAGGCTCCTGGGCTGGACGGCCTGCCGCTGGAGTTCTTTCACGCTTTCGCACCACAGCTGGTTCCTCAGCTGGTGCAGCAATTCCAGGCGGCCCTGGACGACGGCGCCTTGCCACAATCCATGTGCGAGTCGGTTATAGTCTCCCTCCTTAAACCGGACAGGGATCCCCACCAACTGGGCTCTTATCGCCCCATAGCCCTGTTGCCCGTGGACTATAAAATTTATGGGAAAATCCTGGCGGATAGGTATGCCACGGTCCTTCCGAAATTGATCCATTTGGATCAAAATGGGTTTGTGCCAGACAGGAACACTTCCTATAATATACGGCACCTGTTCCACATCCAGGATCAGATCCGGGACCGCTTTCCTCATGCGGCGTGCTTGGTCCTGGACCTGGAGAAAGCATTTGATACTCTTTTCTGGCCGTATCTGTTCCAGGTCCTGCGCCTAATGGGAGTAGGGCCCCGTCTCCAAGCATATACCAAGCTTATATATTCCAAACCCACCTCCAGGGTGAGACTAGGGCCTCTTATATTGGCTCCGTTTCCAGTGCGCAGGGGTACCCGCCAGGGATGCCCGCTCTCCACCTTACTTTTCGCTATGGCGATGGAGCCTCTAGCGGTCCACCTTCGCAGCGGGAGTGAAAGTTGGGGCATCCCCATCGCTGACTCCACCCATGCAGTATCACTGTATGCGGATGATGTGCTCATATACATCCGGGATATTACAGCAGACCTCTTTCCCATACTGCGCACACTACAGGACTTCGAGGCTGTGGCGGGACTTAAAGTAAACTGGTCCAAATCAACGGTATACCCCCTGGTGCAGGATCTCCCGTGTCCAATACAATTAGGCGGCATCCACCTCTCTTGGAGTCACCAAGCGGTACGCTACCTAGGGGTCCGGTTATACCACACGCCACAAGACCTCTACGAAGGAAATTACCGCAGGGCAATGGCTGGCATTAGGTCCTCCATACATTTTTGGAAGGATCTCCCCTTAGCAGTTACCGGCAAAATAGCAGTCGCTAAGATGATCCTCGTCCCGCGATTGCTATACTATTTTGCTAACCTTCCGGTGGTCCCTCCACGTTCCTTCTTCCGGGAGCTGGACAATCTCCTCGGCACTCTTATATGGGGATCGGGACGCCGACGCATCGCCCTCGTCAAACTGCAGTTGCCCGTAGACCAGGGGGGACTAGGTGCCCCCTCTTTCGAGGCATACTTTCTAGCCGCCCAGCTCCAATGGGTTTCGCGCTGGACAGCGGGCCGGGCCCTAGGTGAACTGACCACAACGGCCGGGTGGATTCAGATCCCAACCATCAACCGTATGCTGCTCCCGGGGGCGACATTGATTCCACATAAGCCTCTCCAGGTGACAGTGGGACGAGCCTGTATGGCACGCATACATAGGATGAACCGCACGGCGCCTATGTATTCCCCCATCCTGCCGTTGGTGGGATTCCCCAGAGGTCGGGCACACTACACGGAGCGGATGCTCCACACATGGACGGAGCACTCATTGACGGACACAGGCACACTCTATCTCAATGGTCACCTGCAGACCTTTGCAGCATTGGCAGATGAGATGGACCTCCCTAGAGGACAATGCCTTTTGCATCGGCAATTGCTCGAAGACGGTCGCAAAGTGTGGCACACGATAGACATAGAGCCCCCTACACACCCGGTAATTCATGTCCTATTACAGATGGGCCCAGGACGACACCTGATCACTTGGATATACAAAGCGATACGGGCCCTTAAACCACCTACCCTTGTACCTCTTCGGGAGAGATGGGAAGCTGAATTCCACAGACCGCTCCATGACAAAGAATGGGCTTATGCCCTAGAATTCCCCAAAAAGGTGTCCCGCAACTACCGCTTCAAAAACATACAGCTGCACATACTGCACCGCGCATACCTCACCCCCGAAAAGCTCCAGCGCTATTATCCAGAAGGCTCCTTTACCTGCCCCAGATGCCCAGAACCTAGTGCCTCTTTTAAACATATGTTTTGGGACTGCCCAGCGCTCCGAGTATATTGGACCACAATTCATGCCGCTCTAAAGGCAGTCACGGGGCTCCCGGACATACACACATGGGAGGCCTGCGCCCTGGGCATTAGCAAACGCCGCAAGAGCATGAAAGTTGGGATGCGGTTTGCGTCCCTGGTGCTTCTTCTGGCCAAGTGGTGCATAGCAATGCATTGGAAGGCGCCGGAGGGCCCTCCCCTGGCGGCGTGGGTGGGAGCAGTTAGGAAGTGGTGCACCATGGAGGAGGAGGTACTCTGGTCTGAAGAGGTCAGGGGAGCCCGCAAACACCCGATATCTATGCCGTGGGCTATGTTACTTCATTCCTTTGTGCATGAAACAGCAGATGCACCAGACTCCCAGGTTATCCACTCCCCCGTGGCGCAGGTGAGCCCCGCGGCGACCTAGTGTAGTTTGTAGGTAGCGTAGACGCTTGGTGGGTCACGGGTGATGGCCAAACATGGGCGATATGCACATTGCCCCTCGTGCGGTTACCCAGGACCCCCCTCCCCTTACTGCGCATGCATAGCCAGAGACCTAGCCTTAATGTGGTAAATAAGCGGCCTTCAACCAAGTGGTGCAATACATGACACAGTGACTCCCAGTTATGGTTCCCTAGTTTGTTCCGGTTTACATCATTGGCTGGCACTGAATACTACTTTGACCATAGGGCTGGCAAGGAGAGCGAAGCCCCACCTCCAGTACAGATCGCAAACCACCTTGCATGAACTCAGAATCTGCCCCATCTACCGATTCGTAACAACAACTGTACTAAGTCCAGCACCGTTCAGGGGGCACTTAATGGGACGAATTTCTAATTCATGACAAGAAGTTAAACGAGTGATATATATATATATTCTGAATGATATTATTGCTAATGTTCTGTACTTTTTCAAAAATGCCAATAAAAATGATTCTGCAAAAAACAAATATATATACGAGTGATACAAATATTTTAAAAATTAAATATTTAATTTAGATTAAAATAAGTTAACATTAAATATAAATTAATTTTATTTTAATTACCTACCCATCCTATTCTCCTACAAACAAAACAACCTGCTACTAAAATATAACTTACTATTTCTAAGAATAAAATTTAATGTACAATATAATTAACATACTAAAACGAAATAATGCAATAATTAAACGAGTAACATAACTAAAAACCAATTAAAAATCAAATGTACAATAATTTACATTAAACAATTAATTACCATTAAATTTAAATTGTTAATTTTTTGTTACCTTCCAACCTAATACATACAATTCCTACAATGAAGAACTAAAACGAAATACTAAGAGTAAAATTAATATATAAATGCAAATTGAACTAAATTACAAAATATAATATAACAAATAAACAATTAACTTAATTAAAAATCAAGTAAATAATAATTTACAATTAAAAACTAATTACCATTACATTTTAATTAACTTCCCAACCTATTCTCCTTCAAACCCAACAACCCGCTACTACACTTTAAATAGCTAATTAAATTTAAAAATAAATTAATATAACACAGAAAATTTCAAACTATATATTGAAAAACTAATGACATTTTTGCTAACAATGCTAACAACTAAATTTAATATAATAACTAAAACACATTAAATGAATTGAAAAATGATAATTTTTGCAACTATATTAAAGTAAAAGATATTATTAACTATATTCCTGACATGAATGTTATTTCCTTAAAAAAAACAATATTCTTGGTAACAATATTCTGTATCACGATATTTTGCTTTGCCAATATTTTATGACAATATTTATGTACCACAATATTTAAAACTCGATATTTTGTTCAAATACAGTAATAACAGTTCATATGGTTTGGTCCCATTCAGGGCCGGACTGGCCGTAGCCGGCACTGGATGTTTACCCGGTGGGCTGGAGGGGTGGGGGCCAGTTTTGTGGCCTTGGGGGCCGGTTTTGCAGCAGAGCTGCAATATTAGCCCCCTGTAACAAAAGCTGGAGTGGTGCTTTCTACTAGCACCCCCTGCTCCCAGGGCGGGTAAGCAGCAATCTGCCAGAGCTGGTTGCTGTTCCCAGTCCGGCCCTGTTCCTATTTCCCTATGCATTAACGTTTTAATGCAAACGCTGGTATGTCTGCCAGCAAAAGAATTACAACATTCATTACTACTTGAGAAGACACAGTGTCCACCTTTGTGAGCTGATATATTTTTCTTGTGGTTCACGAAAACAACATCCCTTTTTCCTGAGCTATGTGGAACAGCACATTAATAATTGACAAAAAAATCAATACCATATCACAAATAAAGGCTCGTATTTACTAAAATTTGTATGGGCACTACCTCGATTCAACGAATTAACCGTTGTGCATGTGGACCTTTACAATACTAGGCAAATAAATGAAATCTTTTGCGTCGCATTGCATCACATGAGCGCCGATTTAAACATTTAGTAAATGTATGGCGGAGTATTACAGCTCACTGCAAACACCTATCTACTTTTTCACCAATGCTTTTTTGCGTGTGTTCAACAGTTACAAACTTGCAAATGGCACTAATTTTTCCCAGGTGGGAGAAGGGAAAATAACCAAATCTGTCATAATTCGTTCTACAAATTGACAGTTCAACATCAGGACAGAGCTGGTCTACTACATTTTAAGCAAGTAGCATTAGTTTCCTGATTTTAATTTAAATATGATTTACATTGCCCTTAATATGTATTCTAATGGGCAAAGTTCATATCCCCCTATATATATGCAAAAGTTTTTACAAGCATGATTGACTGTCCCTTTTCGTTTCCAGAATTTGAGGGGGCTTCAAGTTCAAGAAACAGAGAGTAGAGCGTCTGGTCTATAGCAAATCAGACTCCTCCCAGAAAACTCCTAGGCCTCTTTGTGCCTGGCCTTGTTTAATCAATCGTACCCTGGGTCACTCAGAATACTAAATTTGCCACATACTATCCTTAAGAGAGAGGTTTTCTTGATAGTGTGACCTAGTAAAACAATTTAAAGAAAATTACTGATTTTTTATTTGGAGTGTGCCAAGACCTCAGATCTTTCTAAGACTTCTAAAATACTTCTAATGATAGCAACTGTCTTTTAGTATTTGTTTCTCCTTCAGTATGCAGTGGTTTAATGCCCCCCTCGGAACCCAATACTCCTGCACCATAACTTGCGTTGCCACTTATCACTGTATTATATCTAACTCTTCTTAAGCGCTTTGCTATCCCTAGTGTGACCTCAAAGAGCTAAGTTGACAGGCTGTTAAACAATTTGTCATCTTTCCTTATACATATACTACTTATATGTTTTGAAATCTATATTTTCAATTCCCACAGAGAGCTCCCTAAATCAAGTTTCTCAAGCCACACAGAAATTTGAACATTTAATTAATATGGTTGCTTTTATGTTTAATCGGATCCTTTATTTTAAAGAAGCTATACCTGACTTATAGCTGAATATTGTGTCTGCAGTGGCGGCCAAGCTCAGGTAAGCGCGGTGAGGCGGGGCAGGGCACAGCATGGGGAAAGCCGACAGACGACGGAATAGGAATTATTTATTTTTAATTATACCTATTCCGTTGTCTGTCGACTTCCCCCCCTCCCACCCAAACCCCGCTCCACCACATTTACCTTTGACGGCCACCGCAGTGTGTCTGACATCAAATTAGTATCCCACGCATTTGATTCAAAACGACTCAAGCTCAGCAGAGTGGCTGGATCAGTTTTTA
This sequence comes from Calotriton arnoldi, assembly GCA_963921515.1. Lineage (NCBI taxonomy): Eukaryota > Metazoa > Chordata > Amphibia > Caudata > Salamandridae > Calotriton > Calotriton arnoldi. The sequence goes on from CAWUFW010004759.1 coordinate 1,079,586, forward strand.
ATTTACCAAGAGCCACTGGGAAAGGGATCATCTCCTCTCGTTTAAACATTGACAATGCTCAGGCCGTTCCTGTTTCTATATATGGATCCGGGACCATCATAACATTTTCCCCCTCCATGTTGAGGAAAACCGCATATGTCAGAGGCTTCTGTATCTTCCCCCGTCTAGCTCTAGTTTTATCATGCAGTCTGAGCTAAATTTGCAGTACTTATCGGATAAAGTCAACTTGTCCCCTTGTTATTGTGGGTTAGTGTGTGGCTTAATCCAGAGGCATCTCTATGTAGAGATATTATTACGACTGCATGAGTTTGGACAAGGGCTGTACAATCCCATGGCTAGATTATATCTTAAAACCTTCTACGCACTGGGACTGTCCACCCTGTTCACGACCCCTTTAAGCATTAAAAGCAATGACAAGTTAAGGGTCGAGCACCACTTAGAGTTTTCCAAAACAAGAAGGCTGCACCCTGAATTATTGAAGAGCTCTGTACAGAGTTTTTATAGGTCTTTTGCATCTGCTGAAACAGTTCTACATCTGTCCTTAGACCTCACGCACTGGGAGCGATCTCTCCAATTCTACTTTAGAGCGGGAATGGTCTGGCGGCTCCTGTGTTTTTAGGAGGACGCCAGCGCTTTGGGGTTCCTGCTCCGTCCTGCCCTTGTGATGGCTCAGCAGAACAAATGGTGCTGAATTTCATGTTTTTTGCAAATGTTTTAATCCTTTGTTTCCACATTTTCTTGAACCATCAATAAACAACTTGGACCATCGGAAATGCAGAGGAGCGCTATTCCACTTGCAACTGTTAAACAGCCGTGACATATGCCTGAGGGTTAGCTCGTTCCTCAAAGCCGCAGTGAGATGCAGGAAATCGGCTTAGCCTCACCTGTTGCTACAATCAAGGAATCTACCTCTGTTGTCAAGTCCTGGTAGTATTTGCTAGTGGCTCCTTACTTGTATGCCAATCTGTTATTGTTGCCTCTATACTAACTAGCTACACTTTATGGATTTTATATTTGTTTTGTATTTATTTGTAATAATTGCATATTTTTATCATTTCTCCTCTTGCTGTTTTAAATTGAGAAATGCACTTCTATTGTAAAGCTCAGAGAGTATTTGTTAGTTGTTCCTTATCTGCATGCCAATCCGCTTATTAATGCTGCTATACCAACTGACTGCACCTTACTGTTTTTACACAGTTTTTAGTAATTATCTGTGCCAATTGTATGTTTTTTATCTTGTCTTCTCTTTTATGGCCATATTTGGCAGAATAAAGATTTTTTGATTGATTCAAATATCAAAGCATATAGTTTTGCATTTTCGATGAGAGATAAGTGTTTTCGAACAATTGATTACTCAATGGACATGGAAATGATGGTCCATTAAGTAGATGTCTCTTGGATAGAGATAATGTGAGAGAGAGAGAGAGAGAGAGAGAGAGAGAGATCATACTTAACGGGTATTGATAGATTGCCAAGAGACATCATAGAGGAGAGCAAATCTTGAAATGTCTGTGTGATGTGAAATATTCCACGGTATTGACAAACACCAACCTATGTTGTGTATGCATACCCCTATTAGTCTCTTGGAAACTGATCTCATTAAGTTGCTATGCAGAGCTCACCCATATTTTACAAAAATTATATGTGGTCTCTTCAGACCATTCACTTCTAAATTGGGCCAACCTTCCCTGCTTTCATGAATTATTTAAAAGCAAAATAAGCAATACACCTTGCCACCCTTCTATACCACTTTCTCCCAGAAACAAATACAAGCATATTGAGTCGTATCATGAACAGCCCCATCAAAATATAGCTCAGGTTTTTCAGAGTTAATCCATGAACTCCAGACAGTACAAAACCAACTGGTCCTATCTGCAGTTTACAATTAACTCAGAGAATTTCTAAGTTATATGTATGCACTTTAGACAGTGCAAATGCAAATAGGTGTTTCGTTCTACTCTGAGACTGTGCACGTGTTTATTATATGGCCCTTGCCATCATGCCCCAACTCCCAGTGACCTGCCTTTGTTTCTGTAGATCAGTTTCCTTTTCAAGTTGAGCCTACCTGAGAGCTTAGCTGTCTTGTTGTGAAAGACAATTTAGGGAGTTTAGCAATAATGTATTCAATAGCTTGCTTTGTCCACCTTGTGTTTGTCCCTCCCCTGGAGCATTGACAATCTACTTGTGTCCTTCCACTTCTCACTTTTAGGGAACTCCACATGAGTTCATGTGTTTTCCTGCTGTCTCTTTAGTGTGCTTCTTTCTCCCCCTCCACAGTATGTTTTGCTCTCCTTCACCAGAGTGCTTCCCTGACCCCTCTATGATGCGCTAACCCCCATGTGTGTGTCTCCCCCACATTGCTTTCTTGTCCATCTGTTTCTCCCCACAGCTCCCCGTTTCTTTCTCTCACCCATTTGCTTCTCTCCCAAAGAGCTCCACGTTTCTCTCTCTCTTGACCGTTTACATTTCTCTAATCCACAACCATGCCCTTTGTGTTGCTTCCCCCAACTGCGCCCTCTGTATTGTTTGCCTTCACCAGTGCCCCTGTGTTTTCCCTCACTTTCACACCTATATTGCTTCTGCACCTGTCCCCTGTTGCTTCTGCCCAGTGCTACTTCCAAACCCACCTTTTGCACATTTTTTTCATTTTTATTTACAAATCCAACTTGGATCAGTAAATAAAATGAAAAACAAAGAACCAGCATAAGTTTGCAGAAGGGCGCATGCGTGATGGGCGCGTCTACAAAATGGCATTGGCAGCCGCGTCATAGCCTTTATTTAATTCTTCTTCAGCCCTGTTGCATATGTACAACATTGCTCAAAACCACTGGCAAAGCCAGTAGTTTCCAAAGGCGAGATCTTTTAACTTCGCTAAGGCTTGTTTCATTACTTTCTGGGGGTTTGCCACCTTTCCCGACCTCAAACTCCCCTATCATCTTAACCTCACTTTAATTTAAAAAAAAGAAGAAAATATTTTCTTTTTTAAACGAACACCTGTGTTGTCAACTTTCCCCATTTCATCGGAAAACCATATTTTCAGTCATGACCTTCTAGTACTTCTATTACATATTCTTACAAATGTAAATTATGGATGTGTTTCGATTGGACCTGTAGTTGAGGAGCCGATGCTCTAGGAGAAAATTAATAAATATATCCGACTTTTTGATAAACAGATGTAGTTAGTTCACCTGATTTCTATATCATCTGTGCATGTAGAAAACAATGACATGTTTTCTAAATAACATTCTCATCCTATTAGGAAAAGCTCATACAAACTATTCAAACATGTCATAAATTCCTGCTCCATAATCTTTCACTTCATGAAGCTGTCATCTATGACTGTAGCTATACTCACTCGTGGCACTTTCGTGGTAGCACTGACAGCATGTGCTGTCAGTGTCATTCCTTTGCCAGCTGTGGTCCTCAATGCACCCAGATCCAGGAGAACTGAATGCAGACATTTCTAAAGGACACAGCAGCAAATGTTGCAGTGGCACCTATGTAATCAGAGGCATATTTATAAGAATGGTGGAGCAGGGCAGTGCAGCAAGTTTCCTTGCTGTGCTGCACTGCGCCACCGGGAAAGGGCAGGAATGCACGTATTTATCCAATACAGTGCATTCCTGTCCTTTCCCCCTATGCTGGTGTCGTTTCGGCAGCCTAGAGCCAACGCAGGCCCCCTTGCACCATGGTGCAAGGGGGCCTGTTTTGTCAGCAGTATTGTTTTTGTGCAGGAAGGGGCACCTTCCTGCGCAGTAACAGTCCATAGAGGTGTTTTCTTCTTTCTATGTGAGCTGCAGCATGCAAGACACATAGAAAGAGGAAAAAACGAGGAGAAATAAATATATTTCTCCTTGTTACACCTCACCTCGGGAGGCGTAAGATTTTAACGCATTCCCACGTTTACAAGTCCTTGTAAATCTGGTAATGCATCAAAATCCATGGGTGTTGCATGGGAACACCCACAGCAACACCCATGGAACACCTCCCTTGCGCAGAGTAATGCAACGTAGTGATTTGCGCTGCCTTGCCTTACTCCATATGTATGAGGCCATTCAAAGCCACACAAAATGGCTTTGTGTGGACTCATAAATATGATTTGGTGGTTTGCACTGCCATTGTGTCACAAAAAGTGATGCCACGGGGCGCAAGGGGTGCGTAAATATGCCCCCCAATGTGTATTTTGAATACCTGTTTCCTGCAAATGGGCTGGGGCATTAGGGCTATTTTTCCTCCACCAGTGTGCCCAGCGTCAAATGCGATGACAACCATTAATTGCATGGTAACTGTTAATTTTTTAAAGGGTTAACTGTCCTGAATAACAGTGAGCGAGGGACCAGAGTGAACTAGGTTGAGCACTCTGGGATGGGATTGTTTTGCAGCACATCAGGTGGCTGATAATCCAGAGATGCTGAAGGAACATTAAAGAAAAATTCCAAAGCTTTCATGGTGTGTCATATATACATTACCATCACCAGACACCATGGGGTTTCAGCATCCTCAGGAAAAAAAACATTAAAAACATTGTGTCAAAACAGTGCATTTTCAAGCAATACTTGCTTACTGGCAAGTATTGCCACATAGCTGTAGTGATCACAAAAATTGGGTATACACCATTTCTTTCCAATTTCACATGGCCTATCATTTTTAGGTCGAGACTGAGCAGCGCAGGTGCTGCTCTGCAAGGCATGCTGTATTGTGGTATGGACTTGAAGCTCCCCCACTCTCCAACCATAGTTTTCATTGGCTTGTGTGATTGTCCTTTGGAAACTGTGGCTTTTCATTGGTTAATAGGCTTAGTAGTCCCTCCTTAGTACCGCCTTGTCTCAATTTGTAACCTCCCATGACGACACTCCCTGTTACTTGTGTTGTTACTCAGTAGGCTTTAATTACAGCCTCCGAGCACTATTTTGCCAAATGGTTTTCTCCTGCCTGCTGTTGCAGGCAGGACAAGTTCTTTCACAACACTTTCTTTTTTTTATTTTAAAATGGCGGCCCCATTCCTTTCTTAAGACACGGCTTGTGTAAAGAACAGGCGGGGCCGACATTATCATGAAAGCGCGTCATGGAGCGCTATTACAAAAAAGCATTTCTTTGTCAACTTGACAAACAAATGGTTTTTTTGTGCGCCCATTTAAACAAAGCAAATGCGCTGGTAGGGTGCAGAAAGGAAAGAAAATGAAGGGAAAACTTTACTACAGCTCTCCCCTGCTCAGCAGGGGAGCTGATACTATAATATTCACTGCACTACAGAAACTCGCCCCATAATGCTTTGCAGGGCCCTTTATTCAAAACACATTTTTGCCCATAACTCAGCCTGTGGTGGTTCTAGTACGATGGGACCACCACAAAATCATTTCGCACGGCATGCTTTTCCTTTCCAGGTCATCTTCTTGGCGGAGACACCTAGCTCCGCCAAGGGCTACAACCCCTTCACTGTGAGGGAGGAGCTCTGGGATGTTTTAAATACCTACTCTACGAGGGATATACTAAATTCCATAGATTAGGAGCTTAGAACTGGTTGGGTTAAGGGCGTAGTGCAAAAGGGAACTCAAAGTGTGAGGTGAGTGATATTAAAACTAACTAGTAGGAATGAAAAGAACTTTATTGGTTCATCCCTAGTGTCAGGATTAAAAGCAGTGCAAATGCAGTATAGAAATAATTACTGCATGTAACAGATGGACAAGGTCAACATGTTTCAGCCTATATGACCCGTAATGGTGTCACAGCCTTCTTCAGGACCAACAAAGAATTAGCTACTGCGTGTGAAAGTTTAACAAGTGAACATTAAATCATAATGCCAAAAAAGAATAAGAATAAGAAATGATACAAAACCAGTAATCCAACTTATGATGAGTACGATTTACTGGTTTCCCTGTGGAAAAATAGAAGCAACAAGAAAAATCTAATGCAAATGTCCCAATACAGGTAGGTCAACACAGAAATAGGTGACACAAGTATTGTGAGACATGTGTCCTCATCCACATTAAGCCATCTAATGGGCGAGAAAGCAGTTTAGACAAGTGTATCTTACCCGATAAATAGAGGTAAGAGGCCTCACCTCAACCTGGCGACAGCTCAGGGGAGAGGTACCGCTCTGAAAAAAAGATTAGGGTGGGGGAAAGGGCATCTGTTAGACCCGTATCAGACCAAATTAGCAATATTTAATCGGATACGATTCAGCAGTAAAGTATGTTCTCAGAATTCACAAAATGGTGTTTGTAATACAAGATACTGGTATGTTGTACAAAAAAAGTCTTCCAAGAAGGAGAGTTCTAAGCCCCTGCATTCGTGGCTCAAGAATGCTCCCAATGAGAGGCCGTACATCTTCGAGGTATCGATACACAACTGCCTGCAGAAAAACAGGCACAGCAAAGTGCAGTATAAATTGTATAAACAAAACTGTACCCTTCTTAAGAGAAGGGGGCAAATGAGAGTATTGAATGTCAACCCAAGGAAATAGCCAAAGGGCCAGTGTAAGGTCCGAGGCATAATTAACATCGAAAGTCAAGGGTGCCGTGGTTGGAATGCAAGCTGCATAAAAATATACAGAATCTATGGCTGAAAAGCTCAATTATGTAGGTACGGCACAGACATAGAATACTTCTGTATAGATCTCTACGACTATACAAATGGCACACCCCATGATGGCTCTACTTTTAAGCGGGATAGACATAACGCTGTAGCTACTGTTGTAAAACACAAATACGAAGAGCACAGAAATGGCAGTCCCCAGAAAACCTAGCTTAGGCGGCTAACTAACATCATCAAACGCATATAGCCAACAGACCGCTACAAAATAAAATTATAATAACTTGAGGCTTACCTATCCGTCGGTACCCCTGGCGTTCAAAGAGCTGTGACCGGAGGTAACCGACATGCATGCTGGCAATGATTAAATAGGAAACGCCAACTTGCGGTCGCGTATCGTGACGTAGGCGTCTACACGGAGTGAATGAAACAGCACTTCTAAAGCGCGTAGCTACCCGGAGGCATCCCAGCGCTGAGGCGGTTCATAGAAGCAGAAGGGAGCACCTAGGGGAAAAGCCACATCTTTAGCTTTTAGCTGTTTGCGGAAGGCCAAATGGTTGGACTCCTTCCGCAAAGGCAGAGGGAGCGAGTTCCACAGTCTGGCGGCATTGTAAGAGAAGAGCCGCTCACCACTTCTGGCCTTTTTGATCCTGGGAACAACTACTAGAAAAAGCTCATCTGAACGCAGCTGCCTGTTAGCCCGATAGGGCCGGACCAAGGAGTGATTAATTGGAGGACCATTCCCTCTAAACGACCTGTGAACGATGCACAGGTCCTTGAAGCTAATTCTCTCCTGAATAGGAAGCCAGTGGAGGGACTGCAAGGCGGGCCTCGCAGAGTGACGACTCAGGATCCCCATAAGCATTCTTGCTGCACAGTTCTGCACTATCTGGAGTTTTGCAATTGCAGAGCTTGGCGCGCCTAAATATAAGGCATTGCCATAGTCAATCCGAGACAAAATGAGTGCCTGAATCATCAGCTTTCTAGCCAAGAAGGGGAGAAGGGGGAGTACTTTACGGAGCATCCTGAGGATGCCGTAGCAAGAAGCTGCAACCTTCCTGGCCTGAACTTTAAAACTGAGGTCCTGGTTCAGCCAGGCACCCAGACTCTTTATCTCTGTCTTTGGAGCAGGGGCCGGGCCCATACATACTGGCCACATTGTGCTTGCTTTAAAGCAGATAGGATCCCCAAGAACCATAAGCTCGGTCTTTTCGCCATTCAATTTAAATGCGACAGGTTCATCCACTTGACGACTTCCTCGAGGCAGGGGCGAAGGCCCATGGACACCTGGTCGGGATGATTCAGTGCCACAACCAATTGGGTGCCATCAGCATAGGTAACTATGTGAACCCCAAAAGGAAGCACAATATCCGCCAGCGGAGCCATATAAACATTAAAAAGAGTGGGGCTCAGGGAAGATCCCTGAAGAACTCCACAATGAAGGGGCAGAGCTTTTGAAATAGCCTCGCCCTCAAACACCTGGAAAGATCTTTCCTCCAGGAAAGACTGCAGCCACAATAAGGCTGTGCCGGTTACCCCCAAACCTCTGAGTCGGTGAACCAAGATTTGGTGGTTGACCGTATCGAAAGCTGCGCTCAGGTCCAAGAAAATCACGGCTGAGGATCCTCCTGCATCAAGGATCTTTCTGGATTCCTCGACTACTGATAGTAATGCAGTTTCCGTACCTTGGCGCGGTCGAAAGCCCGTTTGAGAGGAGTGGAGAAGTTTATGGGATTCCAGGTATGTGGAGAGTGTGAGGTTGAAGTGTTTCTCCGCTAACTTGCTGATCCCCGGAAGGAGCGAGATGGGATGATAATTGCTCAAAGAATCCGGGTCAAAGTTAGGTTTCTTCAGGAGAGATTTTACCATAGCCCTTTTCCACAGGGGAGGAACTACACCCCTGGAGAGCGAGGCATTTATCATATCAATAATGGTTGGGGCAACTGTGTTAGCTACCTGCTTCAGAATATTGGGTGGAGCCGGGTCACATGGCGACTCACTCTTGACCAGTGTTGAAATAGCCTGGAACGATTCCCAGTTCATAGGGGGAAAGGCCTCCAAGGAATGTCCCAAATCCGGCAGGCCGGTATCCTCCTGGTGGAGGTTGGAATAACTGTCGACCGAGGGGAAGGAGGAGTATATGATTTGGACTTTGTGATAAAAATAATCTGCATGTTCATTGCATCGACGGCCAGACACGTCCGGAATATCTGAATGAAGGGGGGTTTTAAGTAGTTTTTTCGCAATGCGAAAGGTTTCCCGTGGGGAGTTGGAGGCCAGGGAAATCCTCTCCTCATAATACAAAGCCTGGGCCCTTTTGATTTCTGCTTATAGGTTCTAACTACCTCCCTATAATCCAGTTTCTTACTGGGGGAGAAATCTTATCTCCATGCTCTTTCGAATTTGTTGCAGCTCTGTTTTCACTCCCGAAGTTTGGGGGAATACCAGGCCGTATTATTTGAATGGCAGTGTCACGCCTGCACGTAATCAAGTATTGATGGGAAATGTAGTCCCAGGGCTCAGAACCAATCATATTTCAAAAAGGAAACTGGAATCAAATGTAGCGTGTCGTTTTGTTAGTAAATCATGGAGAATATAGTATCGTCAGCCTAGATGTCAATAGCTGTCTTAGAGATACAAAACTAAAGACGTGCCGCACCTGCCAGTGCTCATGGAAAGCGTAGTCCCATGACTAAAAATGACATTAATATATATGAAAAATGAGCGTGAAGTCAAAATACAGGTGTATACGTGTTACATAACATGTTGATAGTGAATCATGAAAAATATAGTATCGTAAGCCTGAATGTCAATAGCTGTTATAAGGAGACCAAATACAAAGCTAGTGTCGCCTATGCTGCCCCAGAGAAAATTACTCTATTACTTCAAATACTTAGAGGTAAGTATTGATAAGCAAACAACCATTAAGGACTTGCATGGTCGTTTTGAATGAAGATGTATTTTCAGGGTAGGTGAAGATAGCAACCTAACTAAACTCACTTGCAGTAATACCCATTGAGCTAGCTATGGTGGTATAATAGCAGTCTAGTGAGTTGGCTCAGATACAATGTGTCATCAGCAGTACTTCAATAAAGTTGAAAAAGTTATAACAAGGTCCAAGGTATATCATCATTTAGACCCTTTAAGTCACTGCGTAACTTATAGACCCATTTCTGTTCCTTAGTGAAAAGGTATTTAGTTATGTCAGTGACGTGGCTGCCTATCAGAAAACGGGTGCACTTTAAGTCGCTATGTTTTGTCTTCAAAGCACTACATGGCCAAGGTCCTGAATTCTTGACTCGCCAGTTTCAATGGTACACTCCCAACAGAACTTTGCGCTCACTAGGAGCCAAACTAGTGAGCATACCGCCCACGAAGAAAGATACGTGGGGGGGGGAGAAGTTTCATTTTAGGTGCGGCCAAAGTCTGAAATGCCCTCCCTTGGAATCTGAGGAACTCCACTGACCTCCTCGCATTCAGGAAGGAACTTAAAACTTGACTATTTTAACCTATAGAATCCCTCAGCTAATCCGTCCTTGCATCATTGATCTCAGTGGAGTTGAGCTACTAGTGCCAGGACACCCGCGGATAATTGTGCGCTCTATAAATATAATTAACATAACATAACGTGTGCTGTAATAAAGGGCTGCTCGAGGACCGTCCCACTAAGTTCATCTGCTGTATGGTTAGAGTCGAGGAAGTGGTTGGTCAACTTTGTAGCTTGTTTCTTGCACCGAATGGTGCTTTTGTGTTCCAGTATCCTCAATTTCACTCTGCGGTTAGTCATGCCCACATAACGAATTCCGTATGGGCATGTGACCAAGTAGATCAATTTCTCACTGTTACAATTAGTATGGCGAACTAAGGACCAGGGTCTGTCCGTCCCTATATCAACAGAGGTCGTGTGTTTTGTTTGAGGACAAGCAGCACATGAGCCACAAGGGAAATGGCCCTTTACTGATGGTAACCCCCAAAGAGTATCTTGACTCCGGGGTTTGGCGGTCTTAGGTCTAGTGTGGACTAAATTGTCTTTCAGATTAGTACTCCTTCTAAATGCAAAGAGAGGTTCTGGAATAGGTTCATTACGTATATTGAGAATTTTCCAGTTCCTGCGTATACTCCTCTGTATACCGTTAGAAAGGGTGCTGAATGTGTTGACACATGTTAACCTTGGTGGTTTCACTTTTAGGGCTGGTATATCCATCAGTTCTCCGTCTGTTGGAAAATACGTATGTCTAGAAAAGGCAGACTGGTCTTGCTGTACTCATAAGTAAATTTAATTATGAGTACAGCAAGACCAGTCTGCCTTTTCTAGACATACTTATTTTTCCAACAGACGGAGGCCTGGGCACCGAGCTCTATCGCAAACCTATGGCACGGAACTCCCTTTTGTCATTCGATAGTTACCATCCCAAGTTGCTTCACGACAATTTGCCATATGGACAATTTCTCCGTATCAAAAGGAACTGTTCCACCAGTGAGAAGTTCAATGAACATGCCAAGACACTGTCCTCACAACTTAAAAAGAGGCACTATCCCATGAGACTCATTCGCCGCTCTCTGAAGAGGGCAGCCAATAATAACAGGAAGCACTGATGGATATACCAGCCCTAAAAGTGAAACCACCAAGGTTAACATGTGTCAACACATTCAGCACCCTTTCTAATGGTATACAGAAGAGTATACGCTGGAACTGGAAAATTCTCAATACAGGTAATGAACCTATTCCAGAACCTCTCTTTGCATTTAGAAGGAGTACTAATCTGAAAGACAATTTAGTCCACACTAGACCGAAGACCGCCAAACCCCGGAATCAAGATACTCTTTGGGGGTTACCATCAGTAAAGGGCCATTTCCCTTGTGGCTCGTGTGCTGCTTGTCCTCAAACAAAACACACGACCTCTGTTGATATAGGGACAGACAGACCCTGGTCCTTAGTTCGCCATACTAATTGTATCAGTGAGAAATTGATCTACTTGGTCACATGTCCATGGGGACTTCGTTATGTGGGCATGAATACCCGCAAAGTGAAATTGAGGATACTGGAACACAAAAGCACCATTTGGTGCAAGAAACAAGCTACAAAGTTGACCCACCACTTCCTCTACTCTAACCATACAGCAGATGAACTTAGTTGGACGGTCCTCGAGCACCCCTTCATTCCAGCACACGTCACTGACATAACTAAATACCTTTTCACTAAGGAACAGAAATGGGTCTATAAGTTACGCAGTGACTTAAAGGGTCTAAATGATGAAATACCTTGGACCTTGTTATAACTTTTTCAACTTTATTGAAGTACTGCTGATGACACATTGTATCTGAGCCAACTCACTAGACTGCTATTATACCACCATAGCTAGCTCAATGGGTATTACTGCTAGTGATTTTAGTTAGGTTGCTATCTTCACCTACCCTGAAAATACATCTTCATTCAAAACGACCATGCAAGTCCTTAATGGTTGTTTGCTTATCAATACTTACCTCTAAGTATTTGAAGTAATAGAGTCATTTTGTCTGGGGCAATATAGGCGACACTAGCATTGTATTTGGTCTCCTTATAATGATCCAGCGGTCTACCAACAAAAGATACTCTACTACCATATACTCACTTGGGCCCATACAACTTGCTTCCGCTGCACTCTAAGTAAACCACTGGAGTTTATTAGTTTTATATGTTACTTATACCTCAAGATCTAGTTATTGCTTCTTTAACTAAACCTTCTGCTGATCAAACAGTTCTTTCCTCTGGTCAATGGACCAGTTAGGTAGACCTAGTTGATGGTGATAAATGACATAACTTATTATGCATTTCTTAACAAGTATAAAATAATGACAGACTCAATAAGTTTTAAAATCTTTATCTAAATTATGGGATTTGAACCATCTCAAAGCGTTTCAGTACAAACACCCTCATTCACGGGAGTGCCAATCCAAAAATATCTCAATAACACTTATCAATTCAGATCCACACAATAACTATGCTCAGAAAGGAGAGGATAGAGACAGAAGAGCATTTATCAAACAATGAATTTCATATTTACCAAAGTATGGTGTGAAAAACAACCTCCTGGCCAAAGGGCTGGTAAGGGCCTCCCAGGACAGATCAGGAGACAAAGGCTTCAGGACAGGAATCAGGACAGGATACTTCACCTCTCTAGTTACCGACGACTACGTCGCACCCCTCTCTGACACTCTCTTCCTCCTCGTGGTTCTTCCGCAAATTCCCCTTCTAACCCACCCAAATTAAGTAGATGGTTCTGCATTCAATTTCTTCATCAGCATTTCAGAGCATCAGCACCACCCCAGCACCGACAGCCTCCCAAGCTCCGAATTGTTTCTGCAGCTTCCGCTCCCATCAAGCTTAGATTAGCTTCTCGACGACCCTCTTCGACTCTCTACACTCGACGACTACTTTTACTAACTAAACTACTTCAATTATACCCTTTTCGTAGGCATGTACCACCCATTAATGTTTCATTTGCACAGAATACTAACTTCTGATTGGACGGCTAGGGGGGGATGATCATCACACCACACTTATATTCCATTTATTCTCTTTTAACCATTGTTTCCAAACCCCTCCCATCAAACTTTATTCCGCCCTTCCTTTCCCATACATCTTTAAACTTTATTAAATACATTTGTAACTGATTTCTTGAACAAGTTCCTTCATATGAACTCTTCACCCTCATGTTCCCAGGGCACATCTCCGCCGACCTTGGACATGTGACAAATCCTTGGTCATCTTCCAAGCTTTTGTATCAGGGCGCATGCATCGCGCCATATTGGTCTGCTCGACTCGGACAACTTTAACAGGCCCAAATACGCACTAATAATAAAGTCGAAAAGAAAAATGTTATTCTAAAAAATAAATGGTTTCACTGTATACCACCAACCTCTACTCTAACCCATACCATTTGTTATTTCTCTCTCTGCATTTACGTAAGTTATAAACCCATTTACTAATTTCAGCAAGCAGGTGCCATGCATGTGAGCTTTCAAGCGGCCATTTTATAGCTCTTTGCGCAAGCGCCAGAATTTCCCTCCAAGCGAAAGCACGTCATACTACATAGATGCAGTAGACGCATGCGCAGTAAAAATCCCATGTTAAATGCGTTCTAGTCCTACGTCTGTGTTATTTGCAGTTAGTAAACACATAGGCAAGCTTCGTTCTTTTCCCGCGTATAATGAAAAATGTATATTATTAATCACGAGACATGTCGTTAGTAATTCGTTAGTAAGTTAGATCGAGAAGATTGCTTCCGAGCAAGTCTCGTGTTCGAGACCTTGCTCCATCAATCCCCTCTCTGATGGCATATTAAGCCATCACAAAATTCCCATCCATCCCAGATATCAACTTTAGTACTTCTCAGTTTTCTCTATTTGGCCTCCCAACCTTTCATCAACTATTTCATTTCCTTCTAAATCTCACATCTTCTTGTATAACCGTCCTTTCATTTCCTCCAAACGTATTTCTTCATACTTTTTTTACGTGTCTGTCCCTTTCCTTTTCTGTTCAAGTGTACTTTTCCTTTCGTACCTTTTCTACAACATCTATATGTAATCATTATTAACATCACTATTGTTATTATCATCACTAATGGTATTATTATTTGACCTAGAAAACTTTTCCCAAACCCAACAAACCATTTCCCTATTGATGTTATACTTTTTGTTAGTCTTCCCCACACACTGTCAACCTCCAGTTGGGTCAAATCTTTATGCATTCTCGTAATATTTTCAATATATCCTTTAATTTCTCTGCTCTTGTCCGGAATATAAGTGCAGCAATGTTGAACTTTCAACATGCCACAAACTCCACCTTCTTTTGCCAACAATATGTCAAGAGCAAGACGGTTCTGTAAAACCATTGATCTAATTGCAACCATTTCTGTGTTAATCATTAAAAATCCTCCTGCAGTGTCTGTAGAAAGACGATCAACTATGGTTGATAACTTACAAATTTTCTGTGAATTTAAAATGACTCCAACTGAGGGTATCAGTGCACTAAAAATATCTCCTACAATTTCAGAAAAACTAGCCCTTCTTCTTCGTGTTAGTCCATTAGAATTTCCATTGGTTCCACTGATTTTATCTACATGGTAAATTTTTGGAAAAACTATTCCAAAATAACAGCTTCCGTACCATCTTGCGGGTAACCTGTAGTAGGCATTACTCCCACAAACATAATACACTCCTGGAAACACAGGATCAGTTCCCCCTTTTAGTCCCCATCCTCCTAATATTAGGAAGTTATGTTCACATTCACTGGAACCAATGTAATTATTGTTATAATCTGTCTTTAATCTATGGAGGCAGAATTTTCCCCTTTTCACAAAGTCCAGGGACATCGCAGCATGAGCCTTGCCACTTGCATAGATTCCCTCCTTCCCAACCCATGGAGGTACATGGGTTTTCTGTGTAGTTGCCTTCTTCATTAAATCCTGTCGCCTTTCTTCTACCAAATCTAGAAAATCTTTTTCTTCTTTACTCAATGTACATGTTAGATTATCTTCGTGTGCCTGAACTAAATCTATTGAACTCATGGTTATGAAAAATTCACCCATAAATCGTGCATTTTTACTACTAACTACTGGATTCATATTCTTTCTAATAGGAAGTTCAGGAAATATTACATCTAAATTAGAATAAAAATACTGCAATCTCCCTGTAGTGTAAAATAAACTTGACAAAATACTACATGACACACCATACGTTAAAGGTATATGGTGATACGTCATCCCTTCTGATACTGATGAGGGCAACTTCATACATACATAACAGTTGTTAATTTGCATAGTGCTAACATACTGAAATAATAATTTGACAAACACATTAGAGGACGTATTATAGTCTGACTCGTTATGATAATTTGTCTCATCTTCCACTCCTATTTCTATTTTAGTTTCTCTTAATTTATCTACTTCAACATTAGTATCTGTATTATTTTTGTCACTTGTTTCCATTATCAAAGGTACCCCTACTGTTAGGAATAACCATCCTAATATCACTAATAAAATACTACAAAAACAAAATTTAAGACACTTTCTTTTAACTCCACATTTTGGTTTTCCGCTAACTTCGTTGTCGGCCATTTTGTCTCTGAGAAAATTTATTTTCTCTTATCTTTTCTCTTTTACAGTCTTTTGTCTTTTTATTCTTAAGGAGGTTTCAATTGGCTTTCGTCAATTTGTGCAATATGGACTTCTTCTGTCTCATCAGTCAGATCCAGGGACTCAAATTCTTCAAGAATGACGTACGTCCACTCTGGAGCCTTGTATTTTCTGTTTAAGTTTCTCAATCTTGGACTTCTTCGAGTTATTTTTGCTAATGTTTGCTTAGATCTTGTTTGACTTGTGATTTCATTCACTTGTTCTGGTTTCTTTTCAGATTTTCTCAGATGATATTTTAGTTTCTTTACTCCAGTTGGCCAATTGTCTCCCTTTCTGACTCTTTTAATTTGTACTGCTTTTTCACCTTCTTTATCTCCTTGTAAAGTTTGTTTTATTTCATTTATTCTGGGCACAATCTGTTCTATTTCTCTGTTTTCTGTGCTTGTACCTTCTTTTGCTTCTTCCTGCTCAGGTTCTACTGTGTTTTGTTCTACTTCTTCCTGAGCTTGTTCTTCTAATTCTGTCTGATCCTGCTCAGGTCTTACTTCAAATCTTTCTTCTTCTGCCTGAGTTTGTTCTTCTAACTCTATCTGGTCCTGTTCAGGTCTTAATTCAAACCTTTCTTCTTCTGCCTGAACGTGTTTTTCTCTTTTTCCCTCCTCAGGTTTGTTTATGTCTTTTTCTGTTCTCACCTGAGTGTGTTCTTCTTCCCCTATCTCTTCCTGACTACTTTCTTGTCTTTTCAGTTCTGTTCTTCTTCTGGTTTCAATGGCATCATCAATTACTTCAATCACTGGGATCCATTCTTCCTGACTTAGCTCGGGCTGTTCATCATATGGTTGTCTTTCAGAATCTATCACTCTAGATTCTTCAATTTCACAGTTTACAACTCCTGATGCTTCAGCTTGCTCAGTCAGTGGTGGCTCTTGTTGATCTAATGGGCTCGGTACTCTTCTGGTATGACTAGCGTGAATCCAATTGGGCAAACCTGCACACTTCACTGCTGTGGTAGTGACTAGTATGACTTGCCTTGGTTTGTCCCACCTTGGTGCTAGACACGATTTTCTTGCATGTTTCTTCACTAGCACCCAATCTCCAGGATTCAAATCATGCGCTTGATCTGGCTGTCTTTCAACTGCGTCTTCTCCAACCTGATGAGAGATAGAACGCATCATTTCAGCCAATCCTTTGCAATAGTCCAATACCAGATCATCAGTTATACTCATTATTTTATTTCCAGGAATGAATGCCTGTCTCATGGCTCTTCCCATGAGTACCTCATGTGGACTCATTCCTGTTTTCCTGTCTGGAATGCTCCTGAGACCCATTAGCACAAGAGGCAATGCATCTGGCCATTTCAGCTTTGTGGATGCACACACCTTTCCCAATCTTGACTTGATTGTGCCATTCATTTGTTCAACAATTCCAGAAGCCTCTGGACGATAAGCACAGTGTAGTTTTTGTTCAATGTTAAATGCAGCACAGATTAATCGAATTATTTCATTATTAAAATGAGGGCCTCTATCTGATTCCAAAGTGACCGGAAAACCAAAGCGTGGCACCAACTCCCTCAACAACAATTTTGCAACTGTAAGACTGTCATTTCTTCTTGTAGGGTAGGCTTCCACCCATCTTGAGAAAAGGCACACTATGACAAGTACATATTTCAATCCGTTTCAGGGAGGTAACCCAATGAAATCTAACTGTAATCTGGTGAAGGGTCCTTCTGCCTTTCCGATTTTTCCCCAGCTTACCACTGTCTTTCTACCTGGGTTCTGCTGTTGACAGGTTAAGCATCTTTGGCAAAGGCTCTCTGCGATTACCCTGAACTTCGGATTGTACCAACTCTGTCTGAATAGTCTGATCATTGAATCTCTCCCTATGTGTGTTGCTCCATGATACACCCTTGCCATTTTTGAAAGTAGACAATCTGGCATGACTGGTCTTCCATCTAGATACACCCATACTTCATCATGTGGTCTTTTAGCACAGGCTGCCTTTATCCAGATTTCTTTTTCCTTTTCCTCAACTTCTTCCTGTAATTGTCTAATCTCATCCCATGTCTCTGGCACTGAGAAGTACATAAGTTGGCATCTGGTTTCTCCCGTTTCAATTTTTCTGTTTATGGCTACTGCATTTTTAGCGCAGTATTTCGCCACTTGGTCAGCATAATTATTACCAGCAGTCACATAGTCATTTCCTGACTGATGTGCAGCGCATTTTACAACTGCTATCTCTTTTGGCAATTGCAATGCTTCCAACAAATCCTTTACATTTTTGCTGTTTCTGATTGGAGACCCTGAAGAAGTCAGAAATCCCCTTTGCATCCAAAGCTGGCCGAAGTCATGCACAATCCCGAAACCATATTGACTATCCGTAAATATGGTTACTCTCCAATTTTTCCCCTTTTTACATGCCATTGTCAAGGCAACCAATTCAGCTACTTGTGCAGACTTGACCCCAGGTAAACAGGATGCTTCAATTACCCCCGAAATTTTGCAAACAGCATATGCAGCACTTAGACCTCCCTCTTGTGTCCTAAGGCAGGAGCCGTCTACAAATAACTCATGATCTGCTTCTTTTAGGGGTGTCTCTCTTATATCCGGGCGGGGCTTTGTGCATAATTCAGTTACGTCTAAGCAATCGTGATCACTTTCATCTTTTACTTCCTCATCGCAGGGGTCTGGCAATAGGGTAGCTGGGTTCAAAATCGTACACCTTGTCACAGTCACATTTTCAGCTCCCAAAATTACTCTTTCGTACTTTGTCAAACGACTAGGGGTGAGGTGCTGTGTTCTTGTTCTTGTTAAAAGAATCTCAACCGAGTGTGGAACGAATACCTTTACCGGATGTCCCATCACTATCGACTCACTTTGCTCCAGACTCATACAAGTAGCAGCTACTGCTTTTAAGCAGCCAGGCAATGCTGAAGCCACCGGGTCCAATGTGGCTGAAAAATATGCCACTGGACGCCGACTCAATCCATGTCTCTGTGTTAAAACTGAAAGTGCACAATTTTCTCTTTCACAACAAAATAAAGCAAAATCTTTTGTATAGTCTGGCATGCCCAAGGCAGGAGCCTCACACAGACAATTTCGCAATCTCACAAATGCCTCTAGGCAGTCATCATTCCAATCAATCGGATCTTTTGCTCGTTTCCGAATCATCTGTATCAATGGTTTCGCTAACACAGAAAATCCATTTATCCATTGCCTGCAGTATCCAACCACTCCCAGAAACATTCTCATCTCTCTCTGAGTCTGTGGCAATTGCATTTCTTTGATTATTTTTATTCTTTCCGGTGTCACTTTTCTAACTCCTCTTTCTATTTTATGCCCTAGATATCTTACTTCTTGTCAACAGAACTGTAATTTTTCTGGAGACACCTTGTGTCCTCCTTCAGCCAAATGGTTCAGCAACGCAATTGTATCTGTGACACAATCTTCTCGCGTCTTTGATGCCACCAATAGGTCATCAATGTACTGAACCAGAACAGAATTTCTGGGCAT
This sequence comes from Calotriton arnoldi, assembly GCA_963921515.1. Lineage (NCBI taxonomy): Eukaryota > Metazoa > Chordata > Amphibia > Caudata > Salamandridae > Calotriton > Calotriton arnoldi. Next base: position 1,098,742 of record CAWUFW010004759.1, read on the forward strand.
AATCAATGATTCCAGCCACTTTTTCAAAATCTGATTAAAGATTGAAGGACTTTCTGTGTACCCTTGAGGAACACGACACCATGCGTAAATACGATCTTCAAATTTAAACGTAAACAGATACTGGCTGTCTGGGTGCAAAGGAATAGAAAAGAACGCTTGGCATAAATCAATTACTGTGAACCATCCTGCATTCCATGGTATCTGATAAAGGATCACTGCTGGATTTGGCACAATTGGACAACAGGGAATTACAATCTTATTTATTTTTCTCAGGTCTTGTACTATTCTGTACTTCCCGCTAGGCTTTTTCAGTCCCATTATTGGTGAATTACAGGGACTACCCATCACTTCTTTCAGAATGCCTTGTTTAACCATCCGTTCAATTTCTGGAATAATTCCTGCTTTTACTTCTGAACTTATTTTGTACTGTCGGGTATTTGGATACACTGCACCTTCCTTTACTGTTACTTTAACTAGGTCTATATTTTTCATTAGCCCAATATCGTTTCCTGTAAAATCCCACACTTCTGGATTAACTGTGGTTCTCAATTCTTCTGGTAATTCATTTTCAGTTATCAGTGAAAACATTTCATCTACTTCTGTTCCCTGCTTGAGCAGCATCATCTTGTATGCCACATCTTCATCAGGGGTTTGGAAAGCGACACCATCCGGTGTACAATAGATCGTGCAATTCATTTTGCACAAAAGATCTCTTCCCAACAGATTTACAGGACTGGAATCGCAAACTACAAATCGATGCATTTCTTTGAAGTTTCCAATATGTACCTCCATTGGCTTTGTGATTGGCGTTCTAATCTGTTGGTTAGATACACCTACAACTTGGATTGTCTCTCCCGAGAGGGGTAGGTTTGGGATGTCTGCTGTTCTCACAGTAGACCTGGTAGCACCAGTATCCAATAGGAAAGTAATGTCTTTACCTTCTACTCTCCCATCAACAAATGGACCTGACTGATCTACCGGCAAGGATGCGCCAAGCACGCACTCCTCTTCCTCCCCCTCAGGCACCGTCATTGTGTAGTATCTGAACGTACTTCATCATCCTGCAAAAAATATTGAGCAATTGTTCTATTATTCTTACCACTTTCTCCTTGAAATCCGGTGTTCGCACTGAAACTCTGATGGTTCACAAAATTTGGCATAGGAGCTGGTGGTACCTGATATTGTGGAGTGACTACCTGTTGTTGCTGATTCATAAGTACTTCATTCTGCATCTGTGGGATTAAATTTTGATTTGGCCCATTATTATTCTTATTATTCTGAGTACTCTTACACTCGTTCTTCCAATGTCCAAGCTTTCCGCACGCATGACAAGGGAACTTCTTTTTCGCTTCTTCTCTGTCCATTCGCCCTTTAAATCTATTACCATTCATTCCTTGATTATTCTGACTCTGTTCTTTTACTGGATTATTATTTTGCTCATTTGTCTTCTCTTCCTGCTGCTCTGCTAATTTAACTTGAGCCCACATCATTTTCTCTTTCAGCTTCCTTCGCCTGGCCTCTATGTCATCTCCGCAATATTTCGCGTATTTCAAAATTTCATCCACCGTCTTACTTTGCCAGCACAACATGTGCTGCTGTATCATCTGACTAATCTCCGGTTTCAAGCCATATACAAACCGATACACAAAATGTCCCATATCTTTGTCACCAATGTTCTCAAAACCACTATACTGCTTGAACACCTGCAGCAATCGCTCATAGTATGCATGTACAGATTCATTCGGTTCCTGTGTTGTTCTATCTATTTTTACCCAATCTGTTTCTTTTGGAGGGATTTTCCCTTTCAAATATGTAATCACTTGGTGATACTTTTTCATCACTTCTTCTGACGGTGCTCCTGTTTTTGCATCTCTAGGATATTCCTCATTAGGCCAATCAATTGTGATTTTACATTCTGTCCATAAGTCAGCAGGTACCACTATGTCAAATAGACCATCCAGATCTTTCAGTAACACCTTCGAGACCTTTACAAACCTCTCTACCTGTTTATACCACTCGACTGGCTTTTCTCTCAGTTTTGGAAAATCATTTGTAAATGATAAAATATCTTGTCTACTCCAAGGAACATGAACATATCCTCCTCCAGGAACCTCTCTCATTGGACACAACCTCTCCACCTTTCCTGTTTCTCTTACTGGAAATGCAGCTGCTCTCTCTCTCGCTTGCACTTCTTCTTTCTTCCTTATCCACCTAATCCTCCATTTATCAATGTCTCCCCATTTACGCAAAATGTTCATTAATTCTTTTATCTGTAACCTTTTTCCTGAAGTATTCACACTTTCCAAATCTTTATCAGTAAAATCCACTCGATAGGGCTTCTGTAACAATTTTGATTTCCCTATATCTATTCCAATCTCTGAAGCAACTTCAGTCAATCTTTCATGAAATAATCTTGCTCTCCTGGTTATACTCTTACATAGAAACAACAATTCTTCATCATTATAAACATTTAATCTTTCTGTGCCCACACATCCTGTCATCATCTCTTCCAATTCCACTTTCAATCTGCTAATTTCTAAAATCTTTGGTTTTGTAATCTGATTTTCCCTTTCCTGAGCCCACCTTTCTATATCCTCAGGGGTGACTACTGTTGTACCTGAAGTTCCAGCCGGAACCAAAGGTCTCTCTCTCTCAAATTCATAGGCGTGACTCTCTTTTGAATTTCCGCATTGGGTTCCACAATAGGGAGATCCATTAGCGAAATAACTGACTCACTTTCACTAACCTGATCATCTGTGATTACTATCTCTCTTCTAGGACTATTCAATGGAACTGTCACAAGTTGTGATTTCTGGGTATCCTTATTATCCCCATATAATGGGATTACTGGACCAATGGTTACAGGTACTGTCAAAGCTTCCGTATTTAAATTCAATTGACTTATTCTTTGAACTAGTTCCTCCCTAGTTTTGTTCAAAGCTTCTCTCTCATTATCTTGCAACACTCTGTTGTATGATGTCTCATGTAAAATCTGTGGAGTTAATGGTATTCCCATTACTGGCGCACTTGGGACAACCTTACTAGCTGCTTCTTGATACGGTGGTGGATTCTTAATTAAAATATCCTCTAACAATTCATCATCTGACTCTCCATATCCTGTCGAATTCATATGTTTTGTTTTCTCTTTACACTTTCCGCCAGAATGTTCCTCAGCCATCAACACTGGATATAACCCTTCCGATACCATCGCTCTCCTCCACTGTTTCATCTGACCTTCTCTTGTCTCATGCAAGTGTCTTGGAAAGAATCCTCTATATCTTCCACCTCTGCATTTTTCTCTTTCATATGACTCAGTCTCCCATTCTTCCAAAGCCTCATATTGAGTTAACCTGGGTCTCGGTTCTAAATCATTCATCTTCAATCTCAAATTCTGAAGAATCCTCCCATTAAACGTACCATCCTTAGGAAACGCTAACACACCATCATCCCTCGTGTACTCTACCCAATTTTCTAGCCACAAGCAAGTATGATATCCTCTCTCCATCATCATAAAAGATGCTGGTGTCTTCGGTGGCGGAATAGGAATACCCTCTCTAGTCAACACAGGCTTATCCTTAACAAAGAAATTCTTTATTCTCTTAAAAATTGACATCTTTCTTTTCTCGCCATACATTCTTGAAGAACGGTGCAGGGAATTGTATTCCGCAAACCCTTGAAATCTTCTACCTGTACGTCTTGCACTGACAGTCAAATCTAAATCCCGCATACAATCCTTCTCTCCTCCAATCCTAGCGCGGCTTCTAACTAAGTGTCCAATGGAATCAGACTCACACTTGTACTCTGACCAATGTCAGCGCGGCCTTTTCCTGACGTCAGTTTTACTCCTCACTACTGACCCCTCCTTTACAATGCTGTTCCTGTCACACGCCCGCTGCTTCTACCAATCCCAGCACGGCTCTCTGTGACGTCGATCCTACTCAAGCGATTTCTCACCCCTCCTTTACCAAGCTCTCTCTGTCACGCGCCCGCTGTTTCTACCAATCCCAGCGCGGCTCTCCGTGACGTCAGTACCACTCCGGCAACTGACCCTCCCTTTGCAAGGTAATACGAAAATTTTTAAAACATTCGCTACTCTGTCTGTTCCACTAAACCAAAGGATAGTTTCTTTTCTTCCACTGCGAGTAAAACCTTCCGCTTACACTTCACCTAAGCTCCAGAGAACCTGCTACTCTTCCGGTATCTTTCGTTAAGAAATTTTGAGACCGGAATTTCACCAGCGAACTCCTTTTGCTGTCAATCTAGCTTAAAAGAACCTGCTACTCCTTCAGGGTTACCCTTACTAGGTGATATAACTCCTAAAGTTTCATCAGCGAACTTTTTGCTTTTAACCACTCTCACTTTTGTTCAGAAAATAGTCCCTAGTTTAACACTGCCAGCCCTACCTAGCTTCTCAGTGTTATTCCAACAGACGAGTAACCTCACTGCAGTGTGGTTTCTATCGCCACCCGCTATTCATTCCCCGGGAATTCTCCAGACAACATAAAACAGGACACTAACTCTTTTGTTAAAACATAAATCAAAAATCAATAATCTATACTTATCACCAAACTAGTTACTAACAACCATAGCTCTGCTACCAGAAAACTGATCAAGCGGTCTACTAACAAAAGATACTCTACTACCATATACTCACTTGGGCCCATACACCTTGCTTCCCCTGCACTCTAAGTAAACCACTGGAGTTTATTAGTTTTATATGTTACTCATACCTCAAGATCTAGTTATTGCTTCTTTAACTTAACCTTCTGCTGATCAAACAGTTCTTTCCTCTGGTCAATGGACCAGTTAGGTAGACCTAGTTGATGGCGATAAATTACATAATTATTATGCATTTCTTAACAAGTATAAAATAATGACAGACTCAATAAGTTTTAAAATCTTTATCTAAATTATGGGATTTGAACCATCTCAAAGCGTTTCAGTACAAACACCCTCATTCACGGGAGTGCCAATCCGAAAATATCTCAATAACACTTATCAATTCAGATCCACACAATAACTATGCTCAGAAAGGAGAGGATAGAGACAGAAGAGCATTTATCAAACAATGATTTTAATATTTACCAAAGTATGGTGTGAAAACCAACCCCCTGGCCAAAGGGCTGGTAAGGGCCTCCCAGGACAGATCAGGAGACAAAGGCTTCAGGACAGGAATCAGGACAGGATACTTCACCTTTCTAGTTACCGACGACTACGTCGCACCCCTCTCTGACACTCTCTTCCTCCTCTTGGTTCTTCCGCAAATTCCCCTTCTAACCCACCCAAATTAAGTAGATGGTTCTGCATTCAATTTCTTCATCAGCATTTCAGAGCATCAGCACCACCCCAGCACCGACAGCATCCCAAGCTCCGAATTGTTTCTGCAGCTTTCGCTCTCATCAAGCTTAGCTTAGCTTCTCGACGACCCTCTCTGACTCTCTCCGACTCGACGACTACTTTTACTAACTAAACTACTTCAATTATACCCTTTTCGTAGGCATGTACCACCCATTAATGTTTCATTTGCACAGAATACTAACTTCTGATTGGACGGCTAGGGGGGGATGATCATCACACCACACTTATATTCCATTTATTCTCTTTTAACCATTGTTTCCATACCCCTCCCATCAAACTTTATTCCGCCCTTCCTTTCCCATACATCTTTAAACTTTATTAAATACATTTGTAACTGATTTCTTGAACAAGTTCCTTCATATGAACTCTTCACCCTCATGTTCCCAGGGCACATCTCTGCCGAGCTTGGACTCGTGACTAATCCTTGGTCATCTTCCAAGCTTTTGTATCAGGGCGCATGCGTCGCGCCATATTGGTCTGCTCGACTCGGACAACTTTAACAGGCCCAAAAACGCACTAATAATAAAGTCGAAAAGAAAAATGTTATTCTCAAAAATAAATGGTTTCACTGTATACCACCAACCTCTACTCTAACCCATACCATTTGTTATTTCTCTCTCTGCATTTGCGTAAGTTATAAACCCATTTACTAATTTCAGCAAGCAGGTGCCATGCATGTGAGCTTTCAAGCGGCCATTTTATAGCTCTTTGCGCAAGCGCCAGAATTTCCCTCCAAGCGAAAGCACGTCATACTACGTAGATGCAGTAGACGCATGCGCAGTAAAAATCCCATGTTAAATGCGTTCTAGTCCTACGTCTGTGTTATTTGCAGTTAGTAAACACATAGGCAAGCTTCGTTCTTTTCCCGCGTATAATGAAAAATGTATATTATTAATCACGAGACATGTCGTTAGTAATTCGCTAGTAAGTTAGATCGAGAAGATTGCTTCCGAGCAAGTCTCGTGTTTGAGACCTTGCTCCATCAATAACAGCTATTGACATTCAGGCTTACGATACTATATTTTTCATGATTCACTATCAACATGTTATGTAACACGTATACACCTGTGTTTTGACTTCACGCTCATTTTTCATATATATTAATGTCATTTTGAATCATGGGACTATGTTTCCCATGAGCACTGGCAGGTGCGGCACGTCTTTAGTTTTGTATCTCTAAGACACCTATTGGCATCTAGGCTGACAATACTATATTCTCCATGATTTACTACCAAAACAACACGCTACATTTGATTCCAGTTTTGTTTTTGAAATATGATTGGTTCTGAGCCCTGGGACTACATTTCCCATCAATACTTGATTACGTGCAGGCGTGACACCGCCATTCCGTGTAGACGCCTACGTCACGATATGCGACCGCAAGTTGGCGTTTTCTATTTAATCGTTGCCAGCATGCATGTCGGGTACCTCCGGTCGCAGCTCTTTGAAAGCCCGGGGTACCGACGGATAGGTAAGCCTCAAGTTATTATAATTTTATTTTGTAGCGGTCTGTTGGCTATATGCGTTTGATGATGTTAGTTAGCCGCCTAACCTAGGTTTTCTGGGGACAGCCATTTCTGTGCTCTTCGTATTTGTGTTTTACAACAGTAGCTACAGCGTTATGTCTATCCCGCTTAAAAGTAGAGCCATCATGGGGTGTGCCATTTGTATAGTCGTAGAGATCTATACAGAAGTATTCTATGTCTGTGCCTTTACCTACATAATTGAGCTTTTCAGCCATAGATTCTGTATATTTTTATGCAGCTTACATTCCAACCACGGCACCCTTGACTTTCGATGTTAATTATGCCTCCGGACCTTACACCGGCCCTTTGGCTATTTCCTTGGGTTGACATTCAATACTCTTATTTGCCCCCTTTTCTTAAGAAAGGTACAGTTTTGTTTATACAATTTATACTGCACTTTGCTGTGCCTGTTTTTCTGCAGGCAGTTTTGTATCGATACCTCGAAGATGTCCGGCCTCTCATTGGGAACATTCTTGAGCCACGAATGCAGGGGCTTAGGACTCTCCTTCTTGGGAGACTATTTGTGTACAACATACCAGTATCTTGTATTACAAACACCATTTTGTGAATTCTGAGAACATACTTTACTGCTGAATCGTATCCGATTAAATATTGCTAATTTGGTCTGATACGGGTCTAACAGATGTCCTTTTCCCCCCCTAATCTTTTTTTCAGAACAGTGCCTCTCCCCAGAGCTGTCACCAGGTTGAGGTGAGGCCTCTTACCCCTACTTATTGGGTAAGATACACTTGTCTAAACTGCTTTCTCGCACATTAGATGGCTTAATGTTGATGAGGACACATGTGTCACCTATTTCTGTGTTGAACTACCTGTATTGGGACATTTGCATTTGATTTTTCTTGTTGCTTCTATTTTTCCACAGGGAAACCAGTAAATCGTACTCATCATAAGTTGGATTACTGGTTTTGTATCATTTCTTATTCTTATTCTTTTTTTGCATTATGATTTATTTTCACTTGTTACACTTTCACACACAGTAGCTAATTCTTTGTTGGTCCTGAAAAAGGCAGTGACACCATTACGGGCCGTATAGGCTGAAACATGTTGACCTTGTCCATCTGTTACATGCAGTAATTATTTCTATACTGCATTTGCACTGCTTTTAATCCTGGCACTAGGTATGAACCAATAAAGTTCTTTTCATTCCTAGTAGTTAGTTTTAATATCACTCACCTCACACTTTGAGTTCCCTTTTGCACTGCGCCCTTAACCCAACCAGTTCTAAGCTCCTCATCTATGGGATTTAGTATATACCCCATAGAGTAGGTATTTAAAACATCCCAGAGCTCCTCCCTCACAGTGAGGGGGTTGTAGCCCTTGGCGGAGCTAGGTGTCTCCGCCAAGAGGAGAATCCCAGATGATGAAGCATGCCACCTTGGTGGGTGATGGGATTTCGTCCTAATTAAAGGACTTCTCCTTTAGCGACTCGTTATCTTTGTTGATGTCCCTTTTTTCTATGCTGTCTCAGCATTTCAGACCTGAGGACTCTCTGTGTTTTGTACCATTGACGGCAAACCAGAAGAATTGTTGAAAACTAGGGTGAATGGGTATTTGCAGGTAGGCATCCTAAAGATTGATGGACCCAATGGTGGCTGGTACGGAATGTGGGTGGTGCGGTGATAAAAAAAAATACACCTACTTCTGCACAGCTGCCTTCTCTCCTCCATTGTCTCTCCTCCGCTTCTCTTCCTGACTCAGGGAAGCAGGAAGCACACACTCTCCCCTAAGCCAATCACGACGCTCCTGTTACCAGGATGACAGCAGCGTCATGATTGGTCTGAGCGGCCTGGTTCGGTGATCAAACAGGGAGTGGGAGCCTGTACATGCTCTCGACCCAGGCTGTGCAATTCAGCCAGGTGGAGAACATGCTAAGTGCGCATAACTGTTTGGCTGGTCCAAGACGGCCGGCCAAACCATCATGCACACTTAAGTGCACCAACCACTCCTCCCCCTGCTGGCTGTGACAACAGCAAAGCCACACTCCAAAATTGGCTTCAGCATGGAAAAATAAAATAATAATAACATTGTTAATTTTATTTTATTTTTCATTTTTTACACTGCTGAAAAGCAGTGGGGCAACGCTCCTCTGCCGCTGGAAGGAACAAAGAAAATCTACCCTCTGATCAGAGGTATTATGGATTAAAGCGATACCATTTTGAAAGTCTGGTGAGGTACGTATTTGACTCCCTTGAGGTTGACTGGGCGAAACTTAACTGATGCTGTCTGCACCAGGAAGAGAATAAACGCCTCCAAATCTTTCCTTGTGAGGAATTGCTATGATGGCTGCTCTTGAGTTCTTCCAGTAGGGCTTGCTGGCGATTAGGGCAGCGTGTCAGAGGAGTTTGGCAAAAATTATGACTGGGGAAATTAATCTGGTAACAAGCAGGTACTATTTCTCTTGCCAAAATTCCAATACTTTGCTTTGTCAAACTTCCTTGAAGTTTAGTGGTCTGGCCCCCACCATGGCATAATCATGCTTTAGGATACTGAAGCATGAAATTTTAAGCTGTGTACAGCTTTTGATACTGGAATTTGTCCACAATAGTGGTGCCCTGCCTGTAACCCCTGCCTCTAAAGGGCTGGTTGCCACTTTTCTGAAAGACTGGACCAAAACATCTTCTAAAGGCAAAACCTCTCCCTCTAGCAAAAGGCCTTGTGGAGCACTAAGGGGCATATTTATGAGAGCTTTGTGTTATGCTTGCACCACACAATGTGGTACATGCGTGACGCAAACCTCTAAGTCATAATTATGAAGCCACGCAATGCCACTTTGCGTGGCTTGGAATAGCTTCAAAAATATGAAGTAATGCAACGCAGCGCAAATTGCTGCGTTCCATTACTCTGCGCCATGGAGGCATTCCATGATTTACCTTACCTGGTAAACCGGGGAATGCGCCAAAAAGATATGCCTCCCCAGGAGAGGTGTAATAAGGAGAAATATCTATTTTTTCCTCGTTACTTCCTCGTTCTATGTGTGCTGCATTCTGCGCCACAAAACTTGTAATTATGTCCCTAAATTCTTATTCTCCACAGATTTCTTTACTAAATCTTCAAGCTCTGGGAAAAATATTTTGGAGCCTGTGAAGGGAAGCTTCATCAAAATAGACTTTGATGTGCCAGATCTTCAGGAATGCATCCAGTTGTGTCTCCTGGCAGAAATTGTTGCTCCCAATGTTGCTGTAGATGGAAGTCTTGAAAGTGAGATCTGAAGACATATGTAGTATATGCATTTGCCCTGATAGTGAAGTTTGATGCTGAGTAAGCTCTTTTTACTGCAATCTGATGGCAAGGTGCCTTTCAAAATTACCGTCCCCTGAGACGTCAGCCCAGCCATAACATTATCCACGTTTACTATGGCAGGAAATATTTTTGCAAACACCTTCTAGCGGATAACGCCTGGACAAAAATCCCGGAAAATATTGTTTTCCCTCAATTTTTCCATTTATGGGTACAGTCTTTGCATACATGCTGGCTCCAGACATTGATACTGCAGGTAAAAATCCTCCCCAGAAGGAGAGACCAGGGGATCGGATTTCAAATTCTCTAATAATTGTTAAAGTACTTGCATAAGCTCAGTGACTTGCACAAAAAGTCCTTTAACCATCATTATCCCCAGTAGCATTATCCTGATCCAGCCTTGGGACTTTAGGTGGAATAAGGGAGTCTCTGACTTTAAGGGCAGACTCTACAGTCATATTAATCATCCTTTGCAAAGTGGTCATGTTGGTAGCACTGGGGAACTTGCACTAGCCTGAGGCTGTGCATCAATTGCGGCAGAAGAGTAGCCCTTGCTGTTCATAATGGAGCTCGTTTGGGAAAGTAGCCCTTAGTAAAGTAACAAAGTCTCGTGAGACTCAATACTTTGTGAGAGGCCGACTTGATATATTCCATATAGGTACCCTATATAGGCGCAGCTAACATTGCAACCTTTCACTTATATTCTTCCCTACATTACATAGATAACGGTTCTTAGGCACTGACCTTTTACCTAGATATGACACTGCATTCAGAAAGCGGGTTTTTCCCTCATTTGATTCTCATACATTATGCATGAGGCTTCTTGGAAGCACATCAGGACTAACAGCAGGATTACCATCTCCTGTATAATATCTTTGTATAAAGTTCAGGCCCAACGTCATCCTTTAGGCCGACACAGTAACACAGCAATGTAGGACCCCTGGGGAGACCTATGGGTATATATACAGCACATCTTGCTTCAGAAGATAGAGGAGACCGAGACTTCCCGGCTGACGCACTGACCAGAGACGCTGAGGTTCCTGCATGCAGAAGCTCCAGCTAGCAGTGGTCTAACATCCCTCGCGGGGTGTCCAACTCGAGACCAGGACGGGGTCCCACATTCTCTAAACTCTCAGGTAATGGGGTGGACTAGATCCTAGAGGGATTCTTGGCATAACACCTACACAGATGCTAGGTACATTTAGGTACATTTAGTTAGGGAGGCATGGTAGGAGTATGCACTTTTTGAATGTATGACAGAATATCGACGGACCGAAAATCGACCTGCAAAAATATCGACACAGAAATATAGAAGTCAAAAATATCGAAGTCCAATCTACATAAAGGTAAGTACAAAAATATCGAAAAAAATATATAGTTGTCAAAAATATCGAAGTTAAACCCTGGGCAAAGCACTACGCTACGCTCGCGTAGTTTGCGAAGTTTGCGCTACTTCGCACAACGCGAATTGCATGTAGCACAGTGCAAACACGCGTAGCGTAGCGTAGCGTAGTGCAGCGGTCATTTTTTGCTTGCTCGCGGTCCTCAACGTCAAGTTGGCGACCGCGAGCAAGCAAAATGACATCCTGGCGAGACTTTTTCTCGTTTGCGATCAGCAACATCAAGTTGCCGATCGCGAGCGTGGAAAATAAACCTCCCGGCGAGTTTCTCAACGCGGGAGGTCAGGTTTCTCATTGCGAGTGGTCGCGTATGCTCGCGACGAGAAACTACCAGTCCGCGTTGAGAAGCTGCCGCTCGAGTAAAAATCTACTCGAGCGGCAGTAAAAGACAGCTCGCACTGTGCAAGATGCCGTTTTCAATGATTGCACAGTGCGGACAAGCATCCGGCACTGTGCAATCATTGCGAACAGTGCACTACGCAGTTCGCGTAGCTTGCGTAGTGCAAACTGCCCTTTGCGTAGCTTTGCGTAGCGCTACTTCGCGAACTACGCCCAGGCTTAGACTTTTTTTAAATGTTTTAATAATAATGTAAAATTAAGTAAATAATACATATAATTAAAAGAAATAAAGTTAAAAATATTAAAAGATATTTAAAAATAATAACTAATACATTAAATGTTAAAATAAATTAAACATATACATATAAATTAATATATATATACTTACTCCACATAGTGCAACAGTAGAGAAAGCGTTGGATAGCGTAGGGGTAAAAATTACTATTCCCACTCCAGAGAGTGCAACAGTAGGGAAAGCGCTGGATAGCGTAGGGGTAAAAATTACTATTCCCACTCCAGTGAGTGCAACAGTAGGGAAAGGGTTGGATAGCGTAGGGGTAAAAATTACTATTCCCACTACAGAGAGTGCAACAGTAGGGAAAGCGCTGGATAGCGTAGGGGTAAAAATTACTATTCCCACTCCAGTGAGTGCAACAGTAGGGAAAGGGTTGGATAGCGTAGGGGTAAAAATTACTATTCCCACTCCAGAGAGTGCAACAGTAGGCAAAGCGCTGGATAGCATAGGGGTAAAAATTCCTATTCCCACTCCAGTGAGTGCAACAGTAGGGAAAGCGCTGGATAGCGTAGGGGTAAAAATTACTATTCCCACGCCAGAGAGTGCAATAGTAGGGAAAGCGCTGGATAGCGTAGGGGTAAAAATTACTATTCCCACTTCAGTAAGTGCAACAGTAGGGAAAGCTCTGGATAGCGTAGGGTTAAAAATTACTATTCCCACTCCAGAGAGTGCAACAGTAGGGAAAGCGTTGGATAGCGTAGGGGTAAAAATTACTATTCCCACTCCAGAGAGTGCAACAGTAGGGAAAGCGCTGGATAGCGTAGGGGTAAAATTACTATTCCCACTCCAGTGAGTGCAACAGTAGGGAAAGCGTTGGACAACGTAGATGTTAAAAATAACATACATATAAATGAAATAAATATTGTAATTAAATAATGATTTATTAATAAATTTAGAAAAAAAAACTACAAATATATCAAAAATAATAATTACTTTAATAATATTAAATACTTCCCACCCTATTCCCCAATAAACACACAACACACTCCACATAAAATTTCACACAATTAAATTAATTTTCAATTAATCAATTAATACAAATTAATTTGCAATTAATAATTAAATTTAAAAAATGTCAATAACAATAAATAATATGTAATGAAAATTAATAACCAATTAATAATTAATTAGCAAAAATAATTATCAATACCAATAAATAATATTTAATAAAAATTAAGAGCCAATTAATAATTAATTAACAGAAAAATTAATTTTCAATCCCAATAAATAATATTTAATAAAAAGTAATAACCAATTAATAATTAATTAACAAAAAAATATCAATACCAATAAATAATATTTAATAAAAATATTAACCAATTGAAAATTAATTAACAAAAAATTAATTATCAATACTAAATGTTTCTTAATTAATTACTTAGGGGCCCATTACGATACCCGGCGTAAAAAAATCCGCCAGGCATGGAAGCGGCAAAAATCCGCCCGCACACACCGTCTGAACACCGACCACGCCATTACGATTACACAAACCGAAAACCGCCATCGGTGGAAAAATCACACAAAATACCGCCCGCCATCGTCCGAGTCGGAGTCAAACCGCCCTCCACGGACGGAAACACGCACGACAACACAAAACCGCCCGCCCTCACGGCCGACACACCGCACGTGAGATTACGATCGCACCGCCATGAGCGTGGGAAAACTACAAATATACCGCCCGCCAGCGCAAACAACGCCGATGAGAATCGACACGGCAGAAGCCATGGCGCCCACGTCCCTGCACAGAAACCATCCGCTGACAAAAACAATCGCACACAACATGGCCAACAAGTCCACACAGCAAGGCACGCACAAATACACAAGCACAGTACACATCCCGAAAACACCCCCTGGACAAACAAAAACTACAAAGGCCAGAACACCAGACACAACACACCTGAAAACAACAGACCATGAGGACACACCAACATAGGTAAGTACAAAAGCAGCACTCCCACAGACCACAACCCCTTGCAACATTGCAAACTGGAGAGGAGAGGAGAGGACACAGTGACACAGCAAGGACAGCAGCACACCACAGAAACGCACACATCACAACCACCACCACCACCACCACCACCAAACACCGGCACCACAAACCCCCTGCACATTACACAACACACACCGCACCAGCACCACAAACACCATGGCACCACAAAGAATGCCCAAGTTCACGCCCATTGAGCTGACGGTCATGGTCGACGAGATCATCAAGGTGCACCCACAAATCTATGGGAACATGGTCCAGCACACACCACTAGCCACCAGAAACAGAATGTGGAACCGGATCGTAGACCAGGTCAATGCAGTCGGGACCCTGCCCAGGAACAGAGTCGAAATAAACAAACAGTGGAATGACGTCAAGAGCCTGGTCAAGAAGAAGGAGACCAAGAACAGAGAGCTGGCAGCCGTCACTGGCGGAGGGAATCCCGCGCTCTTCAAGACCTTCAAAGCGTGGGAGGAGAAGGTGCAAGTCATCATACATCCCGAGATCCTCGCCGGATTAGCAGGGGAGTGGAGGCTGGTAAGTACAAACTAATGTATACCAGCACACCGCTATGTACTCACATGCACTACCACCATGCCACAGCTCCCAGGGACAAACACCCCCATGTCCAGCACACAATACACAACACATCACACACACATGCAACAGACACCACCACACACAGCCCAAACAGAACAACTGTAAGATGCGTGGGGACATGTGTACACTCAGCCAGCCACGTAACCACCAACAGGTCCCCAAATATGCCAGAAGCGCCACAACGAGCACCCACCACACCCATGTGTCCGCCACAGCTGCACTAACCGACAAGTAACAGGTAAGTGGCAGGAACACAAAGTGCAGTGGGTGGGAGGGTGGACAGCCCAAGTACAACACACACCAGGCCCCTAGTCCCACAGCACAGCAAGGAGGAGCATCCCCCACACCCCACACCCACGGTCATTGCGGCCACACCCACGGTCATTGCGGCCACACCCACGGTCATTGCGGCCACTACCACTGCCGCAACCGCCACCATCGCCGCACCGACCACCACCGCCGCCACCACCACCACGTCTTCGCTGGCACCAGCCCCAGCGCAGGTGGTGGCCCGGCCGACTGGATCCACCCTGGGAGCCACAGCGAGGACCGTGGTGAGCAATGTGGCTAGTGGGCAGGCCGGTGGCAGCAGGACTGGTAGGAGGAGCAGGGTCAGGGAAACGCAAGTCTCCCCTGGGAGCCATGCCCTGCCTCAAATGGCCAGAGTCCTTGGGGCCTATGAAGAGGCCCAAGGACAATGGGCCAGGTCAGCTACAGACACGCGTGAGGTGCTGGGGGTGCTGAGGTCCATGGACGCCCGTATAGGCCAAATCGTGGACCTCATGGGCCAGCTGGTGGTGGCGGTGAGGTCACAGCCAGGGACAGCAGCTCCCCCTCCGCCACCACCTGCCGGGGCGCAGGGTCGAGCAGCAGTGTCCAGTTCCCCTGCGTCCACAGCCAGTGAGCACACCTCAACCACCAGCATGTCGCAAGCAGGCACCCCCCTCGCAAACGTGGAAGGGGCCGTCCGAAGTGGAAACAGATCTCCCGGGAGGACTTCGCACGCTCCAGACGCAAGTGAGGCAGCCAGCCAGCCTTCCTTGACCACCCACTGCATTGACTTGGACTACGATCCCACTCCACACAGCCATCTGGATGGCATGTGTGTGTTGGACTATGGACATAGAACCAGTGGGTACACCCTGAGCATCACGCAGCCATGACCGACAGCTCATTGTCACTGCACGCACCACTTTTGTCATCACCTTACACACAATCACATGTCACAGTTTGAAATAAATGCACCTCTTACACAAACTGCTGTTTGTGCCCTGTGTTTTATTTGTACGGAATACAACGGCCACCTTGGGCGGAAAGGCACCTGATGCGTGGCATGGCAATGGAACCGGAGGGCCTGTAGGGACCTAGGGGTGGGAGACAGAACAGGAGCACATTCAATGAGTGTGTCACACACCCATCACACAGTACATGTCAACAACTACAAGCAATGTACACACATCGCACAGAGCAATAGGGCACAATGCCACAGCCACCAACAGTGGCATACTACCCTGGCCATGGAGCGTTGACACACAGCACGCAGTGAACAAACGGCCACCCTGACACAGCACACACACACCTGCACAGATACAGCCACATCAGCCGTCGTACATGGACACTCACCGTCAAGTGAAGTAGCGGGCGATGAGCTGCTGCCGCACATTACCAGCTTCCTCCTCTCCGCTGTCCTCCTCACTCGAGCTGTCCTGGTCTGCGGGCTGGGGCCCTGGTTGATCTCCGTCATCCACGATGAGGGGGATCTGCTTCCGAATGGCCAGATTGTGCAGCATGCAGCACGCCACCACTATCTGGCACACCTTCTGTGGGGAGTACGCCAGCGCACCCCCGGTGCGGTCCAGGCACCTGAACCTGGACTTGAGGAGGCCAAAGGTACGCTCGACCACACGTCTGGTCCTCCCATGTGCCTCATTGTAGCGATCGTCTGCTGGGGTGCGAGGATTCCTCAATGGACTGAGCAGCCATGCCCCATTCGGGTACGCAGAGTCACCTGGGTGTGAGGGACACAGAGAACCGTTGCTATTCCAACTGGACAGGGGACAGCATCGCACAACCAGCACGCTACACCACTCCACATACTCACCGACAATACAGCCACGATCCTGTTGCAGATTGGACATCAGTCGTGGCAAGATGCTGTTGCGCATTATGTGTGCGTCATGGGCCGAGCCTGGGAACTTTGCACACACGTGGGTGATCACCATGTCCGCAAGGCACACCACTTGCACATTCAGGGAGTGCGTGTGCTTCCTGTTGCGGTACAGGTGCTCAGTGGCCTGTGGTGGAACAAGGCCAACATGTGTGCAGTCTATGGCTCCAACGACGTGTGGGATTCTGCTAAGGGCATAGAATGCACCCTTCACTGCCGCCAATTCACGAGCCCTGGGGAAGCGGATGTACCTGTTTCGGTACAGCATCATGGCTGCCAGTACATCCCTCAGCACCTTGCTGAACATGGGCTGGGACATCCCTCCTCCACTGCCCACTGTGTGCTGGAATGACCCAGTGGCGAAGAAATGCATGGCGGCCATCACCTTAGCCGTGGGGGTGACAGCTGTCGGATACACCCTGCGGGGACGGAGATGGGGTTCTAACATGGCACACAGTCGATGCAGGGTTGGCCTGTCCAGCCGAAACTTCCTAATGACCTCTGTATCGTCCATGTCCGCCAGCAATTGGTATGGGCGGTCAATGTTCGGTCTCCGCCTAGGGAATATGGCAGTGGACACATGTCAAAGCAACACAACACATAGCAATTTCGCATACACATCACTGACATGACTGAGCAAGCACATGAGCCACAGCCCAGCTGTCAAGCTGGGACGGCACGGCCACAATACACTTACACAGGTCTCCCAACAATGGCAATGGCTAGTGATACAGACCACTGCCATGTGCATGCACATGGGGATCGAGGCCCCAATGACTTGCGGGGCGTGCTGATGGGGACTGACTGCATATTCGTCAAGCGGCAACGCCACGGCAACATGAATGTCTGCTGAGCATGGAACTGCTTCCGAGGCTGGATGAGTATGGCACACGACGACGACGATGTGGGCACAGGCTGAGCGGCCAAAACAAGTGGGACCTGTGGCACGAGGGGATATGAGACAGTAGTAGGTGTCAGCACTGCACCCTATGTACAGCACTGTACGGATCACACCTCCCGAAACATTGACAGGTGTCCACATTGACAGCCCCATGCCAAGACGGCTGTGTGCTTGCAGTCACACGTCACAGGTGAGAGGTTACATTGCACGTGCCAGGTGGCAGACGTACATAGTGGGAGCTGGCATGTGTGTGCATGTGTCTCCTGTTCAGGATCCACCAGATAGGCGCTGACTCTGTACTGACCATTGGACACAGCATGTTCCGTGGAAGGCTTGTGTGTGTGGGATGGTGGCACTGGATGTGCCTCCGTTGGGTGGTGGGCCATGCACAGGGCGGGTACGTCGATGATTGCGCATTGTTGGTCACGGTGGGTGCACCCACTAAGATGTGTTGCCCTGTGTTCAATTCCTATGTCCGCATGATGATGGACTGTAGATGTGGGCAGACTACACATTGGTCGATGTGCTGTCTATATGCATGTGCCTTCACACCAGGCACAGCTGCCCCTGCACATGTGACCCCTGCTGGACTCGCTGCTGGGTCTGTGGAGCTGATGCACCTTCTGTGCGTGGGGCGGACAGCTCTCCTCACTTCCCTCATTGCGCATGTCATGACTTTGCCGCAGGTGACATGGATCATGGAGGGCCCACATGTACCGCGTGGGTAGGCTACACATGATTGTTCACTGCTCGCCACCCCCAGTCAGTGTTTCGAATGGGAAGGTTGTCGTGCTGGTGGTATGTTCGATGTGGCGGATGGGCGGGCCTAGGTGCGGGCTTACATTCCGGACATGGGGGTAGTTGGATTGGCGACTAGTTGCAGTACACACGGGACACGTCTCTTCCTTTCCACATCTGGGTCATCCCTTGTACTCACTGACAGTGATACAGTCATCTTCGCCCCAGCCCTCATGTCCTCCCCTCGCTCCCCCAATATGCATGTGCACCTGCGAGGCTAGCGCTTGCACAGGCAGCCCCAAGCTCGCACCAGAGAGGGCAAGGAGTGTATGTGTGGGTCCAGTTGCACGAGTGGGCTGTCTCAGGGTATGATGTGTTGCGGGACGCCGTCCACCTGCGTGGTGCCCCAAATGGAGACCCGGCCTGCATGGACTATGCATCACAGTCTTCGCCTTCCGGATCCGCCACCTGCGACACCCAGTGGCTGTGGCTGCCCTTGCGGCCAGGCCGCGTCCGTCTGTGACTGATGGCCCACACATTCACTCTTTGGCCTCTCTGGGGAGGGCTCGGGGGTGGTGGCGCACGCGCTTGCACTTAGTCGCAATGGCATGTGGCGTGGTTGGTATAATGGGCAATGGATGGGATGGTGCGAGCCACCTCCCGTGACGTCAGTGCTGCTCGTGCTGTGGTGCGTCCCCCTACACTTCCATTTGACTTGTGCCATGCTAGACGTTGAGGTTCTATTGCCTGCGTGATATGACCAGGAGGAGCGCGAGGAGACCTCCTCACACACCATGCTCCACTGCCATCCCGTGCCCTGTATCGCCTGTGCGGATTGACTATGTTGGGGTTACACCTGGTCGACTGGGGCTGTGTGTGCCTTGTCAAGGGGCATGGCGGGCGCACAACAGGATCCAGCTTGTCCACAGAGGGTGGGCTGAGGTGCGCCTGGTACCGCTTTGTACGTGTGCCCGGCTGCTGTGCACACACGTGTTCACTCCCCCGACAGGTGTCCTCTCACAATGCCCAGGGAAGCGGTGGTGTACTGTTCATGACCCCTCCCAACACGGCGTGCTCCAACTTGGCATGTGCGCATCTACCCGTCACACCCACCCACCTGAGCACTGCGTCCATACGACTTCACACGACACATGTGTGTCTTCCACAGTTGTGCTACTCATTTGCGTTGACATCCAATACCAGTGGACTACATGGTCATGTCACGACTGCCGTGTACTTCACATACTCTCATCCTCTCTCATTCGTACTTGTGAAATGAGTCAGCGGAGACAGTTTTGGTTTCAAACATTATATTGAGTCTTCTGTCCTCTGTGATGCAGTATAGTGGACACTACTGGCAGCGGAATACATGTTGAGGATATACTGAGCATGATTGCAAATGGGATAGGGTGTGGGGTTACATGTGATTGGCTGTTGCATGTGGGATGTGGGCTTCAGAGTTACATCTGCTTGGCCAAGGCTGTGCTAATGTACATTTACGTATAGCTGCGGAGCTGCGGACTTTGACACAGACGGTATACATGTAGCCTACCAGACCGCTTGGCATCATGGGCACAGTCCATCTCAGTTCCATGTGACAGGTTTGCTGCGGTTGTTCCTCATGCACGCGTGCATGTGAGATGACATCAGGGCATGTGCTTGCGTGCATGCAGCGGCGTGCCACTTGTTGTTGCACTGTGGTGGTTACTGGACATGTCACAGTCACTGGGGTCGTGTTGTTGTTGTATGCACTTGTCGTCCATGCAAAGGTCCTGGTATGGGATTCCCTGGGCGGGGGTGGGAGGGGTGCAGCACCCACAGACTACAGGCGACCTATTCATGTCCACTGAGCGGTGTGTGTGTCCATGGGCGCTGGATCCATGTCATGTCCTGGTTGTTCGTGCAGTTCCGTCCATGTGGGTGCGATACACAGACCCCATGCCACTGCCTCCCACGATGCATGCGGTGTTCCTGGATGTGATGGGGAACAGTGTGCATGTCCCGGTCATATCCGATGTCATGGCGATGTCGTTGATGGTGTGGTTACAGTTGCCGGTCGTTTGGTATGGCTGTTGTGGTGGTGACTGGCCAGTCCGTGCGGAAGCTAAGCATGGGTGCGGGGTTGGACATCATAGGTCAATCGGGAACCTGCGTTGTGGTCCGACGAATTTACAGGTTGTCAGGTATGCGATGCCGCCCAGCAGGGCTTCCATGTCATTGGTGGTGTACATGTTTGCCAGCCAATGTAGCGGATGGTGGCTGTCAAGGTGTTGTTCGTAAGTTGTCCCTTGGAGGACCATGATGGGGCATGCTGGGTGACATTCGATGTAGCTGTTCTCGATGATCCGTCGTGTGGAGGCACAGTGGTCCCATTTCAGTGCGGGTGCGATGTTGGCCACATACGCCATGCCCCCATAGGCAGAGCAGGCCCT
Organism: Calotriton arnoldi; assembly: GCA_963921515.1. NCBI lineage: Eukaryota > Metazoa > Chordata > Amphibia > Caudata > Salamandridae > Calotriton > Calotriton arnoldi. Next base: position 1,119,743 of record CAWUFW010004759.1, read on the forward strand.
GTCGTGTGCGTCCAGAGGGAGGAGTAGTGGTAGCAGGTCCGCCTTTAGACATGCCGGGTTGGAGAGGCATATCTCCACGGGATGCTGGTAGGGACACCTCCGACAGTAGAAGACGGGCATGACGCAGCTGAACAATGTGATGCGGTAAGTCAGTCGGTAACTTACGTTCAGCAGGGACAGGAGATCGCATCCCAATATATGTAACAGGTTGGTTTTGTACAGCTTGAGCTGTCCGGCGTAGTTGGGTAGGTGTGTTGCGGTTGCCATTTCGCAGCGGTGCGTTGTGGTGGCGTGCTCCGGCTGTGTGTGCAGTCTGCAATGTGCACGCTCCGAGGTTGCTGTGAGCTCTGTGTAGTCGTAGGGAGACAGGACTTGTGTTCTGTTGGCTTGTTTGGAGGACACGGGCCCTCATCCCACATGCTTCTCAGACAGTTCAAGGTCAGTGATGTGTGACTCCTTCCAATTAACTTGCATGTGGCCGACATGGGGGAGTGTTTTCTTTTTCTTCCCCGTCCGTTGTGTGCTTCTGTGATATGCGCCATCTGCCCTGTGGTCGGTCTCCTCGGCATGCCTGTGTTGGTCTATTCTTGGACAATGGCTGTATTCACCGGCTTCTGTCGTAGGGCTGTGGTTTCGGAGTTGGAATGGAAGGTCATTCAGTGCTGTCTGCTCTCCCTTGTGTGGGCGGCAGGCTGCCTTTCCGCTCTGCGTTGGGCCTTGTGTGTGGATGTTATTCTTGGGCCACCTGTTGTCGGTCCCCGGGCTCTTTGGTGTTCCGTTTTATATGTCTTGTTCATATGTGCAGGGTGGTATGGGTGTTTCAGTGTGGTACTGGCGTTCCTCTTCCCGAAGGGGCCCTGCTTCTCCTAGTTGGTGTTGCCGCCGCTGTGTGCTACGCCAGGATGTTACACTGGGGTGTGTCCTGCTGTTGCGTGACTTCACTGACATGTGTGCGTCGGTTATGTGGCGTTGGGTGTTGTCCGTGAATTGGGCGTTGGGGACATGTCTGTGGCAGGCCTGTCACGTGTCATGTGCGTTCGGGGTGGGGCTGATGTGTGTGCTGCTTGGTTGTGTCCCTGTGTCTGTGTGCGACGCATGCATGGCCCTGCGGTTGGCCTCTGCGTTGTGCGCATGTGTGGCGGCGTCATCGGCGCTTTGGGGCCGTGACGGGGTGGTTGGTTCCTAGTCCCAGGTGGTGTGTACACATGTGTTACGCGATGTTACGATTTGGCCTGTGTGTCATATGTGGATGCAATGGTGGATGTGTAGTGTACACGCGCTGGTGGGGGTTGTCCGCTTTTTCCGCCCTTGCACTGTGTGCGCTGTTTGTGTGCACTTGTTGTGTGTGTGCCTACCTGCGTCTCCCGCGGTACGTTGCGCCCTTGGTGGTGCATCAGCAGGAGCATGGGGAGGGCCTGCAGTGCTGGATTCATGCTCGGGGAGCCGCTTCTTCGTTGTCCGTGCTCGGCGTCCGTGTTACCGCTTCGGTTTGTCGTACAGTATCTCTTGGCCGTGGGAGCCGTTTGTTTGCGGCATCGTAATTTATACGCCGGGCGGGACGTGGTTTCGCCGGACGGTGTGTGTCAATTAGGCTGCGCCGCTACGTGTACGGGCGCACTTTGATGGCGGACGGTGTTGCTGGCTTGCCGGCGGTGTTTGGCCTACTTTTCGCATCGTAATTGGGCGGGCGTGTGGACTGCTGCGTGCCGGCGGTAACTGGTGGTTTTTGCATCCGCCAGCACGGCGGTTGTGCTTCCGCCCGCCATCGTAATGAGCCCCTTAATTACAAATACATTACTTACCACACTATTCCCCTAAAAACACACAACCCACTCCAATAATAAATTAATGCAAATAAAATAATTATCAATTAATAATAATTACCAATTAAAAACTAATTAACAATAAATTAATTATTAATAACTATAATTAAAAATTAAAAATTACTTAATTAAAATTAAATTACTTCCCACCCTATTCCCCTATAAACCCACAACCCGCTACAGAAATAAAACACAAACATTTATTAAAATCAATTAATAATTCCTAAAAATTATTATTTAATTTACTATAATTAAATTACTTCCCACCCTATTCCCCTATAATCCCACAACCCGCTAAGGTACTAAAACGCAAAATTTATATTTAAAAAAACAGTACAATACTTAACAAAAAATATAGAACACATACATATTAAATACATACTAAAATACATAACACTCATATAAATATCGATATTATTAACATCGATAATTTAACTATCAATATTACTAACATCGATATTTGCAACATCGATATTTCTTACCTTAACTTCGATATTCTGGTTGTAGATATTCTTGACTTCGATATTTTGTCCCTACGATATTTAAAACTCGATATAACTGTGCTTCGATATTTAAAAATCGATATTTTGACTATCCACCGCACTTTTTATCATGTGTTTTATGTACGTGTATATATTTATGATTTCTGCAAGATGGTAGATCTATACCATCCCTTTACTTTCGTAGTACTGCTAATCATATATCTCTGCTACTGTCTAATGGTTGTTGCAGCTCATATATTCTACACTAGAATAACAACTGTTCAATAAATTTTTACTGAAAACGACCAGACTGTTTATTCTGTGTATCTCTCTGAGACAAACTAAGTAAGCACGAGTGACTGAGCGAGAGGTAGTATATTGTTTCCGTGATTCTGAGGGATCAGGGTTGTCATGTTCTGTGGTTGCCAGAATCTATTCTCTCCTTGGTAAGAGGAGATTATAGTGGCACTGTGAGCTAGCTGATACAGACAGGCTAACGTATCCGGTGGGGGTGCACGGAATCAGTCCGCCACCAATCCCACAGTTTATGGTATCCAAACGCTCAGATCCTGTATAGGTTATATAGGAACTACACGACATGGTGCCCAACGTTGGTTGGGCACTTATTTAACAGTAGAATCTGAGTATTTCAGTTGTGCTATTCTCAGAGACCCCAACTCACAAAACACCAAAGACGTCTGGAGTGGGAGGGCACAAACTCCGCCACAGCTGAGTAGGCTAAAAATCCTATTTATTGGCTGTTGGTTAATCAAGCTTGAAGGACACAGTGCTCCTAAAATTGTGCATAAACACCGTCTCTTGGTTCCCTTGAAAAGTTATTTAGTGTACTAAAAACAATGACTAACCAGGTCTTACATCCACTTCAACAAGAACTGCCCCTCACAGATGAGGAAAATACAGACACAATACAAATTGCACCAAACTTTAGAAATACAGTCACCCTGAGACTGCTAGAGCGTTGTTTATCATCTAGGGGTGGCATAGTAGTTTTCGTGATTGAGGCACACGAATCAAACAGAACTGAGGTATTTTATTCGTGGGTTACTTTCCCAGCAGCAAATGCAAGAACGAAAACATTTCACTCATACACGGAAGGAGATGCACCAGCGGAATATTGACCGATTGAGGACATTGAGGTTCTGCTCACGTACCAGGAACACTTATACTGGTTTAAAGGCTCCCTAACCCACATAAGAAGAAGAGTAAGACTCTGCCCGCTCGGAAGAGAAGGGGCAACATGGCCAATATTGAAATGAAATTCGTACTTGTAAAGCGCACTTATACCCCCAAAGAGGTGTCCTGGCGCTGTACGCATACCGCTGTGGAACCCTTCCTGGCTTTTCCCTGTGAAATGTCCACTCCTGGGCACCCCCAGAGTGAAGCCAGGCATCCCAGCGCTGTTGGGGCCGTTGTGGAGATTAAGCAAGCTATTGCCCAGAGTTGCAGAGTGGGACCCATGATTAGAATAGGCACCGAGGCGAGAATTATCAGGTCCGAGGAAATTGAGCCCAAGACCCGCCGAGGCGGGAATTGAACCCTGGTCCCGGGCCAGATCTCTGCATCAGGGTCTGCCACTCTAACCATTGAGCCACACTTCTCCACATATTAGCGGCCTACACACCACATCCTGACATTGAAACAATGCCACAAGGAGACTTACTCTTACAACATAAAGATTTAATTAAAATCTACAGGAACTTGACGCAATTCTTCATGAGGACACTTACAGTCCAACCAGCGATAGTTGCAACTAATGGAACTCAAATTCAGGGTACAGCAACTAAAATTACACCACAAACATTGCACGCGGTAATGGGTAAAATGCCCACAAAACGTGAACAAATGCCATTCTGGGTAGCTCAGACAATAACACAGCTACAGGCAGAATTCCAAAATACTACCCCGTATGAAAAACACAGAATGCTAACAATCTGCTTGCCCATGGGGATAACTCCACATGTAGAGGATTGTACCACTTGGGGTACAGTCTTTGCTGCCATTTATACCAGAACTCATGGTATCCCGTCATTAGCAGTAGTACCTGATGTATTGAGACAAATGAACAAAAAGGTATATAACCTTACATTTCAAAATCACTCAAAGCAAAAGAATCTGACCTGCATGTAGCGCAATGCACGTGCCTACTGAGGACCTCACTAGACTGCCCAGCGAGTCTCAAAAAGAGCGTGTACAGTCCCGACTGCTCAGCAGTCAGCTAAGACCTGTACCTATTTAAAAAGAGATTGCTGTGGCAGGTCTCCTAACCAAAAAACAAATACATGTTTAATGAGGTATTTGAAATAAAACAATTAAGGCACCGATTCTGATGCGGGTTGGAAAAGCTTCCCGACCGAATCGGTTTGGAAATGGTGTCCGACCCATTCGGATCGGGAAAGTCCGACCGGCGGAGTAGGATGCATCCGGATGCTTCCAGATACGATTTGGTTGAACTCCCATTGACTTCAATGGGAACATTTGTTCCTAACCGCATCAGAATTGGGCCCTCGGTCGGGAAGACACGTTCCCGATCCGATTTGGAAGGAGCAAATGCCGTTAGGAGGCCTTCCTAACCGCATCAGAATCAGGCCCTCGGTCGGGAAGCTTTTCCAACCCGCATCAGAATCGGGCCCTTAGTCTACATAATAATAACTCACTGGCAATGGCAAAGAGGTCTGTATGACAGAAAGTACAAATCAGGAATTGGTGTGAGTGGGAGTTGTTCTTATGGCTGTTCTTATGGTATATGGAAGGGCAGCCGCTGGGTATGTTTTTATGGGTATGTGTTTAGGCTGGCTTGGGAATAAAGGTCTGTGGAGACGTAAGTAAGGACTGAGATGAAGAGGGACAAGGAGGTAGTTGGCAGTGGTTTGCACACGGTCCAAGTAGGGACCCTCCTCTCTAGTCAGGGTAAGGGAGTCACACAGCTAAGATATCCCCTGCTCACCCCCTTGGTAGCTTGGCAGTAGCAGTCACACTTATCTCAGAGGCAATGTGTAAAGCATTTGTACATACCCGCACAGTAACACAGTGAAAACACTACAAACAGAGTCCACACCACTTTAGAAATATAGCCAATCTTTATCTGAATAAAACAAGACCAAAGCGGCACAAATCCAACATAAACAAGTAAAGATATCACTTTTCAAAGGTTAAATAAGTTCAGTCCATAGAAATCTACGGATCAGTTTATTTTAGCACTAAGTACCTTGAATGCGTCAAAATTCAAAGACGAAGCAGGAGCATGGGAGGTGAGGTGCCGTAAAAGCAAAGCGATGCATTGATTTGTTACTCCCATGGGAGGTGATGCGCCGGTTCCTTCCTGCCAGGGGAGGTGATGCATCAGGTCCTTACTGGAAGGGGAGGTGATGCATCGGTTAATTACTGCTACGCAGGGGAGGTAATGCGCTGGTTCCTTACTGTCAGGGGAGGTGATGCATCAGGTCCTTACTGGAAGGGATGGTGATGCGTCGGTATCTGGATGGGCGGCCTCGGTTCCTTACTTCAGTGTGGTGTCGAGGTAGAAATCGGCACCCAGGGACGATGCTTCGAAAAATCCAGATGCGCTGCATCAGTTTCACAGCAATTAAACAGGTGCTGTGTCAATTCCACAGTGAAGTAGCAGGTGCTGTGTTGGAGTTGGGATACAAAAGGGGATGATGGACGGAATGCTTGAGCCAATCAAACACTCACCCCCAGTCAACTGATCTGGGTTTAATCCATCATCATTCTTTAGCTCACTCCACCACCCCAGTTCAGACATGGCCATATGCAAATCAGTCTGACCCTGTGCCTCATGGGAACAGTCCAGCCCGAACTGCCAAGCCATGTCTTCCCTGGACCGGAAACAAGCATCCTAGGACCGGTTCTGGCATTTCAGCCGTCATCAGCCAGGCTTGCTTGAATCCAGTGGCAAAGTGAGCAAGGGACCCACGTCTGGGCATACCCCCGCCAACTTAGGGCGACCAAAGCGATACAAAAGGGGATGATGGACGGAATGCTTGAGCCAATCAAACACTCACCCCCAGTCAACTGATCTGGCGGGGGTATGCCCAGACGTGGGTCCCTTGCTCACTTTGCCACTGGATTCAAGCAAGCCTGGCTGATGACGGCTGAAATGCCAGAAACCGGTCCTAGGATGCTTGTTTCCGGTCCAGGGAAGACATGGCTTGACAGTTCGGGCTGGACTGTTCCCATGAGGCACAGGGTCAGACTGATTTGCATATGGCCATGTCTGAACTGGGGTGGTGGAGTGAGCTAAAGAATGATGATGGATTAAACCCAGATCAGTTGACTGGGGGTGAGTGTTTGATTGGCTCAAACGTTCCGTCCATCATCTCCTTTTGTATCGCTTGGTCGCCATAAGTTGGCGGGGGTATGCCCAGACGTGGGTCCCTTGCTCACTTTGCCACTGGATTCAAGCAAGCCTGGCTGATGACGGCTGAAATGCCAGAAACCGGTCCTAGGATGCTTGTTTCCGGTCCAGGGAAGACATGGCTTGACAGTTCGGGCTGGACTGTTCCCATGAGGCACAGGGTCAGACTGATTTGCATATGGCCATGTCTGAACTGGGGTGGTGGAGTGAGCTAAAGAATGATGATGGATTAAACCCAGATCAGTTGACTGGGGGTGAGTGTTTGATTGGCTCAAACGTTCCGTCCATCATCCCCTTTTGTATCGTGTTGGAGTTGGAGCGCTACTTCACGGACTTTGGTGATGTGGTACATGAAACTCACGCTGCGGTGGTTCTTCTGACGAGCTGCGACGGAAAGCTGGGTCCTGCATTGTAAACAATGGTCCTTGCGTCACGCGGGGACTATGCTCTAGTGCTGCCAGTTGCAAGTTTGTAGCCATGTGTTGATAAAAACAAACGCTGGGAGTCGATGCGTGGATTTACTCCTTCAGTTCATCAGATTCCACTTCCAAGGGCCTAGGATCTGGATTTGGCACCACTTGGCAAGTCACAACTCTCAGCAGAAGAGCCCAGGCACTGGTAGGTGAAATCTTTGATGGCCCAGAGACTTCTCAACAGGAAGACAAGCATGCACACGCCCTTGGAGAACCTTGGAAGCAGGATGTAGAAAGCAAAGTCTAGTCCTTTTACTACCAGGACACAAGCAGTAAGAAGCATGCCACCACAACAAAGCAACAGGCAGAGTGGCAGTGCCTCCTCTAGCATCCAGCTTTTCTTCCTGGCAGAAAGTCTTCAGTCCAGAAGTGTTCTGATTTTGGGGTGTCAGAGGTCCAATACTCATACCCCTTTCTGCCTTTGAAGTAGGCAAACTTCAAAGGAAAGTCTTTAGAGTACACAAGACCCTGCCTTTCCCTGACCTAGCTCCAGACAAACTACAGGAGGTGGAGAGAGCTTTGTTAGAGGGCAGGCATAGGCCTCTTCAGGTGTCATTGACATCTCCTCCCACCACTCTAGCTCAGGAAGGCCCATCAGCCTGGTGATGGCCCATCAGGATATGCAAGGCACACCTCAGCTCCCTTTGTGTGTCTGCTAGAGCGAATGTACAAGAGCCCACCTGTCAGCTAACCCAGTCGTGGATTCCATAGACAGGCAGAGCAGAGGCACTAAAAATGGCATTTTCAAACACGCAATTTAAAAATCAACTTCTCCAAACGAAGCATTTTTAAATTGTGAGTTCAGAGACCCCAGACTCCAAATCTCTATCTGCCCCCAATGGGAAAGCACACTTAAAAGATATTTCAAGGCAATCCTCATGTTACCCTATGGGAGAGATAGTCCTTGCAATAGTGAAAAATTAAATTAACAGTATTTCACTATTAGGACTTGTAAAACACACCAGTACATGTCCTACCTTTTAAATACACCGCACACTGCCCATGGGGCTGCCTTGGGCCTACTTTAGGGGTGACTTACATTTACCAAAAGGGAAGGTTTGGGTCTGGCAAGTGGGTACACACGCCAGGTCGAAATGGCAGTTTAAAACTGCACACACAGACACTGCAGTGGCAGGTCTGAGACATATTTGCAGGGCTACTCTTGTGGGTGTCACAATCAGTGCTGCAGACCCACTAGTGGAATTTGATTTACAGGCCCTAGGCACAACTAGTGCACTTTACTAGGGACTTACTAGTAAATCAAATAGGCCAATCATGGATATACCAATCACCAATGCATTATAGACAGAGGGCATATGCACTTTAGCACTGGTTAGCAGTGGTAAAGTGCCCAGTGTCCTAAAGCCAACAAAAACATATCAGAAAAAAAGGGGAAAGAAGGCAAAACGTTTGGGGATAACCCTGCAAAAAGAGCAAGGTCCAACACTACTCATAGAAGCATCAGAGCCATCAGATCCATCACAAAGGTGAAAGAAAAATCAGCGGGTTTTGAGGACATGTAGTCTGGGAGTCGAGTTGGCTCTAAATAGTTACAGAGAAAAAGAGCAAACTGTTACTGCTGACCAGCCACACTGCTGGCTTAGACTGGGAGAGGTTGATAAAATCAGTATATTGAGGTGTTTAATACCGCTTTTTTAAGCACCTTGAAACAAATGTTTTGCTTCTGTTTTATGAATAACCGTAACATTTTGCGAAATGAAAGTAAAGTGCCTATCAGAATGATTTACTGAGAGGTGCGGTGCACTACCATTTCATATTTGTTTGCACGATATAAGCACTCAATTAAGAAGTCCTTAACCAAGGATATTTTTGGTACCTGGTGGAAAGCTAGCAACATTATCCAGTGGCGTAGTAAAGCCCTCACTCTAGTCGCTTAAGCAGGGGCTCACACTGGGCCTAATGAGCTGGTGAAGTTGGTGCCACTCACACGTTAATTAGTTGTTAATGGGCCTCTTCCGTCTGTCAGTCTTCAGTCAAAATGCTCAGAAATAACACTTCGGGAACTCCATGAAGGATGGTTGTCAGGGCACTGGGCTGGCATATACAGTGAAAGAGACTGAGAAATCGAAATAATTAGAGAGAAAGAGAGAGAAAGAGAGAGAGAAACAGCGAAAGAGAGAGAAAGATAGAGAAAAACTCTGGTTTATTTCATTTTTTAATTTCTTGAATGAAAGTCCAATCTGCTGAACATTTAACCATTTCCAGCTGCAAGCACAAGCCGACTACACCATTCTTTGGTAAGGAAGAAGACAGAAGCTTCAGTAAAACATTTTTTTAATTGCAAAGCTGTCTGTACACAGGAGCAAACAGGTCCATAGAGAGTAATTCACTTAGCCAAACCTTTCAAAGTGGCAAATGAATTAAAGGAGTGTGACACGAGAAACACAATTATATCAAGACAAATGAAAAAGATGAGTCCCTAAAGACGTTTTCATCCAGTGAGTACAACCAGTATTGATCATCCTTGTAGGGTTGGGACTGGGGACTTCTTAACTGGAGTGTACTCGACCACCTGCTAGTGTCTATTTATAAATGATTCTGTAAAGTAGGGGCTTTGATGCTTGTTGCTCACTAAAGTCTCGCGCTGCATGAATCTACATATTTATTCGTAAAAGATGCATAATTCCCGACATGTTCCACTCATTTTGTTTTTGAAACATCTGTTTATTGGATTTTCTGTTACATTTATGATATGTAATGCGTACTTTCAACATCATGCTTTCACATTACGTTGGTTATTTCCCCGCTATGAACATATGGGTTTACGTATCCGTGTCTCCAAAAGGCATACATTCGGGCGCTTCCCACTAATCATTTGTCTTTAGGTTGTTTCATGCAATATCTATTTCTCTTAGGTTTGACAGCCATGTCCATGTTGCATTAAACCATGTGTGAACATTGTTATGCATGTATTAACCAGTAAGCAGATAAGTCCAACAACAGTGTTAAACATTAACAAGGGTAACAATTGAGCGATGCAACAATTAGTCCCCCTACTTAAAGATCCCTCTCTCCACACCCCTGGCAGCTCCCACAATGTTTGAAGACTGCGACGATTATTTATTTATTTGTTTATTCATTTGTTTATTTATTTATGTGTTCATTAATGCCCCCATAGCTACAGGGCTTGAGGGGGCTAAATAGCCGCGTCCGCAAGTGTCCAGCAGTCTATGTCAGGCGGCTGCATTGTTATGTTTCGGGTGCATATAGTGACAGGCAATCAATAGCAGGTTGAGATCACTGGGAGCACATTACCTCGAGCAACCACAACTCTTGCATGCGGGGGGCGCGCCGCATGTGTCTCCCACTGTAATGCAAAGGGTGCCACCGATCGTGCACTGTGAGGAAATGCAATAAGCAATAGTGTATAGAAGCTAACTGTCGGGGAGCACGCAGCCTAGTGCCACCGCTGATGGCCCCGCTCCACGCAGGTACGCCCACATTTCCAGTGTCTGAGGGCGGATAAGGAGGGGATGACAGTTGTGTGCAAGGACTCCCTCTGCCAGACAGCTACCAGCCTCTTAATGCCCCAATGTGTGCACAATAGTGTCAACTGTGAGATCTGGCAGGGAAGGGCTGAGGAGTTGTCTGTGCATCGTCTGAATGCGCCCCCTGGAAGTCATGTATGATGGCCTCCTAATGTGCCACAATAGGTTCCTTGCGAAGCCCCCGGGCGTCCTTGGTTCGGAGCTCCACTCCCTCCGCTCTGGCTTACACTAGGAGAGACTGTCTCCAGGCCAGCAGGACTGGGAGATCAGGTTTCTTCCACCTCCTTGTGATCAGGCGTTTGGCCGTCAGCATGCCCAGGTCCAGGACGCGGGAGGTGACCTTCCGCTTTTTAGGTCTCGCCTGGCGTTGCAGCGCGCATGCGCTGCACGCTCTGCAAGGGCCTTTTGGAACCGATACAGTTTTGGAAGGGGACGTTAAGCCACGCCCTTGTTTTCAATTGGCTTGCGTCATTGTTTATGTTAAACACTGGTGCGTGATTGAACATCGGGCTTTTGGGTTACCGCCTTGTCCACTTTTAGGACGGCCCATGTGGACAGGCCGACGCCATCTTTGTTTGGCGTGACGCAGGAGGGTGTGCTGCTAGCGGAAACTCTGGCTCCTCATTGGGAATTCTACCAGCTCCTCCCTCCCCTTCCCCCCATTCAAAAGCAAACTCCCCAGAGTTGCGCAGTTCATTGTTAATGGGCTTCCTGAGGCGAAGGACTAGGTTAGGCCGCGCCGTAAGTTTCATTGGACCTCATGCCGCTTTACTTGTTAACTAGCACGTTCGCCGCGCTTGTTTTATAAATGAAACTTAAGGCAGGCTCCTCACTAGTGTCGCAAAACATAATTGAATATTTGTGCACTGAATTTGTATCTGACTTAGGCGTCAGGCTTGTGGTTAGATTTTTTTGTACATGCTCTTTCCCTTTACTTGACTCTGCAAATAATGAATTAGCCTAGAGGTAAACGTTATGCTCGGTTACACAACAGGAAAGGTAACTAGGAGATCCCGCATCAGGAAAAGAACGTAATCTTGTTGTTAATCTTTTTGTAAGCAGATTGGTGACATACACAACAGCACAGCAAAGTCTGTTCCGCTGACAGCGCCCAGTGCGTGCCTCTGTACACCGAAAGGAGTTTTACCATTTCATAACACCGGGTTACACTGGCTGTCTGGTTTCATGCATCAGTCATACTTTGCATTTATGTAAGCTGCGCTTCCACAGAACTCGATTTCTTCGAAGGATTATGAAATGTTTAGTCCTTACAGCATCAGGCGTAGGCCACGCAGCTCCAAACGTGTGAGGTGCAGGGTGTTCGCCGATCTCAGCAGAGCCGCCATTTTCAGCGAAGCATCGATTCATGGCACTGGTTATCAAAGATCACGCTTCTTTGCTTTTGTCGGGTGTCGTTTGGCGAAGACGGTCAAATTGCCTGTGAGGGGGACAGCATTAGCTAGGTCGGACGGACTCCTGACCGGCTGCCTGGTCACAAGGGAACCTCTCTTTACCGCATAATTCAAAGTCGACTCGGACAATTAAGTTGCCGTATAGCCTCTTCATGTTACACGCAAGATCCGAAATGGAGTTCTCCGGTTCTAGTCCGATATCACCTCTCCACACCCATGTCACTCCACGCCCAGTAGCGGCTCCTGGTGGGAGTGCTACCGGGCGGTGACGTGGGGCGGGAGAGGGGCAGGGTGGGGGAATCACGAATGCAGATGAATGCAGAGCAGACTTAAATCAATAAACGAATTTCGTGCGCGCGCTGCATCGCATTTGGCGGTGCAGCGCGCAACAAAATTCGTTTTATTGATTTAATTGTCTACTTACCTGCATTCATCCGTATTCCGGTGTTTACTACCCCCCACCCTGCCCCTCCCCCGCCCCACGTCACCGCCCGGTAGCACTCCCACCAGGAGCCGCTACTGTCCACGCCTCTCACAGTCAAATCTGATCCCTGCTTCTGCCATTAAGGAGAATTTCTTTTTTGTATACTGCTGGGTAGCTCAGGTTTTGCGGTTTGTTACAGCTGCTTTATAAAAGGTTCCATCTCCACCATACCAGATACCGTTTTTCTCTGTCTTGCATGGATAAAAGGCTGAGCTGCCCATGACCAACATTTTAACAGTGTTATATTTCAGATGCACATTATCTACAGAAAGTGCATAAAGCATGCTAAACAACCATACCTGCATAAAACATGCTTGGAGGAAAATCACGCACTCGTTGTGTAGTTCAAAGACACAGCGTTTCAGACTGTCCCCTCCACATTCATCGTGTGGGCGTTTCTGGTGTAGTTGTTTGCCGAGGTCAATGGACGGGATGAGGTTTACATCAATGAAGAAAGCCAGAAGCATAATGTAATTTCTAGGAAGAACAGCACGCTCTAGATTTGGCCAAGGGCTGTTTCTGTTCCGAGTTGCAAAATAAATCAAAGTTAATGATTCAGACCCTAGGCCGCATCTTGTGAGCAGGGCTTACATTCCCAAGATAATGTAACATTAGTGAGCCAAAAGGCAAGACAGTTGTCAGGTGACGCCTGTATGTGGCCCAGATTTTGTAAAGCAAATTAGATTCTACTAAATCAAACATAGTGCGTTTTTGGACAGCTGATATTCAGAAGTTACGCATCTGAAAGTGCTTTCGTAAGCTTTTATGAATAAAAAGGAGCTTTGGTGAAAAAAATGATTTGTTTCAGAACACACAATTTAAACGGAGAAGCCGCGATATATCCAGGTTTTCTGAGTTCACTTTGTACATATTAGCCGTTAAATGGTTATCTATCTGTGTCTCCTTTTGGGGCATATTATCAAGGGCCGGCGATAAATATCGCAAAGCGCGCTTAGCGCTTGCATATTTATCGCCGGCTATCTCTGGAATTTATCGCCGGTTAGCGCGTTATTAACAACGCGCATCGCCGAGGCGATAAAATGTCAGAGATAAGCGTGATATCGCCGCTTTCCATGGGAAAACGGCGATATCCTAGATGATAGGGCCTGTGGTCTTAGCCACAGAATCCACTTCCATGTTAAGTATGTTTAGTCAGGAATTTAACAGACGTTAAATTCCTGCAGTATAGATACTTAACGCGATTAAAATAATCGCTTCCTCGCATTGTAAATATCGCGAAGCTGCCTCACGATATTTACCCATGTTGTTTCACAGACACGCCCACTTTGCATCTCATTATCGATGCGAAGTCAGGCGTGCTGGAACTGGAGCAAAATCAGCAAAACACGCGATAGCGTGTCTTTACTGATAAGGCGATATAATTATCGCCGCTTTTTGGCCGAAAACGGCCGCAAAAGCGGCGATAATTGTTTATCGCCGCCTTGTTAATATGCCCCTTTGATGTTATTGCTTTGTTTTTACTTCTTTGTGCATTCTTCTCTAGTTTAGATTGTGTGAACTCGACCTGAAGGTATTGGAGCGCTTTACATAAGCACCAGTTACATCACCCAATGTCATTCTTTTTTTTAAGGCATGGGGAGAGGATTTGCCCAAAATCTCAAGATGTTAAGCCGACACAAACTCGAAACCGGTTCGAAGGTTGGCAGACTGGCCGCAACTCCACATCCTGGGTACAGCTAGGATGGGTGGCATAATCCACAAACAAGCATTGGCATAGCCAATAGGTCTCGCCTTTGGAACCTTATAAGTATTTAGTTATGCAGTACAATATCCTTGGTGCAACAACATCAACTGTTGCATGGCTAAACACTTATAAGGTCCCAAAGGCGAGACCTATTGGCTATGCCAATGCTTGTTACCTCTAGGGTAGAGATGGAGTATGCATTCCTCCCACGTACATGCCAGGGTGCGGCCAGTGCATGCAGCCAGTGCATCGCTGACTTGCTGCCAGTATGTGCCTAACGACGGGCAAGCCCAGAGCATGTGGAGGAGGTCAGCGTCTAGTAATTGGCACCTTGGGCACTCCGCGACCGTCTGCTTGTAAATTGTGTTCATTTTTGCTGGGGTGAGGTATGCTCTCTGAATCATGTATGTTGAATGAATTTGAATCGCGCGTAGCGTGGAACATAGGTAGGGCCTGCGCAATATCTCAGGCCACTCCCTGTCTTCAAAAGGGCAACCTCTGTCCGTTTCCCACCGCTGCCTAATGGCCCAAGCGACACCTCCTTGTGATAACGTAATGAGTCAGCAAGCCATTTAGTAAGGTGTCTGCCCTGTCCTATACCATGCAAGTATTGGATGGTCAGGTGCGCAGGCATTTCTGTAGATATGTCTCCCCATTTGTCTCTTAGGACCGCCAGGAGGGAGCGATGCAGGAGAATGTGGCCAGAGGGCAGGTCATTTAGTTCGGCAAGCATATCATATGGCAGGAGTGCACCATCTTGGTATAAATCCCCCAGTGTCTGCACTCCTGCTTTCAACCAGGGTGATAGCTCCGCAGCAGATGTGACGCACCTTCCCCGCAGGGTGCCTCGCAGTGGCAATACCAATGTGTAGGTCGGCACTGTGCATGTGATATATAGGCTTCTACGAAAGCATTGGTGTGCAACTTTTAGGAATAGCTGCCCGGGTGTTCTGTGTTTAGAGCAAGGATGGAATAGTCAAAGAATGAATCCCAGTGACTGAAGTGGGTCATCGGCGGCTGTGTCATTAGGTTGTAGCCCTGCTAGCCATACTGCCACCCACTGTAGCTGTGATGCAAGGTAGTATTGGTCCATGTTAGGGACTGGTAGTCCTCCACTGTTTGTTGGGAGGTAAAGCTTGGATAGAGGTACTCTACAGCGGGAGTTATTCCAAATGAATTCTGTCATCAGTCACTCGAACGTCCAGAAATAAGAAGGTGTGATGTAGAGGGGCAAATTAGTAAAATAATATAGCAGCCTGGGGAGCACCGCCATTTTCGGCAAGGCTATCCGGCCCGCCACCGACAGGGGAAGTGTTCGCCAGAAAGTCATTTGTGATCGCAATGCAGTGATCGCCCTTCCCAGGTTGCCATCCAGGAGATCCTCCTGACGGTGATAAATCCTAAAGCCTACATAGCGCAAGGTGTTGGGCTGCCACCTAATGCGGCCTCCGCTGAGGGTGGCCGCTGGGTCCGGGTGTCCATGTGCGAAGGGGTAGAGGCAGGACTTGCTCCAATTTACCCATAGGCCAGAGTGGCTCGCAAATTCTGCTAGCATTCGGGTTAGTCCTGGTGGAATCAGGCGCACATCTCTGAGATACACCAAGATGTCGTCTGCATAGAGCGAGACCGTATGCACGCCATCCCCGAGGGGAATCCCCCACCGCACCCCGGGAGAGTCGTCACCAGTGGCTCCAACGCAAACAGTAGCAGGGACAGTGGGCATTCCTGGCGGGTGCCTCGGCATATACATATAGGTGGGAGATGTGGCAGCCCGTCTTCACTCGCGCTGTTGGTTTTGTATATAGTAGTCAGATCAGGCTGAGAAAATGCCCCATGATGCCCTATTTGGCGAGGACCACAAAAAGGTACTCCCACTCCAAAGAGTTGAAGGCCTTCTCTAGGTCCAGCACCAAACACCCTGAGTGTGGCCAATGCTGAGATGAGTAGGTGGATACTCTAAAGAGGCGTCTAAGGTTCATTGATGTATTACAGGATGGGACAAAGCCATTCTGGTCATGATGGACTAAAGCTGGCACAAATGGGGCCAGTCTTTCAGCCAGAATTTTGGCAAAGATTTTATTGTCTGTATTTAGTAAGGCCAGCGGACTGTATGATCCAGGGTCGACCGAGTCTTTGTTGGGTTTGGGTAGGGAGACGAGCGGTGCCTCCAGCAGAGAGGCGTGAAGTAGGCCAGTCTTGAGTGCTTCAGCATATAGCATATACAGGTGCGGATTGACTATGTGCGCATAGGCTTTATAGTACTCAGACGGGAGGCCGTCCGTGCCCGGGGTCTTACTCGTGGCCAGTGTCCTGATGGCCTCTTGAATTTTGTCTAGTGAGATGGGCTCTTCTAGGTCCGTTAGCTGCGCCTAATCCAATGTAGAAAGCCTTATTTGAGAGAGAAAGATGGAGAGCTGCCCACTGCTAGAGACAGGTTTTGATGCATACAGGGTTCTATAGTAGCGGGTCAGTTCCGCATTTATTTCAGTTTGTGTATGCAGAAGTTGACCCGCTCCACTTCTGAGTGTGTGAATGGGGTGGGATACCTGCTTCTGGCATATGAGCAATGCCAGGAGACGGCCTGCGCGGTCTAAATTCCTGTGCATGTGGGCTGCATGAGCTGCGTAACTGACATATCTGAGGCATTCCAATAGGTCAGTTAGCTCCCCTCTCTTTGCCTCTAGTTGTGGTGCGCTGTCTGGCCGCACCACCAGCTCTGTCTCTAGGTGCATTAGGTCCTGTTCTATCTTCCCTATGGCTGCACTATGGTGCTTTGATATGTTACAATTAATTCCCAAGCATTTGCCTCTGATGGTTACTTTGAACGGCTCCCACTCAATCAGTTTATTTCCTGCTCTCCCCTCATTAAGATCAAAGTATTCAGCTGAAGCAGACCCCACCGCCTCTTGAAATGGCACACCCTCCAGGGCGGAGGGCTGAAGGTGCCACATGGGTATTACCTGCTGTGGCTGCTACCACTGCAGGAATGTGTGTGGCCTAGATACTCTATGTGATCATTCTGGTGATGCAGTGCCCGAGATCCCACTATGCGGTCGATACGCAGGTGTAATCTGTGGGGCACTGAATAATGGGAATATATTCTTGCACTTGGATTCCGAATGCGCCACAAGTCCACCAAGGACCAGTGGTTCATCCATTCTCCCAGCGCTCGAGAGTTGGACGTAGAGTGCATGCTTGACAAAGGAGGGAACGAGCGGTCCAATGCTGTGTCAATGACCACGTTAAAATCTCCTCCCAGCAGCAATGGGATTCCACTCCATTCCGCTAATATGGTCGAAACAGAGCAGAGGAATGCTGCCTGTTCCGAGTTGGGGCATATATCGCTCCCAGCACTAATTGCAAGCCATTAAGTCAGGCTTTTATGAACACAAATCTCCTATTGGGATCTATTTTCACCTCCTCTGCAACAAAGGGAGTCCCCGCCTGCACCCAAATTAGTGCCCCTCTGGCATAGGTTGAGTACACAGTGGCAAACACTTGGGGGTCAGGTACGTTTCCTGCAGGAATGCTATATGGGTGGACCTGTGCTTTACGTGGGCGTAGATAGAGTAACGACGTGCAGGGGTATGCATACCTCTCACGTTCCACATTAATATGTTTGTGTGGGACATTGCTGTTGCATTGCTTTATGCTGTGCGTGTCGCAGCACCGCCTTTAGATGAGGACCTGTTCTGTGCTGTTTGTATAGTGCAGGCAGGAGGCCAAGTGGGTGGGGTAGCGTCACTCAGTGAGGAGTAAATTGGAAAAACAACTAACCAGGCAAAACATGCAAAACTTAATAGAGCAGATATATGGCAGGGATCCACCCAAACTGATATGGCAAGTTCTGGCAACAAATTTGAGCCCTTAATCGTGGTAGGGGATGCGTGTACCATTTATAGAGAAGAAGCTCAGGTCCCGTGCTCCCCTGTGCCATTATGCCTGTGCACGGGATGTGCTAGTTGCGAAGTGCGTTCGTGTGGTCGACAGGTCAGAACCGGTGCAGCCCTTGAGTTCAACCCCCTAGTTCAGCAGTTGTGTGACTCGCCGGGCCCACGCTGACCCGGATGCCGCCCACGATTAATTCCTGCAGTGGTGTGTTGTGTGAGTTTTCAGTGCCTCAGGAGTAGACATTGGTGGCACTGTGTCCTAATCAAATAATGTAATCTTCAGTCTGCGGTGTTACATCTGGCAGTGTCGGTGTCTCTGCCCCCGACGTGTGCCCGGTCGAGGAGTCATCATCACTAGTTGACTTGGCAGATTCATTGTCCAGATCCAAGGTGCGGGTCTGGGCATGTAGCGCGGCAGCTGTCTGCAGTGCACTTCTCCACTCTGAAATCATCTCCTCCAGGTTGGGCACCTCTACAGGCGGTCCAGGTCATTCAGTTTGTCACCTCCGTCTGCATCGACAGCCCCCAGCATCCATCCAGTCCCATGCGTCTTCCGGGTTTTCAAAATGAGTAGAGTAGCGAATATCATATGTTCAGTTCGCACAGTCGACGTTTGTCACCTAGGGAGGAGTTCTGATGCTTCTGCACAGCTAGTGTGTAGTCAGGGAACAGCATTAGTGCAGCGTTATTCACCTTGATCTCTTTTAGATGGCAGGCGTCATGGAGGATGCTGTTGCGATCTCTGTAGTTAAGGAGCCTAAAAGGAATGGCCTGGGGTTAGCTCGCGGTGGGGGCGTCCGCGATGGGACGCGAAGCGCTCGCTCGACTGCGAATTGTGGGTACAGTTCCGCAGAAGACATCAGTTCCCTTATCCAGGCTTCTGTATACGTCACCACATCTCGCCCCTCCACACCCTCTGGGACCCGTGACCTTCCTTCTGCATCTTCGACATGGTCCTCCAAGGCGAATACATGCCCCAGCAATGCCTATAGTAACGTTGCTTTTTCTTGGGTAACTGACTGCAGTTCCTCCAGCTGTTGTTCAGTGTTGCACTGCTTGTCCACAAGTTTGTGCTGATCAGCTCGCAGCTGAGTGAAATCCGTAGTAATCTTATCTATGCTGCCCTCAAGGGAGGTCCTCGTGTTCTCAAGTGCTGCACCAATTTTCTCCACCGCTGACAGGACGATGTCTCACTTATCATTTAGTGGTATTTCAGTGCTTGACATCGCTGGTCGTGTGTCTCCTGCCTGCTGTTCCACTGTACCCGGAGCCAATCACACCTGGGTGGCCGGGGCCGTCGAGCGCAAGCGTCCCATCACTAGTTGTTGAGCAGTGGGCATCTGCTAGTCCGTAACTTTCACCTGCACTGCGCTCACTCGCCAGGTAAGGGTGGCACGAGTAGTCTCCCAGGTGGCCAACTATTCGTCACGGCTGGGCAGCATCAATGCATATTGTCTGGGCGAGTCTCTGGCTAAATGAGGTTGTGCGTTGGGCCCCGTAACTGTAGTGTGCTTCTTTGGACGTCCCTAGGATGCGCCTCCTGTGTCACCCTCCCACATCTCTATACCTCCTTAGGGTCCCCTGGTAGTGGTAGCTTGTGCCCACTGGTGATAGCATTGTGTAGGGGGCAACAGTACAGTATAAAGGAAGGCAATAAGAGGACACTGGGAAGGCAGACCCTCCGGGTGGCATCCACAGGGCCCCCACTCCACCTATATGCAGTAGTGCTGGTTCACCCAGTTGCTCAAGCCCCTCCAGTGTCAATTACTAAGACTCTATACCTCCTGTGAGTCCAGGACCCGCTTACATAGGGACTTCAGGCCAGCCTTGTAACAATTTGCAGCAGTCATTTGAGGTCTACAAAAAATGGCCATGTGCTTCAGTCTCAAGTGTTCGATCACAGTGCTCCCCGCCTCCAACTGCCTGGTTATTGTACTCCTGTACTCTTTTCATCTCTAGGCAACCATATAACAGCAGCTAACAATTTCGCTCCGGGCATCGAGGCCTAGGCCGAGTCCGACCTCCAGACCAGTGCTAGGTGGATCACTAAGGAGAAGGGGAACTCCTGTGTCTCCGCAGTCAGTAAGGCAATGTCAGTTCCCCCTCACTGCGCGAGCGGCCCTCTTGTTGTGCTGCAGTTGCTTTTGCAGCTGGCTCAGGCAGCTCCCCCTTATCAGGACAGCCGGCGCAGTTTGTCGCTCACTTGTGGCCATGCCGCCCGGGCCCGATCTTACTCCAGGGCAGTGTGGGGCTCAAGGCAGGCCACCCCCGCTCACATGGGATGGGGAGAGTAAATCCTGCGGGTATGCGCTAGTCTGTGCCCGAGAAGGGTAGGCCCTGACTAGGCCACCAGGCGCCTCATCAGTGTTGCGCTGTTCGTGGAGTGAGGCAGCGCAGCACCCAGAACGGATCGGCGAGGCCCCAGTGGCCCCACGTCTCAGAGTACCTCGTTCAATGGACCACAGTTAAGCCAGCCCAGGTTCTCCGTCTGTGGGAAGGTGGCTGCGCCCCTCCTCCCCTATCCTTGCAGCCCGTGGTCTAGGCCCGATCCGGCCCCTGGTGCAACGCGCGCTGGTCTTACTGCAGGGGAAAGAAAGTGCGTGCTCACCTCCCATTGGTTGCTTCTCTGCCTGCTCTTCAGTGCTCTGGCAGACAGAGCTGTCCTCTCCATCACGTGCAGGTGGGAGACCCACAGGCCAGTCAGCTTACATTTTAGGCTCAGCAGCCGGCTCCGGGCAGGCCACTGTTCACTCACCAGACGACTCCTTATGTCCCAGGAGGTAAGGATAGTCGGCCGCCGCAGTCCCGTACACAGCTCCGGTCACCACACCTCTCTTCAGAGTACCTCATTTAATGGGCCACAGTTAAGTCAGCCCAGGTCCCCCATCTGCGGTAAGGAGGCTGCTCCCCTACCACCCCATCCCCGCAGCCTGTGTTTTAGGCCTGATCCGGCCCCCAGTGCCACACGCGTTGGTCTGACTACTGGGGATGAAGAGCAGACGGGGTGGAAAAAGCGCGCGCTCACCTCCCAATGGCTGCTTCTCCTCCTGCTCTTCAGTGCTAGCACAGACAGAGCCGTCCTCTCAGTTGCGTGCAGGTGGGAGACCCGCAGGCTGGCCCGCTTACATCAGAGGTTCAGCAGTCGGCTCCTGGCAGGCCACCGCTCACTCAACAGATGCCTCCCTATGTCCCAGGAGGTAAGGATAGTCAGGTGCCGCAGGCCCGTCCATGGCTCCGGTCGCCACGTCCTTCCTCTCGCGGCCCGGCAGCCCAGGCTCCGGCGTAGTCCACTGCAGTGTTCCCTCTGCTTCATTCGGCCACCAGGGTCACAGTGGCCGGTTCGCCTGCGCGGGACCTCGTCGCCTGCTGCCATGTCGTGTCTCCCACTGCTTGCTGTAGGCACTCAATCGCCAAGTGGGGGCCTCCCGGCCAGAGTAGGCTACAAGCCACAATACTCTGCCACTTCTCCTTGGCTTCCAAGTGACGTCTCTTTCTAATCAGCTGGGTGGCCCCTCTAGGTTATCAGTGTGTCTCCCGTCATGCAGGATGGAGCACAGGTGTCGCAGAATGGCAGGATTAATGCCGGATTAAGGGGCCAGGGACGGGGTGCTTCAGGGGTGTGTGTCCGCCATCTTAGGTTGCTGGCCTTGCCCCCCCCCCCAACATGTTCGACTCATAATGGGCAGTTCTATTGTACTGAATATCATTTCTTACACCAAACGCACCTCAGACCATGACGTGGTGCTACTACCACTAGCTCTAGGCATACTAACATGACCCCTAGGGCAATAACAGTTTAAAGCCTCTAGATTTAAAACAGCAGAAGCCAAACACAAAGTGTAAAGCCATGTAAACAGCTACAAATGGGAAAACCAGAACTCTGTAACCTCCTCTCATGTACTGTGAGAGGCGGGCAAGGCATGTATCAGCTGAGAATTGCTAAGAGAATCTGAGTTTGCATAATAACAGGCTACAGTGAATCAAATGGAGGTAGAAAGACAAGTTGTACGCCTTATGTTAGATTACAACAAGACACACTCACAAGCCACACCTTAAGACTTCCTACAAAAGGGAATTTGAACTTAATGGTCTATATGCCTCTCAAGTGGAAAAATTACTCTTTAAAAAAAAGCCCTATGAGAGCGGTGAAAAGGTGGGGAGGTTATTGGCTTATCAGCTGTGACAACAGAAAGCCTCCTGCAGGATAGCATCTCTCAGAAAAAATGATCAGGATGAGACTCTCACAGACCCAGCGGATATTCTGTAGGCCTTCCATTTCTTTTATCAGAAGCTGTACAAGCCATAACGTCCTGAGACTCTCCGTAGTAAAACTGAGATTCTCTCCAAGATCAAAGTACCAAAACTCAACCCAGAAGCATCTCTGCTTAATTATTGGAGGACATAACTTAGGAAGAAACAGGGCAGATTATTGATGTGCTACCTTCCTCCAAATCCTCTGGGGTAGATGGTTATCCTGCAGAATTTCTTAGCTTAATAAGGATATGCTTGTCTCCTTGTTAGCTAAAATGTTTAAGGTGATACAAAATGTTTCCTCCCCATTACCTGAGACTAACAAAGCGAGAATCACATGATCCTCAAACCACAAAATCCCTATAGTTGCACAAGCTATAGAATGACCTTGCTGATCAAAGGTGATGTCAAGATACTGGCAAAGGTTGAAGTCAGCAGACTAAAGGGACTATTGCCATCATTAAGTCACCCAGATCAAGTGGGAATTGTCCTGCACCTGTGCCTTAGTATCTAACCTGTGTCTGCTGGCACATGTCCTTTGGCATGCACGAAATGACGACGATTAGAAATTGGTGTTCTCGCTAGATGCCGAGAAGGCCGTTGTCCTGGGTGAGTGTGGTTATTTGTTTTGGTTGCTGGATTCTTTGGGCCTGGGGCAAGTATTTTTTGCCAAATTGAGATGGCTATACACCAATCCCATGGCAGTGGTCTCCTTTAACAGCCACATGTCTAAACCCTTAAAGATCAGCAGAGGGACAATGCAGGAGTGCCAGCTACCCACATTACTATTTATTCTTGCCTTTGAATCTATGGTAATTGCCACCAGAAACCCTCCAGATATCTTGGGCATTGAAACCCCAGCAAGCAAATTCAAAATATTATTCTATGTAGATATTCCCATGATGTTAATCAACCCTGATACTTTCCTAACACACCTCACTAGCCTGATCTCACATTTCTCAGACTTCTCTACATACCTCATCAACTGGAGGAAATGTGAAGCTACGCCCTTAACCAAGGCCACCAAAATATCCAAACTTCGGACCCATCCATTCAAATTGAAAGTTTTGAATTCAAAGTATCTAGGAGGCATGCTTAATGCAGGCCTGGACAACATGGTGGAGGACAATATGACCCCCTTGCTCCCTAAGCTATGTTGTGACATGAAAAGGTGGAGTGCTCTAAACCTCTCCCTTTGGGGGAAAGTATAAGTCATAAATATTAACATAATGCCCAGGGTCAACTAGTTACCTACTTGCAATTCTCCCTCTGATGCTACCGAAACAGATACTCAAAGACCTCTCCCACATGATTAAGCTGCATTTATGGTGGGAGGGGGACGTTGTTTAATAATAGACAAATTCTATGCTAGCACTAACTGTGGGGGGTTTCGACTGACCAATCCAGATCTCTACTGCTATCCTTCCAGTTAGCCCATTTGCACTATTTCATGGAGAATAGCATACAAATGCCGCAATGGGTCCATCTAGAAAACAAGCTACTAGATACAGTTGGTCATATGTGCATTCATTAATCAAAAGACAAATACAATATAATCAATTCCCAACTAATGCTGAAGGTAATAGTTGACGCGTCGCAAATGGTGCAAAGACTGCTACTCATGGATAGTGTATTACACGAAAGGGGCCCCACTCTGGCGTAAAGGTAAAATACTGATAGGCAAACTTGAACCAGTTTGGTCAAACTCCTTGAATGCCAGGATGTCCAGGATGGACCAATTAATATTAGAAGGCCAAATTATGTCCTTTGCTGAGGTGCACACCAAGTTTGTACTGACCACTAAACAGTTCTGGAGATGTTGACAATTGTCATGATGGCTAACAACAGTATTAGGACCACACCCCATCTTTCTACCCTACTCTTCGCTACGGTTGTACTGAAGAACATGGGGAACTTTTAAAGTGGTGGCCTCCAGGTTATTTAACGTGCTCATTGAAGCAGCTTACACAGGCTTGCTTATTTATTTATAGCATTTTAAAGAGTGCACACTGTCACCAAACTGGTATTCTGGTGCTGGGCTGATGAATAGGTACCGTACTACAGAACAGTGAAAAAATGCAAAGTTGCAGGATCTAATTATTTAGAGAAAAGCCGGGTCTTCAGGGCTTTCCTAAATTGCAACAGTTCTATAGAAGACCTAAGTAGGGATGGTAACTCATTCCACAGCTGGGCTGCTTTAACTGTACAGGCCCAACCACCTTGTCTTGACTTCTGAAATTTGTTCATGCAAACAAAATTTGCAGAGCTACAGTGGAGATATCTTCCAGGAGTATATCCTTTCCGCCTGTGCTGTAAAAGCACAGGGCCTTTGCCCTGTAGTGCTTTAAACACAATGCACATGGCTTTAAAAATGGGGTCGCAAATTGCCTGCCTCATTAATATTCATTAGGCAGGTGCACTTTGCAACCCCATTGGGAATGGCTAGCACTCCCAGGGATGGAGGCCTGCTGGGGTCAGCAGACCACCATGTCTGTGACATCTTTTTAAATAAAGCAGTTTAAAAAAAAAAAATGCAGCCCGTTTCCTTAACAGGATGCATTTAAAAAAGAAAAATGAAACCGTTACTGTTTCATTTTTTTTTAGAGTAGGCAGTGGTCCGTGGGACCACTGCCTGCTCTTAAAAAATATTTTCACTGCCAGTCACAAAGGGGAAGGGGTCGCCTGGGCACCACTTACCGTTTGCGAGTGGCTTACCATCCATTTGAAATGGGTGGGAAACTGCGAGTGTTTTGCGGCTGCTATTGCGGCCGCAAAACAATTTTACATTGAAATGTGACTCGCTATTAGGATGGGACGACATTGGCACGCCCCTTCCTAATAGCGTGTCGCAAACCCTATTTTGCGAGTTGGTAATAGGTTACCGACTCGCAAAATAGGGTTTGTAAATAGGGCAGACCTATTTTGCGGTCGCAAACAGGCCGATTTCCCGTTTGCGACCTCAAAAAACAGTCGTACATCTGGCCTTTCCATTCATCCAGTTCACAATGTCTGATAGGTCTTTCTGACGCACTGCCACTCCATCTTCCTAGTTGTTATTAAGGGACAGAATCAATTGGGTGTCATCCGCACAATTAACCAACTTAATGTCATGCTCATTAATGAGAGTAATGAGTGGTCTCATATAGATGTTGAACAGGACAGGGCTGAATACCGAGCCCTGCGGGACTCCCTGTTGCAGGCTTTTAAATTCAGAGCAGTAGAGGGGCAAGGCGATAGCCCAACACCGATTTGACAGATCTCAATTAAGGGATTGGCTTACACACCTCTTACATCTAGATTATACTAAAGACAATTGGACTGACCTCCCACTACACCATGATAAATATCTCAGAGAAGTCAGGCTGAAACTAGGCTACAGTAAAATCCTACATAGGTGGCACTGTTCCCCACACCTGTTGATACAGGCGAGAATCTCCCCTTCTTCAGAATGTTGGAGATGACGCTGAGCAGAAAGTGATATAATCCACATAAGACCCTACTGCGACACTATTTGGAGATCAGTACAAACCTGTGCTGGAATCAATGGAAGCATATTGAGCTCACCAGCTATACTACAGGACACCACACCATATCCGGAGAACACCCCTCAACTGGAGAGTTCGTTTGCAACAGCACTTGTAGTTGCCAAAATATGTGTACTCCATTTCTGGAAATCTGACATCATTCTGACAGCAGACGTTTGGCTCAAAAAAATGTTCTTCATATCATCTTATGAGCAAAGCATATATAAACTCAATGAGTGCCCAGTCACTTTTCAAAAAGGGTAGTAGCGTTCCCTGAGAGGGAAATACCGCACATCAATGAACAACAGATGTAAAGAAGTAAAACAGTATATGGCGTAGAAGTTAAACAAGACAGCTGTAAGTACAGCAGGGTGCTTAGCTAGCTTCAGTCACCCACTACCCAAGGGTGCCAATCGCATGTGAAACATGCACATAAATAACCAAAAAATAAAGCTAATACAGCACACCAATCATAAGTTCTAATTGATCCAATAAATCAAACTGTATTGCGAGTGGCTAGTAATCAATACTGTAATTCTTTAGTCCATATAGTCCTTTGAATTCTTGTGCCCCATATACAGCACATAAAAGATTTTCCAAAGCAACTTTTTCGTAGAAAACGTTTCTTTTATTGATTTTTTCTTTTTCTTAATGCCAATTCCCAGCAAACAAAGCAGCCAACACGTGTTTCGTCTGTACAAATAAGCACCAAGACTTTCTCAAGGCTGGAAAAACAAACATACAACCAATAGTTAAAAATCCATATCAGTCATTAGTGACTTGATAATATGGACATAAAATCATTAATAAATTGAAAAGACAGTGGATCATAACCATAAACATTAGTGCTGGCCAGAAGCAGAGGACATAAAAATACATCATGACTGAAGAGACATAACAATAAGCACCATATTAGAATAGAAAAAACAGAACAAAGACCAAAACCACAAAGTAATGACCATCCGAGACGGTGAAAAGAAATTTCATCCCTAATTGGAATAGTGTCAATGGACAGAAAGAAAATTCAACAAATTAAATATACAACACCCACCTAAAGTGATCAAATTTGTCGCTAATACTGTTATAATCAAGAAAAAATCCACACACTGTTAGTGTAATGAATGAGTTTCGTTCTTTCTATAAAGATAAATGGGAGAAGTGTAAGTATATATCTCATTACAGATGTCAAATACAGATATTAATACTAATCATCCTAGAACGATAAACGAGCACTAAAATATATGTGCTCTATTATGACCAATAATCGCCATAGCAAAATAAGTATCTGATGTTAGAATAACGTAAAAATTAACATTTTCATTGTTAATAATTTTACAAAAGTACGTAAAATGATTCATGAGAGAGGAACACCATATCTTATCGTTACCGATGTCAAGTAATCATCCTAAAGCGATGAAATAATACTGCAATGTAGAGGCTCCATAGTGGCTAATATTTGCCATTGATAAATCAATGAAAAAGACACAACCTTGAATTACGACAAAATTGTAGAATAGGCATGATTGACACATGAGGTAAACTATATTAAACAGTTTAAAAAGGGCATCGATAGTTCCAAGCAAATCCTAAACTGAGGAAAGGGCATTGGTAGTCCCAAGCAAATCCTAAACTGAAGAAAGGAACAAGGAATGCAAGGATAATACAAAAAAGGGATAATACAAAAAAGGGAAGGATAATACAAAAAGAGATAATACAAAAAAAGGATAATACAAAAAAAGGGGGGCCGGCAGGTGGGGGAGGGGGAGGGGGAAAGAGCACAACGTGAAATACGTATAAAATGTGGAGTCACTCACCCGAAAGCAAACTGCTTATACCAGATGCTTTGGGTCAATAAGAATTCCACCATAAATTGTCGCTAGTGGTGGTTGAGAGTAATGGTTATTATCCCATGGAGTCGAATCCAGAAAAAAGATAAATATACAAAGTAGTGTATAGAATCCTATTAGGGACAGAAAACACGTTACCATATTATCAAGCTATCACTAAATATGGTATATCACAAAGTCACAATAACCCCATACCTCACCAAATATATGACGTAATTAATATAAAAGTAATTACCAATGTTAAGAACTAAAACCATATGGCGGACCAGTTCTGTTGTCTTACGGTCTCAGCGGTTAGGTTCTAAACAGGACAAAAGTGATATGAAAAGATGGAGGCTAAAATATTATCAGTATAAAAATACAAATATTGAAAACGACATTCCTGTGACTCACCGCCTAAGTTGAAATCTCCAATGAGTGGTAATTTGAGAAAATTCAAGTGAACAGGTCGGACAATGATACGTCCTAAACCTGTAATAAGTAAAAATATTAAAATTCTATGCTTCAAATAATGCGGAGGTATCACCTAACATCATAGAAACTACCGAGAGAACTCACCCGTCCTGATTACGTAGAGTGACTCCGACCCCAACGCGTTCGTTCTGACTAATATGGAAAACGATAAAATGCAACGCCATTGCTACATAAAGGGGAGAAGGCGGAGGTCATGTGATGTGGAAAAACACGTGACCCTCGCTCGTATCCTGTCGATCAAGTAAATATTTGTGTCGAAACAGCCGCCATATTGTAGGGGACTGAATAGAGCTGGTAATATATATCGACACCACTAAGCAACTGTCTTGATTGTGGTGGATACTAACAGAAAATAGTAAACAACAGTTTAAGTTTACTGTAAAAATAATCGTTTTAAAATACCACCATCGAACATTTCAAAGTAGGACATAGTTTGTAAAAACTGATAATAGCCCCAAATTGGAGATATCAGTGAGATAAACGAACTGGTGTATCTGTATATTAATAACGAACACATAATCAACTTAAACACGTCACTTCAATATTTCCAGAGAAAAATAATTTAGACTAAAGCAGCCATGTTGAGATTGGCAAAAAAATATACATGGAATAATATACATGTTTCATTGTCAGAAAGAACATAAACAAACAATATAAGGTGCAGTTGTTATAGCCCAAATAAACCAGAGAGTTCAAAGAGGAAACGACAGGCAAAAAGAACATTATCAGTAAATAGAAGAACAATCCCACATATATTGGGTAAAACCGCTGTTAAATATGCATAAAGATCAAATAAATCACAGTTATGACAACAGCATTCAGAAGCATGTATGAAAGTTATTAATCATGTAAAAATACATGCATCTCCCTGTCAGTATTCAGACCCTGATCAACTGATCTCAATTTAATGAGCCATTTGGATTCCAACTTTCTAAGAGCAGAGGTTCTATCACCTCCACGAGGATCATCCTCAACATGGGCTATACCGTGAAATCTAAGACGTAGGCACTTCCAGAGACTTGTGTTCAGTGTTATAGTGCACTGCTAGTGGGTAGTTGGCATTGTTGTTGCGAATTGCTCTAATGTGCTCCTGGATTTAGTCTTTCAAAGGTCTGATGGTACTACCCACATAGATTAAATTGCATTGACACACTATACAATAAACAACATATTTGGTATTACAGTTGATGAAGTGCATAATATTATGTGTCTGACTGGTGTTGTACCTAAAGCTAGTGATCTTATTTAATGCAAATTGGCACACATTGCACATCGTGCATTTGAAAAAACCCTTTGGTTTTGCTGGTAACCAGGTGCACATAGGTTCCCTTCTACTGCAAGCAACCTGAGCAGGACTCACCATGTTTCTCAAGGTCCTACCTCTAACATATGTTATCTGCGGTTTGTTCTTTAGATATGGATCTAAATCATGATCCAATCTCAACAAGTGCCAGTGCTTATGTAGAGTTCTAAAGATCTTATCACTTTGTGAATGGAACTGCGTTATCATGGCAACTTGTTTCCTCTCTAGTTTCTTTCTTTTTTAGAGTTGGGTTTAAGAAGCTCTGTACGATTAGTTCTATTAATTCTCGTTTGAGCTTTGTCCAGCATGTCACCATTGTATCCTCTACTCAAAAAACGTTTTTTAAAACACAATAGCTCTTGCATGAAGCCACTGAACAAAATTTTAAGATCTTGAAAGAAGTGTTGAACTCTCATCAGTCGTACATTAGGGACAAGAAAATCCGCAAGCTGAAGAGAGATGAGAATGACTATAAAAATGGACGCATTTTTACATTTGCAAAGAAATTTGATGAGGTGAAACCGAGAGCTGGCACCAAAGATTTGAACTTAATGAGAGTAGACACTCAAGGGTCAATGAGTGAGTCTGACCGTTCTAGCAACATTAGTGACAATAGTGAGGCCCGCAGTGAATTATTGTCATCATCCACACTCAATGACACCAGTGCTCCAGGTCCCTCATCTTTTTATCAGAGCTAGAAAGGTACAGGAAGGGGACGAGATTAGGTTTCAATTACAAAAAACCCACTGGAAGAAACTAACAAGGCGGGGGGAGAAAAATAGACCCAGAAGAGAACAAGAGGGTGACGAGATCAGTTTCGCGCACACAAAGGAATTGACTGCAGATTTGAGTTCATCATCCATTGTCAATTTGTTACATACAGACACTCTTGTTACTGATATGGATAATGATGTTTCTATTGTTAATCTTTCTAAACAAATGTTAAGTAGTACTGAGATCAATGTGCTTAAAAAGGGACTCAGTTTTTGCCCTATGTCTAAACCAGACTTTTCACAAGTACACATTGATCTTTTCAAATTTGTTCGTAGGCTCAAATTAAAAAAATTCTTTCTCAACCAGAATAAACAGTGTCCGGTACCTATCTTTACTATGGACAAAAGCGGACAAACTATTCAGGATATACGTAATATACAAACACTATTATCTCTGGATGACAGTCTGGATGTAGTCCCAAGTATGGAAGAAATTCTGCTAGACCTTGATATTACGACAGATCTGAGTATTGAAAGTGGTCTAAAAACAAATCCACATTTACACCAGTGTTATCTCCTGACAACATGATTGACAGCTTTTACAAAGCAGTCACCAACGATCTTTACAAGCTAGAAGATAAATCATCACATGCTTCGGGGAGATATAGGGATAACTTGAGTAGAGAAGAGAGAAATGCCCTACTTCAATTGACCAAGTATTCCAATATAACTATAAAAGAGGCCGATAAAGGCGGAAATATTGTCTTAATGGACAACGATTACTATCTTGGGGAAATTGCAAGACAATTGTCTGACTGTAATTCATATACCATGATTCCTTACAATCCGATACATGAGGCCAACAAAAAGATAGAAACAACCTTACGATACTGGCATGACTTGGGACTTTTATCTGATATTGAATTTAAATATTTGCATAATCCTACACCTAGAGCTGCGTATATTTATATCTTGCCTAAAATCCATAAAAACCTCATGGCTCCACCTGGGAGACCCATTATTTCTGGCATAGGGGGACTAACGGAACATATATCAGAATATATTGACATCTATTTACAACCTGTGGTATGTAAACTGCCAGCGTTCATTGAGGACACTAAAGATTTGCTTAACAAATTGGAACATTTTGTCTGGACAGATCAATTAACCTTGGTCACATTAGATGTGAATGCGCTGTACACCAGCATTCCTTCAGATAAGGGGATGGAAGCCCTCACGTATTTTTTATCCAAACGTGATGCTACATTATATGACCACACTAAAATGGTCATTGAACTCACAAGACTAACTTTGGATACCAATTTTTTTACGCATAATGATACGTGGTACAGACAACACTCAGGTGTAGCAATGGGGTCAAAATTTTCCCCTTCGTTTGCCAATATTTATATGGGCTACTATGAGGAACAACATATTTGGAGAGCTTGTCCGTCCACTCTAACAGACCATTTAATTTATTGGGGTCGTTTCATTGATGATATCTTGATGATCCGGGGAGGTGATATGGATTCTCTAGAGAATTTCTTTACATATTTGAACTGCAATGAGTATAATCTTAGCTTTACATATAATATCAGTAAAGAACAGATTGATTTTTTGGATGTCACACTGTTTGTGGATAAGGGTGTGTTGGAATCAAAACTTTTCCGTAAAAAAACTGCATGTAATTCTGTACTTCATGCAAGCAGTGCACATCCTATCTCGCAAATACGGGCAATCCCCTATGGGGAGATGACTCGGCTGAGGAGGAACTGTAGTACTGATTTCAAGTTCCAACAAGAGCTATTGTGTCTTAAAAAACGTTTTTTGAGTAGAGGATACAATGGTGACATGCTGGACAAAGCTCAAATGAGAATTAATAGAACTAATCGTACAGAGCTTCTTAAACCCAACTCTAAAAAAAGAAAGAAACTAGAGAGGAAACAAGTTGCCATGATAACGCAGTTCCATTCACAAAGTGATAAGATCTTTAGAACTCTACATAAGCACTGGCACTTGTTGAGATTGGATCATGATTTAGATCCATATCTAAAGAACAAACCGCAGATAACATATGTTAGAGGTAGGACCTTGAGAAACATGGTGAGTCCTGCTCAGGTTGCTTGCAGTAGAAGGGAACCTATGTGCACCTGGTTACCAGCAAAACCAAAGGGTTTTTTCAAATGCACGATGTGCAATGTGTGCCAATTTGCATTAAATAAGATCACTAGCTTTAGGTACAACACCAGTCAGACACATAATATTATGCACTTCATCAACTGTAATACCAAATATGTTGTTTATTGTATAGTGTGTCAATGCAATTTAATCTATGTGGGTAGTACCATCAGACCTTTGAAAGACCGAATCCAGGAGCACATTAGAGCAATTTGCAACAACAATGCCAACTACCCACTAGCAGTGCACTATAACACTGAACACAAGTCTCTGGAAGTGCTACGTCTTAGATTTCACGGTATAGCCCATGTTGAGGATGATCCTCGTGGAGGTGATAGAACCTCTGCTCTTAGAAAGTTGGAATCCAAATGGCTCATTAAATTGAGATCAGTTGATCAGGGTCTGAATACTGACAGGGAGATGCATGTATTTTTACATGATTAATAACTTTCATACATGCTTCTGAATGCTGTTGTGATAACTGTGATTTATTTGATCTTTATGCATATTTAACAGCGGTTTTACCCAATATATGTGGGATTGTTCTTCTATTTACTGATAATGTTCTTTTTGCCTGTCGTTTCCTCTTTGAACTCTCTGGTTTATTTGGGCTATAACAACTGCACCTTATATTGTTTGTTTATGTTCTTTCTGACAATGAAACATGTATATTATTCCATGTATATTTGTTTGCCAATCTCAACATGGCGGCTTTAGTCTAAATTATTTTTCTCTGGAAATATTGAAGTGACGTGTTCACGTTGATTATGTGTTCGTTATTAATATACAGATACACCAGTTCGTTTATCTCACTGATATCTCCAATTTGGGGCTATTATCAGTTTTTACAAACTATTTCCTACTTTGGAATGTTCGATGCTGGTATTTTAAAACGATTATTTTTACAGTAAACTTCCACTGTTGTTTACTATTTTCTGTTAGTATCCACCACAATCAAGACAGTTGCTTAGTGGTGTCGATATATATTACCAGCTCTATTCAGTCCCCTACAATATGGCGGCTGTTTCGACACAAATATTTACTTGATCGACAGGATACGAGCGAGGGTCACGTGTTTTTCCACATCACATGACCTCCACCTTCTCCCCTTTATGTAGCAATGGCGTTAGCTTGCATTTTATCGTTTTCCATATTAGTCAGAACGAACGCGTTGGGGTCGGAGTCACTCTACGTAATCAGGACGGGTGAGTTCTCTCGGTAGTTTCTATGATGTTAGGTGATACCTCCGCATTATTTGAAGCATATCATTTTAATATTTTTACTTATTACAGGTTTAGGACGTATCATTGTCCGACCTGTTCACTTGAATTTTCTCAAATTACCACTCATTGGAGATTTCAACTTAGGCGGTGAGTCACAGGAATGTCGTTTTCAGTATTTGTATTTTTATACTGATAATATTTTAGCCTCCATCTTTTCATATCACTTTTGTCCTGTTTAGAACCTAACCGCTGAGACCGTAAGACAACAGCACTGGTCCTCCATATGGTTTTAGTTCTTAACATTGGTAATTACTTTTATATTAAATACGTCATATATTTGGTGAGGTATGGGGTTATTGTGACTTCGTGATATACCATATTTAGTGATAGCTTGATAATATGGTAACGTGTTTTCTGTCCCTAACAGGATTCTATACACTACTTTGTATATTTATCTTTTTTATGGATTCGACTCCATGGGATAATAACCATTACTCTCAACCACCACTAGCGACAATTTATGGTGGAATTCTTATTGACCCAAAGCATCTGGTATAAGCAGTTTGCTTTCGGGTGAGTGACTCCACATTTTATACGTATTTCACGTTGTGCTCTTTCCCCCTCCCCTCCCCCACCTGCCGCCCCCTTTTTTGTATTATCCTTTTTTGTATTATCTCTTTTATTTTGTATTATCCTTCCCTTTTTTTGTATTATCCCTTTTTTTGTATTATCCTTGCATTCCTTGTTCCTTTCTTCAGTTTAGGATTTGCTTGGGACTACCGATGCCCTTTCCTCAGTTTAGGATTTGCTTGGAACTATCGATGCCCTTTTTAAACTGTTTAATTATTGATCTATACTCTAGAATTTTGGGGCATATTAGCAAGACCCACGTTAAAATTATCGTCGTTTTAGCGGCAGGAAACTGCCGCTAAAACGGCGATAATGGGCTTGCTAATATGCGTTATGGAATTCCAATAGAAGCCCAGGTTAGATGTCCTGCACATCTAACCTGGGCTTCTATTGGAATTCCATAACGGATATTAGCAAGCTCATTATCGCCGCTTTAGCGGCAGTTTCCTGCCGCTAAAACGGCGATAATTTTAACGTGGGTCTTGCTAATATGCCCCTTTATTTCCTCCCTTGGTGAGTGTGACAATATAGTTTACCTCATGTGTCAATCATGCCTATTCTACAATTTTGTCGTAATTCAAGGTTGTGTCTTTTTCATTGATTTATCAATGGCAAATATTGGCCACTATGGAGCCTCTACATTGCAGTATTATTTCATCGCTTTAGGATGATTACTTGACATCGGTAACGATAAGATATGGTGTTCCTCTCTCATGAATCATTTTACGTACTTTTGTAAAATTATTAACAATGAAAATGTTAATTTTTACGTTATTCTAACATCAGATACTTATTTTGCTATGGCGATTATTGGTCATAATAGAGCACATATATTTTAGTGCTCGTTTATCGTTCTAGGATGATTAGTATTAATATCTGTATTTGACATCTGTAATGAGATATATACTTACACTTCTCCCATTTATCTTTATAGAAAGAACGAAACTCATTCATTACACTAACAGTGTGTGGATTTTTTCTTGTTCTTGATTATAACAGTATTAGCGACAAATTTGATCACTTTAGGTGGGTGTTGTATATTTAATTTGTTGAATTTTCTTTCTGTCCATTGACACTATTCCAATTAGGGATGAAATTTCTTTTCACCGTCTCGGGTGGTCATTACTTTGTGGTTTTGGTCTTTGTTCAGTTTTTTCTATTCTAATATGGTGCTTATTGTTATGTCTCTTCAGTCATGATGTATTTTTATGTCCTCTGCTTCTGGCCAGCACTAATGTTTATGGTTATGATCCACTGTCTTTTCAATTTATTAATGATGTTATGTCCATATTATCAAGTCACTAATGACTGATATGGATTTTTAACTATTGGTTGTATGTTTGTTTTTCCAGCCTTGAGAAAGTCTCGGTGCTTATTTGTACAGACGAAACACATGTTGGCTGCTTTGTTTGCTGGGAATTGGCATTAAGAAAAAGAAAAAATCAATAAAAGAAACGTTTTCTACGAAAAAGTTGCTTTGGAAAATCTTTTATGTGCTGTATATGGGGCACAAGAAATCAAAGGACTATATGGACTAAAGAATTACAGTATTGATTACTAGCCACTCGCAATACAGTTTGATTTATTGGATCAATTAGAACTTATGATTGGTGTGCTGTATTAGCTTTATTTTTTGGTTACTTTTCAAAAAGGGTAGGGTCCCTTCTTCAAGAGGTAGGGTTTATAAAATGTACAACTGTGCAAATGTGCAAATGTGCAATGCCACTGTGGACTACTATTATAACAAGAATATCCAGAATGTTGTCAAGCATGCCAACATTATATCAAGCCGGGGGGGGCACTGCCATTTTAGATAGGGATAGTCAGAATGTTTATGAGAATGCACATTTTATGTCAAAAGCCAACACTATTTTACTAGGAGTAGATTAATGGGCATAATATGCCAGAATTGACACACTCAGGCATGTACAGGCACCATCACTCACATATTGTCATGCACTCCCACAGACAAGATCACTCATCCACTCTCACTCACACACACTCAAAAACAGTAACATACCAACATAAACACATTTTTTATTCTTTTGGCCCATGCCTCCTTATCATCAATATACTTTATTTCGGCCTACAAGACCATTAAAGTACAAAACACATTAAAATACAATATACATAGATACAATTCATTAAAACTATACTCTTCCATTATGCATTTCAGTTCATCTGTATAACATTTTTGTGCTTACAGGCAGTATTGATTTAGAGAAGGCTGTTATATGTTTCCCTGGCTCGTTGGTCTTCTCAGATGAGTATAATTTGAGTTACTAGGAAAACTAAATAGGGAGGTTATTCCCAACCCGTTCCGTGGTCATTCCTTTGGGGAACATCTGTTAACTCAATTGTGCAAAATCGCAATTATTTAAAAATTCCAACTTGGACTAAAATATTCATACAAAAAATCAGTAAGATATGAATTCAATGTATCTATCAAATCTTAAAATAGTACACTTCATTACGGACATAAGAAATCAGTAAAACTCCTGTTATCAAAGTAGTGCAATATTTGCACAAATGAACATGATTTCCCTTTTATGCCCCTTATTTCTTAATAAAGGGGCTTTCATACCTCCGTTGCAGTTCTACTTTGGTTACTGCAACGCCCCTATAGCCCCACCAATCAGTCCTTTGATCGGTTAAATTTGCTAATTGCTTCGGGTCTACAATAATAAATTAAAGTGGTGTCCAAACACCACTTCTCTAACCCAGACCCACGTCATTACTAAAAGATAAGGATTCCTCGAGCCCAACTCGTGTGCAGACTATAATCTTTGCCCCTTCTTTTTCCTGATGAAGTTTATGGCCAATAGAAAACGACTAACACCAAATACTATTAGGCGGGAATTATCTGTTTTTAAAATTCTCAACATATCCTCCATTCTCCTAACATTAAAATACCTGCCTAGAGGTTTTATCCACTTTATTCTAGGGCCACAATATGCAGGACAGAAGAACAAAACATGTGGCAAATCTTCTGCAACCCCCATTTGGCATAAAATACAATGGGCCTCCCTATCCTCAAGCGAAGTAGAAGACCATTTAGCAACAAAGGTATTTAGTTGCAGTATTCCATATCTGAATTTCAAATATAGGCTCTTTGCTTGTTGTGGTTCTACCTCATCAAGGAACGGCTCAAAGCTAGGGGACATCTTGTGCTGGAGGAATTGAACAGTGAGCCTACCTTGTGTCCCACTCCTAATCTCCCTATCTCTAATAAAATCCCAATATATAGTCTTAAACTCCGATTTAGATTCACGGGTCAATAGCCCCGGGTTCGACCAATATCGGCTCAGTCCCAAATCAGTGAGCCACCCTCGGATGTGTTTTAGCCAGGGAAATGTGAGATAGGTATCAAGTGCCTGCAGTTCAGCTAATGACTCTCTATATACAATTAGCTCTGGAGTTGTCCAGAACATCAGAGATCTCCAAACTGCAAGAGACTCCAAACGTTTGATGTCCATATCGTATGTCAGAGGGATCAGCGGGGTATTTTGGGGGAGGGCAACAAACATCCTCAATATTTTATTTTCCATGATGCCTCAGGTCTTAAGGTTACCACTACCCCAGATCTCTGCTCCATACAACGCTGCGGATTGTGCTCTTGCTTTGTAGACCTCCAGTGCCGGTGTAATAGCCTTAGAGGAAGTCGCCACCAACTTCTTGACGATAGGGATGGCATTTTGCGTTAGTATGGCTTTTGACTTCTCCGTCTGAGTAGACCAAGAAAGTCTAGAGTCTATGGTAACCCCTAGATATACAAAATTAGGTACCCATTCCAGTTCAATGCCATTCCAATAGATTTTACTTTTAAAACTTTTATGAGGCCTTATCGTCATGTATTTAGTTTTTGCTGGATTCACCTCT
This sequence comes from Calotriton arnoldi, assembly GCA_963921515.1. Taxonomy (NCBI): domain Eukaryota; kingdom Metazoa; phylum Chordata; class Amphibia; order Caudata; family Salamandridae; genus Calotriton; species Calotriton arnoldi. The sequence continues at coordinate 1,157,936 of CAWUFW010004759.1, forward strand.
AGGCCTTTCCCTTTGCAGTAATTGTTAAAACTGTGGAGTAGGTTCTGCAGGCCGTTAGGTTTCTGGGACAACAAGATGGTATCGTCCGCAAAAGTTAGAGCGCAGATGTGATTGCCCCCTAATTTTGGAGAGTCATAGGCACAATTTTGAAGATGTTCTATTAAGTCATTTACATATAGGAGGAACAGTGTTGGGGCCAGGACACAGCCCTGGTGCACTCCCCTCCTAACTGGAATTTCCTCTGTGAGCTCGCCATTTTTGCCCCACCGCACCTTGGCATAATTGTCTTGATGTAGCCTAATGATTTGGGTTAAGATCTCCTCGGGGACACACTGATGGCTCAAATTTTCCCACAACTGGGCTCTAGGGATGGAATCGAAAGCCGCCTTTAAATCTATAAAGGCGACATATAAATGGCTCGATTTTAATCTAGTGTATTTCCATCCCAGGATAAAGAGTCTGAATACTTGATCAATTGTACTGATCTTCTGTCTAAATCCCGCCTGGCATGGTGACAATATGTTCTCTACGGCCATCCATTCTATGAGCCTATTTAAAATTTGTTTGGCATAAATCTTTTGTAAAACGTCTATCAAGTTTATAGGCCTGTAATTTGCCGGGTCGTCCCTTTTGCCCTTCTTATAAATGGGGATTATTTCTGCTCCCTTCCAGGAGGGCGGCACCGACTGTCCCCTGGCTATAGCATTTGATAGTTCATTAATATATGGTACCCAAACTTCTTCACTATGCTTAAAAAGGTCCCCTGGTAATCTATCGGGGCCCGGCGCTTTTGCTGGCTTGACCGCAGCTACAGCCAAAGCCATATCCTCTAGGCTAAAAATTAAAAACGGATATTGGCTGTTTGGCCATAGTCCCCTGTGGTTTTCCCCAGGATGACTGGCTAGGTCCAGATTTTCCTCACTACAATATAGTTTTGAGAAATGGTTCTGCCAGGTTGTGGGATCTAGAAAGTGGTCAGAGGGTGTAAGGCCATGCTTTGTACCCTGCGTCATTAGCCTCCAAAACAAGGCTTGGTCCCCCTTCTTTGCAGCTACAATAAGTTCTTCCCATGTGTTATCTTCCCACTTCCTTTGGGCTGCCTTTTGGATTTTCTTATAATTAGATCTTTCCTTCCTAATCTCAGGCAGGTTCTTGTTTTGGGTGGCCTCAATTAAGTGGGATTTTGCTATTTTACAATCCCTATTGAACCAAATGCATGATGTATGTACCTCCCGAGTTAATACGTTCTTTTTTGACTGAGATTTCGTTAAATATACTTGGATTTCCTTTACTAATTTCTGATGGATATCTGTGATCTTAGTTATAACAGGATACTGGGCTAGGTAAGAACCTACCAGTTCACTGAAGGTATTATAAATACCGATTAGGGGCTCTACCCGAACTAAAACAACAGGCCATCTACCTGCCCTTCTGTTGTTAGCTATTAATGGATGCATTGCTTCGGACAGTGGGTGGAGTTCTTTTGTTGCATGAATGGGAAAATAAATTCCATCCAGTGATAGACAAAAAGGGAAGTGATCACTTTCTGTTCTTGTATCAACTTTGAAATCTTTAGCATAAGCCCAATGTGAGGTAGAAATAAGTATATATAATCTATCCTAGAGCCTGTAGTTCCCCTAGAAAAGGTATTTGCGCAGGCAAGGTCTGAGGTAAAACGACCATTACAAGCTCTAAGGCCCTTCTCGACCGTAAAGTGGAGCATCTGCAGGGCGGAGGTGTTACCCCTTATTGTGCTATTTGTTTGGAGGAGTGGGATCCCTCTGATTTGAACTTCCTCTTCTGTGACTACTTCCAGTCCCCCCATGGGTTCATAACAGCAGTTAAAATCACCCCCTATAATAATGATGTTTTTTGTGTCAATGGGCTCTAGCACCTCCTTGAAGTGTTCAAGCAACTGCGATTCTCTAGAACTAACCCTCGGTCTTATATATATATTAAAAAGATTAATCTCAGTGGTATTAACAAACTTGAGGTTCAAGCCTAAGATGTCCTGCGAGTATGTGGGAATACTTCTTATTGTGGCATTTAAACTAGTTTTTACCCATACTGTCAGGCCACCTGATGCCCTTCCTTTTTTCGCTTGCAGTGCCTCAATACTAAAGGTTCTATATCCTAGCTTATGATATTGTTCCCTAGCCCATGTTTCCTGGAATAGGCAGAGGTCAAAATCCTCCACATAGCTTTGCCAATCTGGTTCCTTCATTTTTTGCTTAAGACCTGCTATATTCCAGGAAATTACTTTAATAACTTTTGGATTCTGAGGTGTGTTATAGATCTCCGTCTCGTGTAATACAAGACTTCTAGACTCCTCTTCTATAATAATAGTATTATCTTCCCCAATTTTGGGCTGTGCTGCATAGCGCTCGATGGAAGAACCCAACTGTTGGTAGAAATTGCAGATGGGACTAACCGGGTTCAAGCAATGCATTATGGGCAATCTCTTATCCACATTATGTTCCTCCTCTGGTGGTAATAGTCAATCTACAGAACTTAAGTCCCCATCATCCTGATTATCTTGATGTGCGTTTATATCGCTAGTTGGATCAGTAATATTTAATCTAATGCCAATGTTATAGTCAGAGTTATTAAATGGGCGGAGGTTCATATCAACTAGACTATCCGCAATGTACTTTGACTGGAACATTAGCTTTATATCGTCTAGTACTCCCCCTCTCTGATGAATCCTTTCAGCTCTGACAATATCTGATCTTACAACAGAAAGACATTGGCGCTTATATCTGATCCAGTAGATCGATTTATTTATCAAGGAGTCCTCATCTTCTCTGGTACCAGATTTTAGTTTTGGGACGTTGGTTAAAAAGACATTGTATGAGATGGCCTTCCCTTTCAATTGATTCTGTGTGGGTGGGTATACATTCTGTGGTTGGGGCTGTTTCCCCCCCTCCCATCCATAACTCAAACTATGTCCAGTCCCATGGGGATGTGATGGATTCCACCTATTTATACTGTCACTATGGGACTCCCACTGCACTCTGCTACGGCCATCGGAATTGAGGGTACTGCTAAACTCAGATAAATTACCAGAGTATAATCTACGTGTATACGGTCTAGAAGGCTGAGAAGGTGGTCTTAATGGGGCAATATTCTGGGCAACTGGGGTCTTTGATGGCTTCTTACCCCACTCCTCGGATGAATTTGGTAGACCCTTGATTGCCCTTTTGAGGGGGTCCCGTTTTTCCCCAGAATGCCCAAAAGTTTTTAAAGAGCTAGCTTTTTCTCTCAGGGTTACTGGAGAGCTTAAAGTTATGTCAGATAGTCTTCTCTTAACTTCAGCAAGCTCCTCTAATATTAGGTTCTGCTTCTGTCTCAAATCTCTCAGTACCTCTATAATATTCTCAGGATCAGTCTGGGTCCCTATTTCTTTCTTATCAGAGAGTACCTGTACTGAAGGTTCTGTCCGCACTTCTATACTGCCACTAGGATCATCAATAACAGTGGCTAGTACTGAATATCTGTAGGAGCAGTCTAAATTAATGGTGCCAAATGTTAAGGGATTACTCCCTTCTTGATCTTCTTGGGCCGGTTTTGCTTGCCTCAGCAAGACCGTTTGGTTAGTGTTAGACCTGGCATCCTTGGCGTGGGTCTCCCTTCCATTTTTTCGCAATGCCTCCACTGTTGCCGATATGTTTTTGCTGGACTAGATGCTTATGGGCACTTTGCCGCTGCTAATCAGTGCCAAAGTGCAAGTGCTCCCTATCGTTAATTGATGTATGTATTAGTGACACCATGATTGGATGATTGGTTTACTTGTCAGTCCCTAGTACCGTGCACTGAGTGTGCCCAGGGCTTGTAAATCCAATGCTGCAGGTGGGCTTGCAGCACGGGTTGTGCCACCCACAGAAGCAGCTTGTAAAGTGTGTCTCAGGCCTGCCATTGCAGAGCCTGTGTGCAGCCTAGGGCTGCCATGTCGACTTGGTGAGTGCACCCACTTACCAGTCCCTAAACCTTCCCTTTACTGCATGTTGGTCACCCCTAAAGTAGGCCCTAGGGCAGGGTGCATTGTAAGTATAAGGTAGGACATGCCCTGGTGTGTGTGGCATGTCCTAATAGTGAATTACAGCCATTTTCGTTTTTCACTATTGCAAGGCTACCTGCTCCCCATAGGCCAGAATGGGCAGACTGACTATTACACCTTATAGTCAGAACTGACCCAGGGAACATGGTAGAAAAACGAATTTAGTATGCCTGAACTCAGGATGATAAAGTACATCTTTTAGTGAAGTTGGTTTTAACATTCTGTGTTTGAAAATACCACTTTTAGAAAGTGGGTATTTTCTTGCCTAACTATCCAAGCCTGCCTCTGCCAGGTTGTGTATTCCTTGTCTGGAGATTGAGTGACAGGGGCCGGGGGGTGGCTACAGGAGACAGGGTGAGTCAGCACAGGGCTGAATAGAAAGATCTGCATCCAGAGTGGAGGGAGGAGTTGCACCTGGGTCTGAATATGGCTGTGCCTGTCTTCCACAATGCTGGCTCTACCCCCTGCCGGGCGGCTGAGCACTCTGCCCCACATTCTGAAAGGAAAGAAGGGGTCAGAAAAACAAAGTGCTCCAGGACTGACCAGAACTGGTTTTGGACTAGGCAGAGGCCTCTCTGCCTCCAGAGAACAAAGAGAATCAGTGTGTAAGAGGGGCACCCAGACCCCAGGAAAATTAGATCACTTTTGGGAACAAGAAGAAACCTTTGCTGAGGAGCGGAACCAAGAAGAAACTGAGGAGAGACTATCCCTAAGCCTGAAGTGCTGCTTGGGGGATTGGCCTGCAGTGGTTTGCCTGACTGCCAAAGAAAGGAGAAAGGAACTTTTTTGCTGTGACTTTCATCAACTTGTGAAGGATCTCCAAGGGCTTGGAAGAGAGCTTGCCCCTGACCGAAGTCCCAGGACCATTGGACTTCACCCCTTTGTGAATTGCTGCTGGAAACTCTGTTTCAGTGGCTGCAGAGGTAGGGAGCTGTGACCGACTCTCACGACCGACTCGGTGTCCTGTAAGCACTGCATCGAAGCACCGTCTCGCCCTGCAACGCACGGCCCTGGTCTCACCGACTCCGTCAACGAGCCGCTGCCTGCACCGCATCGAGGGACAACGCGTCCTGCAACGCTTCGCTACGCCGAATCGAACTGGTCCGACCGACACGGTCACTGCTGCTGAGTTCGAGTCCTGTGACCGCACCGGAGTTGGGCACCGCTCGCACGCTTTGCGACGCACCGCCCGACTCGCACCGCTGTCCGGACTGATCAACGCCAGCTCCTGAATCCGGCTCCGTCGCCGCACCGCAACCTGCCAGCACCGCATCGAAGCACCGTCTCGCCCTGCAACGCACGGCCCTGGTCTCACCGACTCCGTCTCGGCGGCGTCAACGAGCCGCTGCCTGCACCGCATCGAGGGACAACGCGTCCTGCAACGCTTCCATCTTGCATCGCGATCGCGGCGTCCAGCCATCCGGCTCGCACGCCCGTGCCTGCCGCTTCAAGTAAAAGGTACTTTGACCGAGTCTGTCTACGCTGTGTTGGCCCGTCTCGACGCGTCAGCTGGATTTGTTAGACTGTTCGTTCTTGACATCGCCGTAGCCGGAGGAGGCTACCGACTCGCACAGAACCTTGAATTAAGCCTTTTGATCAGAACTAAGTATTCTTAACAGTATTGTGGATTATTTTTGTCGTTTATGGTCTTGTGATAAATCTATATAAAATATACCTAATTTTATAAATATATAACCTGTGTGGTGTCCATTTGTAGTGTTGTCACTTGATTACTGTATGTGTTCACAAATGCTTTACACACTGCCTCTGAACTAAGCCTGTCTGCTCGTGCCAAGCTACCAAGAGGGTGAGCAGGGGTTATTTCGGGAGTGTACCTACTTTCCCTGACTAGACTCAAGGGTCCCTATTTGGACAAAGGTACCTACCTCTGCCAACTAGAGACCCCCAAATCTAACATTGGTGGTCAGCGGTGAGGATTCTGGACTTGCATTTGTGACTCATGTACAGTGATTGGTGAACACTACTTAGTGAGTGCAGACCAAAACGCAACCACATACTTTTATAGCATTTTTCTGGGATTTCCTATTTTTGCAAATGCCAAGTTCAGTCACTATGGAGAAACCAGCATCAGTATCCTCTGTTGAGTGTGATTGGGAAGAAGAGAGGCTAGAATGCTACACCCTTAAGCAGCTCAGGCAATTCTGCAAAAAGTTTAAAGTGTCCATGACCGGACTCTCCAGGAAGGAGGACCTTCAAAAGGCGCTGAGGGCCTGGGTCGAATCAAGGAGTGCCCCTGTGGAGGGGGCTGAGAATGCAGAAGGGCAGCTGGAGGGGCTATTGGGTCTAGGGGCTAGAAGACCACCTTCCCCAGTAGGTAGCAGTGTTTCTGCCAGAGGACTGTCTCCAGAGGAGTTGGAGGACAGGAAAGAGAGTAGGATGCACGAAATGGAGCTGACCAAGCTCAAGCTGAATGGGCAGTTAGAATTCGAAATGCAAACTAGGAAATTGGCCCTAGAGGAAAAGAAAATGCAGTTTGAACATGAGAAAGTTTTGAGGGAGTTGGAATTGAAGGCCAAGAGCTTAGAGATTACTCCCTCTGGTGGCAGTGTACCGCCTGTGCCTGTTGAAGCTAGGGTGTATATTCCAAAAGATGTGGTTAAGGAATTTTTAAAAATGATGACATAGGGCAGTGGTTCAAAGTCTATGAGGTAGCCATGTCTTCCCACCGGGTCCCTGAGAAGGATTGGGGAGCGGGGTTGTGGGGATGGTTCCTCAGTGAAGGGCGGGATACCTTGTTGGATTTGCCCTCTGAAGTCTATAATTCGTACAGCCACATGAAGGATGCCTTAATGACTAGGTATGGTTTGACCCCTGAGCTTTATAGGCAAAGGTTCAGGAACTGTAGTAAGATTGAAAGCAGTACCTGGGTTGAATATGTGACCTTCTTTTGCAGAGCCTTGGATGGTTGGGTAAGGGTAGCAAAGCGACTGATTTTCAGGCGCTCTTTGATTTGATTGCCTGGGAGCACTTGTCCGGTAATTGTTTTCCTGAGCTACGCCAGCACCTGATTGATAGTAAGCTGACTAACCCTAGGCAGCTTGCTGAGGAGGCGGACCGCTGGGTGAGTACCCGGGTCCACAAGGGTCACGTGGGAGACTCCGCCAAGGGTGGGCAGGGTCCCAGCAGAAGAGTGGGGGGGACAAGGGTAAACAGAAGGAGTTCCATAAAGGGCCCCAAAGTAAACCCCAAGGGAACCAAGGGAAAGGTTCTCAGCCTCCCCCTGAGAAGAAGCCAGTGGGGCCCTGACAGGCCCCCCTGTTCACCAGGGACCACTGGTATGTTACAAGTGTGGCGCCCCTGGCCACAAGGCAAACGATCCTCGTTGCCCTTTGTATGGAAAACCAGCACCCACCAGTGCAGTCCCCCGGCAGTTGGCTAGTGTAGCCCTGGGGGAGGAGTTGGGTGCCCAAGGTGGGGGATCCCACAGTGTTTTCCCTTGTCTCATTAGGAGACTCTGAGATGGTCCCTAGGACCCCGCTGCCTGAGAACACTAAGAAATACAGGCAGTGGGTGACCATCAATGGCCATAGGGTGGAGGCTCTGAGAGACACAGGAGCCAGTGTGACAGCTGTCAAGTGTCACCTGGTGTCTAAAGAGCAGGTTATCCCTGATGCATTCTATCCGGTTGTTGCAGCTGACAACACAGAGAGTCACTGCAAGGTGGCTCAGGTTCCCTTTGAGTGGGGGGTCTCGGGTACTCTTCAAGTAGCTGTGAGGCCAGCCATGCCTGTTGACTGTTTGTTAGGGAACGATTTGGAGAGCTCACCTTGGGCTAAGGTGGAGCGGAGTGCGCATTTAGAAATGTTGGGCTTGCCTGATTGGGCATGTGTGACCACCCGGTCAATGGCAGCTAAAGGTGTTCAAGAGGACCTGGAGCCTGAGAGGAGGCCCAGGTGCCTGCCGGAGAGAGAGAAGGCAGGGGCGCGGGAAACCGGCCTCCGAAGTTCCCACGGTCCAGGAGGAGGCAGACCCTGAGGGGGATGCCCTGGAGCCTACAGGGGAACAGGTAGCTGAACTGGGGGACCTACCTGAGCTGACCCATTGGCAGCAAGAAGGAGGAACCTCCAGGGAAGAGTTTTGCGAGGAGCAGAACGCATGCCCCTCTCTCGTGGGTCTGAGGCAACAGGCCACAGACCAGGCAGCAGGTGATCAGTCTGGATCACATTGGGTTTACTGGGAGAATGGTCTCCTGTATTCAGAGCCTAAGGTTGCTGAGCCTGGGTCAGCCCGTGTGCTGGTGGTACCCCAGCGCTTCAGAGCCTTCCTACTGGGGTTGGCTCATGATGTACCGTTAGCAGGACATCTGGGGCAGGACAAGACCTTTGACAGGCTTGTTACCCATTTCTATTGGCCCCAGATGCGCAGGAGTGCCGCCACTCACTGCAGGACATGCCAGACTTGCCAGGCAAGTGGAAAGATTGGGAGGAAGCACAAGGCTCCTCTCCAGCCATTCCCTGTGGTCAGCACCCCCTTTTAACGGGTGGGTATTGATATTGTGGGGCCACTGGACCCCAAGACAGCCATGGGCAACAGGTTTATCCTGGTCTTGGTGGACCATGCCACCCGGTACCCTGAAGCCATCCCTCTGAGGACAGTGGCGGCCCCCGTGGTGGGACGGGCACTGATGGGAATTTTCTCACGTGTGGGATTCCCTCAAGAGGTGGTGTCTGACAGAGGTACCAACTTCGTGTCCAAGTACATGAAGTCCCTGTGGCAGGAGTGCGGTGTAACTTACAAGTTCACCACTCCTTACCACCCTCAAGGAAATGGGCTGGTTGAGAGATTCAACCGGACCCTCAAGGAGCATGATTATGGGTCTGGAAGAACCCATGAGGCGTAAATGGGACGTCCTCTTACCATGCCTGTTGTTTGCATACCGGGAGGTGCCACAGAAGTCTCTAGGGTTCAGTCCCTTTGAGCTCCTCTATGGACACCCGGTGCGAGGACCTCTGAGTTTGGTCAAGGAAGGCTGGGAGCAATCTCCCAGGAAACCTCCCCAGGATGTATACAGTTACATGCTGGCCTTCAGGAACCAGACTAGGCGTTTCAGAGAACTTGCTGAGGCAAATCTGGAAGCCAGCCAGGAGGAGATGAAGCGGTGGTACGACCAGAATGCCACTCTGGTAGAGCTTCAGCCTGGTCAGAAAGTGTGGGTCATGGCCCCTGTGGAGCCTTGTGCGCTCCAGGACAGGTGGACCGGCCCTTTCTACGGTGGTGGAGCGCAAGAGTCCAGTTACCTATTTGGTGGACTTGCAGTCTCCCAGGAACCCCTTGCGGGTCCTGCATGTGAACCGCCTGAAGCCCCACTGGGAGAGGTCCCAAGTGGGCATGCTCTTAGCTACAGATGATGGAATGGAGGAGGAGACCGAGCCTCTTCCTGACCTCCTGTCAGCCCGAGAGCAAGATGGATCAGTGGAGGGAGTAAACCTCTCTACCTCCCTGACACCTGAACAGCAGGGTGACTGTCGCCAACTGTTGGGACAGTTCCCTGACCTGTTCTCCCTGGTTCCCAGTGTCACTCATTGGTGCGTCCATGATGTGGACACTGGGGACAGTCTTCCTGTGAAGCACAAGGCTTACAGGGTGACTGACAGGGTCAGAGCCTGCATCAAGGAGGAGGTCTCCAAGATGTTTTGCGCTAGGGGTGATTGAGTCCTCTAACAGCCCTTGGGCCAGCCCAGTGGTCTTGGTTCCAAAGGCTGCCGCGCCTGGTGCCACACCAGAACTCCGGTTCTGTGTGGACTACAGGGGACTCAATTCCGTCACCAGGACTGACGCCCACCCCATCCCCAGAGCTGATGAGCTCATAGATCGGTTAGGGGGTTGCGCGGTACCTCAGCACGTTTGACTTAACGTCTGGGTACTGGCAGATCGCCTTGACTGATGGGGCAAAGAGAGGTCAGCATTCTCCACACCAGATGGGCACTACCAGTTCCGGGTGATGCCCTTTGGGATGAAGAATGCCCCTGCCACCTTTCAGAGGTTGGTCAACCAGGTGTTGGTTGGACTGGAGGATTTCAGTGCCGCCTACCTGGATGACATCGCAGTGTTCAGTGCCAGTTGGGAAGAACATCTGCGCCACCTCTGGGAAGTGTTGATGGCGCTGCGGAGAGCAGGCCTCACAATCAAGGCGAGTAAGTGCCAGATTGGGCAGGGTTCTGTGGTGTACTTGGGACACCAGGTTGGGAGCGGCCAGGTGGCGCCCCTCCAACCGAAAATTGATACCATTCTGGCTTGGGAGCCCCCCAAGACCCAGACAGAGGTAGAGCCTTCCTAGGACTCACTGGGTATTACCGGAGATTCGTCAAGGGGTATGGCAGCATTGTTGCCCCCTTGACAGAGCTGACTTCCAAGAAGCAGCCCAGGAAAGTGATTTGGACTGACGCCTGTCAAAAAGCTTTTGACACCTTGAAGGCTGCCATGTGCACGGCGCCTTTGCTCCAGGCACCCAACTTCTCCAATGAGTTCATTGTTCAGACGGACGCTTCAGAGCATGGTGTAGGGGCTGTTCTATCACAGATCAATGAGGAGGGCCTAGACCAACCTGTAGCCTTCATCAGTAGGAGGTTACTTCCCCGGGAACAGAGATGGAGTGCTATTGAGCGTGAGGCATTTGCTGTGGTCTGGGCTCTGAAGAAGCTGAGACCATACCTGTTTGGGACTCACTTCCGGGTTCAGACAGACCACAGGCCCCTCAGATGGTTAATGCAGATGAGGGTGAGAATCCAAAGCTGTTGAGGTGGTCCATTTCCCTACAGGGGATGGACTTTACGGTGGAACACCGCCCTGGTACAGAACACGCCAATGCTGATGGACTGTCCAGATTTTTCCGCCTTAGCGATAAGAACTCCCTAGGGGTAGGATAGTTCTCCCCACATTTCAGCTGGAGGGGACACGTGTTAGACCTGGCATCCTTGGCGTGGGTCTCCCTTCCATTTTTCGCAATGCCTCCACTGTTGCCGATATGTTTTTGCTGGACTAGATGCTCATGGGCACTTTGCCGCTGCTAATCAGTGCCAAAGTGCAAGTGCTCCCTATCGTTAATTGATGTATGTATTAGTGACTCCATGATTGGATGATTGGTTTACTTGTCAGTCCCTAGTACCGTGCACTGAGTGTGCCCAGGGCTTGTAAATCCAATGCTGCAGGTGGGCTTGCAGCACGGGTTGTGCCACCCACAGAAGCAGCTTGTAAAGTGTGTCTCAGGCCTGCCATTGCAGAGCCTGTGTGCAGCCTAGGGCTGCCATGTCGACTTGGTGAGTGCACCCACTTACCAGTCCCTAAACCTTCCCTTTACTGCATGTTGGTCACCCCTAAAGTAGGCCCTAGGGCAGGGTGCATTGTAAGTATAAGGTAGGACATGCCCTGGTGTGTGTGGCATGTCCTAATAGTGAATTACAGCCATTTTCGTTTTTCACTATTGCAAGGCTACCTGCTCCCCATAGGCCAGAATGGGCAGACTGACTATTACACCTTATAGTCAGAACTGACCCAGGAACATGGTAGAAAAACGAATTTAGTATGCCTGAACTCAGGATGATAAAATACATCTTTTAGTGAAGTTGGTTTTAACATTCTGTGTTTGAAAATACCACTTTTAGAAAGTGGGTATTTTCTTGCCTAACTATCCAAGCCTGCCTCTGCCAGGTTGTGTATTCCTTGTCTGGAGATTGAGTGACAGGGGCCGGGGGTGGCTACAGGAGACAGGGTGAGTCAGCACAGGGCTGAATAGAAAGATCTGCATCCAGAGTGGAGGGAGGAGTTGCACCTGGGTCTGAATAGGGCTGTGCCTGTCTTCCACAATGCTGGCTCCACCCCCTGCCGGGCGGCTGAGCACTCTGCCCCACATTCTGAAAGGAAAGAAGGGGTCAGAAAAACAAAGTGCTCCAGGACTGACCAGAACTGGTTTTGGACTAGGCAGAGGCCTCTCTGCCTCCAGAGAACTAAAGAGAATCAGGGTATAAGAGGGGCACCCAGACCCCAGGAAAATTAGATCACTTTTGGGAACAAGAAGAAACCTTTGCTGAGGAGCGGAACCAAGAAGAAACTGAGGAGAGACTATCCCTAAGCCTGAAGTGCTGCTTGGGGGATTGGCCTGCAGTGGTTTGCCTGACTGCCAAAGAAAGGAGAAAGGAACTTTTTTTGCTGTGACTTTCATCAACTTGTGAAGGATCTCCAAGGGCTTGGAAGAGAGCTTGCCCCCTGACCGAAGTCCCAGGACCATTGGACTTCACCCCCTTTGTGAATTGCTGCTGGAAACTCTGTTTCAGTGGCTGCAGAGGTAGGGAGCTGTGACCGACTCACGACCGACTCGGTGTCCTGTAAGCACCGCATCGAAGCACCGTCTCGCCCTGCAACGCACGGCCCTGGTCTCACCGACTCCGTCAACGAGCCGCTGCCTGCACCGCATCGAGGGACAACGCGTCCTGCATCGTTTCGCTATGCCGAATCGAACTGGTCCGACCGACACGGTCACTGCTGCTGAGTTCGAGTCCTGTGACCGCACCGGAGTTGGGCACCGCTCGCACGCTTTGCGACGCACCGCCCGACTCGCACCGCTGTCCGGACTGATCGACGCCAGCTCCTGAATCCGGCTCCGTCGCCGCACCGCAACCTGCCAGCACCGCATCGAAGCACCGTCTCGCCCTGCAACGCCACGGCCCTGGTCTCACCGACTCCGTCTCGACGGCGTCCAACGAGCCGCTGCCTGCGCCGCATCGAGGGACAACGCGTCCTGCAACGCTTCCATCTTGCATCACGATCGCGACGTCCAGCCATCCGGCTCGCACGCCCGTGCCTGCCGCTTCAAGTAAAAGGTACTGTGACCGAGTCTGTCTACGCTGTGTTGGCCCGTCTCGACGCGGTCAGCTGGATTTGTTAGACTCTGTTCGTTCTTGACATCGCCGTAGCCGGAGGAGGCTACCGACTCGCACAGAACCTTGAATTAAGCCTTTTGATCAGAACTAAGTATTCTTAACAGTATTGTGGATTATTTTTGTCGTTTATGGTCTTGTGATAAATCTATATAAAATATACCTATTTTTATAAATATATAACCTGTGTGGTGTCCATTTGTAGTGTTGTCACTTGATTACTGTATGTGTTCACAAATGCTTTACACACTGCCTCTGAACTAAGCCTGTCTGCTCGTGCCAAGCTACCAAGAGGGTGAGCAGGGGTTATTTCGGGAGTGTACCTACTTTCCCTGACTAGACTCAAGGGTCCCTATTTGGACAAAGGTACCTACCTCTGCCAACTAGAGACCCCCAAATCTAACAGTTAGGAGTACCTTGCGTGTCCAAAGAAGAATCTTGGGCACAATGCGCAGGGGCGAGGTTGCTTAGGGTTTTGCTTGTTTGAAGTAGATTTAGCTTGTTTGTTAAAATTTTTTGTAATTTTCTTTGGACCTTTGAGACTAGTTTCATCCCCTTTTCCTAGCATAGTTGCAACTTCCTCAATCAGCTCGTCGATAGCTGCTAAAGTACAATTATCGGCGGCCGAGATCACCGGTTTGCTTATCTTCGCCATTTTTTTCCTTCCAGCGACTAGCTCAGGTGCCTTTCTTTTCCCCATATTTTCCCAGCAAACCGCTCAGATTTGCTGGGAAAGTGTTTAGATTATGATAAGCAGGAAAGCCTAGAGCACCAACAGTGAGCTGATTAACAACAAATGGCGTAAAAAGGGCTTGAATTTCCAAATATTCGAAACCTGTATAAGAACAAAACAAAAAGAACCATGGACGTAGTTAATTTGCTCAGCCTTACTTGGCTGATCAGGGAGTAACATAAATGAGGGTGTATTCTTTAAGATAATAGTCCGATCAGGTTACAATGTCCTTTGCAGAGACTCTGCTTGAACTCAAGTTTAGTCCAGAGGGAGTCCAAAAGTTTTTCAGCAATTAATATTAGATAAGTTCCATGAAACAATAAATAAATTACAGTGGGGCTAGGGACTTTTCCAGAGTCCTCATCGACACCTAAAATATGTAAAGTAGAATTAGTCTTACCCCAGTAAGACGAGGAGCATTAGTCAGATCATATTCAACGGAGCAGCCAAGGGGAATGGCCCTGCCCTGGCTCTGACGGGCAAGGACGGACCCGCCCTTGGCCCGGGCTTAGCCCGGGCGCTGCCCGCGCTGCGGGAGGCTAGCGGTGATTATATCGCACCTCCAGGCGCGCTGTACAGCGTCCGAGCAGGCGACAAGGCAAGGGTTGTTGGGAAATATAGTTCAGGAGAGCCGTTCCCCTCACGGCAGGTACGAGCGAGATTCTGCGACGTTGGCCATTACCCTCACGGCGGCGATATAGTGATGTTGTCCCCCTCACTGCTGCCCAAGAGGAGATCTGCTGCTTATGCCTCCTTCTCACTTAATGCACTGTAATGCACAGCCTGGTGGGGAACATGTCAGGCTCATAGTCCCAGTCTGTGCACCGAACCACGGCGCTCAGAACAATCACAACACTACATTGCTGCATTGTGATTGGCTTAGGGGAGCCTGTGTGCTTTCTGCTTCCGGGACCAGTCAGGAAGCAAAGCTGAGAAAAGATAGTGGCTGTGAGAAGGTAAGTGTTTTTTTTAATTTATATTTTGTTCACCTCCTTCTGGCCTGCCATACTCGTTCCCTGCCAGCTACTACTGCTGTTTCCTGAGACCTGAGGAAACTTAAGAGCAAGGGACAGTCCAGGGGCTGCAGGGGACACACCAGGGGCTACATAGGCAGCAAGCATGGGCTATTGGGGACACACTAGTAAAACGTAGACAGCAGTTATGGTAGGGACACATGCCTGCCGCAATGGCTGCATCACACTTATTACGGTACCACACTGAACCTAACACTTCCTCTCATTAGCTGTGCCTCTGAACTTTCTGCCAATGAGAGGAGGTGGAGGGTTTGTGAGGGCAGGGCTCAGCTGCTGTCAGAGCTCAGGATGAGTCCCGGAGCTCTCATGAAGTTGCCACTTTTAGAAGTGCCTCCCTGCTGTTGCTGTTGTCTCACAAACACACACTGGCCATATACCTTTGTCGTGTAGTTCCTATATAACCTATACAGGATCTGCACGTTTGGATAACATAAACTGTGGGATTGGTGGCAGACTGATTCTGAGCACCCCCACCGGATACGTTAGCCTGTCTGTATTAGCTAGCTCACAGTGCCACTATAATCTCCTCTTATCAACGAGAGAATAGATTCTGGCAACCTCAGAACATGACAACCCTGATCCCTCAGAATCTTGGAAACAATATACGACCTTTCGCTCAGTCACTCGTGCTTACTTAGTTTGTCTCAGAGAGATACATAGAATAAACAGTCTGGTCGTTTTCAATAAGAATTTATTGAACAGTTGTGATTCTAGTGTAGAATATATGAGCTGCAACAACCATTAGACAGTAGCAGAGATATATGATTAGCAGTACTACGAAAGTAAAGGGATGGTATAGTTCTACCATCTTGCAGAAATCATGAATATATACATGTACATAAAACACATGATAAAAAGTGCATACTCCTACGATGTCTCCCTAACTAGATGTACCTAAATGTACCTAACATCTGTGTAGGTGTTATGCCAAGAATCCCTCTAGGATCTAGTCCACCCCATTACCTGAGAGTTTAGAGAATGTAGGACCCCGTCCTGGTCTCGAGTTGGACACCCCGCGAGGGATGTTAGACCACTGCTAGCTGGAGTGTCTGCATGCAGGAACCTCAGCATCTCTGGTCAGTGTGTCAGCCTGGAAGTCACGGTCTCCTCTATCTTCCTAAGCAAGATGTGCTGTATATATACCCATAGGTCTCACCAGGGGTCCTACCTTGCTGTGTTACTGTGTTGGCCTAAAGGATGACGTTGGGCCTGAACTTTATACAGAGATATTATACAGGAAATGGTAATCCTACTGTTAGTCCTGCTGTGCTTCCAAGAAGCCCCATGCATAATGTATGAGAATTGAACCAGGGAAAAACCCGCGTTCTGAATGCAGTGTCATATCTAGGTAAAAGGTTAGTGCCTAAGAACCATTATGTATGTAATGTAGGGAACAATATAGGTGAAAGGTTGCAATGTTACCTGCACCTATATAGGGTACCTATATGGAATATAACACCTTTTGGTGAAAGCTGAAAGCTCCCAACTCTTGAATGAAGAGAGAGAGAGAGAAAGAAAGAGAGGGTGTATGTGTGTGTATGTGTAGGCAAACTTTGCTCTGGTGCAGTTTTACTGACCGACCTGGGAGGGGAAATGCGAAGAGCAATAGACCTATTTCTTTAATCTACTTCTCCTTCTTCTTGTGGAAGAGAAACCCTTTCATTAATTATTTTTGTATGAGTTGTGTTCTGACTAGAACAGGTTTTGTAGTCAAATAGGACTCGGCTGGACAGAGTCTCACCTTTCCTGTCAGACACAGAGCAACTTCACAGGAAACAAAGAGGCACTCTACAATATGAGTTCAAAAAGCAAACAGGAGATAATATGAGAATTGAAAATAATTCACGATATCTAGCTCCCTAAAATCGACAAAAAATCTCTAACGGACAAGAAAAACGTATGCTAAATGTTGCTTGTACAACAGCGAGGGACATTGAGATATATTGAATCCCGTATTTAAAATAAAAGAGGAGAATTTTGCCCATTGATCACACCGAATGTACTGTACTGTACTTATGTTGCTTGGTATGTGGTTCAAGTCATAATGAGCATCTATAGACCAAACAGTGCAAATTGAATTGCTTTTGGCATTCAATAATTCGTGTTAATGACCACCAATTTCAGTAGTGTTCATTTTAGTAACCTGTAATAACAAATAATTAAGAAATTTACGTTATTTTGACACAGCATAGCATTCTACAAAATAAATGTATCCGAGTCTGAAAAACTCACTACTATCAACAAGCACTGGCAACGCCAATACCTACGTTGGTGATCACCAGCCTGTTGGCATTATCAGCGTATGTTTTGTTTTGTAATGGTTTTTGCAAATCGTCATTATTGGGGATGCTGCAGTTATTCGTCAATCTAATAAAAATACTGGCTTAAAACAAGAATAATTTTGGTCTGAAAAAGTACACATTGCCATATTAGACCCTGGCACTTAAAGAGAACTACTTTGTGTGTGGATGTGGATTCTTCTGAAAGGGCAGAATGCTGTCACTCACAGAAAAGTTAGCTAATGCCTGAAGTCGGCTGACCGAGTGTCCCGTGATGTATGTTCTAGTAGGAGAATGAAAAATGCGACCAATAAGAGCAAACCAATGAACAAAGCGGGCTGGCCGAAAGCCTGTAAATGTACATTATGCATACAATCATAATAAAATCAAAATGTCTTAGCTGACGTCAGAACTACAAATGTACATGTACTTACAAATGTACATGCACCTCCACGCCTTGTATATTTGGAGCAAGCGCATTCTGCATGATGCCAGTTAAGGTTCTGCCCACGCTTCATAATGTTTAGAGCAACACAGACCAAATTATAACCAAATGTCGTAGTATATTATTATGCAAAATTCTTGGACATGTTCTGAGCGTTTACCCAGGATTTAAATTGCTTTTGTGTAATGTAAACTGCAAGTAATGAGAACATAAGGACTCAACAGGGCAGATTTACAAACCGCTACTGCCACCGGATCATCACTTTTTTTGACGCTCCAGTGGCGCTGTATGCTAGCTGATATTTACAAGGCAGCGCTAAGCCAATTTGTAGTGGCTTAACACAACCTTGGAAAGATGGCCCTCTGCAACACAGTTTTCTGCCACAAAGAGGTGTGCAATGGGTGTTGCTGTGGGTGTTCCTAGCAACACCCATGGCTTTTTGACACTGCTCGTGATGTACAAGGATCTGTAAATCTGAGGCAGGGCCAAAAACTAACGCCTTCCAAATGGAGGCGTTAATGTGGTGCACCGAGGAGGAATACTTTTATTTCTCCTCGTTTTTTGCTCTTTCTATGTGTGCTCCATTAAGGAGCAAAATAACAATAATTGTTTTGGTGCAGGAAGGTGTCCCTTCCTGCACAAACACAATCAGCCCTGCAATGCAGGCACCCTTGCACCATGGTGCAAGAGTGCCTGTGTTGGCAGTAGGCAGCATTTTACCTCCAGCGCAGGGGTGAGCACAGGGTTGCACCGTATTCTTGTTAATACGGCGCATCCCTGTGTTTTGAAAATGACGCAGCTTGGCACAGCAAAATAGCTTGCGGCACCGTGCTGCTCCATTTTTATGTAAATATGAACCCAACATATGCTTTTTAATAGTTTCAAGTATAAGCCTTGCTGATAGCTTCTCGGTTTATTGGGAAAAAGTGTATACTACTATACTACTGTTGGGGTTGACTTGTCAAATCTCTGCGCTGTTCTAAAAAATATAAGTCTACACTGCACAGCACTGCACAATATGGAAGTCCATCATTCATTACAGTGACGTGACCGTTGTGCGGAAAGCCTGCAACCAGCACATATACCTTTAAGGTAAATGTACCGAATCATTAACTTCCACACATCACGTGGGGTTGGTGGAATGAAAGAAATATAACACCTCCATCCTAGAAGGGGAGGTTTCAGGAAGAACATTTATGACCCCTCTCTGATGATGTCATTAGCTTAGCCTTTAACACCACCCTGTTCATGAACTCCAGGTAAAAGTTAGGAAGTTGTGATTTTGCGGAGTGGACTTAACATTTCATACATCTCATGGTTGACTCCTTTCTGCTGTGCGATTTGAGTCACTTGAGCCTATAGTTGGTGCAGGTGTTGCCCAATGATAGCACACCCATTTCTGGAAAAAAGCAATGCACTACCATTGAGACACACCCTGGCCAAATGTTACCCTGCCAAATGAGATAGGTTTAGAACATTGGAATTTTAGAAGGTCAATGGAAAAGGCTCTGGGCTAACAATGGCTATTATAAGCCTTCTGCTGCAAGATGATTCCAATGCTTGTCTTTCTGTTTCTTTCTTTTTAATTTAGACATTGTATCCTTAGTGAGTGGATTGTTCGAATAGTCTTAATAACCTTCTGACTTGGGCTATACTGGTTGTTAAAAGGCCCTTACCCTTGTTTCAGATTCTTATCTGCGGTTCAGGCCTAAAACTAGTGTTCAGGGCCTGTAACTACTGATACAGCCCTTTGCAGTGGGATATAAGGCTATATCAACATCAGAACAGTTATGGGTACTGCTCTTCTGATGGACACCCAGAAATGTAATCTCTTACTTACATCCATTGCCCATTTGTAAGTGTGGGTGATAGCTCTATGAGCTGAGTGCTCCTTGTTAAATAATGCAGTGAACTAGTGTTCACAAGTTGAAATCCTGACTAGGCACTAGTACTATAAACTTGGTAATAGTAACATCTGTTAATTTTATTGCGCTTAGAAACTTCAGATGTTAGCAATCTATTAAGCACAAACTGTAATTCCACTTAAATCTTGCATACACACACCCAAATATTTTTGTACCACTCAATTATGATATTCATGAAGAGAAACAAAGGACTATTTTTATATTAATCAGTTGTATCAAGTAAACACGCACACACTTCCTGGAATGTACTTCTCCAAATCATTGTTTTTGGGTGTAATAGTCCACCACTGTCAACTGAAGTAAACCTAGATTACAGGCCCCAGAATGCACATACGTGGTAAAAGAAAGCCTTGGTCTGGTAATGAGGTGTCCTTGCTACATGGTGTCATATAATAACCCTTGTGTTAATATATTAGCAACAAACATATGTCAGCAATTTTTATTAATCTCCGTCCTACTCATCTTCATCACTGTAATTTTTTATGAGGTGGATTTTATCCCAGAGACAGTAGAAACTTCACTTTGGAATGTTGAAAATGAAACCCTGCTCACCCCACTGTGTGCAATAAAAGGGACTAGCATTCCAAGCACCCTTCTGCAATATCAAAGCCTTCCCCAAGGCTGGCTGTGGCAAGGTGGCAAGTCTGTTGTGATGACTGTGGCAAAGGGGAGTAGAGCTAAGTGTAATCAAGATCACTGGTAAGTAATCTGAACTTTACCTCAACATCACTCCTATTTGTTCCAGCCCTTACCTAAGAGGTTAACTGACAAATCAAACCTAAGTGTCCTTTGATGTTCACCAGAAACGGCATGCACAGCCAAAGATTCAAAATGTACAAGTGTCCATGAATGTGATTCCAGAAAGAGCCATGTGAAAATAGGCCTAGGTCTCCAACATCATACTAATTCAATGAGTTGAAGCTCTGTATTGGAGACCAAATTCATAAATTCATGCTCTTGAGGCGGCATGCAATAAACACACAGAAACTTTTTCACCTGCCGCCTGTGGCAAGATCATGGATAACTGTTGGCAAGGAAATGGGAAGCAAGGAGCAATCAGGGAAGTTGGAGACCAATACCATCCAAAAAAGGTACACCCATGAAAGGAGTAATGACTGGGATGATGAAGATGGACGTTGTCACAATGTTTATCAGTTATCCTTTTCTTGTTCTGTTCTGCTTGTTAAATAAGCAAAGAAGTGACACATTCACTTATTGGTACAAGTTCATGCCTTCAAGAGATTAGCCAACATTGTAACAGGACCAGTTACACATCAAGCATCTATTTGTGCAGTTTGGAACGGCGCATAGTTCTTTTTTTTTTTACTGAGCAGAATTATTATAAAGAAAAACCTTACATCAGCAAAGAGATTAATTTCACATTAAATATGGTTACTCATGAGATAAAAATACTTTTAAAAGAATGTACATCCGACATTTTATAATTTCATCCTTAATAAACATGATAATGACCAAACGGAGCATAGTTCTAGATGTGGTTTGAAGTTTAGAAAAAGAGCAGAGGTCAGATTTATTATTGCTAAATTCCATTTAGGGGTCTGGAGTGTTTAATCCTTAGGAGGGGATAAGTCTTGAGAGATGGTCAGTACATGAAGGCAGAAGGCACGTACCAGACTATGTGATCTCTGTATGGAACACTCTTATGACTCCAGTTGGCAGGTGACACAGTATGTTAGGTGGAGAGATAAAAATGGGAAGGTGATGTGGTCTAGTGGCTAAACTGCTGACTTTGGAACAGTGCTTAATTAATGCCGGTGTTTGCCGGTGCTGAGCATTAGCATTTATTTCCAAAACTGGCACTTAGGGGCTGATTACAATGGCGGATGGACTGGAGTCCGTCCGCCATCGTGGTGGTAACCGGGACCGTCCGCAATACATGCGGCTGTTCCGCACACCAAATTATGATGCGACCGCCACCGTGGCGGACGCATCTTGCATTTTAACATTGCGGTGGTTGCTGCTGACAGCAGCACCCGACGCAATGTTGAAAATGCATGTTGTGCATTTTACTGCACTACGTGGCAGGCACCACATGGTGCCTGCCACTTAGTGCACTTAAATGTAGGGCCCAGTGCACAAACACATCCCCCCAACACAGAGGGGCCCGCAAAGAGCCCCCAAAACCAATCCCCGCCAGCCTTTCAATGGTGGTTTACCCGCCATGGAAAGGCTGGCTACCGCCAGCATCGTAATTCGGCGGATGGAGCCTGCTAGGCTCCGCCACCATTTTCAGCATGCTGACCGCTCCGCCAGGCAATCGTAACGATTGCCTGTGACGGTTCCGTGGCGGACGGTCTTTGCGACCGCTGCGGTCCGAAAGCGATTCCCACCGCCATTGTAATTCAGCGGTGGGAAATTGCTGTCAGTTGACGGAAGGATCGCCACCGCCGGGCTGCCGGTGACGATCCTTCCACCATCGTAATCAGCCCCTTAATTGGGACAGTCCACCACATGATGGCGCTGCCTGTCTTTTTCTAACAGCAGCAAAGTGTTTCACAGTTTTATATACTTAAAAAAAAATCATAATGAACTAGCATGTATTTTCCTTTCTCGAGATGACCTCGAATAGTCACAAGCATAGGCAAAGTCAATAGGTCTCTGCAATGGCCGGGCTCCGAACTATTGGCATCATCAAGTGTATAGGTCGCATAGAGGCGTGTGTTGGTCCAGGTATTAAGGGTGTAGGTGGGTGCTTATTTTGGGGCACAATAGTAAGTTGTATTGCTGAGGCTGAAGGCAGTGAGAGTTTCTCTCAGTGCCTGTCGGTGGTCAAATAAAGCTATCCAGACCATAATGAAGTGGAAAGAGATGACGTGGGAGAGAGGGAGGGGGAGAGAGAGAGGGATGGGAGAGAGAGAGGGAAGGGAAGAGACAGAGAGAGAAAGAAAGAGAGAGAGAAGAGAGAGTTAGAGGGAGGGAGGGAGAGAGAGGGATGGGGAGAGAGAGAGAGGGAGGGAGGGAAAGAGAAAGAGAGCATGAGCGAGAGGGGGGAGAGAGAGAGACAGAGGAGAGAGAGGGAGAGAGAGAATCACCCCCATTATAGAAAGTGAGCAACCCACTCACCTATTCCAGAGAAGAAGCAACCGATCCATTCCAAATAGCACAGTATGAAATACTGAGAGAGTTCGAATTACTGTAGGGTGATGAGGAACACACATCTCTGAAGGGGGAATGAAGGGACCAATGCAGAGTAAAGAAGTGCCGACCATGATTGCCGTTTCAAAGCAGAGTTTGCACAAACCTTGCATATTGCAAAGCTAACCTAATATTTGTGTGCTAGACATTCACTGTGGCCCTTTTTTATTTCCACAAACAAATTCATTGTCTCTGGCTGAGCCATAACATTTTGAGTTTCTAGATGGCGGTAACTAGCACAGAGGATCAGTATACTCTGTCCTTGCATCAGTTTTACAAGTTTATGAAATAGGATCGAACAAGACCCCTGATATCAAAGTGTCCAATGGACTCAAGCTCCAGGTCACATCATGTACTGGGGCTGAGCAAACCTGTCCTGGAAGATGCAATGACCCCACTTGTTTCTTCGCAGTTCTACAGACACTCAACACTGGACATCGGTTCAGAAAACAGCCTGAACTTTCAATCAGTACTAACAAGGTAGATGTGATCTGTAGACCCAGATGGGGACAGTTCACATGTAAGACTGCTGGGTCTGCTTGCATCATTCAGTTGTTTGAATCAATCAATCTATCTATCTATCTATCTATCTATCTATCTATCTATCTATCTATCTATCTATGAGAAAATGGAGTTCTATGGCAGCACCCCCCACTTTTTGCCTGACTTGTGATGAAACTTTGACTGTAGAGTACTGGGTCCATGCAGTCCAGGTTCCCAGTACCAGTGTTCTTTCCCTAAAATTATGTCCCCAATTGGTACTTCTGCCCCCCTGTAAGTCCCTAGTAAGTGGTACCCTGGGTACCTAGGGCTTGGAGGCTGAAAAGGGTACACTTAGACTCTCTCACTAGGACCATGCCACTGCCCCTGTAGCTGGCATGCCCCTGTGAGGTAAATGAATGAACAAGTCGACATGGCACACTGCCTGTGTACCATGCCAGCTAGCGCTGCCTAAGATATAGGTAAAGTCACCCCTCTAGCAGGCTGTACCAGCCCTAAGGCAGGGTGCACTATATCACAGGTGTGGGCATATCTGCATGAGCAGATATGCCCCTACAGTAGTAGGGTCTATTCCCTAATATTGTAAGTGCCAGGGACGCCATAGAGAGTAAATGGGCTGGGAATGTGAAAACTCGACTTCCAGAGCACCATGATGGCTTCACTGAACACAGGAGTGTTTGGTATCAAACAACACCTTGAAATAAATCCCCACTGATGCCAGTGTGAGCTTTATAAAAACATGTACTCAGAGGGCACCTCAGAGGTGCCCCCTGAAAACCTACTGACCCTGGTGTGGGCAGTGACTGGCTTTAGGCAGCCAGTCACAACCAGACATGCTTCTAGACCCCTGGGTGGAGAGCCTCTGCTCTCTGGGACCAGAAACAATGCACTTCCTGGACAGAGGTTTCAATACTCCTCCCCCAGGATGGCCCAGTGCTCGAAGAGGGAAGCTTCAAAGGCCTGCTGCCTTTGTAATGTGACCCCCAGCCTCTGCTGCTAGCAGCAGATGGCAGCTATGGTTTACACCCCCATTTTGGGTGGGAAAACTCAGAAGAATATGAGGTGTGCCCACCTCTGCCAACTCCTCCCCTAAGGTGGGGGAGGCGAGGTGAAGCTTAGCTTTCGGTCCCTGCCATCTTGAAGATGGGGACATCCCTCCAACTAGGACTAGGTCTGTGCCCCCTACCACTTGAGGGTGGCATAATAGAGGGTGTAGTCACCCCAGGTAAGTTGCCCATTGGTCCTGCCTGCTACTCCCCTAAAACACCTCCTAAAGTTAGTATTTAGGTGGTTTCCCCAGACCCGGCACTCAGATTTGACCGACCAAGCAAGAAGATGGAAGACAACCTCTCCCGGACCAGGAACTGAACCACTACAGACAAAGCCCGGCAAGAACCCCGCCACCTGCAACCGGTTCAACCACTGGATCTGCTGTTCTTAAAGAAACTATAAGGCCTACAAGAACCCCTCGAGACCTTTCAACCTTCACCAATGTGCCAAGAACTTCCCTTCAGACTAGAGGCTCTAGTTCCTGGCATCGGCCGGTACCAGAACCGCAGTGGTGAGGACCCACCCTTGGGTCTACGCGACTCACTGCTATGAAAGAACTCCAGAACCACAGTGGTGAGGACTGACCCATGGGTCGACGCGACTCTGCTCGGTCAGAAAAACACCTCGCAGCAGGATGGCCTCCACGACCTCTAGAGATCCTCTCGGCCCCACGACCTGAGATTGACCACGTTGGTGCCCGAGAGCCCGCACCCTCCTGCAAGTGGCCCTACCAGTCTCCTGCTGCCTCTCTTGTTCTGCCTGCCTGACCTCGACTTCCCCATGACGGTCCGACGATGACGGAACATCTCCATCTGATCGACAGCAGCCACATGCCGGCGATGGTGACTGGGTTGGCAGTCTGCTGAAAACCAACCCGCTTCATTACACTCTGTGGACTGCATGGGTAAACCTCATTTGCCAGTATTGACTGCCTCAGCATAGATACTGAATCCCCCAGTCCCACATGACCGACATTGCCTGCAGTGTTGGCCTGAGATACCCGAAACTGGACTGGAACTGTAAGTGGTATATGTACCTGTCACACCGTACAATTGTTTTCCTCCATAGGTTAATATTAAACTGTTCTGAAACCTGAAAAGTAATGAGAATCGTACGTACCGTAATGCGAAGACCCTTGTCTTAAAATAAAATATAAACAAAGTAAAATTTTCTTAAATTGGTCTGGATCTCCTTCCTGAGTTGTGTCTCCATTATTGATCATTGTTGTGCAATAAATGTCTTAGCTCTGGAAAGTAAATAGGGAAAAAAAGATTTTGCGCTGATTGGCGTCACTTTTGTGACGCAAACTCAGCGCAAAATCTTAGTAAATCTCCCCATAAGTCTTTCCAGTGTTAAGAGCAAGTAAATGAAACACAAGTAGATACAGTGACTTGCATAGGGTCGTACAATGTGGTCCATGGTTGACACCAGGATTAAAACTCAATCAACATGTTTGCAGAATTTGCAGATGTCCAGACCATGTTCTACTTGGGCACCAAACATCCTTGAGCACGATTTTTGTAAATGTGAGATTCTGCCGATAATTACCAGCTCTCCCTCGGAGAGGGGAGTCTGAAACTAAGGACTAACATGAACCCAATGAACTTGGAAGGCAGAGGGGGGTAGTGGGGTGGTGAATTGCGAAGAATGAAGCCTATTATGCACATGAGCTGTTCTCTAGATTCAGTTCTCTGCTTGTTTATCTGGCAGAATGTCTCCAGCTCTCCTTCACGGGGGAGAATCTGAAGCTAAAGACTAACTTGAACCCAAGGAGCTCAGGGGCGTGGGAATAGCGAAGAATGAAGCTTGCTACACAATGAAGAGTAAACATTGCTCATGCAGCTTCCACGTAAGATTCTAGTTTCTGCTCCTGCTATATTGTGAAACAAAACTACTGCCAGCTTTAAGACCACTCAATACCGGTAAAAACAAAGTATTCTGTACAATCACTTCTAGCAAACACCCTCATGAGCTTTCACACCACAATCAAAGGCCAGAAGCAGCAAATGTGGCTCTGTAGATGTATTTGTAGGCCTCTGTCAGTCAGAGAGGAGGTGCAGTTCAGTGCCTAATGCACAGGCAGATTTTTAAAGCAAAGAACAACATTTGAAAAAGAGTCCAAGTACTGTATATGCTTGATGCTCTGTTGTGAAATCATTGGAGCGATGCTGTGGACTTGCTTTGGTCACCTGAAGCCGGCTTGGGAATACCGAACAACATTGTTGTAACTTGCCCTTTAACGGTGATGCACCTGAGAGAATGTTAGGTGCACCAGAACATTGAGGGGTAGCTGAGCAACAAGACAGTGGGTGCAACTTGGTCAGCTGTTGGTGGTGTCCTCCAGTGGGTGTCAATAAACACTTGAAATAAAGAAGAAATACGGTGTCAACCTCATTTTATTACTGGCAACGAATGGCACCCACCAAAGAACTCGGCGTGCAAGGCAAAGAAAATACTGTTGGAAGATCATTTAAGAGAATTCCAGTTATTCCAGGAAAAGGTCAGTTTTCCTTTTATATAAATCGTACAAGCACTATGAGGCAGTTTAGTAACAGTCTGAACGAGTACTGGAAATTTTGTGAGCTTGTTAAGTTGATTTACCTTACAGCATGGCATCAAGTGGAATGAGTCAACCACCACAATTCTTGTCAGAACGTGGAGAACCAACACTTCCTTGGAAGAAATGAAAGCCTTTATTGATTCATACTTAATAGATATTGGGGGAGAAAAATTCTCGGCTGCTAGGAAACAAGCTGTACTACTCCACAACCTTGGGATTGAAGGGAGAAACATTAATGACAGTTTAGTACCAGTGCCAATTGGAAGAGGGGTTGGAGAACCTGGTGATGTTTATGAGATGACTGTTTTGCTACTTCAAACACATTTTGGCCCATGATTAAATGTTGTGATGGAGAGACACAAGGTTTTCATGCCCGTACAAGCTAAAGGAGAGAGAGTTGGCAATTATGTGGCAGCACTTAAGTCACTTTGCTCAAACTTGGGAATTTGAGCAGCTAACTGATTTACTTATACAGGACCAACTGGTCCGTTGCACGAATGACACTAAAATTCAGGAGAAACTGCTGGTGAAAAATCTAAATTTGAAGGAAGCAATAAGTATTGTTGAGAGTGTAGAAAACACATCAAGTTGGGTGAAGGAAATGCAGAGTGCTATTGCGCCTAATGACTGTTTCTGTTGTGAATAGTGGTGAATGTGAAGGTATTGATCAAAGTTCACATGCATCAGTGAGCCATAAAATTACTGGGAAATAGGAGAAGGTGTTTGGAAAAAACTAAAAACAAAAGTGGAATGCTTATGCAGGTAGAGACGCAAAGTTGAGATGCCCGAAGTGTGGAAGTCAGAGTCATGGCCCCAACTATCCAAACTGTTTTCCTAGAAGCGTCAGTTGCAGATATTGTAGCAAAACACGGGCATTACGCACGGATGTGCAGAAATGCTACAGTACATTTTGTGGATGAGAAGGTGACATACCCACAACAAACTATTCATCATATAACAGAAGCGCAAGGTTGTGTGGTACAGGATGTGAAGGGTGTTGACTCTGATGTTGTGATTATGCTGAAATGTGACATCTACATTGGATGCAAGCCTGTTTCTGTTTTAGCAGACTCGGGTTCCCCATACACACTAATGAGTGATAAGATCTGGGATTGCATATTTGGTAGTGATAATATTACTCTGCTGCCTCTTGATATCAATCCCGTAGGTTATGGGGGACAGAGTATTGATTTGATCGGGTATACTGTTCAGACTATCACGTTCAAGGGAAGAGAAACTGTGGGGGAAATCTACATTGCTAAAAGAGGTGATAATCTTCTAGGATGGCGCCACCAGAGAGATCTTGGGATCATTTTAAATCCCAACACACATGAACAAGTAATGTTAGTCATGCAGCAGAGTGAAGACATGGACATCATTGAAAGATATCCTGGAGCTTTCAGTGACAAGCTTGGTCTCCTGTTTGATTTTAAGCATAAGATAATTCTGAAAACAAAAGCACAACCGGTAGTTCACAAAGTAAGGAAGGTACCGAATCTCATGGTGGGACTGTTACAAGAGGAGCTCAATAGAGTACTATCAATGGGAGTTACAGAGGAAATAGAGTCCTCTGAGTGGTTGGCTCCGATTGTTTTAGTGCCCAAAGACAATGGTAACAAAATCAGGATGTGTGTGGACTTGAGGAGTCTAAATAATTGCATTTGGGTTGACAGAAAACCTTTGCCCAATATAAATGAGGCCTTTGCGAAACTGAGTGGTGCGTGTGTTTTCAGTGTGATGGATTTGTCATTGGCTTACCATCAAGTTATGTTACATGAAGAATCAAGAGCTTTGACCTCTTTCGTTACACCTTTGGGAGCATACAGGTTTATCAGGATGCCATTTGGGTTGGCGTGTGCTGCTGCCTGCTTCCAGAGGTTCATGAAGGAGGTTTTAGCGGGATAAACTCAGTTCTTTTCTTCCAGGATGATATACTAGTCTTTGGGAAAGACAAAGCTGGTCATGATGTAGTACTGAACAAGGTTCTGTTAAGACTGCAAGAGTGAGGGCTCACTCTAAAAAGAGAAACGTGTAAATTCAGGGTTGGTTCTGTGTCTTATCTTGGTCATTCTATTTCTAGCGATGGTATCAGCCCCAAAATTGACTTGGCAGAAGCAATATCACAAGCACCAACACCGATAAAAAGGAACAAGTTAAATCGTTCCTTGGTTTATCGGAGTACTATTCAAAGTTTATTCAGAATTTGGCAAGTGTTGTGCAGCCATTGAGACTGTTGCTTAAAAAGGGTGCAGACTTTGTATGGTCTGAAGATTGTATTGATGTTTTTAACAAAGTTAAGAGGGGAATTTCCTGTATGCCAACATTGGTGCACTTTGATGTGTAAAAAAAACTATCTTAAACACGGACGCAAGTGTGCGAGGACTTGGTGCTGTACTTTTGCAACTAATTGATGGCAATGAGAGAGTAATTGGCTTCGCATCCCGCTCACTCAGAGGGGCAGAAGAACTTTACTCGGTAATTGAGCACGAGGCGCTAGCATGTATGTGGGGCATCAATCATTTTAGATTCTATCTTTGGGGTTTGCCTTTCCTTGTGAGAACCGACCACAAACCTTTGGTCCATAGGTTTGCATGCAGGAATGTTGAGAATACCACACCCAGGATAAAGAGATGGATTGAGGGACTTTGGGAGCACAATTTCACCAGGGTTGAGAAATGTTCCTGCTGACTACTTATCCAGAATGCCTTTGGACAGGTTGGGTCCAGATGGTACTGAACCGTCTGTGTCATGGGTCAAAGAACCAGCACTTAACAAATCTGAATGGGAGGCTGGTGTTGCCAATGACAACCCTAGGAAGATTGTCATGGACTTCAGGGTCAGTGGGTGGCCTTTATTCACAAATGTTCCCCAGTGTGCTAAAGGTGGAGAAGTGTGGCTCAATGGTTAGAGCGGCAGACCCTGATGCAGAGATCTTGCCCGGGACCAGGGTTCAATTCCCGCCTCGGCGGGTCTTGGGCTCAATTTCCTCGGACCTGATAATTCTCGCCTCGGTGCCTATTCTAATCATGGGTCCCACTCTGCAACTCTGGGCAATAGCTTGCTTAATCTCCACAACGGCCCCAACAGCGCTGGGATGCCTGGCTTCACCCTGGGGGTGCCCAGGAGTGGACATTTCACAGGGAAAAGCCAGGAAGGGTTCCACAGCGGTATGCGTACAGCGCCTGGACACCCCTTTGGGGGTATGGGTGCGCTTTACAAGTACAAAATTTCATTTCAAAGGCTTTTGAAATATGCATTGAGGCGGAGGAACACTATCGGGGAGAAAGATTAGTTCCCCCCATTGGTGTGTATGAGAAAATTATCAATCTGGCACATGAAGGCCATCTTGGACGCAGTTTGACTAAGTCCAGAGTGAGAGAATCCTATTGGTGGCCTGAAGTGGACCGACAGGTAGAGGAAGTAGTTAAGGATTGTATTCTTTGTGCAAATAATGATAAATCCAGAAAAGTTAGTGCAGCGCCACTATCCCCTGTTGAGTTACCCGAGCTACCGTGGACCAAGTTAGCTATGGAAATTGTGGGGCCTTTTGATGTATTAGCACCCAATGAGAGATTTGTTGTAGTTTTGGTTGATTATACTTCAAAGTGGGTTTCTGCTTTTTGCATGGGTTCTGTGGTCACTAAGAATATCATTGAATTTCTCAGGGATGTGTTTGTTTGTGAAGGCATACCTGATGTCATGGTTACTGACAATGGTGTACAATTTACTTCTCAAGAGATGGTGGAGTTCCTAAAGGATCTTTCCATTACTCACCATCGCACAGCTCTCTATGCACCGAAAGCCAATGGACTTGTCGAGAGCATGAATAGGCTTGTAAGGGCATGTGCACAGACAGCTGTTGAAATTAGCATGTTTTTTAAAAGCATTTTGCATGAGAAGCTGTGGGCACACAGGAATGCTCCCAATAGTGTCACCAGTGTAACACCATTTAAAAACTCGGAGGTAGAGTAGCTGGATCTAAGCTCACCCCATTGTGGTTATGTGGGAAAAAAATGAACGATTGTGGGCTTGATTTGAGAGTGAAGAGATATCAGGAGAAGTACAAACAAAGGTATGATGATAAAAGAGGGGCGCAAAAATGTGATTGGAAAGTTGGTGAGATGGTGTGGTCTCCGAAAGGAGAAACGAAATTTTAATGCACAGGCAGATTTTTAAAGCAAAGAACAACATTTAAAAATGGGTCCAAGTACTGTATACGCATGATGCTCTGTCGTGAAATCATTGGAGCGATGTTGTGGACTTGCTTTGGTCACCAGAAGCCGGCCTGGGAATACCGAACAACATTATACAGAATAATAACGTAAAATGTCAGCCTTTGATTTGAAGACAAAGTTTGGGTTCCTCCCATTTCGATGCCCCCAATAAACAGAGTTGCCAGCAGTGACTACAAATACCGGCAGCCCGCTCGGCGCATGAGACACTGGGCACAGTGCAAGTAAAGGCCTCGCCAGCAAGAACAGCTGTTCATGCGGCCATCTTGAAGAGGAACCTTGCAAATTTCATGAAAAGGCGGGTTTCGCAGATGGGTAAGGAAGCTCATATTTTTACAACTCATATGTTTTTAATCAGTAAGCTGTATATCATGGTTCTGCCCATATTAACTCGCACTTTGTCCAGAATTTGTGTCCCTATTTTTGACCCTTTGTCCAGATTTCTTTTTTGCCACTGTCCAGTATATTATATGCTTATTGATGGTCACACAAATGTCATTATTGTATGCTTATTAAATGAAATAAAAATACGGTTAAATGTCAAGTATGTAGTTATACCGAATTTTTTGTGGGAAAGACCTGTAGATGAAAAATCAACAAAAATAGTTTCTGCAAGCTTTGCTTTTTAGCCACGCCTCTCAACCCACTAGCAATCTTTTCTTAGTTCCCTTATACTGTCTTTCAGCCACTGTTATAACACGTGAGCAGGGATTTGGAGAACCAAATTAGTGCATTATTTTATGCTTACCAACGACAGTGCACTCTCGTTATCCTGTGATAATGTTCATCAATACTTTAAAAAGAAGTGGTCTGCTCGCAGAAAAGTGAAATTCAAGAACAGCTGAGTGGGGCCTGGAGTGACAGGTCAGGGAACCAGTCCAGGGACTGTGTGTTCCAGGGTCTCTAGAAGCAGGTGCTGAGTTTCCGGAAGAAATAGAAAGGATTGACTTCCAGTATGGCACTTTTGGGGCTGAGGGCTGCTGGCTAAAAATGATATGCATGATTTAGAAGGAAAATCATTAGGTTTCGCCAGCACAGTGCTTGCACTGTGCTTGTTAAATCTTTTGTATTTAATATATCATAAAAGGGTGCTCTTGTCAGTTCCATAGCCGAATTACTGTGTTCATTCGCTATTGTGTGGAACTTTTTTTTTGTTAACTCCCCCTGCCTGCACGCATTCATGATACTTCTACTAAAGCTATTCACACTGTTTAAGCCCATTCACCGTCAAGATCAGATCTCTTCTCACGGAAAAGGCAGACAGCTTCTAACAGCATGCTGGAATTGCTAAGTTGTGTAAAGCAGATGCTTTAGCCTTAGAACCTTTGTGGAATTTCCTATTCATGCCTCAGTACCTTTCTTTGCATTTTGTAGGCATTATCTAATTGATTTTTTCAACTTAATCCATTTGGTCATTATAACCAAATTCTAAATGTTGCAATAAACATTGCACGTTAAAAATAAAGTTAATATACAACAGCTATGCTATATTTTACTACTAAACAGACAATCACAAGTGCACTTACCTTTCAGACAACAGGGTCATGATTTGAATGGTGCAGCAGGTGCAGAAGCACCGGGCCCGAAAGTTGTCAGAACTCCTCTAAACACATAATATTGCTAAATTTGACTACTAAACAGGCAGTCACAATTGCAGTTATCTTGCAGTTAAATGGTACTTGATTTGAATGGTGCAGCAGGTGCAGTGACACAGGAACCCAAAGCTCTAGGGACCCCATTAAACCCAAATTATTGCTAAAATGTAAAAATAAATAGGCAGTCAGAAGTGCAGTTACCTTGCAGACAACAGGGTCATGAATTCAATGGTGCAGCAGGTGCTGTGACACCGGGACCAAAATCTCTAGGCAACCCACAAAACACCTAAAATTGCTATATTTTACTACTAAACAGACAGTCACAAGTGCAGTTACCTTGCAGATAACAGGGTCATGATTTGTATGTTGCAGCAGGTGCAGTGGCACCGGGCCCAAAAGCTATTAGAACGCCTCTAAACACCTAATATTGCTATATTTTGCTACTATACAAGCAGTGAGAATTGCAGTTAACTTGCAGTTAAATGGGGCTTTAATTAAATGGTGCAGCAGGTGCAGTGGCACTGGGGCCAAAAGCTCTAGGGACCCCACTAAATGCAGAATATTGCTAAACTTTACTACTAATCTGGCTGTCACAAGTGCACTTATCTAGCAGGCACTGGGGCCATGATTTCAGTGGTTCAGCAGGTGCAGTGACACCGGGGCCCAAAGCTCTAGGAACCCCTCTAAACACCAAATATTGCATTATTTTACTACTAAACAGGCAGTCAAAAGTGCAGTTACCTTACAGGTAATAAGGTCATGATTTGAATGGTGCAGCAGGTGCAGTGGCATTGGGGCCAAAAATTGTCATAACTTCTCAAAACACCAAATATTGCTATAGTTTACCACTAAACAGGGAGTCACAAATGCAGTTATCTTGCAGGCACTACGGACATGATTTGAATGGAGCAGCAGGTGCAGTGGTACCGGGCCCAAAAGTTGGCAGAACTTCTCTAAACACATAATATTGCTATTACATAAATTAATTCTATTATTTCCCATTTTTCAAATGTTTGCTATTACTTACCCGTACTATTCCACTAGTAACAGCACAGTATATTGCATTTTTGTACATAAACAAGTCATAACACTTTAACAGACTTTCTGTAACTTATATTGTACAACTACTCAGCAAGCGACAACGTACAACAAAAAACAGCTTATTATTAATCACATGGGCAAAACCTAATGCATTTACCAATAAATGTTTTTACGAGAGGCTGCTTACCCAAGGGCTTACAGGATGCCATGAAGCAGATTATCACATTCCACTGCTTCCGCAGTGATCTCTCTGATCTCCTAAGCAACAGCAGTGTGAAGGTTGGACCCAATACCGCCAGGTTGCAGTTGAAGAACAGTTCCGGTAAAACGTTTTCGCAAGGTGTACTGGCTTGTTTTTACATCCATTACTACCATGGCAAACCCTCCGTTGAAGGTGAATCAAGTGAAATCAGAAAAATAAAACAATAAACTTAAGCCTCCAGCACAAAGTTGGTTAAATTGTGTGACACACTTTCACTGCGAAACCATTAGGGGCAGCTCCTCTGTTGGAGGAGCATCGCATCGCTCCACTTAGAATACCTTCAAAGCCCAAAATGAAAAATAAAATGGCAATTCATTATAATTTTTTTTCATCCCCCATCCCGAACAAAGTGTCAGGATGGGGGCGGGCTGCTGCTGAGTGACAGCAGCTGGGAGGACGGTGGGCAGTATGTGCACTGTTTAAAGTTCGCATGTCTTTTTGGCCGGCCGTCTTGCGATGGCCAGCCACACATGCGCAATTCAGCTGTCTTAAGTTAGAGTCAGTGGGTTAGAGTCAGTGGGTTAGAGTCAGTGATGGCCTCCATGGCACTGTGGAGCGCCAAGTGAGGCTGCTCCCTCAAATCACAGCATTGCTCTCACAACATGAGAGCAACGTCCTGATTGGTCAAGGGCGTTTCCTGGTGGCCGGGCTGCAGTTCCAGAAAGAAGAGGTCCGGTGCGGTAAGTGTTTAATTATTTTTTTTATTTATTTTGTTTGCGCTCGCACATGCCCACCTCCCCCTCCCCATACATGCCAGCCATTTATTTATTTTTAAAAATGTTGTTTGAGCTCCCACACGCCCAACCCACCGTAGATGCAAGCCACCACTAAAAACCACACTGCCGCCATGATCCGTTGCCGCTGTGTGACCCATTGCTGTTGTCCATTCCCATCCAGAGTGGACAAAAAGCTGGACGAGCTAAGAGCACAAACAGGAGCGGTTGTGAAAGCACTCTTAAAGAAATAAAAAGTAGTGCCGAAACAATGCCCTTTAATAGCTGCTGCATATGTTTAAAAGAAGTTGGGCGGTGAGCTGGGTGAGGGCTAAACACCGGAAGAAGCATGAGGTATGCATGACATTGACAAATGGGGAGAACGGAAAATGGAGCAACTATGGTGCCAGCAAATAAGAAGCCTATAGGCAGGCTGTAAGGCCATGATGTAGATACAGCATGTCTTGGTTCAGGACAGCGCATGAGTGCCGTCTAGAACCGAGCCCTAAAAATGTCACACTTATATCAGTGTGATGTTTAGTAGGTAGCACTAGACTGGCATTTAGCACTCGTAGCAGGGGCAGTGGATAGTGTCAGCCTTAGTGACATATTGATTATTAAGTATAATACGTAATCTAACAAGTGATTGGCGTCTGCTGTTCTAATATCAGCCCGTCCGCAATATGATTGCTGTTGATTGCCTGTCTTAACACCTCTTGATCACCAGCTTCAATCAGAGATCACAAGTTACCAGTTCCATGTGTGACTAGTCCATACAGCCCAGTTATTCTTTCATTGCATGCTGGAATATGTAGTCCTGTTTAGCACAGCATAAAACCAGGGGCGGCTCCTCCACTAAGGCAGAGGAGCGTTGCCCCACTACTTTAAAGCAGTGCAAACAACACTTTATTATAATTTTATTTTTAGTATTGCAGTTGCACTGCAGCCAGGTTGTTTGGTGGGCGGGCCGGGCTTCCCTGAAGTCGAGGGAGGAGGAGTGGTGGCCACACCTTAAGTGGCCATGACGGTTTGGCTGGCCATATCGGGCCGGCAAACTGCCATGCGCACTTTGCATGTTGTACAGCCTGGGTAGAGAACATGCCCAGCCTCTCAGTACCATGGTGCTCAGAGCAATCATAATGCTGCTGTAAGGCAGCGTTGTGATTGGTCAGGGGATTCTGGGAAGCTGCGTGCTTCCTTGTTCCTGCTGGAGGAGAGGCAATGGCTGGCGATGTCGATGGTGACCACCAGGTAAGCTTTCTTTTCTTTTTTTTCCCTAAACCCCCCACCTTCCCATGCCCCCCGCCACCGTTATCTACCAGCCGCCATTGCATAAAACCTGACCATGAGCCCCAAAATGCAGAGAAAAAGTCTAAGCCATTTACGCATTGAACTGTAAAATCTAAGAACTGCTTTAAACACGAACCTGTGGTGAAATGTTGCTGGCTGTCCAGATGGTTTTCTTCCTCGACTTAAGCTCACGATCTAGTCTCATATGTTCCC
Organism: Calotriton arnoldi; assembly: GCA_963921515.1. NCBI lineage: Eukaryota > Metazoa > Chordata > Amphibia > Caudata > Salamandridae > Calotriton > Calotriton arnoldi. The sequence goes on from CAWUFW010004759.1 coordinate 1,193,916, forward strand.
TTCTATGTAATTGCTCAAATTTTTTAATTCACTATTTTTATACTTGATTAATTCACACTAACATACTTACAAATGTTTATTAGATTTCTCAACCGGGTTAACACTGTGTTTTTATATAGAAAATGTATTTGCTTTCAGTTCAGTGAATACAAATTCACTTTCCACACGTCCCAGCTCGTCTCTCAGCAGTGAGATCGCTGACAGCATAAAACCCATCAGGAACGTATTCAAAATATAACAACGTTTTCTTCAGACAGCTGCATTTCATCGACCGATCGTTGGATTGGCTAAATAGCCTGCCTTATGTAGCCTGTAATGTTCATTGTGGCTGATCCCCTGTGCTGATATATGTTAATTTATTTCTTCTTTAAATCTTTTAATTGTCTAATAAACTCTTCTAATTCCGCTGCTCCAAAAGCCTGTTCATGATTTAAAGCAAGTAGGATTTAACCTGCATCTGCTTCACAGAATGTTAATGCACCATCAATATTCTGTGCTTAACCAATAATGGTTCTCAAGGTAAATGGAGCGCTACTGTCTTTTATTTGATAGGTAGCACAAGGGTAGGAATCAAAACTGCTGCTGCAAGGATTTTTGCAACTTTAGTCACACATCTTTGCCCTTAAGAATGTCTTGAAACCTTTCCACCCTATTGCTCTTACCAAGTGTTCCGTATTTGAATACGGATCATCAAAAAGAACTAGCTGTTAAATAGAAGCTCGAGATGTGTGTTTCTGAGGTAAAGAAAACAACTGTTTCTTATGAAAGCCCTCACCCACCAACCTAGTTGGTGGCATGCTTCATCATCGGGCCCCACCCGGTGGCACCGAGCGTGCCTCAGGTGTGCTGCAACGCCTGTTAACAGCGGAGCGGGTATTGATTAGTGAGTGTGCAGTGATGGTGTATGAGTGTAAGTTAATAAACTGTCCGTAGGGTCCCACAACCCACAAGGGTTATTTTATTGATGGGCCCTTGGCAGTATTAAAAGCAAAACGGCGGATGTGAGTGGAGGTAACTATGGTCTCCCACATCCAGTGTGGTCAACATGTTTCAGCCAGGCCTCATAATGATCTGGCTTTCTTCAGGACCTCTATGTGAAAAAGTGATTAAAAACGTGGTCTATAGAGTATATGTGACCAGGTATGTGACGCACTCACTAAGGTGCGATATGGGTAAGAGGAGAATTTCCTCTAATGGTTTTGTACTCTGGTTTTGTCAGAGAAAAACCTCATGAGTTTCCGGGAGGGGGCCCGGCTTTTAGTTACAGTGCGTCACATACCTGGTCACATATACTCTATAGACCACGTTTTTAATCACTTTTTCACATAGAGGTCCTGAAGAAAGCCAGATCATTAAGAGGCCTCGCTGAAACATGTTGACCACACTGGATGTGGGAAACCATAGTTACCTCCACTCACATCCGCCGCCTTGCTTTTAATACTGCCAAGGGCCCATCAATAAAATAACCCTTGTGGGTTGTGGGACCCTACGGACAGTTTTTTAACTTACACTCACACACCATCACTTCACACTCACTAATCAATACCCGCTCCGCTGTAAACAGGCGTTGCAGCACACCCGGGGCACGCTCGGTGCCACCGGGTGGGGCCCGATGATGAAGCATGCCACCAACTAGGTTGGTGGGTGAGGGCTTTCATAAGAAACAGTTGTTTTCTTTACCTCAGAAACATGCATCTCGAGCTTCTATTTAACAGCTAGTTCTTTTGATTATCCACATTTAGATTAGGGGAAGAGAACTAGCCTCTCTGTTCCTCTCTCTCTCATTGATACCTATAACCGTATTTGAATACCACACTGCGAACATTTTAACCTAAAGTCATAACTTGTCTGTATATAACAGTTTGGGGGTTATTTATTAATGTGTAGTGTGGGCGCTCGTGTGGTGGAAAGCATTGCGTACATTTAATTATCATTAAATAGGCTTACTGGCGCAGTTTAAAATTGCTCCGTGCCACTCAAGCATCCTTGCAACGCTTGGTAAATCTAGGCCTCAAATCACAATTTTTAAAGTATGGAAATAGTAGGTCTGCCTGTCGCACCATTTAATGCTACTTGATTAGCTGATATCAGCAATATTCAGGGGCGGTTTCTTCATTTGAGGGTGGGGGCGTTGGCCCACCACCTCTGTTGCCCCCACACACATTGCCAATTTAAAAAAAGGCCAAATAAAAATGTCATATTACTATTTATAGGGCTGCAACATGGTTTAAAAGTCTGTCTGCCCGTGTCTGGGTAGGGCAGGGAGTGGCCAATCCTGCTGATTAGCAGGCAGCAGCTAAAGCCCGGTACGCTTGTCTGGTTGGACAGGTCTGTTACTGTGGCCAATCAGACATGCGCACTTTAGGCTTCTAAACTCCTTTGGAGCGCTGGGTTCCCCTTCTCACACCAATCCTTGCTTTGCTCTCATTCTGTTTACTAATAAAAACAGCATGAGAGCATGGCACAGATTGGTTGTTTTTAAAGCAGTGAGATCAGGCTGCAGTGACTTGATAATGACAAAGTAAGGTGGTGAAGAGAGCTGTATGTGTTGTCTCCACGCTCGCATAAAGAAACCGCCGCTGGGTGAGTAGTTGTTTTATTTTTTTCAAGGAATCTTAAATCATTTAGATGTGATGTGTAATCTCAGAGGGTGACAGGTGGAATTTCATTTGCCGTCTGATGTGTCCTGAAGGGAAGCAAGGCACCCGGGCCGAGAGGGGTGCGCACACTACCTAACCAGCCAAAGTGAGGGGCCATGGGGCGGACCTCGAAGCTGGAGCCGCTGGAGGGCACACGGTCAGCTTCGGAATCATTGCTGGCCAGACAGCTGCATCTAGACACCGACTGCAGCAGTCTGTGCCCTCTTTAAGAGTGCAACATCTTGGAAAGAGAGTTCTAATATATTACAGTAAGCAACGGGGTCGCTCACTGCTGGCAGGGATAGCATAGCCCCTCTGGAGCAGTATTTGTGATTGAGCTCCTGCTCCCCTCATGGTGTTCCCTAATACTGCGTCACAGTTAATTCACAGCCCCTCCTGGCCGTGCCTCAGCTCACTCCTGCCTGTGCCCCTCGCAGGCGCTGTATTCGCTCTCTGTGTCCTTCCAGGCTTTGTACAGGGTGCCCTCTCTCATAGCTGGACGGACGGCTTTGTCTCAAGTTCCCACACTGGGCGGCAGTCCCATAGACACTTAGTGAGTGCTAATACTCAAATAAGAAGATTTAGGTGACATTTCGCACTCTAGTCTCTTCTCTGTCACCGGGGGTGTGAGCTTGGCTTCTCTGGGTCTCTTGCTGTCACAGCTAGCCCCTCCAACACCGACTGTAAAAACGGACCTGTCCCTATCACACTGACTAAGCAGTCTGGCCTCTCTTAGTCTCGCCTACCATAATGTCACACTCACACTTGCATTTTTGGGACGTGCGGCCATATCGATTTGGACACAGGTCAATTTAATCATGGACAGATCTGATCCAAAAACAGCAAATTATTCTGCCTCCATTGCCCATCTGAAATGATAACGACTGCACAGATAATCTAAAAATCCCTGCAGCCTCCTACAACAATATAATCCTGGTGGCATGCATGAGGATCAACATCCCAGAGCTTAGAGGTCCTGTAATTGGTCTGGGCGCATGGTACTTCCAGGTTCCATTCCCTAGATCTCATGACCCGGCCATTCCACTTCTCTGGACCTCACCCAACGCCCATCGCTCTCTGATGTGAAGGCCACCCCTCTAATTCTTTCCTCTCGGCACATGCTGCCTAAGTACAGCAACTTTCACGAGTGAATCAAACATGCCCCTCCCTGCTAAAACTCTGTGGTTTCCCAGGTAATAATACACTATAACTGTGACAATCTTGTCCCATTTGATGCCATAAAATATGTTGTTTAGTCACAACTTCAGACGCGCACTGCAGGCCCGTTCATGCGTTTTCCACTTGTAGCAGGCAGCCTTTGATGGCAAGAGCAGGATTCCTCTTGTGCTGGATAAAGCTGACCACTCACTGAGTTGTGGGGGAATGGACAGAACGTTTTAATCTTCTTTAAACCCCCACCCCCTTGAAATTTATATTGAACTTTCTGCCCCACCACTTTTTCAAAACACCAGCCGCTACTGGCAAGATTGAAGCAAGAGCGGCATGTGCCAGAATTCTATCTAATGACCTTTAGGTCACAGTAGAAAATTTTGTGAGGGTTTAACTGAGTCATCTTAGACATTCAGCTGAATGACAATTTTACCATCTGCTGTTCCTTCTGTCCCTGATTCCTAGATCCATAATAAAAATGGGCTGCAAGTGCAGGAGTTTAATCTGAGCTTTTGACTCAGTGGAAACACGGGTCCAATAGACAAAGGCTGATAGAGCATCGGGGCCTGTTGTATAGCAGGTGGCTGGTAAAACACAAGAGGCCAATGAAACCGCTAAAGAAAATTTAAAGTAGGTGGGTGGTTAAGCAACGATTGGTTAGTAGAACAGTGTGCTGGTACAACAGGCCTCAGTAAGATCAACAACAGGCAGATAAAGAAGGGGACAGATCTTACAAGAGGGGTGATAGTGCGGATCAGTGGCAAAATTTAAATAATATGGTTCAACCTTTAATCCTCATCACTACTTTGAGGGTTAAGCCCTGTTCCCGCGATAAATCGCCTCAGGTGGCGGATCTTTGCCACCGTATTTTGAGTCAGGAACTATTTCATCATAACAAATCAAATCGCATTAACAGGTTAAGTTCAGTCAATGATGAGAGTTTGAAATAGTTTTAAAAGCTTTATTTCTCGTAAAGAGATTAGTAAAATCTTTTTATTCTCTTTGTTCAGATTAGTCAATAAATCAAGTAAGTTCACAGAAATCTCATCAAAAAGAAGGGTTAGAACAAATATTCAAATTATGAATTTAGCACGTTCCTTAAAGGACCAAAACCCCTATTCTAAAGATCAGAATTTAAAGTAAGTAGAACTCATGAAGAGTTCAAGTTCAAAGGAAAAGAATGAGATAGGAAAGCATGAAGCTTAAAATCAAATAAAGGCAGCAGAACTTCCCACGAAGAGTAACTCATGAAACTCATCCAAGACTCAGCAATACGAGAAAACAGTTGCAGTAACAATCTGTAAAAATCAAGCATCAAAGTAAAGAAGTTAAGGAATGAACAGAAGCAGCAGTAACCACAGCTGTGAGCAAGAGAAAAGGGCCTGGGTCTCAGCTTCTAAAATCCTAAAGTATAGAAGAATGTCTACTGACTGGGAACAAGCACTAGTATAAAAAGGCAAAAATAATGTTGCAAAATGTGTAGCAGGTCTCTCCTCTTTGTATCCAGTCAAGGGACAGCACTCATCTAAGAGCAGGTACAGCTCTTCCTTTCCCATGAAATAGCATGCAATTTGAAAAGTGTTATCACAAAGGGCCAGATGTACAAAGGTAAGTGTTTGCGATTAACAAATAGCGAATTTTTGTATTTCCCTATTTGGTCATCGCAAACAGCAATGTACAGATGTGTGTTTAGCACATTTTGCAATTCCCAGTGGGTCCCAAATAGACCTACCTCATGAATATTAATGAGGTAGATCTCAGTTTACGGCCCATTGGAAATCGCAAAAATCACAGGGATGGTGGCCTCCTGGGGCCAACAGACCATCATGTCTGTGATTGCTTTTCAATAATGCATTTTTTTTAAAAATGCAGCCTGTTTTCCTTAAAGGAAAATGGGGTGCATTTTAAAAAGAAAAATGAAACATTTTCTTTTCATTTTTTAAGAGTAGGCAGTGGTCCATGGGACCACTACAAGCTCTTAAAAATATTTTTACAAACATTCACAAAGAGGAAGGGATTCCATGGGGACCCCTTCCCATTTTCGAATGGTTTACCACCTACTTGAAGAAGATGGTAAAATCCGAATGTTTTGCGACCGCATTTCAGTCGCAAAGCATCCACACATGCCACTGCGATTTGGTATTAAGAAGGGACGCCCTAAGTATGCCCCTTCCTAATACCGAATCGCAAACCCAAATTGTGATTCGGTAACAGGTTACCGAATCGCAAATTGGGCCTTTGTACAATAAAAAATGCCTTTTTGCAACAAAAAAAAACTTTGTACAGCCGGTCTAAAGTTTTTTTACAGATATCTCACGCTTCAGCTTCTTGCTTCATAATTCTACGTTCTCATAGGCATCGCACATAGTTTGGCCTTCTAAAGTTAAATGTTTTATTGCTTACACAATGAATTCTGCTAGAGAAGAGAAACATCAACTTGCAAAATACTGTTTAGTAATGTATTTCATTAACATGAACCAGAAATACTGTTTTAAACTGTACAATATTCTATTCAAGCATTATGTGAAACATGGTGAGAAAATAGAAAGTTTATTCATTACAAATAACATGTTGCTTAGTAAAATAATACATTTGTTAAACTGAAAGATTCTGCAGTTATGATGAACATTTCTTAGCATGTCACATTAAGGTCAAGTTTCAAAATTCTATTGTGCACATTTCAGTATTATCAATTTCACTTATAGCTAAAAGAAAACTTGTACTTAAGCATTTCTTGCAGCCTATACTAATAACTATGGTTACCTAGTGCAGCTCGCACATTTAAAATGCGTGTCATTTTCATCTCACTTTTAAGTTGTACATTAATCATTGCACATTTTTGTAGTCATCTTAAATAATTTTTCATCTTAATTATATTATCTCTTTCAATCCCCAGTCCGATGGTTATCTTAACCATCACACTATCATGATTTCACATGTGAGTTCTGTTTAAAGGGCACTTTCATCATTAGTTGAAACCTGTCTTTTTCGTTTTTGATTTTAGAATTTCAATTACTTTCAGTAGTTATCATTCATAGTACTGTCTAGATCTAATTCTTTTTCAAATTTTTTGTTTCTTTCACTGCTCTCTCTCTCTTGTGAAAGTAATATCTACAGCCTTTGAGTAATGCAGAAAGGAACAACAAACAAAGCCCTATGATTAGTATTGGCATAAGTATAGTTTTCAATATACCTGCTCCTACTGTTGTAATCCAATTTACAATTGTATGAATCTTTTTTCCAAAACATTTCTAAATTGTTAGGTGTTTTCAACTCTTCTAATTCAGGTTTCAAGTCTGAAATGTTGTTTGCAAATTCCTGTGTTCTCTTACTCTCATCAGGTATGTATGACAACAATGGGTTAATTTGAGCATCTTGCAGACGCCGCTTCTTTTCTGCTAATAAAATGTCCAATGCTAAGCGATCCTGGAAAACCATGGACCTTATTGCTACAAGCTCAGTGTTTACTACTAATAAAGCTCTAGAAGTACTGGTTGCCAGCTTGCCAACAACAATTGACAGTTTCCTAACCTTTTCATTATATAATATGACTCCTACAGGTGGAATGATTTCACAAAATATGACTCCGAATAATTCACCTCCAGTTTCTGCACTATGTATGTGTCTCTGTGCTGGTGTCATTGTTAATGCATCTATAATACCCTCCCAGTCAGCAGGCAGCAGATAATAAGCATTCTGTCTACAAACAAAATACACTCCTGGGATCGCAGATTCTTCTCCCTGTAAAATTTGCCATGTTCCTCCCATTAATTTAAATGCATGTTCACAGTTACTAATCCTTATTTGTCTAGTTTGTTTGATCTTGTGCTTGGTTCTCAATTTCCCTACTAGCTGTATGAAGTAATGCTTAGATTCTTGGAGGTTATTTGTATACCAGCTGGCTTGCTTGTTGGCTCTTCTTTGTCTGTTGGTTTTGATGGGTGTGAGTAAGTCTGTGCAGTTCTTGATCCATTCGTTGAAGTTGGTGATACCCTCATTGCGTTGTTGATGTTGGGTTGGTCCATGTTGAGGGTGTTGAGCCAGTCTACTTCTGAGATTTTTCCCTAGCTGTGGATTGGAAGGCTGATGCTGATAGGTGCATTGACTTGTGGTGATTTGGAAGTGGATTATGGAGTAGTCTGGCCATCTGAACAGTGAGGTTGATTTGTATATGATCCTGTCGCTGGTTGCGAAAATTGAGTCCAGAGCGTGTCCTGCGATGTGTGAGTTGGGTGAGTCTGATGTTGTCCTTGGCTTTCGAGGAGGGCTGTGGAACATGGGTCTGTTCTGTCTTCTAGGTGGAAATTGACATCACCGAGTAGTATGAAGTCCTTGGAGTTGATGGTGAAGGAGGCAATGAAGTCTGTGATGAGACCGCTGAAGTTGGTTTACATTACCGGTGGTTAGTAGGCAAGGGTTCCTTTTACTGTGAACCTGTCGGTGATTTGCAGTTTGATGTGCATGTGTTCTATGAAGGGGGTGTTTTTCTTTGTGGATGAAGAACATTTTATAGTGTCCTTGATGATGATGTTGAGTCTTCCTCTTGGCTTGTGAAGGCGGTCTTGTCATACGATCTAGTAGCCCGTTGGGATAGCCACAGCGATGTTGGGTGCCGACAATGGGTTGAGCCAGGTTTCGGTGAGGAAAGGAGGTCTGGCATATTGATCCCAAATCTTGGTAGGGTGTTTGCTGAGAGATCGTGTGTTGAGAATCATGCATGCAAGTGGCTGTTTGGATGCCGGTTTGACATGTTTAATGGTGTTAAGGTGAGAGGTTGATGGTGTTGCTGGTGCCTGATGGGTGTGTATGGGTGTGCTGATGCAGGCGAAACAGCAATGAGTCCAGTTGAAAACGTCTGCTGTAGTGTGTGGTGTAGTCCTATCAAAGGCGTGCTTCGGAGTTTTGCTGGGGGTTTATTGAACTAGGGTTCCTGATGCTGGGCGCAGTACAGGCATGGACGGGCTTGCCTTTGGTGCACCAGCGGCATGCAGCTGCACAGAAGTCACCACTAAGTAGGCCCTGGGAGGTATGAAGAGCACAGGCGAGCAGTGAGCAGGGCTACCGCACAGCAGGAAGAAGAGATGGGAAGGAAAATGTGGCAGTAGCGCAGGTAGGGGGCGGAGGAGACGGGAGGAGACGGGATGTAGGAATGAGTGCAGGAGAGGTGCATGGGGTTGTGGAGAGTGCAACAGAAATGGCAGAAAGACCAAACACAAGAGAGAAAGCACAAAAGTGCAAAAAGCCCCAAAGAGCAGAAAATGCCACAAAAGAGCAGATAATAGCAACATATAGCACAAAATGGCACAAAAGAGCAAAGAACTGCATAAAGGAGCTATAGAGCAAAGTATAGCACAACGGAGCACAAAAGAGCAAAGAATAGCCCAAAGTAGGACAAAAGAACAAAGAAAAAAAGAATAGCACAAAGGATCACAAAAGGGCAAAGAATAGCACAAAGGGTACAAAATAGCACAATAGAGCACAAAGGAGCCCAAAAGAGCAAAAAAGCGGGAGGCACTACGTTGACAGGTCACATGGTGAAAACAGAGAGGAACAGAGAGAAAACAGGAGTGAAAACAGAGAGCAGAGGAACAGAGGGAGCTGAAGTAATGAGGCAGGAGCTTCGAGGCAATGGAGCTGGGTACGAAAGTACCTAGACTGGTCGGAGGACCGGTCCAGATAAGTGTGGGGTTGGGCCTAGGTAGGTGGGTTCTAATAAATTTCATTTTTAGTTTCTCCAATTGTTTGATGCGAGTCTGTAATGTGGGAGCCTCACCCACAATTTGTGGCATGCTTCATCATAGGCAACCTCTCCCTTCTTGTTTTTAAATTCATAGGTGTGATATACTGCCGTTCCAAGTAGGACTCACGTGGGTTTCTTGGTTTCACCAAATGTCGTACTGCGGTAAATAGGCCTGTCCACTAGCAATCCTTGGCCTTGAAGAATGCCGAAGACCTGTATAGGTTAGCGAGAGGGGCATAAACATGTTAACTTAGGTGGATGGATTGAGCCAGTGTCCTCAATTTTCATTCCTGCATTATTTTTAGAAATGCCAAAGGCCCTCAGCATTAAAGGTGAAACACCTGGGTGCCCCAATGTATTTTAACTGATCTGGATCCCACTTATTGCTCAGTTGTACTTTATCCAAGAGCTCCCTCCTTCTTTCTAGTCCTCGGAGTTTGAGCCCACCCTGGTGGCACTGTCCTACCAGGATGGGGTGAGGTTGCCTATGTTGAAGCATGCCACAAATTGTGGGTGAGGCTTCCTCTTCCAAAAGATTGGTCGTCCCACTTGCTCCAACAGAACTCCTGTGATGCCTAAATAGGGTAGAGACTCCGCTTTTTATACAGGAGAAGTAGTCCCTTTCTGATTGTATCTACTGTACTCTTTTGTGTTAGAGAATATGGACCAGGGAGGATGTGTGGAGGCATTTCCTACCCCTCTCCAATTGTGTGCTTATTGTCTGCGATGTGTCATCAATCCTTGGAGCAGTAGAACCCAAAAATAGAGATGGTGGGTTCCATAAAAATTTCTTTTTATATTACTCTGAAAACAACAATGTTTCCTTATCTGTCATATTCCTTAGTAAAACTACTGCTTGTGTAAAGAGTCCTCGCAGGCATGCAACTGCAGTAATCACACTGAAAAATAAGGGCCAACCCTGTATTCCTCAGAACCTGGGTTAGTCAGTCTATTATAGACGACAGTGGTTCCTGTGGAAAAATTTCAAAAAAACTTTAAATTCTTGTGGAAAACACCTCCTCCCTCCTGTGTTTGTTACAGTATTTGAAAATAGACAAATAAGATGGACCAGTGCTTACTTAAAAAAAAAAAACTATATATACCTTTGTAATATATACATATCATCAATCAATACCAACATTTCATGTACATAAATAAGAGCTTAAGAAGACAAGGTGCTCGTGAAAAAAAGTGTTAGTGAAAAGAGGTGTGGTGTTAATATATTGGGTGAAAAAACTGAAAAACAGAAAATATTTTTAGATTCACTGTAAAGCAATGCGATGGCTGCAACTAGTTCTCTTGGAGGAATATAGATTGTGTATTTCTCTACACCTATAGTGAAGATAGATTAAAAAGCAGTCAAATCCAAAAGTATAGTCAACGTTTTGACCCCTAGTGGAGAGATGAGTTTACTGGGTCTTCCTCAGGACAAAGGTAAAATGCTCTTCAGTTTGAACCAATTTATGTTGGAAACTAATTAGCTCAAAAAAGGACAGGTTACCTAGATGAATTCAAAATACAATTCCAAAAAGTTTACAACACACAAAGGTCCGTAACCACTTCTTACCAAAGAATAGAGAAGTCTGTCCAAAGGACAAGTAACTCAATGAGGCGACCACTCATTTAGCCTTTTAAATAACCCAGGGGCATATTAGCAAGGGCGGTATCGCCGCTTTAGCGGCACTTTTTGCCGCTAAAGCGGCGATATTTCTATCGCCCTATTAGCAAGCTGTCGCTAAGAGCTGTTAGCGACAGCTTTATGGCGAAAGCGACCGTTTTGGTGCCGCTTTGCATGTCAGCGATATATATCGCTAATGACATGCAAACTAGGCATTCCTGACTAACACGTCATGGAAACACAGAACCGCGAAGCGATAAAAAAAGTCGCGCTAACCGCGATTAGCGCTGGAATTTAACACCTGCTAAAAACTTGACTTAACCATCTTGTCAATGGGAGGTGGATTGTAAGGTTAAGTCCTCACCTGCCTATTAGCAAGCTTTTCATTAGCGCAGTGAATTTATCGCTGGATTTTTCACGCTATTGCTGGATTTCGCCGCTATCGCTGGATTTTTTATCGCCTTGGAGATAAGCGTTGATAATAACGCGTTATCGCCACGATGAAATCCAGCGATAGCCGGCGATAAAAAAAACAGTGCTAAGCGCGCTTTGCGATAATTATCGCAAATCCTTGGTAATATGCCCCTATGTCAGGCCCCCGGGCGCTCCTCAATGTCAATATCGGAAAAATCCAATAAAAAAATGTATCTTACCCAGGCTGGACTGGCAAGAGGTGAATGACATTTACTGCACCTGAGTGTCGAATGAACAACACATGCGACTGGGGAAACATAGTAGCGAGTGGTTACTAAGTTCACATGAAATCCAGGGAAACGCATCTGAAAAGCTATGAAAACAACAAAAATGAACAAAATGTTCTCAGAATCATATCTCAAGATGTGTCAGATCTGTCTGAAAAAAACCCTCCTAAGGGCAAAATGAATTCCTATGGGCAAATGGAAACAGTACCTAATATGGCTATACAGCGTTTCTCATGTAAGTTTTAAGAGCGCGGACTTACAGACACTCAACGCGTCTCAATGCTCCCCGTGTGTACACTGATGAATGTCCACAGAGATAACCACGAGGATGTAGAAGCGCATGCTACCTGGGAAAACTGACCTGACAGCTATCACAGCAGCTCTGAAGAAGCAATGTAGTTCCTCATAATGCAAACAAAAAGGTTGGTTATCCAGTTAGTAAAATCCAATTAAATAGAGTTAACAAGAGTTCCCCAGACGAAATTATCAGTTACTTTGATCTCTGTCTAGATCATCCGGTGCCCTTCTTCTCCACATGTAGTATTTTCTAGTGTAAATGGAAAGCAGCACTCTGCAAACATTCATAATTCTTCCTCCTGGCAGCATGGTATTATACCTATGAGAGTTTTGGTTCTGGCATAACAGTCAACAGTTTTCATAAGGATTTATTACCAAGCACAAACAACAAATAATGTAGCTGTATTTTATGACAAACAAGTATTTCTACAGGTAAGAACTTAATAAAAGAGCAAAAAAGAAGTCGTAGAGTCGGTGGGGTTTGAGGAAAATCTTGAAGATAAAGAGAAAACACCAAAAAAGGGGAAGAGAACAGAAAGAGGTGCAACGATTTATCCAAATGAAAAATGGCTGAAAGAGGGGAAATCAATACAAAGGTGAAAGAGAGATAGGTGAAAAAAAGGCAGACTGGGTGTTGATTTTTGAGCTGTAACAAGGGAAAGTATTAAAATTCATATACATTAACACCATTACTCATCTAGTGTCTGTTTAACAGGAGTTTTAGACCTGACTGCCTTAAACTTTTTGCCTGCATCCCTCCATTTCTCTGACCTCTTTTTAGATGGCTTTAGGAATCTGCGCACTTTACCACTGCTGACCAGTGCTAAAGTGTTTGTGCTCTCTCCCCCAAACATGGTAAAATTGACTTAACCCCAATTGCCATATTTAATTTACTTATAAGTCCCCAGTAAACTGCACTACATGTGCCCATGGCCTGTAAATGAAATGCTACCAGTGGGCCTGCAGCACTAATTGTGCCACCTACTCAAGTAGCCCTTTAATAATGACTCAGACCTGCCCTTGCAGAGCCTGTATGTGCAGTTTTACACGACCTTTTCGGCCTGGCAAGGTAAGCCCCTTGCCAGGCCTAAACTATTCCTTTCTATACATATGTTACCCCTGAGGTAGGACCTGTATGACCCACAGGGCAGGGTGGAATGTATATAAAAGGCAGGACATGTACGTTTAAGTTTTACATGTCTTGGTAGTGAAAAACTCCCATTTTCATGTTTCACTACTGCAAGGCCTATCTCTACCATAGGATAACATTGGGATTACCTTATCACATCTTTAAGTGTAATTCCCAATTGTGAAGAGATAGACTTTTTCTAATTTGGTGTAACTGGACTCACAATTTAAAATCTACTTCTTATGGTGAAGTTGGATTTTACAGTTTTGCAAATGCCACTTTTAGAACATTGTCATTTACTTACTTTAGCCATTTGCTGCCTGCTGCCTGTCTTTGTTCAGTCTGGGTTGGGTAACAGCTGGGCTTTGTGTCTTCTCAATAGACAGCCACACACAAATGGGACTTTAGGTGTGTCTTGATGGGCCATCCTGGGAGATGGGAGGGAGGAACTGGGCACTGCCTCAAACTTACACCAGAATAGGTTGTGTCCTGCCCACACACAAAGGGCTGCATACCCCTGTAGTGAATCTGGAGCCAGTCCAGGGAAGGACTTCTGTGCTCTTCAAAGCTTTCTTTGAAGTCTTCCCCACTCAAAAGGCTCAACTATGTATAAGTACTGGACCTCTGACACCAAAACCTCAGTACACTTCTGGACCTGTGGCCACTCTGCCAGGAAGAAGAACTGCTATGCTGCTGAAGGACTGCCTCTCTGCTGGATTGCTGATTGATGAACTCCTGCTTTGCTGTGCTGCCCTGCTGCCTGCTGCTTTCTCTTGCTTGGGTGAGAAGGACTGGAAAACTGAGTGACTCCAAGAGCTTGCTGGCATGTCTCCTGTTTTGAGTCTCAGGACCCAAACGACTTCCAACCCACCTGCTTCAACACTTGGGCTCTACTGCTTGTGAGTCTGCCCTGCCGAGTGGTGCCACCCCAGTCTGGGACCCTTGGAAGTGGGCCTAGGTGTTTGCTCCAGTGAAACTGATGCATCCTCTGCTGCAGGAGCAGAAACGGGGTATCACCACTGTTGAGGGAACAGGATTGGCACATTACACTCAGAACCAGCGCATCGCCTCTGGAACCGCTGCTTCCGAACCACCGAATCACCCCCACTGCGTGAAGAAGATCGACACATCTCTTCTACGGCATGGAGAAAACCTGCACATCGCATTCGGAACCACCGTTTCTCAGAACCGGCCCATCACTCTCAGAATCATCACATTACTGCTGCTGCATGTAGAAATCCGGTGCATCACCCCAACTGCATGGGGATCACCGACACATCGCTCAGCTGCAGCCTGTATCTTTGTCCATGCAAACAAAGGATCAAGGTACTTTTGTTCAGAGGGTCCTAAGTGGGGGCCTGTATCCGCCCTCGCTCCATTGCGGTCGGCCTGAACTTTTGACTTTGTCCCACTCCGGTATGACCACATATCCCAATAGGCGCTTATTGCTTGCAAGTGCTATTTTCACATTTATTCTTTAAAAATTCATATACTGACTTCTTCTTATTGTATTTTTGTCATTTTGTTCTTGTTTTATTTATTAAATTAAGTTTTATTTTTCTAAACTGGTGTGGATACATTTTGTTTGGTGTTTTCACTGTTTTACTGTTTGAAATGTTGCAGAAATACATTACACATTGCCTCTTAAGTTAAGTCTGACTGCTCTGTGCGAAGCTACCAGAGGGGGAGCACAGGATAATTTAGGATGTGTTGGGACTTCCCCTGACTAGGATTGTGGTTCCTGCTTGGACAGGGTGCATATCTCTACTATTAGAAATGGGGGTCTCTAGTTGGCCTAGGTAGGTACCTTGGTTCAAGTAGGGACCCTTCTTCGTAGTCAGGGTAAGGGAGTTACATTCCTAAAATAATCCCCGCTCACCCCCTTGGTAGCTTGGCACGAACAGTCAGGCTTATCTCAGAAGCAGTGTGTAAAGCATTTGCACATAACCAACAGTAATACAATGAAAACACTACAAAAGGACACCACACCAGTTTAGAAAAATATCCAATATTTTTATATATCCAAAACCAGATCAAAATGATAAGAAATCCAACATACAGTATTTAAAAATATATACTTTGCAAGATATCCTTAAAATTACAGAAATACCTCAAAAACACAGTTTGTACGAAAGGGTAGCTCCGTCTGAGGCTACCTCGATGCTGAAAACAGCAGAGTCTAACAGTTCCAGCCGACCGCGTTGGTATGGGCCAGCGAAAGCGTGGACAGACTCGGTAACAGTACCTTTCTCGTTGCGGCTGGCACGTTGGTGCGAGCCAGTCGTGGCAACCGTCGCGGTTGCGTTGTAAAATGGAAGCGGTGCAGGGTGCGGTGCCCTCTCGATGCAGTGCAGGCAGCGGCTCGGTGACGATCGTCCAGACGGCATCAGTGAGACCAAGGCTTATGGAGCAGGGCAAGGCGGTGCTCGATGCGGTGCTGGCAGGTTGCGGTGCAAGCGACAGAGCTGGTTAGCGGGAGCTGGAGTCGGTTGGCCCAGAGTGCTGTGTGGGACGAGGCGGTGCGTCATGAAACTTACGAGCAGTGCCCCCAGCCACGATGCGGTCACGGGTGTCGGAGTCAGCAGCAGCGACAGCGTCGGTGAGACCAGGATGGCGAAGTGAAGCGAGGTGCTGTGGAGTGCAGTGTCCACAGGTCACGGTGCAAGCTGTGGCTCAGTGGCGGCTGTCGTCATTGTCGGTGAGACCAGGGTTGCTGTGCAAGATGCGGATGGTGCCTTCTGTGGTGCCGTCAGGACACAGAGCCAGCGACGGAGTCGGTGACGGAATAAGTTGCATTTCCCTTCTCTGTGGCAACTGAAACAGCGGTTCCAGAGGCGGTACCCATAGTTTGGTGAAGTCTTTGCAGTCCCTGAGACTTCAGAACAGGAGGCACGCTCTACTTCAGGCCCTTGGAGATACTCAGCTCAAGTAAAGAAATTTCAGTCCAGTCCTTTCACTGCCAAAGGCAGAAACAGCAACTGCAGGCCAACCCAACAAAGCAACAGCACAGCAAAGGGGCAGTACTCCTCCTGGCAGCTCTTCCAGCTCTTCTTCTTGGGAGGTTCCTTGATTCCAGCGAGTTTTAAAGTTCTGAGGTTTGGGCCCCTATATTTATACTCAGTTTCTCTTTGTTCTCTCAGGCAGAGAGTGTCTGTGCTTAGTCCAAACCAGTTCTGTCTTCTCTGGCCCAGATTCCCAGCAGGAGGTAGAGACAGCATTGTTCCAGGCAGACCAGGCCCATTCAGGTGCAAGGACATCTAAATGCAGCCCAAGTTTATTAAGCCCAGCCCTGACTCATCCAGACTCTCTGGAGCCACTGCACATCCCCAGCCCATGTACCTCCAAAGCCAGACAGTCAATCCACAAACCCAGTAGAGGCACACAGGATGGCTAAGCAAGATAATACTTACTTTCTAAAAGTGGTATTTTCAAACCCAGAACTCAAAAATCATCCTTACTAAAAGATGCATTTTTACATTCTGAGTCCAGGCATACTAAACTCCATTTCTCTATCTTGTCCCAATGGGAAGTTATGTTTATAAGATGTTATAAGTAAAACTCCCATTCTTTCCTATGGGACCGATAGCCTTACAGTGGTGAAAAAAGAAATACACTGTAATTCGCCACCAGGACATGTCACACACACCAGTACATGTCCTATCTTTTTCATACACACAGCACCCTGCCCACAGGGGTACCTTGGGCATACCTTAGTGGTGACTTATATGTATGAAAAGGGAAGGTTAGGGCCTGGCAAGTGGGTGCACTTGCCAGGTCGACATGGCAGTTACAAACTGCGCGCCGACCCTGCAGTGGCAGGTTTGAGATACCTTTTCAGGGCTACTCATGTGGGTGGCACAATCAGTGCTGTAGTTCCACTAGTAGCATTTGATTTGCAGGCCCTGGCACACTCAGTGCACTTTACTAGGGGCTTACCAGTAAATCAAATATGCCAATCATGTAAACACCAATCCTTAATAACAATTTACAACAGGAGCACTTGCACTTTAACACTGAACAGCAGTGAGAAAGTGCGCAGAGACACTAAACCAGCAAAAACAGAGTCAAAACCGGGAGGTCAGAAAGCAAAAAGACAGGGGAAACACGCCAAAAGATGCCAATTCTAACACATGTCCCCTCCAGCTGAAAGTAGGGAGAACTACCCAACCTCCTGGGAGTTTTCTTCACTAAGGCTGAAGAACCTGGACAGACAATCTGCGTTGGCGTGTTCTGTGCCAGGGCGGTGTTCCACCGTAAAGTCCATTCCCTGTAGGGAGATAGACCACCTCAACAGTTTTGGGTTCTCACCACTCATTTGCATCAACCACCTGAGGGGCCTGTTGTCTGTCTGAACTCGGAAGTGAGTCCCAAACAGGTAGGGTCTTATCTTCTTCAGTGCCCAAACCACAGCAAAAGCTTCTCTTTCTATGGCACTCCACCTCTGTTCCCTGGGGAGTAGTCCCCTGCTAAGGAAGACTACAGGCTGACCTAGGCCCTCTTCGTTCAGTTGTGAGAGCACCGCTCCCACACCATGCTCTGAAGCGTCGGTCTGCACGACGAATTCCTTGGAAAAGTCGGGTGCATTGAGCACGGGTGCCGTGCACATGGCTGCATTCAGGGCATCAAAAGCTTTCTGGCAGGACTCAGTCCAGATCACCTTCTTGGGATGCTTCCTGGAAGTCAGCTCTGTTAAGGGGGCAACAATGGTGCCATTGCCCTTAACAAATCTCCTGCAGTAACCGGTGAGACCTAAAAAGGCTCTCACCTCTGTCTGGGTCTTGGGGGCTCCCAAGCCAGAATGGTGTCAATCTTGGGTTGTAGGGGTGTCACCTGGCTGCTTACTACCTGGTGTCCCAAATACACCACAGAGCCCTGCCCGATCTGGCACTTACTGGCCTTGATCGTGAGGCCTGCCCTCTTCAGAACCTTCAACACTTCCCAGAGGTGCTGCAAGTGTTCTTCCCAGCTGGAAATGAACACTGCAATGTCATTCAAGTAGGTGGCACTGAAATCCTCCAGTCCAGCCAACACCTGATTGACCAACCTTTGAAAGGTGGCAGGGGCATTCTTCAATCCAAAGGGCATCACCCGCAATTGGTAATGCCTCTCGGGGGTTGAGAATGCTGACCTCTCCTTGGCCCCATCGGTTAAGGCAATCTGCCAGCACCCAGACGTCAAATCAAACGTGCTGAGGAACTTGGCAGCTTCCAACCGATCAATGAGCTCATCCGCTCTGGGGATGAGGTGTGCGTCAGTCCCGGTGACGGCATTGAGCCCATGGTAGTCCACACAAAACCGCAGTTCTTGAGTGGCACCGGGTGCAGCAGACTTTGGCACCAAGACCACTGGCTGGCGTTCCGTCCATCATCCCCTTTGGTATCGCTTTGTTCGCCCTATGTTGGCAGGGTATGCCCAGACGTGGGTCCCTTGCTCACTTTGCCACTGGATTCAAGCTAGCCTGGCTGATGACGGCTGAATAGCCAGAAACCGGTCCCAGGATGCTTGTTTCCGGTCCAGGGAAGACATGGCTTGGCAGTTCGGGCTGGACTGTTCCCATGAGGCACAGGGTCAGACTGATTTGCATATGGCCATGTCTGAACTAGGGTGGTGGAGTGAGCTAAAGAATGATGATGGATTAAACCCAGATCAGTTGACTGGGGGTGAGTGTTTGATTAGTTCAAACGTTCCGTCCATCATCCCCTTTGGTATCGCTTTGTTCACACACAAAGGGCTGCATACCCCTGTAGTGAATCTGGAGCCAGTCCAGGGAAGGACTTCTGTGCTCTTCAAAGCTTTCTTTGAAGTCTTCCCCACTCAAAAGGCTCAACTATGTATAAGTACTGGACCTCTGACACCAAAACCTCAGTACACTTCTGGACCTGTGGCCACTCTGCCAGGAAGAAGAACTGCTATGCTGCTGAAGGACTGCCTCTCTGCTGGATTGCTGATTGATGAACTCCTGCTTTGCTGTGCTGCCCTGCTGCCTGCTGCTTTCTCTTGCTTGGGTGAGAAGGACTGGAAAACTGAGTGACTCCAAGAGCTTGCTGGCATGTCTCCTGTTTTGAGTCTCAGGACCCAAACGACTTCCAACCCACCTGCTTCAACACTTGGGCTCTACTGCTTGTGAGTCTGCCCTGCCAAGTGGTGCCACCCCAGTCTGGGACCCTTGGAAGTGGGCCTAGGTGTTTGCTCCAGTGAAACTGACGCATCCTCTGCTGCAGGAGCAGAAACGGGGTATCACCACTGTTGAGGGAACAGGATTGGCACATTACACTCAGAACCAGCGCATCGCCTCTGGAACCGCTGCTTCCGAACCACCGAATCACCCCCACTGCGTGAAGAAGATCGACACATCTCTTCTACGGCATGGAGAAAACCTGCACATCGCATTCGGAACCACCGCTTCTCAGAACCGGCCCATCACTCTCAGAATCATCACATTACTGCTGCTGCATGTAGAAATCTGGTGCATCACACCAACTGCATGGGGATCACCGACACATCGCTCAGCTGCAGCCTGTATCTTTGTCCATGCAAACGAAGGATCAAGGTACTTTTGTTCAGAGGGTCCTAAGTGGGGGCCTCTATCCGCCCTCGCTCCATTGCGGTCGGCCTGAACTTTTGACTTTGTCCCACTCCGGTATGACCACATATCCCAATAGGCGCTTATTGCTTGCAAGTGCTATTTTCACATTTATTCTTTAAAAATTCACATACTGACTTCTTCTTATTGTATTTTTGTCATTTTGTTCTTGTTTTATTTATTAAATTAAGTTTTATTTTTCTAAACTGGTGTGGATACATTTTGTTTGGTGTTTTCACTGTTTTACTGTTTGAAATGTTGCAGAAATACATTACACATTGCCTCTTAAGTTAAGTCTGACTGCTCTGTACCAAGCTACCAGAGGGGGAGCACAGGATAATTTAGGATGTGTTGGGACTTCCCCTGACTAGGATTGTGGTTCCTGCTTGGACAGGGTGCATATCTCTACTATTAGAAATGGGGGTCTCTAGTTGGCCTAGGTAGGTACCTTGGTTCAAGTAGGGACCCTTCTTCGTAGTCAGGGTAAGGGAGTTACATTCCTAAAATAATCCCCGCTCACCCCCTTGGTAGCTTGGCACGAACAGTCAGGCTTATCTCAGAAGCAGTGTGTAAAGCATTTGCACATAACCAACAGTAATACAATGAAAACACTACAAAAGGACACCACACCAGTTTAGAAAAATATCCAATATTTTTATATATCCAAAACCAGACCAAAATGATAAGAAATCCAACATACAGTATTTAAAAATATATACTTTGCAAGATATCCTTAAAATTACAGAAATACCTCAAAAACACAGTTCGTACGAAAGGGTAGCTCCGTCTGAGGCTACCTCGATGCTGAAAACAGCAGAGTCTAACAGTTCCAGCCGACCGCGTTGGTATGGGCCAGCGAAAGCGTGGACAGACTCGGTAACAGTACCTTTTTCGTTCCGGCTGGCACGTTGGTGCGAGCCAGTCGTGGCAACCGTCGCGGTTGCGTTGTAAAATGGAAGCGGTGGAGGGTGCGGTGCCCTCTCGATGCAGTGCAGGCAGCGGCTCGGTGACGATCGTCCAGACGGCATCAGTGAGACCAAGGCTTATGGAGCAGGGCAAGGCGGTGCTCGATGCGGTGCTGGCAGGTTGCGGTGCAAGCGACAGAGCCGGTTAGCGGGAGCTGGAGTCGGTTGGCCCAGAGTGCTGTGTGGGACGAGGCGGTGCGTCATGAAACTTACGAGCAGTGCCTCCAGCCACGATGCGGTCACGGGTGTCGGAGTCAGCAGCAGCGACAGCGTCGGTGAGACCAGGTTGGCGAAGTGAAGCGAGGTGCTGTGGAGTGCAGTGTCCACAGGTCACGGTGCAAGCTGTGGCTCAGTGGCGGCGGTCGTCATTGTCGGTGAGACCAGGGTTGCTGTGCAAGATGCGGATGGTGCCTTCTGTGGTGCCGTCAGGACACAGAGCCTGCGACGGAGTCGGTGACGGAATAAGTTGCATTTCCCTTCTCTGTGGCAACTGAAACAGCGGTTCCAGAAGCGGTACCCATAGTTTGGTGAAGTCTTTGCAGTCCCTGAGACTTCAGAACAGGAGGCACGCTCTACTTCAGGCCCTTGGAGATACTCAGCTCAAGTAAAGAAATTTCAGTCCAGTCCTTTCACTGCCAAAGGCAGAAACAGCAACTGCAGGCCAACCCAACAAAGCAACAGCACAGCAAAGGGGCAGTACTCCTCCTGGCAGCTCTTCCAGCTCTTCTTCTTGGGAGGTTCCTTGATTCCAGCGAGTTTTAAAGTTCTGAGGTTTGGGCCCCTATATTTATACTCAGTTTCTCTTTGTTCTCTCAGGCAGAGAGTGTCTGTGCTTAGTCCAAACCAGTTCTGTCTTCTCTGGCCCAGATTCTCAGCAGGAGGTAGAGACAGCATTGTTCCAGTCAGACCAGGCCCATTCAGGTGCAAGGACATCTAAATGCAGCCCAAGTTTATTCAGCCCAGCCCTGACTCATCCAGACTCTCTGGAGCCACTGCACATCCCCAGCCCATGTCCCTCCAAAGCCAGACAGTCAATCCACAAACCCAGCAGAGGCACACAGGATGGCTAAGCAAGATAATACTTACTTTCTAAAAGTGGTATTTTCAAACCCAGAACTCAAAAATCATCCTTACTAAAAGATGCATTTTTACATTCTGAGTCCAGGCATACTAAACTCCATTTCTCTATCTTGTCCCAATGGGAAGTTATGTTTATAAGATGTTATAAGTAAAACTCCCATTCTTTCCTATGGGACCGATAGCCTTACAGTGGTGAAAAAGAAATACACTGTAATTCGCCACCAGGACATGTCACACACACCAGTACATGTCCTATCTTTTTCATACACACAGCACCCTGCCCACAGGGGTACCTTGGGCATACCTTAGTGGTGACTTATATGTATGAAAAGGGAAGGTTAGGGCCTGGCAAGTGGGTGCACTTGCCAGGTCGACAGGGCAGTTACAAACTGCGCGCCGACCCTGCAGTGGCAGGTTTGAGATACCTTTTCAGGGCTACTCATGTGGGTGGCACAATCAGTGCTGTAGTTCCACTAGTAGCATTTGATTTGCAGGCCCTGGCACACTCAGGGCACTTTACTAGGGGCTTACCAGTAAATCAAATATGCCAATCATGTAAACACCAATCCTTAATAACAATTTACAACAGGAGCACTTGCACTTTAACACTGAACAGCAGTGAGAAAGTGCGCAGAGACACTAAACCAGCAAAAACAGAGTCAAAACCGGGAGGTCAGAAAGCAAAAAGACAGGGGAAACACGCCAAAAGATGCCAATTCTAACACATGTCCCCTCCAGCTGAAAGTAGGGAGAACTACCCAACCTCCTGGGAGTTCTCTTCACTAAGGCTGAAGAACCTGGACAGACAATCTGCGTTGGCGTGTTCTGTGCCAGGGCGGTGTTCCACCGTAAAGTCCATTCCCTGTAGGGAGATAGACCACCTCAACAGTTTTGGGTTCTCACCACCCGAGGGGCCTGTTGTCTGTCTGAACTCGGAAGTGAGTCCCAAACAGGTAGGGTCTTATCTTCTTCAGTGCCCAAACCACAGCAAAAGCTTCTCTTTCTATGGCACTCCACCTCTGTTCCCTGGGGAGTAGTCCCCTGCTAAGGAAGACTACAGGCTGACCTAGGCCCTCTTCGTTCAGTTGTGAGAGCACCGCTCCCACACCATGCTCTGAAGCGTCGGTCTGCACGACGAATTCCTTGGAAAAGTCGGGTGCCTTGAGCACGGGCGCCGTGCACATGGCTGCATTCAGGGCATCAAAAGCTTTCTGGCAGGACTCAGTCCAGATCACCTTCTTGGGCTGCTTCCTGGAAGTCAGCTCTGTTAAGGGGGCAACAATTATCAAATCTCCTGCAGTAACCGGTGAGACCTAAAAAGGCTCTCACCTCTGTCTGGGTCTTGGGGGCTCCCAAGCCAGAATGGTGTCAATCTTGGGTTGTAGGGGTGTCACCTGGCTGCTTACTACCTGGTGTCCCAAATACACCACAGAGCCCTGCCCGATCTGGCACTTACTGGCGTTGATCGTGAGGCCTGCCCTCTTCAGAACCTTCAACACTTCCCAGAGGTGCTGCAAGTGTTCTTCCCAGCTGGAAATGAACACTGCAATGTCATTCAAGTAGGCGGCACTGAAATCCTCCAGTCCAGCCAACACCTGATTGACCAACCTTTGAAAGGTGGCAGGGGCATTCTTCAATCCAAAGGGCATCACCCGCAATTGGTAATGCCTCTCGGGGGTTGAGAATGCTGACCTCTCCTTGGCCCCATCGGTTAAGGCAATCTGCCAGCACCCAGACGTCAAATCAAACGTGCTGAGGAACTTGGCAGCTTCCAACCGATCAATGAGCTCATCCGCTCTGGGGATGAGGTGTGCGTCAGTCCCGGTGACGGCATTGAGCCCATGGTAGTCCACACAAAACTGCAGTTCTTGAGTGGCACCGGGTGCAGCAGACTTTGGGACCAAGACCACTGGCTGGCCCAAGGACTGTTGGAGGACTCTATCACCCTTAATGCCAACATCTTAGAGACCTCCTCTTTGATGCTGGCCCTGACCCAGCCAGTCAACCTGCAAATCTTGTGTTTTACAGGAGTGCTGTCACCAGTGTCCATGTCATGGGTACACCAGTGAGTAACACCTGGGGTCAGAGAGAACAGTGTGGCTAATTGTCCCAACAACTGGCGACAGTCACCCTACTGCTCTGGGGTCAATGTAGGGGAGAGAATCACACCTTCCACTGACCCATCGTGCACCTTGGTGGACAGGAGGTCAGGGAGAGGTTCACTCTCCTCTTCCACCCCATCATCTGTCGCCAAGAGCATGCTCACTTCAGATCTCTCAAAGTGAGGCTTGAGGCGGTTCACATGGAAGACACTCAAAGGGATCCTGTGAGTCTGCAAATTCACCAGGTAGGTGACATCACTTTTGCGCTCCACCACCTCAAAAGGGCCAGTCCACTTGTCCTGCAAGGCACAAGGTTCCACTGGGGCCATGACCCACACTTTCTGGCCAGGCTGAAACTCTACCAGAGTGGCATTCTGGTCGTACCATCTCCTCCTGGCTTGCTTCCAGGTTCGCCTGAGCAAGTTTCCTGAAGCAGGCAGTTTGGTTCCTGAAGGCCAGCTTGTAACTAAATACATCCTGGGGAGTTTTCCTGGGAGCTACCTCTCAGCCTTCCTTGACCAAACTGAGAGGTCCTCTCACAGGGTGCCCATACAGAAGCTCAAAGGGACTGAATCCTAGAGACTTCTGTGGTACCTCCCTCTAAGCAAAGAGAAGGCATGGCAAGAGGACGTTCCACTTACGCCTCATGGGTACTGTTAGACCCCTGATCATGCCCTTCAAGGTTTGGTTGAATCTCTCCATAAAACCGTTACCTTGTGGGTGGTAAGAAGTGGTGAACTTGTAGGTTACACCACACTCCTTCCACAGGGATGTCATATACATAGATATGAAATTGGTCCCATGGTCATAAACCACCTCTCTGGGGAAACCCAGGTGGGAAAAGATCCCTATTAACGCCCGGCCCACCACTGGCACCGTCGTTGTCCTGAGAGGGATTGCCTCCGGGTACCGGGTGGCATGGTCCAGCAGGATGTACCTGATTCCCATGGCTCAGCGGTCCAGGATAGCCTTCCAGGATAATCTCCGCCCAAATCGTGGCACTGAATTATGTACCAGGTAAAGCGTTCATGCTTTAATCACAAGACGTAGCATCCACCTGAAGAAATCAGCTTCGTCCACGAATCCACGAATCCTTAGTAAGCAGTAAAGCAGTTTAATTCCGTGGGTCGATAAAACCCAGATCGTCGCCAAAACGATGTAGTAACATCGACATAGACATTAAGTTTAGTAAAGTAAACCTTTTATTGGCAGCATTGTAAGTACAACCGTTGAAGAGGTTGTCTCCCATCAGAATGCCCTAAAACATTCTAAACAGTCGTATCCACCCAAGACATGGAATACAGATTGTTAAGAGAACTCTACATTCCACATGTATAAATAAATAAATAAGAACAAGACTTACCAAGAAGTAATATACTACAGCTGTCTTGGGATCCATTGGCCCCACAATGTCCATCCCAACCCTTTCAAAGGGGGTTCCAACAACTGGAAAAGATTGGAGAGGAGCCTTGCACTTCCTCCCACTCTTGCCACTTGCCTGGCAAGTTTGGCAAGACCTGCAATGTCCATCTGACTGCCTTTGCATTTGGGGCCAAAGAATGTGGATGACAAGCCTGTCAAAGGTCTTGTCCCACCCCAAATGTCCTGCCAAAGACACGTCGTGAGCCAGATCCAGTAGGAAGGTCCTGAAGCGCTGGGGTACCACCAGCACACGGGCTGACCCAGGCGCAGCGACCTTAGGCTCGCTGTACAGGAAACCATTCTCCCAGTAGATCCAATGGATCCAGACTGATCACCAGCTGCCTGGTTTGCAGCCTGCTGCCACAAACCTTCCAGAGAAAGGCATTCTTTCTGCTCCCTACAGAATTCCTCCCTGGTGGGACCACCTTCTTGCTGCCAATGGGTCAGCTCAGATAAGTCCCCCAGTTCAGCTACCTGCTCCCCTGTAGGTACCGTGGCGTCACCATCAAGGTCATCCTCCTCCCGGACCGTGGGAACCTCAGGGGTGGGTTTCCCACGCCCCCTGCCATTTCTCTTGGCAGGAACCTGGGCCAGTGTTTCAGGATCCAAGTACTTCTGATCACCTTTCCGGCCATCGTTGACCGAGTGGTCACGCATGCCCACTCTGGCAACCCAAGCATCTCCAAGTGAGACCTGAGCTCCACATCCTTCCACAAGGACTGCTCCAGGTCATTACCTAGCAGACAATCTACAGGCAAGGTAGGGCTCACTACCACCCTCAGGGGACCTGAGACCCCCCCATTCAATGGGAACCTGCGCCACCATACACTGCTGCTCTGAGTTGTCCAAAGCAACTACTTGCTGCAATGCCCCAGGGACTATTTGCTCCTCAGAGACCAGGTGACATTGGACTGAGGTCACACTGGCTCTAGTATCTCTGAGAGCCTCTACCCTTTTCCCATTGATCGTCACCCAG
This sequence comes from Calotriton arnoldi, assembly GCA_963921515.1. Taxonomy (NCBI): domain Eukaryota; kingdom Metazoa; phylum Chordata; class Amphibia; order Caudata; family Salamandridae; genus Calotriton; species Calotriton arnoldi. Next base: position 1,220,338 of record CAWUFW010004759.1, read on the forward strand.
GAGCTGTATTTTTTAGTGTTAGCAGGCACCTGGTTTCCTGAGACAATCTCACTGTCCCCTAGTGAGACGAGGGTCATTTCTCCGGGATCCCCATCTTCCTGTGGGCACCCCTCCTCCCCAAGCCCTACACTAGCCAACACCTTGGTCTGCCCATCGGTGGGTGGCTGTACCCTCTTGGGACACTTGGGGTCCCCCTTCAAGTGACCCACCTGCTCACAGGCATAGCACTTGTGGGGGCCGGTCTCTGCAGGCTTTCCTGTGAGACCACCGCTTTCTTGTCTCTTCGGGGATGGGAACCTTTATCCTGGGTGTTAGTTTTGGGCCTTTTTACAGAACTCCTGTGGTCACCCTTGTTTCCCCCACTCTTCTGCTGGGGACCCTGCCCACCTTTGGCTGAGTCTCCCCCAAACGCTTTCTTGTGGACCTTGGCACTCACCCAGCGGTCTGCCTCCATAGCAAGCTTCCTGGGGTCAGTCAGCTTACTATCAACCAAGTGTTGGTGCAGCTCTGCAAAACATAGACTAGACAAGTGCTCCCATGCAATCAAATTGTAGAGCCACTTAAAATCTGTCACATTACTGACTTCACCCAGCCATCCAGTGACCTGCAAAACGAATCCACACAATCCAACCAAGTGTTGGCATCAATTTTCTTACTGGACCTAAACTGATCCCTGTACTTTTCAGGAGTGAGACCATACCTGGTGAGAAGGGCCTTCTTCATGTCAGCATAGGTGAGGTTACACCCCTTACCCAAAGCCACTAAAGTATCCCTTGCTTCTTCTGGGAAAAGAGGCTACAATCCTGCCCCCCAATTCTTCTCAGGGACCCCATTCATGTGGATAGATGCCTCATAACCCTGAAACCACCTTTCTATGTCATCCCCCTTCTTGAATTATTTGCCTACATTCTTGGGGATGTGCACAATTCTGTATGTCTGTACTGAAGAGTTGCTGCCACCTTCAGTGCTGGATTTGCTTTTCAACTCCAGCTCCTTGAGCCCATGCTCATGGTCTAATACCATCCTCTGTGACTCCATCTTGAGCCTCTCAAGCTCTATCTCATGCCTCCTAGCTTCCCTTCTGTCCTCCAGCTCCTCTGGGAACAAACCACTGCTACCTGGCCTGGAAGGACCCCCCTCCCAACAGCACATCTACCCTAGAAGTAGGCTCCTCCCCCTCCCCACTAACATCTCCAGACTGACCACTGTCTTGTCTGGCTGCTACCCAGACCCTCAGCGCCTTTTGTGGCTCCTCCTTCCTGGTGAGTCCTCTGACTTGGACTTTTAGGTTCTTACAAATAGCTTTCAACTCCTTGCGGTTGTAGGTTTCCAACCTTTCCTCCTCAAAGGCCACCTCTAGGGATGCAATTGATGATGCTGCTGTACCAGGCATGATGCAGTAGGAAGTGTAAGTTCCAAAATGATAGGATCACAAAAATAGACCAACAAAGCAGTATGTGGTACGTAATGGTCTGCGATATGGTAGTAGTTCACACCAATCACTGTAAGTCAAGAGCAAACACAAGTCCTATCCCACCGTTGCCACCAATGTTAGAAATGGGGGTCTCTAGTTGGCCGAGGTAGGTACCTTGGTCCAAGTAGGGACCCTTCTTCGTAGTCAGGGTAAGGGAGTTACACTCCTAAAATAACCCCTGCTCACCCCCTTGGTAGCTTGGCACGAGCAGTCAGGCTTATCTCAGAAGCAGTGTGTAAAGCATTTGCACATAACCAACATTAATACAGTGAAAACACTACAAAAGGACACCACACCAGTTTAGAATAATATCCAATATTTTTATATATCCAAAACAAGACCAAAACGATAAAGATCCAACATACAGTACTTAAAAACATATACTTTTGAAGATATCCTTAGAATTGCAGAAATACCTCAAAAACACAGTTCGTACAAAAAGGTAGCTCCGTCTGGGGCTACCTCGATGTTGAAAACAGCACAGTCTAACAGTTCCAGCCGACCATGTCTGTATGGGTCAGCAAAAGCGTGGACAGACTTGGTAACAGTACCTTTCTTGTTGTGGCTGGCACGTTGGCGCGAGCCGGTCGTGGCAACCTTTGCGGTTGCGTTGCAAAATGGAAGGGGTGCAGTGCCCTCTCGATGCAGTGCAGGCAGCGGCTCGGTGACGATCGTCCAGACGGCATCGATGAGACCAAGGCTTACGGTGCAGGGCGAGGAGGCGCTCGATGTGGTGCTGGCAGGGTGCGGTGCAAGCGACAGAGCCGGTTAGCGGGAGCTGGCGTCGGTCGGCCCAGACTGCTGTGTGGGACGAGCTGGTGCGTCATGAAACTTACATGCGGTGCCCCTAGCCACGATGCGGTCACAGGTGTCGGTGTCAGCAGCAGCGACAGCATCGGTGAGACCAGGATGACGAAGTGAAGTGAGGCAGTGCGTGGTGCAGTGTCCGCAGGTCACGGTGCAAGCAGCGGCTCAGTGGCTGCGGCATCGGTCGTCGTCGTCGGTGAGACCAGGGTTGCAGTGAAAGATGCGGAGGGTGCCTTCTGCGGTGCTGTCAGAACAAAGAGCCAGCGACGGAGTCGGTGACTGAGTCGGTTGCGTTTCCCTTCTCTGTGGCATCTGAAACAGTGGTTCCAGAAGCGGTACCCAGAGACTGGTGAAGGCTTTGCAGTCCCTGAGACTTCAGAACAGGAGGCAAGCTCTACTTCAGGCCCTTGGAGATACTCAGCACAAGTAAAGAAAGTTCAGTCCAGTCCTTTTCCTGCCCAAGGCAGAAGCAGCAACTGCAGGTCAACCCAACAAAGCAACAGCACAGCAAAGGGGCAGTACTCCTCCTGGCAGCTCTTCCAGCTCTTCTTCTTGGCAGGTTCCTTGATTCCAGTAAGTTCAGAAGCTCTGTGGTTTGGGCCCCCATATTTATACTCAGTTTCTCTTTGTTCTCTCAGGCAGAGAGTGTCTGTGCTTAGTCCAAACCAGTTCTGTCCTCTCTGGCCCAGCTTCCCAGAAGGAGGTGGAGACAGCATTGATCAAGGCAGACCAGGCCCATTCAGGTGCAAGGAAATCTCCTCCCACTACTCTAAATGAAGCCCAGGTCTATTCTGCCCAGCCCTGACTCATCCAGACTCTCTGGAGCCACTGCACATGCCCAGCCCCTGTCCCTCCAAAGCCAGACATTCAATCCACAAACCCAGCAGAGACACACAGGATGGCAAAGCAAGAAAATGCTTACTTTCTAAAAGTGGTATTTTCAAACCCAGAACATAAAAATCATCCTTACTAAAAGATGCATTATTACATTCTGAGTCCAGGCATACTAAACTCAATTTCTCTATCTCGTCCCAATGAGAAGTTATGCTTATAAGATATTATAAGTAAAACTCTCATCCTTTCCTATGGGTCAGGAAGCCTTACAGAGGTGAAAAACGAAATACACTGTAATTCACCACCAGGACATGTCACGCACACCAGTACATGTCCTACCTTTAACATACACAGCACCCTGCCCACAGGGGTACCTTGGGCCTACCTTAGGGGTGACTTATATGTACAAAAAGGGAAGGTGAGGGCCTGGAAAGTGGGTGCACTTGCCAGGTCGACATGGCAGTTACAAACTGCGCGCAGACCCTGCAGTGGCAGGTCTGAGATACCTTTTCAGGGCTACTCATGTGGGTGGCACAATCAGTGCTGCAGGTCCACTAGTAGCATTTGATTTACAGGGCATGGCACACTCAGTGCACTTTACTAGGGGCTTACCAGTAAATCAAATATGCCAATCATGGAAACACCAATCCATAATAACAATTTAGAACAGGAACCCGTGCACTTTAACACTGAACAGCAGTGAGAAAGTGCGCAGAGACACTAAACCAGCAAAAACAGAGTCAAAACCGGGAGGTCAGAAAGCAAAAAGACAGGGGAAATACGCCAAAAAATGCCAAGTCTAACATCTAACAACCAGAAACCCAATTTCTAAGAAGAAGCATAAACATAGATGCCAGTTCATCAAAATGCCAGGGGAAAATGACAGCACACACCCTTTGACCCCCCCAATATTACAATAAGTGATGACCTTTGACCCTGATAACATCCCAGGAAGTGGCAACACTAATGATGTTTTAAAAATACAATACGTGCAAGATTAATAAACTATAAAGAAAGTTATTAACAGATGAAATCTAGTTTAGTTGCCACTCATATTAATTAGGAGCTGTCAATATATGCTTTGGAATAGCCATTGCCTGCGGGCAGCTGGTGAAGCTTTTAACACATAGGGCATATATATCTGAACTGTGCATATTGCCGTAGCATATTCACAAAAAATAGATTGCCAAAGCAGAGAAAATAATTTTTTTAAATGGAAAAGCCTCTAACTTTACTAATTTCGTAAGTGATAGTTATGTTATTGACTTTAATAAGTCTGAATAATCTGCAAAGAGCTTTAACAATGAGGCCTAAATATAATCTTTACCACATAAAACAACATTGTTCATAGATGCCCATGTTCTTTGGAACCTTAGAGCCTTGCTGCCTATGTGCTATTAAACTGTTTGGGGTTGTATTCCCACACCAGGAAGCAATAGGACCTTCTCTTTTGAGTCCATATTTATTTTTACCTTTTTACAAGTTACTGTATAAAATACTACTTAGCCCTTACTGGATTGTATCTTTTGGTGAGTGCTATATAGTTATGATTTACTAAATCAGATTCTAGAACTCTCATCTACTCATAGACTAAACCCTAAGGGGCAGATTTACAAGCCCCTTGCGCCACTTTTGCGTCACTTTTAACATGGGAAAAGTGACGCAAAAGTGGCGCAAGGGGCTTGTAAATCTGCCCCTAAATGCACAGCCCCAACACAGAGCAATGCAATGTTGATATTGCTCGACCTTACAGCAGCATTTGACACGGTACCTCACCACAAGTTGCTGGAACGACTACATGAAATAGGAATCAGACATCAGGCCTACAACTGGTTGGCATCTTTTCTGGACGAACGGTCCATGGAAGTCTGGCTGCCTCCGTTTACAGCTCAGGCCAGGCCCCTGGTGGTGGGAGTGCCACAGGGATCGGCTCTTAGCCCCATGCTGTTCAACGTGTACTTGACCCCTCTTGCACCATTGGCAGAGTCTTTTGGCGCTAAAATCATCTCATACGCAGACGACACTCAGTTGTTGTTCTCATGTGATAAAGGCAGGGACTTAGATGAGAAAGCGATAGCCAATTGTCTCACCGGTGTCTTCCAGTGGCTGGAGTTGCACCACCTTAGATGCAACCCCAATAAAACGGAAATTGTGACCTTTGGAGCTGTCCCTCACAACTTTGTGGTAGACTGCTGGCCTAGCAATTGTCCACATCCAGGACCTCCCAAAAATTGTGTCAAGAACTTAGGAATTAAAATTGACAGCTCTTTATCTTTCCCCCCGCAGATTCAAGCCTTGATGGGGACATGCTTCGGCATGCTTTGCACGCTGAAAAAATTTCTTCCGCTCCTCTCCGAGGCATCAGGCAGAAAGGTGGTACAGGCTCTAATTACATCGAGACTGGACTACAGTAATGCGCAGTACCTGGGCCTTCCAGACTACCTTTTTAACAGACTCCAGGTAGTGCGGAATGCAGCAGCTAGACTTCTGCTTTCTCTCCCCTCAAGATCTCACATGTCTCCACACTTAAAGGCCCTCCATTGGCTTCCCATGAAACAGAGGGTGACGGTTAAAGCCATGGTCCTTATGCATAAATCCTTGAACGGGACGGCTCCTACCTATCTTAAGGAGAGAATTAGTCCTTACGTTCCGGCCCGCACTCTTCGCTCTTCTTCGGCTCATATGGCAAAGGTCCCTCGGGTTAACCGTCTTCGGATGGGTGGGAGATCCTTCGCTTATTTGAGTCCCCGCGCGTGGAATAGTCTTCCGCCGTACCTGAGGCTGATAGACAGTCTTGAACTGTTTAAGAAGAAACTCAAAACCCATCTTTTTAATTACTAGCCCTGTCTCCTGCTGTCTGTTCTCCCTCTGCCAGCGCCGGGACACTCCGTCGAGTAGCCGTGCGCTTTACAAATCACTTTAATAATGCAGTGAATACTTGGCACTAATTGATCACTACAATATCACAGAGGACACCGAGAGCCTGATTTAGAGTTTGGCAGACGGCATAGTCCATCACAAATGTGACAGGTATCCTTCCCATCTTATAAACACTTGTACTAAGACCAGTGGGCTAACTGTCACATTTGTGATGGAGTATCCCATCTGCGAAACTTTAAATCAGACACCTAGACACAAGAAGTAAACATTTGTTATTCACTATTAACTGCCTAGTTACCACTTACTGACCCAGGAACTTAATAAGAAGTATTACATAGGTCTAAACAGGCGGCTGTCCAACAGCACCCCTTGTAACTCAGTACTGGGAGTTACATAGTGCTTATCTTACCCTTCAGTCCTGAATTGTAATACCTCTGATTTTTAAACTCTGAGAGCACGTAACTTTACAAATGCACCTCTAGAGTTAAAATATGATTCTATGTCAAAAGGACAGCTTGACCCAGCTTTACTAACACTTTGCACCTGGTTTGTGTAAAAAAACAAATGACACAAACCCAGCTCAAAATGTTGTGGTGTACACTGTCCAATTTAACATGAAGGGGCCAATTACGATGTCGTTCAGAAACTCTTCCGATCTAATCGGTTTCGGAATAGTTTCCGACCAACTCGGGTTCTGCGAGTCTGACCGACCGATTACGATGCTTCCCAACATCGTTCAGTCGGACTTGCATTGACTTCAATGGGAGCCTGTGTTCCGAACGGGAACACAGGCTCCCATTGAAAAAAGTGGTGGTTGGGGAATACCTTGCACCCGGTGGCGGGCACCCCATGGTGCCTGCCACACTAAGCATGGTTCAACAGGTGGGTCCCTTGGGTACCCCCACGGGCCCTAACCAGAGACCTCAGGGTGAAGGGGGGCCTGCTACGGGCCCCCAAAGTCAGATTCCGACAGCCGTTTCGTCTCGGGCAGACCGAATCGGAACGGCCATCCGAATCAGTCATCGTAATCGCTCGGAAACTGTGTCCATAGAGCTGTACGAATCGGCTCCGAAAGACTCGGGCTCTACGAATAACGTTCGGAACCGATTCGGACAGCCCGAACGGTTTCCTTGCATTGTAATCGGTCATCCGGAAAGGTGTCCGATTCGGTCGGAAACATACGTTCCGAATCAGATTCGCCGAATCCCGTTCGGAACCTCCCTGGACGGCATCGTAATCGACCCCTAAGTAGTGATATGCGCTACTTAACATCAAACGGGTGTACTATAGGTGGTACATGAGCATTTCTATGCATTCCTATGCACCCAACCAAGCCTTTTGATGCAGATACCTATCTTTTTACACTTGTAGACAGGGATTTGTACAAAACAAATATGCATTCTAGAGCCAGGAGTAACAGTGAAGTAACTTTTAAGCTTCCACATTTTTCCAACTTTGCATGTGTGCTACACTGTACAGCACACATAAAAAGTGAGAAATGTATTAGAGCTTAGGTTTTGTACTGTAAGTGTTCCGTCCCAGTACAAAATCTTGTTTGACCGAAGGCAGATTTTCTTGCATTTTGGTGCAAAGGTTTGTGCATTGACGCATGGCAGCCTAAAGTGCTTTAGTGCTGGGGAAGAGAAAAAAACAATGTATCTTAGTAGATATGCTGTTGTTTCTTTCTCACCCTTTGACGCAAAGCAGCACCGCAACTTTGGTTGCTGCATTGCACCAAAACTTAGTGAATCTTCCCCCTTTCTTCCAGCCCTAGGTATTCATTCACAACTATAATCCATTCTGTGACAAATAGCATTGGTGTAGTTCAAGTGATCCTATTAAACTGTGACTCCTGGAAACAATAATTTATGAAAAGAAAATGCAGGACTGGAAAAGTAATGCTTTTATAAATTGAATCACATGGTTACCCCATGCCTGTGCTTCCCAAGCATTTTAGAACCATGAGCCAATTTTTAGAACAACAAACTTTCGCAAACCACCTAGCTTTAATGGACAAGAGGCAGGTGAATTGTTAATGTAACTAATGCATTGTATGGTAGTGTATTGTCATTTACAGATAGCACATTTTCCACTTAAATGGCCACTAAATATGGACAGACATACATCTTTACTGATAAAACTATATTGCACACAAATGATAATGTTTGGAAATTGGGTTTCAGTCAATATTTATCATTTGTGCGTCACCAAGAAAGGGTGTCTTTGTTCCCATCACAATTCAGAATTTCAAAAAAATGTACTCGATTTTTGCTTTCTTAACTGGTGAATGTGTACAGTTCATTTACAGGTATTTACATTGTGTTGTGTGTTACAAAACAAATTACATTGTACAGCTTTTCTATCCACACTCCATGTGCCCCAGCAAGATTGTCACATAATTCACTTTACTTTTTTCCTCGACTGTGATCCAGCGCGGCTAATATACATTTTTCCTTATGACACTAATCCAGGAAAACACCTACACAAACTTTGATTACTTGAAACTTATGTCGGTGGGGCCCATAACACCGCATACATACATTCATTCAATTTTCTGGATCAAGCGCCAAAGGAACAATGAGTTGCTGGACAAGCAGAATACCTTATTAAATTGACAGAATTATAACTTATACATTATATACATTAACTTCGGATCCTGTCGGTTCTAAACATCAAGGTACTCCACTATTCGGTCAATGGACCAACTAGTAGAATCAGTTGATGGTGATTAAGACCAGCTCAATCACAATTCAAACCTTTAACATTTATTAATCATAAATCTATTAAAGAACCACACTCATTTTAGAGTTAGAATCTAATTTTATCTAAAGTTCTTTAAGCAAATAAGTAATATTCTTTATTAAGCAAAACATTTAGAAATATCAATAAACATTTTAAGAAAGATTTTTTAGGAAAGGAAAAATTATTCATTACCCTCGGCCTTAGGGCGATGACAAGAATGGTTCACCAAAGAAGATGAACCGCAGATCACAGGATAGGACTCCCAAACTGACTGACTGTCCCGCTAACCTCCTCGGACGCAATCACCTCCAGGGAAAATTCCCGCAACGGTCTCGTTCCTTGCCCAGTCAAAGTTCAAAGTCCAAAATGACAGAGTCTCTCGCAGCATCAGGATAGAATAAAAGAAACAGCCTTCTTTTCACAAAGTCAGAGCAGACCCTCTTATACACTACTTTCTGGCTCTCTACACTCAAACGTTGCAATCTTTAGGGACAAGAATTACGCTAATTGGTCCATTGGAGGGGTGGTGATGGTCACCTCATCGCCCTCCTTGTTCGAACCGGTTTGGGGACAATAAAGCACACAATAAGTCTCATGATCGTGGTATCAAAAAGTAGTCCAATTTGTTCATCCATTTTGTAGCAATCCTTGATGGTCACACATTAGTTCATCCCCTGTCGCTTGTTTTTCCCATCCGTTCCCAGGCATATATGCTGAACACTTGGCACGCTCCTCGTTGCAGGTCAGATTGGCCTTGACATCTCTCACTCTGAGCACAGGCCGCATACACGTGACTGGAGCATTCGTACTGAGGCTGCGTGGGGGCCATCTTATTCAGCGCACGCGATCTCGTCCTTTCCAGCGGCCATTTTAGAAGCATGGCCTAGCAGGCCCGAACGAAACTAATATAAGAACAAACACAATAGAAATTAAAATATGGAAAATAAGCCTTTCTGTTTACCACCCGCCATTCTAAAGACCCGTGTTAGATATTACCTAGCAGAAGTGACATTTAAAGCCATTTTACTTACCTTCTGCATTCTTTGCCACAATACAATTGTATTACGCAACACAAATCATGCGATTCACTCTACTTGCTACGCAAATCACAATACTAATGTTATTATGCGTCATATTTGTGAATAAATTAGATTTTGCAACAGTTAGCATTTTCCCTCGTGTAATGTCTACTAAAAGAGTGTATTTGTTGATTAGTTCATGCGTTTCAAACTGTTGGTATCATTAATTATTATGAGGTCATTAACTTCCAAGGGGTTTTATTTCGTTTCCCCTGCTCCATCAATTCCCCCCTTTGGTGATTTTTAACATCACCACTAAAACCTATCCCTACCAAATTTTATCAGATAAATGTTTCTTATCCACTTGCATTTGTTAATTTAGACAATCGTGTTCTTTTCATCCTGTCGTTTAGACCTTTTGTACATGTTCTCTTTAAACTCTTCCAATTCGATCTCTCCCATCTCCCGTTCTCTTTCTTTATTTTTCTCATTTTCTCTTTTTACTTTATTTTGTCTTTTTCTTCTTTTCACACACACATATGCTAATCTCAATATTGATATTATCACTATTACTAAGGTCACTGGAATTAGTATTTTCCCAATAAGAGAACTACCTATCTCGGTGAACCATTTCCTCATTGAGGAAAAACTCTTACCAAGTCTCTCCCAAGCACCTTCAACCACCAATGGGGCAATTTCTTTATGCAAATCAGTAATGTTATTTATATACTTCTGTATATTCTGACTTTTGTCTGGAATGTAAGTGCAACAATGTTGTACCTTCAGCATTCCACAGACTCCACCCTCTTTTGCCAAAAGAATGTCAAGGGCAAGTCGATTTTGCATCACCATAGCTCTCATGGCAACCATTTCGGTATTTACCATCAAGAACCCTCCAGCAGTATTCGTTGATAAACGATCTACTACTGTAGACAATTTCCGAATTTTGTATGCATTCAAAGATATACCCACTGCTGGTATCAATGCTCCAAAAATGTCACCTATTATTTCTGAGAATCTTTCCCTCCTCCTTCGTGTGAATGGTTTACCTATCTCATGAATTCCTTTCGTTCCTCTTTCCACGTGAAAAATCTTTGGAAAGACCAGGCCTAGATAGCATGTTCCGTACCAATGGTCCGGCAACCTATAGTAGGCTCTATTTCCGCAAATATAATAGATCCCTGGAAATACTGGATCTTTTCCTCCTTTGAATCCCCATCCCCCTAAAATGTTGTATGTATCTCGGCACTCACTAGAACCCACGAAATAGTTATCATATAAAGTGTTATCTCTACTAATGCACAATTTTCCCTGTTGGGGCCAATCTAGAACCAAGCTGCATTTGTTTCACCTTTGTCATAACTTCCCTCTTCAAACGCCCAAGGTGGGGTTTTTGTCTTTTCTCCTGTTGCCTTTCTTTGAAACTTAACCCTTCTGTCTTCTACCATGTCTAAGAAAACCTTTTCTTCCTTTCTTAACCCACAAGTAAGATTATGTCTAAACGCATATTCTAATGTTAAATCTTTTGTTTCTAAGAAAAATTCTCCAAACATCTTTGCAAATTTCACCTTATTTAGTTCAGGGACTACGGGAACTTTAGCAAAAACAGCATCTGTGTCAGTGTAGTAATACTCTAATTTACCTGTTTTGTAAAATAAGCTAGCTAAAACACTACAAGTTATTCCATACGTCAAAGTAAGGTGATGATACGTCACACCTTCTGTTACAGATGCAGGTAACTGCATACATACATAACAATCTCTCACATCCATTGTCTCCACGTATTCGTACTAAAGTTTCGTGAAGACATTCTTGGAGAAATCAGTTATTGACTTGTCCCTATGAAAATCAGTACTATCTACCAGTGTTGCAGTGTTCTTTATGTTAGATTTCTTGTCACTATTCGTGTCATTCATGATTACAGATGTATTTTCTCCAATTAATCTAAGTGGGATTATTATTGTTAAAATGAACCAAATAAGCATTAGAAAGCCTGTACAATAGAAACACATTTTACACCATCTACGGAAAAACTCACATCTAGATCTTCTATCAGTGTCTACCATGTTGAAATATTATCTAATTATATGTACAGAAATGTGTTTCCACACCTCAAAAGACGTAGTGTTGACTAAGTTCAACTGCCTTTTGTCGCACCTTTCGGTCTTTCAGAAATTTTTCTTTTGACTTTATCAGTTTGTGTGTCTAGTCCGGTTTTCTTTTCTTTGACTTTTCAGGGTTGGCGCAGTTCACTCTCACCCACTTGTTCACAGTCTTTGTCTGGGTCCTCGTGACTGCTATCCACTTCTTTAATGTCAGACAGTGCTATGTATACCCACTCAGGTGACTTATATTTCAAATTAGGTCTTTTCACTCTTTTGGGTCTCTGCAATTGTCTTTTATCGGTTTTTCTTTGTCTTTCTTGACTTGTTATGTCATTCACTTGTTCTGCATTGTCCTTGTTCAAATTTATTGTCTTATATCTCAGTCTTTTAATTTCGTTGGGCCAATTGTCTCCTTTTCTTGGCCTTTTCAGTTCACTTTCCTTTTCTCCTCGTTCCACTCTCCAAGTTCTCTTTCTTGGACCTATTCTTTGCCTTCTTTCGTCTTCACTTTCTTCAGATTCTGTCTCAAATCTCACTTCACTTTCTCTAACTTGAACTTTATGATCTCAGTCTCTTTGTCTGAATCTGAACCTCCTCGTGTTTCTTCCGCTTGTAATTCTGAGTCTATTCCTCCTCGTGTTTCTTCCGCAATTTCTGAATCTGTTCCTCATCGTGTTTCTTCAGCAGTTTCTGAATCTAATCTTCCTCGTGTTTCTTCCGCAATTTCCTCAATCTCTCTATCTGAATCTAAATTTTCTTCAGTTACCTCTACAATTTACGGAGGAATTTCCCCAAAACTTGTACTTGGCTGTTCACCGTCACTGTCTATTGGTTTAGTTTCTCCTGTTTCAATATCAGTTCTTTTGTTTTTGGATTCTTTTGTTTGTCTTTCACTGCATTCAGGTTGTTCTGCTTCAGATGCCGAACTGGTATCTGATATTTCCAGATGTCGACTTACATGTCGATCTTCAGGATCTGGAACTCTAATCGTTTCAGGTTCTGTTTCAGATGCCGAGCTGGTATCTGATATTTCCAGATGTCGACTTACAGGTCGAGCTTCAGGATCTGGAACTCTGATGGTATGACTGGCATGAATCCAATTTTTCACACCTGCACACTTTACTGCAGTCGTTGTCACCAGAATCACTTGATGTGGCTTGTCCCAGCGTGGAACCAAGCAATTTCTTCTTCTGTGGACGTTTATGCGGACCCAGTCTCCTGGACTCAGATCATGAGCTGGTTTTCTTTCAAGAGTGGTCGCATCCGGTCCAACCTGATGAAACACAGAATGCACCACATCAGCCAATCCTTTGCAATAGTCCAGTATGAGATCATCAGTTATAGTCAGCAGTTTGTTGACAGGTACATATGCTTGTCTCATTGCTCGTCCCATGATTATTTCATGAGGACTCAGACCTGTTTTTCTGTCAGGTATGCTTCTTATGCTCATTAGCACCAATGGTAAGGAATCGGGCCATTTGAGTCCTGTGGCTTGACACATCTTACCCAACCTATTCTTTATGGTGCCATTTACTTGCTCTACCACTCCAGAAGCCTCTGGTCTGTAGGCACAGTGCAGCTTTTGTTGAATGTCTAGTGCTTCGCATATCAGTTGGATAATTTTGTTCTGGAAATGTGTTCCTCTATCTGTTTCTATCGTTACTGGAAAGCCATATCTAGGAATGAATTCTCTCAGCAGGAGCTTAGCTACAGTAACTCCATCATTCCTTCTTGTCGGATAGGCTTCCACCCAACGAGAAAACAAACAGACGACCACCAGGACATACCTCAATCTGTTACTCGGGGGCATTTCAATGAAATCTAATTGCATTCTGGTAAAAGGACCTCCTTCACGTCCTATTACTCCCAAACTCACTACTGTCTTCCTTCCAGGATTTATCTGTTGGCATATAAGGCATCTTTGGCAAAGGCTTTCAGCTATAGCCCTAAATTTTGGGTTATACCAGGTCTGTTTGAAAAGTCTGATCATGGCATCTCTACCTATGTGTGCCTGTCCATGGTACATCCAAGCCATGTTAGAGATCATGCTATCAGGCATAACTGATCTTTCATCCCTGTAAACCCAAACTTCATCTTCTTCTCTCCGTCTGCAACCTGATTTTATCCAAATATCCTTTTTCTCATCACTTGCCTCTTCCTGCAATTGTCTTACCTCATCCCATGTTTCAACTGGGTTAGTAAACAGCAAGAGACATGAAACATTTTCTTTTTCCCTTCTCCGATTCATTGAGGTCATATTTCTGGCACATATTGAGCTAATTCGTCAGCAAATTTGTTTCCCACTGCAATGTAATCGGTTCAATTTTTATGAGCAGTGCATTTTACCACCGCAATCTGTTTAGGCAGCTGTATCGCCTCAAGCAACTTCTTCACAAACTCACCATTCCTAATAGGAGACCCTCTAGAAGTCAGGAATCCCCTCTGGGACCAGATCTGTCCAAAATCATGGACCACTCCGAAGCCGTACTGGCTATCCGTGATCACAGTGATTCGGAAATTCTTTCCCAGTTTGCACGCTCGAATCAGAGCAATCAGCTCAGCAACTTGGGCTGAACGTATTCCTCTCAAACAAGATGCTTCCATTATGGTTGCCACCGTACATACAGCATACACAGCACTTAAAACTCCCTCATCTGTCCTCAGGCATGACCCATCCACAAACATCACATAATCTGACTCTTTTAGAGGTTCATCCCTGATATCAGGGCGAGGCTTTGTGCAAAATTCAAGCACATCCAAATACTTATGATCAACATCATCTTTGACTTCTGCATTTACTTCATCCAGCAGTGAAGTAGAAGGATTCACACTCGTGCATCTTACAATGGTTACATTGTCTGCACCCAAGATCACTTTTTCATACCTAGTCAGCCGACTATGTGTCATGAATTGGGTTTTTGTTTGGGTCAGAAGGATTTCGACTGAATGTGGAACATATACTCTCAAAGGATATCCCATCACACTGCCTTCACTCTGTTCCAGACTCACACAAGTAGCAGCTACTGCTTTCAGACATCCAGGCAACGCCTTTGCTACCGGGTCTAAAACAGCTGAAAAATAGGCTATTGGTCGTTTCATTTTTCCATGCCTTTGCACTAATACTGAAAGTGCATATCCATCTTTCTCGCTACAATACAGCTCAAATTCTTTCTCATAATCAGGCATTCCCAATGCCGGTGCCTCACACAAACTTGTTCTCAGTTCCTCGAAGGCCTTCATTTCCTCCTCATCCAATACAATCGGATCTCTGACATCCTTCTTTGTCAATCGCTGTAAAGGTTTTGCAATCAATGAAAACCCACTTATCCACTGTCGGCAATAACCAACCATTCCAAGGAACATTCTCTCCTCTCTTTGTGTCATTGGGGCTCTCATTCCTTTGATAATACTTATCCTTTCTGTTGTCACTTTTTGCATCCCTTTCTCAATCTTATGACCTAAGTACTGTACTTCCTGTTGACAGAATTGCAGTTTTGATGGGGACACCTTGTGTCCTCCTTCTGCCAAATGATTCAGTAAAGCAATGGTGTCCGTAACACACGCTTCTCTGGTCTTTGATGCCACTAATAGGTCATCAATATATTGGACCATCACAGACTTTTCAGGCATTTTTAAATCTTCTAAGGATTTCTTTAGAATCTGATTAAAAATTGAAGGACTTTCAGTATACCCTTGAGGAATTCGGCACCATGCCAAAATACGCTCTCCGAACCGGAACGCAAATAATGGCTGGCTGTCAGGGTGCAATGGAATAGAAAAGAATGCATGGCACAAATCAATAACTGTGTACCATTCTGCATCATGTGGAATTTGATACAGTATTACAGCAGGGTTTGGCACAATTGGGCAGCAAGGAATAACAATTTTGTTTACCTTTCTCAGGTCTTGCACTATCCTATATGTTCCATTTGGTTTTTTCAAGCCCATTATAGGAGAATTACATGGGCTGCTCATTATTTCTCTCAAAATCCCTTGTTCAATCATCTTATTAATTACAGGTGTTATTCCTTCAATAATTTCTGGCGTCAGTTTGTACTGCGGGGTGTTTGGGTAATTCGTTCCTTCTTTTACAGTAATTTTTACAGGATCAACTTCTCTCATTAGTCCAATATCTTCACCTGTGAAATCCCACACATCAGACCTGACTATTCCTTTCAATTCAATAGGGATTTTCTCCTCATCAAACACAGGAAACATATCATTCACTCCCGGTTCTAGTTCTGCCATTGTCATTTTATACAGAACATCCTCATCTGGTGTCTGGAAAGCAATACTATCTGGGGTACAATAGATGGTACAATTCATTTTGCAAAGCAGATCGCGTCCTAATAAATTTACAGGACTACAATCACACACCACAAAGCGATGCATCTCTTTGAATGGTCCAATTTCCACCTCTATTAGTTTTGTAAGAGGGGTTTTAATCTGCCTGTTTGAAACACCTACAACTTGGATAGATTCTCCTGAGAGAGGAAGTTTTGGAATTTCCACTGATCTAACAGTAGAACGGGTAGCGCCAGTGTCCACAAGGAATGTAACATTTACACCATTCACTTTTCCATCCACAAATGGACCTGACTGATCTACCTCTAGAGTTGCGCCAAGCACGCACTCTTCTTCCTCTCCTAGGCACCGTCATAAGCTTTCATCCGATTCATCTCCATCCTGCCATAACCAATACTGCGAAATTCCAGCTGCGCGTGGCAATTTTGTTACCTGCTCTCCTCCGTAGAATCCTGCCTCTGTACTGTATCTTTGAGGATTTACACTCTTTGGAAGAGGTTGTTGCGGCACCTGACACTGTTGAGTAACTACCTGCGGCTGTTGCGGTGTTGGTAACTCACCTCATTCTGCACCTGTGAATTCAATGATTGATTTTCGGAGGAAATTTACACTCGTTTCTCCAGTGCCCTAATTTTCCGCAATTATGACATGGCCATTTCTTTTTAGCTTCTTCTATACTCATCTGACCTTTTCCCTTACCAATATTCGGTTTGGACTTGGTCTGTGCTGCATCATTAGACTGATTATTCATCTGAGCTTCTTGCTTTTCTGCAACCTTTACTTGTGCCCACATTGCCTTTTCCTTGAGTTTACGCTGTCTACACTCAATATCATCACTGCAATATTTTGCATACCGTAGTACCTCATCTACTGTGCTTTTCTGCCAACATAACATATGCTGCTTAATCATTTAACTTATTTCAGGTCTCAAGCCATACACAAATCTATACACAAAATGACTCATGTCTTTCTCACTCAAATTCTCATATCCACTATACTGTTTAAAGACCAAAAGCAATCTCTCGTAATAGGCATGTACAGATTCCTTACTCTCCTGAGTTGTTCTATCAATCTTTACCCAGTCCGTTTCTTTTGGTGGGATTTTATTTTTCAAAAACGTGATTGCCTGTTCATATTTTCTCATTACTTCTGAACCTGGGGCTCCTGTTTTTGCATCTCTAGGATATTCTTCCTTCGGCCAGTCGATTGTAATCTTACACTCTGTCCATAAATCTGCTGGAACAACAATCTCAAACAATCCATCCAGATCTTCCCACAACACTTTTGAAACTTTTACAAACCTTTCTACCTGTCTATACCAGTCTACAGGTTTCTATCTCAATCTTGGAAAGTCATTTGTAAATGACAATATATCTTGTCTGGACCATGGGACATGTACATAACTTCCTCCTGGAGTTTCTCTCATTGGACACTCCATTACCGTTGGTTCTTTCTCTTTTACTGGGAAAGCCAATGATGCTTTATCAGTTGTTCCCTCCTTTCTTCTTATCCACCTACTTCTCCACTTGTCTACATCTCCCCATTTTCTCAATAAAACAATCAATTCTTTTATCTGTGTTAGTCGTCCTGAAGTGTTCAGATTTTCTATGTCCTTTTCACTAAAATCTACCCTGTACGGTTTCTGCAATCCTCTAATTTTTCCAAAATCTACTCCTAGTTCGTTCACTGTTTCTTCCAATTTTTCATGCAAGTTTCTAGCTCTCCAAGTGACGCTTTTACACATAAACATTAATTCATCATCTTGATAGGACTTCAATCGATCTGTACCAATAGTTCCTAGAATTAGTTCCTCCATGTCTATCTTTAATCTGACCACATCTAAAAGTTGTGGTTCAGCATCTTTTTTCTGCAAGCTCCTCACCCAATCATTTAATTCCTCTGCAGTCGGACCCACAGGGGTTTTATTTACTTCTGCCCAACTTGCACTTCTCTCTGGGGTTTCAGTTGCTGACTCGGCTCCCATAGGAATCCTATTTATCAGACTCTCATTAACTGTCTAATTTACTGGTGGACGTGACCTAAATGGACCAACAGAATCTTCTTTCTCTCTATTTTCTGGAATCATCCCTTCTCTTACTCTTTGCATACTGGAATTTAATGGAATTGTTAAAGAGTGTTCATCTATCTTTTGATTTTCAAATACTGGGATTACTGGCCCTATAGTTACTGGCACAGTCACAGCTTCCATATTCTTTGTCAGTTCTCTTATCTTTTCAGTCAACTCTCTTGTGGTTCTGGCTAATTCAGCTGTATTACCATTATCATGTTTCACAGTCTGTGGTGTTTCTAGTTTATTAAATGGACTATTTATTTCCGACATTTGTTCCGGGCTTTGATTTATTACAGTTCTCATTGGCGGTGCATTCGGTGTCACCACCACAGAATCCTGTTGATACGGAGGGGATCTTTTATTTAAAATATCCTCCAGCAACTCATCCTCAACGTCGCTCCCTCCATACCCATATCTCTCTGTTACTGCATGCTTCTTTTTCTCTGTACACTTTCTCCCTGTAAATTCTTCAACTGTTCTGACAGGAAACAAGCCATCCGTCATGTTAGCATACCGCCATTGTCTCATCCTGTCTTCATGGTTCAAACCCCATACTCTTCCATGAACTAGACTATAATTCTTTGCACCTCTGTGTCTTTCCCTTTCATACATCTCATCTTCCCATTCACCTAAGGCTTCGAACTGTGTCGGTCTAGGTCTCGGTTCAAGTTTCATCATCTTTTCTCTCAAATTTCGAAGTACTGCTGTGCTAAACGATCCATTTTCTGGAAATGCCAATACTCCATCGTCTTTGGTATACTTCGCCCAATTTTCCAACCAAATGCAAGTATGATAGCCATATTTCAACATCATATGAGATGCTGGCGTTTTCGGCGGAGGAAGTACTTCTCCTTCTCTCGTCACAACCTTCTTATCTTTCTTAAAGATATTTTTAAGCTTCGCAAACCATGACGGTTTCTCTCTACCATACTCATTATAATAAGCCATATTTTACTGTCCTTTTTCCCAAAACAAATTCACGCAATTCTTCACCACTCTGTTCTTTCTACTGCTCGGCTATTCGGACCTATCCCAGCGCGTCTCACACCAACGCACCAATCAGAAAGCTTTACGTCACTCTCACACTAACCTATCCCAGCGCGTCTCACACTAACGCACCAATTAGGAAACTCTTCGTTCTTCCACAACTGGCCAATACCAGCGCGGTTCTTGTTGACGTCAGTTCTACTCCTGCTTCTACTGACCCCTCCTTTACAAAAATTATCGGCAGTTTTCTTAACTTTTCTTTTTCAACTAAAATCGATTAGTTACAACGTAAAACACATTACCATTGTCTGTTCCTCTAAACAAAAGAGATAGTTTATTCTAACTTACAAGAATACTGTTTCGTTCGATAAGTGTAGCACTTCTCTCTACCTTACCCTTCTCTCAAGCAAGGGGTAAACCCGTTTCTCTGTGGATAAAACACATGTGGAGAATACACTGCTCCTGAGAATTAAGGCCAGAGTTTCACAAGAAAACCTGTTGCTATTTCACTCAAATGCAATTCATACCTGAAATTTCCCTAACATAACACAGTCCTGTGTTATCACCAATTTTGAAATCAGACAATGCACATTTCCGTGTGACTTCTCTTGCCACACGTGTCCACTTCCTACTTCCCGGAAGCTTCAAAATTTCAACTTACACATGACATAATACAAACTCAACATAGAGTGTTAGACACGAAAAATCAATAAATCAATAATCACCAAACTAATCTATAGAAACCATAACTCTGCTACCAAGAAATCTGATCCAGCGCGGCTAATATAAATGTTTCCTTATGACACTAATCCAGGAAAACACCTACACAAACTTTGATTACTTGAAACTTATGTCGGTGGGGCCCATAACACCGCATACATACATTCATTCAATTCTCTGGATCAAGCGCCTAAGGAACAATGAGTTGCTGGACAAGCGGAATACCTTATTAAATTGACAGAATTATAACTTATACATTATATACATTAACTTCGGATCCTGTCGGTTCTAAACATCAAGGTACTCCATTATTCGGTCAATGGACCAACTAGTAGAATCAGTTGATGGTGATTAAGACCAGCTCAATCACAATTTAAACCTTTAACATTTATTAATCATAAATCTGTTTAAGAACCACAGACTCATTTTAGAGTTAGAATATAATTTTATCTAAAGTTCTTTAAGCAAATAAGTAATATTCTTTATTAAGCAAAACATTTAGAAATATCAATAAACATTTTAAGAAAGATTTTTTAGGAAAGGAAAAATTATTCATTACCCTCGGCCTTAGGGCGATGACAAGAATGGTTCACCAAAGAAGATGAACCACAGATCACAGGATAGGACTGCCAAACTGACTGACTGTCCCGCTAACCTCCTCGGACGCCATCACCTCCTGGGAAAATTCCCGCAACAGTCTCGTTCCTTCCCCAGTCAAAGTTCAAAGTCCAAAATGACAGAGTCTCTCGCAGCATCAGGATAGAATAAAAGAAACAGCCTTCTTTTCACAACATCAGAGCAGACCCTCTTATACACTACTTTCTGGCTCTCTACACTCAAACGTTGCAATCTTTAGGGACAAGAATCACGCTAATTGGTCCATTGGAGGGGTGGTGATGGTCACCTCATCGCCTTCCTTGTTCGAACCGGTTTGGGGACAATAAAGCACACAATAAGTCTCATGATCGTGGTATCAAAAAGTAGTCCAATTTGTTCATCCATTTTGTAGCAATCCTTGATGGTCACACATTAGTTCATCCCCTGTCGCTTGTTTTTCCCATCCGTTCCCAGACATATATGCTGAACACTTGGCACGCTCCTCGTTGCAGGTCAGATTGGCCTTGACATCTCTCACTCCGAGCACAGGCCGCATACACGTGACTGGAGCATTCGTACTGAGGCTGCGTGGGGGCCATCTTATTCAGCGCACGCGATCTCGTCCTTTCCAAACGGCCATTTTAGAAGCATGGCCTAGCAGGCCCGAACGAAACTAATATAAGAACAAACACAATAGAAATTAAAATATGGAAAATAAGCCTTTCTGTTTACCACCCGCCATTCTAAAGACCCGTGTTAGATCTTACCTAGCAGAAGCGACATTTAAAGCCATTTTACTTACCATCTGCATTCTTTGCCACAATACAATTCTATTACGCAACACAAATCATGCAATTCACTCTACTTGCTACGCAAATCACAATACTAATGTTATTATGCGTCATATTTGTGAATAAATTAGATTTCGCAACATTTAGCATTTTCCCTCGTGTAATGTCTACTAAAAGAGTGTATTTGTTGATTAGTTCATGCGTTTCAAACTGTTAGTATCATTAATTATTATGAGGTCATTAACTTCCAAGGGGTACAAACTATTTCGTTTCCCCTGCTCCATCAACTGCAAAGTGAGAGGAGTTTGTAAACACCAACCCACATTCTAAAAATATAAGCGAACATTTGTCAGACGACATTTGTCTTTGAAGCACAGCAAAAGGTTGAAGTTATTACCAAAGTTTCCTCACCATTTCTTTCGATAACTTGTTTTTGGGAGGGGTACACTCTGTTTGGTCTCATAATATAATGCTGGGAAAACATATTGACCTCTTAATAGCAATTGCTTTACAGGTGATTACTTCTAACTAAAAATCCAAAAGAATATTTCTGTTAACTGTTGGTGGAATTTAGTATGTGGCAATCACAGATTGGACAGATTTAATCTGAACTCTCTACATTTAGTTAAATATGAAAAATTGTGTTCACCAATTATTTATCTCATAATGCTATTGTAATACTACTATGTCTTAACCCCTTCGATGCTCATGACGGAATGGTTCCGTCATGAGCATCGGTGCTCCTGGGCTCATGACGGAACCATTCCGTCATGAGGACAGGGGCAGGAAATCCCTCTGCTGTAAACAGCAGAGGGATTTCCATTTTTTTTTGTGCCTCGGTAGGTGGGGAAGAGCTTCCCCAACCTCCCGAGGCCCTCCCCTGGTTTTCTGTGTAATGACGATCGCGCGCATAGCACGCTGTCGTTATTACATTGAAAACAAAACTGAAACTGAGTTTCAGTTTCAGTGTTTCAGTGCTTGTGGGGATATCTCAGCCCCCCGAGCACTGAAACACTTGGGAGAGGTATCGTTGGAAAGGGGAGAATCTCCCCTTTCCAATGGTACCCTTCCCTAGTGGATCCCTGCTTGGGGATCACCCCAGGAGGGCGATCCCCAAGCAGGGATCCACCCACTAGCGCCAGGGAGGGGGGAGCGGCCCCTTGGGCAAGGGCCTTTGCTCCCCCCATTGTGTTTTGGGCATACCAGTCTTTCTGCCCCCCCCTGGGGGGCAGATGGAAAGCCCACTAGCACCAGGGATTTGTTTCTAAAAAATTTACTTAGGGTGGGGGCTGCCCAAAACGGGCATGCCAATGCCCCCCCACCAAAATTACAGCCTTTCTGCCCCCCCTGGGGGGGGCAAAAAGCCCACTAGATGCCAGGGATTTATTTTGGGCAATTGAAATTAGTGTGGGGGCTGCACAAAACGGGCATGTCAATGCCTCCCCCCACAAAAAAAATTACAGTCTTTCTGTCCCCCTCCCCGGGGCCAGAAAGCCCACTAGAAACCAGGGATTTTTTTTTGTATTCATGTAGGGGTGGGGGCTGCCCAAAATGTGCAGGACAATACCCCCACCACCCCCCAGAGAAATTCCAGTCTTTCTGCCCCCCTGGGGGGGCAGAAAGCCCACTAGGCACCAGCGATTACGCTGGCTTTTTTTTATGCATGGGGGCTGCCCAGAATAGGCATACCAATGCCCCCACCCCCCAAAAGAATAGCCACAGTCTTTCTGCCCCCCTTGGGGCCATATCGTGGCAAACTCCCCCCCCCCCCGATTCCCCCACCCAGGGCGGCAGAAAGCCCACAAGGCACAGACATATTTTTAGCAATGTGCCTACCTGTGGATTTTGGGCCCTAGCGAAGCCGGAACATAGGGAAACCTAGCAAACCTGTACATGTTTTAAAACTAGACACCCAGGGGAATACAGAATGGGGTGACTTGTCTGGCTCTCACCAGGTTCTGTTGCCCAGAATCCCTTGCAAACCTAAAAATTTGTCCAAAAAACACACATTTTGCTCACATTTCTGTGTTGGAAAGTTTTGAAATCTGTGTGGATCCACAAAATTCCACAAAGCCCGCATTCCCCAAAGTCTTCCTAGAAAAATGGTACCTCAATTGTGTGGGTGGGTCAAGTACCTGCGACAGGCAAGGGCCCAAAACCTATTCAAGCGACTTCAAAATGACCTATCACAAAACAACCTGGTTTTGCAAGGGGGGGCCCATGAGTTTTTGGCCCCGGGCTCGGCGGCCATCTAGGGAAGCCTACCAAACCCACACATTTCTGAAAACTAGACACCCTGGGGAGTACAGCAAGGTATGGCTTGCGTGAGTCCCCCAACATTTCCCTACCGAGAATCCCCTGCAAACCTCAAATTTAGATGAAAGAATCACTTTTTTCTCAAATTTCTGTGTGGGAAAGTTCTAGAATCTGCGTGGATCCACAAATTTCCTTCTACACAGCATTCCCCCAGGTCTCCCGATAAAAATGGTACCTCACTCGTGTGGGTGGGTCAAGTACCCGCGACAGGCAAGTGCCCAAAACCTAGTGAGGTGACATCAAAATTACCTATCACAAACCAACCTGGTTTTCAAGGGCGGTCCCATGAGTTTTTGGCCCCGGTCTTGGCGGCCATCTAGGGAGACCTACCAAACCCACACATTTCTGAAAACTAGACACCCGGGGGATTCCAGGGAGGTATGGCTTGCGTGGATCCCCCAACATTTTCTTACCCAGAATTCCCTGCAAACCTCAAATTTAGCTGAACAAAATCACTTTTTCCACATATTTTTGTGTGGGAAAGTTGTGGCATCACCGGGCTGACACAAATTTCCTACCACCCAGCGTTCCCCCAGGTCCCCCAATAAAAATGGTGCCTCACTCGTGTGGGAGGCCCATGTACCTGCACAGTCAAGGGCCCAAAACATATTGAGGCAACATCAAAATTGCCTATCACAAAACGACCTGGTTTTGCAAGTGGGGTCACCTGGGTTTTTGGCCCCGTGCTCGGCGGCCAGCTAGGGAAACCTACTAAACCCACACATTTCTGAAAACTGGACACCCGGGGGATTCCAGGGAGGTATGGCTTGCGTGGATCCCCCAACGTTTTCTTACCCAGAATCCCCTGCAAACCTCAAATTTAGCTGAAAAAAATCACTTTTTCCACATATTTTTGTGTGGGAAAGTTGTGGCATCACCGGGCTGACACAAATTTCCTACCACCCAGCGTTCCCCCAGGTCTCCCGATAAAAATGGTGCCTCACTCGTGTGGGAGGCCCAAGTACCCGTGACAGGCAAGGGCCCAAAACATATTGAGGCGACATCAAAATTGCCTATCACAAAACAACCTGGTTTTGCAAGGGGGGTCACCTGGGTTTTTGGCCCTGTGCTCGGTGGCCAGCTAGGGAAACCTACTAAACCCACACATTTCTGAAAACTGGACACCCGGGGAATTCCAGGGAGGTATGGCTTGCGTGGATCCCCCAACGTTTTCTTACCCAGAATCCCCTGCAAACCTCAAATTTAGCTGAAAAAAATCACTTTTTCCACACATTTTTGTGTGGGAAAGTTGTGGCATCACCGGGCTGACACAAATTTCCTACCACCCAGCGTTCCCCCAAGTCTCCTGATAAAAATGGTGCCTCACTCATGTGGGAGGCCCAAGTACCCGCGACAGGCAAGGGCCCAAAACGTATTGAGGCGACATCAAAATAGCCTATCACAAAACGACCTAGTTTTGCAAGGCGGGTCCCATGACTTTTTGGCCCGGGGCTCGGCGGCCACCTAGGGAAACCTACCAAACCCACACATTTCTGAAAACTAGACAGCCGGGGGATTCCAGGGAGGTATGTCTTGCGTGGATCCCCCAACGTTTTCTTACCCAGAATCCCCTGCAAACCTGAAATTTAGCTGAACAAAATCACTTTTTCCACACATTTTTGTGTGGGAAAGTTGTGGCATCACCGGGCTGACACAAATTTCCTACCACCCAGCGTTCCCCCAGGTCTCCCGATAAAAATGGTGCCTCACTCGTGTGGGAGACTCAAGTACCGCGACAGGCAAGGGCCCAAAACGTATTGAGGCGACTTCAAAATTGCCTATCACAAAACGACCTGGTTTTGCAAGGGGGGTCCCATGACTTTTTGGCCCAGGGCTCGGCGGCCATCTAGGGAAACCTACCAAACCCACACATTTCTGAAAACTAGACACCCAGGGGATTCCAGGGAGGTATGTCTTGCGTGGATCCCCCAACGTTTTCTTACCCAGAATCCCCTGCAAACCTGAAATTTAGCTGAAAAAATACCTTTTTTCACACATTCTTGTGTGGGAAAGTTGTGGCATCACTGGGCTGACACAAATTTCCTACCACCCAGCGTTCCCCCAGGTCTCCCGATAAAAATGGTGCCTCACTCGTCTGGGAGGCCCAAGTACCTGCGACAGGCAAGGGCCCAAAACATATTGAGGCAACATCAAAATTGCCTATCACAAAACGGCCTGGTTTTGCAAGGGGGGTCACCTGGGTTTTTGGCCCCGTGCTCGGCGGCCAGCTAGGGAAACCTACTAAACCCACACATTTCTGAAAACTGGACACCCGGGGGATTCCAGGGAGGTATGGCTCGCGTGGATCCCCCAACGTTTTCTTACCCAGAATCCCCTGCAAACCTCAAATTTAGCTGAAAAAATCACTTTTTCCACACATTTTTGTGTAGGAAAGTTGTGGCATCACTGGGCTGACACAAATTTCCTACCACCCAGCGTTCCCACAGGTCTCCCGATAAAAATGGTGCCTCACTTGTGTGGGAGGCCCAAGTACCCGCGACAGGCAAGGGCCCAAAACGTATTGAGGTGACATCAAAATTGCCTATCACAAAACAACCTGGTTTTGTAAGATGGGTCACCTGGGTTTTTGGCCCCATGCTCGGCGGCCAGCTAGGGAAACCTACCAAACCCACACATTTCTGACAACTGGACACCCGGGGGATTCCAGGGAGGTATGGCGTGCGTGGATCCCCCAACGTTTTCTTACCCAGAATCCCCTGCAAACCTCAAATTTAGCTGAAAAAATCACTTTTCCCACACATTTTTGTGTGGGAAAGTTGTGGCATCACCGGCTGACACAAATTTCCTACCACCCAGCGTTCCCCCAGGTCTCCCGATAAAAATGGTGCCTCACTCGTTTGGGAGGCCCAAGTACCCGCGACAGGCAAGGGCCCAAAACGTATTGAGGCGACATCAAAATTGGCTATCACAAAACAACCTGGCTTTGCAAGGGGGGTCCCATGACTTTTTGGCCCGGGGCTCGGCGGCCACCTAGGGAAACCTACCAAACCCACACATTTCTGAAAACTAGACACCTGGGGAATTCTAGGGAGGTAGGGCGTGCATGGATCCCCCAACATTTTCTTACCCAGAATCCCCTGCAAACCTGAAATTTAGCTGAAAAAAATCACTTTTTTCACACATTTTTGTGTGGGAAAGTTGTGGCATCACCGGGCTGACACAAATTTCCTACCGCCCAGCGTTCCCCCAATAAAAATGGTGCCTCACTCGTGTGGGAGGCCCAAGTATCCGCGACAGGCAAGGGCCCAAAACGTATTGAGGCGACATCAAAATTGCCTATCACAAAACGACCTGGTTTTGCAAGGGGGGTCCCATGACTTTTTGGCCCGGGGCTCGGCGGCCACCTAGGGAAACCTACCAAACGCACACATTTCTGAAAATTAGACACCCTGGGTATTCCAGGGAGTTATGGCGTGCGTGGATCCCCCAACGTTTTCTTACCCAGAATCCCCTGCAAACCTGAAATTTAGCTGAAAAAATACCTTTTTTCACACATTCTTGTGTGGGAAAGTTGTGGCATCACCAGGCTGACACAAATTTCCTACCACCCAGCATTCCCCCATGTCTCCTGATAAAAATGGTGCCTCACTCGTGTGGGAGGCCCAAGTACCCGCGACAGGCAAAGGCCCAAAACATTTTGTGATAGGCAATTTTGATGTTGCCTCAATAGGTTTTGGGCCCTCGCCTGTCGCGGGTACTTGGGCCTCCCACACGAGTGAGGCACTATTTTTATCGGGAGACCTGGGGGAACGCTGGGTAGTAGGAAATTTGTGTCAGCCTTGTGATGCCACAACTTTCCCACACAAAAATGTGTGAAAAAAGTGATTTTTTTCAGCTAAATTTCAGGTTTGCAGGGGATTCTGGGTAAGAAAACGTTGGGGAATCCACACAAGCCATACCTCCCTCAAATCCCCCGGGTGTCTGGTTTTCAGAAATGTGTGGGTTTGGTAGGTTTCCCTAGGTGGCCGCCAAGCTCCGGGCCAAAAAGTCATGGGACCCCCCTTGGAAAACCAGGTTGTTTTGTGATAGGCAATTTTGATGTTGCCTCAATACGTTTTGGGCCCGTGCCTGTCGCAGGTACTTGGGTCTCCCACACGAGTGAGGCACCATTTTTATCGGGAGACTTGGGGGAACGCTAGGTGGTAGGAAATTTGTGTCAGCCTGGTGATGCCACAACTTTCCCGCACAAAAATGTGTGAAAAAAGTGATTTTTTCAGCTAAATTTCAGGTTTGCAGGGGATTCTGGGTAAGAAAACGTTGGGGGATCCAAGCAAGCCATACCTCCCTCGAATTTCCCGGGTGTATAGTTTTCAGAAATGTGTGGGCTTGGTAGGTTTCCCTAGGTGGCCGCCGAGCCCCGGGCCAAAAAGTCATGGGACTTCTTGCAAAACCAGGTTGGTTTGTGATAGGTAATTTTGATGTCGCCTCAATAGGTTTTGGGCCCTTACCTGTCACGGGTACTGACCCACCCACGCAAGTAAGGTACCATTTTTCTCAAAAGACTTTGGGGAACGCGGGGTGGGTGGAATTTTGTGAATCCACGCAGATTCCAGAACTTTCCACCACAGAAATGTGCGGAAAATGTGTTTTTTTTTTACAATTATTTAGGTTTGCAAGGGATTCTGGGTAACAGAACCTGGTGAAAGCCAGTGAAGTCACCCCATCCTGGATTCCCCTTGGTATCTAGTTTTCAAAAATGTATAGGTTTGCTAGGTTTCCCTAGGTGCCGGCAGAGCTAGGGTTCAAAAACTACAGCTAGGCACTTTGCAAAAAAAGGGTCATTTTTAGCTGTGAAAATGTGGTGTGCCCACGTTGCGTTTTGCGCCGTTTCCTGTCGTGGGCACTAGGCCTACCCACACAAGTGAGGTACCGTTTTTCTTGAAAGACTTTGGGGAACGCGGGGTGGGTGGAATTTTGTGGATCCACGCAGATTCCAGAACTTTCCACCACAGAAATGTGAGGAAAATGTGTTTTTTGGGACAATGTTTTAGGTTTGCAAGGGATTCTGGGTAACAGAACCTGATGAGAGCCAGTCAAGTCACCCCGAACTGGATTCCCCTGGGTGTCTAGTTTTCAAAAATGTATAGGTTTGCTAGGTTTCCCTAGGTGCCGGCAGAGCTAGGGTTCAAAAACTACAGCTAGGCACTTTGCAAAAAAAGGGTCATTTTTGACTGTGAAAATGTGGTGTGTCCACGTTGCGTTTTGGGCCGTTTCCTGTCACGGGCACTAGGCCTACCCACACAAGTGACATACCGTTTTTCTCGAAAGACTTTGGGGAAAGCAGGGTGGGTAGAAATTTGTGGATCCACGTAGATTCCAGAATTTTCCACCACAAAAATGTGAGGAAAATGTGCTTTTTTGACAATATTTTAGGTTTGCAAGGGATTCTGGGTAACAGAACCTGTTGAGAGCCAGTCAAGTCACCCCATCCTGGATTCCCCTGGGTGTCTAATTTTTAAAAATGTATAGGTTTGCTAGGTTTCCCTAGGTGCCGGCACAGCTAGGGTTAAAAAACTACAGCTAGGCACTTTGCAAAAAAAGGGTCATTTTTCACTGTGAAAATGTGGTGTGTCCAAGTTGCGTTTTGAGCCGTTTCCTGTCGCGGGCACTAGGCCTACCCACACAAGTGAGGTACTATTTGTATCGGGACACTTAGGGTAACACAGAATTGTAGAGCAACTGTTATTACCTATTGACTTTTGATGCTTTTCTGCCTTCCAAATGAAAGACAATGTGTAAAAAGAAGTCATTTTGAAAAATGACCTATAATTCTCATGCTAGTATGGGTACTCCTAATTTCGGAAATGTGCAAATATCTACTGTTTCTAAACTCTATATTTTGTTCCCATTTCAGAAATACATAGGTGTCTTTCATACCGATTTTTCCATGTATAAATTTTCCCAGAATAATTGCTACATACCCGGTACATAATAAAAAAGCATTGCAAGACGCTGCTCAGTTATTGGCTCTGGGTTCGTCGGGTTCTTGGTGAACCTACAAGTCCTATATATCGCCACAACCAGAAAGGTCCAGCAGATGTAACGGTATATTGCTTTCAAATAGCTATCATAATTAGAAGAAGTTACAGGTGAAAACGTTGACACAAATGGCTGTTTTTTTCAACTAATTTTCAATTTTTCCTATATTTAACTGTTTGTTTCTATAAAGAAAACTTGAAGGATCTACACAAATGACCCCTTGCTGAATTCAGAATTTTGTCTACTTTTCAGAAATGTATAGCTTTTCAGGATCCATTATTGATTTCATACCAAAAATAGGCTATGTCTCATAAAAATGCCAAAACTGTAAAATAATTTGGTTTTCTGACAAAAGTCTGCTCGTCCCTGAAAGCTGGGAAGATGGTGATTTCAGCACCACAATGCCTTGTTTGATACCATTTGCAGGGAAAAAACCAGACGCTTTCATCTGTAGCCCTTTTTTCGCATTTTTCCCCAAAAAAACAAAATGTTGCTGTATTTTGGCTAATTTCTGGGTCCCCTCTAGGGGAATCCACAAACTCTGGGTACCTTTAGAATCCCCATGATGTTGGAAAAAAAGGACGCAAATTTGGCGTCGATACCTTATGTGGTCAAAAAGTTACAGGGGCCTAAGTGCGAACTACCCCAAATAGCCAAAAAAAGGCTTAGCACAGGGGGGAAAAGGCCTAGCAGCGAAGGGGTTAAAACAACTAACGACACACAATTGATGGACGGAATGCAGAACAAATCTAAACATTCACCCCCAGTCAAGAGATCTCGGTTAAATCCATCATTCTCCTGCTCACCATGCCACCCCAGTTTAGACCTGGCCATATGCAAATCAGTCTTGACCCTGTGCCTCATGGGAACAGTCCAGCCCGAACTGCCAAGCCAGGTCCTCCCTGGACCGGAAACAAGCATCCTAGGACCGGTTTCGGGGTTTCACCCCTCATCAGCCAGGATAGCTTGATTCCAGTGGCACAGTGAGCCCAGGACCCACGTCTGGGCATACCTGGCGCACTTAGGGCGAGAAAGCAAAAGACAGACAATTGATGGACGGAATGCAGAACAAATCAAAACATTTACCCCCAGTCAAGAGATCTGGGTTAAATCCATCATTCTTTTGCTCACCATGCCACCCCAGTTTAGACTTGGCCATATGCTAATCAGTCTTGACCCTGTGACTCATGGAAACAGTCCAGCCCGAACTGCCAAGCCAGGTCCTCCCTGGACCAGAAACAAGCATCCTAGGACCGGTTTCGGGGTTTCACCCCTCATCAGCCAGGATAGCTTGATTCCAGTGGCACAGTGAGCCCAGGACCCACGTCTGGGCAAACCTGGTGCACTTGTGTTTGCTTTGTTCGCCCTTAGTTGGCAGGGTATGCCCAGACGTGGGTCCCTTGCTCACCTTGCCACTGGATTCAAGCTAGCCTGGCTGATGAGGGCTGTTAGCCCGAAACCGGTCCCAGGACGCTTGTTTCCGGTCCAGGGAAGACATGGCTTGGCAGTTCGGGCTGGACTGTTCCCATGAGGCACAGGGTCAAGACTGATTTGCATATAGCTGTCTGAACTGGGGTAGCAAAGTGAGCTAAAGAACGATGATGGATTCAACCCAGATCTGTGACTGGGGGTTCCTGTCTGAAAAGTTTCAGCGCTCCGTCCATCATCTCCCTGTGTTTGCTTTGTTCGCCCTAAGTTGGCAGGGTATGCCCAGATGTGGGTCCCTTGCTCACTTTGTCACTGGATTCAAGCTAGCCTGGCTGATGAGGGCTGTCAGCCCGAAACCGGTCCCAGGATGCTTGTTTCCGGTCCAGGGAAGACATGGCTTGGCAGTTCGGGCTCGACTGTTCCCATGAGGCACAGGGTCAAGACTGATTTGCATATAGCTGTGTCTGAACTGGGGTGGCAAAGTGAGCTAAAGAAAGATGATGGATTCAACCCAGATCTGTGACTGGGGGTGAGTGTCTGAAAAGTTTCAGCGCTCCGTCCATCATCTCCTTGTGTTTGCTTTGTTGGCCCTAAGTTGGCAGGGTATGCCCAGAGGTGGGTCCCTTGCTCACTTTGACACTGGATTCAAGCTGGCCTGGCTGATGAGGGCTGTTAGCCCGAAACCGGTCCCAGGATGCTTGTTTCCAGTCCAGGGAAGACATGGCTTGGCAGTTCGGGCTGGACTGTTCCCATGAGGCACAGTGTCAAGACTGATTTGCATACAGCTGTGTCTGAACTGGGGTGGCAAAGTAAGCTAAAGAACGATGATGGATTCAACCCAGATCTGTGACTGGGGGTGAGTGTCTGAAAAGTTTCAGCGCTCCGTCCATCATCTCCTTGTGTTTGCTTTGTTCGCCCTAAGTTGGCAGGATATGCCCAGACGTGGGTCCCTTGCTCACTTTGCCACTGGATTCAAGCTAGCCTGGCTGATGAGGGCTGTTAGCCCGAAACCGGTTCCAGGAAGCTTGTTTCCGGTCCAGGGAAGACATGGCTTGGCAGTTTGGGCTGGACTGTTCCCTTGAGGCACAGGGTCAAGACTGATTTGCATATAGCTGTGTCTGAACTGGAGTGGCAAAGTGAGCTAAAGAACGATGATGGTTTCAACCCAGATCTGTGACTGGGGGTTCCTGTCTGAAATGTTTCAGCGCTCCGTCCATCATCTCCTTGTGTTTGCTTTGTTCGCCCTAAGTTGGCAGGGTATGCCCAGACGTGGGTCCCTTGCTCACTTTGCCACTGGATTCAAGCTAGCCTGGCTGATGAGGGCTGTTAGTCCAAAACCGGTCCCAGGATGCTTGTTTCCGGTCCAGGGAAGACATGGCTTGGCAGTTCGGGCTGGACTGTTCACATGAGGCACAGGGTCAAGACTGATTTGCATATAGCTGTGTCTGAACTGGGGTGGCAAAGTGAGCTAAAGAACGATGATGGATTCAACCCAGATCTGTGACTGGGGGTGAGTGTCTGAAAAGTTTGAGCGCTCCGTCCATCATCTCCTTGTGTTTGCTTTGTTTGCCCTAAGTTGGCAGGGTATGCCCAGACGTGGGTCCCTTGCTCACTTTGCCACTGGATTCAAGCTAGCCTGTCTGATGAGGGCTGTTAGCCCAAAACCGGTTCCAGGAAGCTTGTTTCCGGTCCAGGGAAGACATGGCTTGGCAGTTTGGGCTGGACTGTTCCCATGAGGCACAGGGTCAAGACTGATTTGCATATAGCTGTGTCTGAACTGGAGTGGCAAAGTGAGCTAAACAACGATGATGGTTTCAACCCAGATCTGTGACTGAGGGTTCCTGTCTGAAAAGTTTCAGCGCTCCGTCCATCATCTCCTTGTGTTTGCTTTGTTCGCCCTAAGTTGGAAGGGTATGCCCAGACGTGGGTCCCTTGCTCACTTTGCCACTGGATTCAAGCTAGCCTGGCTGATGAGGGCTGTTAGTCCGAAACCAGTCCCAGGATGCTTGTTTCCGGTCCAGGGAAGACATGGCTTGGCAGTTCGGGCTGGACTGTTCACATGAGGCACAGGGTCAAGACTGATTTGCATATAGCTGTGTCTGAACTGGGGTGGCAAAGTGAGCTAAAGAACGATGATGGATTCAACCCAGATCTGTGACTGGGGGTGAGTGTCTGAAAAGTTTGAGCGCTCCATCCATCATCTAATTGTGTTTGCTTTGTTCACCCTAAGTTGGCAGGGTATGCCCAGATGTGGGTCCCTTGCTCACTTTGCCACTGGATTCAAGCTAGCCTGGCTGATGAGGGCTGTTAGCCGGAAACCGGTCCCAGGATGCTTGTTTCCGGTCCAGGGAAGACATGGCTTGGCAGTTCGGGCTGGACTGTTCCCATGAGGCACAGGGTCAAGACTGATTCGCATATAGCTGTGTCTGAACTGGGGTGGCAAAGTGAGCTAAAGAACGATGATGGATTCAACCCAGATCTGTGACTGGGGGTGAGTGTCTGAAAAGCTTCAGCGCTCCGTCCATCATCTCCTTGTGTTTGCTTTGTTCGCCCTAAGTTGCCAGGGTATGCCCAGACGTGGGTCCCTTGCTCACTTTGCCACTGGATTCAAGCTAGCCTGGCTGATGAGGGCTGTTAGTCCGAAACCGGTCCCAGGATGCTTGTTCCCGGTCCAGGGAAGACATGGCTTGGCAGTTCGGGCTGGACTGTTCACATGAGGCACAGGGTCAAGACTGATTTGCATATAGCTGTGTCTGAACTGGGGTGGCAAAGTGAGCTAAAGAACGATGATGGATTCAACCCAGATCTGTGACTGGGGGTGAGTGTCTGAAAAGTTTCAGCGCTCCGTCCATCATCTCCTTGTGTTTGCTTTGTTGGCCCTAAGTTGGCAGGGTATGCCCAGACGTGGGTCCCTTGCTCACTTTGACACTGGATTCAAGCTGGCCTGGCTGATGAGGGCTGTTAGCCCGAAACCGGTCCCAGGATGCTTGTTTCCAGTCCAGGGAAGACATGGCTTGGCAGTTCGGGCTGGACTGTTCCAATGAGGCACAGGGTCAAGACTGATTTGCATATAGCTGTGTCTGAACTGGGGTGGCAAAGTAAGCTAAAGAACGATGATGGATTCAACCCAGATCTGTGACTGGGGGTGAGTGTCTGAAAAGTTTCAGCGCTCCGTCCATCATCTCCTTGTGTTTGCTTTGTTCGCCCTAAGTTGGCAGGATATGCCCAGACGTGGGTCCCTTGCTCACTTTGCCACTGGATTCAAGCTAGCCTGGCTGATGAGGTCTGTTAGCCCGAAACCGGTTCCAGGAAGCTTGTTTCCGGTCCAGGGAAGACATGGCTTGGCAGTTTGGGCTGGACTGTTCCCATGAGGCACAGGGTCAAGACTGATTTGCATATAGCTGTGTCTGAACTGGAGTGGCAAAGTGAGCTAAAGAACGATGATGGTTTCAACCCAGATCTGTGACTGGGGGTTCCTGTCTGAAATGTTTCAGCGCTCCGTCCATCATCTCCTTGTGTTTGCTTTGTTCGCCCTAAGTTGGCAGGGTATGCCCAGACGTGGGTCCCTTGCTCACTTTGCCACTGGATTCAAGCTAGCCTGGCTGATGAGGGCTGTTAGTCCAAAACCGGTCCCAGGATGCTTGTTTCCGGTCCAGGGAAGACATGGCTTGGCAGTTCGGGCTGGACTGTTCACATGAGGCACAGG
Organism: Calotriton arnoldi; assembly: GCA_963921515.1. Taxonomy (NCBI): domain Eukaryota; kingdom Metazoa; phylum Chordata; class Amphibia; order Caudata; family Salamandridae; genus Calotriton; species Calotriton arnoldi. The sequence continues at coordinate 1,255,120 of CAWUFW010004759.1, forward strand.
GTCAAGACTGATTTGCATAAAGCTGTGTCTGAACTGGGGTGGCAAAGTGAGCTAAAGAACGATGATGGATTCAACCCAGATCTGTGACTGGGGGTGAGTGTCTGAAAAGTTTGAGCGCTCCGTCCATCATCTCCTTGTGTTTGCTTTGTTCGCCCTAAGTTGGCAGGGTATGCCCAGACGTGGGTCCCTTGCTCACTTTGCCACTGGAATTTAAGCTAGCCTGGCTGATGAGGGCTGTTAGCCCGAAACCGGTCCCAGGATGCTTGTTTCCGGTCCAGGGAAGACATGGCTTGGCAGTTCGGGCTGGACTGTTCCCATGAGGCACAGGGTCAAGACTGATTTGCATATAGCTGTGTCTGAACTGGGGTGGCAAAGTGAGCTAAAGAACGATGATGGAATCAACCCAGATCTGTGACTGGGGGTGAGTGTCTGAAAAGTTTCAGCGCTCCGTCCATCATCTCCTTGTGTTTGCTTTGTTCGCCCTAAGTTGGCAGGGTATGCCCAGACGTGAGTCCCTTGCTCACTTTGCCACTGGATTCAAGCTAGCCTGGCTAATGAGGGCTGTTAGCCCAAAACCGGTTCCAGGAAGCTTGTTTCCGGTCCAGGGAAGACATGGCTTGGCAGTTTGGGCTGGACTGTTCCCATGAGGCACAGGGTCAAGACTGATTTGCATATAGCTGTGTCTGAACTGGAGTGGCAAAGTGAGCTAAACAACGATGATGGTTTCAACCCAGATCTGTGACTGGGAGTTCCTGTCTGAAAAGTTTCAGCGCTCCGTCCATCATCTTGTGTTTGCTTTGTTCGCCCTAAGTTGGAAGGGTATGCCCAGACGTGGGTCCCTTGCTCACTTTGTCACTGGATTCAAGCTAGCCTGGCTGATGAGGGCTGTTAGTCCGAAACCAGTCCCAGGATGCTTGTTTCCGGTCCAGGGAAGACATGGCTTGGCAGTTCGGGCTGGACTGTTCACATGAGGCACAGGGTCAAGACTGATTTGCATATAGCTGTGTCTGAACTGGGGTGGCAAAGTGAGCTAAAGAACGATGATGGATTCAACCCAGATCTGTGACTGGGGGTGAGTATCTGAAAAGTTTGAGCGCTCCATCCATCATCTCCTTTTGTTTGCTTTGTTCACCCTAAGTTGGCAGGGTATGCCCAGACGTGGGTCCCTTGCTCACTTTGCCACTGGATTCAAGCTAGCCTGGCTGATGAGGGCTGTTAGCCGGAAACCGGTCCCAGGATTCTTGTTTCCGGTCCAGGGAAGACATGGCTTGGCAGTTCGGGCTGGACTGTTCCCATGAGGCACAGGGTCAAGACTGATTCGCATATAGCTGTGTCTGAACTGGGGTGGCAAAGTGAGCTAAAGAACGATGATGGATTCAACCCAGATCTGTGACTGGGGGTGAGTGTCTGAAAAGTTTCAGCGCTCCGTCCATCATCTCCTTGTGTTTGCTTTGTTCGCCCTAAGTTGGCAGGGTATGCCCAGACGTGGGTCCCTTGCTCACTTTGCCACTGGATTCAAGCTAGCCTGGCTGATGAGGGCTGTTAGTCCGAAACCGGTCCCAGGATGCTTGTTCCCGGTCCAGGGAAGACATGGCTTGGCAGTTCGGGCTGGACTGTTCACATGAGGCACAGGGTCAAGACTGATTTGCATATAGCTGTGTCTGAACTGGGGTGGCAAAGTGAGCTAAAGAACGATGATGGATTCAACCCAGATCTGTTACTGGGGGTGAGAGTTTGAAAAGTTTGAGCGCTCCGTCTATCATCTATTTGTGTTTGCTTTGTTCGCCCTAAGTTGGCAGGGTATGCCCAGACGTGGGTCCCTTGCTCACTTTGCCACTGGATTCAAGCGAGGCTGGCTGATGAGGGCTGTTAGCCCGAAACCGGTCCCAGGCTGCTTGTTTCCTGTCCAGGGAAGACATGGCTTGGCAGTTCGGGCTGGACTGTTCCCATGAGGCACAGGGTCAAGACTGATTTGCATATAGCTGTGTCTGAACTGGGGTGGCAAAGTGAGCTAAAGAACGATGATGGATTCAACCCAGATCTGTGACTGGGGGTGAGTGTCTGAAAAGTTTCAGCGCTCTGTCCATCATCTCCTTGTGTTTGCTTTGTTCGCCCTAAGTTGGCAGGGTATGCCCAGACGTGGGTCCCTTGCTCACTTTGCCACTGGATTCAAGCTAGCCTGGCTGATGAGGGCTGTTAGCCCCGAAACCGGTCCCAGGATGCTTGTTTCTGGTCCAGGGAAGACATGGCTTGGCAGTTCGGGCTGGACTGTTCCCATGAGGCACAGGGTCAAAACTGATTTGCATATAGCTGTGTCTGAACTGGGGTGGCAAAGTGAGCTAAAGAACGATGATGGTTTCAACCCAGATCTGTGACTGGGGGTTCCTGTCTGAAATGTTTCAGCACTCCGTCCATCATCTCCTTGTGTTTGCTTTGTTCGCCCTAAGTTGGCAGGGTATGCCCAGACGTGGGTCCCTTGCTCACTTTGCCACTGGATTCAAGCTAGCCTGGCTGATGAGGGCTGTTAGTCCGAAACCGGTCCCAGGATGCTTGTTTCCGGTCCAAGGAAGACATGGCTTGGCAGTTCGGGCTGGACTGTTCACATGAGGCACAGGGTCAAGACTGATTTGCATATAGCTGTGTCTGAACTGGGGTGGCAAAGTGAGCTAAAGAACGATGATGGATTCAACCCAGATCTGTGACTGGGGGTGAGTGTCTGAAAAGTTTGAGCGCTCCGTCCATCATCTCCTTGTGTCTGCTTTGTTCGCCCTAAGTTGGCAGGGTATGCCCAGACTTGGGTCCCTTGCTCACTTTGCCACTGGAATTTAAGCTAGCCTGGCTGATGAGGGCTGTTAGCCGAAACCGGTCCCAGGATGCTTGTTTCCGTTCCAGGGAAGACATGGCTTGGCAGTTCGGGCTGGACTGTTCCCATGAGGCACAGGGTCAAGACTGATTTGCATATAGCTGTGCCTGAACTGGTGTGGCAAATTGAGCTAAAGAACGATGATGGATTCAACCCAGATCTGTGACTGGGGGTGAGTGTCTGAAAAGTTTCAGCGCTCCGTCCATCATCTCCTTGTGTTTGCTTTGTTCGCCCTAAGTTGGCAGGGTATGCCCAGACGTGGATCCCTTGCTCACTTTGCCACTGGATTCAAGCTAGCCTGGCTGATGAGGGCTGTTAGTCCGAAACCAGTCCCAGGATGCTTGTTTCCGGTCCAGGGAAGACATGGCTTGGCAGTTCGGGCTGGACTGTTCACATGAGGCACAGGGTCAAGACTGATTTGCATATAGCTGTGTCTGAACTGGGGTGGCAAAGTGAGCTAAAGAACGATGATGGATTCAACCCAGATCTGTGACTGGGGGTGAGTGTCTGAAAAGTTTGAGCGCTCCGTCCATCATCTCCTTGTGTTTGCTTTGTTCACCCTAAGTTGGCAGGGTATGCCCAGACGTGGGTCCCTTGCTCACTTTGCCACTGGATTCAAGCTAGCCTGGCTGATGAGGGCTGTTAGCCCGAAACCGGTCCCATGATGCTTGTTTCCGGTCCAGGGAAGACATGGCTTGGCAGTTCGGGCTCGACTGTTCCCATGAGGCACAGGGTCAAGAATGATTTGCATATAGCTGTGTCTGAACTGGGGTGGCAAAGTGAGCTAAAGAACGATGTTGGATTCAACCTAGATCTGTGACTGGGGGTTAGTTTCTGAAAAGTTTCAGCGCTCCGTCCATCATCTCCTTGTGTTTGCTTTGTTCGCCCTAAGTTGGCAGGGTATGCCCAGACGTGGGTCCCTTGCTCACTTTGCCACTGGATTCAAGCTAGCCTGGCTGATGAGGGCTGTTAGCCCGAAACCGGTCCCAGGATGCTTGTTTCCGGTCCAGGGAAGACATGGCTTGGCAGTTCAGGCTGGACTGTTCCCATGAGGCACAGGGTCAAGACTGATTTGCATATAGCTGTGTCTGAACTGGGGTGGCAAAGTGAGCTAAAGAACGATGATGGATTCAACCCAGATCTGTGACTGGGGGTGAGTGTCTGAAAAGTTTCAGCGCTCCGTACATCATCTCCTTGTGTTTGCTTTGTTCGCCCTAAGTTGGCAGGGTATGCCCAGACGTGGGTCCCTTGCTCACTTTGCCACTGGATTCAAGCTAGCCTGGCTGATGAGGGCTGTTAGCCCCGAAACCGGTCCCAGGATGCTTGTTTCTGGTCCAGGGAAGACATGGCTTGGCAGTTCGGGCTGGACTGTTCCCATGAGGCACAGGGTCAAGACTGATTTGCATATAGCTGTGTCTGAACTGGGGTGGCAAAGTGAGCTAAAGAACGATGATGGTTTCAACCCAGATCTGTGACTGGGGGTTCCTGTCTGAAATGTTTCAGCGCTCCGTCCATCATCTCCTTGTGTTTGCTTTGTTCGCCCTAAGTTGGCAGGGTATGCCCAGACGTGGGTCCCTTGCTCACTTTGCCACTGGATTCAAGCTAGCCTGGCTGATGAGGGCTGTTAGTCCGAAACCGGTCCCAGGATGCTTGTTTCTGGTCCAGGGAAGACATGGCTTGGCAGTTCGGGCTGGACTGTTCACATGAGGCACAGGGTCAAGACTGATTTGCATATAGCTGTGTCTGAACTGGGGTTGCAAAGTGAGCTAAAGAACGATGATGGATTCAACCCAGATCTGTGACTGGGGGTGAGTGTCTGAAAAGTTTGAGCGCTCCGTCCATCATCTCCTTGTGTTTGCTTTGTTCACCCTAAGTTGGCAGGGTATGCCCAGACGTGGGTCCCTTGCTCACTTTGCCACTGGATTCAAGCTAGCCTGGCTGATGAGGGCTGTTAGCCGGAAACCGGTCCCAGGATGCTTGTTTCCGGTCCAGGGAAGACATGGCTTGGCAGTTCGGGCTGGACTGTTCCCATGAGGCACAGGGTCAAGACTGATTTGCATATAGCTGTGTCTGAACTGGGGTGGCAAAGTGAGCTAAAGAACGATGATGGATTCAACCCAGATCTGTGACTGGGGGTGAGTGTCTGAAAAGTTTCAGCGCTCCGTCCATCATCTCCTTGTGTTTGCTTTGTTCGCCCTAAGTTGGCAGGGTATGCCCAGACGTGGGTCCCTTGCTCACTTTGCCACTGGATTCAAGCTAGCCTGGCTGATGAGGGCTGTTAGTCCGAATCCGGTCCCAGGATGCTTGTTCCCGGTCCAGGGAAGACATGGCTTGGCAGTTCGGGCTGGACTGTTCACATGAGGCACAGAGTCAAGACTGATTTGCATATAGCTGTGTCTGAACTGGGGTGGCAAAGTGAGCTAAAGAACGATGATGGATTCAACCCAGATCTGTGACTGGGGGTGAGAGTCTGAAAAGTTTGAGCGCTCCGTCCATCATCTACTTGTGTTTGCTTTGTTCGCCCTAAGTTGGCAGGGTATGCCCAGACGTGGGTCCCTTGCTCACTTTGCCACTGGATTCAAGCTAGCCTGGCTGATGAGGGCTGTTAGCCCGAAACCGGTCCCAGGATGCTTGTTTCCGGTCCAGGGAAGACATGGCTTGGCAGTTCGGGCTGGACTGTTCCCATGAGGCACAGCGTCAAGAATGATTTGCATATAGCTGTGTCTGAACTGGAGTGGCAAAGTGAGCTAAAGAACGATGTTGGATTCAACCCAGATCTGTGACTGGGGGTGAGTGTCTGAAAAGTTTCAGCGCTCCGTCCATCATCTCCTTGTGTTTGCTTTGTTCGCCCTAAGTTGGCAGGGTATGCCCAGACGTGGGTCCCTTGCTCACTTTGCCACTGGATTCAAGCTAGCCTGGCTGATGAGGGCTGTTAGCCGGAAACCGGTCCCAGGATGCTTGTTTCCGGTCCAGGGAAGACATGACTTGGCAGTTCGGGCTGGACTGTTCCCATGAGGCACAGGGTCAAGACTGATTTGCATATAGCTGTGTCTGAACTGGGGTGGCAAAGTGAGCTAAATAACGATGATGGATTCAACCCAGATCTGTGACTGGGGGTGAGTGTCTGAAAAGTTTCAGCGCTCCGTCCATCATCTCCTTGTGTTTGCTCTGTTCGCCCTAAGTTGGCAGGGTATGCCCAGACGTGGGTCCCTTGCTCACTTTGCCACTGGATTCAAGCTAGCCTGGCTGATGAGGGCTGTTAGCCCCGAAACCGGTCCCAGGATGCTTGTTTCTGGTCCAGGGAAGACATGGCTTTGCAGTTCGGGCTGGACTGTTCCCATGAGGCACAGGGTCAAGACTGATTTGCATATAGCTGTGTCTGAACTGGGGTGGCAAAGTGAGCTAAAGAACGATGATGGATTCAACCCAGATCTGTGACTGGGGGTGAGTGTCTGAAAAGTTTCAGCGCTCCGTCCATCATCTCCTTGTGTTTGCTTTAAAACAACTAACGACTTTGTTTTATCGAATTTCATCTATGCTATGAGTTGTTGTTTATGCTATACTTCACTCAGATTTTAATAGGATATTTTGTTATAATTTTTCACTATATTATAATTTTGTTTCAACATATACGTGATATCCTGCTTACTTTCTTCTTTGCACTCTCTTCCTTTTTCTTCTCTTTTTTCTCCTTCCAGATTTCTTCCTTCTGTTTTTTTAATTATAATATCACTCCATGTGTTGGCTTTTTGGTGACATTCATTTTAAGATTTTTTTTCTCTTTATTTTGACACATTGTTTGCATTCTACTATATTGTCGAATATATTATGTACTGGTTTAAAAAAAAAAAATTTAAAAGCATTTTTATTTATCGATTGGGCTTTCTTAACCCACCAAAAACCGTCTCATGACCCACCAGTGGGTCGCAACCCACAGTTGTGAAACACTGCCCTATGCACCTCAGTCCTGATCTGCAGCAGTCCATGCTATTCCATCACTGACACAAGACAGAGTTGTCAGGGTTTGCTTCAGTCCTAATACATTGCACTTCCTCATATTCCGGAGCTCCTAAACATAGCTCTGCTCAAGCACTTTAATTTGAATCATATTTATTATGTTTACAAAGATAAAAATCACTGAAATCAATTACATATTTTGTCATATTGATCTAATAAAACACTTTTGCTCATGCCAATACTTGAACATACTCCCTGTACCCGTATCCTTCAACACTTACCTTTTCCACCAGCTCAGAAAAAAGAAGTTGCTGCTGTCGCACTTTTGCTTCAGGTGTTAAATGCAGAAAGGCATGGCATGCTTGTGCTTTTCAAATCAGAACTGTTATATAATATATCACAAGACGCCTAAAACCCCAGAGTAGCCTAAAAACATGTTTTGTTTAGTTCACATGAAAAGTCAAACATGGTCATGGCCGGGGCCTACCCTGTTAACGTTCTTTGTTATAAATAATACACATCTTCGTCCTGGCATCTCCGGGTCAAAAGGTTACTGTTGCTGCCAATGAGCAGAAGCGTGTCTCTCTGAGATCCATGAGGAGGGGGCTGTGTGGAGACTGCACAAACGTAAACAGAGCTCTGACAGCCCTGTTTTCCCTCTATACATAGCGCTGTTCCTGCAGGCTTTGAGGCCAGGGGTAGCAAGGAAAGTAGCATGGATAGAAAGTGACAAGCCAGGGGTCACAGCTGCGACCCTTAAATGTCGTTGATGAAGAAGCATTTCCAAGGGCAAAATTCTGCTTCGGATTTAGAAAAACAAAAATGGCGAGATTTCACGCTTATAAGTTGAATTTGTTCTCAAAGAATTTCTGCCATTAAGGTGGAATTTCCATGGGAGAAAATCTGCTCACATCTCAAGGTTCGTGGGTGTTTGATGGTGGGTACATGTCCGTCCCTAAGGTTAGTTAAGACCTACTAACTTGCAAATTTGTGGGTATTTACAAACTGAACAAGTGGGAATAGAGGAGCTACAATCCCAACATTAATTGGTATGTAGGAAAGAAGCTTTTTTCATGTAAGAGAATTTCTCCATGGAAAAACACAAAAAATCAATTCTGTTTGCAGAAATATGTACCTCTACATTTCCTTGTACATAGATTATTACAAATGTATACTTAAAGTTTTGCTCGAAGCTAATAATCACAATGCTAAGCAAGAAGCAAAGATGTACATCTACAGATTGGATTACTGTTTGAATTTATTCCAAATTCTAGTATCTCGTGACAGTTACAGACAAGTTTTTTCAAAAACAATTGTTCATTGAACTACTTCCGAATTATTATCCAAAAAGCACAATATTTATGACAACACAGTGCACAACATCTTGACAGTTCCACATATGATTACAATATACAATATATTGATAAATTGTAATAATATGCGGAAACACTATTTTATATATAACACTATATATATATATATATATATATATATATATATATATATTTATCTCGATATATTGCAATCCTATGTGGAAACACCACTGTCAAGATGTTGAGAACTATGTTGTCATGCATATTGTGAACAAAACTTATTTGTAATTGACACAAGATACTAGAATTTGGAATACATTCAAACAGTAATTCAATCAGTAGATGTACATCTTTGCTTCTTGCTTAGAATTGTGATTATTAGCTCCCCAGTACACTTTAAGTATATTTTTGCGTATCGACTTGGCAGGGCAGCAGTCCAGTGGGTGGAGCTTTTGCCAGGCCATTGGAGTCTTTGCTCATTCTTTAGTTTATTACAAATGTACTCCTGTAATAATGACGGCAATTTACATTATTAAAGGTGTTTCTGATATTTTTGAATGGAATTTATATTAATATTTTGTGGAGGAAGTTGAAAGTCTAAATAAATAATAGCTATGCTGTGTTTCTTTGTTGTATTCGCCGCAACAAAATGTATGTCAAGCACACTCTGTTTGCTTAATCACAGTCCTCTAGTTTCCCAGACAAGCTGTAACCAACGTCACAGACTATATATATATATATATATATATATATATATATATATATATATCCACAAATTACTCCTGACAAAGGAAATTGGGTCGCACTCACGGAAGGTTTTAAATAATTCCTTATTCCATTATTTTATTTTTATTTTCAAGATGGAAGCAACATCGACGCGTTTCGGTCTCCACCGAGACCTTGTTCACGATGATAATAGCGATGTTTAACATAAACCAATTATATACATTGTGGTTGAAATTTGGTCATTTCCTGTTTTTCTGAACATCGTAAAGCATTTTGGGAGATGTAGTTCCCCTTTACAAATATAGCTTCACGATACTGCAAGTGAAAAAAAGTGATAAAGAAGTGATAAAAAAGTGACACATGTGCTTAGAGTGAATAATCCATAATAAGTGAATACTTTTTGGTTTTGTTTGCCCAGATCCTCAAGACTACATTGTATTTCATTGTTAAACAATTCATATGTTATTTATATCAATTTGATTTTGACTTTTACCCCGAAGTACAATGTAGTATTCTTGTGGATCTGCGCAGCTTCATTTGAACAGCCCATCAAGGGGCGTGCAATGACGGACCTATATAGAGGGCGTGGCCAGAACACGCACAAACTCACCCGCCAAAGCCTCTGAGGAAGGGGTAGTTGACTCTGAAACGCATCAGGCATCACTGACGGGCGAGCTGTTAAATGATATCGGCATGCTGGTGAAGTTTTTACCGATTAAAGGCTTGAAGCTTTATGGTGTTGCTGGAGTGCTTCCCGCCCGAGGGCACCTTCTGAGCAGTATATATATATATATATATATATATATATATATATATATATTCATCAGTGATGTCATTTGAGATGTCATCAGTGATGTCATCAGTGACGTCACTGACCATGTCATGAGTGATGTAATATGTGACATCATCAGCACTGCAATGCGGGGGCGCGAGTTATAGTTACCTCAACTAACTATAACGGCCGAATTTCTCTGGTTTTGTACGAGTGAAATGTCCAAATAACTATAACGTCCCTGAAACCTGTGTTTTTTTTAGTAAATTTCTAAGGTTTTTTAAATGCTAATTTCTAACTATAACGTCCCTTAAACCTATGATTTTTCAGTGAATTTCAAAGGTTTTTGAAATGCTAATTTCTAAATATAACGTCCCTGAAACCTATGGTTTTTTCAGTGAATTTCCAAAGTTTTTTAATTGCACATTTCTAACTATGCCTACATAGGTAGGACATATGCAGAAAGAGGAAGAAAGGCGCAGAAAGAAGCAAGAGAAATGCAGAACGAGGCAACAGAAGTCCAGAAAGATGAAGAAAGGTGCAGAAAGAAGCAAGAGATATGCAGAAAGAACCAACAGAGGTGCAGAAAGAGGCCTTGTTGCAAAGTCATCCTGTGCCCCCAACTTTTTGCTGACAGGTACTGGTGGTGACTGACTCTGATTAACCAGGCCTGGAGCCTGTGCTATGCTAAAAGACACTTAGAATACAGTGAAAACACCTACATACACTAGGGTACACTATGGGTTTGGGTACCCCTGTAATTGGCATGACTTTCCCTGTAAGGCCCTAGTACATAATAGGGCAGGGGATTAAAACTACCTCTAAGTCAGAGGTGCAGAAAGAAGCAAGAGAAGTGCGGAAAGAAGCAACAGAGGTGCTTAAAGAGGCAAGAGGGGTGCAGAAAGAGGCAAGAGAAGTGCATAAAGAAGCAACAGAGGTGCCGAAAGAGGCATGAGAGGTGCAGAAACAGGCAAGAAAGGTACAGAAAGAGGGAACAGGGGTGCAGAAAGAGGTAAGAGGGATACAGAAATTTGCAAGAGAGGTGCAGAAAGAAGCAAGAGCAGTGCAGAAAGAAGCAAGAGAAGTGCAGAAAGAAGCACGAGAGGTGGAGAAATAGGGAAGAGGGGTGCAGAAAGAGGCATGAGGGATGCAGAAATTTGCAAAAGAGGTGCAGAAAGAAGCAAGAACAGTGCAGAAAGAACTAACAGAAGTGCAAAAAGAGGCAAGAGGGGTGCAGAAAGAGGTAGGAGAGATGCACAAATTGCCAAGAGAGGTACAGAAAGAGGCAGGAGGGGTGCAGAAAGAAGGAAGAGAAGTGCAGAAAGAAGCAACAGAGGTGCTGAAAGAGGCGCGAAGGGTGCAGAAAGAGGCAAGAGAAGTGCAGAAAGAAGCAACAGTGGTGCAGAAAGACGCAAGAGAAGTGCAGAAACAAGCAAGAGAAGTGCAGAAAGAGGCAAGAGAATTGCTGAAAGAAGCAACAGAGGTGTAGAAAGAAGCAAGAGAAGTGCAGAAAGAGGCAAGTGAGGTGCTTAAAGAAGCAAGAGCAGTGCAGAAAGAACCAACAGAGGTGCAAAAAGAGGTAAGAGGGGTGCAGAAAGAGGTAAGAGAGGTGCACAGAGGCAAGAAAGAGGCAGGAGGGGTACAGAAAGAAGGAAGAGATGCGCAGAAAGAGGCAAGAGAATTGCTGAAAGAAGCAACAGAGGTATAGAAAGAAGCAAGAGAAGTGCAGAAAGAGGCAAGGTGCAGGAATAACAAGAGCAGTGGAGAAAGAACCAACAGAGGTGCAAAAAGAGGCAAGAGGGGGTGCAGAAAAAGGTAGCAAGACAAGTACAGAAGAGGCAGGATGGGTACAGAAAGAAGGAAGAGAAGTGCAGAAAGAAGCAACAGGTGCTGAAAGAGGCGTGAAGGGTGCAGAAAGAGCAAGAGAAGTGCAGAAAGAAGCAACAGAGGTACAGAAAGAGGCAAGAGAGGTGCAGAAACATGCAGGAAATGTGCAGAAAGAGGGAACAGGGGTACAGAAAGACATAAGAGAAGTTCAGAAAGAGAAAAAAGGAGTGCAACAGAGGTGTGGAAAGAAGCAAGAGAAGTGCAGAAAGAGGCAAGTGAGGTACAGAAAATGGCAAGCGAACAGCAGAAAGAGGCAAGAGGGATGCAAAAAAGGGAAGAAGATTGCAGAAAGAAGCAAGAGAGGTGCAGAAAGAAGCAAGAGAAGTGCAGAAAGTAGCAAGAGAGGTGCAGAAAGAAGGAAGACGAGTGCAGAAAGAGACAACAGGGGTGCAGAAAGAGACAACAGGGGTGCAGAAAGAAGCAAGAGAGGTGCAGAAAGAGGCAATAGAAGGGCAGAAAGAGGCAAGTGAGGTGCACAAGGAGGCAAGAGAACTGCAGAAAGAGGCAAGAGAGTTGCAGAAACAGGCAAAAGGGGTGCAGAAAGAGGTAAGAGAAGTGCAGAAATAGGCAAGAGAATTGCTGAAAGAAGCAACAGAGGTATAGAAAGAAGCAACAGAAGTGCAGAAAGAGGCAAGTAAGGTGCAGAAAGAAGCAAGAGCAGTGCAGAAAGAAGCAACGGAAGTGCAAAAAGAGGCAAGAGGGGTGTAGAAAAAGGTAGGAGAGGTGCACAAAGAAGCAAGACAAGTACAGAAAGATGCAAGAGGGGTGCAGAAAGAAGGAAGAGAAGTGCAGAAAGAAGCAACAGAGGTGGAGAAAGAGGCAAGAGAAGTGCAGAAAGAAGAGAGTGAGGCTCAGAAAGAGGCAAGAGAAGAGCAGAAAGTGGCAAGTGAGGTGCATAAAGAGGAAAGAGGTGTAGAAAGAGGCAAGAGAAGTGCAGAAAGAGGCACTTGTGGTGCAGAAAGAGGCATGAGAAGTGCAGAAAGAGGCAAGAGAGGTGCAGAAGGAAGAGAGTGAGGTGCAGAAAGAGGCAAGTGAGGTGCAGAGAGGCAAGAGAGGTACAGAAAGAGGCAAGGGAAGTGCAGAAACAGTCAAGGGAAATGCACAAAGAGGCAAGAGAGGAGCAGAAAGAGACAAGAGAGGTGTAGAAAGAAGCAAGAGAAGTGCAGAAAGAGGCAAGTGAGGTGCAGAAAGAGGCAGAGAGAGGTGCAGAAAGAGGCAAGAGAGGTGCAGAAAGAGGAAAGAAAGGTGCAGAAAGAAGAGAGTGAGGTTCAGAAAGAGGCAAGAGAAGAGCAGAAAGTGGCAAGTGAGGTGCAGAAAGAGGAAAGAGAGGTATAGAAAGAGGCAAGATAAGTGTAGAAAGAGGCAAGAGAAGTGCAGAAAGAGGCACTTGAGGTGCAGAAAGAGGCATGAGAAGTGCAGAAAGAGGCAAGAGAAGTGCAGAAAGAGGCAAGAGAGGTGCAGAAAGAGGCAAGGGAAGTGCAGAAACAGGCAAGGGGGATGCAAAAAGGGAAGAAGATTGCAGAAAGAAGCAAGAGAGGTGCAGAAAGAAGCAAGAGAAGTGCAGAAAGTAGCAAGAGAGGTGCAGAAAGAAGGAAGACGAGTGCAGAAAGAGACAACAGGGGTGCAGAAAGAGACAACAGGGGTGCAGAAAGAAGCAAGAGAGGTGCAGAAAGAGGCAATAGAAGGGCAGAAAGAGGCAAGTGAGGTGCACAAGGAGGCAAGAGAACTGCAGAAAGAGGCAAGAGAGTTGCAGAAACAGGCAAAGGGGTGCAGAAAGAGGTAAGAGAAGTGCAGAAATAGGCAAGAGAATTGCTGAAAGAAGCAACAGAGGTATAGAAAGAAGCAACAGAAGTGCAGAAAGAGGCAAGTAAGGTGCAGAAAGAAGCAAGAGCAGTGCAGAAAGAAGCAACGGAAGTGCAAAAAGAGGCAAGAGGGGTGTAGAAAAAGGTAGGAGAGGTGCACAAAGAAGCAAGACAAGTACAGAAAGATGCAAGAGGGGTGCAGAAAGAAGGAAGAGAAGTGCAGAAAGAAGCAACAGAGGTGGAGAAAGAGGCAAGAGAAGTGCAGAAAGAAGAGAGTGAGGCTCAGAAAGAGGCAAGAGAAGAGCAGAAAGTGGCAAGTGAGGTGCATAAAGAGGAAAGAGGTGTAGAAAGAGGCAAGAGAAGTGCAGAAAGAGGCACTTGTGGTGCAGAAAGAGGCATGAGAAGTGCAGAAAGAGGCAAGAGAGGTACAGAAGGAAGAGAGTGAGGTGCAGAAAGAGGCAAGTGAGGTGCAGAGAGGCAAGAGAGGTACAGAAAGAGGCAAGGGAAGTGCAGAAACAGTCAAGGGAAATGCACAAAGAGGCAAGAGAGGAGCAGAAAGAGACAAGAGAGGTGTAGAAAGAAGCAAGAGAAGTGCAGAAAGAGGCAAGTGAGGTGCAGAAAGAGGCAAGAGAGGTGCAGAAAGAGGCAAGAGAGGTGCAGAAAGAGGAAAGAAAGGTGCAGAAAGAAGAGAGTGAGGTTCAGAAAGAGGCAAGAGAAGAGCAGAAAGTGGCAAGTGAGGTGCAGAAAGAGGAAAGAGAGGTATAGAAAGAGGCAAGATAAGTGTAGAAAGAGGCAAGAGAAGTGCAGAAAGAGGCACTTGAGGTGCAGAAAGAGGCATGAGAAGTGCAGAAAGAGGCAAGAGAAGTGCAGAAAGAGGCAAGAGAGGTGCAGAAAGAGGCAAGGGAAGTGCAGAAACAGGCAAGGGGGATGCAAAAAAGGGAAGAAGATTGCAGAAAGAAGCAAGAGAGGTGCAGAAAGAAGCAAGAGAAGTGCAGAAAGTAGCAAGAGAGGTGCAGAAAGAAGGAAGACGAGTGCAGAAAGAGACAACAGGGGTGCAGAAAGAGACAACAGGGGTGCAGAAAGAAGCAAGAGAGGTGCAGAAAGAGGCAATAGAAGGGCAGAAAGAGGCAAGTGAGGTGCACAAGGAGGCAAGAGAACTGCAGAAAGAGGCAAGAGAGTTGCAGAAACAGGCAAAAGGGGTGCAGAAAGAGGTAAGAGAAGTGCAGAAATAGGCAAGAGAATTGCTGAAAGAAGCAACAGAGGTATAGAAAGAAGCAACAGAAGTGCAGAAAGAGGCAAGTAAGGTGCAGAAAGAAGCAAGAGCAGTGCAGAAAGAAGCAACGGAAGTGCAAAAAGAGGCAAGAGGGGTGTAGAAAAAGGTAGGAGAGGTGCACAAAGAAGCAAGACAAGTACAGAAAGATGCAAAAGGGGTGCAGAAAGAAGGAAGAGAAGTGCAGAAAGAAGCAACAGAGGTGGAGAAAGAGGCAAGAGAAGTGCAGAAAGAAGAGAGTGAGGCTCAGAAAGAGGCAAGAGAAGAGCAGAAAGTGGCAAGTGAGGTGCATAAAGAGGAAAGAGGTGTAGAAAGAGGCAAGAGAAGTGCAGAAAGAGGCACTTGTGGTGCAGAAAGAGGCATGAGAAGTGCAGAAAGAGGCAAGAGAGGTGCAGAAGGAAGAGAGTGAGGTGCAGAAAGAGGCAAGTGAGGTGCAGAGAGGCAAGAGAGGTACAGAAAGAGGCAAGGGAAGTGCAGAAACAGTCAAGGGAAATGCACAAAGAGGCAAGAGAGGAGCAGAAAGAGACAAGAGAGGTGTAGAAAGAAGCAAGAGAAGTGCAGAAAGAGGCAAGTGAGGTGCAGAAAGAGGCAAGAGAGGTGCAGAAAAAAGCAAGAGAGGTGCAGAAAGAGGAAAGAAAGGTGCAGAAAGAAGAGAGTGAGGTTCAGAAAGAGGCAAGAGAAGAGCAGAAAGTGGCAAGTGAGGTGCAGAAAGAGGAAAGAGAGGTATAGAAAGAGGCAAGATAAGTGTAGAAAGAGGCAAGAGAAGTGCAGAAAGAGGCACTTGAGGTGCAGAAAGAGGCATGAGAAGTGCAGAAAGAGGCAAGAGAAGTGCAGAAAGAGGCAAGAGAGGTGCAGAAAGAGGCAAGGGAAGTGCAGAAACAGGCAAGGGAAATGCACAAAGAGGCAAGAGAGGAGCAGAAAGAGACAAGAGAGGTGAAGAAAGAAGCAAGAGAAATGCAGAAAGAGGCAAGAGAGGCACAGAAAGAAGATAGGTTTGTGCACCATTAGTACCAATTTAACACCCACATTTAGCAATAAGTAACACATGACCATTCCAGCTTTGCAAAGGGCCTTCCACCACGCTGTAACACGTGAAGCTGCATTTTGGGAACATTTGAGCCGTTTGAGCTAGAAACAAGGCTTTTTTGTTCAAATCTGCAGATTAGGCAGCAGATGATGGAATATTTGGCAAATGCAGAAAATGTTTAATTATGTGAAAATTGGTGCAGCTGAACAATCACATAATTCCAGTGGCACTGCTCATACCTCCGACTAGGTCCAGAAGTGCTTCTCAGTGGTTCCTTCTTTTTTTGTGTCTCGTTGAGTTTATAGTTTAGCTTCTATGGAAACGAGGAAGACTAAACCTGAGGTTACCACTCCACAACACAGACTACAATACCACATAATTACTCTCCAAAACACATAATCCCACTCCACATAATTCCTATACACTAAATACCACATACTTTCTATTCACATAATTTCACTGCACAACATACCACATAATTCCACTACACACAACGTACATCCACTCTACACCAAAAAACATTAGTAAATAACGTTTACATTTACAACGCCAATAGCTCTAACTCTCGCAAATGCGAAACCTATTACATTGCAAATGCTTCTTTAACTAGTAGTCGCATTTGCAGAGTGGTGGAGAAAGGGGGTTGGGCCTCCGACCAGTGCTCAGGAATTCCGCTGCGTAGGACTTACAGGAGGTACCAGGAGGGCATCTTGGTCCCCAAAGTCCCTCAGGAGTAAAGTGAACTTCATCCCCCATCCCGTAGTCTGCCAGGAGGCGCGTTTGCAGAGTGGTGGAGAAAGGGGGCATGGCCTCCGAAGAAGTCTTAACAATCCTACTGTGTGGGACTTACTGGAGGTAACAAGAGGGGTAGTTGGCCCCCAAGGACATCCTTGGGGGCCAACTACCCCTCCTATTACCTCCAGTAAGTACCACACAGCAGGATTGCTAAGTTCTCATAACAGGCCACGCCCCCTTTGCCCACCACTCTGCAAACGCGCTCCCTGGCGTGCTCTTGGATGGGGATTGAAGTCCCCTTCGCTGCTGGGGGTCCTTAGGGGCCAACTAGCCTACCTCTTACCTCCAGTAAGCCCCACACAGTGGGATTGCTGAGAGGTGGACACAGGCCACGCCCCCTTTCTCCACCACTCTGCAAACGCACCTCCTGGCGCGCTCTTGGTTGGGGGATGAAGTCCCCTTTCCTCATGAGGGTCCCTTGGGCCAACTAGCGCTCCTGTTACCTCCAGTAAGCCCCATACAGCTGGTTTGCTGAGAGTGCTCAAAGGCCACGTCCCATTTTTACACCACGCAGCTCCTGGCGCACTGCTGCTCGGGGGATGAAGTCCACTTGTGTCCTGAGGCCCTCAGGACACAAGAGGACCTCATCGCCCCACCAGCAGTGCGCCAAGAGGTGCGTTTGCAGAGTGGCGTAAAAAGGGGCGTGGCCTCGGACCACCTCCCAGCAATCCCACTGTGTGGGGCTTACTGGTGGTACCTGGTGGGCTAGTTGGCCCCGAGGGACCCGAGGGAATGAAGAGGACTTAATCCCCCAATTTAGAACGCATCAGGGGGCGCGTTTGCAGAGTGGTGCAGGGAGGGGGCGGGACCTCCGGCGAGATGCCGGCTATTCTTTTTTAAAAATAATTTTAGAAGGGGGGCTGTGTGGCCCCCCCTTCTTTTAGTATTTTTGGGGCCCTGGGGACCCCATCCCCCAGGGCCTGGGCATTTTTTTTCAAATAAAAAAACAGGAAGGGGGCCGCGTGGCCTCCCTTCCCTGGGCCACTATTGGCCCCGGGGACCCCATCCCCCGGGGCCTGGCCAGCATTTTTTAAAAAAAATTTAGAGGGAGGCCGCGTGGCCCCCCTCCTGAGGCCAATAATGGCCAGGAGACCCCATCCCCCGGGGCATTGCCTCTTTTTTATTTTTTTAAATACGGGAGGGGGGCCTTGTGGCCCCCCTTCCCTTGGCCACTTCTGGCCCCAGGGATCCCATCCCCCAGGGCCTGGCCAGCCTGGATTTTTTTGGGGGAGGGGGGATGCGTGGCCCCCCTCCTAAGGCCAATTATGGCCCCGGGGACCCCATCTCCCGGGGCCGGCCTTCCTTTTTTTTAAAATAAATAAAATAAAGGGGAGGGGGCAGAGTGGCCCCCTTCCCTGGGCCACTTCTGGGCCCGGGGACCCCATTCCCCGGGGCCTGAACAGCCTTGTTTTATTTTTTTATTTTTCTTGGAGGGGTGCCGTGTTGCCCCCCCCCTCCTGAGGTCAATTATGGCCCCGAGGACCCCATCCCTTGGGGCCGGCCTTCCGTTTAAAAAAAAAAAAATTAAAGGGGAGGGGGGCCAAGTGGCCCCCTTCCCGGGCCACTTCTGGCCCTGAGGACCCCATCCCCCGGGGCCTGGCCTCAGCGTTGGGGACCGTGGGGGGAGCCCCAATGCCCCCACAGTCCCTGCCGGCTCCCCGCCTCCTGCGGGAGCCGGCATTGCTTTTGGGCAAGGGGAGTTGCTGAAATGCAGCTCCCTTTGCCCAAAAGCAATTCTGCTTTGCTTCTTGGAAGCGAGAGCAGGTTTCCCTGGCTAGGGGGGGGCCTGTGAGCCCCCCCAACTATAATTAAACAAAGCCCCGGGGAGGTGGCAGTCCGCGGGGCTACAGGGGACGTGTGCCCCCCCACGCATAATTAAATAAAGCCCCAGGGAGGTGGCAGTCCCCGGGGCTTGGGGGGCCCGGGAGGCCCCCCCACCCCTAATTACACAAGCCCCGAGGAGGTGGCGGTCCCCTGGTCTGCGGGGGCTGGCATTGCTTTTGGGCAAGGGGAGCTGCTGACATGCAACTCCCTTTGCCCAAAAGCAATTCTGCTTTGCTTCTTGGAAGCGAGAGCAGTGTAATCCCGTACCGCGTTCGGCCGGGATTTCCAAGATGGCGGCAGGAATGCGGCCAACTCAAACTACGTCAGACGCTCTAGTGGCAGCAGAGGAAGTGACGCGGGAAGCGGAGGAGAAGAAGAGGTCGGAAGAGGAGGCGGGCACGCGACGCAACGGTGTGGAGGAAGACGTGGAGAGCCACGAGGGACCGGAAAATACACTGAGGAGCAGCAGGGAGACGCTGACTACGAGTGAGAAGTCCACAGGTGTCAGAGAAAACACCAGGAGCGCGGAAGTAACGAGACCGGCAGAGCCAAAAGGACCAGCAGATAAAGAACCTGCCAACCAGTCAAGCCGTCCCAGAGGAGAAAAGGACGGTGTGACTCCTTCAGCCACGACCCCGGAGGGCTGTGGCCTCAGGCAAGTACCTTTCCTCAACTTTCTTACTTGGGGCCGGTGGAGGAAGGGTCACCCATAGGATTGTTGGTTAAGAAACGCTCACTGAAGTTCTTATGCCATGTAACACAAAGGTTGTGTATGGTTCCACACATGGTGATGGTGAAGGGTTAAAAACGCCAGAGAGTAGAGAGAGGACAGTACACTTATAGTCTCTCCCCTTTGCTTATTCCGAGGGATGTGTCCAACCTTGCCCTGATGGGACGTGAAGGCGCAGGAAGAAGATAACCTGGACTTGGGGAGAACAGAGACATTCGGGTGCCGTGAGGGAACTGACCCCGAATAGGACATATATTGAGTGAAAGACTCCCATTGCATACTGGACTTCTGGCTCTTTTGTTAAAATAATAAACCACCACATATTCTACCTACTCGTGTGCTCGTCGTATCTGGCCAAAGTGACCACAAGTGGTGTCAGAAGTGGGATCTTTGGTCAGGTAAGCGACCATGACCCAACCCATTACAATGGAGGCAATGGTCACGCAATTAGCTGAGGGACAGCGACATTTACAATTAGTCCTCGAACAACAAAATCAGAATGCCCAGAAAGAAAGAGAGGCTTTCCAGAATACCCTCAAGGAGCAAGCTACCCTCTTGACCACCAACCAAAAAGTACAAGACACCGCCATTTTACGCTTGACAGACGTTATTTCAACAGCACAAGTGCACCCCAATATTCCCAGTTCAGTTCTACAGAAGTTCCAGGAAGGAGATGACCCTGACTATTTTTTTGTGAACTTTGAGAGAGTAGCAACAACGGCTACTTGGCCCCAGGAAAGATGGGGCCAGTATATAGCTCCCCTTCTCTCGGGCGAGTTACAGGCCACATACCAGGCTGCCAATCCAGCGGGGCTCACTCCCTATCCTGAAATCAAGAAAGCCATTCTGGAACGATTAGGACATGACACAGAGTATTACCGAACTAAGCTTCGGAAAGAGAAATGGACCACAGGGGACAATCCTAGGGCTCTGTATTATCGCATTAGGGATCTAGGCGAAAGATGGTTACAACCCAGTTCCTCCCCTATGGATGATGTTATTTCAAAAGTGTATTTAGAACAGTACCTGGAGGCCCTACCCAGTAATACCCAAGCCTGGATAAAACAGCACCCTCACTTAACAGTACAGACCGCGGTAGAGTTGGCGTGTGCCTACCATAGGTCCCCGGAATTTAGAGTGCAACCGATAAAAACCCATACTACCTCACAAAGACCATCTCCCAGACGAGGAGAACAAAGGAACCCCGGGGAAGGCCGAAATCTGATTAGACCTCTGTTGAACCCCTTTCCTACACAGGCAGGACCACAGTGTTTCAAGTGTTCAGAGTGGGGACACATTGACAGGAACTGCCCAGTCAAGGGAGATGGGGTGGAACCTATGGAGATTGGGTGGTCCCGGGGTAGAGTCTTAGCAACAGGAAAACCGCAGGGGCGATACAAGACAACCATCCGACTCAATGGTAGATCAGTAGAGGCATTATTGGATACCGGCTGTCACCACACCATTGTTTCTAGAGAATTGATTCCCATCAGTCAGATTTCTGAAGAGGCTCAGATACAGGTCTCCTGTGTGCATGGGGATGTACGGCTATATCCTCTAGCTGAGGTACTGATTGATGTAGAAGGGGATCCGCAGATACGCCAAGTGGGGGTGGTGCCGGACTTAGCGGAAAAGGTCCTTCTTGGGACAGACCTACCCCGGTTCGATGAATACTTATCTAAGTTGACTAAAACAAACCCTGAAACTGAGTGGTTACAAGAGGCCCCCTTCTCCACTTCGGAGATACAAAGTTCAGGAATAAAAGTACCCAAAACACGGGCCGAGAAGAGAAAAGACAGAGAAGTCTATAGGGCTGAGACACTGTCACTGGTTACCTGTCTCCTTTCTTCTCCAGATGATAGACACCCGCCGATGCAGAGTTTTAGAACAGCACAGAGGGATGACAGCACGTTAGTCCAGGCGTGGACTCAGGTTCAAGAAGAAGACCCAGACAAGGTAGGACCATATTTTTGTGTAAAAAGAGGTCTTCTGTATAGACATAGTGGGGGACATGACCGCCGGGTCGAACAGCTACTGGTACCCATAGCTTTTTGAGAACAAGCCCTATACATAGCACACAGTCAGTCTGGGGGAGGCCATTATGGACAAGAACATACTCTGAAGTACCTACTGGAGATGTTCTATTGGCCGGGAATCTATAAAGAAGTTGCTAGATTCTGCACGACCTGTCCCAGGTGCCAAGTAGTCAACCCACCCACAGAGAAGAGGGCCCCCTTACAGCCGTTACCTATAATTGATGTCCCGTTCAAATGAGTGGGGATGGACTTAGTAGGACCGCTGATGCCCTCCTCCCGAGGGCATCAATATATCTTGGTGCTAGTAGATTATGCCACTCGATACCCTGAAGCGGTACCATTGACGAGTATGACAACCCTTTCGGTGGCCCAAGCAATGATATCCTTTTTCTCGAGGGTCGGTTTCCCCACTGAGATATTAACAGACCAAGGGACTCCCTTTATGTCTAGGTTAATGAAGGAGATCTGTAATCTCCTGGGGGTCAGACAGATCAGGACAGCGGTTTATCACCCCCAAACAGACGGACTGGTCGAGAGATACAACAGAACCATCAAAACAATTTTACAGAAGAGTATAAACGACTCTGGGAAAGACTGGGACCGCAAACTTCCACTAGTGTTGTTTGCTATTAGAACTCATGAACAAAAATCTACGGGGTTCAGCCCTTTTGAGTTGCTATTTGAGCGACGACCACGTACACTTTTGGACATGGCGGCAGAACAGTGGACTGAGGAAGAGGATGGGGGAAGACCACTGTTAGAATACACAACGTCCTTAAAACATACCCTGTCGAGTCTGTGGGAGGAAGTACATCAGAATATGGAAAAAGCACAACAGAAACAGAAAGCGTTTTATGACAGGGCACAAGACTAAGGGAGTTAACAGACAAGGATAAAGTATTGATTCTTTTACCCTCCACAGAGAAGAAACTCCTTGCAACCTGGCAAGGTCCTTTCCCGGTACTGGAGAAAGTCACACCCGTTACATACAGGATAGCGGTACCCCGAGCAGGGCCAAGAGGTCAGATATATCACATAAACCTATTCAAAAAGTGGGAAGAGCCCAATCCACAAAGAGAAGGTACCCAGATCTCTGTCAACCACGTCACGCTTAACAAGCGTGTAGAGATTCCACTTTAGCCCTTTCGAGAGACCTCTGGGGAAAGGCCCAATATGGGAGACGTTCTTACTTCCAACCAGAAGCATCAGTTATGTGACATACTAGATGGTTTTCCAGGTCTAAGCTCTAGTAATCCAGGGCGCACCTCGTTAGTCTCACATGGGATCCAGACAGAGGCAGGGAAGGTAGTAAAGCTGAGGCCTTATCGCATTCCCGCAGCGAGAAGACAAGCGGTAGAGAAGGAAGTGGAGGCCATGCTACAAGCGGGCATCATTGAACCCTCCCAAAGTAACTGGTGTTCTCCTGTGGTGTTGGTTCCCAAACCAGATGGAAGCCTTCTATTTTGCATTGACTTCACACAGTTGAACGCCCATTCCAAGTTCGACAATTATCCCATGCCCAGAGTTGACGAACTAATAGAGAGACTGGGGGGAGCACAGGTAATGTCCACCATTGACCTGACAAAAGGGTACTGGCAGATCCCCCTTAGTCCGGCCGACAGAGAGAAAACAGCATTTTCCACCCCCTCGGGGTTGTATCATTTCAAGGTGATGCCTTTTGGTTTACAAGGGGCGCCTGCAACCTTTCAGAGGTTAATGGATGTGATCTTGCGACCACACCAACAATATGCCGTGGCATATCTGGACGATATTGTTGTGTATAGTCCGGATTGGGAAACGCATAAACAACACTTGCAGAACGTCTTTGCTTCACTCCACCAGGCGGGTCTGACGTTGAACCCCAAAAAGACAACCTTAGGCACTGATCATATAGAGTATTTGGGTTACTCCATTCAGACAGGTACGTTGCAGCCCCAACATAACAAACTAGAGGCTATTCAGAAGATACCCACTCCCACAACCAAAAAGGATGTACGTGCATTTCTGGGTCTGGTAGGCTACTATCGGCGGTTCATTCCCCAATTTTCAGATATAGCCTGTCCTCTCACAGATTTACTGTCAAAACGTCAACCCAATCATAAGATAGAATGGACTGTTACTCAGGAGAAGAGTTTTCTAAAACTGAAGGCACAGCTGTGTGAAGCCCCGGTTCTGATGTGTCCCGATTTTGACAAACCTTTTGTGTTACAAACAGACGCCTCAGACAGAGGCTTAGGGCCCGTGTTATCTCAGCCTGACCAACAGGGAGAACTGCGACCTGTACTGTATCTTAGTCGAAAACTGTTCCCAAGGGAGGTACATTACGCAACTATGGAAAAAGAATGTTTGGCAATCAAATGGGCCATGGAAGCCCTACAATACTATTTGTTGGGATGCAAGTTCTTTCTAATTACCGACCATGCTCCTCTGACATGGCTTGCAACCCATAAGGACACAAATCCAAAAGTGCTTCATTGGTTTCTAGCATTACAGCCTTTCTCTTTTCAGACCATGCACGCCCCAGGAAGGTTCCAAGGGAATGTGGACTTTTTGTCACGATGTCCAGTGTCGGTATGGCCCGATCGTCCATACTTGGAGGAAAGGCAGTGTAATCCCGTACCACGTTCGGCTGGGATTTCCAAGATGGTGGCGGGAATGCGGCCGACTGAAACTATGTCGGACGCTCTAGTGGCAGCAGAGGAAGTGACGCGGGAAGCGGAGGAGAAGAAGAGGAGGTCGGAAGAGGAGGCGGGCACGCGACGCAACGGTGTGGAGGAAGACACGGAGAGCCACGAGGGACCGGAAAATACACTGAGGAGCAGCAGGGAGACTCTGACTACGCGTGAGAGGTCCACAGGTGCCAGAGAAAACACCCGGAGCGCGGAAGTAACGAGACCAGCAGAGCCAAAAGGACCAGCAGATAAAGAACCTGCCAACCAGTCAAGCCGTCCCAGAGGAGAAAAGGACGGTGTGACTCCTTCAGCCACGACCCCGGAGGGCTGTGGCCTCAGGCAAGTACCTTTCCTCAACTTTCTTACTTGGGGCCGGTGGAGGAAGGGTCACCCATAGGATTGTTGGTTAAGAAACGCTCACTGAAGTTCTTATGCCATGTAACACAAAGGTTGTGTATGGTTCCACACATGGTGATGGTGAAGGGTTAAAAACGCCAGAGAGTAGAGAGAGGACAGTACACTTATAGTCTCTCCCCTTTGCTTATTCCGAGGGATGTGTCAAACCTTGCCCTGATGGGACGTGAAGGCGCAGGAAGAAGATAACCTGGACTTGGGGAGAACAGAGACATTCGGGTGCCGTGAGGGAACTGACCCCGAATAGGACATATATTGAGTGAAAGACTCCCATTGCATACTGGACTTCTGGCTCTTTTGTTAAAATAATAAACCACCACATATTCTACCTACTCGTGTGCTCGTCCTATCTGGCCACAGTGACCACAAGCAGGTTTCCTACTCTCGCTTCCAAGAAGCAAAGCAGTGTTTGCTATGACAGGGCGGGAGCTGTGCTCCGGCCCTGCCATAGCAAACGGCAATGTCCCTGGGGTGGGCAACCTGGGACATTGCAGGAGCCAGCCCTGGGGGGTGGCGGTCCCAAGGGCCATCGAGGGTTCCAGGAGAGGGGCCGCACGGCCCCCTCCCACCATGATTGAAGCCCCGGGGAGGTGGTGGTCCCTGGGGCAGTGTAGGGAGGGGCAGGAGCCCCCATCACACTTCATTTAATAATATTTAAGCCCCGGGAAGGTGGCAGTCCCTGGGGCTTGGGGGTCCCGCGAGGCCCCCCCCCCCATAATTACATAATGCCCCGGGGAGGTGGCGGTCCCCGGGGCTTGGGGGGCCTGTGAGGCCCCCCCACCCACAATTAAACAAAGCCCCGGGGAGGTGGCAGTCCCCGGGGCTGCAGGGGGGCGTGTGCCCCCGCGCATAATTACATAATGCCCCGGGGAGGTGGCGGTCCCCGGGGCTTGGGGGGCCTGTGAGGCCCCCCCACCCACAATTAAACAAAGCCCCGGGGAGATGGCAGTCCTAGGGGCTGCGGGGGCCCCCGCTAATTATTTGGGCATTGCCCCCAGGACCTGGCCCACCCAGGGTCTTAAGGAAAACGAAGCGCGGGAGCCCGCGCTTCGTTTTTTTGTTATTTTCTCAGCCGGATTTGCTACCCCAGCACGAATTCGGACGATTTTTTTTTTTTAAATACTTTTCTTGGCCCTGGGCGTCCTTGTGGGACCCCCTGAGCAGGGTGTTTCTACCCTGCCCTGCCCCCTTTTCTTGTTTTTTATCATTTTTTTAAACTGTTTTCTTGCGACTCGGTTACCGAGTCACAAGATGGCTGCCAACACTTCCTGGTTTGGAGTGTTGACAGCCAATCAGAATGAAGCTCGTGCTCGGGAGGGTTCGCAAATCCTCCTAGGTGCTCAGATATCGATATTTTTATTTTTTTAATTTCTCAGGAACTACTGAACGGATTTACACCATTTAAAAAAAGGGCGCTTTCTGAACCAAGAGCTACCTTTTTGCCAAATTTGGTGTAATTCCGTTCAGCAGTTCGGGCCGTAGCCTGTTCCAAAACTCCTATGGAAATTAAAATGGAGAAAACGTGTTTTGGGACCCCCCTTGTTTCTCGGCCCCCGCTTGACGAATCACCCCGAAAATTTCAAGACAGGAGCTGACCTGAGTGAAGCAATAATTTGGAAAATTTCGCAAAGATTCGTCAAACGGCGCCAAAGATATTGGCAAAAGAAAAAATGCTGTTTGAATAGAAACAAGGTCCTAACTGAATACCTACTGGCGACCACCAGTAGGTAATATATATATATATATTTAATAGTCTACTGTAAGTTAAGGAGAGATGGTCCGTAATAGAACCTAATTAGTCCAGTAGACTAATTTAGAAGAACTCTGTCTAATCAACTTACTAACTAATCTGTAAAAATCTTTTAAATACCATTTATACATAATATTCTAACACATAATATCAGTTAAGGATATTTAGCACACTCTGGTTCATTATCAAAATGCACAGTCCTGCTCCCACTTATTATTGTGCTTCAACAAACTTCTTTACTAAAGATCAGATTTATTCGAAATTATTTATTATTGATCTTTCACGTGCAAACATAAACATGTTGCTCAATGGCGATGCGGCGCGCGCAATGTAATTCGTTTTATTTATTTATTTCTGTACTTACCTCCGTTCGGCCGTATGCCGGAGTTTACTACCTCCCACCCTGCCCCTTCCCCGCCCCGCCCACCGCCCCGCAGCACTCCCACCAGGAGGTGCGACTGCACTGGGAATGTGCTAGGCATCTCCACCTGGACAGTCTCTCCTGATGCAGAGGCAGGCACACTCCTTCCATTTCTGAGCAGGCAGACAGGCTTCTAGGGTATATGCAGACCTTTAGCTTCTCCAGCAGAAAGTGCAGACTTCAGGAGATGTCCCCTTGCCTCTGTGAGACTGGTTGTCATGCAGACCAGCCCTGGTCACTCAGCAGTTCTTCGAGTACTTGGAACTGGAACAAAGTGTGTTGTTTAAAACCTGATTCTATATACCTTTTACAGATAAAGGATGTGGAACCACTTTCTAGGATTCCAGAACCAATTTGGATTGATTCTTTTTCAAATGTCCTTTTCTGATTATTCTTCAGACACAGCTCTGTGCTTTGTTTAGTTTAGTTTAATTTAGTTTAGTTTCGTTAGTATTTGCCAGAAAGGGAAATCATTTCTCTGAAACACTAACTGAAAAAGACACATCAACCAAGAAAAAAACACAGGCTAGAAGGCTCAGGAAAGTGCACTAACAACTAAGTTGTTTTAACTGCTTCCCACATTTTCAGTAATCAATCTGCCTAAGACTTTAAAGTTCCACACATTAGCGGCTAGAATAGAGAAGGTATGACCTCCAAGAGTTTGGTGGTGAACGTTTGGGACAGAATGAAGGAGATTATTCTTGATGTAAGCAATGTTTAATTTGAGCCAGTGGTTGCAGGTGGGGTCCATCCTTACAAATGTTTGGGGACCAGCACTTACTTTTTCTCATCAGACCTTGACCCAGAGCAAGAGAGAAAAAAAATGAACAAGTGTAAAAGAAGAAGAAAGAGAAAGACAATGAAAGCAGGAACCTGCAAGAGATAGACAGGGATTATCTGTTGTTGGATTAAAGAGGCATAAGGTGGCATCAAGGCTATGCAGCCTTGGTATATAACACCCACACAAGCTTCTGAACAAACCTTTGGGCAACGGTACTTATTCTTTTACAAACTAAGCACTGGATGTAAGTGAAAGACAGACAGCTGGGACTAGAAAAGACAAAAATTCAGAGCGGAGCACCATGAGGAAGAGGTGTTTTTGTGCAACAGACACATGGATTTAACAAATTTGCAGGCTTTCTGTAGGAAAGTGCCCCTTTTTCTTGCATGGTTACCCTCTAACTTTTTGCCAGATACCTGATGCCAACTTGACTGAGTGTGTGCTGGGATCCTGCTAACCAGGCCCCAGCACCTGTCTTTCCTTGTCAAAACTGTACCTTTGAACCCACAATTGGCACATCTCTGGTCACAGGTAAGCCCCTTGTAAAAGGCACCATGGGTACCAAGGGCACTGTGACAAGGGAAGGCCTCTAAGGGCTGCATCACCTATTGTGCCACCCTTAGGGACCCTGCACCTTAACACCTACACACTGCCATTGCAGGCTGTTTTGGTGAAGAGAATAGTGAAGAGTTGACATGGCACACATCCCTGTGTGCCATGCCAGAAATCCCCTGTTGTGGCCTAGGTAAGTCACCCCTCTAGCAGGGTGAACTAGACCACAGGTGAGGGTGCCATTGCATAAGCACTGTACCCCTACAGTGTATAAGTCCATTCTTAGATATTGTAAGTGCAGTAAAGCCATAAAGAGTATATGGTCTTGGAGTTGGTCACTACGAACTCCACAGCTCAATAATGGCTTTACTGAAACCTGGGGAGTTTGGTAGCAAACGTCTCAGCACAATAAACCCACACTGATGCCAGTGTGGGATTTAATGTAAAATGCACTCAGAGGGCATCTTAAAGATGCCCCCTGAAAAAGACCACCCTGGTGTGGTTCCTGAATGGCTGCCCGCCATTTGCCGCCACCAGACAGGTGTCTGGACCCCTGGGTTGAAGGCCTCCCCTCTCTGGGTCCAGAAACAAAGCCCATCATGGGCAGCGGTGTCATGCTTCCTCCCCCAGGATGGGCTGGGTCCATGAAGGAAAAGCTTCAAAGGCCTGTCACCTTTGTTAGCTGTCCCCTGTATTTTGCTGCCCCCAGCAACTGGCTCCCACCAGTTCTGACCCCCACTTTGGGCGGGAGAATCGGCGTGAAAACCAAATTAGGAAGAGAGGTGTGCCCACGTTTGCCAACCCCACCCTTCAGGTGAGGGAGGTGAGGTGAAGCACACATCTCAGTCCCCTCCATCTTGAAGATGAGGGTACACAGCCAGTCAGAGAGAGGCTCATACCCCCCTGCCACTGGGGGGTGGCATAATAGTGGGTGTCCCCACCCCAAGGAAGGAACCCATTGATCCCAACCTGCACATCCCTTCAAATTTAGTATTTAGGGGTGACCCCGAACCTAGCCTTCTCACATTCGAGAAGAAGAAGGACTGAAGAGCCGTGCTGAACGAGGAAGAAGAGGACAACAACTCCTTTGGCCCCAACCCTGCTGGCCTGTCCCGACTTCGACCTGCACCCAGCGAAACCCAGGCGTGTCCAGCAGCCAGCCAGAACCCAAAGGACCTGCCCCGCCTTCACCAGGAAGACTATGTTTCCTGTGAGCACCAGATTTGCTCAAACCAAAGTCTCCAACACAGACCCCTGATCCAGCCGGCTCCGCGGTTCTGCACCACTCTGCCCCTGACGCCCGCGGCCCGAGTTCGAGTGGCCCAACACCACGTGGAGGTCTCCCGAGCGATCCTCACTTGGGATCCTGTGAACCCCGACCTACCTTGATCTTCTACCCAACGCATGCAGCCTCAACCTGAGGGGTCCCCCCGACAGCGACTGGAGCTGGTAAGAAAACCCGATGCCCAAAGACACCACTGCACCCGATGCCCCATGGCCTTGGGTTGTCCAACCGATGGTGTCCAGGCATCTCTCAACAATCCAACATACCTCTCTTGCTGGTGGTGATCATCGGGAAACCTCCTTGACTGAGCTTGAAGCATTTCTTCCGAAGTGGAGATCTCCGTTGGAAACAACAGGACTCCAGACGCCTACTCGGCACCCTGCATCTGGCCGCCTTTGTGCCGCTGGTGGTGCAGCTCCTGTGCTGATTGTTGGCCCCTGCAGTGCTGATCTTAACCCCAGGAGCTTTGCTCCCACACCTAAGTGGCCTGCTCGTGAGCAGCCCCTGACCGAAGGCCCCCTAACCCATTTAACTAACATTTGGCATCTGTACTCTGCACCCGGCCGCCCTAGTAGCGCTGGTGGTGCAACTCGAGTGCCTCCTTGAACTTGAGGAACTTTGGTTCTAACCCCTGACACCCAGCCTTGTAATTCGTTTACTCACCTGCAAACCGATAACATTCTTTTTCCCCATAGTAATCCATGTTGTGGTTTTTCCTCGGAAAATGTTCTACGTGTCAACCTGTTTGTATGGAACAAACGTAACTGTGCAATACAAATAAATTGTCTTACTTACCTTTGTATTGTAGGATCTACAGTGTGATATCTAGGCATAACCGCACGAGTAGTTGATGTAACTAAAAGTAATGCAAAAGTAATCCAAAGTAATTTCCATTTATTCTGAACTGTTTTGAAAGCAAATACAAACCTGAAACAACTCCAATTTCATCCACAATTGCATTCCGTGTACAACCTTGCATTTGAAAGTATATTTTACCTACCTGTGCCAAGTTCTGCTTGGTTCTAGAAATACAAATTAAATATAGCTTTTTTATACTTACCTAATTGGTCTGGATTCAGTCTCTGAGTGTGTGCCATCAGTTCTTGTCAGAGTGAATACAATAAATGCTTAACATGCCCTCCCGATAAGCCTGACTGCTCAACCACACTACCACAAAAGAGAGTAAGGTATTATCTACTTTAGCCTCTGCTATACCTCTGGGGTTCCACTGGACTCTATGCACACTATATCTTACTTTGCTATAGTATATACAGAGTCAGTGTGAGAAGTTGGCCTGGTATATGCTGTTCACTAATTAAAGTGGACACCTTGCACCAGAACAATTCGACTCTTATGGTTGGTAGGTTTAAGACAACCTTTATAGAAAGCTATCCTAGTGGTAGCTGTGGAGAGCAGCCTTCAGGCTAAGTCTTGGAGGAATGTAAAGCAGCTTGTTTTACCACACAATCTCTTGAATCACCAAATGAAAAGACACCACACAGGTATATATATCAAATATATATGTATTTATTAATAAACAACTCTCTACTAATCTCTTTATGAGATTAGAAGTCAGGAACATATGTACAAATCAAATGTTATCAAAATAAGTTAGCACAATCAAATATCACAGTCTTAGTTTGGCTAGACCTAGGTCTAGAGCAGCTAGAATCGAGGGACCCCCAAGAACCCCCCAGGTAGTTGTAGGAGACCCACAGGGGACGGACGCGGTGTCCTGGCACCGGTGCGAGTCCTGTACGAGTCTATGCGAACAGACGCGATTGAGATTTCAATGTTAAAGGTCCCTTGCGTGTTCGAGGTGAACAAACCGATCGGTCCTTGTACGAGTCGAAGGACGCGGTTACAGATAGAGTTGCAAGGGAGATGGACGCGCTGTGTCTAACACAGACGCGAACTTGTACGAGTCAGCGCAATGGATATTTCAATGTTACAGGCCCCTTGTGTGTTCGAGGCGAACACCGATCGGACTCAGTACGAGTCGCAGGACACGGTTATAGATAGTGTTTCAAGGGAGATGGACGCAATGTGTCTAACACAGACGCGAACCCTGTACGAGTCAGCGCAATTGTCGCACTTAGAAAATAAGAGTTTTAGGGCACTTCTAGGGTAGCTACAAGCAAGCCACTTACAGGGTAAGTAGTTCTAGGGCCCACACCCACGGGAGCACCGTAATGCTAAAGTTACCTCACCCAGGGGAGCCGGGTGCATAGGTGTCCTTTGGTGTCGGGTCGCGGCGTCGTTTTCAATGGGAGCCAGTGAAGACTTGCTGCTTGCGGCGACAGAAGAAGTGTCCGTTGGAATCCAAGCCTGGATTCTGAAGGAGGAAGACCTGAAAGCAGAGGGGACAGTGTTCACAGTCACTTGGCCATGACTCTGGGCAAGGAAGATGAATGCCCACCGTCGTCGACAGCTTCGGGTCGTTCACGGGTGTCTTGACTCTTCGACCACGTGGTCCAGGCAGCGTCGATGATGACCAGGAGCTGGATTCGGTGTGTCCCACGACGTCTGCAGCTTACTGAGGCGTCGGCGACTCGATTGGAGCCAACAAGCCTTGGTAGCAGCAAGTCTCGTGGTGATGAGAAAAAAGTCAAAGGTGCAGACCAGCAAGGTCTGGGGGACTTACCCCGCGACGGTAGGTCAGGGCGGGCCTGGAGCAACCAGGGGAGCCCTTTGGTTTCTTTGGAAAGTCTTCTGGGGACCCACAAGCCGGCTGGCAAGGGATCGCGAAGACGCCTCAGGAGGATTCACTCAACAGGGGCCCACGGTCACTCGGGACGGTGTAGGCCTCTGATTTTGGGAGGGATCTCTGCTGGAGGCTGGGACAACACGTGGTCCAAAGCACAAGTTCGTAGAACGTCGTGAAGGGGTTGCACTCGACAATAGTGCACGGTACCCAGGGTCTGCGGTTCCTCGTGGGGTCCACTTGCCTCAGCTTCGCTGGGGACTCACGATGGCCTTGGAGGGGTCAGGTAATCCTCTTCCTGGGCTGCAGGGACTTCGGGCTCCGACGGGAGCGGCGTAGTCTGCGACCGTCGTTGTCGTTTTTGGTGCCTGCCAAGCAGGGGAGTCACTCCTTGGCTCCAAGGGAGATTCTTCCGTCTTCCAAAGGTAGTGGAACGTCGAAGGTCCGGGATTCTTCTAGTAGAGCGTCGTCCAGGGGTATCTAGTTTGCAATGCACAGGTTCCCCCTCTTATACTAAAAGAAAGGGAGGGACTAGCTCTATGACCCCACCTATGGGAGGGTCAGGGGAGTGGGTGGCTACACCCACTTCCCTTTGTCCAGTTTCACGCCAGAGCAGGGGCAGGTAGCCCCTGAGCTGGTTTGAACTGGCATATGCACAGAGGAGCCTTCTGCTCCCCCAGTGCAGGACTTCAAAGCACTCTAAGAGTGCACCCACCCAGCCCCAATACACTAAACCCTGTCTGGAAGGTGGTCACACCCTCCTGTGACAGGATACCTATTGTTGGGCTTCCTCCACTGCGAGTTTCGGTCATCAGCAGGAGGGCAGCCCAGTGTCTGTGACTGGTGGCATCCATTTTTTGATGCCAGGGCTCTGCAGGATTCTACCGCGTTTCCACAGTAGGTACATGTCTATCCCTCTAGAAGGGTGGAATGCTACCCCCGCCGCCAGAACTGGCGGGGGGTAGTATTCCAAGATGTTTGACACCAAACACGACATGTTTTGATGCAGCCATTCCAAAGTTAGCATTCTACCGCGAGGATATAATGCACTTAAGAGTATATGGTTTAACCGCATCCACAAACAGCCCCAGAGAATGGACTCTGAGAGCTGCAGAGGGGCCCTGCTCAGGCAGAGGCACCCTCTCACATAGGAACCAAGCACCCTGCCCTCAGGATTGATAGGGCCTGCCTTAGGGGTGACTGATAGGTTTAAATGTGTGGGCAGGAGAGATATAGGAAACCTATATCTCAGTGAGGGGTGCTAGCACCACCTCACCCAGGCTGCAGTAGCAGGCCTGTGGTGTCAGATTTAGTCTGCTTCCCAGGGGTGGCATAATACATGCTTCAGCCCCTGGTAGGCCTGTGAAGTACCTATGCCCTTGATACCTAAGGTACCATATACTAGGGACTCATAAGGTACCACAGTATCCAATCACTAGTGCACCTACAGTGCACTCCAAGTCATTTAGAGAGAACAGAGAGGCTGGGGCCCTGATTGGCATGGACCCAGCCAGATTATAGCCAGAAACCAGTGTAAACATCAGAAAAAAAGTGGGGGCACCATAAGAGGCAGATCCTACTCTCCTACACAACCTCCCCCCAAACGCAGGGACACTAAACTAACCTTGACCAGTTGAGTCTTCGTGTTCTAAGTGGAAATACCTTGAGAGTCCATCTGCATTGGCATGTTGGGTCCCAGGTCTATGTTCCACTGTATAGTCCATCCCCTGTAGGGAAATGGACCACCTCAAAAGTTTTGGGTTTTCACCTTTCATCTGTTTAAGCCATAGGAGGGGCTTGTGGTCAGTCTGAACTATGAAGTGAGTGCCAAACAAGTATGGCCTCAGCTTCTTCAGGGCCCATACCACAGCAAAGGCCTCCCTCTCTATAGCTGACCAACGTTTCTCTCTAGGGGTCAGCCTTCTGCTAATAAAAGCTACTGGCTGGTCTTGACCTTCATCATTCAGTTGAGACAGTACAGCTCCCACATCCAGCTCAGAAGCATCTGTTTGGACAATGAACTTGTTGGTGTAGTCTGGACTCTGTAAGATGGGGGCAGTGCACATGGCCTGCTTTAGGTCTTCAAATGCCTTCTGACAGCTAGCTGTCCACTGAACCTTTTTTGGCATTTTCTTTGAGGTCAGATCATTCAAGGGGGTCACTATAGATCCATATCCCTTGACAAACCTCCTATAGTACCCAGTCAGGCCTAAGAAGGCTCTCACCTGTGTCTGGGTGGTTGGAGCAACCCATTCCATTATGATTTGGATTTTGCTCTGTAAAGGCTGAACCTGGCCTCCACCTACAAGGTGGCCCAGGTACACAACCTGACTCTGCCCTATCTGGAACTTAGTGGCCTTGATAGTGAGGCCTGCTTTCTGCAGAGCCACCAAAACATTTCTGAGGTGGACCAGGTGATCCTGCCAGGAGGAACTAAAGACAGCAATATCATCTAGATAAGCTGAGCAATAAGTTTCCATCCCTGCCAGAACTTTTGTCACCAACCTCTGAAAAGTGGCAGGTGCATTTTTCAATCCAAAGGGCATCACCACAAAGTGGTAGTGCCCACTAGGGGTCGAAAATGCTGTTTTGGCTTTTGCCTCATCAGCTAATCTGATCTGCCAGTAGCCAGCTGTTAGGTCACATGTACTCAGATACTTGGCTGAGGCCAAAGTATCAATCAGCTCATCTGCCCTTGGTATGGGGTAGGCATCAGTCCTAGTGACTGCATTGAGGCCTCTGTAGTCTACACAAAACCTCATTTCTTTCTTACCACCCTGGGTATGAGGCTTGGGTACCAGGACTACTGGGCTAGCCCAAGGGCTATCTGAAGGCTCAATTACACCTAGCTCCAACATTTTCTGGACTTCAGTCCTGATACAGTCCCTGACATGGTCAGGTTGCCTGTAGATTTTACTCTTGACAGGCAGACTGTCTCCAGTGTCCACCTCATGGGTGCACCAGGTAGTCTGACTAGGGGTCAGGCTAAACATATGTCTATACTGTTGCAGAACTTGTCTGCACTCAGTTTGCTGATGGTCAGTGAGGCTGCTTGCCAAAGCAACACCATCTACTGATCCATCATCAGGGTTCTGAGAGAGCAGGTAAGGGAGAGGGTCACTCTCCTCCTCCTGGTCCTCATCAGTTGCCATGAGCAAGCCCATGTCAGCCCTGTCAACATATGGCTTTAATCTGTTGACATGGAGCACCCTCAGGGGGATCCTGGGAGTTCCAAGATTCACCAGATGGGTGACTTCTCCTTTCTGTTCAACTATTGTATGGGGGCCACTCCACTTGTCCTGGAGGGCTGCTGGGGCCACAGGCTCCAACACCCACACTTTCTGTCCTGGCTGGTACACAGTCAGCACAGCCTTTTGGTCATGCCAAGCTTTTTGCAATTCTTGGCTGGCCTCCAGGTTTTTGGTTGCCTTTTTCATGTATTCGGCCATCCGGGAGCGGAGACCAAGTACATAGTCCATCACATCCTGTTTGGGGGTTTGAGAGGTAACTCCCAGCCCTCTTTAACCAAACACAATGGACCTCTTACAGGGTGCCCAAACAGAAGCTCAAATGGGACGTAACCAACCCCCTTCTGTGGAACCTCTCTGTATGCAAACAACAGGCAGGGAAGAAGAAGGTCCCATTTCCGCCTAAGCTTCTCTGGGAGTCCTTTAATCATTCCCTTCAGGGCTTTGTTGAAGCGTTCAACCAACCCATTGCATTGTGGGTGATAGGGGGTGGTGAACGTATAAGTTACACCACACTCCTTCCACATTGCCTTCAAGTATCCTGACATGAAGTTGGTACCTCTGTCAGAAATGACCTTCTTTGGGAAACCCACTCTGGAGAAGTCTCCAATGAGGGCTCTTGCCACCACAGGGGCTGTGGTGGTCCTCAGGGGAATTGCCTCTGGGTACCTGGTGGCATGATCCACTACCACCAGGATAAATCTGTGCCCAGATGCAGTTTGAGGGTCAAGGGGACCAACAATGTCAACCCCTACCCTTTCAAAGGGTACCCCCACCACAGGTAGTGGTATCAGGGGGGCCTTTGTTGTGCCACCTGCCTTGCCACTGGCTTGGCATGTGACACAGGAGCGACAAAACTCCTTTGTGTCCTCTGACATATGTGGCCAATGAAAATGTGGAACAAGCCTGTCCCAGGTCTTGTTTTGGCCCAAGTGACCTGCCAAAGGGATGTCATGTGCTAGGGTCAAGAGGAACCCCTAAACTTCTGAGGTATTACCAACCTCCTGGTGGCTCCAGGGGCTGGGTCTCTACCCTCAGAATATAGGAGTCCCTCATCCCAATAAACTTTATGGGACCCACTAGCACTCCCAGCAGCCTCAGCAGCAGCCTGCTGTCTGAGGGGTTCAAGAGAGGGGCAGCACTGTTGCTCCTTACTCAGATCTTCCCTAGAAGGGCCCCTGCCCCCAAGAACTCAACCTGATCAGGCTCAAGTCCCTCTGGGGCAGTTCCTTCTTCAGGATCTGCTTCACCTCCCTCTGGAGGTGAATCTGTGATCTGAGACAGAGGGGAAGGCACTGCCTTTACCCTACTGCTCCTCCTCTTGGGAAGCATCTGGTCCATTGTTCCAGGATCCAGAGCTGGTTCAGTGTTATGCATTCTTGCTTGTGACCTGGTCACAGCAAATACCTCTGCAGGGATGCCCAACATCTCAGCGTGAGTCCATAACTCTACTTCAGACCAGGCTGAAGTCTCTAGATCATTGCCCAATAGACATTCTACAGGGAGGTCTGCACTGACTACAACCTTCTTGAGGCCAGTTACCCCTCCCCAGGAGAAATTCACAACTGCCAGACTATGGTTGGTCCTGACATTGCTTGCATTGGTCACCTGGTACATTTCACCCAGGATGATCTGTCCAGGGTCCACAAGATCCTCTGCCACCATGGTGACACTAGCACCTGTGTCCCTAAATGCCAAAGCCTGTTTGCCATTTATTACAGGCTGCTGTTTGTATTTGCCCAGATCACTGGGGCTTACCAGGAAGGACATATCAAGGTCTCCATCACAAATCAGCATTGCCTGAGTGGGTACTCTGACTAGATCAGAGTCCACTTCAGAACCCAGGGTCAACCCTACTACACCCTTATTCTGAGTACCACCTCCACCAGTAGCTGAGCTAGGGGGAACAGTTGCCTTAGGGGCAGGAGTGGTGGTGGTTTGGTCTTTGGACTTGTTACAATCAGAAGTCCAGTGCCCTTTCTGTTTACAGAATTTGCACCAGGGCTTCTTTTGGCCTTTTCCCTTGTTGGATTGTGACTCCCCACCAGATGCAGATTTTTGGGGCCCTTGTGAAGACTTCTGGTCTTTTGCCTTATCCCCACCTTTCTCAGAGCCCTTAGGATCCTGCTTCTTGGTGTCACCCCCTTGGTTCTGGGTTTTCTGCCTCACCCTGGTTCTGACCCACTTGTCTGCCTTCTTTCCCAATTCTTGGGGAGAGGTCAGATCTGAGTCCACTAGGTATTGATGCAACAACTGGTTCTGGCAATTATTAAGGATCTGTTCTCTCATCATTAGATTATACAATCCCTTGAAATCAGTAACCCTACTGCCAACCAGCCAACCCTCCAGAGCCTTGGTTGCACAATCTACAAAGTCAGTCCAGTCCTGAGTCTGTGCCTTCTGGGTGTCTCTGAACTTCAACCTGTACTGCTCAGTGGTTAAGCCAAACCCATCTATCAGTGCACTCTTCAGGACTTCATAGTCATCAGCATCCTCTTCTCTAACAGTGAGGAGCTTGTCTCTACCTTTATCTGAAAAGGAGAGCCACAAGATTGCTGCCCACTGCTTTTGGGGGACCTGTTGTACTCTACATGCCCTTTCCATAGCAGTTATCCACTTGTGGAGATCATCCCCACTCTGGTAGGGAGGAACAACCTTGCTCAGGTTCCTATGGTCTGGAATGTTTTCTCTGCCTCTAGGGACACTGTTGCTGCCACCAGGGGGTTCTAACCCCTCTCTTCTAGAAGCTTTTTGGAACTCAAAGGCTTCTTTGTCTAATGCCAACTGCTTGGTTTTGAGGGCAAATCTTGCTTCCTCATACTGCAGCAGTTTGTACATCCTTTCAGAGGAGGTCTCTCTTCTTGGGAAGAAGGAGTTCCTCTGGTAGACAGTTTCTCTGCCAGAGTGAAAGGAGTGCTCAGATTCCCTGGAAAGGGACCTGTGCCTGTCTTCCACCATGTCAGTTCTCTTAGGGAGAATTCCTCTGTCTTGTTTAGACCCCTTTGGGCCTGGCCCTACAATCACAGAGTCCTGGTCGTCCTGATGTTCATCATCTGACCCAGACACTATAACTGACCCACCCACTGATCCAGACCCCTTAGCTCCTAGAGCTAATCTAAGGTCATCTGCTGTTAGCAGATCTATCAAGTGTAGTGTGGAGGGACTCTGTCCTATCTTCAGGTGCCTCTCAGCACACATGGCTTTCAAGTCACAGAAAGTCATGTCCTTATACTGAAGCTGGGTGGATCCACTGGGTCCATCCCTTGAGGACATTCTAGTGTTGTGCAGTGTTGTACTACCTACACTAGTTTGTGGCCTACTGATACTAGCTTGAGCTGTAGAAAGGGTGTGCTATTCCTTTTGCACACAGCTCTAAGTTCAGTAGAACTTATTGATACTAAGCTTGATTTTATATGTACCTTGAGTACCTATAGTGGTTTTCAGTTAGTAATTCAAATAGAGATTTTCTGGTAAAACAATAGCAAGCTGGAATCCCACACGCTGCCACCAATGTGAGAAGTTGGCCTGGTATATGCTGTTCACTAATTAAAGTGGACACCTTGCACCAGAACAATTCAACTCTTATGGTTGGTAGGTTTAAGACAACCTTTATAGAAAGCTATCCTAGTGGTAGCTGTGGAGAGCAGCCTTCAGGCTAAGTCTTGGAGGAATGTAAAGCAGCTTGTTTTACCACACAATCTCTTGAATCACCAAATGAAAAGACACCACACAGGTATATATATCAAATATATATGTATTTATTAATAAACAACTCTCTACTAATCTCTTTATGAGATTAGAAGTCAGAAACATATGTACAAATCAAATGTTATCAAAATAAGTTAGCACAATCAAATATCACAGTCTTAGTTTGGCTAGACCTAGGTCTAGAGCAGCTAGAATCGAGGGACCCCCAAGAACCACCCCAGGTAGTTGTAGGAGACCCACAGGGGACGGACGCGGTGTCCTGGCACCGGTGCGAGTCCTGTACGAGTCTATGCGAACAGACGCGATTGAGATTTCAATGTTAAAGGTCCCTTGCGTGTTCGAGGCGAACACACCGATCGGACTCAGTACGAGTCGCAGGACACGGTTATAGATAGTGTTTCAAGGGAGATGGACGCGATGTGTCTAACACAGACGCGAACCCTGTACGAGTCAGCGCAATTGTCGCACTTAGAAAATAAGAGTTTTAGGGCACTTCTAGGGTAGCTACAAGCAAGCCACTTACAGGGTAAGTAGTTCTAGGGCCCACACCCACAGGAGCACCGTAATGCTAAAGTTACCTCACCCAGGGGAGCCGGGTGCATAGGTGTCCTTTGGTGTCGGGTCGCGGCGTCGTTTTCAATGGGAGCCAGTGAAGACTTGCTGCTTGCGGCAACAGAAGAAGTGTCCGTTGGAATCCAAGCCTGGATTCGGAAGGAGGAAGACCTGAAAGCAGAGGGGACAGTGTTCACAGTCACTTGGCCGTGACTCTGGGCAAGGAAGATGAATGCCCACCGTCGTCGACAGCTTCGGGTCGTTCACGGGTGTCTTGACTCTTCGACCACGTGGTCCAGGCAGCGTCGATGATGACCAGGAGCTGGATTCGGTGTGTCCCACGACGTCTGCAGCTTACTGAGGCATCGGCGACTCGATTGGAGCCAACAAGCCTTGGTAGCAGCAAGTCTCGTGGTGATGAGGAAAAAGTCAAAGGTGCAGACCAGCAAGGTCTGGGGGACTTACCCCGCGAGGGTAGGTCAGGGCGGGCCTGGAAACCAGGGGAGCCCTTTGGTTTCTTTGGAAAGTCTTCTGGGGACCCACAAGCCGGCTGGCAAGGGATCGCGAAGACGCCTCAGGAGGATTCACTCAACAGGGGCCCACGGTCACTCGGGACGGTGTAGGCCTCTGATTTTGGGAGGGATCTCTGCTGGAGGCTGGGACCACACGTGGTCCAAAGCACAAGTTCGTAGAACATCGTGAAGGGGTTGCACTTGACAATAGTGCACAGTACCCAGGGTCTGCGGTTCCTCGTTGCTCGTGGGGTCCACTTGCCTTAGCTTCGCTGGGGACTCACGATGGCCTTGGAGGGGTCAGGAAATCCTCTTCCTGGGCTGCAGGGACTTCGGGCTCCGGCGGGAGCGGCGTAGTCTGCGACCGTCGTTGTCGTTTTTGGTGCCTGCCAAGCAGGGGAGTCACTCCTTGACTCCAAGGGAGATTCTTCCGTCTTCCAAAGGTAGTGGAACGTCGAAGGTCCGGGATTCTTCTTGTAGAGCGTCGTCCAGGGGTATTGAAGTACTGGGTTTTATTGGACCCAGCGGTGCCAGGGAACACACCCAATGACCTCGAGTTCTTCCTGTCTCAGACTACAGAAACACAGAGTCTTCTTGGTGGCTTCAAAGATCAATTTATTGGCTGCAGCCAGCAACAGGTATCCTAGAAGTACAACACGGTGTATGTTCTCAGGAGACTGCCCTTTTTCATGGAAACCAGCTATCTCTTTTATACAGAATATTATGCTTTAGGCAAACATTCCTTATTTTTACAGTGGGTCATTCACATATTTCTTACAACAAAACAAAGACAGATTCATGATGACAAGCCCATTTTCAGTTTGTCCAGCCCACAACCAAATACCCAGTGAGGCCCAACACCTGCAACAGATATAATCTGGACCCCTAATAAAATCGGGCACCTCCTCCTCGTAAAGCAGGTCATAAAGAAAGAGCAGTGACAGGTGTGGATAAGATTTAGATATAGATGTGTGCAATGAAGGGTTTATGGCATGCTGCACCTGGGCCCCTAATCTCGATCGGCCACTGGGAACTAAAACTGGCCGAACAGGTTCTGGCTCTGGACAGTGGAGTCAGCTTGCCCAGGTCACTGAAAGTGTACGTGTCCCCTAAGGCGCGTTTTGGCTTTAGTCATTGCCTTATGTGAGGGCAACCACAAAATGGCTGCCGTACACAAAATGGAACCCGAGGGTTCACAAGGGAATCGTTAATATTAGAGTGATCCCGTCACTCGAATATGACGCAAATACTCAGATATAGCATACCTGTCATTACCGGTCTGCTGATACCAAAATCGTCATGTTTACAATGATGTTAATGACACAGGTCCAGAATTTTCAGTACCACAGACCCTCCTTTTGCCCTTACATAGGCAATTTACTTACACTCATGCTCATCTGAGTCTAGGTCTATGTTCATGAATTCATTGAGATGTTGCTGTAGCATCATCCTATTACTTAGCTCGTCCCTTGATACAGGTTTCCTTACACATGATGTAACACATAGGCCGCATATGGCAGGAACACACTGTATGCACAGACAAAA
This sequence comes from Calotriton arnoldi, assembly GCA_963921515.1. Lineage (NCBI taxonomy): Eukaryota > Metazoa > Chordata > Amphibia > Caudata > Salamandridae > Calotriton > Calotriton arnoldi. The sequence goes on from CAWUFW010004759.1 coordinate 1,296,266, forward strand.
CAGGAAAAGGATGGCTAGAAGTATCCCAATGACCATCAGAACTTTCCATCCCCAGGTGGATAACAGTTCCCGGAACCATCCCATCAACGACCAGTCTCCTTCATCTACATGGATGGATTCAGAGATCCTATGTAGTTTGGAGATGGCCTGGTACACTGTTGGAGCGTTATCTGGAATGAAAATGCAACAACTGGATTGGATCACTCTACATACCCCACCACGGTCTGCAAGTATGATGTCTAACGCGACCCTGTTCTGCAGGGTCATAAGGCGGTCCGACTGGAGCTCAGCAGTCAAATTATTAAGGGCACCGACAGTTTCGACTATGGTGGATTCAACCACTCGCGTCAATTGCCTCACATTCCTGTTGTTAGCCATAGGTCCCCAGAACGGCAGAAAACCCCTAAAGAAGTCTCCCGCTTCTTGTCCTGCAGTGTCTTCCTTGCTGAAGACACCCCTAATTCTTCTTATCTTATGGTAATCTGCCGCAGCTGTGTAGGTGGGAGGCAACAGGAATGAAACGAAGCATGTGCCCGAGAAGTCAGGGGGCAACCACGTGTAGGCCCTATCATGGCAGATAAAGTAGGTACCCCTAGCTGCTAAGAACAAAGGGGAAGTCTGAGACGCAAAAATATACGTTTCAGTGCAGATACTCTTCTCTAACTGAGCTCTTGGATTCTTGCCATTACCTTGCAGACATAGATGACCCTGATGGGGTACAATCCAAATTGGAGCGGATCTTTTTGCTTGCTGGTTCTCGCTCAGACTCGCTCCATATCCAGTCACGTTCCATCCAATATACGCTAGTGTCTCATCTTCCGGGATAGTTTCGTAGGAACTAGTTCCCCTTATCATGTCGACTATCCCCTTAACTAGAGCACTATTCTTTGGGTTGTCTTTGACGGAACGTAGGGGGTGGATTTCGCGAGCATAGATGAACATCGTTCGGTATGCCCACACAGAACCATTGTAGCTGAATGGCAGCACTAGGTAGGGAATACCTTTCTCAGTAGTATGAGGCATAAGGCCACACACCCAACAGTTGGTTCTGTTCACTACTAGCTGGTGTTGGTGTAAGAGCTGAACAAAGGAGTTGTTCATAAACTCTAATCTTCTAACGGACTCGTGTTCAGGTAGAGGGTGAAAAGAATGTGAGGAGATAGTAGAGGAAGGCATGGGCTGTACAGTGGGTGCAGATGTCACTTGAAAAGAGAATATGATATACCCCACTAAAGACATCATTAGACTAAGTAAAATACAAAGACACATAATTAGAAAACATTTTCTGCTCATGGTTGCACATATTTTCCTCTTGAAACTTATTCTTTCAACAGGTCTCTCCATCTGAAAAGGCTCCATCCTCTAACGTGCTGTTCGCGGCGGTTGGTTTTCTTCACTTGAGAGTGTTTCTGAATGTCCCAGGGAACGCCCTAGAGCAAACCAGACCCGTAGACCTTGTGTCCGCAGGCTACACACTCAAGTCTTTTCACCACGACCCTACAGCTGAACCCGGATGGTGGTTCAAAAACAGGTTTTCGGATGGGAGGACCAAAATTTCATTTTATTTGTCCATGACTCTCGGTCGCAAGTTATAACGGCTTTTTCCAGGCAATGTCTGGTCGCAAAACAAAAGTTCAGGCTCAGTAGTGTCCAATCGAAGTGGTGATGGTATTGCTCTTTGGAGAAGATCGTCACTTTCTCGCTCAGAATTTGTCCCTGTGACGCGTGCGTCACTAAAAGGCAGAAAACGAGGCACTGTTTCAGTTTCCGAGTCAGCAATTCCCTCCTGGACCCACCGGTCATATGGTAGAGGCAAAGGGACCCTCTTACAGTGTACGCCGTGGATCCAGTTTTTCTTCCCTTGTACTCGCACTGCAGATCTTGTGGACAAAATCACCAAATAGGGGCCAATCCAGCGGGGCTGATCGTTCTTTGTCCGCTGAAAGTTCTTGATTAACACCCACGATCCGGGATTGATTGCATGCCCTGGATCTTTAGAAGCCTGAGGCAGTGTATTATGAACCTGTTGGTGTAAAACACGCAATTTAGCCGTCAAATCATGCAAGTAATCAAGCAGTACAGGGTGTTCAATCTCGCTGAATTTCGTTGGCCTTGGCACTCCCCATATGTTAGCCGGGCGACCAAACACTATCTCATGAGGACTAAGTCCTACTCGGGAATGTACGGTCATCCTAGTTGACAATAGTGCTAATGGCAACGCATCAGGCCATTTAAGGCCAGAGCTTGCTTGTATCTTGGCCAGTTTTAGTTTAAGAGTGCCATTATAGCACTCAACTAATCCAGCTGATTGGGGATGATTTGCAGCGTGAAATTTCTGCCGGATTCCTAAACCTTCACACACTCGTTTCATCACTTGACCCACAAATTCACCCCCATTATCACTCCACACCATTCTCGGCAAACCAAACCTAGGGAAGAACTCTTTGAGAAGGGCTTTCGCTGTGGACAAGGCAGTATTATCTTTCAGAGGATATGCCTCTACCCATCTTGAAAAGGCACAAACAACAACGAGTACGTATTTCAAATTGTTGCACCTCTCCATGTGGATGAAATCTAGCTGCAAAACCTCGAACGGATACGTTGGAGGCGCAAAATGACCAGCTGGAGTTGGGGTTCCCTTACCAGGATTGTATTTCAAACAAACCATACAATTTTTGACCACATTCTCTGCACATTTGGGAATTCCAGCATTTTGCCACACTGGAGCCAATAACTTACAGATTCCTTTCACACTGATGTGGGCCATCCCATGTGCCATTGTAACCACTGCAAGCACATATGTATCGGGTAACAACCATCGCTGATGCTCTGACAATTCAACCCAACAACCATTTGCATCCAATTTACCCGTACTCTCTCTCCACGTACTTAATTCCTTCTCCGTAGCTTCAGCTTGGATGGACTTCACACTCTCTATCGTATCTTCACACATTCCAACGTCACCAATCCATCTTGCAGGGCCCGCAACATACATTCGACTCATCACATCTCTTGCTGTTTCTTTCGCAACTTCATCAGCAAACATATTACCGCGACCAACGTCGTTAGTGACCTTCTTATGTGCACTGCATTTCACAATCGCGACTTGCAATGGCAAAGTAAGTGACTCCAGGAGCTCATTCACCAATTGACCATGCTGTATTTTCGTACCGTGAGACGTGAGGAACCCACGTTCCTTCCACAAGCGTCCAAAACTATGGGCCACACCAAACGCATACTGGCTATCGGTATATATGGTCACTTTCATTCCTTTTGATAATACACACGCTCTCATAAGTGCAGTCAACTCTGCTGCTTGAGCTGAATTATGTGGGATACGTGCAGTTTCAACAATCGTATGTAAAGTCGTGACCGCATATGCCGCAGTCGTATCACCATTCGGAAGCTTGAAGCATGACCCATCCACCCATAAGGTACCATCACACTTTACAAGAGGAGTGTCCCTAAGATCTACTCTCCCTTTCGTTTCTTCTTCTGTCCTAAGAAAGCAATCATGCTGTTCCGGAACATCTGTCTTTGTTATAATTGGCAACAATGTAGCTGGGTTCAGCGTGTTGCATTTTCTTATGTGCACATGGCTCGCTAAAAGTGTCAACTCGTAACCTGACAATCGAGCACTAGTTAAGTGCTGTGTCTTGGTCCTGTTTAACAAAATATCCACTGCATGTGGGACCATCACGACCAGCGTATTATTCATCACCAAACCAGCAGACTGTCGAATAGAAACAGCTGCTGCCGCTGTGGCTCTCAAACAACTCGGCAACGCTCTAGCTACCGGGTCCAAAATCGACGAGAAATATGCACATGGACGTTGCTTGTCCCCAAAAGACTGTGTTAACACTGACAATGCACATCCTTCTCTCTCATGGACATACAGCGTAAAGGACTTGCTGTAGTCGGGGGTACCCAACACAGGAGCCGAACACAATGCATCACGCAATTCGGAAAAACTTTTCTGACAATCTTCGGACCAAGGAAGGGGATTCGGCGTGTCTTTATAGGTCAATGCTACCAAAGGTTTAGCCATCAATGAAAAATTCGGTATCCATTGTCTGCAATAGGATGTAATACCTAAGAAAGCACGCACTTCTCTCTGTGTCATTGGCACACTTAATTTTGCAATTGCCTGAATTCTTTCTGGGGTCAATCTTCTTCCCTCTTTCGATAAGAGGTGACCTAAATAGGTCACTTCTTGTCGACAATACTGTAACTTGGAAAGAGACACTTTGTGGTGTAAATCAGACAAATGACGCAACAATGACAAAGTGGCTTCTTTACAAATCTCCTTAGTATCTGCAGCAATTAACAAATCATCGACGTACTGTAGAAGGGTAGCGCCATCAGGTAACACAAGAGTGTCAAGCTGAGACTTCAGAGCCTGACTATAGATAGAAGGACTTTCACAAAAACCTTGAGGAGCTCTCTGAAATCGGAAGCTTCGGCCTCCTAAACAGAATCCAAAAATATCCCTGCTCTCTACGGCAATCGGGATGCTGAAGAAAGCATTCTTCAAGTCAATCACCGAGAACCAAGTGGCTGAGGCTGGAATCATTGTCAGTAAAGCAGTGATATCGGGAACGACTGGAAACTGTGGCACAACTATCTTGTTTACCTCTCTAAGATCAATCACAAACCTGTAAACAGGTGGCTGAGAAGAGTCAGTACGCTTCAAGACAGGTAAAACAGGACTATTGCAAACATTACCTCTTGTCTCTTCAATTACATTTTTCTCAATCAAATCATAAATGATCGCTAGCAACGCTTTTTCACCTTCATTAGAGATCTTGTATTGGGGAATGCGCGGCATTTTAACATTGGCTTTCAACGTTACAACATATGGCGGTATTTCCAAAAGACCTACATCATTGGGACCAGTAGCCCAAAGAATATCAGGGAGAAACGACAATTCTGTTGGAAGTTTGTCCTTTGACAAATATATTGGTGAAACCACTGTCTTACCCAATGTGAGTTGTACTCCCGAAGGAGAACAATACAATGTCGCATACAATCTTTTCAGCAGATCCAATCCTAACAAGTTCTCACCACAACCTGTCGTTAGAATAAGTGGTGCTTCGATTTCACAAGGTCCAACAGAAAGAGACATAGGGCTAGAAATCGGGTTCCTAACCGGGGCGCCAGAAAAACCTACTGAAACATTAGTTTCGCCAGACAAAGGTGCGCCAGGGAATTTAGAGTGCATAATAGAACTCTTTGTAGCACCAGTATCCAACAGAAAAGGCTCTGACACACCTGATGTAATCACCTCAATATAAGGTCCACTCTGATCTACTGGAACTGAAACAACTCCCTCTCTTTGTCTATGGCTGTCCTAGCAATCATCACCTTCCATACTCTCACCTTCTGCATAGTAGTCATCAGCATAGTACTGAGTCGTCCTACCAGACGCGTTATTCTGCTGATCAAAACTATTCATTGAATTTTGAGGAGGAAATGGGCGCGCGTTCTGGGTGAAATTTCCGCGTCCTCTAGCTCTAGGTGCTTGTGGAACACCTCGACCTCTTGCGCCAGAAATACCATTCATACGCTGCAACAAAATAGGGCAATTATATTTAAAATGACCTTCTTCCTTACAATATGAACATTGGTTAGGGCCTATCAGAGCACGTTGTTGAGGATACTCAAACCTTTGCGAATTCCTCTGATACTGTTGAGGTTGCTGATAGTCACGCTGATTACTACGAGGCGGATACGCTTGTTGTAAAAGAACCTTTGTTTTTAACTCTTTAGTTTTCTTGTCTGCTCTATCTTTCTCATCTTTATCTCTATTTTCGTAGTATTGTGCAGTAGCCAATATCTGTGCTGAAGAGGAAACGGCCCAAGAACTCTCTGAATCTTTCAATTTTTTACACAATTCGGGAAGCAAATTATGCACAAACTTGTCAACAAACAACCTTTGACCACCTTCTGTACTCATATCCTGACCACTGTGGTCGATAAATGTCTCTTCAAACCTAGTGAAGAAGTCAGATACACTTTCCTCCTTCTTCTGCTTGCATGCAGACAATTTATCCCAATTTACACGCATTGCAGGCATCAAAGTCTTCATGTAAGTAACGATCCTACCAGGGAGGTCTGCTACTAAAGGCTCTGGTTTAGCACCGCCTACTTGTCTGTCATTTGCCGCATTGATATTAATCCATGTGTCCCCTAACTCCGGCGCATGATCCGTGTGACGGATCACTCTCCATAAAGGCTGTGGGACCACATTACCAAACAACATGTCTATATCAGCTAAATTCATAACACAGGAGTCTGCAGTCTGTGATAATTCCTTATAATAACCTGCAGGGTTTTTACGGGGGTCGGGTAGAGTCTGCTTAAGAGCCAGGACTTCAGTTCGCTTCCATGGAACATGTACCCACACACGTTGAAAATGAGGCTGAATAGGTGGAACAGCATTTAGGTCTCCTTCTTTCCAAACTGGGGGAACTTCTCTCATGGGATACTGTCTGACCTTCCTTTTAACAGAGGGTTCTGGCTCAAACAACAGTCGAGAAATACCCTCACTCCTAAATGATAATAATGTCGCAACTGCTTTCTCAATATCGGAACCCACAATCGTGCCTTTGGAAAACTCAAACCGTACACGACACAACTCAGGCGGATTGGCCTCCATATCACAATCTTTTAATCTTTCAAGAAGAACTTCGCACATTTTGTCAAAAACATATCTCTGTTTCGGTGCTTGCCATTGGTGGAAGACATCCATAACAGACTCTAACTCATATCTTGTAGGGTCAGTGACCCATTTATGCGCCAAATGATCCAATACTCCCTTCTCTCTAGAATCGGGCAATTGGCTACGCAATTGTTTACGCTCTAAAACGGGGGTCGTAGTCGGTGACCCAAAGAAAGGAGACAAAATACTAGTAACAGTGTTTGTCATTCTCTGTCGGACAGAAGGAGAAGTTGACAAATGAACAGGAGGAAAAACAGGAGGAGACAAAGCAAATGCAGAGGCAGTGTCAGAAGGGATAGTGTGGAGGGAAATAGATGCAGGGGGCAAAGTCATAGGAAGTAAAGATGGAACAGGTAGTAAAGGTGGCAGCCCTTGAGGGGGCTGCGCCATAGTAGTAGGTGCCAACTGAAAAACAGCTGGTGGTTGTGGAAGAACCGGAGGTACAACAACTGGGGGTTGTACAACTAAAGGTTGCGGAGGTGCTGTAGCACTCTGCGCATAAGGAGGTGGTGAATTCAACAAATGAGACATTAAAGGATCCTTCTCAAGTTCCTTCACTGTATCTTGCTGAAGAGGTGGCAAAACTGGATAACATTTATCAATTGCCAATTTACGTTGCCTGTGCAGCTGTTCACTCGCTTGTTCCTCTTCATCATCCTTATACTGCATAGCAGCTTGCATTATTGAAATACCCTTTTCTCTTTTATTCTTCTTTACTAATTTAATTTCTTTCTGTTTGGCTTTTTTCGCCATAGGCGGAAAGAGTCAAACATCGCCGGCCGGGCTTTCTTCTTAAAAAGTCTAACCTCTAAATTATCCAGAATTTCGGTGTCAAAACTACCATATTGGGGCCACTTTAGGACACCATCTTTCCTTGTGTACCTAACCCATACGTTATTATACGTGATAGGGCCCACTCCATGCTTCACGTAGAGCTCATAGGTTGGAGTTCCAATTGGAGGAACCGGACACGAGTCCTCCAATCGGGAATCCCTATTACAACCAAGACAAAACAAATTTCCAAGTCTGCTAAGACCAGGCATCTTCGCTCACTAGTCTAGCTTCAAACTTCAAAGGATTATCGAATACGACAGTCTCGTGAATACACGAGTCCTTCGGCTTTGGTACTTGCAAGTTCCAAATCAAAAAAAAATCCTAACAAATCAAAGATCCCATGGGATACCCAAAACTAAGAACCAAGACTAAGGACTGGGAGACGCTCCACTTATACTTAACTGAGGTATCGATGACGTCACCAGAAGACTCGTCTATTGTCTCGCTCTACAAATCATAAAAGGGTCCAAGACAGGGCGATAGTCAGGGCAGCAGTCCTTCGTAGCCGTCGGGACGCGGGGAACCTCGCAGCAAAGACTTTCGGACCACGAACGACATACAGGGGTCGATGAAGTGGTTGGCCTTCCTCCAGAATTTTACACGAAGCTCCTCACGACCTCTGGCTTGGACCGGTACCGCTGAAATCGCCCCACGTTGGGTGCCAATTGAAGTACTGGGTTTTATTGGACCCAGCGGTGCCAGGGAACACACCCAATGACCTCGAGTTCTTCCTGTCTCAGACTACAGAAACACAGAGTCTTCTTGGTGGCTTCAAAGATCAATTTATTGGCTGCAGCCAGCAACAGGTATCCTAGAAGTACAACACGGTGTATGTTCTCAGGAGACTGCCCTTTTTCATGGAAACCAGCTATCTCTTTTATACAGAATATTATGCTTTAGGCAAACATTCCTTATTTTTACAGTGGGTCATTCACATATTTCTTACAACAAAACAAAGACAGATTCATGATGACAAGCCCATTTTCAGTTTGTCCAGCCCACAACCAAATACCCAGTGAGGCCCAACACCTGCAACAGATATAATCTGGACCCCTAATAAAATCGGGCACCTCCTCCTCGTAAAGCAGGTCATAAAGAAAGAGCAGTGACAGGTGTGGATAAGATTTAGATATAGATGTGTGCAATGAAGGGTTTATGGCATGCTGCACCTGGGCCCCTAATCTCGATCGGCCACTGGGAACTAAAACTGGCCGAACAGGTTCTGGCTCTGGACAGTGGAGTCAGCTTGCCCAGGTCACTGAAAGTGTACGTGTCCCCTAAGGCGCGTTTTGGCTTTAGTCATTGCCTTATGTGAGGGCAACCACAAAATGGCTGCCGTACACAAAATGGAACCCGAGGGTTCACAAGGGAATCGTTAATATTAGAGTGATCCCGTCACTCGAATATGACGCAAATACTCAGATATAGCATACCTGTCATTACCGGTCTGCTGATACCAAAATCGTCATGTTTACAATGATGTTAATGACACAGGTCCAGAATTTTCAGTACCACAGTATCTAGTTTGCAATTTACAGGTTCCCCCTCTTATACTAAAAGAAAGGGAGGGACTAGCTCTATGACCCCACCTATGGGAGGGTCAGGGGAGTGGGTGGCTACACCCACTTCCCTTTGTCCAGTTTCGCGCCAGAGCAGGGGCAGGTAGCTCCTGAGCTGGTTTGAACTGGCATATGCACAGAGGAGCCTTCTGCTCCCCCAGTGCAGGACTTCAAAGCACTCTAAGAGTGCACCCACCCAGCCCCAATACACTAAACCCTGTCTGGAAGGTGGTCACACCCTCCTGTGACAGGATACCTATTGTTGGGCTTCCTCCACTGCGAGTTTCGGTCATCAGCAGGAGGGCAGCCCAGTGTCTGTGACTGGTGGCATCCATTTTGTGATACCAGGGCTCTGCAGGATTCTACCGCGTTTCCACAGTAGGTGCATGTCTATCCCTCTAGAAGGGTGGAATGCTACCCCCGCCGCCAGAACTGGCAGGGGGGTAGTATTCCAAGATGTTTGACACCAAACACGACATGTTTTGATGCAGCCATTCCAAAGTTAGCATTCTACAGCGAGGATATAATGCACTTAAGAGTATATGGTTTAACCGCATCCACAAACAGCCCCAGAGAATGGACTCTGAGAGCTGCAGAGAGGCCCTGCTCAGGCAGAGGCACCCTCTCACATAGGAACCAAGCACCCTGCCCTCAGGATTGATAGGGCCTGCCTTAGGGGTGACTGATAGGTTTAAATGTGTGTGCAGGAGAGATATAGGAAACCTATATCTCAGTGAGGGGTGCTAGCACCACCTCACCCAGGCTGCAGTAGCAGGCCTGTGGTGTCAGATTTAGTCTGCTTCCCAGGGGTGGCATAATACATGCTTCAGCCCCTGGTAGGCCTGTGAAGTACCTATGCCCTTGGTACCTAAGGTACCATATACTAGGGACTCATAAGGTACCACAGTATCCAATTACTAGTGCACCTAGAGTGCACTCCAAGTCATTTAGAGAGAACAGAGAGGCTGGGGCCCTGATTGGCAGGGACCCAGCCAGACTATAGCCAGAAACCAGTGTAAACATCAGAAAAAAAGTGGGGGCAACATAAGAGGCAGATCCTACTCTCCTACAGCCAGCTTCCAACACTTTCAATGAGAGCCACTGCAATGAAATTAGAGCTGGGGTTATGTGGTCTTTCATCTTAATCTGAGTACCAACCTTATCGACTGATTCACAATGAGTTGATGCTTGTGAATAAAGTAATCTGAAAGACCAAGGTATATTGAATCACAACACTCAAGACACAGTGAAACAAAAACATTGATAATTTGAACCTCATGAGAAAAAGGTAAAGAGATATAGGATATGCTTCAGGAAGCGAACTTGGAAAAAACAGCTCTTTGTCACTGCATTAAATTGATCAACCAAAAACTAGTCAGAGTCAATCTTTACATCTAAGTTACTTACATAGGTGGACAATGCTGGATTTGGACCAAGATATGGTTGCCAGAAGGAAATGTCCCAAAAAGGGAAGTAATGAACTGGACAGACTGTCTTGATCTTACCACCATTCAATTGGAGATGACAGACTCTCATCTAGCCCTCAACTTTGGTCTAGCAATAGAGGAATGCCATGGGTGCCTTGTGGACATCCCAGTATCCTGAACATGATGTGAGTATTGTCAGCACATAGAAACCGATCCAAACTACAGGAATGGATGAGGTTGGCTAGTGGGATCATATATAGATTAAACTGTAAATGATGTACATTAGATCCCTAATGGAAACTACAATCAAGGGTTCTGACTGAGGACGTAAAGGCAGAAAGAGACAACTGGAATGATCTGTCTGACAGAAACTTCAAAAACAAGAGTGCACATTCCCTGATTTGAATCTCCCAGAGTTTATTGAGGAGGATGAGATGATCCACTGTACCAAATGCTACTGATAGGTTTAAGAGAATGAGGGCACCAAGTAAATCCAGATCTGCACAGTGGTGCAACTCATCCAAAACTGACACAACAGTCCATTCCAGGCTGAAGCCAGGAGGAAAGACATGTTGTGAAGGGGGCTATGCCAAGCTAAGAGTTACAAGGTCTTCAGCCTCAGAAATACAGCCTGTTCTAGGACTTTACATAGAAATGGAAGCTAGGAGATGGGCCGATAGTTACGGAAAGTATCACAACACAGGAAGGCTTTTTTCAAAATGGCAGGTGTCTAGGACATGCTTAAAAGGGCTCGGCACCATTCCACATGGTAAGGCTGTGTTAAGACTGATTAGTGGAAGAGAGTGTTACAAAGGTAGTTTATGGTGAAATATTCAAAATTGACATATCTGCATAACAAGAGGAAATATGTAAGAAGAAGAGGTGTACAAAAAATGTCAAATATTCAGACACACAAGCAGTAGGCTAACCGGTCTAAGCAGCAGCTTTGGCTTTGATGAGCAAGAACCAAACTGGAAACCACCTGACTGCTTCAGAATATTACTGACACCACACCCGTCTGAACTGTGAGGGGTAAACAAGAAAAACAAGGTGCAGACAAAAGACTCACAAGAAGCAATGGACTATGAATACTGATGGAACCAAACAGAAGGTAATAACAAAGGTGAGGAAACGAAGTATGGGTGCAAATTACTACGTAAGTGAAATAGGCAATGTAACTAGGTGACTCATTGCCAGGCAGGTGCATAGGTTTTCTTGGATGTCTCTGCCACTGGTGACCTAGTGATAATCTGAATCCCAGAAATGAGTAACAGGAAGGACTGAGGTTAGCCGTCTAGTGTTCTGATTCTTCCGAGTTTCCATTGACCGATTTTTCACCTCCTTCAGATTCTCCATAACAAGTCAATTAGTATTCCTATCCCAAGTCTTAATCCTTACAGTACCACCCCACCCCAAAGAATGTCCTCCTTGGGAGCTCGGTTAAACCAGGTTTCAGTGGATGTATCCTTTGAAACTTTCTAACCAGAACAGTGGTATGAACATACTTTGCTGGCTGCCGAGACCTATCTGGTTGTCATACCATTCCTAAACACTATCAATTATAAATGGCCCTTGTGATTGCATAGGTCCATGATTTCTTCCACTTCATATTCGTGTGTATCATTAACCATAACCAGGGGAGGCCAACTAATGGCATTAGCAACTGCAAGTTTAACCCCCAGAATGTGGAAAAACGGATGGGTCTGACAATGGGCTGGTTTGGATAATTGTACTGCAAAAGGCCCCACATCGTTTGCAACTGAAAAGGGCCTTACAAATCTAGGCATAAACTTTGAATGGGATTGGGATATGGTTAAATATCTAGTAGAAAGCTAGACCCTGTTACCCTTTTGGATAATTTGGGGCTGGTATGCCATGTTTATCTGCAAAGTGATTATAGGAGACTTAGGGAGCTGTGTTTTGAATGGTTGGTATACATTGCAAAAGGGTCATAACAGAGGAAATTGAGGAAGCAGTAATCATTTTGTTTTAAGGAGGAGTATAAAAAGTTGCTTTAAGACTTCAGGGGAAACCAGATGTCCCAAGCAGTTTGGTGATTCACAGAAAAACATCTTAAGTATTGTTCCAAGGACTGGTTCAGTCTTTTAGTCTGGCCATCCATTTGCAGATGGAAACCTGTGGACTTAAAATGCTTGGTACCCACTTTCTTCATTAGTTTTTTCCAAAGGTGGGCCACAAACTAAGTTCCTGAGTTATGATGATTATTTGTGAAGTCCATGTAATTGATAAATATGAATCAAAATATCTCTGCCAATTCCACTGCAATAGGCTATTTTTTCAGATGAATAAAGTGACCCATTTTGGGAAGGTAGTCAATAACAACAACAATCGTTGTGTATCCATTTGACGGAGGCCGTTCAAGATAAAATCCATGGAGATCAAGTTTTAGGGTTGCTTTAGCATCGGAAGCAGTTGTAGGGTTTCTGCTGGAGAGCTTCTAGGAGCCTTAGCTTGGGCAAAATGTAAACATTTTCTTATGAGACACTTTACTGAAGTTCTGAGATTTGACCATCAAATGTTCAAAGTAATTAGCTCCATCATTTTGCTTTGTCATGAGTGTCCTGCTATAGGTTACTCAAGTTACCTTTTCAATACCATGGTTTACATGGGTTGACATGTACAATCATCAATTTCTCAAGCTCCTCTTTTGTGGCTCTTGAGTGATCCAATGTTGACTGGAGATTCCAATTTTAGAATGTTTTACCCTTTCTAGTATGTCTTTAGATGAGGAAGAGGAGATTTCTACAATGCCAGGAGCAGTGCCTGCTACTTCAGCATTCTCTGTCTCACACATCTGTTTAGAAACACCATCTACCTTGCCATGCCACCTACAAGCATAGGTAAAAATGGGCACACATACGTACACAAGCCTTTATTGAATGAACCTTTGGTGTACTCAAGTAGCAATTCAGATATCTTTACCTTACCAGGAGTGTACTGGTGTACTCTATTACTGTAAATTGTTGTGTGTTGCACAACATCGCCATTCAACAGGAATACAAAGAGATGTTGGCCCTGACCTACACCCACATCCAGGGACCCTGGGTGGGGCCCAGAACAGAGGCCAGGGTATGCAGGTGAGGGATGGGCTGATCAACTATTTATTTCTGCTGTGCTGCTTGTTTGGATACTGCATTTATGTGGTTGGACAATGTGTTGTCAATGAGGAATGGTGGACAGCTAACACACTGTTCATAAATATTATTGTGAGACATCTCTGATTATTATGCTTAATGATGTGCACATAGGAACAAAACTTGTCTTTATATGTTCCCAAACATTTTATCACTTATCCAGACCAACATTCATACACAATATCACATGTATGACACTTACAGTTTAGAGCAAATTTAAAATCACAAGCACACAAGGTCCACAAACGATCCCTGCTTAGATTTTATTACTCTTTAAAATGTATGGGTCATCGAATACATGTACGGTGTCTCCCACATGTGTGGTCTCCGCCCCATATTTGGATGTTCTCTCTTGCACATGGTGAGGAGACTCTGCAATTGGGGCATAGATTTCCCCTTACCTTAAATAAATAAACAGGAAATGACAAACAGGAAGAGGAAGTCAGCCATTTGATTTTCATTCCCATTCATCTTCTCCTCAAAGCAGCATCCTCCTCCATCCTGCTGCTTCTTGGCACTGTCTTGGCCTCAACATGACTTTGGGACCTAAAGAGAAGGTCCCCCTTTTTTCTGAATCAGAATTTAATGTAATCACAGAGGGGGTCGTACTCATAGCCAAGTATTCGCAGCATTAAGAGGGTCCTGATACACAGCTGAGCAATGCAGCTCCAGCCCAAATCTGGTGGGATATTGCCATGCACTGTTGTACAGTGGGTGTCCACAGACGGTGGGAGAAACTGTCTTGCAAGTGGTGGGAGGACCTTCATCGCCGGGCCAAAATAAAGGCCCAGGACATTATGGACTTTTCCTCCTATCAATATACTCAGCACTCCCTCACAACACCACTGTCCTGGAAGGTTCTGAAAGCTGCCTGGACGACCCTCCATGTTCAACTGGAAGAGGCTTTTCTGTTTTGCAAATTTTACTTTATGTGATGCTGACATTGCGTACCTTTACCTTACTTTTGAACCATCGAAGGTTTGGTAATTCTAAGCTTCAAAATTCACAGAATTAATTAATAATAAGCAGAATTTTTCATGTACAAAAAAATAGGGCTGTTCAACCTCCATTTAAATGCTGCATAGCCATATTGAAAAACTGCATCCTCTTAGCTACCCAATGTGTGGAACCTGTTGAGAACCTACACTTCCAATTGGTTAAAATGGATTTTTTATATACCTCAACTATTAACAATCCTTTTAGCTCCTTTAAATGGCAGATTCCAATGGTATATTGTGATTTTTCAATGTTATTAATTATAACTACTAACATTTGAGTATGAAAGCGCAAGCTAGTGAGAAGTTTGTTAAAGTCTCCACATTTTCAGCACTTATACACTGGTAAAAATATTTCCTTTTAGATATAATTAAGTAGATATTCATTATTGACCCAATGAATCAACAACGTCTCTGTTTTTTCACATCCTTTTCAGTGGACTAGGCTGGCCATTAACCATCACAGCATGACAAGACAGATCCCCGAAGGTGGGCACAAAGACTTTACTCCACGAGAGAGGATGAAGAAACAATCAGCAGCAAGTTGCGCTCATCTGGAGTTCTGTCTCCAAGAGTCTCTGGGTGGAGGCTGAACAGTCACCTGAAGGAACAGAGGGGAGGTCAATGGATACGTATACCACCAACCAAGTGGTCTCCTCCTGGCATTGAACAAGACCAACCTATGGTGTCCTAAGAGTAGGATCCAACACCATCTGGGCCTGCACCAAGGCCCTCCTTATCTGTTGAGGCCCCCTTTCTAAGGGGGCCTCCAGCTGCACCACCCTGCCAATTCATCAAATCCTCCTCCCACTGCCCACCTGAGGGAAACAGGTTGAGGGCCACTTCTGATGAACAGGGGGGCACCATAGGTGCCCCCTAGGCCCTCACCTGGAAGCCGCAGAGGCAAGATGACCATGCTAGGGGCCCCTATACTTGCTCTTCGACAGGCTTTCCATGTCAGAAAGCCCGACATGGAAAGCTGCCGGAGACCGAGTATCGTAATCCCAAGGGCGGAAAGGCTGCAATGACTGGCCGTTTTAATTTCTGACCGCCAGCATTGTAATGCGGCGGTCGGAAATTAAACCGAGATGCGGCCCGGAAAGGCTTTGACTGACGGCCGGAGTCTTTCCAGGCTGCATCATAATAAGGCCCTAGTTGGGGAGATCTGGATGCTCCAAGAGACAGTCTTTTGCCAGCTACAAACTTTATGTGGTGTCATGACTTCATTGACAGCAGCACCTACGGTACGTCTACCTCCCCAACCCACCCTACATTTCTTGTAGCTCCATCTTCCAGTTCATCTGTGATTCCTGTTTCCCCTGCTACATGTCTGTTTCATTCTTCCTGTGGGCTGTCTGATCTTGCCACAGGCAGCCATTTTATGCCCACGTCAGAGGTGGATTTCCACATTGTGGTTAAACAGGGAATGAGGATAGCCAGTGGCTCTTGCCCCCAAGCCAGGAAGCTGAGTTTGGCACAAAATCTGGCATGGGTGTCTGACATTATTACAATTGTAAACAGTGGGTCTTGTGTTTAGACCCCTTATGGACTATGGACTTTTCTGTTTCTCCTTTGCTTATAGACTGGTTTGTTTTATGCTTCCTGATACGTTTTTATTATTTGCCCAACCCCCTCTAAGTTAGGATTTACCCTCTGATTGATGATTACATTTTTGTTCCTTTTGAAAAAAAGATATACTCACTAATAAAACCAAAGATTAAAGTGATGTGATAGGTGAAAATGGCAGTTAAAATATTACATTTTAAACTAAAAGAAAAACTGAAATTCACCAGTTATAAGTAACTGAAGTAACAATAAACCCTGCCATGTACAGTGTTATCAAAGATGGCATTTCAGATATTGCATTGATGTTATAAATGATGTCATAGAACATGTTATGAGTGATGTAATATGCGAGGTAATCAGCAGTGCATGGCAAGAGCACAAGTTATAGTTACATCAGTACCTTCAGAACCTTTCAAAAACTACTCAACCGATTTATTCCATAAAAGCACACTTTCTAGATCAAGATCTGGCTTTCTGCTAAATTTGGTGTAATTATGTTTAGCCATTTTGGCTGTAACTGTGTCTAAATTTTCTATGGGAAATTGCTTTTGTTTTTTATTTTTTTTTGCATGGGGGAAGCATATTTTGCCCCCCACCTTTTTCATAATAACACTATCCTATGTTATACATGCAGATAAAAACTCTTAACACAGATGAAAGGTTAACACAAGTTTGTGACATAAAAAGTGTACTTATTTCAATAAGGAAAAATGGTGACAGTAAATGTGTTCAAGATACTGAGAAAGCATAGTTAATAAAGTGTTTTCTCCTACTATTCCTCCTATGCAATGCTGGTGGTGAGAAATGTTTAAACTGTACTCATGTTCTGGATAGTTGTGCAGGTGGTGGAGGTGGTGCAGGTGTCTCTGCATAATCGCCTGCATGCATTGGCCATGAAGATTGACAGTGGCATTTTTGCCTATTGCCTCTATCATCTTTATGGATAAGGCCTGGTGTCTTGCACTCTCTTTCCTAAAAGTTCTTAAATGTTCTTGGTGCATCTTTTCCATGTCTTGGTAACATTTCATAACATTATCCAGGCATGGGTCTGCCTGTCAATCATCTGAGGAAGTCCTTTAAGGTAGTTGGCGATCTCATGGGTAGTAGCCCCAATAGCGTGAATTTCCTGCCATACATTACCCTGATGTTGATGGCAGTGATCCTCCCCGTGGCTGGTATTAGCCTATGCCACCCCTCCCCAAACGTGTGACTTTCTGACATGGCCAGGAGGTTGACCAGCGTGGATGGCATCTAGGAGGGTGTGGGAAAAGATTCAGTGGCGACTGGTGACATTTGCTAGTGGTAGGGCATAACGGTAGGGGATGAGTGTTACAGAATGAACAAAACAAGCAAATTCAACAGTTATAATGGGGATTTGGGGGTTCTCCCTGAGAAAAATATTGAAAACAAGAGTGGGCAAATGGAGCATTTTAAAGCAAATCTGAGAAAGCAAGACGGTTTATAAAGTCACTGTGAATGTGTAGACTTGAAACATTTAAACACATTTCATAATGTGAAGTGTGTGACAATCGTGCTGTGCGGCACAGGGAGTCTGAAAGGAAAGGCTGTAGGATGTAAACACATTTCTGACACAATAAAATGTAAATAAATGGCACACATATTTCAAAACAAATCAGCTGTTAGAAAAGAACAAATCAAGCAATTCTTTGTAACTCAGAAGTGTTAACGAAACCCATTTTCCACACATCATCATTTGTATGCTTTATAATTGTATCAGTAGTACTGCATGATTGTGCAAATTCTGTGGCCATTTCAATGGAAATGTGCCATCTGTGAATGACAGTGCGCTACTGGGCCATCTTTTAGTGATATATTTGTGAGAGTATGCCCCAAAAGGCACCGCCACCAGCTACATACTACAACCTTACCACTTTCCTGCTGAATGGGTGTAGCTCATTTGTTTTAACACTTGTAATTTGTGCTATCCCTGGATTTTTCCCAAACCCTATGACTTCAGTCACTCAGCATTGATGGCAGCACCTCCACTCTGAAAATTGTTCCAGCACCACTACAGCCTTTAATCATGCCAGACGAGATTAATAGAACTAGACCTGATATCCTGCCTGATGCACTTCCATTCCGGACCTGAGGATGCTGATGGTAAGTGCTGAACTTTCCATCAGCATCCTCGGTCCCAGAATAGAAGCTGAACATCTGCTGTTCTTTTAGATGGGACAGATTGCATTTTCACTGCAGAATTCTCATCCAGGTTTAGCACTGCTTCCTCAATTTGCAAGCAAATATAGAACGCCTTCTTAAAAATAGAACATTAATTGTAGTACAGTAATGAAAGGCA
The DNA here is from genome assembly GCA_963921515.1 of Calotriton arnoldi. Taxonomy (NCBI): domain Eukaryota; kingdom Metazoa; phylum Chordata; class Amphibia; order Caudata; family Salamandridae; genus Calotriton; species Calotriton arnoldi. The sequence continues at coordinate 1,314,840 of CAWUFW010004759.1, forward strand.
GTGAATGCTTTTTGTATGCTGTACTGTACTTGTTCCATTTGTTTGCATCTTTCATGGTTAACTTGCTTTTAACCAAACAAAGACATTTGACTGACTATGTCATGTGTTACTGCAAAAGCTAATGGCTTAGGGATTAGATTTGTCAGTAACATGACATGCAGCACAATCACTGCCGTTCATTCCTGTGATACAACAATTAATATTAGAGTAGAAGGTATTCTGTTATTGCTGAAAAAGCAACGCTAAACCCGCGATCACTAGGGCTGCTGCAGTGCTGGAGCCAAAACAAGTGCTGGAGTTTATTGCCATGCCATTCTGTGCAAACTTCCAGCATCTTAAATCCATCTGTAAAACTTATAAGTTATACAGAGGATGGTTGGGGAATCTGTGCTGCAGATCAAGCTGCACAGCACATCTGATAAATCCCAGGTCACAAGACCAGAGTGTGTTTCAAAGCAAGGCTGAGATTTCTTTTCCCAATGTTTACAGACTACATACAACCAGAGATCATCATGATTACCATTACTGATAGAGCGAAATGTTCTTGTGAATTGTAGGGGTGCATCATAATCACTGATAGTCCGCACCCGCATGTACTCAGACATATATTCGTATATATTCAATTGTATATCCATGCATGTTTAGTAAAGAATGAATAGTTCACTGAGACAAAGTGAATCAGCAGTATAATTATGCTATGATAATTATGTAATGTAATGCTTATTGAATTGTGTGAATATAATGCATAGAGATATTAGTTCGTGTGTAATTCAATTGCAGTAGTTTAAACGTGCACCATATTAAAGTTGCACATGTAATTCATTGTTTGCATATGAATGGTAATGAAAAATGCTTATAGGGAAAAGTAAGCTGTGTGTTTAAAAGATTATATGTAAAGGCCTGACTACATATATGCATAGGGAAGGCCTGGTTTATTCTTATGTTAGCTTATTTTGTAGGCCGAGAAAAGTTTCTCTTGGTAAGGCTCTCTGGGCACAAACGGTAGATTTAATTTGCACAGTAGAAGGTTTCTGTTGAACGTATCTTTGTTGCAGGTGCAAGGACACATGTCTCGTTAATAAAGACTAACTCTTTGTTTTCAAAAGTTAGAGAGATGGGAGGCATGGTACGGGAGTGAAATGGAATTTAGGGATGATACTTTCAGCGGAGAAGGTGCCTGGGACTCAAGGTCATCGCAACCGTCCAGGATGAAGTAACCGTTTCGATGGAAAAGTACAAGAAAGAAGACCTGGCCAAGGAGGCGTGATTAAGGCGTGTACAATTGTATTTGAGTTTTGTATTAGGGATAGTGCCCTGAGGGAGGAGGCCAGAGAAGAGGTAGGGGAGACCAGAGAGAAGGACAGAGCTGAGCTTAGGTATTATGTGATTGTACTTCTTAGGAAGTCTTCACAGCTGACACCTTTTATTCACTCTTGCCTGGGAAAATCGTTATGCAGGGATGTCACTGAGTGTTAGTGTAGGGACAGCAATTGATTTAAGGCTTGCTTAGATAAATGAAGAGCAACGTAGAAATTGGAGCAATCATAGCTTGGTTGATCCTTCTAGAACTTTCTATTCTCTTTATCCTGAGTCGGATGAGACTCCTGCGTAGGTTATTATTTGTATTAGTGCCCATCTATTTCTTTAACCTCGTGTTGAGGTGCTTACACGTTCAGTTATTTTTGGCGATAATAAATTCTTAAACTTGAATTCGGAGTCAGTAGTCCTTTCAGATAAAAATGAATGCTGTTATATAACCAGATGAGATTCTCTCCTTTACACTATTCAACAGGTAAAAAGATCTTGGCGACCAGAAGGTTCTTATAGATAATTAGATAAGAATCGGCGTTATCAGTTGGTAGCAGAGTAGGATGGTTACCTTTGATGGTAAGGGGAGATCTAGAGCAAGATAGGAGATTAAGTTGCCCCATAGAGCCCGAGTGACGCAGATCCAGAGGACCGCGGGAGAAGGATGTCGGAGGTCGTTGAAAACTGACGGAGAGTGACGGTGCGGCGGAAGTAGCAGTTCGTGGTAGAGTGAGTATGAAAACAGTGGTGTTTGGTAGATTGCGGTGTTTTATTGTTGTGTGATGTCTTGCGGAGTTGGAACGAGAGTTGTGTGTTTGAGAATCGGACCGTGAGCGCGCGCGGGACCGGATGATTTATTGTGGTGTAGAATACACCCAGAGTTGAGAACGTTGACCAGAGGTTGTGGGGGTCACGAGACGTCATTGACAGACCCACTGAAGATAGGGAACATATGTGTGAGTGTGTGAATAACCAACGCAGGTCGTAGGTTATTGTGTGCAGAACATCAAGTGATTGAATCCTATCGAGTGTGTTAGAGGCGATTGTCCGGTCGTTTCGCGGACAGACGGTTGCCAGATTGAGGTCAACAAGCTCAAGAGGCTGATCGGTCATTGGTAAGACTGACGGTCAGAGAGGTAATTGTTCGGTAGGACGGACATTATTTCAGAGTATGATTGGGACAGGTGCGAGCGAGAACGAGTGAATTAGAAAGGAGGGGAACTGCTGCGAGTGGAGGAAAAGTGACGTCAGACAAGTGCCGCGCTGCGATAGGCCGGTTGGTGTGAGCCGCGTTGGTATTGGTGGAGTGAAATCAGGAAGCAAGAGCTGACATTTGGAGGGCAAACAAAACGTTGATACATCATGAAATGTTTTAAAGTTTTACGGGAACTTTGTAGAGGTGATAGACATGTGGTTGTTCGGGAAGGAGAGGAAGCTCCTCCCGAGGATACACCAGCACATTATATGGCAAAGAATGTAGGATTGCATACTATAATTTGGCTTGAGAATTGGCATAAAATGACAGAAGCAGAAGGAGAATTGTCGTTTCCACGCTATGGTACTTTCAGGTTAGAGGTGTTGTACCAGCTAAAAAGTATAATGGCTTCTTTACGACCACTACCTAGACCAACACAGTTTGAGGCACTACATGCGTGGATAAGAGCAGCGTATGATAGGAAGAAAGACAGAAGCCAGGAAAGGGTGAAGAAATCGGTCAGGGCATTTCAAGATGCAAGGTGGGATGCATTGGAGAAAAGGTGGAGAGTGGAAACGATCGAAGGAGATAAGTTGTACCCATTGTTAGTACAAAATGGGAAAATAATAAGAATCGATGAGGACGACAGTGATCTAGATGACAGCCTGTTAGACAGGATGTTGGCAGAGAGGCCACCACCATTTAATCCAGACTCAGAAGAGGGAAAGCCGACCCCAGCAGTAACAATTGATGAGAGCCAGAATCAGACTAGCATGAGGGTAGTGGGGAGGATTTCCACAGGAACGGAAGGGGCGACGACGTCCATGATAACACAGCCTCCTGTTGGGAACACCAGGTTACCGGATTCTTTGACAGTACCGGTTACCATTGGCCCTATAGTACCGGTATATGACCCAGACCGAGTGAGAGAAGAGAGCTCCGTACAGACGGGAAGAGAAGAAGTAATCAGTGAGAGTGGGAATGGGTTCGGAGTACGAGTGGTTCATTTCCCAAGACCAATAGACACAAGTACGCCGTTACCGGCTACTGCAGACTCTTCCTTTAGACAAGAAGAGGAGAGACCAGAAAGACCAAGGTCTTTGCGTGAATCCAAGTCAGCTTTGAGGATGTGGACACCAACAGTGACAAACCAAAGTGATAGGATGCAAGGAGATAGGGCACAGAACGTCTCGGAAGACAGACCAAGTTCCAGGAATATGATGGAAGGGAATAGGTCACAAGGACAGAATAGTGACTGTGATGAGCGGGATGGCTCGGGTTGTCGAGATGTACTGATGAGTGCGGTACAGGCAAGGTTACTAGACGTAGTGAGATTGAAAGCAGAGGTAGACGAGATGATTAATGGAGGTCTGCCTTTGGAAAGAATAGAAATTTATGGATCGGATGAACTGCTGTTTATAGCAAAAGACGTGACTCGAAAAGCTAGAATGGCACATGATAGATTGAAGGAATTGGCCAAAAGATATGAGGTAGACTGGAATAAAACTAAAGCTCTGCAGGGGCCACATAGACTACAGTACAGTGACCAGGAGCTGGAGGAGAAAAGACTAACAGGATTAAGGACACACACCAGAGATTTGATCGTAGGGATGAGGATATGGATTTTGTTGGACAAATGGGACGAAAGGTGGTCCAAGAAGAAACCAGCAAAGAAAGCTGAGGGGGAAACGCCGCCTCCAGGAGGGGGGGCGACGGGTGTTGGAAATTTTCCTTTACGGGAAGTACAGAATGGAGGGTATGTGCATGTGCCGTGGAATAGAGGTGATTTGGCTGCATTTACAAATGATTTTCCTCGGCTGAGGGAGAAACCAGTAGAGTGGTACAAGCAGGTTGAGCGGTTTGTTAAAATTTCAAAAGTACTATGGATTGATTTGAACACCTTGTTTGACATAGTGGTACCGGGAGATTTGTGGACAGCTTGTAAAGTCGCTGTCGAGTGGCCGACTTCGGAACCTGAAAGGGAGCCGGTTACAAATGGCCCATCACCCTTAGTAATGAAAAAGTATGAGCAGGTGATTACATGGCTAAAACTGAAGATTTCACCCCAAGATATAGATTGGGTTAAGATAGATCGGACTGTACAGGAACCCAAAGAAACGGTGCATGAATATTATGAAAGACTTCTGCAAGCTTTTAAACAGTATAGTGGGTTAGATATCTTGGACCCCAAGGATATGGGACAGTTTGTCTCAAAGTTTGTACTGGGTCTGAGAATGGAAATCAGCCTCATGATACAGCACCATTTGATCTGCTGGCAGAACAAGCCACTAGATGAAATATTGAGGTATGCGAGATACTGTAGTGATGAGGTGGAATCGAAACATCGGAAGCTAAAAGACAAATTGATGCTTGTCCAGATGCAGACAGCACAGGGTCAGCCTAGTGGAGGGACTTTAGGAAGGAAACAAGGAAATTTCCAGGGGAATCAGAATGGGCAAGCCCAGGCAAAGGGGAAACCAGTAGACCCCAAAACAGGAGTAGACGTGGCCACATTGAAGAAGACCACGGCGTGTCATCTTTGTCGCCAGGTCGGACATTGGAAACGCGAGTGTCCTTTGAACCCAGCTAATCAGTTGCAGGAAGAGGAAGAGGGGGCTCAGGCACCCGCGCAAGAGGTAGTTAACACAGTAACGAGGCCTAGGACGATGAAAGGGGGGGTATACAGTTCACACGCCCAGGTTCCCCAGGCTCCAAGGATTACACAAGGAATACGAACGTACCAACAGATGCCCCTGTTTGAAGACTATGACGAGAGTAGCTCAGACCCTTTATCCTGACGGTGCCTGAGGGGGGAGGAAGACTGCACGCTTGGAGCGGTCTTGGAGGTAGACCAGAGAGGACCTTTTGTGGAGGCAGATATTGAGGGTCATCCTGCCACACTTTTGGTTGATACTGGTGCTACCCGGTCTACTGTGAGATCAGCAGTGGTCCCTAACCTACCCCTCTCGGGACAATCAATCCAGGTTGTCGGAGTAGCGAACAAAAGAATAAGCAGCCCATTGACAGAACCGATCCTAGTAAAGATAGGTTCCTTCCAAACTAGACATCAGTTTGTAGTGTGTGATACGAGTCCAGTTTGCCTTTTGGGAAGAGATCTGTTGTGCAAGTTGAACTGCACGATTTATTGTACGCCTCAGGGAGTGGAGGTCCAGACTAGAGATGACGATGCTGACTTTAAGGTTACCAATCAGCATCTATGTATAGATTTGTACCCAATGGTGACTGTGGAAGAACTTCCACATGATTTGAGAGACGCTGTGTCATCTGTGGTGTGGGATTTCGCAGGCGATGAAATAGGTCTAATCCGAGGGGTTGAACCAGTGCGGATTGAGGTAAAACAGAATGTTGATTTCCCTAGGACACCTCAATACAACCTGTCGCCAGAAACGATTGCAGGGAAAAAACCTGTGATCGAGACTTTCATTGAAAAAGGCATTTTGAAAGAGATCAGAGGTAGCCCCTGTAATTCACCCATTATGGGACTACAGAAACCGAGCGGGAAATACAAGATCGTGCAAGACCTGCGAAAGGTCAACACGATAGTTGTCCCTTGTTGTCCAGTGGTACCGAATCCTTCAGTAATACTGTTCCAGATCCCATGTGAAGCCGAGTAGTTTACGGTTATCGATTTGTGTCAAGCCTTCTTTTCAATACCGCTCCACGAGGAAAGCCAATTTCTTTTTGCGTTCAGGCTGGAAAATCGCGTGTTAACATGGTGTCGTATCCCTCAAGGGTATATGGAAAGTCCATCGATCTTTAACCAGATCCTGAAGAAGAATCTCGAGAGTCTTGTGTTGCCGCAGAACTCGGTTCTCATGCAATACATAGATGACTTGCTCATTGCCTCAGAAACAGAAGATGCTTGCAGAATTGACACTGTAGCTCTGTTGAACCACTTAGCAGAGAATGGACATAAGGTGTCCCCGAACAAGCTGCAGTACTGTTTGAATGAGGTACAGTACTTGGGACACAGATTGGAAAAAGGCAAGAGGAAGGTGTCACCAGATCGAATTGAGGCAATAATGAGCATGACAGTACCCACCACACAGAGAGAAGTTAGGATGTTCCTGGGAATGGTTGGCTACTGTCGACAGTGGATTCCTAGTTTCTCCTTGAGAGCAAAGCCTTTGCAGAAGCTTACGCACAAGGATGTGAGTGATCCGGTACCATGGGACGAGGAGTGCTTGATGTCATTCCTGAAACTGAGAGAGGAATTGTGCAGTGCTCCGGCACTGGGAATGCCTGACTACAACAAGGCCTTTTCATTGTTCTGTTATGAGAGGGAAGGATGTGCATTAGCAGTGTTAGCTCAGAACCATGGAGGTGTCCGTAGACCAGTTGCCTATTTCTCAGCTACTCTAGATCCAGTAGCCTCTGCGTTGCCCGGATGTCTAAGATCCGTTGCTGCAACAGGTGTCAGCATTGAAAGATGTGAAAGCATTGTAATGGGACATCCATTGACTGTACATGTGCCACACTCGGTTGAGTTATTGATGACCAGGACCAAGACCCAGCACCTAACGAACAATAGGTTAACGAGGTACGAGCAAGTCATACTTGCCGCAGAGAATGTGACTCTGAAAAGGTGCTCTGTCTTGAACCCTGCGACATTGATGCCTACACCGAACACGGATGATGAAGATTGTGCGGACCATGATTGTCTCGATGTGACCGAGCTTTGCACCAAACCGAGACCTGACATTGTCGATGAACCATTGGCTGACCCAGATGAAATTTTCTTTGTCGATGGTTCATGCTTAAGAGACAGTGTGGGGCAATTGAGAGCAGCGTTTGCTGTATGTACCATTTCAGGAGTGGTCGAGGCTGCTTGCCTAGAAGGAGTACGTTCCGCGCAGGTAGCTGAGATCATTGCCTTGACCCGTGCCTGTTTGGCCGCTGATCGAATTCGAATCACGATTTACACAGACAGCCAATATGGGTTTGGCGTGGTGCACGACTTCGGGCAGTTATGGTCTCAGAGGGGATTTTTGACATCATCTGGCTCACCCATTCGGAATGGAGAATATGTAAGACAACTGTTGGATGCATTACAGCATCCGAAAGAAATTGCTGTGGTAAAGTGTTCAGCCCATGGGAAAGGGGAGGACTTTGTGTCATTGGGTAACAATTACGCGGATGAGGTCGTCCGTTTCTGTGCAGAACAAGGATGCATATTCACAGATAGATACGCAGGGGAGAGCCAAGAAAGAACCGAGCTCAGCATAATGTTGGCCATGGCAGACACTTGGGAGGAGCTTAAGCGATTGCAGGACGAAGTTACAGATCAGGAGAGAGAGGGATGGATCAAAGCTGGTTGTGAGAAAGGAGATGTGGATGTGTGGGTATCCAACGATGGGAGAGCCGTATTACCAGAAGAATTGTTGAGTCCGATGGCAAGGCTGATACATGGACAGGCACACCTTGGTAGAGATGCAATGATGAGGGTGTTTAGACAGACGTGGTACAACCCACGATTTCGAGCAATGGCTGAAACAGTGTGTCAAAGGTGTGTTACGTGTCAGCAGATGAACGCTGGAAAGAAAACTGTAGTTACATTGAGTCACATTGGGAGGTCAGGTGGGCCTTTCAACAGGATACAGCTCGACTTTGTGGAAATGCCTAAGTGTAATGGGTTGAGGTACATTTTAGTGCTGGTATGTGTATTCTCACGGTGGGTGGAGGCTTACCCAACACGCAGGTGTGACACTCTCACGGTGGCTAAGTTATTGTTGAGGGAGCTCATTCCTAGATTCGGGATCCCGACCTCTTTGGAATCAGATAGAGGAAGGCACTTCCACAGTGAAATCATGAAGTTACTTTGTGCGGCATTGAATATTGACCAGAGACTCCACTGTAGTTACAGACCAGAGGGTTCTGGGATGGTGGAACAAGTTAATGGAACTTTGAAGGCCCGGATGGCAAAAATGTGTTCTTCGACATCCTTGAAATGGCCCGACGCTTTGCCGCTCGTGCTGATGAGCATGCGAAGTGTCCCAGACAGGAAAACCGGGTTGTCCCCTCACGAAATTCTAATGGGAAGGGCAATGAGGTTACCGGCAGTACCAGCTACAGCCTTGATAAGCATCACTGATGACTTGATTCTCGATTATTGTAAAGGACTCTCTGATGTGGTCCGTTCTGTATCCCAGCAGGTGCAAGCAGCAGTGGTCCCAGCCTCGAGTGATTTGTGCCACGACTTGTGTCCCGGAGATTGGGTGCTCGTCCGGAAGCACGTGAGGAAGAGTTGCTTGGATGCCCGCTGGCGTGGCCCGTATCAGGTGATACTTATCACGAACACAGCAGTGAAGTGTGGAGGATTGCCGAACTGGGTGCACGCCTCCCATACCCGCAGAGTTTCAGCACCCTTGGAAGAAACAGCTCCTCTCGTAAATGAAAATCCAGCTGATGTGGCAGGGCCACATGGGAGGACAAGTCAAGCTGTAAGGGTCGCTGACACAGCTGGTGGTGCACTCGAGCAAGCTGAAGGGGGTTTCCACAGTTCAAACCCTGACTCAGACACCGAAGACAGAAACGGTGCAGTGGGCGGAGAAGAGTCAGATTCAGCAGAAAGAGGAAGTTGTGCACTGGGTATAGAAGGGGAAGGCAGACGAACGAACAGAAGTGCAGAAAGTTGGCCTGAAAGACAGAGGCGACGGAACTTGAAGTTAGCACCTGAAAGAGACCTTGCCCCAGTGTCTGAAGCATCTGAAACAGAGGCAAGCGACGAAGACCAGGCTCAAGATAGTCGGCGAAGGTCGAAAAGAACCAGAGTGCCTTGTCGCAGATACTCTACCCCTGAGTGGACTTACACTGTGTTTGATGCAGGGGGTGGTGAGCACGGGAAGGCTGAGGTCAGTGCAGGTGGTCCGTCGGAGCCCGAATGTGGTGGTGAAGGTGGTGCTGCAGTTGCCAGGGCTCGAAATAGAAGGAACACTGACCCTCACGGTTCCGAATCCCCGCTTCTGAGTGAAGTTCGAAACTTGGTTCTGCATCGACTCGAATTTCCGCCTTTTGGAGTTGAGCCGTTTTCACATGAAGTGTTGATTTTGCGTCTTGAACTTTTGTATCACGTTCTGGTATTGCTCAATGAGGATCTTATTGTGGATCAACTATAAACTGTAAATAAAAGTCTAAAAGAAGAAGATAACCTAGGTCCGAGTGGAAGAAGAATAAACTTAGGGACTTTCCACAGAAGAGGAACGAAAACTAGGGAAGTCTTTTTCTGGACTGTGTAAATAAGATTGTGATCGAAAAGGGAAAATCCGGAGATTTCATGGTTGCTCGAGCTGGTTAAGCAAGTCACGAGTAAAGGACAGAGACTTTTTCAGGGTTCATTGCTATAACCAAGACTTTTGAGAACTTTCGAAACCATGGAGCCGGGAGATCCCAATCGTAGATCAAAGTGGATTGTAGGCATTCTTATAAGTAGTGTGATAGTTTCTATAATCATAGTAATCATAGTTTCGTATACTGGTTCGCATGAGCTAGAAGTGCAGGAGGTGCCAGGGACACCTACACCTACTACACCTAGCCCAAAGGGGGTAAACATGGGAGCTGACAGAGCTTTGCTACTAGAAGAAAGTCGTAGGTTACATATAGATTTATCTAGAAGTGATTTTAAGCTTAACGCATATGCTAAGCTGCTATATGAGTATGTTGATGTGATGGATGCGAAAGATTGTTATGTGTGTATGCAGTTGCCTGCTTCAGTGGACGAGGGTATTAGGTATCACCATCTTCCACTGACTTATGGAATTTCATGTAGTCTTGTGCTTAGTTTATTTTATGAGAGAGATCAGTTTGAGTATTTCTTTTCCAATTTCGACGCAGTGCTTCCTGAAGTCCCAGCATACAAGCATTTGAATAAGTATGATTATTATAAGACAGAGGATAGACTCAGGAAGTTCTTCATACCGAGTTTGGAATTGGATACAGCATTCGCTCACAGACACAATCTGACCTGTGCGATGTCAGATGTGGAGAAAAAGTTTGTAGATCAGGTAGAGGACAGGTATAGAAAGCTGACCCACTCCCGAGACTTGGGGCATCACAGGCTTGATTGGACGGATGAAGAAAAGTTGCATAGGACCAAGGGAAGCTATGGTCCTATAGCGTTAGACAAAGAGCAGAGGGGTAAGTTGTGTATAAGGCGTTATCAGACTTACTACGAAAAGGTTCCAGTGGGACAAAGCACTTGTGATCACGTTTTCACCATGGCAGATGTGGCAAAAGATTTTCTCCAAGGTCCTGTACAAGTGATACCAACGGTGTATTATGTATGTGGGAAGAATGCTTATGTGAGGTTGCCTGCAAATTGGTATGGAACATGTTATTTGGCAATAATATTTCCAAAGATTTACCATACAGAGGATTTGGATCTTCTAGAAGGTGGAGAGCATTCAAGAGTGAGAAGAGCTGCAAGTGCAGGAATCGTTGTGGGAGACATCTTTGGAGCTATGATACCCAGTCTGGGAGTAGTCTTGAATGATGTGAAGATCCGGAGGTTAGCGACTGTGGTGGATGAATTTTCAATGAATACAGCAAAGTCATTGGTGTTGGTGGAAGGAGAGATGTTGTCGATAAGGGGAATGGTTTTGCAGAATCGCCTTGCTTTGGATGTCCTATTGGCAAAAGAGGGCGGAGTCTGTAAAATGTTGAAGGTTCAAGAGTGCTGCACTTATATACCAGACCGTAGCAAGGATCTGGAGAAATATATAAGTAACATCACTACAATCCACACAAAAATAGCGGATTTGACCGAAGAGGGGGCCTGGGAAAAGGTCGGCAAGGGTTTTGGTCAAGTGGGAGGTTGGTTTGCGAATCTAGGAAAGGGATTCCTTGGGTACTTTCTGAGACCCCTCCTTATCTTGGTGGTTTGTGTGGTTGGTTTGTGGATTTTGATCAAGGCCTACAAGTGGTATCGAGCAGGCCGAGTCAAGAGAGCTTTGAGGGAAAATGAGATGAGATTGGCAAGACTGCAGGACAGTCAGTATCAAAGGCTCAAGAGCATGGAGAAACTAAGATCAGGGAAGATGGCAACAAGTTCTGTTTAGGTCGGTTCTTTCTCCAAGGGAGTAGAATGAGATGTGATGACAGGAGTCATCAAAGGGGGGAACTGATAGAGCGAAATGTTCTTGTGAATTGTAGGGGTGCATCATAATCACTGATAGTCCGCACCCGCATGTACTCAGACATATATTCGTATATATTCAATTGTATATCCATGCATGTTTAGTAAAGAATGAATAGTTCGCTGAGACAAAGTGAATCAGCAGTATAATTGTGCTTTGATAATTATGTAATGTAATGCTTATTGAATTGTGTGAATATAATGCATAGAGATATTAGTTCGTGTGTAATTCAATTGCAGTAGTTTAAACGTGCACCATATTAAAGTTGCACATGTAATTCATTGTTTGCATATGAATGGTAATGAAAAATGCTTATAGGGAAAAGTAAGCTGTGTGTTTAAAAGATTATATGTAAAGGCCTGACTACATATATGCATAGGGAAGGCCTGGTTTATTCTTATGTTAGCTTATTTTGTAGGCCGAGAAAAGTTTCTCTTGGTAAGGCTCTCTGGGCACAAACGGTAGATTTAATTTGCACAGTAGAAGGTTTCTGTTGAACGTATCTTTGTTGCAGGTGCAAGGACACATGTCTCGTTAATAAAGACTAACTCTTTGTTTTCAAAAGTTAGAGAGATGGGAGGCATGGTACGGGAGTGAAATGGAATTTAGGGATGATACTTTCAGCGGAGAAGGTGCCTGGGACTCAAGGTCATCGCAACCGTCCAGGATGAAGTAACCGTTTCGATGGAAAAGTACAAGAAAGAAGACCTGGCCAAGGAGGCGTGATTAAGGCGTGTACAATTGTATTTGAGTTTTGTATTAGGGATAGTGCCCTGAGGGAGGAGGCCAGAGAAGAGGTAGGGGAGACCAGAGAGAAGGACAGAGCTGAGCTTAGGTATTATGTGATTGTACTTCTTAGGAAGTCTTCACAGCTGACACCTTTTATTCACTCTTGCCTGGGAAAATCGTTATGCAGGGATGTCACTGAGTGTTAGTGTAGGGACAGCAATTGATTTAAGGCTTGCTTAGATAAATGAAGAGCAACGTAGAAATTGGAGCAATCATAGCTTGGTTGATCCTTCTAGAACTTTCTATTCTCTTTATCCTGAGTCGGATGAGACTCCTGCGTAGGTTATTATTTGTATTAGTGCCCATCTATTTCTTTAACCTCGTGTTGAGGTGCTTACACGTTCAGTTATTTTTGGCGATAATAAATTCTTAAACTTGAATTCGGAGTCAGTAGTCCTTTCAGATAAAAATGAATGCTGTTATATAACCAGATGAGATTCTCTCCTTTACACTATTCAACAGGTAAAAAAGATCTTGGCGACCAGAAGGTTCTTATAATTAGATAAGAATCGGCGTTAACATTACTATTGATACCTGCCATATCAAATGCAGCAGCGTTTGGTTGTGACAATGTGTTTGTATTTATTACTCGAATTTCGAAGGTGTCGAATGTCAGCTTTAGCAAACCAGTATTTTATTCATGCTGCAAGCCATTTGTCAGAGCATTAACACAGGAACGTAAACACCAGACCTAAAAATATAATCACTGCATTCTACCTCCACTGAAAGTATAATAGAACAATTACACTAGTCAACAGTAAAAATGGGTTTAGTGATGAGAGAAGGATATGCTGGGAACAGCTTTCACCAACATCCACAATTTAAAAAAGTGAAAATTCTATAAAACTTCTATTGGGAAAAAGAAATGTATGCTTATCCTTTGATACCTAATACCATAACACGGAAAGGATGGTTACTTCAAAACTTTGTGAATAGGTGCTTCAAAACCTGCTTTTCATTTCAGTGATTTAAATGCGTGTTTGCAAATATATTACCTGATCTACGGTGCAAATATCATTGCCATTATTAAAAAATATCCTTTTTAATGGTGCAATAGTGTGTGTGGAAAACAATTAAAGAAGCACGTTTTCTCTTGCAATCAAAACTCCATCAACTTGCTCTTTCCTCGTTGTTTCTTATGGTCTTTGCCACTCAGGCCCAATTTATGCATGTTCAATCTGGAGAGTTTGCCATGTCACCGATATGTGCGTCCGTAAATCTTGTCTTGAACGGCCTGCTCCAGACTGGCTAAAAACTTTAAAGTTCCAGAAAGTATCTGCTTGGGGTCTGCATTCTGGCTCATACCACTATCAACGTTCATATTGCAGATTCCTGGTTCGAGGCAGCATGCGACCACGCGCCTTCTGTCAGTACATTTTCGGCTACTGGTGCATGCATGACCTGTGCCAATTCTGCTGAGAGACGCACAAAAGGGACACGCTTCTGCTAGCAAGAGTTGGTTGCGTCTGTTTAACTAAAGTATGAACTTGTTTGCTAAATCAGTGCTGCATGACCAACTGGGCTACATAGCTATCTTAGTTTAAAGATACCATTCAGTCCGAGTTAACATTGTTCCAGAAGTGAAGGGGCCAATTAATTCTGTTGGTCTCGGAGTTAACAAATGACCGGTTCGCTCTGTATTTCGCCCACATGCAAGCTGAAATAATTACAGCCCTGCCTTACCTTTTAAAGTTTCGGATCCTAATTTAGAAATGGAATGTGGTCAGGAATACTCTCTTGTCGTCTCGTACTTTCTGTCCCTCCCTCGTTCTAGCGCAATTCCGTTACTGGTGCTGCCTAAGCTCAGAGGGAAGAGAAAGCAAGCAGGAACTGAAATGGCCAATCACTGCATGGCTTTATAATAAAGTCATACAGTGATTGGCCATGTTCCGCAAACGTGACCCTCCCACACCTCACGCTGCCTCACGTGCTACTAGAGCCTACCCTCGTCTCATGGGCCAATCCAGGCGCTGCTCCCTTGCAGTTTATTTTACCAAAACAGCATGAGAGCGGCACCAGAATTGGCTCGGGGAGGCAAACTCAACGCTCCTGAGACAACTAAGGGGCTGCATCTGTGATCACTCAAGGCTCACTAATTGTGCCGGAAGGAAGATGCCTCTAGTGCTCATGTGGGGTTGGTCACAGAAGGACAGAAGTCCAACTAGACATGCGCACTTTGAAGAATGAGGCTTTGTGTGACTATGTGTTTCACCCTGGTGGTGAGCCTGCCTGTTTGCTACAGTTTAGTGCTGTCAGTTATGGAAGCCCAACCCCTGCATGCCCTATCCTCATTCATCATGCAGCGCAGGAACTAACAAGCCAAGTAGGCAGCTAAAAGCTAAAAAGCGCAGCGTGTCAAAAAAAGAAATCTGTTTTTTTATATTTAAATATGGGAGCCGAAGGGGGCAAAAAATACAGGGGGGCAACGCCTTGGAGCCCTAATAAAGGAACCGCCCCTGGAAAAATTCTTGAATGTGAGATAACTGTTCCTCACCAGGGGTGTGCTCTCCCTCATGATTGAGAAAAGACTGTAGATGAACCTTAAAGGGAGGAGTGTGTACAGGGCCGGACTGGGAACCAAAACAGGCCCTGGCAAAGTGCTCGGCCGGCCCCCCAGGGGGTTGGGGGTGCGGCCAAGCTGTTTGCCAGGGCCGGTTTCGGCCGATTTCGTTACAGTGGCCGATTTTGCAGCTATGCTGCAAAAACGGACCTGTAACAAAAACGGCCCCCAGGGGCCCAAAATCGGCCCCCACCCTGGCGGCCCACCGGGGAAAAGCCCGGTGCCCGCTACGGCCAGTCCGGCCCTGAGTGTGTAAAAGATTGTACAGTGAGAACCTGTGATTTGAGGGTTGTGTGGAGGGGACTGTTGTGTAAACAGTAGTAGCATCTGTGGCTGCTTAGCTAACAGCTGCGGACTGGCAATCCTCAGAAGGGATTTAGTAGGAACACTGATGCCTGGCCCTGAAGTGGCCTTCTTCAAGATTTTATATGTAGGCATAACAATGCCCTCCTCTCCGTCCAGGTCCTCCTTCTCCTCAACCAGCTCCTGCTCCTCTTCCTTCTCCTCCTCTTCTTCATATTGAGCAGTGCTGGCTTGAGATATAACTTGGAGGAAGATTGTATATTCTTCTTGGATTGCACACAGTCCTCCGCTTGTAGATGTTTCAGCATCATCGTCCAGCTTAAGGGCCCCTAGTACCTAAAAGAAGAACATTTCAAGAGATGAAAATCACGAAATTCAGTTTGGGTCAAATACTTAACAAAGTACTTTATTAAACCTGCTCTGCAAATAAAGAAGACAGTTACTACCATGTGAGCCAAAGTCAACATATGCTATTAATGGTTGATCACTGGATGAGAACATTACATCTCAACAATGTGAGTTTACCAACTCCAGCCACAGGGATTACTTATTAGAGAACCCCAGTGAGGTTGGCTGGTGAACCTGGGTCCTTGCAGTTGCTGTTTGTTAGAAATGGGATCGCTGGTTGGCTAAGGCTTGCGCCAAAGCCAGGCAGAGACCACCACTCTAGTCAGGGCAAGGGAGTTACACGCCGAAGATAACCCCTGCTCACCCCCTTGGTAGCTTGGCACGAGCAGTCAGGCCTATCCCGGAGGCAATGTGTAAAGCGTTTGCGCAACCCACACAGCAACAACATACTAGGCACACCACAAAAGGAACTCCACACAAGGTTATATCAAAAATAGCCTTTGTATTATCATAAACACATTAGAATAGTAATCACACAATATACACTGTGCCAACTGGCACTAGGCAATATTTACAGGGGATTATATACACCTGACAGGGCCAATTGGGCCACTGTCAGAACCATCACTTAGTAAAGATAGTAAATGTAGAACATATAACAAACGTAGAACACAACAAGTAATTACTGGCAAACACGGTACTCAGCATCATATCCTACAACATAAACCACATTATGCACAATATCACATCAGGTGCAAAATACATTATACGCCAACCTCATAAGCCTAAACATTTTAGACCATAACCTCCTAATCATAACTCACATTAGGCATAAGTCACAGGGGAGAATAATCTCACAAGCATAAACCATAGTATGCAAATAACCTCATACATAAACCGCATTAGAGGCATAAATCACGGTGCATAAATCACAGTACATGAATCACATTTCCTGCGCACCACATAAATCACATTAGGGCCTGGCGCCCTATTAACCTAACAGTCCCCCTGGCCAACTGGCCTTCTTAGAGGGCACAAATGCCCTATGTCCCAAATGTCAGGATGGCTGCCAAGGCAGCAATCACCAAAAGCGCACAATTGCGCTGGGGCAGAGGAGTGTATCTCACTCCTATCTCATTAAAAATGCTCCCCAAAGAACTGTTGGCCAAAACGTTGCAGCTGACGCTAACTGACGTGCAGCGGTGATGAAGCAAATTAGGCACTAGCACCGACTGTGCCCTGAAGGTGGAGAGCATTCAAGAGTGAGAAGAGCTGCAAGTGCAGGAATCGTTGTGGGAGACATCTTTGGAGCTATGATACCCAGTCTGGGAGTAGTCTTGAATGATGTGAAGATCCGGAGGTTAGCGACTGTGGTGGATGAATTTTCAATGAATACAGCAAAGTCATTGGTGTTGGTGGAAGGAGAGATGTTGTCGATAAGGGGAATGGTTTTGCAGAATCGCCTTGCTTTGGATGTCCTATTGGCAAAAGAGGGCGGAGTCTGTAAAATGTTGAAGGTTCAAGAGTGCTGCACTTATATACCAGACCGTAGCAAGGATCTGGAGAAATATATAAGTAACATCACTACAATCCACACAAAAATAGCGGATTTGACCGAAGAGGGGGCCTGGGAAAAGGTCGGCAAGGGTTTTGGTCAAGTGGGAGGTTGGTTTGCGAATCTAGGAAAGGGATTCCTTGGGTACTTTCTGAGACCCCTCCTTATCTTGGTGGTTTGTGTGGTTGGTTTGTGGATTTTGATCAAGGCCTACAAGTGGTATCGAGCAGGCCGAGTCAAGAGCGCTTTGAGGGAAAATGAGATGAGATTGGCAAGACTGCAGGACAGTCAGTATCAAAGGCTCAAGAGCATGGAGAAACTAAGATCAGGGAAGATGGCAACAAGTTCTGTTTAGGTCGGTTCTTTCTCCAAGGGAGTAGAATGAGATGTGATGACAGGAGTCATCAAAGGGGGAACTGATAGAGCGAAATGTTCTTGTGAATTGTAGGGGTGCATCATAATCACTGATAGTCCGCACCCGCATGTACTCAGACATATATTCGTATATATTCAATTGTATATCCATGCATGTTTAGTAAAGAATGAATAGTTCGCTGAGACAAAGTGAATCAGCAGTATAATTGTGCTTTGATAATTATGTAATGTAATGCTTATTGAATTGTGTGAATATAATGCATAGAGATATTAGTTCGTGTGTAATTCAATTGCAGTAGTTTAAACGTGCACCATATTAAAGTTGCACATGTAATTCATTGTTTGCATATGAATGGTAATGAAAAATGCTTATAGGGAAAAGTAAGCTGTGTGTTTAAAAGATTATATGTAAAGGCCTGACTACATATATGCATAGGGAAGGCCTGGTTTATTCTTATGTTAGCTTATTTTGTAGGCCGAGAAAAGTTTCTCTTGGTAAGGCTCTCTGGGCACAAACGGTAGATTTAATTTGCACAGTAGAAGGTTTCTGTTGAACGTATCTTTGTTGCAGGTGCAAGGACACATGTCTCGTTAATAAAGACTAACTCTTTGTTTTCAAAAGTTAGAGAGATGGGAGGCATGGTACGGGAGTGAAATGGAATTTAGGGATGATATTTTCAGCGGAGAAGGTGCCTGGGACTCAAGGTCATCGCAACCGTCCAGGATGAAGTAACCGTTTCGATGGAAAAGTACAAGAAAGAAGACCTGGCCAAGGAGGCGTGATTAAGGCGTGTACAATTGTATTTGAGTTTTGTATTAGGGATAGTGCCCTGAGGGAGGAGGCCAGAGAAGAGGTAGGGGAGACCAGAGAGAAGGACAGAGATGAGCTTAGGTATTATGTGATTGTACTTCTTAGGAAGTCTTCACAGCTGACACCTTTATTCACTCTTGCCTGGGAAAATCGTTATGCAGGGATGTCACTGAGTGTTAGTGTAGGGACAGCAATTGATTTAAGGCTTGCTTAGATAAATGAAGAGCAACGTAGAAATTGGAGCAATCATAGCTTGGTTGATCCTTCTAGAACTTTCTATTCTCTTTATCCTGAGTCGGATGAGACTCCTGCGTAGGTTATTATTTGTATTAGTGCCCATCTATTTCTTTAACCTCGTGTTGAGGTGCTTACACGTTCAGTTATTTTTGGCGATAATAAATTCTTAAACTTGAATTCGGAGTCAGTAGTCCTTTCAGATAAAAATGAATGCTGTTATATAACCAGATGAGATTCTCTCCTTTACACTATTCAACAGGTAAAAAGATCTTGGCGACCAGAAGGTTCTTATAATTAGATAAGAATCGGCGTTAACATTACTATTGATACCTGCCATATCAAATGCAGCAGCGTTTGGTTGTGACAATGTGTTTGTATTTATTACTCGAATTTCGAAGGTGTCGAATGTCAGCTTTAGCAAACCAGTATTATATTCATGCTGCAAGCCATTTGTCAGAGCATTAACACAGGAACGTAAACACCAGACCTAAAAATATAATCACTGCATTCTACCTCCACTGAAAGTATAATAGAACAATTACACTAGTCAACAGTAAAAATGGGTTTAGTGATGAGAGAAGGATATGCTGGGAACAGCTTTCACCAACATCCACAATTTAAAAAAGTGAAAATTCTATAAAACTTCTATTGGGAAAAAGAAATGTATGCTTATACTTTGATACCTAATACCATAACACGGAAAGGATGGTTACTTCAAAACTTTGTGAATAGGTGCTTCAAAACCTGCTTTTCATTTCAGTGATTTAAATGCGTGTTTGCAAATATATTACCTGATCTACGGTGCAAATATCATTGCCATTATTAAAAAATATCCTTTTTTAATGGTGCAATAGTGTGTGTGGAAAACAATTAAAGAAGCACGTTTTCTCTTGCAATCAAAACTCCATCAACTTGCTCTTTCCTCGTTGTTTCTTATGGTCTTTGCCACTCAGGCCCAATTTATGCATGTTCAATCTGGAGAGTTTGCCATGTCACCGATATGTGCGTCCGTAAATCTTGTCTTGAACGGCCTGCTCCAGACTGGCTAAAAACTTTAAAGTTCCAGAAAGTATCTGCTTGGGGTCTGCATTCTGGCTCATACCACTATCAGCGTTCATATTGCAGATTCCTGGTTCGAGCCAGCATGCGACCACGCGCCTTCTGTCAGTACATTTTCGGCTACTGGTGCATGCATGACCTGTGCCAATTCTGCTGAGAGACGCACAAAAGGGACACGCTTCTGCTAGCAAGAGTTGGTTGCGTCTGTTTAACTAAAGTATGAACTTGTTTGCTAAATCAGTGCTGCATGACCAACTGGGCTACATAGCTATCTTAGTTTAAAGATACCATTCAGTCCGAGTTAACATTGTTCCAGAAGTGAAGGGGCCAATTAATTCTGTTGGTCTCGGAGTTAACAAATGACCGGTTCGCTTTGTATTTCGCCCACATGCAAGCTGAAATAATTACAGCCCTGCCTTACCTTTTAAAGTTTCGGATCCTAATTTAGAAATGGAATGTGGTCAGGAATACTCTCTTGTCGTCTCGTACTTTCTGTCCCTCCCTCGTTCTAGCGCAATTCCGTTACTGGTGCTGCCTAAGCTCAGAGGGAAGAGAAAGCAAGCAGGAACTGAAATGGCCAATCACTGCATGGCTTTATAATAAAGTCATACAGTGATTGGCCATGTTCCGCAAACGTGACCCTCCACACCTCACGCTGCCTCACGTGCTACTAGAGCCTACCCTCGTCTCATGGGCCAATCCAGGCGCTGCTCCCTTGCAGTTTATTTTACCAAAACAGCATGAGAGCGGCACCAGAATTGGCTCGGGGAGGCAAACTCAACGCTCCTGAGACAACTAAGGGGCTGCATCTGTGATCACTCAAGGCTCACTAATTGTGCCGGAAGGAAGATGCCTCTAGTGCTCATGTGGGGTTGGCCACAGAAGGACAGAAGTCCAACTAGACATGCGCACTTTGAAGAATGAGGCTTTGTGTGACTATGTGTTTCACCCTGGTGATGAGCCTGCCTGTTTGCTACAGTTTAGTGCTGTCAGTTATGGAAGCCCAACCCCTGCATGCCCTATCCTCATTCATCATGCAGCGCAGGAACTAACAAGCCAAGTAGGCAGCTAAAAGCTAAAAAGCGCAGCGTGTCAAAAAAAGAAATCTGTTTTTTCATATTTAAATATGGGAGCCGAAGGGGGCAAAAAATACAGGGGGGCAACGCCTTGGAGCCCTAATAAAGGAACCGCCCCTGGAAAAATTCTTGAATGTGAGATAACTGTTCCTCACCAGGGGTGTGCTCTCCCTCATGATTGAGAAAAGACTGTAGATGAACCTTAAAGGGAGGAGTGTGTACAGGGCCGGACTGGGAACAAAACAGGCCCTGGCAAAGTGCTCGGCCGGCCCCCAGGGGTTGGGGGTGCGGCCAAGCTGTTTGCCAGGGCCGGTTTCGGCCGATTTCGTTACAGTGGCCGATTTTGCAGCTATGCTGCAAAAACGGACCTGTAACAAAACGGCCCCCAGGGGCCCAAAATCGGCCCCCACCCTGGCGGCCCACCGGGGAAAAGCCCGGTGCCCGCTACGGCCAGTCCGGCCCTGAGTGTGTAAAAGATTGTACAGTGAGAACCTGTGATTTGAGGGTTGTGTGGAGGGGACTGTTGTGTAAACAGTAGTAGCATCTGTGGCTGCTTAGCTAACAGCTGCGGACTGGCAATCCTCAGAAGGGATTTAGTAGGAACACTGATGCCTGGCCCTGAAGTGGCCTTCTTCAAGATTTTATATGTAGGCATAACAATGCCCTCCTCTCCGTCCAGGTCCTCCTTCTCCTCAACCAGCTCCTGCTCCTCTTCCTTCTCCTCCTCTTCTTCATATTGAGCAGTGCTGGCTTGAGATATAACTTGGAGGAAGATTGTATATTCTTCTTGGATTGCACACAGTCCTCCGCTTGTAGATGTTTCAGCATCATCGTCCAGCTTAAGGGCCCCTAGTACCTAAAAGAAGAACATTTCAAGAGATGAAAATCACGAAATTCAGTTTGGGTCAAATACTTAACAAAGTACTTTATTAAACCTGCTCTGCAAATAAAGAAGACAGTTACTACCATGTGAGCCAAAGTCAACATATGCTATTAATGGTTGATCACTGGATGAGAACATTACATCTCAACAATGTGAGTTTACCAACTCCAGCCACAGGGATTACTTATTAGAGAACCCCAGTGAGGTTGGCTGGTGAACCTGGGTCCTTGCAGTTGCTGTTTGTTAGAAATGGGATCGCTGGTTGGCTAAGGCTTGCGCCAAAGCCAGGCAGAGACCACCACTCTAGTCAGGGCAAGGGAGTTACACGCCGAAGATAACCCCTGCTCACCCCCTTGGTAGCTTGGCACGAGCAGTCAGGCCTATCCCGGAGGCAATGTGTAAAGCGTTTGCGCAACCCACACAGCAACAACATACTAGGCACACCACAAAAGGAACTCCACACAAGGTTATATCAAAAATAGCCTTTGTATTATCATAAACACATTAGAATAGTAATCACACAATATACACTGTGCCAACTGGCACTAGGCAATATTTACAGGGGATTATATACACCTGACAGGGCCAATTGGGCCACTGTCAGAACCATCACTTAGTAAAGATAGTAAATGTAGAACATATAACAAACGTAGAACACAACAAGTAATTACTGGCAAACACGGTACTCAGCATCATATCCTACAAAATAAACCACATTATGCACAATATCACATCAGGTGCAAAATACATTATACGCCAACCTCATAAGCCTAAACATTTTAGACCATAACCTCCTAATCATAACTCACATTAGGCATAAGTCACAGGGGAGAATAATCTCACAAGCATAAACCATAGTATGCAAATAACCTCATACATAAACCGCATTAGAGGCATAAATCACGGTGCATAAATCACAGTACATGAATCACATTTCCTGCGCACCACATAAATCACATTAGGGCCTGGCGCCCTATTAACCTAACAGTCCCCTGGCCAACTGGCCTTCTTAGAGGGCACAAATGCCCTATGTCCCAAATGTCAGGATGGCTGCCAAGGCAGCAATCACCAAAGCGCACAATTGCGCTGGGGCAGAGGAGTGTATCTCACTCTATCTCATTAAAAATGCTCCCCAAAGAACTGTTGGCCAAAACGTTGCAGCTGACGCTAACTGACGTGCAGCGGTGATGACGCAAATTAGGCACTAGCACCGACTGTGCCCTGAGAGCCCGACTGGGATTCTCCAACCAACTATGCCAAACGTTGCAGCTGCCCGCGCTGGTGCGGCGCAGCTGGGAAGACGTAAAATGGGCCCTGGCACGACTGTGCCCTCGGCGCCCCACTGGGGCTCTCTGAATCAAACACTGCCTCCATCGGTGCAGTTGCCCACTGTCAAGCAGGGCAACTGTGAGAACATAGCCATACGGGCGCACACTGGGCCCTCAGAAGCAAATTGCCCCCCTTGGTGCAGCTGCCCTCTTGCAGGCGGGGCAGCTGTAAGAATGCCACACGGGCGCTCACTGGGCCCTCAGAGTGGCCACGGAGGGCAGGCACCGACAATGTGCCCCGACGCGCCCCTCCTATCAGGGACTCCAAGAAAGAATGGCCCCCATCGTTGGAGCGGCCCTCTGTCATGCGGGGCCACTCAGAAAATGGGCATAGATACTGTGCCTCGATCTGGCACCAACAACATAGAGCCTTTACTCACCGGCTCTTTTGGAGACTCCTCCGGTCCCGGGCGGCGTGCTTGGGAGAGCCCCCACGCCTCGGAGACTCTCTCTCCTTTTCTTCGGATCACCAGTGCAGGGTGGGCTCCCACTAGGCTTCTGCTACACGCGGGGCTCTCCCTTCGCCACGGAGCCCCGCTGGCCTGCCTCAGCACTTCTCCTCCGTTCCGGCTTCCGGGTCTTTGTCGCGCTGCGATTGGCAGCCGCGGCCACTTCCCTCAGTGGCCCCGCCCAGAGTCAGGCAAGGCCGCCTGGCTTCCTGGTCGGGCCGGCAGCCGCTTCTCCTCTTTGCGGCAAAGCGGGGTGGGCACCCGCTCGCCATTAAATAAACCATGCGGGGTGGGCACCCGCAAAAGGCACCATCATGCGGGGTGGGCACCCGCTCGAGCACACCATGCAGTATAGGCTCCCGCTTTCGATCGGAGCACCCCATGTGGCACGAACGCGGGGTGGGCACCCGCAGGAAAAGGTGCATGAGAGCGGGGTGGGCTCCCGCTCCGGTCAAATCAGCAAAGATGCGGGGTGGGCACCCGCTCCTCATGAGTAGCACGGGGGAATCCCTACATCGGGGATTCCCTCTTCCACGATGGGCAGCTTAGCGCTGCAGATGCAGGAAAACAGGCTCCTCTCTCCTGGGAGCCAAAGAAAAGCGCTCACGAGGCGCTAGGAGCCACAGCTCCAGCAGAAAAAGTCCTTAGGGATCAAGGTGCATAGCAGGGCCCAGGGAGGCCAGCACACAGGGCCCTCCAGCAGGGAGGCAAGCCCTCGTGGCGGTTCCTCCTGGTCCCCCAGCAGCAGCAAAGCCCCAGCAAGTACAGGAACAGCACCAAAGCACAGAACTACAAAACATGGGGTCACAGCCCCTACATTTAAACTACTTTCTCCTTTGTTCTGCAGTGTAGGGTTTGGGGAAACCAGATGCAACTGGTTCAGGGGGGATTTGGAGCACTTTGTTTTCCAAGCTCCTCTTCCCCTTTGTCAGGTGGGGGCTAGGTGATCAGACACACCACAGGGGGCGGAGCCAGCATTGTGCAGGCTGGGCACAGTCCTATTCAGGGTCAGGGGATTACTCCTCCCACTACTCACAAGGCAGATGTCCCATTCAGCCTAGCGCTGACTCACCCTGCCCCTCCTGGAGCCACACACCCCTCCCAGCCCTTGTCACTCACAAGCCAGACCTGCAATTCACATCAGGCAGGCAGACACACAGCACACAAAAATGCCAACTTCTAAAAGTGGCATTTCTCAACCAGTCATCATAAATCTGCGTGCACCATTGCGCAGCATTTATTCTTACAATTTCATACATACTAAACTCGACCGCGCTGCTCCTCCCATCCCAGGAATTATCACTGACACACTTTACCAGGGAATCCCCAATGCATTCCTTTGGGAGGGCAGGCCAACCTTACCAAATGTACACAGAGAGCTCACGCACTTTACACTGGACCACAGTGCTAAAAGTGCCCAGAGGCCTAAAACCACCAACACCATGTCAGAGAAAAGGCAAAAAGTTTAGGGGTGACCCTGCACAAAGGGCCAAGTCCAACACAACCCCCTTCCAGCCAAAACGCAGGGTAGACCAATCACTACCTTGATGGGCTTCCCTGCTTCGGGCGATAGAACACGGACGCGGGCCCGCAACTGCAGGGACACCCTCCGGTTCTACGCCACTCTGAACCCATGTGGTTCCCTCTGAAAAAACTCTCAGGCCCAACTAGGCTACCCCACTGGTACTCCCTAGTTGTCCACGGCCAGGACCAGGCCCTGGGTCATCCAGATGTCACTGGTCCTTGCCAATCCACAGAGTGGGGGGCAGTAACCCCTGGCACATAATAGCCATTCTCCAATCTTCCTCTCAGTGTAGTTCCAAACTGCCACTGATCCGCCAACCTAGGGTCCGCACCCTCAGGCTGACCAGAGGTCACGGGTGAAGCGTCTCCTCACCCTACCTCCCTTCTGGGGTTCAGCACTCTCCCAGGAGAAGCACCCCCAGAACACAACTCACTCACCAGTTCAGGACCTCTCTCCATCAACTGGTCTACTCCCTGGGATCTAAACTCTCTGGCTGCACCGGGGTCAGAGGCGAGGACTCCCTCCCTCTGCACCCCTTTCCAGAGCCCTATACCCTCCCAACTGGAGTGGTACCCCTAGAAGACAACCCGGTCAGGACACTGATTACAGTTGCCCTTCCCTCCAGTTCAGGAAACACCTGAACCTGGCCTCCCAACCCAGGGACGGTACCCTTTGGTTGGACAATTGTCCGGCGAACCAGGACTTCCTGGGGAGTACATATACCCCCCGAGGATGACACATAACTAATGTGTCGTGTGACAGTCTGCCTGGCGCAGAGCTCACGACCTCCTGTCCATCTGACAGTGCGTGACGATGCCCCAGGACAGAAGTGGCGTCACCATGGTCAATCACTGGTGACTCAGCCCTTCTGGCTGGCCCCTGACCCAATGGTTCTTCCACTGGGGACTCTTTCCCCCTCTCACCCCTCAATCTGGACTTCTGCACCCTCCACTTAGGAGTGGCACTGCCAGACACCAGAACTGATGGAGGTCTGATTACAGACACTCCCAGCTCACCTAACACGGGGAGATCCCCCTCAAAGAACGGTCCAACAGGACAGACTAGGCTCCCTACCTGGTGTTCCCTCTAGGAACCATCCAGTACTGGAGACTGAGGTTGAGCCGCGGAATACGGCCAGTCTCACACCTTCCCCTGCGAGATAGGATGTGAGGCCTTGCAACCTCCTCACTATAAGGGTACCTAGCTGGGCTACTCTGAACCATCTCCGCCGCAAGGGTTGGGAGATACCTGCACCATTCCTGTAGGATCACTCCCCAATGCAAGCTCCCTAGAATCAAAGAAACTCACACACTCCAACAGGGGTTGGCGCGACTCCGGAAAACAATTACGGGGCAGGTTCTCTCTGACAAAACAGATTGAAGAGCCCTTTAACACCATTTACCATGCTAACCAATCACCCAAAACGTCCAGTGCATCAGAACACTCATTCACATACTCCCCCCCCCAAGACTGGTGAGACAGTATCTTACTGCCCCTGAATCTCAACCTGTACCCCTCTTAACTGGGAACCAGGTACCATACTCTGGGAACTGGGAATGGGACTTCCTGCACTGGACTACATATTGCTGCCACCACTGGATCCCACCCTTACTGGGGATTCCAGAAAACTAAAACTGCACTTAGGGGATAATCTACCCTCCTGAGCTAGTTACTCCATGCCAATTAAGTTACCACTGTAGGACAACCCTAGAAATAGCAGACAGCACAGGGGCAGTACAACTCCTTTAGCTTCAGGTCAACCCAAGAAATAGCACGATGGCACACGGGCAGTCAACTCCTTCAGCTTCAGGCCAACCCAAGAAATAGCAGTCTGCACAAGGGCAGTACAAAACTCCACCAGATTCTCTGGTTTCTGTCCTTGGCAGGACCCCCAACTCATAGTGCAACAATAAAACACATTTCAACGAAATGATACTTAAAACAAACTCAGAAACAATAATCCCCAAACATGTGACTATCTAAATGCAGAGTTTGTAGTGCAACCAGTTGTCGCTGTGGTACTGCGCAAATGCAAGTCCTATCCTCACCGCTGACCACCAATGTTAGAAATGGGATCTCTGGTTGGCTAAGGCTTGCGCCAAAGCCAGGCAGAGACCACCACTCTAGTCAGGGCAAGGGAGTTACACGCCGAAGATAACCCCTGCTCACCCCCTTGGTAGCTTGGCACGAGCAGTCAGGCCTATCCCGGAGGCAATGTGTAAAGCGTTTGCGCAACCCCACACAGCAACAACATACTAGGCACACCACAAAAGGAACTCCACACAAGGTTATATCAAAAATAGCCTTTGTATTATCATAAACACATTAGAATAGTAATCACACAATATACACTGTGCCAACTGGCACTAGGCATTATTTACAGGGGATTATATACACCTGACAGGGCCAATTGGGCCACTGTCAGAACCATCACTTAGTAAAGATAGTAAATGTAGAACATGTAACAAACGTAGAACACAACCAGTAATTACTGGCAAACACGGTACTCAGCATAATATCCTGCAACATAAACCACATTATGCACAGTATCACATCATGCGCAAAATACATTATACGCCAACCTCATAAGCCTAAACATTTTAGACCATAACCTCCTACTCATAACTCACATTAGGCATAAGTCACAGGGGAGAATAATCTCACAAGCATAAACCATAGTATGCAAATAACCTCATTCATAAACTGCATTAGAGGCATAAATCACGGTGCATAAATCACAGTACATGAATCACATTTCCTGCGCACCACATAAATCACATTAGGGCCTGGTGCCCTATTAACCTAACAGTCCCCCTGGCCAACTGGCCTTCTTAGAGGGCTCAAATGCCCTATGTCCCAAATGTCAGGGCGGCTGCCAAGGCAGCAATCACCAAAAGCGCGCAATTGCGCTGGGGCAGAGAAGTGTATCTCACTCCTATCTCATTAAAAATGCTCCCCAAAGAACTGTTGGCCTAAACGTTGCAGCTGACGCTAACTGACGTGCAGCTGTGATGAAGCAAATTAGGCACTGGCACCGACTGTGCCCTGAGAGCCCGACTGGGACTTTCCAACCAACTATGCCAAACGTTGCAGCTGCCCGCGCTGGTGCGGCGCAGCTGGGAAGACGTAAAATGGGCCCTGGCACGACTGTGTCCTCGGGGCCCCACTGGGGCTCTCTGAATCAAACACTGCCCCCATCGGTGTAGTTGCCCACTGTCAAGCGGGGCAACAGTGAGAACATAGCCATACGTGCGCTCACTGGGCCCTCAGAAGCAAATTGCCCCCCTCGGTGCAGCTGCCCCCTTGCAGGCGGGGGAGCTGTAAGAATGCCACACGGGCGCTCACTGGGCCCTCAGAGTGGCCACGGAGGGCGGGCACCGACAATGTGCCCCGACGCGTCTCTCCCATCAGGGACTCCAAGAAAGAATGGCCCCCATCGTTGGAGCGGCCCTCTGTCATGCGGGGCCGCTCAGAAAATGGGCATAGATACTGTGCCTCGAACCGGCACTAACAACATAGAGCCTTCACTCACCGGCTCTATTGGAGACTCCTCCGGTCCCGGGCGGTGTGCTTGGGAGAGCCCCCACGCCTCGGGGACTCTCTCTCCTTTTCTTCGGTTCGCCAGTGCGGGTGGGCTCCCGCCTGGCTTCTGCTACATGCGGGGCTCTTCCTTCGCCATGGGAGCCCCGCTGGGCTGCCTCAGCACTTCTCCTCCCTTCCGGCTTCCGGGTCTTTGTCGTGCTGCGATTGGCAGCCGCAGCCACTTCCCTCAGTGGCCCCGCCCAGAGTCAGGCAAGGCCGCCTGGCTTCCTGGTCGGGCCGGCATCCGCTTCTCCTCTTTGCGGCAAAGCGGGGTGGGCACCCACTCGCCATTAAATAAACCATGCGGGGTGGGCACCCGCAAAAGGCACCATCATGCGGTGTGGGCACCCGCTCGAGCACACCATGCGGGGTAGGCTCCCGCTTTCGATCGGAGCACCCCATGCGGCACGAACGCGAGGTGGACACCCACAGGAAAAGGTGCATGAGAGCGGGGTGGGCTCCCGCTCCGGTCAAATCAGCAAAGATGCGGGGTGAGCACCCGCTCCTCATGAGTAGCACGGGGGAATCCCTACATCGGGGATTCCCTCTTCCACGATGGGCAGCTTAGCGCTGCAGATGCAGGAAAACAGGCTCCTCTCTCCTGGGAGCCAAGGAAAAGTGCTAACGAGGCGCTAGGAGCCACAGCTCCAGCAGAAAAGTCCTTAGGGGTCAAGGGGGATAGCAGGGCCCAGGGAGGCCAGCACACAGGGCCCTCCAGAAGGGAGGCAAGCCCTTGTGGCGGTTCCTCCTGGGCCCCCAGCAGCAGCAAAGCCCCAGCAAGTACAGGAACAGCACCAATGCACAGAACCACAAAACATGGGGTCACAGCCCCTACATTTATACTTCTTTCTCCTTTGCTCTGCAGTGTAGGATTTAGGGGATCCAGATGCAACTGGTTCAGGGGGGATTTGGAGCACTTTGTTTTCCAAGCTCCTCTTCCCCTTTGTCAGGTGGGGGCTAGGTGATCAGACACACCACAGGGGGCGGAGCCAGCATTGTGCAGGCTGGGCACAGTCCTATTCAGTGTCAAGGGATTACTCCTCCCACTACTCCTAAGGCAGATGTCCCATTCAGCCTAGCGCTGACTCACCCTGCCCCTCCTGGAGCCACACACCCCTCCCAGCCCCTGTCACTCACAAGCCAGACATGCAATTCACATCAGGCAGGCAGACACACAGCACACAAAAATGCCAACTTCTAAAAGTAAAACACACAAGATGATGGACGGAATGCTGCACATTGGCAAACATTCACCCCCAGTCACAGATCTGGGTTTAATCCATCGTTATTTTGCTTCACCACGCCACCCCAGTTCAGACATAGCCATATGCAAATCAGTCTTGACCCTGTGCCTCATGGGAACAGTCCAGACCGAACTGCCAAGCCATGTCTTCCCTGGACCGGAATCAAGCATCCTAGGACCGGTTTCAGGCTATCAGCCTTCATCAGCCAGGATAGCTTGACTCCAGTGGCGTAGTGAGCACGGGACCCACGTCTGGGCATACCCTTTCCACATAGGGCGAAATGCAAAACACACAAGATGATGGACGGAATGCTGCACATTGGCAAACATTCACCCCCAGTCACAGATCTGGGTTTAATCCATCGTTATTTTGCTTCACCACGCCACCCCAATTCAGACATAGCCATATGCAAATCAGTCTTGACCCTGTGCCTCATGGGAACAGTCCAGACCGAACTGCCAAGCCATGTCTTCCCTGGACCGGAATCAAGCATCCTAGGACCGGTTTCAGGCTATCAGCCTTCATCAGCCAGGATAGCTTGACTCCAGTGGCGTAGTGAGCACAGGACCCACGTCTGGGAAAACACTTCCCACATAGGGCGAAATGCAAAACACACAAGATGATGGACGGAATGCTGCACATTGGCAAACATTCACCCCCAGTCACAGATCTGGGTTTAATCCATCGTTATTTTGCTTCACCACGCCACCCCAGTTCAGACATAGCCATATGCAAATCAGTCTTGACCCTGTGCCTCATGGGAACAGTCCAGACCGAACTGCCAAGCCATGTCTTCCCTGGACCGGAATCAAGCATCCTAGGACCGGTTTCAGGCTATCAGCCTTCATCAGCCAGGATAGCTTGACTCCAGTGGCGTAGTGAGCACGGGACCCACGTCTGGGCATACCCTTCCCACATAGGGCGAAATGCAAAACACACAAGATGATGGACGGAATGCTGCACATTGGCAAACATTCACCCCCAGTCACAGATCTGGGTTTAATCCATCGTTATTTTGCTTCACCACGCCACCCCAGTTCAGACATAGCCATATGCAAATCAGTCTTGACCCTGTGCCTCATGGGAACAGTCCAGACCGAACTGCCAAGCCATGTCTTCCCTGGACCGGAATAAAGCATCCTAGGACCGGTTTCAGGCTATCAGCCTTCATCAGCCAGGATAGCTTGACTCCAGTGGCGTAGTGAGCACGGGACCCACGTCTGGGCATACCCTTCCCACATAGGGCGAAATGCAAAACACACAAGATGATGGACGGAATGCTGCACATTGGCAAACATTCACCCCCAGTCACAGATCTGGGTTTAATCCATCGTTATTTTGCTTCACCACGCCACCCCAGTTCAGACATAGCCATATGCAAATCAGTCTTGACCCTGTGCCTCATGGGAACATTCCAGACCGAACTGCCAAGCCATGTCTTCCCTGGACTGGAATCAAGCATCCTAGGACCGGTTTCAGGCTATCAGCCTTCATCAGCCAGGATAGCTTGACTCCAGTGGCGTAGTGAGCACGGGACCCACGTCTGGGCATACCCTTCCCACATAGGGCGAAATGCAAAACACACAAGATGATGGACGGAATGCTGCACATTGGCAAACATTCACCCCCAGTCACAGATCTGGGTTTAATCCATCGTTATTTTGCTTCACCACGCCACCCCAGTTCAGACATAGCCATATGCAAATCAGTCTTGACCCTGTGCCTCATGGGAACAGTCCAGACCGAACTGCCAAGCCATGTCTTCCCTGGACCGGAATCAAGCATCCTAGGACCGGTTTCAGGCTATCAGCCTTCATCAGCCAGGATAGCTTGACTCCAGTGGCGTAGTGAGCACAGGACCCACGTCTGGGCATACCCTTCCCACATAGGGCGAAATGCAAAACACACAAGATGATGGACGGAATGCTGCACATTGGCAAACATTCACCCCCAGTCACAGATCTGGGTTTAATCCATCGTTATTTTGCTTCACCACGCCACCCCAGTTCAGACATAGCCATATGCAAATCAGTCTTGACCCTGTGCCTCATGGGAACAGTCCAGACCGAACTGCCAAGCCATGTCTTCCCTGGACCGGAATCAAGCATCCTAGGACCGGTTTCAGGCTATCAGCCTTCATCAGCCAGGATAGCTTGACTCCAGTGGCGTAGTGAGCACGGGACCCACGTCTGGGCATACCCTTCCCACATAGAGGCGAAATGCAAAACACACAAGATGATGGACGGAATGCTGCACATTGGCAAACATTCACCCCCAGTCACAGATCTGGGTTTAATCCATCGTTATTTTGCTTCACCACGCCACCCCAGTTCAGACATAGCCATATGCAAATCAGTCTTGACCCTGTGCCTCATGGGAAAAGTCCAGACCGAACTGCCAAGCCATGTCTTCCCTGGACCGGAATAAAGCATCCTAGGACCGGTTTCAGGCTATCAGCCTTCATCAGCCAGGATAGCTTGACTCCAGTGGCGTAGTGAGCACGGGACCCACGTCTGGGCATACCCTTCCCACATAGGGCGAAATGCAAAACACACAAGATGATGGACGGAATGCTGCACATTGGCAAACATTCACCCCCAGTCACAGATCTGGGTTTAATCCATCGTTATTTTGCTTCACCACGCCACCCCAGTTCAGACATAGCCATATGCAAATCAGTCTTGACCCTGTGCCTCATGGGAACAGTCCAGACCGAACTGCCAAGCCATGTCTTCCCTGGACTGGAATCAAGCATCCTAGGACCGGTTTCAGGCTATCAGCCTTCATCAGCCAGGATAGCTTGACTCCAGTGGCGCAGTGAGCACGGGACCCACGTCTGGGCATACCCTTCCCACATAGGGCGAAATGCAAAACACACAAGATGATGGACGGAATGCTGCACATTGGCAAACATTCACCCCCAGTCACAGATCTGGGTTTAATCCATCGTTATTTTGCTTCACCACGCCACCCCAGTTCAGACATAGCCATATGCAAATCAGTCTTGACCCTGTGCCTCATGGGAACAGTCCAGACCGAACTGCCAAGCCACGTCTTCCCTGGACCGGAATCAAGCATCCTAGGACCGGTTTCAGGCTATCAGCCTTCATCAGCCAGGATAGCTTGACTCCAGTGGCGTAGTGAGCACGGGACCCACGTCTGAGCATACCCTTCCCACATAGGGCGAAATGCAAAACACACAAGATGATGGACGGAATGCTGCACATTGGCAAACATTCACCCCCAGTCACAGATCTGGGTTTAATCCATTGTTATTTTGCTTCACCACGCCACCCCAGTTCAGACATAGCCATATGCAAATCAGTCTTGACCCTGTGCCTCATGGGAACAGTCCAGACCGAACTGCCAAGCCATGTCTTCCCTGGACCGGAATCAAGCATCCTAGGACCGGTTTCAGGCTATCAGCCTTCATCAGCCAGGATAGCTTGACTCCAGTGGCGTAGTGAGCATGGGACCCACGTCTGGGCATACCCTTCCCACATAGGGCGAAATGCAAAACACACAAGATGATGGACGGAATGCTGCACGTTGGCAAACATACACCCCCAGTCACAGATCTGGGTTTAATCCATCGTTATTTTGCTTCACCACGCCACCCCAGTTCAGACATAGCCATATGCAAATCAGTCTTGACCCTGTGCCTCATGGGAACAGTCCAGACCGAACTGCCAAGCCATGTCTTCCCTGGACCGGAATCAAGCATCCTAGGACCGGTTTCAGGCTATCAGCCTTCATCAGCCAGGATAGCTTGACTCCAGTGGCGTAGTGAGCACGGGACCCACGTCTGGGCATACCCTTCCCACATAGGGCAAAATGCAAAACACACAAGATGATGGACGGAATGCTGCACATTGGCAAACATTCACCCCCAGTCACAGATCTGGGTTTAATCCATCGTTATTTTGCTTCACCACGCCACCCCAGTTCAGACATAGCCATATGCAAATCAGTCTTGACCCTGTGCCTCATGGGAACAGTCCAGACCGAACAGCCAAGCCATGTCTTCCCTGGACCGGAATCAAGCATCCTAGGACCGGTTTCAGGCTATCAGCCTTCATCAGCCAGGATAGCTTGACTCCAGTGGCGTAGTGAGCACGGGACCCACGTCTGGGCATACCCTTCCCACATAGGGCGAAATGCAAAATACACAAGATGATGGACGGAATGCTGCACATTGGCAAACATTCACCCCCAGTCACA
The DNA here is from genome assembly GCA_963921515.1 of Calotriton arnoldi. Lineage (NCBI taxonomy): Eukaryota > Metazoa > Chordata > Amphibia > Caudata > Salamandridae > Calotriton > Calotriton arnoldi. The sequence continues at coordinate 1,348,840 of CAWUFW010004759.1, forward strand.
GATCTGGGTTTAATCCATCGTTATTTTGCTTCACCACACCACCCCAGTTCAGACATAGCCATATGCAAATCAGTCTTGACCCTGTGCCTCATGGGAACAGTCCAGACCGAACTGCCAAGCCATGTCTTCCCTGGACCGGAATCAAGCATCCTAGGACCGGTTTCAGGCTATCAGCCTTCATCAGCCAGGATAGCTTGACTCCAGTGGCCACGGGACCCATGTCTGGGCATACCCTTCCCACATAGGGCGAAATGCAAAACACACAAGATGATGGACGGAATGCTGCACATTTGCAAACATTCACCCCCAGTCACAGATCTGGGTTTAATCCATCGTTATTTTGCTTCACTACGCCACTGGAGTCAAGCTATCCTGGCTGATGAAGGCTGATAGCCTGAAACCGGTCCTAGGATGCTTGATTCCGGTCCAGGGAAGACATGGCTTGGCAGTTCGGTCTGGACTGTTCCCATGAGGCACAGGGTCAAGACTGATTTGCATATGGCTATGTCTGAGACTGGGGTGGCGTGGTGAAGCAAAATAACGATGGATTAAACCCAGATCTGTGACTGAGGTGAATGTTTGCCAATGTGCAGCATTCCGTCCATCATCTTGTGTGTTTGCATTTCGCCCTAAGTGGGAAGGGTATGCCCAGACGTGGGTCCCGTGCTCACTACGCCACTGGAGTCAAGCTATCCTGGCTGATGAAGGCTGATAGCCTGAAACCGGTCCTAGGATGCTTGATTCCGGTCCAGGAAGACATGGCTTGGCAGTTCGGTCTGGACTGTTCCCATGAGGCACTGGGTCAAGACTGATTTGCATATGGCTATGTCTGAACTGGGGTGGCGTGGTGAAGCAAAATAACGATGGATTAAACCCAGATCTGTGACTGGGGTGAATGTTTGCCAATGTGCAGCATTCCGTCCATCATCTTGTGTGTTTTGCATTTCGCCCTAAGTGGGAAGGGTATGCCCAGACGTGGTCCCGTGCTCACTACGCCACTGGAGTCAAGCTATCCTGGCTGATGAAGGCTGATAGCCTGAAACCGGTCCTAGGATGCTTGATTCCGGTCCAGGGAAGACATGGCTGGCAGTTCGGTCTGGACTGTGCCCATGAGGCACAGGGTCAAGACTGATTTGCATATGCCTATGTCTGAACTGGGGTGGCGTGGTGAAGCAAAATAACGATGGATTAAACCCAGATCTGTGACTGGAGGTGAATGTTTGCCAATGTGCAGCATTCCGTCCATCATCTTGTGTGTTTTGCATTTCGCCCTAAGTGGGAAGGGTATGCCCAGACGTGGGTCCCGTGCTCACTACGCCACTGGAGTCAAGCTATCCTGGCTGATGAAGGCTGATAGCCTGAAACCGGTCCTAGGATGCTTGATTCGGTCCAGGAAGACATGGCTTGGCAGTTTGGTCTGGACTGTTCCCATGAGGCACAGGGTCAAGACTGATTTGCATATGGCTATGTCTGAACTGGGGTGGCGTGGTGAAGCAAAATAACGATGGATTAAACCCAGATCTGTGACTTGGGGTGAATGTTTGCCAATGTGCAGCATTCCGTCCATCATCTTGTGTGTTTTGCATTTCGCCCTAAGTGGGAAGGGTATGCCCAGACGTGGGTCCCGTGCTCACTACGCCACTGGAGTCAAGCTATCCTGGCTGATGAAGGCTGATAGCCTGAAGCCGGTCCTAGGATGCTTGATTCCGGTCCAGGGAAGACATGGCTTGGCAGTTCGGTCTGGACTGTTCCCATGAGGCACAGGGTCAAGACTGATTTGCATATGGCTATGTCTGAACTGGGGTGGCGTGGTGAAGCAAAATAACGATGGATTAAACCCAGATCTGTGACTGGGGGTGAATGTTTGCCAATGTGCAGCATTCCGTCCATCATCTTGTGTGTTTTGAACTTCTAAAAGTGGCATTTCTCAACCAGTCATCATAAATCTGCGCACACCATTGCGCAGCATTTATTCTTACAATTTCATACATACTAAACTCGACCACGCTGCTCCTCCCATCCCAGGAATTATCACTGACACACTTTACCAGGGAATCCCCAATGCATTCCTATGGGAGGGCAGGCCAACCTTACCAAATGTACACAGAGAGCGCATGCACTTTACACTGGACCACAGTGCTAAAGTGCCCAGAGGCCTAAAACCACCAACACCATGTCAGAGAAAAGGCAAAAAGTTTAGGGGTGTTCTGCACAAAGGGCCAAGTCCAACACTGTTCCCAAAGTATTTCCAGTTCTAGCAGCTATAGAGATGAGATGTATGTTCAATAGATGTTGTCAGTTTATACAAGTCACCATGACCACAAATGCAGATACATTAGAGAGACATATAGGAGCTTGTACACCACCATGAAATAATATTTTTAACATTTGATATTCTTTACAAAAAAGAGAAAAATTAGTTTGTGAAAGGACTAAAGAAGAAATGTAGAAGTTAAGATTGTAGGCTCCCGACTTACCGGATGGACAGATGGTACAGGTCGTACTTGTTGCTGCCAAGATGCCACCTGTAGTCCTAGTTGAGAATGTGTTCAAGACTAACAACAGGGGCTGTTGTCTGACAGAAGCTAACAGTAGAGAGAGACATACATAGGGGAGTACGTCATTTTAAATCAAACAAGAAGATGCTAGTTGCATGGTTTATCTATTATTTTGAGAGGCAGAAAAATTGATAGTGTGCAAGTTAAAACAAGGCCTAACATATCTTAAAGAGCTACCCTTAGATTACCAAATTTCATGGCAAATGTTTATGTCAATAATAATATGTAAAATAATAGGCTGTTATGTTAAACATGGTGCCAAGAGGGATGTGTGAGAAAAGACATGCAGCTACCCTGTCAGTAATAAATATATTAGGTCCTTAGTCAAAAGACCAGAGATTGAACTTATCAATGTGTACCATCTATCTGCTGTGTGGTACCAGTCCAGGTGTTGTAGCACTGCTAGGAGAAGATGTTGATGTTGTGTCAGGTGGTAGATGGAACAACACATGGCCTTAAAAGGAACTAATAAAAGTAGTATTACATAATAGTGTATCAGTATATATAACAAGGTTAGATGTGAGTACAATTAAATGGCATGGCAAAACACATAGTTACTTTTCTTTTTTGGACTAAAAAAACAGTGCCACAATCCCATAGTGCATTAGTCTACTTATTAGCACATAAGGACATACCTCTCTTTTTAGGAGGTTTATGTTGCAAGACCTGCCTTGCGTGTTGTACTGCTGCAGTTGCAATATCTTCTTTCCCAGCTGATATCCAACCAGCTGCATGAAAGAGTAATAAAATCAATACTAACGCAACATGTATGAATTTTAGTGTGTGTGTTACAGGGTGGTATATATGAAATGTGTGACTAACAATCTGGGTAAGAGTAAAGGACTGATGTGAATGAGTGTTTGAAAGTCTGGTTTTGGAGAGATAGAAAAAATTGAGAGCAAGAAAGTTTCCTAGGTCCATGTATGATTAGCAAGCCCAGTCCTGTTTTTAATTAGAATTCTGGGACTTGTAGTCTTATTTAATCCATTATAAAACCAGGAGTGCATGTCCCAGAATTCAAAGAAAAAAATGGTATTGGGGTGTTTAGTCAGGCATGGACCTTGAAAACTTGGCAGCTATTGAGAGTTGGGAAGAGCAGGGGTGTTATGAACTTACCTGACACAACATAAGTGTTGTTATAAAGTGGCAGTCCATAAAGCAGGTGGGAGTGCATTGTAGAGAGGACGTCCTTCTTGAGGGGGGTGAGACAGACACTGTTGAGCTGAATCCTGGAGAACTTCTCCTTCACCATCCTCCTCTTATCTTACCATTTTTTCTTAATGGCCCTCACTGTGCAGACCACCTCACCCTATGCATTAACAGAGTCTGTGACCTCCTGTCATCAAGCTGCATTCTGGTTTCCACTGAGGGAGAAAGAAGGCAGCCCATGTAGTGCCATGTAGTTTATTTGTAGTCTTTAACCACAGATTTTACTTCAAGGGCTGTCACCTCTCCAATGGAGTGGACAGTATTGATCTGGTTGTAAGAGATTGTGCATCACATGCATCTGATTTCTATCAGGTGTATATCATTTTCCTGCATCATTTTTCATGCAGAGGTCTCCTATTCACTGCTATGTGGAAGCCCCCTCCCCATGTGCAAAGATTCCACTCCATGTGTGAAGGTCTCCTATTTACTACCAAGCAGAGTCTCTGCTACGAGGTCAGAGTTTCTGCCCCTAGTATAGAGGTTCCGCCATATGCAAAATTCAGTCGTAATTTATGTGTGGTAAATAGTCATATTTTGTGATTATTCTGACTCCACCTTATAAACCGAGGGGCTGGAGACATGTAGGTCTAAACTTTTAAATAACTTTACACTCAGATTTAGAAAATAGCCAAAAGTAGTAAATTTACTCTAAACTGTAGCAGTAAATTACACATGTAAATTACTCACAAGTGTAAGTTAACTTTATGAATAGCCACCAAAATCTTTCGGTTTTCTCACGTAATTTGAAGGATTGTGCTGTCTCAACCAGGATGTTCCAAGAATAATAAAGAAGAAAACATGTCGAGAAAGTCAGAACTTATTCTCTCTACATGTTTTGATTGTAAAGCCATCAGCAAGTGAAGGGTGTCTTGCTTGACCAACCCAGGGGTGAGTGCTGTTCCATCTATCTATTCCCTTGGATAGAAATTTGAGCTCAGGGTTTGAGAACATTATCCATGTAATAAACCATAAGCTTCAGAATCCACCAGAGCAAGCGATCAAGACTTTCCAGGAACAATGGACTCTATTGCTAACAGGCACTTCTGTGATCTGCGCACTCATCTAAGGCTCATTATTCAGGGACAAGATTTCCTGTTTCCCGGCACATGAGGGCAATTTTGGACAACGTGACCTGACCAACCACATTATAAGCGAAGTCTCCCCAATTTGCATAGGTTCATTGGAAGAACTAGTATTCTTGCCATTGTCAGGAACCCAGCTTCCTTAGTGAAAACATTTCCTCTCAATACCTCAGGAGCTTAATTGGGAATCAACTTGCAAAATTAAATCAATTACTGCAGCAGACATGGTAGTTTGATTGATTACAAGCAATATGGCCTCTTTTAAATCCTCCCTCAGACCATTATAAAAGGTTGTAGCAGTAGATTTGTCTGTCTAACCGGTTCTGGACATTATTTTTTGGTATTGGCTGATATATCTCACTAGGTCTTAATAACTTTGATCGAGAGTGAACAACCCAATGGGAGCTGACTGGGTGGAATGCCAGCTTCTGAAGAGTGCTATGAATTGAGGTAAAAACTGATACCAATCTTTCAGCCATGAACTTTGATTTAAAATTAGAGGAGTGGCCCAAACAAGTGCTTCTCTACTTAGCTGTGAGAAAATAAAGATTATTATTGCTGTCTCTGTCGCAAACTTTATAGGTTTGCTCAAAAAAGTTCACATGACATTGAGTTGGAAAATTCTGAAATTTATGGAGATCGTCACAAAATTTCTCAGGTGGCATCAAATTTAACAAATTGCTGGGGAAGCCTTTTCATTCTATCTGTGTTTCTGAGGAAATTTTAGTTTTGAAAACATGGCTACTACTGAAAACTGACATTGTGGTTTGCAAAGAGGTATGAGTGGGAGATGATAAACTTGGCAATATCTGATTTATACAAGCCAGTATGTTCCTGACTCATGGCTTTTAATTCTTCATGAGTATTAGTGATGGCACTCACCATCGCCTGAAAATGGTTCTCCAAAAGGTCAATTTGGTGGGCTTGGCAGATTATCAAGTTTTGAGCTTGTGGATCTGCTAAAAGCACTTGCCACCCTCAGTCCTTAAGCTCTCAGCAAAGTGAAACTTGCTGTCTGCAATAGAAAAGCAAGAAAAACAGAGAAGGAGATAGAGAGAGATGTAACACTAGACTGGATGCACTCTCTGACAACACCGAGACTCTCTCAAGGGTTGGCACCTCACAGGTATTTTTTTATAGAATATTCAAAATAGAACACAGCTGCATAACAAGAGGGAATATGTTAGTACAAGGGGTCTGATATAAATGCTGAAAATGCAGTCACACAAGCAGTAGGCTTACCAGTCTTAGCAGCAGGTTTAGCTATATTGAGCATAAGCCATCCTGGAAACTGATTAGACACATAAGGATGCTACCAACAACATGTTGGTCTGAGATGTGAGGGTTAAACAGGAGGAACAGGGCACAGGAAAAAGACTAAGAAGACGCATAGGACTGTGAATACCAAGGGAACCAAACAGGAGGAAAATTAAAAAAGTGAGGGAATAGAGTACGGGGACTAATATGTAATCGAAAAAGCCAATGCAACTCGTTGACTCCTTGCCTTAGATTTTATATAGGACTCCGCTACTGATGACCCAGCACTGGCCTCAACCCGCAAAGGGAGTAATGAGAAGGAGTGCTATATTTGCTTTAGACTAAAACATACACAATAGTAAAATCTTTTGTTCCTTTCCACATAACAGAGTAGTACCATAGCATGCAACAAGTGTGACCTGGCCCCTAAGACAAATAAGAAACACACATTGGCACACCCAATTAGTGTCACTTGTCAATGCTGTCATCTCGCTGCTATTGGCTTTGCCAATATATCTCCATTGTGCTGATTGCAGCAGCCAGACATCTTGGAATTGTATTGTTTATGCTTCCAAGATGTTGTCCTATTGCATGTAGAGGCAATGTAGTTGCCATCTTAGCAGTATATAAAAAACCTTTTGACTCTTTAGGAGAGAGGGGGGATGTGAGAGAGAACCCAACACTAAACGGCAGCAATTCTTGGTGTTGGAGGGAGGGAACTACAAAGAAATGAGTCGAGGGTCTGTAGAAAGTTGGTGTGTGGGGTCCGTGAATGAGGAAAAGAGCAAGGGTGCACTTGAAAATAAGAGCATGGGTTAAATTAAAAAATAGTTCCCTGATGCCAGCACTGTAAGAAAACACTCACCTAATCAAAAACAAGGTTGCAACCTAAATGATCTTGGGGCGGGACAAACTCAAGAATAGGGAGAAAAGCCATTAAATAAGGAGTGGGAAGTGGAATGGATATGCAAGCCATCCAATTATGACCCATCCAATCATGACCCTAAACCTACTCTATGGATACTGAAGCTGTCTATGGCAAGCCTTCAGGAAGGGTTCCCCTATCCACGGTTGTGTTTTATGTGTGTGACCTCACCTCACCCTTCAATGCCACTGCACCTGTTGCATGAATAATAATTCTATTTCTGATTCAGGGCAACTATCCTGAAGGAGATAAAACATGAAAACAACTGTACAGCAAAGAGCATTTGTAAACTTTGCTCAGACAACATCATGCACTTGACAGTAAGGGGCCACCACCTCAGCCCTAGGGGCCGGGTAAAAGCTGGCTGATTAGGCTGAAGAAATCAACCAGATTCGCAAAACTGCAGCTACTAAGGGCCTCATTTATGGGGATTTGGTGTAGGGCAGCACAACAAGTCACCTTGCTGCGCTGCCCTACGTCAAAGTGAAAGAGCAGGAATGCATCACATTTATCTAATATGGTGCATTCCTGTCCTTTCCCCGAGCGCTGGCGCAGTTTTGGCAGCCTAGCACCAACGCAGGCACCTTTGCACCATGGTGCAAGGGTGCCTGTGTTGGCGGCAGTATTGTTTTTGTGCAGGAAGGGGCACCTTCCTGCACAAATAAAACCTGGGAGGCCTTTTCCTCTTTCTATGTGTGCTGCATTCTACGAGGAGAAATAAAGTTCTTTCTCCTCGTTGCGCCTCCCCTGGGGAGGCGTAAGATTTTGGCACATCCCCAGGTTTACATGGTTTTGCAAATCTGGGGAAGCGCCAAAAACCATGGGTGTTGGGTAGGAACACCCACAGCAACACCCATGGAATGCCTCCCTAGTGCAGAGTAAGGCAATGCAGCAATTTGCGCTGCCTTACCTTTGATGTAAGTAAAAAAAAAAAATGGAGCAAGATTGTTTGAGAATAATTTTGCTTGATCAAGTCTGCTCATTAAGTGTAAATTAACATGCACATTCTTATAAATGACTGACAGTGTGGTGAATTAAAAAGAAAAACGTGAGAATGTGAAAACATGCAAAAGTGACACCACACATTAAGAGTTTTAAAAATCTGCATCGTAAAAGCATGCAGAAGGCTTACAGACTGGTGTAATGAGAGATGTTTATGTTATCAGAGAGAACTTACTAAAGTATACTAAAGACTATAGTTCAAGAGTAAATTGTAAACAGTAATATAGAAACATGATAATGAAAAACGCATGAAGTAAAATGATTTTTGTAAATAATTTTCCTTGATCATGAAAGTCATAATAGAAATAGTGAATGCTTACACCTTTAGTAAAAATGTATTCAGACTATGCTTATAGGTTTAATTAAAATTACATTTATCTTATATCGTTTTTCTATTCATACTCTATTCCCTATATATTATTAAATGGTGTGTTTTATTCTTTGGATTTTGTTGTTTTCTATGTAGGCTTCAAACCTGATAGTGTATTATTTCTTTTACAAACATAGGCCTCAGAAAAATATATTTTGTCCTTCGTTATTACTAAAATGCAGCTCTATTTGCTTTAGTTGAATGTTTATCAAATAGAGTTTCCTTCCTACGGTTAGAGTATTTCCTTCTATGAGTAATTGTGTCGACTATGTTGCAAGCTGACGTGGAAGCGAGCGCGTGGATATGGAAAGGTTTTGATGTGTTTCTTGCTTCCGAGATGAAAATGAGTTTATGGACTAACAAAGGCATCTTGTTAAAGTTCTGGATGAACTAGGTTGGAGAGCGATCACACCATGGTTCCTGACCAATGGAAACATGTAAAACTGTGAAAATGTACAATTGGCGGCTGGAATTATGAACATTTTGAGATATAACTATCCCGTGAGAAAAGAATCGCTGCCGCCTGACATTACTATTGCTGCTGGTATTGCTGTTGCTGCTCGATGCTTTTCTAGCTGGCTATTATCCTTACAAAATATGGGCATGACATTCTGTCAGTCCAAACTTTGATTTTTCCCTGAATCGAACTATCCTGTTTGCCTTGCACTTCATCGGCTGAGGATGTTGTTCAAGCTAAACCTCTTCAGTAGAAGGGTTGGCTATTTCAGACTATTGCCTGCTGTGCATTAGTTCATTGATCATAGGTTCGTATGAATCTCGCATTGCATACTGATTTATAATTGTAATTTATCTTTGTCTCTCTCTCTCTCCCTTCTTGCACCAATATATTGATTTAGTTTTGATGTATTATTGCCATGATTTGTGTTTCTATTGTGAAATTACCTGTATTCATTAAAAATAGCAAAGAACTGACAATTCTAATGTATTTTTGAGTATTGACCATTTCATTACTGAAGTTTAGATAAACGTACCTTGATAAATATATTGAGTTTGTTTTTTTATTGACAAGAGATTTGACATGAGAAGTTGATTATTATGGTTAGGTAGGCATTTCTTCATTTTAGGTCCTCATGAAGGAAATGTTTTCCTTCTCTAATTATCTGAATCCCTATTAGCTCAAGAAAAAGATCTATTGGAGGACCTCATGATTAGTAAGGGGTTATAGAGTTTCCATGGGCCCAAACTCTTGGTTATAGTAAATGATTTATGTTGGTGGTATTTGTAAAAGATTATAAAATGTACACTGCTTCCGCTGGATCAGTTTCTAGTAGCATTATCGGATGGTTAGTTTTGACTAAAATACTAGATAATGAGGAGACGGTACTAAGAGACATTGACTGACTATACTATAAAAACGTACCTTTATGTTCTATGTTGTGGTCCGTCGTTGACCTTTAATGGAAGTAACGGGTCCGTCGTTGGCCTAAGATCCCAGGATAAGCCTAAGGGCAGTCTTAGTGTGGCATACACTAAGGGGGTGATTATGATGGTGGGCGGATCGCGATCCGCCCGCCATCTTAACCTGATTTACCATATTATTATGGCGGCGGGGGGTATTGCGGTAGACGCAAAGTGCGTCCGCCGCTTTTCCGCAGCTCGGCAATCGTTCCGATTGCCGGCCGGGTGGAATTGGGCCTCAATATGGTGGCGGTGCCTAGCAGGCACCGCCATCCATATTAGGATGGGTGTGAATCAAGGCCTTTCCATGGTGGCGATGCCGCCATGGAAAGGCTGGAGGTGATTCACTTTGGGGGCCCATTGCGGGCCCCCGGAGGGGGTGAGGGGGTAGGGGGCTGCACTTGGGGGGTACCTATGGTACCCCCATACATTGCCATTCACAAGGTGGCAGGCACCGCACGGTGCCTGCCACGTTGTGCATGGCAATGCACAACATGCCTTTGCACCATTGCGGCGGGTGCTGCTTACAGCCGCACCCGCCGCAATGTTGGAAATGCGGAATGCGACCGCCAGGGTGGCGGTCGCATCCTAATTAGCTGTGCGGGACCGCCGCACATCAGGCGGCCGGCCCCAGCACCGCGAGGATGGCGGGCGGACTAAAGTCCGCCCGCCATCCTAATGGGCCCCTTAGTGTGTTGTCTGCTGTTGATGCAGTGCTGAGCAATGGTCGTATTGTCGGTACTTGCACAGGGAATCTTGAAGTGTGAATAGTGAAGATTTTTGAGGTAACTTCAGAAAGCGCATCTGGAGAAGTCCTGAGAGTTTTTCACTAGAGGAACGGTGAAATCACGCTGGTCGAGATTTTGCTGGAAGTAAAAGAAATTCTCAGAGTATATGGTTCTATCGTTTTTTTCTTTTAGTTGAGCAGACAAGTTGTTTTCATGTTGTTTGTTTTGTTAAAGACTTCGTAAAAACATTGACCCTGATTTTGTAAAGGGAGGGTCAGTCGCAGGAGTTGAGCTGACGTCACTAGGTGCTGCGCTGGTTTTGGTCGGTTGATGAGAATTTGTTACCAGGAGAGCCGCGCTGGTATTGGTTGGTTGCTGTGAGCCGCGCTGAGATTGGACAGCGTGAATAATTTTGATTGGTAGCAGAGAATCATAACACGGAAAATAAATGTTGAAGATTTCTATAGTATAGTTTTAACTTTTAGTGTAGAGAATCATGACAATTTTAAAATTGTTAAAACCTTTGTTAAGTAAAGATGAGCCGATACCAATTAGAGAAGCAATTCCAGTGGCTCCTAAAGGAACCCCTGCCTCATTTATGTCATTAGAAAGGGGTTATCACACGTGTACATGGTTATAAAATTGGATGAAATACACTGAGCGAGATGGTACATTATCTTTTCCAGAGAATGGGACTTTCAATCCTAGATTTTTCGAAAATTTAAGAAATCAGATAAATAATTTGAGATCTAATCCTAGACCTATGCAGTATGAAGCTCTTGAAGAATGGGAACATGAGGCATACAAAAGAGAAAGAGAAAGGTATCAGACTAGATACAGAAATACTGTGAGTACATATTCAGAAGCAAAGTGGGATGCTCAAAAGAAAATGTGGAGAAGAGATATAGCTGAAGGAACACAAATGTTTCCAGTTATGGTGGCTGAGACTAATACAGAGGATAAATCTAAGGAGAAAAAGAATAATATTGAGGAACAAAAATCTAGAAATACTGAATTCGTTGATGGAACTGATGACATAGATGATGAATTTTTAAATGAATTATGGATGAATAGACCTCCGCCTTATCATGAGGAACAGATTTCAGTGGAGATAAATTCTTTACTGAGTGCTCCATTAGTACAGGTAGAAATGACACAAGTGAAAACGCCCATAAGTCAGAATCACATCCCAGTTGGTGAAGAATTGCCAAAAATGGTAACACCAATGAGCCCAGATGTTTTGTCAGTCCCAGTGACTATTGGTCCTATTGTTCCATTATACAATGATGGACAAGGAGTTTCTCGAGTACATGCTTAAGGAATACCAGATAGAAAAATGAGTGGAATTCATAGAATGAATGTAATGTACCAAGGATTGATGAGAATAAAAGAGTAAATGCAAGTACAAATAATATCCACTTCAGGACAATCATTTGAGACCCCAAAAAGACGTGCATATGTAGATTCAAGAAGAACATTACATATTGAGAAAAGAGTGACATCAACATCAGGAGGGTCAGGTGGAGTTAATGAGGATACTCAAGGATCTATAGGTCTAGAAATAAATGAGTGGATAAAAGAAATAGCGCTTGGATGTAGTTGACAGAAAATTGATTTGAGTATAAATGTGAACAAGTTGAAAGCGGATTTGGAAGAAATGATTTTGGGAACAATTAGTCCAGAAAGATTAAGTAAATATCAGGATGAAGAATTGCTCTTTATGTGTAACAATATCACACGGAGAGCGAGAAATTTACAGGAGAAATTTGCTGAATTTGCGCAAACATGTGGAGTTGACATAGAAAAATCTAAGGCTTAGCAAAAGACATATAGATTAGATTTTAGTGACAAAGATTTTGAGAATTTGAATGTTTCAGGAAAGCGTTTGCAGATCAAAGAGTTAATTAACACACTAAAGCGTTGGGGTGAATTGGATTGATGGGAAGGCAGATGAGCAAAAAAGAAGGAGGATGCAATTACCACTGTATCCTGTGAGGGAAACAGGAACTGGAACAGCTGATGTGATGGTATGTCCTATGAGAAAAGTACCAGGAGGTGGGTTTGTTCAAGTCCCTTGGTTGAGGCAGGATATATTATCATTTACGAATGAATTCCCTAGGTTGAGAGAAAAAACAGTGGAATGGTACAAACAAGTGAAGAGGTTTGTGAAGGTTGTGAAAGTTTTGTGGAAGGATTTGGATGGCTTGTTTGATATTGTAGTTCCGACTGTGTGTGGGTTGAGTGTAAAATTGCTGTAGATTAGCCAAAAGAAGAGTATCCAAGAGATCCAAAAACAGGAGCACCATCGGAAGAAGTCATGAAAAAATACAATCAGGTCATTACTTTTTTGAAAGGGAAAATTTCAGCGAAAGAAACAGATTGGGTAAGAATAGACAGAACTACTCAGGAATTGAAAGAATCAGTGCATGCTTACTATGAGAGGCTTTTACAAGTGTTTAAACAGTACAGCCGTATTGAGAATATCACTGAGAAAGATATGGGACATTTTGTGTATCGGTTTGAGTATGGATTAAGACCAGAAATAAGTGCCATGATCCGGCAGCATTTAATTTGTTGGCAGAGTAAGTCGATTGATGAGATTCTTCATTATGCGAAATATTGTGGTGATGATATTGATTCGCGTCACAAAAAGTTAAAAGAGAAACTGATGTTGGCTCAGATGAAGGCAGCAAGGAAAGGGGGAATTTTTGAATATGAATACGGATTTTACAGAAGTTTATCAAGGAAATTGTCAGACTACTATTGGAATGAGAGGTGCAGTGACAAATGGAAATACTGTGACGAATATGATACCGTTACCACAAGGGAAAGGTCAAGGTGGTAATATAGAGGAAATGAAGAAGAAGTTTCCTTGTCACTCGTGCGGAAAGATGGTGCATTGGAAGCACGAGTGTAAAAGCATACAAGCAAATACAGGTGATACACAGTTTATAGATACAGGAATAAAGGGAATGAATCAGATGCAAATGAATCAGCAAAGTAAGAATCAGCAGATATCGGCTGGTAGAAGACAGGGTCAGCAAATACCTCAAGCTCCTATGCAAAACATGAATGGTCAAATACAAAAATACAATGCGAATGTGGGGTTTCATACAAATGATCAATTAAATTTGAATGTACAGGTGTCTTCACAATATTTGATGCAGTCGGATGAAGATGATACATCTCAATGATGGTGCCTGAGGGGTGAGGAGGAGTGCGTGCTTGGGGCATCCTTAGAGGTAGATCAGTGTGGTCCCTATGTGGATGGCGAGGTTGACGGAAACACAGTTACGTTCCTCATAGATACTGGTGCTACCCATTCCACTGTAAGAACCGTGGAAATTTCAAACCTACCCCTCTCGGGAGAAACTATCCAAGTTGAAGGAGTCTTGAACAAATTGATTAAGACCCCAGTGACTAAACGAATGAAAGTATAAATTGGAGGATTTCAGGATTTACACAAATCTGTAGTATGTGACACAAGTCCAGTTAACCTATTCGGAAGGGACTTATTGTGCAAGATGAATTGTCCCAATTATTGTACACCTGATGGAATAGCATTTCAAACAAAAGATGAAGACGTGGTCTTTAAAATGGCACGACAGGGAACAGAAGTGAATGATTTCTATCCTCTATTTACAGCGCATGATTTACCTGTTGAGTTGAGAGATACAGTACTGTCTGATGTATGGGATTCTTCAGGAAAGGACATTGGTTTAATGAAAGGAGTAGCTCCAATTCAGAGAACGGTTAAACTAGATGCAGAATTTCCGAGAACACCAGCTTACAAAATGACAGTAGCGGCCCGTGGTGGGAGTGCTGCCGGGCGGTGACTTGGTGCGGGGGAGGGGCAGGGTGGGGGGTAGTAAACTACGGAATTCGGCCGAATACAGGTAAGTAAACATATAAATAAATAAAAAGAATTTTGTTGCGCGCGCTGCAACGCCAAATGCAATGCAGCGTGCGCAACGAAATTCGTTTTATTTATTTATATGTTTACTTACCTGCATTCTGCCGAATTCCGTAGTTTACTACCCCTACCCTGCCCCTCCCCCGCCCCACCCCACGTCACCGCCCGGCAGCACTCCCACCACGGGCCGCTACTGCAAAATGAGTACTGAAACAATTGCAGGAGTAACACCTGTGATTGAAATGCTAATTGAACAAGGTATTTTAAAAGAGATTCTAGGGAGTCCATGCAATTTACCTATAATGGGAATTTGCAAACCTAATGGAAAATATAGAATAGTTCAGGATTTAAGAAAAATTTATCAGATTGTAATATCTTGTTGTCCAGTAGTGCCAAATGCAGCCGTGATTCTATATCAAATTGCTTGTGAAGCAGAATGTTTTTCAGTGATTGATCTGTGTCAAGCTTTTTTCTCGATACCTTTGCAGTCGGATAGTCAATATTTATTTGCGTTCCGGTTCAGAAACTGTGTCTTAGCATGGTGCCAAGTTCCTCAAGGGTATACACAGAGCCCCTCAATCTTCAATCAGATATTGAAGAAATGTTTGGAGTCATTGATAATGTCTAATAATTAAGTTTTAGTGCAATACATTGATGACTTATTGGTTGCATCAAGAACAAAAGAAGCATGTGTTGCTGATACAATTGCTCTACTTAACCATTTGGCAGTAGGTGGGCATAGAGTGTCACCGGCAAAATTACAATTTTGTAAAAAAGAAGTTCTTTACTTGAGTCACAACATTGAGAAGGGAATCAGGAAAGTGTTTCAAGATCGGATCAATGCTATTCTGCAAATGAATCCGCCGAGTACACAAAAAGTGGTTCAAATGTTCTTGAGAATGGTTGGATATTGTTGTCAGTGGATCCCAAGTTTTTCACTGATAGCCAAGCCATTACAAAGATTGAGACACAAAGACGTGTCAGATCCTATACATCTTGATGATGAATGCATAAAAGTATTTCTTGAACTGCGAGACAGTTTGTGTCTAGCACCAGCATTGGGAATGCCAGATTTCAATAATGATTTTGCACTGTTTTGCAGTGATCGCGATGGCTGTGCACTTTCAGTTCTGATGGAAATGCACGGAACAGCACGCCGTCCAGTGGCATATTTTTCGGCCACATTGGATCCTGGAGCCGCAGCCTTACCTGGATGTTTGAAAGCAGTTGCTGCTACTTGCATGAGTTTGGAACAGAGTGAAGCGATTGTAATGGGACATCTGTTGAAAGTGTATGTGCCACATTCAGTTGAGATTTTGTTAACACGGACTCGCACACAGAATCTTACAAGCAGTCGGTTAACAAAATATGAGCAAGTGATTTTGGGAGCAGAAAATGTGTCAGTGACAAGATATACAAGTTTGAATCCAGCTACTTTTTTACCGATTCCTAGTTGTGAAGTGGTGGTGGATGAGGCAGATCATGATAGTCTGGATGTGACTGAATTGTGTACAAAACGAAGACCTGTCATACAGGATACCCCATTACCTGAATCTGATTTTGTGTTGTTTGTGGATGGATCATGCTTGAGAGATTCTGAGGGTACCTTGCGAGCTGCAAGTGCAATTTGCACAGTGACGAGTGTCATTGAAGCATCATGGTTGAAAGGAGTGAGTTCAGCACAATGGCAGAGTTGATTGTGTTGACTAGAGCATGTTGTACTGCAAAGCAAATGCAAGTAACCATGTTTACAGATAATCAATATGGTTTTGGGGTGGTGCATGATTTTGGGCAGTTGTGGTTTCAGCGTGGGTTCATGACCTCTTCGGGTTCACCCATTCGAAACGGAGAATGTGTGAAAAACCTATTGATGACACTACAATTGCCAGCACAAATTCGGGTGGTGAAATATCCAGCACATAAATCTGGTTGTGACTACGTCACTGTTTACAACAGATATGCTGACGAGATTGCACGTTTTTGTGCTCAAAATTCATATACAAACAATGGGGAGCAATTGAAAGAACGATCTGATCAAGCAAAATGCAAATTGATGTTCTCAACTGTTGAAACATGGTAAGCAATTAGAGAATTACAAGATGCAGTTACTGAAGCAGAAAGAGAAGGGTGGATCAAAGCAGGATGTACATGCAGAGTAGATGATGAAGTGTGGGTTTACACAGATGGAAGACCAGTATTGCCAGACAGTTTGTTATCACAAATGGCAAGAGTTTGTCATGGTCCGACACATGTAGGCAGAGATGCTATGATAAGTCTTTTCAAACAGACATAGTTTAATCCGAAATTTAGAGTCATTGCAGAGAGTCTATGACAAAGATGTTAGACATGTCAGCAACAAAATGCAAGGAGTGAGACAGTTGTTAGTCTGGGTCGAATTGGAAAAGCAGCAGGTCCATTTACGCGTATGCAGATGGATTTTATTGAGATGCCTCCTTTCCATGGTCTAAAATACGTTTTGGTGATTGTGTGTTTATTTTCATGCTGGGTTGAGGCATACCCAACAAGACTTAATAATAGCCTAACTGTTGCTAAACTGCTAATTAGAGAGATCATCCCAAGATTTGGATTTCCAGTCTTGTTAGAATCAGATTAAGGAACTCACTTTAATAACAAAGTGGTTCGAATGATTTGTGCTGCCTTACAAATTGAGCAAAAATTGCATTGTGCTTATCGACCTGAAGCATCTGGCGTGGGCAAGCAAGTAAACAGCACAATAAAATCACGACTAGCAAAGGTTTGTGCATCCACAACACTGAAATGGCCTGAGGCATTACCATTGGTATTGATGAGTTTGAGAAGTATTCCAGACAGAAGAACAGGACTGTCCCCTCACGAAATTGTTTTGGGGAAGGCTATGAGACAGCCAACAGTCCCAGTGAATCAACTTGTGAACATATCTGATGATTTAGTGCTCGATTACTGTAAAGGATTGGCTGACGTAGTGCGTTCTGTGTCTCAACAGGTTGGAGAAGTCGCAACTACTGTCCAACAAGAACAAGCACATGATTTGAGCCCCGGAGACTGGGTGCTCGTCAAGAAACATGTGAGGAAGTCTTGTTTGGAACCTCGTTGGCATGGGGCATATCAAGTGATTCTTGTGACAACAACAGCAGTTAAATGTGGTGGTTTACCTAACTGGATTCACGCTGATCATACTCGTCGAGTCCCATGTCCACTTGAAAGCACAGAGTCAGTTGAAGGTGAACAAAGAGAACAAAGAGAGCCTGAACAAACTGCGAATCAAGTAGAGTGGGCACACGCTACTGGGTCTCGTAATACTGTCACTGTCGAAGCTGAAAGAGAGTTGGTCCCTGAAAGAGACAGAGTAAAAGGAAAAAGGGAATCAGCTAAGCAGAGTCTTGAATCAAATGAAGTAGACAGTGTATCTGAAAAACGTGCAAGAGAAGGTGATAAATGGCCTAGAGGAGTTAAGCAGTTGAAATATACTCTAAATGAAAAGATTCCAGCTACTATAATTGAACTTTCTAGCCAATCTGAACAAAGTGATACAGACAGAGAAGAATACACAGAACAAAAAGAGCACGAATCCCAAGTAAAAAGTACACAGCACCTGAATGGACATACTTGGCTGCTGCGCCAAATGATTCGGGAAAATAATTCATTGGGGCATATTCTCAAGGACTAATCGCCGATTTATCAGCACTTTAGCGCCGCAAAAGTGGTGATAGATTTATCACCCTATTCCCAAGCTGGTGCAAACTGCCGACATCGCCAGTTTCCCTTCGATAGCCGCCGCAAAAAACATCCCCACGGATGAGAGCGACAACTAACGCTAATGATATGCAGAGTAGGCGTTCCCGTGCAAAAACACACAAAAACACCACTTCGCGATATTCTCACTGACCAGCCAGAACGGCGAAGCGATCCAAAAACAGGCGATAAGGCGCGTTAGCAGCAGGAATTTAACACCTGCCTATTACTGGTGTTACAAAAGGGGATGATGGACGGAACGTTTGAGCCAATCAAACACTCACCCCCAGTCAACTGATCTGGGTTTAATCCATCATCATTCTTTAGCTCACTCCACCACCCCAGTTCAGACATGGCCATATGCAAATCAGTCTGACCCTGTGCCTCATGGGAACAGTCCAGCCCGAACTGCCAAGCCATGTCTTCCCTACTGGTGTTAAGCAGGACGACAACCTGCAGTAGAAAGGGAGCCCAGCCCAGAGCCACATCTGAAGACCAACAGATGCCATGGAGCCAATGATCATGCAGCTTGGAGACCCAAGAGGGCCACAACACCCACTGCCACCACCCCCAGGACCCCCCCGGACCACTCTCCCCCAGACTACCACCTAGGCAGTGCAGAAGAAGACAGCGGACGTTCCTAAAACGCACCAGGCTCGGACACCTAACGCTAGAGGATGCCATTGCCCACTACAGGCTCAAAAGGACAACCATCTTCTGCATCCTGACCCACATTGCCCACAGGCTGACAGTACCAACACATCAGAGAACCAACATCCCTCTGCAGACAAAGCTGCTGGCTGTGCCGCACTTGTTGGCCTCTGGTACCTTCCAACCAACAACTGCCAGAGTCGGAGGAGTCTCACAGCCAGCCCTATCAAACTTCCTCACACATGTCCTGGATGCATGTCCACAAAAGCAACGGCGGGCCCCTGTATCCGCACCACACGCTAGTTCCAATTCGTAGTGTTCCTGCGCAACCAACCCCAACGCCAGCCGTTGCTTGATGCCTCTGTGCTCCAGATCCAAGATTGTAGTCACTGAAATGGGGGTGCGCCAGGTCATGAAGTCCAGTAGTCAACAGTGGTTTAAAAACAGTTCTTTATTACAAATACATAAATCAACAATACGAAAAGCTCAGCCAACGCGTTCCATTCCCCCAACGGGGAACTTCATCAGGGCAACGTGTGGATTCAATTAACTGCATATGCTGCGGGAACTCCCCAATACAATTCCATATTCCGAAAGTCAGTATTCAGAAACCTGTTGGAGAAATGGTGACAATGGTCAAGTGTCCGTATAGTCACAAACGTAATCTGGTACAGTGTATTGCACTTGGACAAACCGGAATGCTAACAGGTATGACAAATCCTGCATAAAAAGACCGTAACAGAAGTTTGTGAGGTCATAACCTTCGTAGGAGAGAAAAGGATGGTTACGACCAAACGAACTTCTGTTACGGTCTTATTATGCAGGATTTATCATACCTGTAAGCATCACGGTTTGTATCAGCTTGATACCCCTGCACCTTCACTTCCCCCACACTGTGCAGGAACAGCTGGAGACCAAGCAAGGGAGGTACACCATAGCTGGCTTCCCGCACGTGTTGGGGGCAATTGACTGCACACATGTACTACTTGTGCCCCCTGCCGACACTGCACACAATAACCGCAACAGAAACCACACGCATTCCATCAATGTGCAGGCAAAAGTGGGCCACCGGGGCCTGTTCACGAATGTCGTCGCAAACTTCCCAGGCAGTGTGCATGATTCCTACATCTTCCGCAAGTCCATCACCAACCAGCGCTTTGAGGATGGCACCTATGGAAATGCACTGTTCGTCGGTAAGTACCAACTGAACACACCACACACCTCAGCTCCACAATCATACAACTCACAACTGTGGGAATGCACACGTTACAAAATCACAGACAACATGCCAATCAACATGCCCAACTACCAGACACAACAACACAAGTAACTGTGGTAACCGTGGCCAGCCATGTAGGCAAACCATCCACGGCATGGCACCTCTGCCACACAATTGCAGAATGTGGGGAGAGGTGGGAACCAAGTATGTGCGAAGGAGGCAAGTGACCCATCAATAAGAATGTACACAATGAAAAGTGTGGCGGTGATGTGCTGGACAGACTTCAGTATGCAGAGCACAGACATGTCCATGTGGACATATACTGCTGGTGTTTGTAGTGTTGTGGACAGTGGACGCAAACAGGTTACCTCAGGCAGTGTGGAAGACTTTGGACATGTAGCTTTGTCGCCCCCCCGTGTAAGCGTGAGCGGAGTGGCCTTGGCAGGCGTATGTCGTGAATAAATAGCCTGCGGCTCTGGGCGTGGTTCATTTCCGGGATGGCCACCAAAGTAACCACTGCGTGTGTCTCTGTGTCTGCCATATCATGTCCATAGGCCTACACACACGTGGCCGACCACCTTCAACAGCCAGATTTACACTGGAGACGAGGTGGCTACATCCCAAGCCAACCCGCTCACATCTTGTCATCGCATGCAGGTTCGTGTCTGCCAGGGCGGCGCCCCCCCACCCAGCCACGAGGCCGCCGCCATGACCGGTGGTGCCTGCGCGATCCTGTGGGCCTGCTGCACCCCAGCCCTGGTCCCCAGACCGGTCTGCCATCCAGCGATGACTGGCCGCCCCTGCGCACCCAGGCCTCAATGCTCACCTGCCGCCACCGGCGTGTCTCCAAGAGGGCCCACCACATGCCGGTGCAACCTCCTCAGCCGATCGCTGGATTCCGCGCCACAGGCCCCCAGCGCACCCTGCGGCACCGCGGAGTCATGTGTGTGCTGACTGCTGCCTTCGGCGTACACTGCGGTCCAGCAGGGCTATCAATTCAACTCGAATCTTGATTGGCAGGACGGCGTATCGAGGTCTACGCATCATTGCAGGCTGCACACCCGCTCAGCTCTTCAGGTGCCCCTACCTAAGTTACCGTCCCGTGGCGGTAGGCCCGTGTCGGCCGCAGTGCATCGGGTGCCACCAACTCTGTGCACCGCAAGTCATCATCCCGTGGCGGTAGGCCTGTGCCGGCCGCAGTGCATCGGGTGCCACCAACTCTGTGCACCGCAAGTCATCGTCCCGTGGCGGTAGGCCCGTGCCGGCCGCAGTGCATTGGGTGCTACCAACTCTGTGCACCGCAAGCCATCGTCCCGTGGCGGTAGGCCCGTGCCGGCCGCAGTGCATCGGGTGCCACCAACTCTGTGCACCGCAAGTCATCGTCCCGTGGCGGTAGGCCCGTACCGGCCGCAGTGCATCGGGTGCCACCAACTCTGTGCACCACAAGTCATTGTCCCGTGGCGGTAGGCCCGTGCCGGCCGCAGTGCATCGGGTGCCACTAACCCAGTGTGCCACTAGTCATGGACCCTTTATGATTGAGTCTTGTGGTGCGGACGCCATCATGTCACCTCCGGCAGTGGGGAATGTGATGTGGTAGGCCCCTTTTATTGGCAGGGTCACATGTCCTGTGACGCCTGTGCTGGATGGGTGTGGTGTGGGTGTAAACCAGCCCTCAGGGAGTGGCTGTGGCATGCTGACAACTAGACCAGTGATCAGCAGATCACTACAGGGAAGACCTGGGACATGTAGCTTTGTCGTCCCCCCTATAAGCGGAGTGGGCTGGGCTGGCGTATGCCAGTCCAGCGTATGGGTGTGAACAATGAGCCCGGGGCTCTGGGCGTGGTTCAGTTCTGGGCTGTGTAGTGATCTGCACCGGGGGCTTACGTCGTGGATGTGCAGGTAGGCTGCTATAATGGGACAGTAATAACTGAACGCACACACACTAGTATTATGCTACGGGCCAAGACCCTGAGCGGTCATGTGCCCCTTTATTTATACCTTTGGGCGTGCCGGCCCTCCGGGTGCCTGGACTAGCTACAATGTATAGTGCGGGCCGGGTGGCTCCGTCACTACAGGCTAGACAAGAAAGTAACTAATGCGTGTGTCTCTGTTGTAGTGTCGGCGCCACCTGGACCGCAATCGGCAATGTTGCACCCTGTGACTCAAGTCCCACAACATGAGCAACATGGACGTAAGGGGGAATCACTGACCCTACATTCATCCATACTTTCATACTTGAATGATCATAGACATGACACATCTGTGTGAAATAGGATGTTTTATTCACATTCAGTGGAGTGTTGAAGCTGGAGCAGTACAGGGCCATGCAAACCCCACTTTACATTGTTGCCCCGTGGAGGGCCAGCCAGAGTCCTTTGGGGAATGACAAGTTCATCGGAAGAGGAAGAGTTCAGTCCGCAGTCTGATTGCTGTGTCATTGGTAACCAAACAGAATATGGCAGTCCATGTCGAGGTCCAAGGTGAGTGTCGCAGAGTGTATCGGGGGACAGTGGAAGATGATGATGCAGAGGGCAGAACCAAGCAGTAACAGGCCATATGGCAGAGATGAATGCTACCGCTTCCTTCTTACCACTAAGGCAGAATCATCCGCATCTTCGTCCTCTGATGTTTCATGTGCCTCACATGTGGGTGGTGTTGTTTTGTCTGCATCACTGTGTGGCAGTGGCACATCAGTGGCCGGAGGTGGATTGGCTGCAGCACTGTGTGTCACTGACACATCAGGGGGTGGAGATGTGGATGTAGAAGCAGCAGCAGCATTCATTGGCGCCAGACTTGTGGCGGCAATGCCATGAGGAGGGTCTGCAGGGCATGGAAGGACCCAGCTACATCTTGCTGGTGTGCAGCCGTGGCAGCCATTCTTTCTGCCTGCATCTGCTCCATGTTCTCCATGATCCTCCGCATGTGTCCCAAATCCCGGCTAACGTCGCTGGAGCCACTCTGACTAGACAGTTGTCCTTGTCTCAGAGTCAGGACTCCAGCGATGTCAGCCATGGATCGTTGGAGAGCATGGAGCGGTCTGTGGGTGTCCATTAGGGACTGTAAGTGGTCCCTGATGGGACTTAGACACCCAAGTATGGCATCTAGTTTGGCTGCCATGAGGTCGAACCCCACCCGCACCTGATCAGCCATCTTCTCCTGGCACCCTAACACACGTCGTTGGAAGGCCATGTGTTGTTCGTGGGGGTCCTGGGAGACAGCCGTGGAGGTGGGTGCTTCCTGCTGTGTGGTCTGTGCAGGGGGTGAGGTCTCCTCGATGCAGCTGGGCTGCCCTGCTCCTGGAGGTGACGTGCCGAAGCTGTCCATGAGCTCTTGGAGGGCATCGGTGTTGAAGGTGTTTCAAGTCCTCTTCGTCATCAGTGAAGAGATGTTCGGTCTGCTCTGCAGGAGGTGTTGATTCTCCCTCTGCAATGTGAAGGGGAGATGCAGTTTAACATTGTGTTCACATGTATGTTGACGCATTGTACAAGTTTACATACAGACTGCATGACAATGTACATTGTGACTGTTTGGGAGGAGCTGCCTATTTGATGCGGGACAGTGGACATTTCGACAACATCACGGATGTGTGTTTATACTTGTACATTGTCATCTCACATTTCCCTGCTATGCCAAATGTGATTGGCCAGTTTCTACACACACGCTGCACCAGTTGTGTCCTCTGTTCTGTTGTGAACGTGTTGCAGTTTGTACCACATTGTTGTCAATGTTGATGTGCTCTGAATGTTATGTGTGTGTGCTGCATTTTGGGAGAGTCGCCCCTGCAGCACTGATTTTGCTGCCCCTTATCCCTTTCAGGCGGTGTGCCTTTGACTTCTGTGCTTATACAGTGCTGAGATGTTGCATACTTGGGTAAATTGGGCTCTTGGTGGGAGTTGGAACTCTGGGGCATGGTTTGTCCGCAGATGTGTTGTTGACGTCAGGGGTTGTTTGTGCACGTGGATGTGTCAGATTGTGACTGCTCCTTTACGGATGTGGTCCACACTCAGCCACCTCAGTGTTGTGGCGTGCAACATGTCTTGATATATTGACTGCAGCCATGCTATTCGTCATGCAGTGTCATTTGCATTGTCAGTGTGGCTCACAGACACGCCGCTTTGCTGGGTTTGGCACACGTGCATGGGCTGGTTGTGAGATTGGTGATGTGTGGGAAGGGCCCCCTCTGGACACATAGTCGACGGGGGCCTACTTGCTGTTTCTAGATGTGCTGCAGTGTGCCAAGGGGATCAGGGACATGATCCAGAGTCATTGTGGGTGTGCACTGTGCTATAATTAATTGTGCATGTGTGACATTGTGCCCATCTCCCCCCGTCCCCCAGTCCCTGGTCGTTGCTCACCCTGTTGCTGTTGTGTCAGGTCATGTTGAGCAGTGTCCGGTCCCCCAACTCCTGCCACTGTCTCCACACTGATGACTGTGGACACCATTTCCTCCATCTCATCCAGCTCCTCCTGTGGTCTGGACTCCCACCTCCAGTCTGCATTGCTACCTTCTGGTTGTTGCCCAGTTTCTGCTTGGTTTTGTGCTTCACATCATTCCAGCGCCTCTTGAGCTCTTCCATTGTCCTCCTCAGCACTCCGCCTGCATTCACCTTGTCCAAGATGGACTGCCATATTCAATTTTTTCTTGCCAATGACACAGTGGAGGTGACGAACAGTTGTTGATGGTGTTCTATCACCTCCGTTATCAGGATCCTGTTTTCCTGCGGACTGAACCGCGTCTTCCTCTTCTTCTTCTCCTTGCCCTTCCCTGACCCCGAGGTCCCAGGCTGGTCCTCCGTGGGGCTTGTGGGGTTCTGGTTGTCCTCTGTACTCCATTGTGCTTTGCAGTTGTTTTGGTTTTGTTTGTGGTTTTTTTTTCAGCTTTTACGGTGATTTTTCCCGCCTGACGTGTGTGAATTGCAGGCCTGGCGCAGCTTATCGCTGATTCTTTTATCGCGGTTGGGCCCATCACCACTATTTTCACGTTCAGCTTTAGATTTTTATCGCCGTCCTGGTAATTTTATCGCTGGCATTTGACGCGTTATCGGGAAACTATCGCATGTTACCGCCGTGTTGAGAATACGATGTTGACACGGAGTTATTTTCCCGCGATAGACGGCGATATGAAAAATTGCGTTAACCTATTTTGGCGATGATTATCGCACGTTCTTGAGAATATACCCCATTGTGTTTTGTTCCAAAGACAACTCATCATACGAGCCACCCTAAATGAACTGTGCACAAGAAAAAGGGTGCGGAAACAAAACAAAAAATGGAGGAGATTTGAAAATATCATTGTGTGACTTGAGGCAATAAGGCCGTGGTCTGAAGCTCGAAAAGTGTGTGGTACACAAACCTTACAAAACTTAAACGTACAAACCTTATATTTTTCCTTATAAAATGGAAAAAACTGAGATTGATATTCACAATCTAAGTCCATACAGGCGAAGGTGTCTAAACGCTTGTTTAATATGTGTTCTTATAATATTGTTTGTTTGGTTAGTGTTAGTACTAATTGGGCCTTATTTTATGATTTCTGTCAAACATACTAATGACTATGTCAATCCAATAACTGAGGTAGCAAGAGTCCTTAAAGAGGATCCAGAGATTAATATTAAAAAACTAACAGGAAATTACTTACATCAAGATAAATCTATTAATGACTTTTCGTTAAATGTTTTTACTAAACTCCTTTACGAGTACGTCGATACTATGGACGCAAGAGATTGTTATGTGTGTCAGAGGGGTGACTTATCACCACCTTCCTTTAACATATGGAATTTCATGTAGTGTACTAACAAGTTTGTTTTATGGCAAAGAGCAGTTTCAATATTTTTACTCCAACTAGAATTTTGTTTTTTCAGAAGTACCTGTTAAGAAGAATATGAATATAGTGACTAGTGCAAAAAATGCAGAGTATATGGGAGATTTTTTTCATACTACTGGGCCTATAGATACTGTACACGCACACTGAAATAATCTAACTTGTAGTTTACATAGTGTAGAAATAACATTTATAAATACTGTGGAGGATAGACGGCAAGAGTTTAAGAGAAAAGCAGCAGAACAGAAAACTAATATACCTCCATGTGCTCATAGGGAGGGTGATTATAAGAACGGTGAGACATATGCTGCACTGACTCTAGATTGGCATCACAAAGGGAAGCTTTGCTTAAGAAGACAAAAGACTGAATATAACAATTATTTCATTGGTTCTAGTGAATATGAACACACCTTCCTAATTACGGGAGGTTGGGGATTAAGAGGTGGTACTGATCCAGTTTATCCTGGAGTTTATTATGTGTGTGGTAAAAATGCTTATTATAGATTGCCACAACATTGGTATGGATGTTGTTATGTAGGTATAGTTTTCCCTAAAATCTACCATGTGAATGAAAATCATGGAACCAATGAAAAGAAACTAACACGGAATAAAAGAGGAATAAGTGCTGCAGAAATTGTGGGAGATATTTTTGGTGCATTAATACCTTAAGTGGGAGTGATTTTAAATTCACATAAAATTAGAAAATTGTCTACAGTGGTTGATCGTTTATCAAAGGATACTGCTGGTGGGTTCCTAATGATTAATACTGAAATGGTTGCTATGAGATCAATGGTATTGCAAAATAGACTTGCCCTAGATGTATTATTGGCAAAAGAGGGCGGAGTCTGTAGTATATTGAAAATTCAACAATGTTGCACATATATCCCTGATAAAAGTAGAGACTTGGAGGGATATATAAGTAACATTACTCATTTGCGTAATGATTTGACAGAACTAAAAGTTGATGGTGCCTGGGAAAAACTTGGTAAGGGTTTTTCCTCTGTAGGTAATTGGTTTACCGCATTAAGTAACAGCTTAGTAGGGAAAATACTAATACCAATAATTGCTATTGCTATTGGCATATTAATAATAATACTGTTATGTAGATGTTGCATGTGCAAAATGAAAGAGACAAAAGGAAGAGCTAGAAAGAGAAAAAGGGACGAAAATGAGTTGGAGGACAAAAAGGGTGCATATTATGAAGTGTTATAAGATATAGAGAGAGTTAGGCTTAAACAGATGAGAACAAGTGCATTCTGAGATAATCAGATCGTAATCAGATTATGTGGATTGCGTGATGGCTTGATTCGCCATCAGATGGGGGATTGATGGAGCAAGATTGTTTGAGAATAATTTTGCTTGATCAAGGCTGCTCATTAAGTGTAAACTAACATGCACATTCTTGTAAATGACTAACAGTGTGGTGATTTAAAAATAAAAACGTGAGAGTTTTCTTCAAATTACAACGTAGAAACATGCAGAAGTGACACCACACATTTGGAGTTCTAAAAATCTGCATCGTAAAAGCATGCAGAAGGCTTACAGACTGGTGTAATGAGAGATGTTTATGTTATAAGAGAAAACTTACTAAAGTGTACTAAAGAATATAGTTCAAGAGAAAATTGTAAACAGTAATATAGAAACATGATAATGAAAAACGCTTAAAGTAAAATGATTTTTGCTTATATTTTCCCTTGATCATGCACGTCATAATTGAAATAGTGAATGCTTACACCTTTAGTGAAAATTTATTTAGACTATGCTTATAGGTTTAATTAAAATGACATTTATCTTATATCATTTTTCTATGCATACTCTATTCCCTATATATTATTAAAATGGTGAGTTTTATTCTTTGGATTTTGTGGTTTTCTATGTAGGCCTCAAACTTGTTAGTGTATTATTCCTTTTACAAACATAGGCCTCAGAAAATTGTATTTTGTCCTTTGTCATTACTAAAATGCAGATCTATTTGCTTAAGTTGAATGTTTATCAAATAGAGTTTCCTTCCTACGGTTAGAGTATTTCTTTCTATGAGTAATTGTGTCGACTATGTTGCAGGCTGATGTGGAAGCGAGCGCGTGGATATGGAAAAGTTTTGATGTGTTTCCTGCTTCTGAGATGAAAATTACGTATATGGACTAACAAAGGCATCTTGTTAAAGTTCCGGATGAACTAGGTTGGAGAGCGATCACACCATTGCTACAATTGGGGGCTGGAATTGTGAACATTTAGAGGTATAACTATCCTGTGAGAAAAGAATCGCCTCTGCCTGCCATTACTATTGCTGCTGGTGTTAGTATTGCTGTTCGATGCTTTTCTGGATGGCTATTATCCTTACAAAATATGGCATGACATTCTGTCAGTCCGAACTTTGATTTTTCCCTAAACCGAACTATCCTGATTGCCTTGCACTTCATCAGCTAGTGATGTTGCTCAAGCTAAACCTCTTCAGTTGAAGGGTTGGCTACCTCAGACTATTGCCTGCTGTGCATTAGTTCATTGATCCTAGGTTTGTATGAATCTCCAATTGCATAATGATTTATAATTGTAATATTGATGTATTATTGCCATGATTTGTGTTTCTATTGTGAAATTACCTGTATCCATTGAAATAACAAAGAACTGACAAATCTAATGTATTTTTGTGTATTGACCATTTCATTACTGAAGTTTAGATAAAAGTACCTTGATAAATATATAGAGTTTGTTTTTTTATTGACAAGAGATTTGACATGAGATGTTGATTATTATGGTTAGATAGGCATTTCTTCATTATAGCTCCTCATGAAGGAAATGTTTTCCATCTCTAATTATCTGAGTCCCTATTAGCTCAACGAAAAGATCTATCGGAGGACCTCATGATTAGTAAGTGGTTATAAGGTTTCCATGGGCCCAAACTCTTGGTTGTAGTAAATGATTCATGTTGGTGGTATTTGTGAAAGAATATAGAATTTACACCACTTCCACTGGATCACCTTGCTCTATATCGATGAGGCCATTGAAAGCCACGCAAAGTGGCTTTTCGTTACCTCATAAATATGATTTTGTGATTTGCGCCACCAGAGTGTCCCTTTAAAAGTGAGCTACAGCAACTCACGAGGCTCATAAATATGCCCCTTAGTGCTGACAGATTGATTTTTTCCTTGCTAGTTTGCCAAAATTAAAATGTAGATGAACTTAGACAGCACGGCAATAAATAGCCATATGTGCTGTTTGGAGAGACAAAGGCTTCCTCTGCGATACCCTCTTGTTCAGTTGTGTCTAGAGACAGGAAGAAAGCTCCACTCTACATCACATTATTAATTGATATATTTTAATTAGAATGCTCTCAAGGTTCCATATGTGCAGGCAAGCAAGGATGCACCACTATGTCGAAGTCATAATCAAGTGCCAAAGGAATGTGGAATACCTTATGCTATGAATTTTAACACTGTCGAGGGAATCAAAGTGCAATTACCACATATTTGAGTGAGCCCGGTACACAATATTCATGTCAACTGAGAATTTCAAACACATGGTGTACTGCTGTCGGCAATATAAAGTCTCTTGAGTTGTGTTGCATTGTGAAGTTGGTATTATTACTTACGTTTCTTTCATTCCTAATACACTCTTAACTGTAGTATAACTTTTTTTTAAAAACAAACGTAGCAGAGAAGCGGGGACGCATTTCATTCTGGGTAGCACGCAGAAGAAGCATTGTCAAAACTAAAAGATGTGGCTTTTGCATAGTGATTGCACACATTGACACACAACACCCATGCACAACTTGACATAAACCATGCATGTATAGATATATGACGAACAGGTCCGCCTCTAGGACGGTGCGCCCGGTGCCACTGCACCAGGTGCTGACTTCGGGGGGTGGGGGTGGGGGTGGGGGGAGGGGGAGGGGGGAGGCGCCGTGTTTGCAAGTGTATTATAGTTTTAAAAGCACCTGCTGCCACGTTCCTGGCCTCGAGCAATTTTCAAACAACAATAAACATGTCAAGATAAGTCGGGTGATTTATGTTCTTCCTGGAAAGAGACAGCAGTTTTGTTTAGTGGAGGTTTTGACTCATTACAAAGTAGTGCAGAGGGTTAATATGCCTGATGCAAAGGACTTGTAACATGCAGATCACAAAGTGCATATAATGCAAATAGGTCAGTGATATTGTCAGAGAGATCCTTTTGTTACTTGCAGTGTATAAGTTAAAATCCTAATACAGAACAGTTAGCTAATAACTATCATGAACGATCTGCATGAAAACTGCAAGGTATTGATTAGAGCTTTATGACCCCCCCAGTCCTTTTTTATTCTAATGTTGCAAAAAGGGTTAATTTCAGTTAAAAAAAAATGTAACCCCCCAACCGTGGGGTTATGTTATAAATTCTGAGTTTGTGCTTCTCCAGACCAAGCCCTCTTAAACTATACTGTCTATCAGTATGGATGACCTTGTGCCTCCTACACCTTGTAGTCCTCTGTCTTATGTAACATTCCTATACACTGATTTCCACACATATGATTGATTGTCTCTGTGTAATGTGTGTGCGATGTAAAGTGCTCTGACACCCTACACTGGTGTGAGTGGCGCTATAAACCTAATTAAATGCATCTGAGCGAGAGAGTGGTTATGGAGACTTGAGGGGCACTGTTAAAGGGTGGTAATGAGGGAATCCGTGGCAAAGGTGGTCATTGGGGAAGCCAACAAACATAGTCGCACAAGGCGCCACCAGCGCTAAAGTCGGCCCTGATGCCGATAGATCAACACACTAACAGATTTCCCTCCACAAGCAGACCAACAACATGCAGACACCTATGCAAAGACCACCACACACAGGGATGCCTATTCACTCAAACATTCTGGCTCCCATGCCCACAGACGAGCAGAGCACCATACCAACATGCACTCATACACCACAAATACCAATGGAAATGCAGTCACGTATGCAGATTTATAGACAAGCAAGCAGCCGTAAATGTAGACCAACATGCACAATTGGCACAAATGCAGAGGAATGTACAGTTCTCTTTCAAATGGCTTTCTCCTTACTCATCCTCTTCATGCCTCTTCTCTCGCAGTGCAGCCTACTTTAAGTTGTATGCAAATTTGCCTAAATCTCTATGATTGCATTTCGCCAAAATTCCCCCGCCTCGTTTCATAGACCACAACCTCTCCTTCTCTGAAACTATACTCCTGCAGTCTAACAGTACCTAATCTCATCAAGGCTCTCTGTTAATCACACCAATTATCTGAATTAACTCACATACCCACCTAATGATTGCATTTAATCCTATCAATTTAATTGGCAGCAAAGACACTGGGTAAAATGCATGGAATGGTCTCCTTGAGAGCACAAAACTGATCCCTATAACTAATAACTACTGGATTAACATTTAAGCTTGAGTTGCCTGAGAAGCATGCTATCTGGTGCAAAGGACCTCATTATATCATCTGGGCTAGTTAACCGTATGTACATGTAATTACAATACAATACAATTATATATACAGCCTCAAATTCACACATATCGTCAGAATACTTGCAAGCAGGCTTTCTGTTTATTATTTATTCTATGGCACCTGTAAGGACTGATGTCCCTCACCATCTAAGCAGCTGCACCATCCCCTTTGCTCTGAATACCTTTTGCAGTTGATTTTTTTAGTAACAGCTTGTTGGGCTCCTGTTTATGAGGGCCTCACCAAGCTGCAGATCTGTACACCTCAGAGACACCCGCGGTGCACCCTGAAATTGGTACACCATCCATTTAAATTTGCAGTCTCTACGCTTTAGGGAATAGCCAGATTGAAATGCAGGATGGCTCATGAACAGGGGCATCAACAATCAACTGTAATAACTGTGAACCACATACTGTCCCTTACCATTGCCCACTTCTCTTTATTTAATTTAGCAAAGTTCAGCAATGTACAACTTTTGTGTTTTCATGAACTCTCCCAATGTATATGTCAGCATTCTCAGCCTCTCCAGCCTTCAAGAAAATGAGGATGGCTCAGGACATTGAGCCATGCTCCATCTACATGGCACTGTGTGAGAACAAAGCACTTTGACGGTGGATATCTGAACTGAACTTGTGTGAGGAGCATAAGTCAACATTTTATATAGCAGACAGACTGTGTGCGCCTCAAGCAGCCTAGTAGATCTACTAAAATGGGATTGTCTTGCCACAGATCAGTGCATCTCTGTGCCCAACAAACACCCACATGAGAAGCAGGGGTTCGATCTCAAGCTCTGCTTTGGCTTCTGATAGGGTTTAGATAAAACACTGTCAGAAGCAGGGACAGGGCATGAGGCAGATCGTCCCCGTCCCTCTACTGCTTTGGCTGGCTCTGCGTTTGTACAATGCCTTTCTAGAGCATATGGCCAGCAACAGATTTCCGCCCACTGCTGTAATGAAGGAGTAACCAGCAGAGAGCAAGGTGAGTAAAAAAATGATTGCAAAGTTATTGCTCTGTTCATTTGTGAGTGAGAGTGTGTGAGGATGAATGTGTGCAAGTCAG
Source organism: Calotriton arnoldi (assembly GCA_963921515.1). Lineage (NCBI taxonomy): Eukaryota > Metazoa > Chordata > Amphibia > Caudata > Salamandridae > Calotriton > Calotriton arnoldi. The sequence continues at coordinate 1,381,223 of CAWUFW010004759.1, forward strand.
TGAGTTAGTGAGTGAGCATGTGTGAGACTGAGTGAGAATGGGTGTATAAATGAGAGTGTGAGTGAGCCTGAATGTGTGTAACTGAGAGTGAATGAATGTGAGTGTGGAAATTACAATTTCTTGCATTGTAATCTGCTTGTTTTTTGCACTCTGTAGATGAACCCATTTTTATTGGCCGTAGGACTCTTTATTCCTGCTAGCCAGTGGTAAAGTGGTTGTGCTCACCCTTTTAAACACGATAAAATTGGCATATCCCTAATTCAATCAATAAATCAATCAGGGGAATTGTAAGCCCGCTACTCACCCGTGAGGGTCTCAAGGTGCTTGGGGGGGGGGGCGGGTAAGCAGCTCCGTTCAGTCGAAGAGCCAGGTCTTGAGCGTCTTCCTGAAGATGTTCAGGGAGGGGGCGCGTCTGATGTTGAGCAGGAGCGCGTTCCAGGTCTTAGCTGCAATGTAGGAGAAGGTTCTTCCACCTGTTCTGGCTCTGCGGATGCGCAGGATTTCAGCGAGGGCGAGGTCGGCGGATCGGAGGTTTCTCTTGGGTACGTGGAGGGAGATTCTCTCATTGAGGTATTGGGGTCCGGTGTTGTGGATGCATTTTTAGGCATGGGTGAGTATCTTGAAAGTGACTCTCTTCTCTACGGGGAGCCAGTGGAGGTTCTGTAGGTTTTGGGTGGTGTGCTTGTGTCGAGTATGAGTATGGCTGCGGTGTTCTGTATGGTCTGGAGCTTGCGGATCAGAGACTTGTTGATCCCGGCGTAGAGGGCGTTTCCGTAGTCCAGTCTGCTGGTGATGAGCGCGTGGGTGACTGCCTTCCTTGATTCGTGGGGGATCCACTTGAAGGTCTTTCGGAGGATTCTGAGGATTAGAAATTGGCTAATTTAATTTACTTGTACATCCCTAGTACATGGTACAACATGTACCCAGGGCCTGTAAATTAAATGCTACTTGTGGACTGCAACATTCATTGTGCCACCAACTAAAGCAGCACTGTAAATCGTTTTTACACGTCTGCCATTGCAGCTCAGATGTGCAGTTTTAAACTGCCATTTTGACCTGGAAATATACATCTTTTTCAACGCCTAAACCTTCCTTTTTACTACTTATAGGTCACCTTTAAGGTAGACCCTAAATGCCCATTGGGTAGGGTGCATGGTTTGTAAAAAGTGAGACATGCATATTTAAAGTTTTACATGTCCTAGCAGTGAAAACCCTCTAAAGGCATTCATCATTGCAACAAGGATGGCTCTCCCAAAGGGAAACATGCTTCCCTAATGGCCCAAGACTGAAAAAGCAGAGAAGCTATCACTAGGCGGACTCTGTTTCTGTAAATAATTTTAAAACACCTCAACAAATTATCTACAAGGACTGCTTTGTTATATGCAACTGTCTATATATTGAATTGATTGTATATAGGTGGAGATGTTATAAAAAGACTGCACAAAATGAGTAGGATTGGGGCAATACCATTACCGCTCAAATAAAAGCAAATGAAGTTGCTTTTTTCAGAATTTTTGATAAGTCCAATAGTGAGCAATTCCAGTACTGTTGAATCCCTACTGAAGTATATAAAATAGCTCCCTATAAAGAAACCCCTTGTACTATGTATACTTTCATAAAGTTGTTTTTTTCCTGCCTAAGCCATATGTGCCTTTCTGCCAGTGTTCAGTGTCACCTGACTGATGAATGACTCCCCTGTGGTCAGATGTGGATTGCTCCCAAATAGTAGACAAATGACTTTTGGGGCGGAGAGATGTTTTTCTTCCGTGAGCAGGATGGCCTGTGTTACGAAGTCACCCACCTGTACTCCGGTTTGTTCCTTCTTCGATGCTGCCTGGTCCCAACTCCCTCTGAAATCAACCAGAATGGCAAGGAAGTACCACGCTTACCATTCCTATTGATTCCCGGGGGAAGGGGGAAATGGGAATGAGAAACAAGAAGAGAAACACAGGATTCCTGGTGGCTGCCTTGCAGTCTGGATCAAACCAAGTGTCTCTCAGGATTTGAAGTGGGGAGGGCTGTTCTGGGTATTTCTATGAATGTGTTCTGGAACGTTCACCTATTGGGAAGAGACTTCAATCAGCACACAAAAACACTATTCGACTAAACTTATACTTCTCTTAATATCAACCCTCCTTAATAACCTACCCGATGAATTTGGGTGTTTAAATCACCTCCTGGATTTTGTGACTGCAGTTTTATCTCTTAAACTGGATGCATTCCTTTGTTTAAACAAAAGAAGAAACAAATATAATCACTGGTTTATAAGCGACTGTTCTGGGTTGGTTTTCTTGTAATTACTAACTTATTCTTATGAACAGCACGTACCTGTGATTACCCAGAATGTTGCTCAAAAGGAATCAGGAAACAAACAAGAAAAGATACCAAAAAGAAAATAACACAAGTCTTCACAAAAGTCACAAGATTACTGACTTCCTGTAGTAATAAAGTTCAATGACTCGTTTGCGAACAAAGGTCTTCTGAGCTTTTGACCGTAAATGCAAACTTAGCTGCGCAAATAGTTTCTTGAAGTCTTTTAAATCAGACTCATAGAGTTTTTATTCCTTGAATATCAAAGTGCACTTTAATGTGCTCCAATATCTCTGTAACTCAATGTCTTAATGTCTTATGTCTCTTAATTAGCTGTGGAGATGTATTTTGTTCCTTTTCTACACCAAGCTTTTCGCTAAATACAATGTAAGAGCTCTTACCTTGATTTGTAAAGCCAAATATGCTTTACCGTGTCTCTCGGGGGGTTGCCTAGCAACCGTTGTGATTCTCTTGTCCTTTCTCTTTGCAGGATAGCGGAAGGAAAAGGCAGCAGGAAGCGGAAGAAGAGCTCGCCGGATGTTCGGGGCCGGGACACCTCCGAGGAAGCCGAGGACGCTGGAGAAGGACGGGGAACAAGCTGGGGAATCCAGGAGAGGAGCGGGAGCCAAGGTGACTAGAATCAGGTGAATGCAGTTTTCGCGAAGCGAAGCACCAGGTCTAGGCGGGTGGGGTTTAAATAGCTGAGGCGCGTGTGACCACAGAGGCAGTTTACACGTGTCCTGATTCACGAGGCTGATGTTAATTTGCATCGCGCGTGTGACTGCAGAGGCGATTAAACGTGCATGAATTATGTGTGTCTTTCACGTGTCCTGATGTGTGCAACAGCTTGTTTAAATCCTAGAAACAAGCATTGGTTACTACAAGAAAACAGGACTTGCATTTATTTGTAATCGTATGTAAGTGGTTCTTTAGTTGCTGAGTTTAGGTTTTTCGTAACAGCCTGGGGGTTGTGCCAAGCCACTTCCTAAGCTTCAAAGGGAGCCTACCCTGTCCCTGGCAGATCTAGCTCACACCTAGGCCTGCCTCCCTTTGTCTTCATAGTCATCTTGGCTCCAACTCCAGTGGGTGGTTGGGGCTGCCCCAGAACTGGTTTGTAGTGACCAAGTGAGTGTTTGCACATTATCATAGCCACGCCTCTTGGTGAACACAGGGAGCTCCGACCAGGGGCAGAAGGATTCTGCTATGTCGGATATAGGTGAAGAAGCTCACTGTGAGATAGTTTACAGTAAAACACACAGGACATTCTGCAAAGAGGTAAAGACCAGGCCTGGCAACTTTTACCCCATTAGTTAGGGAGTGGCTAGAAGTTTCCCCCCACCCACAGACTTGCACGGGGCATAAAAGTAGCATCATCATTACCCCTATCAGCATACTCCTGGAACTTAGAAGATCATAAGAATTATTGCCCTGCTGTCTGAATCCTGAAGGAAGACTGGAACTAATTGACTTGAACCCAGGACCCCAGAAGTGAATCCAAGGGTCTGTTGGCTGACCTCCTGTTTGAGCTACAAGGACACAACAAGCTTCCAGAAGCCTTTTCCTTCTACTGTCCAGCTGACCAGTTCTAGCAGGACCTGCCCTGGATTCTACTGCTGGCCTCCGTTGGAGTGAGCCCCGTGTGGTGCCTACCAAGTCATGGACACTTGGCAGGTGTTTGAGTGCATTCAGTCTGTCCAAACTGCAAAGCCTGAGACTCAGAAACTTTTTGCCAACTTTTAGTCCAAAGAACAGGCTTGGGACTGTGACTGCAATCAAGCCAGAGCCATTGTCATTGAATCTCCATTCTGATTCAAATTGCTGGTTTGCCCTGCTGAAGGAGATCCAACTCCCAGAAAAGTTTCCAAGTCAGAACGTAGAGGACTTCAACAGGACTGATACCAACCAGTAACCCGTTGACATTGAGTCCTTCTCAGGCACAGACTTTGCTGCTCAGAGTTTTTCCACCTTCGTCAGTGACCGTGGCTGGACCCAGCTCTTCAGCACTCCACTGTCAGAAAGCCCTGCATCTGATCCAGCTTGCAGCTTGACCCACTGGCCACTCATCGACAACCACTTTTCTCCAGAAAAAATTCTACGAACCTCATCCCTATATGCGACCTGCTCTCCATCGCTGCCAGCCTTTTTTTTTTACTTTGAGACGGTTTAGTGCGACCAGATAACAGTAGTTGGGGCTTTGTGCATTTTGGTGCTATTTTTAATTAAAACTTTAAAAATTAATTTCTCTGGTTCTACTTATTGGACATTTGTCATTTTGGTGTCATTTTATTTACACAAAATATTACCTATTTTTTCTGAATTGGTTTGGGATTTTTCTTGCGGTGTGTTTTTGTTTTGTTAGTGTTTGAGTACTGCATACTTATTTACACAATGCCCCGAAGTTAAGTCTGACTGCTTTTTTGCCAAACTACCAGACGTTAATCACAGGCTTATTTAGTGACTTTCGTGGTTCACCCTGACAAGGATTGTGATTAAAATTTGAGGTGGGTTTTCACCACTCTCAACTAATACTTCAAAATCTTACAGTGAGTATGAGTGAGAATACGTAAGTAAGAGAGTGAGAAGGAGTGAGTGCCAGTGGATGAGTGTGAGAGTGAGTGAAGTGTCAGTGAATATGAACAAATTAGAATGAGTGAGTGAGGGGGAGCGAGAGTGAGGAATTATGACAGAGTGTGGGTATTTGATTGAGTGTCTTTGTGAGTGTGTGTGGGTGATAATCAGAGACTGAGAGTGTGAGAGTGAATGTGTTCGTGTGTGAGAGAGAGAAGTGAGAATCAATGAGACTGTGTAAGAGCGAGTGCATGAGATTGAGCTAGTGTGAGTATTATTGTACTTGAATAAGAGTGAGTGAAAGTTAATGAGAAAAAGTGAAAGTCAATTAGTGTCACTGAGATGATATTATTGTCTTTGTGAGTGAGAATGAGTGTGTGAATGTTTGTAACTGAGAGTGAACCAGAGAGTGAGTGAAAGTGAGTGTGAGTGAGAACAAGTAAGTGAGGAAGGATTAATGAGTGAGAGGGGGTGAGTGAGGAAGTGGGACTCAGTGAGGTAGTGTAACTAAGAGTATAACTGAGGTACAAAGAACAATTTAGGGAAGAGAGAGCGGAAGCATGGAATTGAGTGTGTCAGTGTCTGTGAGGGTGTGCAAGTGAGTGAAAGTAAGAATCAATGAGTGACATTGAAAGTGTGAGAAAGTGAAGTGTGAGAGTGAGTGTATTTGTATATTTATATAAATAAGTGGAAATGGATATGAGTTTGAATGAGAGTGTGAGGGTGAGGGAGTGTGAATGTGAGTGAGTTAGAATGAGTGAGAGATGGGGAGTGAGTGCGAGAAGGAACAAGAGTATGTGTATGTGTGTGCTAGGCTTGCAAATTTGCAGCTGGGTATACTAGAGGTAAATCTTGATTTATCAAGATACATTACTCCACCTACTGGCATTGGCCTAAGGGGGGGAATTCTTGTAAGAGAGGCCCCCTGTGGCAAAATGCAGGCTCTGGAATATTGACGGTAATTGTTTGCCTAAGGGAAGACCACCATGGTAGATGAGGGGAGGGGATAGGGGAGGCATCCATGAGAAAATGATGATCGACATATGGAGCACCCATGACATATGGGTGTCATGAATGGCAACATTCGGGTGCTGGCATATTGTATGTAATTCTTTGCATAAAGGATATACCCAGGCATGGCTGGTACAGGTAAGAGTGGTGTTGCGGGGCAGGGGAAAGTCGATAGATGATGGGATAGGGAAAATAAAATAAAAAATAAATAAAACCACTTACCTTCCGCTTGCTACATCGCCGAGTTGGTGATGCGGGGAGCGCAAGGTAAGTGGTTTTATTTATTTTCACTATCCCGTTGTCTGTGGAATCCCCCCCGCCCCACCCCACCCCACCGCTCCAATCTGTAATGGCGTCGCCTGCGTATACCTTTCACAAAACTCTGCTAATGGCATACTGGAGATAATTCATACCATAAAGAAAACACCCAATACCGAATTTTGCACACAATGAAAGCCCTGGAATATTTCATTAGTGCCTATTCAGAGTCGAAAGCTTTTTAATAAATTCAGGTGACAGTTGTGCTTTATAATGCACTATTTGAACCCATTTTTATTTTTTTTTGTCCCCGAAGAGAACCCCTGATGGTGCCACAAACAATTCGGGTTGGCACGCTATGCTTTCTCAATGGAATTCATGGAAAGTATTATACCCACAACTTTCACAGATGACCCGCCGCCACGGCTTAAATAAGTTGCATGGGGCAATGTTGGTGGTGGCATTACAGCGCTTTGAGTTGCAGTTGGTAAAGTCTTCTTATCACACCCTCGGGTTTGTCCTGATAAATTCTGGCAATCATTCAGGGGAAAATGCCTGGAAAAAAAAGCCAAACGTGGAATTTGGGATCTCTAAAAACGGTTCTGCATGTTATGCCTCGTTTTCCTGCTCAGCACTCGAAATAGGGGGTACTTCCACACGTGGTGAATACTTCACCCTAGGGTAATAGTATTTATCTCGTGTGAAAATACCCGGCCCTCTTCCGAGTACCTTATAATGAGGACTTAAGTCTTTATGTTTTTATTAAAGAATGGAAATATTTGCAAACATTATGGGCTTGTTCCTTGGTGTCCACAACCCGTAGGAGGGGAATGTACAGGGTTTGCTGCCAGACTACTCATCTAGAGAGTGTACATTAGCTGCATATAGACCGTGTACATCACAGTGTACTCTAGAAGCAGAAAGGGGTGTCCCTCTCAGACACGCCTTCTGTGGAGACAAACTTTTGCCAACCTGGTTGTTTGGGATTTTCACCAGCAAAAGATGCCTTCAACCTGATTGGCAGCAGTAAACTGACATAAGATCTGTAGCTCAGCAAGCAATTCCATTAATTGCTGTGTGCATAGTTTTGTTTTGATTCTTATCAATAGTATCTGGTAAGAACCAAGCTCCCAAGGGTCACACAAAGAATCCTTGCCTACATCTGAAGACATTCCCTTCCCCTTTCTCCCATCTATCTGTGGCATCTTATCACCTTAGCATCACCAATTTAGCTAGCACATTATGATCTAACCCAATGTCAATATACGCCTGAATTATCTCAGCCTAACCCTACAGTCAAATGTTGTTGGCAATAGCCCTCCGGAGCTTTGATTTACAGAATTCAAACCATCTTTGTCTTGATACATGCAATAATTTTCTGACACCATAAAACTAATCCAGAAACAAGAAAATAAACAATGCCAATCTCTACTCTCAGACGACTTAGTCATTATCAACGACCTGTTTATATCATGTAGTTGCACGTCCCCTCTACGGAAGACACATTTTGAAATCCATCAAAGAAGCATTGCAAGGAGCAAAAAACTATCCAAAGTCATTAGGCACTGCCTGACCCTTGACCCCCATGTCAAACTATAAAAGAAAAATGATTTACCCTAGACCAATATGACATATCTGAAAGTATATCAATGTCTTACAGGTATCCATTATTTCACCCATACCACACTACAACACATCCAAGGATCTCTCCATCACTAACTCCTCTGGCATCAACTTTGCCTCCAGGGCTATTAATTTGAAGATGGCAGCCTCCCTTTTACCATCTTAATGTTAGGCTCAGGGAAAGCACTCAAGTCCATCCTCAACATAGTGAATGTACTCCTCGTACAGATTATTTTGTTTTATGGACTATAACTGGGTACATTTTCAAATTCCTGAAGATTTTCAACATGGACACACAAGATATTGCTAACTTGAGTCACATCTTGTAAAGATACAGGTACTATACTCTAGTTCCACTCGGACACAGTAGGTATAGTGGAAATGTGCTAATTGGAAATTATCTAAGTCTACAATAATAGGCTGTTCTATTGACTAACTAAGCAAAGTTGAGTTTATCCATGTTATCCATGATGACATAATCTATAAAAAGAACTCTGGAAGACAGACAAGAGACAGTTTGGCAACATCTAGCAAGTTGGATGAAAAGGTAGCAAAATAATTCTTAAGATGTGTTAAACAACTATGCAAAAAACACATGATGCTGGATTGGTGCACATTTCACTACCATTCTTTAAACCACCGAAACGCGCGTCGACCTAAGTTGTTTAGATCCTGCTGGTTGCAGTTACTTTAAATGGTCGTGGAGATTGTGTTATTCTTTATCTCCCATTCCCTTGATCTATGTATTTGTGAATACAGTATGAGTATGTATGAGTTTGGATGCCTGTATGAATGAAGCAATATTTCTTTCTTTTCCTTGTTCACTCAGGGGACATTAAGTGAATCGTTTTGCATTTTATATTGTATGTAATAATTGTGATTATTTATATGTTTATATTTACATTTTTATATTTAAGAAAATAAGAAAAAAGTATAAGGATCTTGATATATAAAAAAAGAAATGAAATAAACAATGATGAAATCAAATTTTTTTTTTCAAATTGCCTTATTGTTATGTCATAGCGTGTTAGCCCATGTTGAATCGATGTTCGATTAGTGAAAGCAATATAGGTCACGAGGGAGCTTTTTCAGATAGCACATTTCACTAGAAACTATTTTAAAAAGAAAAACTCAGAGCAATCAATTGTTTTGCAGTATAATGAGTCAGATAGAGTTAAATATCATACCACCTTCAGTTGTCCATAATTAGTACTTAAAATGCTGTAATTGAGTGTGATTGGGCCTCAGTCATACATAGGCTATCCATTAAGATGGCATTATTTGTGTCGCAGATACAACCCATGATTTTTGTTACTGATCTAGCATTACTGAGAGTGATTGAGAAACTGGTTAGTACAATGATGTTTTAGGAGAACACATTTAGGGGATAATATAATAAATTATGTTCTGAAGAAAGAAAAAGGGTTTACCAATTGATTTATCACAAGTAGTGTAGCTGAGGAAGAAATGTTCACCTGCATTGTTGATTGTTGTTTAACACCTGCTAAGGCATTGGGCCAGATTATGACTATGGCGTTCCTATGGACTGCCGTAGTCGTGGTGGTGGTCCAAGCACTGCCGCACTGGCGGTCCCCCCACCGTATTCTGAGTGCGGCAGTGGGACTGCCAGAAGACCACCACAACTACCTGGGATCAGGGATCCCGCAGCAGTGGCACAGCAGACTAAGGCCACAACATGCTGGCGGTGCTGCTGCGGCACCGCTGCGGCACCACCAAGCATATTACGAGTTGCCTCACTGCGACCCTATCCACGGAGGTGAGCCCGCCATGGAAAGGGTGGCAGTGAGGCAACTCAGTGCCTCTGTGCAGAGGGGTGCAAGCAGGGGGCCACATGTTGTGCCCCCCTGCATGTTTGAACCCCCTGTGCAGGAACGTGCTGAGGCGCTCCCACAGCACTGCCTTCCTATGGCTCACCTTTGAGCCTTAGAAAGACACCACCATTGGACATCCGCAGCAGGCCCGCTGTCAGGAATCAACCCGTAATCCGGCGGGTGGTCAGACTACGGGTTTGCCGGTATTGCAGAGGAGCACTGGTGTGGCCGCTGCGAGACCACCAAACTCATAATCAGGTCCTTAGTTTTGTTGTAGTTTCCTGTTATGAGAAGGTTTGTCAAGGCCAAGTTGATTGGTTAGTGATTGAAGTTGATCAATGCCTAACAACTCCAGATATGTTATGAGGCAATCACAATACGAAAATAAAGCTTTTAGCAGTATGTAAGCGGATTGGATTTTTTTTTGTTTTGATTCATTTATGGTATCACCCAAAACAGGTGTTCTGGCACTAAGAACAATAAATATAACAGAAAAACTCAAAATGCCTTTAAGAAAGGGAAAGCTGGATTTTAAATTAAGCATATTGTTAGCGAGTTTGAGCGAGATAAGCTTAGGTGGAGAGTGCAAACAGGTGGAGGGTTCTACAAATATTAGCAACATGAAGTAGGACAAGAGACCGCAGAGCCCACCAAGTGATGTCGGTCTGAGGGAGAGAATGAAATAAAGCAGGACTGGAGCCATAGACTGACCAGTGGCAGACACCTAAGTCCTCAGAGATAAAATGCTTAAGTGGCTGCCGGTGCAACTGCATGACAAAAGGAGAATTACATGAACAACTGTCGCGCACTACAGCCAGACCATACATTGGGCTTCCTCAGCTGATGAAACATCGCCAAATTCCCGTGTAGAGTTGAAGGCAGCAGTGGGTTATGGCTATGGTGTGGCACGGTTTCTTGCCATCTTGGTTGAGTCATGGAGAATTATTTTTACGTATGCTAAATGAATAAATATTTACGTTGCTTAAAACGCTGCCTTTTAAATTATGTTAAGTGCCTAGAAACTTAATACATATCTTTCACACAGTATGACTACAAACGCGCATGCTATAAATAATGGTGACATGGCAGCAGAGGCATGTTACTCCATCGATGGCCTGCCATTCACCGTTGTCTTTTAATTCCAGTGTTAAAGGTTAGGAAATAGTCTCCTTTCGAGCGATATAAGGCAGATCCCGGGGCATTGTGGGCAAGAAAGCACTGCGGGATCAAAGCCATCGAGCTCTTGCTAAATTCACTGAGATACAGCGATGGCAGAGTACCCTGAGTCCTGAAAGGTTTCTTTTATCCTAGTTTTAAAATGTGAGTAAAAATACATGATGGGTCTGCTTTTGGTATGGTGGCAGTTTTGACATTTTGCAATCCTGTGATAAATGTGATGAAGGTGAACAGCACATTTGCTGTGACTTTTTCTTCCAGATGAATAATTCAATGTGAATGGCCTGCTGGTTTTGTCAGCGGTAGGTTTCATTAGATTTTCAGATATGAATTCCAGTATTTTAGTGTATTTTGGACGAAAAACTGCATTTCCTTTGGCAGTTCTGAAGGAGATACGCAGCGCCAGCAGAAATGACTACTCATCAGATTAACTACCAGGGGCCGTATTACACAAAGTACCCCGATGGCGCAATGGGCGTTTGCGCCCGCTTTGCACGCTCCCGGGGCACTTTGGTATTACAGAAGGGGCCACAGATGCTTGTTTGGTCCCTTCTGTAATACAGATAGCTAACACTATCTTGAGGGGCCTTTCCCTCATTTGCATGGTGGCGTGCCCCATGCAAATAAGGGAATTCCTTTGCCTCTGTGCCCGCGCTGTATTGCAGATGCGGGCGCAGAGGCAAAGAAGCTCTCAGGAGGGGCACTGGCAGTGTGCCACCGAAAAGGTGGCACACTTTCTGTGCTACCCCTGAGAGCAGCCCTCTGGAGGGGGTGAAGGGGGTCCCATGGACCCCCCAGACATCCCCATGCAGGCAGGTGCAGTCACTGACTGTACCCGCTTGCAAGGGGTTCTCTAATCCCCCTTCAAAGTGCAAGCGGATTGCCGCCTGCACTGTGAAAACACAGAGCGACTTTAAAGCAGCCGCTCCATTTTTCACCTGAATGCACTGCCCCAAGGGCAGCGCAAGTTCACTGCTGCCCTGCGGACAGCACATTCATCATATATTGGTGTATTTTTCTTCGTTGCGCTGGGCGCACCTTTTTAAAGGTGCGCCAAACGCAATGAAGGAAAATGCTCCACATGTATAATGCGGCCCTAGGACTGCATTTAATAAATGTATGTTGTACCAACATTTCCTTGAAAGGTGATCTCTGCAAAGCTTTGGCAGAAACTGACTTATCAGGACTTTTCCCTGCCCAGTGCTTTCTGACGGACAACCAAGCAATTTCATAGACCAGTGATTCCTACCAAATAGGACTCTAGGTCCCGGGTCTGCAATGGAATTTCAGCCTCCTAAGACTCCTTCAATCCCCATTTAAACTTGGATAAGAAGATTAGTGGAGATTATATATGGAGAATATAGATACATTACAACACAATTATGAGATTTCCAACACATATGTCTATGTCCACCACAGTTATGGGTACATAATACTTAACAATTAAATAGTATCTCAAAATAGAAATCTATCAAAGTAAAAATGTGAGTTGGAACTAGTAGAACGTGTAAAAAACAATGTACAATAAAAGCGTTTATGTAATACAATATATTGGTGAAACCAGGGGAGTTAGCTATCAACACTATATCCTGTTAGCGATCATTAACTGATCACGAACATCAGCACAATCCTGAAAGTGAAAACACAACACAATAGCAATGCAGTTGCTAGAATTGAAGTGCATCAACAAGGTTTGGACACATACACTGATTACGATTTGCAACTGATCCTTGTCACAACACTGTAAAATGTTGGACCACATTCCTCATGTCCAAACTGAGATGCTTTTCCAACAAGTTCACAAACCCTAATCAAGAATACAGTATTAAAAAAACAGAACATGTTAAAACAAAGCAAATAAAAATGGTTTTGATACAGCAATGCATTTTGTAACCAGGCCCAGTGTCTCTGAGTTCTGGAACTGAGTTCCTGGGTCCAGGGAGGTAAGCCATTCCTGGGTTTAGATTTAGCTGTCTGGGTCTCCCAAATAGATATAACTCACAATCTAATAGTCATAGAGGAACTGAGTTAGCAGCTCCTCACTTGGAGAAGTAGGAGAGGAAATAACCCTGATGATGACCATGGTCAGTCTGGGACAGAAAAAAGGCATGGACACCAAAACAAAGTGGCCCCCATTAGCGAATCAGATAGCTGAAAAAAATGTGGCCCACATTTGCACATCGGGGCATTTTTGAACTTGTTAAGACATGCTGTAAAGGTGATTTGCAAGTTATGTGAGACTGTATGCATTTGTGCTTGCTGTGGGAAAAGATCTTAGTAATATCAGGGAAATCAACCTAAAAAGGGGCCCACCAGATCATAAAACAGGTCCATAAACAGCCATAAAACATCCAACGGCCAATGGCTTGGTGCAGTGGGAGAGGCATTGCTCCCACCTGTGGGAGCAGCGTTTCTAATGCTCCCACTGTGCCGGAGTAATTCTGTGTCTCCCAGCCTGGGAGATCGGGGGGCAGGGAAAAACATTTGTGCTCCCACCTGGTGGGAGAAGCTCTCTTTTCTCACCAGGTGGGAGCACAGAAGACTTTGTCCGAAAAACATTAGTTTGGATGGAGTCACCTACTACTTGTAATTTTACATCCAGAAAGTCTATTTCACATGCGCTACATCTTAAGTCAACTGTATGTTGTAAGGATTAGTGTTTAAAATTGCAATATATTCAATCAACGATGCCTCATCTCCATCCCACAGGATGAACAAATCATCAATGAAGTGCACCCACATTGCGATCTTACTAGTGTGGTTCGCATTACACTCCGCCAATGCAACTACTTTTTTCCATCAGCCCATATATGGTCGCCAGTAGGTAGTTATAGTTATGACCTTGTTTCTATTCAAAAAGTGTTTTTTCTTTTGCCAATATCTTTGGCTCCATTTGACGAATCTTCGCGAAATTTTCAAAACTAATGGGGCGGTCAGGTCAGCTGCTGTGTTGAACGTTTCGGGGTGATTTGTCAAGCGGGCCAGAGAAAAAGGGGGGGTCCCAAAACGTGTTTTCTCAATGTTAATTTCCATAGACACGGCTACAGCCCGAACTGCTGAATGCGGAATTATACCAAATTTGCCAAAAAGGTAGCTCTTGGTTCAGAAAGCACTCTTTTTGTTAAATGGTGTAAATCCGCTCAGTAGTTTCTGAGAAATTTAAACATTTCTCAGATATCCAAATATCGACGCAAAGGATCTGCCAACCCTCCCGATCTCGAGCCTGCGATCTGATTGGCTGCCAACAGTTCCAACCAGGAAGTGTTGGCAGCTATCTTGTTACTCGGTTGAACCGAATCACGAGGGAAAAGGTTCAAAAACATAAAAAATAAAGAAAAGGGGGCAGGGTAGAAACACCCTGACCCCCTAGGCCTGCTGAGGGGGTCCCTGGGCCAAAAAAAGCATTTTGTTTTCAATTTTTGGTGGGAGTCGAGTTGGGTCCGCGAATCCTGCTGAAATTCTTTTTAAAAAGTGCGGTCTCCTGCGCTTTGTTTACTTGAAGCCCCCGGGTGGGCCAGGTCCCAAGGGCAATCATGTAAATACATGCGGGGGCCCCCGCAGGCCCAGGGACTGCCACCTCCCTGGTGCTTTTTTAAAAAAAAAAAATGCGTAGGGGGGCTCCTGCCCCCCCACGCAGCCCAGAGGATCACCACCATGCCGTTTTTTTTCTCAAAAATAAAGGCATGGGGGGGATCCTGCACCCCCAGGCAGGCCCAGGGACCGTCCCCTTCTCAGGGCTAGTTTTGTTAAATGCAGGGGGCCATGTGGCCCTGCCACAGCCCGGGGACTGCCACCTCCCCAGGGCTACATTGAAAAGATGCGTGTGGGGGCTCGAGCCCCCCACACAGCACCGGGCACCACCACCTCCTCAGGGCTTTAATCATGTTAGAGGGGGGCTGTGCGGCTCTCCTCGTTGAGCCGTAAATGGCCCTGGGGACCGTCACCCCCCAGGGTCACCTCCAGCAATGTCCTGTGGTTCCCACCCCTGGTACATTGCATTTTGCTATGGCACTGCTCCCGCTATCCCATAGCAAACAAGTGCGCCACTGGGAACAAGTGAGAGCATTTTGCTCTCACTTGTTCACAGTGGAGCACTTTGCTTTTTACCCCCAGGGAGCTGCATGTCAGCAGCTCCCTGGGGTGAAAAGCCATGCCAGCAGGAGGCGGGAGCTGGACGGGCCGCGGGGGCTTCATGCTCCCCGTGGTCTAGAAACAGATGGCCGTGCCCCAGGGGATGGGGTCCCAGCGGCCGAAAATGGCCAGGAGGGGGACAGCCTTAAATAATAATAATAAAAAATTTAATGGCCTGGCCCCGGGGGATGGGGTCCCCAGATCAGAAAATGGCCCGGGAGGGGGGCTGCTTGGCCCCCCTCCCTTTAAAATGAAAAAAAATGGCAATTCCCCAGGGGATGGGATCCCCGAGGCTGAAATCCCCAACCAAGAGTGCTCCACGAGGCGTGTTTGCAGAGTGGTGGAGAAAGGGGCGTGGTGTGCGACCACCAATCAGCAATCCCACTATGTGGGGCTTACTGGAGGTAACAGGTAGGCTAGTTGGCCCCTAAGAACCCCCAGCAGTGAAGGGGACTTCACCCCCCAACCAAGAGCGTGCCAGGAGGTGCGTTTGCAGAGTGGTGGACAAAGGGGGCATGGCCTGGTATCAGAACTCAGCAATCCTGCTGTGTGGGACTTACTGGTGGTAATAGGAGGGGTAGTTGGCCCCCAAGAACGACCTTGGGGGCCAACTACCCCTCCTGCTACCTCCAGTAAGTCCCACACAGTGGGATTGCTAAGAGGTCTTTGGAGGCCACGCCCCCCTTTCTCCACCACTCTGCAAACCCGCCTCCTGGCGCTCTACTGGTTGGGGTATGAAGTCCACTTTACTCCTGAGGGACCTTGGGGGCCAAGTAGCCCTCCTGGTACCTCCTGTAAGTCCTACTCAGTGGAATTCCTGAGCCCTGATTGGAGGCCCAGTCCTCTTTCTCCACCACTCTGCAAACGCAACTCCTAGTCACAAAACCATAGAAATTCACTGAAAAACCACACGTTTCAGGGACGTTATAGTTAGAAAATAGCATTTAAAAAACCTTAGAAATTCACTGAAAAAATCACAGGTTTCAATGAAGTTATAGTTAGAAATTAGCATTTAAAAATATCTTAAAAATTCTCGGAAAAAAACAAAGGTTACAGGGACGTTAAAGTTAGGCTGACATTTCACTCGTACAAAACCAGAGAAATTCAGCTGTTATAGTTAGCTGAGCTAACTATAACTCGCACCCCCGCAATGCACTGCTGATGACGTCACATATTACATCACTCATGACATGGTCAGTGACATCACTGATGACATCTCAAATGACATCACTGATCACATCAGTGATGACAATATCTACAGCATCTCTGACGTACCCACTCACACCCCTATAGAATGTTTATACATCCACTGCCACTCCCACACAACCATTCACAAACCCATTCACAGAGCCATACCAGTACTTACACACCCACTCACTGATTAATTGATCTACACACACCACTCGCTTACCCATACTGCCACTCATAGACCCACTTCCTCACTAATACGGCCATTGACATATCCACTCATACCGCCATACAGGCACTTACACACTGAGCGAGTCAACCATAGAACTATTCACACACCTAGACACTCATCCATACAGTCAATCATATAGCCACTCACTCACCCAAACAGTTACACACCCACCCACTTACTTACTCATACAAATAGTAGCACATACTCAGCTATACAGTCACTGACAGAATCATGCACTCATCCATATATCCAGTCTCACATTCAGTCACTCACACATACAGTTACTCATATACCTCGTCACTCATGTATACTGCCTTTCACACACCTAATTACAAACCCTTACTAACACATGCACTCAATCACCGACACAGTAATACAGACACTCACTCATGTAATTTCTCACACATACAACAGTACCCCATACAGCCACTGACTCATCCACTCACTGATCCATACAGACAGTCACACACCTCCTCACCTAAAAAAACACAGACACCCAGAAAACATAGACGTAGTCAGATAACCAATCAATCACCCATGTAGCCATTCACGTAACTACTAACACACTCATACACCCACTTAGACATCAAGTGACAGAGAGATACACATATTCACACAACCAGTAGTTACTCACCCATACATTCACTGAGACACCTAATCGCTCACTTATAGAGTCAGACACGCACCCACTGAGTCATCCATACAGTCACTCATACATCCACTGATTCAACAATTCACCTTGGTATGTATATTTAACACTCATAAACTTTTTTAAAACACTCACAGTCACTGGATGATGTCATCACTGATGTCATCAGTGATGTCATTTGAGATGTCATCAGTAATGTAACTGACCATGTCATGAGTGATGTAATATGTGAGGTCATGAGCAGTGCATTGCGCGAGTTATATTTAGCTCAGCTAACTATGACGGCTGAATATCTCTGGTTTTGTACTAGTGAACTGTCAGCCTAACTATCACGTCCCTGTAACCTTTGTTTTTTTCCATGAACATACATATATATATATATATATATATATATATATATATATATATATATATATATATATATATATATATATATATATATATATATTCACTGGAAAAAACACAAGTTTCAGGGACGTGATAGTTAGTTGGACATTTCACTCATACAAAACCAGAGAAATCCGGCCATTATAGTTAGTTGAGCTAACTATAACTCTCGCCCCCGCAATGCACTGCTGATGACGTCACATATTACATCACTCATGACATGGTCAGTGACATCACTCATGACATCACTCACGACATCACAATTGACATCACTGATGACATCATCCAGTGACTGAGTGTTTCTGAAAAGTTTAAGTATGTTTTATGTATATATACGCCAAGGTGTATTGAAGAATCAGTGGGTGTATGAGTGTCTGAATGGATGATTTAGTAGGTGTGTAGCTAACTGTATAAGTGAGTGATTAAACGTGTTGTAGTGAATGCATGGGTTAGTGACTAATCTATGTGAATGTCTGTATCAGTCTTTCAGTTGATGTGTAATTGGCTGCATGGGTTGGTGAGTAGCTACATGACTGTCTAAATGGGTTAATGATTGGTTGTCTGAGTACCTGTATGGGTGCCTGAGTCTCTGTGTGGGTGGGTGTGGGGTGTGTGACTCCCTGCATGGATGTGTGAGTGGGTGATTCACTGGGTGTATGGGTTCATGAGTTTATCTGTGAGGGGCTGTATGGGTGGGTGAGTGTGTGTATGGCTGTGTAGGTGAGTGAATGGATGTCTCAGTGGTACATGTGTGAGTAACTACATATGTGAAAGGCAGTATATGTGAGTGTTGGAGTATATAAGTGACAATATGTGAGATTGAGTGATTGTGAGAGTGGCTGTATGGGTGAGTGTGTGCTTGTGTCAGTGATTGTAGAAGAGAGTAAGTATGTGTTAGTATCTGTATGAATAAGTGAGGTGGTGTGTGTGTATAACTGTATAATGAGTAAATCGCAGTGTGATTGATTCTTTGGGTGACTGACTAGTTGTGTGAGTAACTATGCGTGAGTGGCAGTATATGAGTATTTGTATAGGTGTATGAGTGCATATATCAGTGGCTTTATTGATGAGTGACTGCGTTTTTGAGTGACTCTATGGGTGAGTGGATGTGTGTGAAGACCTATGAATCAGTGAGTGGGTATGTACTAACTGGTATTGGTGTGTCTATGGTTTCGAGAATGGTAGTCTGTATTTTAGAGTAGGTGTATGAAAGGTTTTATTAGGGTGTGAGGAGGTGCATCACACAGTCACTGAATGATGTCATCAGTGATGTTACTGACCATGTCATGAGTGATGTAATAAGTGACGTCATCAGCAGTGCATTGTGGGGGTGCGAGTTATAGTTAGCTCAACTAAGTATAACGGCCGAATTTCTCTGGTTTTGTACGAGTGAAACCTGTGGTTTTTTCAGTGAATTTAAAAGGTTTTTATAATGCTAATTTCAAACTATAACGTCCCTGAAACCTATGTTTTTTTTAGTGAATTTCTAAGGTTTTTTAAATGCTAATTTCTAACTATAACGTCCCTGAAACCTATGGTTTTTTCAGTGAATTTCTAAGGTTTTTTAAATGGTAATTTCTAACTATAACGTCCCTGAAACCTTTGGTTGTTCCAGTGAATTTCTAAGGTTTTTTAAATGCTAATTTCTAACTATAACGTAGTAGTCGCGTTTGCAGAGTGGTGCAGAAAGGGGCCTGGGCCTCCGACAAGGGCTCAGGAGTTCCGCTGCATAGGACTTACAGGAGGAACCAGGAGGGCTATTTGGCCGCGAAAGTCCCTCAGGAGTAAAGTGTACTTCATCCCCCAACCAGTACTGTGCCAGGAGGCGCGTTTGCAGAGTCGTGGAGAAAGGTGAGCGTGGACTCCAAAGACCTCTTAGCAATCCCACTGTGTGGGACTTACTGGAGGTAACAGGAGGGGTAGTTGGCCCCCAAGGTCAACCTTGGGGGCCAACTACCCCTCCTATTACCTCCAGTAAGTCCCACACAGCAGGATTGCTAAGTTCTTATAGTAGGCCACACCCCCTTTCCCCACCACTCTGCAAACACACTTCCTGGCGCGCTCTTGGATGGGGATTAAAGTCCCCTTCCCTGCTGGGGGTCCTTAGGGTCCAACTAGCCTACCTGATGCCTCCAGTATTCCCCAGATAGTGGTATTGCTGACAGGTGGACACAGGCCACGCCCCCTTTCTCCGCTACTCTGCAAACGCGCCTCCTGGCGCGTTCTGGGTTGGGAGATTAAGTCCCCTTGAATCCTGAGGGTCCCTGGGGGCCAACTAGCCCACCAGGTACCACCAGTAAGCCCCACACAGCTGGATTGCTGAGAGTGGTCCGAGGCCACACCCCCTTTTTACACCACTCTGCAAACGCGCCTCCTGGCGCACTGCTGCTCGGGGGATGAAGTCCACTTTATTCCTGAGGTCCTCAGGACACAAGAGGACCTCATCGCCCCACCAGCAATGCGCCAAGAGGTGCATTTGCAGAGTCGTGTAAAAAGGGCCGTGGCCACAGACCACCTCTCAGCAATCCAACTGTGTGGGGCTTACTGGAGGTGCCTAGTGGACTAGTTGGCCTATAAGGACCCTTAAGATTCTAGGGGACCTAATCCCCCAATCCAGAACGCACCAGGAAGCGCGTTTGCACAGTGGTGCAAGGAGGGGTCGGGGCCTCCGGCGAGATGCCGGCTTCTGCTTTTTTTAAATTATTCTTAGAAGGGGGGCTGTGTAATCCCCCTTCTCTTAATATTTTGTGGGCCCTGGAGACCCCATCCCCCAGGGCCTGCCCCATTTAAAAAAAAAAAAAAAAAAATTAAAACGGGAAGGGGGCCTTCCCTGGGCCACTTTTGGCCCCGGGGACCCCATCCCCCGGGGCCTGACCTCGTTTAAAAAAAATATATATATTTATACGGGAGGGGGGCCGCATGGCCCCCTTCCCTGGGCCTCTCTTGGCCCCGGGGACCCCATCCCCTGGGGCCTGGCCAGCCTTTATTTTTTTATTTTATTTTAGAGCGGGGATATGTGGCCCTCCTCCTGGGGCACTTCTGGTCCCAGGGTCCCCATGCCCCAGGGCCGGACCTCACATTGGGGACCACGGGGGAGCCCCAATGCCCCCGCGGTCCCAGCCGGCTCCCCGCCTCCTGCGGGAGCCGGCATTGCTTTTGGACAAGGGGAGCTGCTGACATGCAGCTCCCCTTGTCCAAAAGCAATCTGCTCTGCTTCATGGCTTCCATGAATTAAAGCAGTGTTTGCAATGGCACGACAGGAGCCGTGCTCCCGCCCTGTCATTGCAAACTGCAATGTCCCGGGGGTGGGCACCCCAGGACATTGCTGGAGCTGGCCCTGGGGGTAGCGGTCCCCAGGGCCATGGATGGCTCCAGGAGGGAGGCCGTGCGGCCCCCCTCCCAATGTAAACATAGCCGCGGGGAGGTGGTGGTCCCCGGGGCAGGGGGTCCGCAACTGACCCCTGTATTTCAATAATTAGTGCCCCGGGGAGGTGGTGGTCCCCGGGGCTTGGGGGGGCCCGCGAGGCCCTGCTAATAATTAACTAAAGCCCCGGGGATGTGGCGGTCCCCGGGGCTTGGGGGGCACGCGAGGCCCCCCCACCCAAATTTAAGAAAAGCCCTGGGGAGGTGGCGGTCCCTGGGGCTGCAGGGGCCCGCGTCGCCCCCGCATAAATTTTGCATATTGCCCCTAGGACCTGGCCCACCCGGGGACTCATTAATACGAAGCGCAGGAGACCGCGCTTCATTTTTTTTTCGGCGGGATACGTGAATCCTGCCGAATTATTTTTTTAAAAAGATGCTTTTTTGGGCCCTGTGTGTCACTGTGGGACCCCCTGACTAGGCCTAGGGGGTCAGGGTTCAACCGAGTCACAAGATGGCTGCCAACACTTCTTAGTTTGAAGTATTGGCAGCCAATCAGAATCAAGCTCGTGCTCGGGAGGGTTCGCGGATCCACCGCGGTCACCAGTTATATAATGATTTTTAAATATGAATTTCTCAGGAACTACTGAACGGATTTACACCATTTAAAGCAAAGAGTGCACTCTGGACCAAGAGCTACCTCTCTGCCACATTTGGTGTAATTCTGTTCAGCAGTTCGGGGTGTAACTGCGGCAAACGTTTCCTATGGAAATTAACATGAGAAAATGCGTTTTGGGACCCCCCTATTTTCTCGGCCCCCGCTTGACGAATCACCCCGAAACTTTCGAGACAGGAGAAGACCGGAGCGAGCCGTTAGTTTTGAAAAATTCGCGAAGATTGGTCAAACGGCGCCAAAGATATTGGCAAATCAAAAAATGCTTTTCCTATGGAAACTAGGTCCTAACTATACCTAACTACTGGCGACCGCCAGTAGGTAATATATATTTATATATATATATATATATATATATATATATATATATATATATATATATATATATTTACATTTAGGAGAGAAAGATCCATGCACAACTCACTGGTGAGAAGCAGTCCGGAACTATCTGTTGTGGACTGCAAGTCAAAGAAAACCTGGCTAACTCAGCAAAACGGGTTTTATAAGTGCAGTTCCTGCCGAGCCTGCAAGTTCGGCATCAATACAACCCAATATTCCTCCGTTTTTGGGTCCACGACCAATCAACTCAAAGGAAGATACAACTGCCACACAGAATTCGCGGTATATGTTTTAACCTGTACCTGTGGCCTACAATATGTAGGCAGTACAAAATTACAGGTACACGTGCGAATTCTGCAACATCTCAGGGCCATCGTCAATTCTGACATGACCTACCCAGTGGTCAGGCACTTTAAGACAGTCCACAACAAGGACTTAAACAGCCTCAAATACTTTGTCATAGGGTCAGTCCCCCCCCTCAGGAGAGGAGGGAACAGAGAGAAACTCTTGAGGAGCTTAGAGTCTAAATTCATTTTGGAGTTAGATACTCGTACACCCAATGGACTTAATAACGGGGAAGAATTGCACAACTTTTTATGAATCCCCTATGAATTTTATAGTTATTTATATGTACCTTAATATAGACGCCTCCAATAATCTAGTGATTTAAAACGATACCTGTCTGGTAGACTGCGTAGGGAATCATGTCACAATAACAAGATTAATGCAAAAAATATATTGACTTAGCTTCTAGCTTTCCCAGCCCATGGTCAACATGGGTTTTTAATTATAGCACTTCAGCACTTTTAGGAGCACATAGGCACTTTCTAAAAATGTTCTGTAGGCAAAATGGATTCAGGGCGAGTAAGTCCATGGCATTATATTAGACAGGTTGCATTAGTCAAGGTATTGCACATAGCTCACTATATAGGTTCAGATATTACATTGTATATATAACCAATTGGTATTTATGTTTCTGATACAGTTTACATGCACATAGCACTTAATAATTCTCTATGTTGAGAGAGGTAACTGTTTTATTTGAGAACTATGCATAGTTATAGGGCCCAAAGAAAGGTTAGGTACCGTAATAAAAGTACCTAACGACATAACATGTTAAATCTGTAAAAAGATCAAATCTTTTCGAAAATGCATTTAAGCAAGTATTAAACCTACATGAAACAGTAAATATAAATATTTTTTTAATTTTAGAAATAGCAACTTTATTGTCACCTGAAGATCGTTTGTTTACAATGTTTTTATGAAATTGTTATTGAACATAATGAAATCTATTTTTAGTATAGCTATGTTTTATATATACATGCACTTTATAAAATATCTATGTATAAGAGGTTTTATACTTGCAAGTAATGTCCTGTCTATCGTTCATGATCAAGGCCACTCTGTTGGCCGAAACGCGTCATGTTCGAGTTTTGCACTTGTTTGGAACAATAAATATGCTACTGCGGCCGGCAGTATCAGCATAGAAGCAGTTGTCCGTCTCTCCTTTCGGTGCCGGAATGCACCTTTGAGTGGTAATTGGATTATATATATATATATATATATATATATATATATATATATATATACTTGAAGATGAAGGATCACAAGAAAACAACAGCCAGCCAACGGCAAAGCTGTAAAAAACAATATGTAGGCCAAACAGTGAATGACCTCCGTACACGATTCAGGAACCACAAATCGGCAATAATTAATAAGAAAATTGACCAGCCTGTAGCCAATCATTTTAACCTTGTGGATCATTTACTATCAGATTTGAAGATTTTCCCCGTGGAACATGTCTTAAAGGAAGAACTACTGGACTCCAGAGAAAACTTCTGGATGTACCGTTTAAAATCACTGCATCCAGATGGACTGAACATTACTGATAATACACCCTGATTACTGCATATCTCAAGAGCTCTCAGGACTGCATTGATTCCACATTCCAAATGGAATCTTCACTCATGATGCTTTTTGAAAATTCAGCTGTGTCATCTATGCAGCCACTGAGCAAACCATCTTGTACTACCTGAGGAAGGCGGAAGCTGAAACGTTGTAGTGGAAATATATTTTTGTTCTTTGGTGAATCTATCTGTTTGAGTCACTTCTTTCTTGGATATATATATATATATATATATATATATATATATATATATATATATATATATATATATATATATATATATACATATATGTCTACATACATATACATGGATATATATAAATGAAACAAATGATTACAATTATTTAACATTATATTATATTTAACTACTTAACTGGTTAAAATTAATTTCTTTAAAGTCGATAAATATTTAAAAAATGATGGGGCATATTAGCAAGAACGGCGTTAAAATTATCGCCGCTTTAGCGGCAGAAAACTGCAGCTAAAGCGGCGATAATGGGCTTGATAATATGCCCTTGAGAATTCCAATAGAAGCCCATGTTCTGCTGTGATCCTGGGCTTCTATTGGAATTCTCAAGGGCATATTATCAAGCCCATTATCGCCGCTTTAGCGGCAGTTTCCTGCCGCTAAAGCGGCGATAATTTTAACGCCGTTCTTGCTATTATGCCCCCTTATTCTTAACTGCTTTTGGTCGATTTTCTCTTCTACGATATTTTTGGCACAATATTTTGATTGTTCCCATTATAGGTATAGGAACACAATAGATATTTGTGTCTCAATATTTTTATTCTCAATATTCTGTCAGCCAGCCGCTTCCACTGCCTTTGCTTTTACTCTGCAAGTAGTTTTCAAGCTTCAAAAACCAAATGATATAACTTTAAACCTCACAAGCGTTCCACCTAAACAATTCCAGCAATTATTATCTTTCCTAAAAGGCACTTTTGTTATTTGTTAAGGTCGACGTAACGGTAAGAATATTTTTTGTGTAAACTATAATTTATTTTTTATTCAATTTTTTGAATGTTTAGCCCATGCGTTAGCATCTATCGAACATTTAAGCTCTTTTCGTTTTCTAGTTTTGATTCTCAGATTAGCATAAAATGATCATATTTACTTTTTTAACAACGTCTGCAGACTTTACTTTTGGAACCTACTCTGAGATAAAAGATGAATGAGCCATTTAGCACGGCAAGATGGCAATGGAAAAATAAACTACAAACTTGGTTGCTTTTTTAGCTTTAGATTCTCAATTCTTGATTCCTCTATTTATAGAGTAGTTTCATATTGCTAAATGTCGGTAATCATATTATTTCATATTAGTTTGGCACCCAATTTTCCATATGAATTTGACCTTATACTTTTTCTATTAGTCTTAATAACCCATTGCCCACGGTAATAAGCCATAACCCACGCTGGCTAACTGTGTGACAGATACCCTTTTCCCTTTATTAGGCACACTCTGTAGATAGCTCTTTAATGAAATGATCTAATTAAATATTAGCTTTTTATTACGCCAGTTACATTTAATTGAATGGGCCGTTTCTTTATTTTATCTCCTGATCCGTATAATTGTCAGTTGGTATCATTTTCTCTACAACAAGTTACTTTATGAGCCATGCATTACAATAACTTTTTAAGAGTGCTTGATTCTTATTTTTCTGTTTTAAATGATGTTCTTATTAATCCAAGTCCTCTCTTCAGTTTTTTTAAATGTATTTGATGTCCGAGACTGCTTTAATTCCCAATTGCATTTAATGTGTCTCTGTGTTTCAGTATAGGACACCTGGAAAGAAGTTCTGCATCTCTTAAGCACACTCTTTAAATGAGGTTGCATGTCTTGGAAGCATGAGCACACCTACCACAACATGACTTGCTCTTGAGTTTTCTTCGGATTCTTTCAAGATGAGGGAATCATTTGGAGTCTTTGTTCAACGGAGTCTTTCTTCTTTCTCTGGTTTCTGCAGATCAAAAACAGAAGACAGTCTCCTGAGACTCTACGGATGCCAGAAGATTCTAAGATTCTCAATGAAGATTACTAGTAGATTCTAAGATTCTCACTGAAGATTACATGCCCTTCATGCATGGCCTGCAAAAGGATAGTTCCACCATGGCCAACAGGATTACCAGAGATGCGACAGTGCCTCCTAGGGAAAACGTATGTCATTACATTTTGCACTGAAAGCATATCTACACAAACATTATAGAAATTAACAAAACATGTCAAAATAAGAGAACACTCCTAAATATGAGAAGAGCAACACTAAGCCCTGTCACCGAAAACCAAGGAAAAACAGAGAAGCCTCCCAATAATAGTTGCGAGAGGGTCATACTACTGAGTCATTTCTGATATTTCTCCCTTCTGAGAGGTAACTATACGCTGAAGAGTGGCTAGAAACTGGCTCTCAGTACTGGCACTTAGGGCCGTTTGGCTTCCATTTGATTTAGACGCCATAAATTATTTCCACAGAGACAAGAAATTAAAATCTGACAGTTTATGTTGATTTCAACAAATACATTCGAAACATCTAATAATTTTTTTGTGACTCTGGCAAGACAAGACTAACACTCCCAGAAATTAGTTGGAACGAGACAGAGAAGGATCACTGTAACAAAGAAACTAAAAATTACTGTTTCTGCAATTTGAGCAAAAGGAAACAAATTCTTTCATATGTTGTCGAACACAGGTGGGGGAAGCATACTTCATAGCAGCAGTTCCCGCTTTCCTTGTATATATCTGTCCAACAGTCACTGTGTATTATGAAAAGTTCATATTGTGGTAGTCCTAACGCAATCCAGGTGAGCCGAGTGCCTCACCAAGCTTGTGTATTTTTGTGGGTGCAAAGATAATAAAGTGTGGTATAGGACAATGAAGGTTGCAAACCTGCAAATCAGTGGTGGTAAATCCTCTGCCAGCCTAGATTTGATTGGTAATAACTGACAAGATCTTCAACACCTGAGTTTTTGTCATCACTCAGAAGAACATGGAGTTGGTAGATAAGATGCAGGCGAACAAGCGCCAGAAAACAGAAAGATTTGGACTGAAAGCATTGACGTAAACCAGGCTTCTCCAACAAGTAGCTC
Organism: Calotriton arnoldi; assembly: GCA_963921515.1. NCBI lineage: Eukaryota > Metazoa > Chordata > Amphibia > Caudata > Salamandridae > Calotriton > Calotriton arnoldi. The sequence goes on from CAWUFW010004759.1 coordinate 1,407,948, forward strand.
ATAATATACTGGTAGCTCTCCAGCTTCCTGTTAGTAGTTTTCCAGTGCGCAACCTACTAAATAAAAAGCATTTGATTGGTTGAATTAATATAGCTATACCAAAATTGAGAGGGTATATTTGAGGCGAAAATGTGTTTGTTTACACAACTCAGAAGCTGATATATGGAGAAAAATGGCTGACTCCTAAATTATATTTAAAGCTGATGTTTGAGTGATTCATCATGTAGTACGGAGGAGACATTTTACAAATGTTACTACCTTGGTGCCAGAGGCATTGCAGCTATAACTGATATGTATTACCCATGCAGAGGCATTCCAAATTGACAAAGCCTTTTTTACATTACTGCAGGCAACCTGGTGCACTGAGGTGCATATGATGACCACTAATGTAAACTTGTCTGATGTGGCCAGTATTACAACACTAATAATATTATTAGCTCTCGATTAATTTCTTTGAAAATAAGTAGCTCTTATTACGAAAATGTTGGAGACCCCTGACGTAAATCTACATGTGTGGAAATTTCTGCCTGTATAAGTAACTTTGTTGATAGCCCCGTCTATCTCAGCAAATGCTGTCTGCTCTCTTTTTTGTGTTACTTCTGTTTTTTAGAAACAGCAAAGTGATGGGTGAATGCTTGAATTAGTATCAGCCACTGGTTAATATGCAGGGCTGCATCCCAGTCCATCACGTTTTTGCCCACTATGCCACTCAACAAAGAGACCACCCATATGCAAATCAGACTTGGCCCTGCTCCAATAGGAAAAGTTCCGGCAGGACAGCAAGGCAGATCTGAAACAGTTTGGGCTTGATTGCTCCTATTGGAGCAGGGTCTTGGCTGGTTTGCATCTGATCTCTTTCTAGAGCTGGTGAAAATGATGATCTGGAGTGCGGCCCTTGTGATCACCAATATCTGAGATTATTTCAAATATTCCTCTGCCACATTTTTGCAGAGGCCTTCTCTTATTGAGCCAACTGTTTTTCTGTTACTTTTATATATTAGGTTATATTTGTAAGCCTCAATTTTCTTTTATGTAGGAAGCACTGCCTTCACAAGGCACAGAAGTATGCAGATGGAGTTAAATTGATATGCTAGCATAGTTTTTCCTTTAATGGTTTATTATTAAAGATGTTGAATAGAAAGGAGTCGTGAAGATGCAGAAGACAATGCCATTTGTGGCATCATGGGAGTGTTAATCAATTGTATATGTTCTTTCAAATAATCAATATGTGGATTTGTAAAATAATCCTTGCGCAAATGCAGGTTCCACCGATATTTGTACTTACCAATGTTATGTTATGTTATGTTACGTTATCAGTGTATTTATAGCCCACTAATCACCCATGAGGGTATCCGGGCGCTCTGTAGCAGGTGTTCTAGGCCAGTCCTGGCTGCTTACTTGAAAAGCCAGGTCTTCAGCTTCTTTCAAAAGTCAAGAAGAGAGGATGAGGCTCTGATGTGTTGTGGTAGGTTGTTCCAGGCTTTAGGGGCCAAGTGTGGCCCCCTTACTCTGCTTTTGTGTATGTATGGGGTGTGTGCTAGAGAGAGAAAGGCCTAGCAGAGGTGTCTGGGAGGTCGGTGGAAGTGAATGTGGCTGATTAGGTAGGAAGGGTGTGGTGATGCGTGTTCAGAGCGCTGTGCCGTCATGGAATGCAAGACTCCCTTGGAATTCCAGGACGGGCAGTTGTCTCTGGGCCCCTGTAGGAGAGACACGACGTCCCACTAAATAAATACTTAAAACCCACTGCAAATGCGTCCGAACCTACTTCATGAACATGGCGACGAGTGGGCAACGAAGAACATTTAAAGCATTAACCTACGCGGAAACGACAGGGGCCAGAGGATCAATGCTGAAGGGAGGATCAACTACGAAAGAAAATTAAGAACCTTGTTCTGGGTATTCGGTAATGTAGACAAACGCTACATACCACGGCACATTCCGAGGTGAGAGACGTTTTTAATTACTATTTAGCGGCTCTAATTCATTACTTAATTCGCCGCAGGCACCAACGGTTGCAGCACGAGACATGAGAAGCGCGATACGCGCGAAGCGCAAGCTGACCTCACACTGTTTTTAAAAGCACCACGGAGATGTGTAAGTCAGTCGCGCTTGCTTAAAATTGCGCTGACAACTTTAATACTGCAAAGTGCCTGCTATTCAAAGACAAACCCTTACTTTTGAAGCCTGGTGACTTCAGTCGTCGTACTGCCTGCCAGCCGTTCTCAGCGCTGACAGGCACAGCTTGTGCAACAACCTGATTCAGCCTCGGGGCTCTCTCTGTGCAGATTGCTGAGTCACAAATTGAATTCTAGGTAATATGCTTTAACCCAGTTGTAGAGAAAAGAGAAGAAAGACGAGGCACAGATTAACATTAAAGAAAGAGGACTGAATCAAACTAATTCAACCTCTTCAAGTAAACCAAAGTTTTCCACAATTCTACATTTTTAAGCAAATCTTACAACAGCGATTTGCACGCTTTTCTAATAATTTTTTTTTATGTAATGCAAATGTGTCATCAGTGGTTTGCACGCTTATTTTTTTTTTGCTGGTCACTCAGTGTATAGTGCAGATCACAGCAATTTGCACGCTGGTCAAACTTTTGGTTTTCTACAACACCTTTTAACACAGCGATTTGCACGCTTGTCAAACTTTTGGTTTGCTACGACATCCTTCAACACTCTTTTAACATGCAGAGTGTCCAAGCTCCAGCGCCGTTTTTACAAGAACCTGGAGAGCCACCTTTAGAATGGAATTTGTGGCTAAGATCCTTCAAAGCTTATCTAGGAGCAATTGATCGACAAAAATTTAGACCTGAAAGACGTAAAAGTTTAATGTATTATCACTTAGGAGTAGAAGGATAAAATGTGTATGACCATTTACCTGAACATGTCCCTCCGGAGGATGAAGATTTAGACGAATTTGACACAGCGGTTGCACAACTAGACAAGTACTTTTCCAAGACTAAGAATATGGTTGTACACAGATACAAATTTTTCACAAGAACACAACAACCCAATGAAAGCATAGATACTTATGTTACAGCTCTGAAAATGTTAGCATCCAAATGTGAGTTTGACAATTTCACCGCAGAATTAATTCGTGATCAATTAGTAGCTAGATGTTATTCCAAGAAAATACAAAAATGGTTGCTAGCATGCAAGAACCCATCGTTAGACAAAGCTATAGATTTAGCCAAGAGTATCGAGGGTTCTTCTATCGATGCAAGGTTACTGGAAGAATCACTAGCTAAGTCCACGATTTCAGGTGCAGTAGTTAGTAAACCCACCAGCAAAGGTTTTTCAGGAAACCCAAGACCTAAAACATTTTCTAGACCAAATAATTTGCCACAACAATCTCAGATAATGTATTGTTATAGATGTGGCTCCCCATCGCATATGTCCTCTTTCAAGTTTTGTCCTGCACTGGGTCAACATTGTAAAAAGTGTGGAAAAGTAGGTCATTTTTTAAGAGTGTGTAGGACAGGGAGAACAACGAATGTTCGCTGTGTTTTAAATGAACACAGTGGAGACTTCGATGAGGAAAATTATGAGGAGAGCAAAGAATTAGTTCTGGGTGTAAGATGTGTAAGTACTAATGATGAAAAACTGGTTGTAGACCCGAACCTCAATGTTTCCATCGAAGGTCACACAATTCAACTGTTAGTTGACACTGGTGCATGCATAACTATTATCTCTCATGATCTCTTTGAAAAAAATTGGCATGGTAAAGCTTTGGTTCCTCCAGACATTCTGACTGTAGCATTCGAAGGTAGTAAAGTAGATGTCATTGTTGTTTTTTGGGCCGACATTAAAATTTCGGAGGAATCCATTAAAGGTAAAGTATACGTAGCCAGAAGAGGAATCAATGTCTTGGGTCTAATTCATCAAGCCGAATTTGGTATCACAATAAGACCAGGTCTGGATCAACCTATCTCTTTTGAAAAAAAGAGATTAGATTCGGTGTATGACAGTAAAAATGTATGGGATGGAAAATTTTGTAATGTTTTTCAAGACAAGTTGGGGAAAATGTCAGATTTTGTATATACTATTAAAGTTAAACAAGACGTTTCACCAGTCAAGCACAAACTACGTAATATTCCATTGAGTGGAAGGGGAGACCTTTCTATAATGCTTAAAGATATGTGTGCACAGGGCATCATTGAGAAAACAGAAGCAACTTTATGGTTGTCTCCCATAGTTTTGGCAAAGAAAAAATCTGGTGAACTTCGCAAGTGTGTCGATATGGGAAGTGTCAATGAAGCCATATGGGTTGACAAGTACCCTCTGCCCAGAAATGAAGATCTGATAACTAAGGGGGTCATTACGATGGCGGACGGATCGCCACCGCCGTGGCTGCGGTGGCTTCCGCCGGCCTGGCGGGTGCTGTTTTGCCAACCACGGTCGCGAATCCCCGACCGCCATATTACGATGGGCAGACATAGGCCAAATCCCTACCGCCGGAGAGTTTTCAGTACCACCAGTATCTTGCTTCCGCGATGACGGCGGACGTAGCCAATAGCGGGAGACCACCGTGCGGAATGACGTGTAGACCGCCGTCCGAATCACAATGCCTCAAATAGGCAATCGGACCGCAACGGAGAAACCACCCATTGAAACACGGCGGAAACAATACTGCGGAGGAAAACGGCAATAACACACAACTCCACGCGTTCGCTACTGCAATGGATCCTGCTCTACAAGCCCTACCGCTGCTGTTCCTGATCTGCGATCAACAAAGACGCCGCCGCCATCGACAACACCGCAGGTACGTCAATGCCACACCTCCGCATCAGGGTCATCCATCAACAACGTCATCACCGCATCCTCCCGGTCACGTCACCGCAGTGGTGAAGACGCGGGAAAAGTTCCGCACAATCCAGTAGGCAGGGCCAGCGGCACGCATGGGAAGTCACAGGGACGTGTAAGGATTGTGTTGGCCCTGGACCAAATGTACATCATGTGCCTCTGTTGGTAGCAGCTGACATTACCTGATACCATCACAGCTCCTACCATCCCACCCTGTTCAACATCAAAATGTGTTGCCATCTGATATTCAGGGATAGTGATGTATGTGAACAAGTTCATAGGTGTATTGTGGCAAAATGACACCTGCAAGGTAATGCCAAATAGGTGCCTGTGATGTGAAACCCCCTACCTGCCACTGCCTTGATGAGTAATAGGTGGCAAAACAACACCTGCAAGGTAATGCCAAAAAGCTGCCTGTGGTGTGAAACCCCCTTCCTGCCACTGCCAAGATGAGTATCAGGGGTCAAACCCCACCTGCAAAGTAATGCCAAAAAGGTGCCTGTGTTGTGAAACCCCCTTCCTGCCACTGCCAAGATGAGTATCAGGGGTCAAACCCCACCTGCAAAGTAATGCCAAAAAGGTGCCTGTGTTGTGAAACCCCCTTCCTGCCACTGCCAAGATGAGTATTAGGGGGCAAAACCCACCGCAAAGTAATGCCAAAAAGCTGCCTGTGTTGTGAAACCCCCTACCTGCCACTGCCAAGATGAGTATTAGGGGGCAAACCCCACCTGCAAAGTAATGCCAAATAGGTGCCTGTGATGTGAAACCCCTTCCTGCCACTGTCAAGATGAGTATTAGGGGGCAAACCCCACCTGCAAAGTAATGCCAAAAAGGTGCCTGTGGTGTGAAACCCCCTTCATGCCACTGCCAAGATGAGTATCAGGGGTCAAACCCCACCTGCAAAGTAATGCCAAAAAGGTGCCTGTGTTGTGAAACCCCCTTCCTGCCACTGCCAAGATGAGTATTAGGGGGCAAACCCCATCTGCAAAGTAATGCCAAATAGGTGCCTGTGATGTGAAACCCCCTTCCTGCCACTGCCAAGATGAGTATCAGGGGTCAAACCCCACCTGAAAAGTAATGCCAAAAAGGTGCCTGTGTTGTGAAACCCCCTTCCTGCTACTGCCAAGATGAGTATTAGGGGGCAAACCCCACCTGCAAAGTAATGCCAAAAAGGTGCATGTGTTGTGAAACCCCCTTCCTGCCACTGCCAAGATGAGTATTAGGGGGCAAACCCCAACCGCAAAGTAATGCCAAAAAGCTGCCTGTGTTGTGAAACCCCCTACCTGCCACTGCCAAGATGAGTATTAGGGGGCAAACCCCACCTGCAAAGTAATGCCAAATAGGTGCCTGTGATGTGAAACCCCCTTCCTGCCACTGCCAAGATGAGTATTAGGGGGCAAACCCCACCTGCAAAGTAATGCCAAAAAGGTGCCTGTGGTGTGAAACCCCCTTTATGCCACTGCCAAGATGAGTATCAGGGGTCAAACCCCACCTGCAAAGTAATGCCAAAAAGGTGCCTGTGTTGTGAAACCCCCTTCCTGCCACTGCCAAGATGAGTATTAGGGGGCAAACCACACCTGCAAAGTAATGCCAAAAAGCTGCCTGTGGTGTGAAATCCCCTTCCTGCCACTGCCAAGATGAGTAGTAGGGGGCAAACCCCACCTGGAACATACATGTTTGTAGTTGGCATGTACAGGGCCACATACACCTCAACACCACTGACAAGGACAGGCCAAGCACACTGTGTGACCACTCAACTGCACACATCCAAATATACCCATGTGAGTACGAAGACAGGCGTTCACAAGATTACCACACACACACTGCTGTCCACACATCCAAACACATCACACAGACATCACCAACCTTGGACACCCCGCAAGTTAGACTGTGTGTAGAATTCACCTCTGTTGTGGTATAGCCCCCTAACATGACATGTGTACAATCATACTGAAATCAACAGCAAATGATGATTGCAAGAGTACATCAACACCCACAAACAACATTGCACCCCCAAACCTCAGAGTAAAGCAGACCAAAAGTGTGTGTTACGTTTGCCAAACAATGACAAAGTGAATGAAGTCAATGGCAATGTGGAAGTGCCATGCAGAGCATGTGGCACATTCATCCATACCCACACATCAAAATGTTTAATTAAGCAAGGGCAGTAACAAACGATACAACAGGAGTAACAGTGTTTATTGCAAAATATCCTGATAGGCACAAAATGTCAAACAAATAAAAGGCCATTGGCCAGTCCACAGTCCAAACAATGCACATGTGTGCATGAAAATGTTTACAGTGAATGTGGAACACCGCACACCTCCATGTGAATGAACAAAGCACCGGGGCTATCAAAGCGCAGTCCAGGCACCGCTGTGGGAGAGATGGGTATGGGAGGGGGTCTGTGCCTCAGACTTGCCTGTCAGTTGGACTGGGAGGTGGCTGATTGTCGTGGCCACTGGCGGAACTGGACCTGGGTGAGAGAGGCTCATCAGAGCCAGCAGTGGCTGTGGCAGGCGTAGGGCTGCTTGGACCCGGTGGCATGGTGGCACGTGGAGGTGGAGAGATGCTGCCGTGAGACACAGAGGCAGTGATGGCTGTGGCAGGTGTAGGCCTGCTTCTACTGGGTGGCATGGTGGCACGTGGAGGTGGAGAGATGCTGCCATGAGACACACAGGCAGTAGTGGCAGTGGCAGGTGTAGGCCTGCTTCTACTGGGTGGCATGGTGGCACGTGGAGGCGGAGAGATGCTGCCATGAGACACAGAGGCAGTAGTGGCTGTGGCAGGTGTAGGCCTGCTTGGACCGGGTGGCATGGTGGCACGTGGAGGCGGAGAGATGCTGCCGTGAGACACAGAGGCAGTAGTGGCTGTGGCAGGTGTAGGCCTGCTTGGACCGGGTGGCATGGTGGCACGTGGAGGCGGAGAGATGCTGACGTGAGACACAGAGGCAGTAGTGGCTGTGGCAGGTGTAGGGCTGCTCGGACCGGGTGGCATGGTGGCACCTGGAGGCAGAGAGACGCTGCCGTGAGACACAGTGGGTGAGGGTGAATGTTGAGGGCTGCCTTTACACTTCTTGGGTATACGCTATTGCAGACGTGTCTTGGGAGTAGTGGGAAGTGTGGCTGGCACAACAGAGTCCCTCTCCACCAAAGGTGTGACAGGTGCAGGTGGCCCTCCTTGTGGGGATTTGCAGGATGTGGACTTCACCTTGCTTTTTGCTTGCCTTTTTCCCTCCATCCCCTGTGGCCCTGGTGAACGACTCACATTGCTCTCCTGACCACGCTTCACAGGGGTGTGGGTGGGAGTAGAGGTCCTGGGTGAAGCAGTCTTAGGTTGCTTTGTGGGCTTTCCCTTCAGCGGCACCAGCACCACAGCAGGCATGCCAACTGTTTGTCTGTCACTTGGAGCAGTTGTGTGGATGGGAGTCTCTTGTGATGGGTGTAATCTTGTGGACCGTGAGCTAGAGGCCTGCTTCTTTGCCTGATGCCCCTGAGTGTCATGTGAAGGGCTTTTTTCTTTGCGTCCCTGTGTGCCTGTGTCACTTTTTGGGGATGGTGTCTGTGGTCTTGCATGCTTGGAGCGCTGCTGTCGTGTGCTGGGTGTCGACCACTCGGGGCCTGAGGGCTCAGTTGTGTGGTCACTCCCCTCAGGGGTTGCCACTGGCAGGGTGGTTGGTGAAGGCATTGGGGCTGGACTTGGATGCTGTGATAGCTGAATGGCTGCCGTCACGGTGGAGGAAAAACCCTGGACAGTCCTGTGTAGCCCACCCACGTCCGAATGAATGCCCTCCATAAATGCCAGAACCTGTCCCAACTTCTTGTCCTGATCCTGGAAAGCATTCAGGAGAGCTGTCTGACCCACACACAGCTGGCGCAAGAGTTCAATCGCCTCAACACTGAGGGCAGCAGGGGAGACAGGGGCAGGGGCAGCGGTGCCTGGGGTGAAGGCGACTCTACCCTTAACAGCCCTGCGGGCACGAACAGCACTAGTGGTAGTAGCCGGGATGGTGGGCACTGGCCGATGTGTGGTGGAGGAAGAGGCAGCATTGTCACTCCCTGTGACCACCATTGTCGCTGACTCCCCACTGGCGTCCGATGATGTTGAGGTAGTGCTTTCTGCGCATGAGTCCTCAAGGACACTCCTGTCCCCCTCCGAGGCGCTGGTCACATCAGTGTCAGTGATCTCATGGCTATCATGCGTGCCACATGCTTCAGCACTGGTGTCCATATCATGGCCTTCCGTGCACTCGGTAGATGCTGCAATGGACAGAGACATAGGTTCAGTACAGTGCCATACACACAAACATCAAATGCAAGCACAGAACTAGACTAGATAATGACAACCCCAAGTTGCACAACACCCTGTGCAGTCTGCATGTGCAACAATCATGCTGAACACAGAAGATGCATGGAAATATGCATTGTTTACAGCAATGAGCCATGTGAGGTTCACACCGGCAAATAGCAGGTCCCTGCCTCCTTGTAATGTAACCTAAACATCTCTGCAAGCATACCCACGTGCCTGTATGTGAGAGAGGCATACATCTCAGCATGTTGCCTCTGTCACATATGTAGTCACTGTAAGGGGACAACACAGATACAGATTCAAATTTCTACTTAATAATGTCCATGAGCTACTGATGTCTGACAAGGTGAGCAATTCATCTTGCAAAATGATGCACGTTGGTGTCAGATGTGTACTTCATACCATTTACAAGTCCTGTAGTGCACACATCGTTAAATGCACACTGACATGATGCACACTGCTGTACACTGCCTGGTGATGTCCATGACACCCAGAATGCAGAAGATGTCATAAGGCCACATCTCATCATGAAATGGCAAGGACCATTGTATGAAACACATGATCAAGTCCATCTATGGGAAAATACATGACACCTGCACTGAACACATAGGCCACTGAGAAGTAGTTCCTAAAAATGTACACAGCAGCAAGATCAGCAATGTCTCACTGTCGCCATTCATGCAGTCACTCACACCCAAAGTCAGCCTACGCAAAATACTCACCACTTACTCCCTGCTGATGGTCCCTCAAACGTTCATACAGCTCTGGCTGTGTCACAGACAAGATGCGGGACATTAGTGGAGTCATGGTTCGGCGTGCCAACCTGCCACTGCGAGGGACCAGCCCCACCGTCATCTCTGCCACGGTCCTGCTCAGACGGGAGATGTCGTCCCACCTCTTGTGGCAGTGTGTGTGATACACCCAGAGTCCGCACCTTCCGTGCAATGTTCTTCCATGTGGCCTTACGCTGGTGGACCTTCAGCTGCAGGCATAGGAGTCAAGAAAAGGAAGTATCAGAGACCCTGTGTCATTCACACTGTGTGTCAGCACAGGAGAACATAAATGCATGGCACACAAATCGCTACATCTTCATCAGAGGCCATACAGCATGACACATAGTACATGTTCATTACAATACTACACAGAAATGAATGCATGTATGGCAAGGCACACAGTACATGGCCATCTCATACACATGCACAATGGCAGCACAGACAGCCATGTGCAGAAGGCCCTCATCTGTGATGCAGTATGTGAGTGAGCATGACATGCAATACAGTAATAATGAAGCGTAGTGGCAGACTCACTGTGTCAACCACTACACACCCCACGATGCCCTTGGCCTGTGAATGGCTCAATGCATTTTTCAGGAAACATATTGGGACATAATCTGATTTATCACGCACTTCTCACAATGTTAAGTCCTCGATTGTGCAATTCTCAGGACTATGATGGCTCAGTGAGTATTAGGTGTGTGGACTAAACACATGTTTGACTCAGTCCATTTAGGCATGGCTCAGAGTAACATTGGACAGTGTCTGTGCAGGCCAGAGGAACTCACAATGCGGCTCAACATGGTCCCTCAGATAAATCACATGGATGTACAGCATGAGAGGGTGAAAAGTGCCAACACATGCGATACTGAACACATGTTCAAATCAATGTAAGGATGACATCTACTACTTACATTGATGTGAAGTGTCATTGTTGCATTAACATCAAGTGGGTTCCACTCATGCATTGGACTATTGTGCATGATGCTCACATCAACATAGTGCACTTAAGAAATAGTCAACACACATAAGTTAGTGCTCCATACCAATATACATTTCAACAGTCACATATGAGGTTGTGAAGAGTGAGTGGACAGTCACATAACATGGCACAGTAAAAATCAGTCCCGACTTGTGCTGTTTCAGAACACCATTGTATCTGTGTGGCTGTTGAAACAATGCATGTCTCCCCCTACCTACAATCAACTTATGTAGGTGTGGAAATAAGCCTACAGACACCATTGACATGAAGTTAGCATGCATGGCAGTGTAACACACATTTACATCACCTAGTCTCAGACCAACATGTTCATTAAGTTTGTGCAAGAATGGCTGTAGGAGTGTCCATTTTCTACACATAATCAAAGTCAAGTCCCACAGAACATGTATGGAGCATGCCATGTCAACTATTAGGATGCCTGTACATCGACTTGCACTCACAGGCACATACTACTGCACAGCAACATCATGGTATCATGTAGATCACTCTCACACTTGGAAACTGGGACACTTACCAGTACATCTGGTGCACCAAAAAGCCTCCCATACTGTGCAATCTTCTCTAATACAGAACATGAACATGATTGTGCTCTAAGCAATGTATTGGAAGTGTTGGAAAAAAGGGGTGCCACGTTGCGAAAGGATAAGTGCATATTTGAAACAAGAGAAATCGAATATTTAGGCCATGTATTTTCAGAGCATGGTGTGTAACCAAAACGTAGCTTAGTGAAAAGTATTGTAGATGCTCCTGCTCCACAAAATAGAGAGCAATTATTTTCATTTTTAGGATTATGTGAGTTCCACGCAAAATTCATGCGGAATTTCGCCACCATCACTGAATGTTTTAAGGTCTTGCTTAAAAAAGGGGAAGAATTTGTTTGGTCCGAATTATGTCAGAGCACTTTTGAGAGAGTTAAAAAGGACATTACTTCGGCACCAGCTTTGTAGTCATTTGTAGAAGGCAGAAAGACTGTTGTCACTGTAGATGCATCTGAATATGGATTAGGAGCAGTACTAACTCAACTAAACGATACCCGTGAAACAACTGTGGGTTTTGCCTCGAGAACATTGCGTCAACCCGAACGCAAGTATTCAGTCATAGAAAAAGAACTTTTGGCGTGTGTGTTGATTGTGGAAAAGTTCAGAGCATATCTGTGGGGAAGGCCATTTATCCTGAGAACCGACCATCGCCCCTTAGTAGACATTTTATCTGGGAGAAAATTAAAACGTACTACTGCCCGTATTGCCAGACTTTCTGCTAGGTTACTGGAGTTCACATTTTCTGTGGAGTACATACCTGGCGGGAAAAACACCAGAGCACATTGCCTCTCTAGATTACCGATTGAAGATTCCAGGGAATACGATTGGGAGTCGGAAATTGAGGAATGCTTTGTTGCTCATATTGGTGATATCAGCATATGCAAGGAAGAGAGTGAATGGATACAAGAAGTGAACAATGATGCTGTACTAAAAGATGTCTTGCAGATGATTGAATCAGGTTTGCCAAAAGAGAAAAACCTGTCTGATAAATTACAAATTTTCTGGAAAGTGTCAGATGAATTGTCAGTGGAAAGGGGCAAGTTAGTACATGCTGATAAATTGATTCCACCCTCTTGCTTTCGCCAACGTATAGTTGAATTGGCACATTCGGGTCATTTAGGCTCGACGGCCGCCAAAAGAAGAGTAAGGGAAGACTTTTGTTGGCCAAAAATGGATAATGAAATTGATATTTTTGTTCAAAATTGCAAGAAATGCAAGGTGAGTGACAAGGTGTTGAGAACTGAAGGCACAGTCAAGTCTATTGCAACTTGTCCGGGTAGAGTGTGGCAGCGTGTGGGTGTGGACTTTCTGGGACCTTATCACGTTCTTCCCAACTGCATGAAATATTTCATTGTTATGATAGATCACCTGTCTAGGTGGGTGGAGGTTAGAGGTGTTAAGGAACCTACAACCAAGAGGGTGATCAAAATTTTTCAGGATGTGTTTGCAAGAGAAGGTATTCCTGAGGAGATCTTGACTGACAACGGTGTTCAGTTTACTTCTCTGGAAATTATGGGGTCGATTCCGATCTCGGTCGGAAGGCCTCCGAATCGGATTCGGCTTTACTGGATCCGAGTCGGAGGCTTTGTTTCCGACCGAGTCGTACAGAAGTCCGGACGCCCAAGTACGATGCGAATGAACGCGAAATCGCCGACCGATTCGTTTCCGGGTCCGAACCGCTCCGTACGACTCGGTCACAGATAAACCGTACCGCGCAATGGAGTCGATTTCCGACTGAGCCAGTACAATGCACGATTCGGACAGCCGGATTGAGTCGGAGTCTCCGGGACGGAAAAGCTCCGGGAAGCGGACTTCGGGGGTCCGTGCCGGACCCCCTTCACCCGTAGCCTAGCGAGTCAAACACAGGGGGGGACCCAAGGGTCCCCCCTTCACATGCATGTACGGTGTGGATGGCACCAACGCGTACCCACTGCAGGGGGCGCCCTTTTTTGAGACGTACTTATTTAGCTGATGCGAGGCCATGCACGCGTCGTACGACCGGCTCCCATTGACTTCAATGGGAATCCAACCGAGCCGAGTCCGTCAGCATGCGGCAGCATCGTACTCGCTCGGTCGGACTCAAGGGGTACGGCTCGGTCGGAAAACACTCCGGATCCGGCTCGGTCAGAGGGCTTTCCGACCCAGATCGGAATCGACCCCTATTTCTTTTATGGAGAAGTGTAGCATCGAACACGGTGAACGGACATAATATCGAATTTTAAATATCGAAATGACATAATATCGAGTTTAGTATATCGAATATACTAAAATATCGATATTATGTATATCGAATGTCAAAATATCGTTTTTTAAAGTTTTTTTAAAAAATATCGAATATCAAAATATCGAGTTCAAAATATCGTCATTCCAAAATATCTTTAAATTGTAAAGGTAAGAAATATCGAAAATGATAATATAGGGGTCATTACGATGGCGGGCGGAAGCACAACCGCCGTGCTGGCGGATGCAAAAACCACCAGTTACCGCCGGCACGCAGCAGTCCACACGCCCGCCCAATTACGATGCGAAAAGTAGGCCAAACACCGCCGGCAAGCCAGCAACACCGTCCGCCATCAAAGTGCGCCCGTACACGTAGCGGCGCAGCCCAACTGACACACACCGTCCGACGAAAACACGTCCCGCCCGGCGCATAAATTACGATGCCGCAAACAAACGGCTCCCACGGCCAAGAGATACTGTACGACAAACCGAAGCGGTAACACGGACGCCGAGCACGGACAACGAAGAAGCGGCTCCCCCGAGCATGAATCCAGCACTGCAGGCCCTCCCCATGCTCTTGCTGATGCACCACCAAGGACGCAACGTACCGCGGAGACGCAGGTAGGCACACACACAACAAGTGCACGCAAACAGCGCACACAGTGCAAGGGCGGAAAAAGCGGACAACCCCCCCAGCGCGTGTACACTACACATCCACCATTGCATCCACATATGACACACAGGCCAAATCGTAACATCGCGTAACACATGTGTACACACCACCTGGGACTAGGAACCAACAACCCCGTCACGGCCCCAAAGCGGCGATGACGCCGCCACACATGCGCACAACGCAGAGGCCAACCGCAGCGCCATGCATGCGTCGCACACAGACACAGGGACACAACCAAGCAGCACACACATCAGCCCCACCCCGAACGCACATGACACGTGACAGGCCTGCCACAGACATGTCCCCAACGCCCAATTCACGGACAACACCCAACGCCACACAACCGACGCACACATGTCAGTGAAGTCACGCAACAGCAGGACACACCCCAGTGTAACAAACATGGCGAAGCACACAGCGGCGGCAACACCAACTAGGAGAAGCAGGGCTCCTTCGGGAAGAGGAACGCCAGTACCACACTGAAACACCCATACCACCCTGCACATATGAACAAGACATATAAAACGGAACACCAAAGAGCCCGGGGACCGACAACAGGTGGCCCAAGAATAACATTCACACACAAGGCCCAACGCAGAGCGGAAAGGCAGCCTGCCGCCCACACAAGGGAGAGCAGACAGCACTGAATGACCTTCCATTCCAACTCCGAAACCACAGCCCTACGAAAGAAGCCGGTGAATACAGCCATTGTCCAAGAAAAGACCAACACAGGCATGCCGAGGAGACCGACCACAGGGCAGATAGCGCATATCACAGAAGCACACAACGGACGGGGAAGAAAGAAGAAAACACTCCCCCATGTCGGCCACATGCAAGTTAATTGGAAGGAGTCACACATCACTGACCTTGAACTGTCTGAGAAGCATGTGGGATGAGGGCCCGTGTCCTCCAAACAAGCCAACAGAACACAAGTCCTGTCCCCCTACGACTACACAGAGCTCACAGCAACCTCGGAGCGTGCACATTGCAGACTGCACACACAGCCGGAGCACGCCACCACAACGCACCGCTGCGAAATGGCAACCGCAACACACCTACCCAACTACGCCGGACAGCTCAAGCTGTACAAAACCAACCTGATACATATATTGGGATGCGATCTCCTGTCCCTGCTGAACGTAAGTTACCGACTGACTTACCGCATCACATTGTTCAGCTGCGTCATGCCCGTCTTCTACTGTCGGAGGTGTCCCTACCAGCATCCCGTGGAGATATGCCTCTCCAACCCGGCATGTCTAAAGGCGGACCTGCTACCACTACTCCTCCCTCTGGACGCACACGACAGGGCCTGCTCTGCCTATGGGGGCATGGCGTATGTGGCCAACATCGCACCCGCACTGAAATGGGACCACTGTGCCTCCACACGACGGATCATCGAGAACAGCTACATCGAATGTCACCCAGCATGCCCCATCATGGTCCTCCAAGGGACAACTTATGAACAACACCTTTACAGCCACCATCCGCTACATTGGCTGGCAAACATGTACACCACCAATGACATGGAAGCCCTGCTGGACGGCATCGCATACCTGACAACCTGTAAATTCGTCGGACCACAACGCAGGTTCCCCGATTGACCTATGATGTCCAACCCCGCACCCATGCTTAGCTTCCGCACGGACTGGCCAGTCACCACCACAACAGCCATACCAAACGACCGGCAACTGTTACCACACCATCAACGACATCGCCATGACATCGGATATGACCGGGACATGCACACTGTTCCCCATCACATCCAGGAACACCGCATGCATCGTGGGAGGCAGTGGCATGGGGTCTGTGTATCGCACCCACATGGACGGAACTGCACGAACAACCAGGACACGACATGGATCCAGCGCCCATGGACACACACACCGCTCAGTGGACATGAATAGGTCGCCTGGAGTCTGTGGGTGCTGCACCCCTCCACCCCCGCCCCGGGAATCCCATACCAGGACCTTTGCATGGACGACAAGTGCATACAACAACAACACGACCCCAGTGACTGTGACATGTCCAGTAACCACCACATTGCAACAACAAGTGGCACGCCGCTGCATGCACGCAAGCACATGCCCTGATGTCATCTCACATGCACGCGTGCATGAGGAACAACCGCAGCAAACCTGTCACATGGAACTGAGATGGACTGTGCCCATGATGCCAAGCGGTCTGGTAGGCTACATGTATACCGTCTGTGTCAAAGTCCGCAGCTCCGCAGCTATACGTAAATGTACATTAGCACAGCCTTGGCCAAGCAGATGTAACTCTGAAGCCCACATCCCACATGCAACAGCCAATCACATGTAACCCCACACCCTATCCCATTTGCAATCATGCTCAGTATATCCTCAACATGTATTCCGCTGCCAGTAGTGTCCACTATACTGCATCACAGAGGACAGAAGACTCAATATAATGTTTGAAACCAAAACTGTCTCCGCTGACTCATTTCACAAGTACGAATGAGAGAGGATGAGAGTATGTGAAGTACACGGCAGTCGTGACATGACCATGTAGTCCACTGGTATTGGATGTCAACGCAAATGAGTAGCACAACTGTGGAAGACACACATGTGTCGTGTGAAGTCGTATGGACGCAGTGCTCAGGTGGGTGGGTGTGACGGGTAGATGCGCACATGCCAAGTTGGAGCACGCCGTGTCGGGAGGGGTCATGAACAGTACACCACCGCTTCCCTGGGCATTGTGAGAGGACACCTGTCGGGGGGAGTGAACACGTGTGTGCACAGCAGCCGGGCACACGTACAAAGCGGTACCAGGCGCACCTCAGCCCACCCTCTGTGGACAAGCTGGATCCTGTTGTGCGCCCGCCATGCCCCTTGACAAGGCACACACAGCCCCAGTCGACCAGGTGTAACCCCAACATAGTCAATCCGCACAGGCGATACAGGGCACGGGATGGCAGTGGAGCATGGTGTGTGAGAGGTCTCCTCGCGCTCCTCCTGGTCATATCACGCAGGCAATAGAACCTCAACGTCTAGCATGGCACAAGTCAAATGGAAGTGTAGGGGGGACGCACCACAGCACGAGCAGCACTGACGTCACGGGAGGTGGCTCGCACCATCCCATCCATTGCCCATTATACCAACCACGCCACATGCCATTGCGACTAAGTGCAAGCGCGTGCGCCACCACCCCCGAGCCCTCCCCAGAGAGGCCAAAGAGTGAATGTGTGGGCCATCAGTCACAGACGGATGCGGCATGGCCGCAAGGGCAGCCACAGCCACTGGGTGTCGCAGGTGGCGGATCCGGAAGGCGAAGACTGTGATGCATAGTCCATGCAGGCCGGGTCTCCATTTGGGGCACCACGCAGGTGGACGGCGTCCCGCAACACATCATACCCTGAGACAGCCCACTCGTGCAACTGGACCCACACATACACTCCTTGCCCTCTCTGGTGCGAGCTTGGGGCTGCCTGTGCAAGCGCTAGCCTCGCAGGTGCACATGCATATTGGGGGAGCGAGGGGAGGACATGAGGGCTGGGGCGAAGATGACTGTATCACTGTCAGTGAGTACAAGGGATGACCCAGATGTGGAAAGGAAGAGACGTGTCCCGTGTGTACTGCAACTAGTCGCCAATCCAACTACCCCCATGTCCGGAATGTAAGCCCGCACCTAGGCCCGCCCATCCGCTACATCGAATATACCACCAGCACGACAACCTTCCCATTCGAAACACTGACTGGGGGTGGCGACCAGTGAACAATCATGTGCAGCCTACCCACGCGTACATGTGGGCCCTCCATGATCCATGTCACCTGCGGCAAAGTCATGACATGCGCAATGAGGGAAGTGAGGAGAGCTGTCCGCCCCACGCACAGAAGGTGCATCAGCTCCACAGACCCAGCAGCGAGTCCAGCAGGGGTCACATGTGCAGGGGCAGCTGTGCCTGGTGTGAAGGCACATGCATATAGACAGCACATCGACCAATGTGTAGTCTGCCCACATCTACAGTCCATCATCATGCGGACATAGGAATTGAACACAGGGCAACACATCTGAGTGGGTGCACCCACCGTGACCAACAATGCGCAATCATCGACGTACCCGCCCTGTGCATGGCCCCCCACCCAACGGAGGCACATCCAGTGCCACCATCCCACACACACAAGCCTTCCACGGAACATGCTGTGTCCAATGCTCAGTACAGAGTCAGCGCCCATCTGGTGGATCCTGAACAGGAGACACATGCACACACATGCCAGCTCCCACTATGTACGTCTGCCACCTGGCACGTGCAATGTAACCTCTCACCTGTGACGTGTGACTGCAAGCACACAGCCGTCTTGGCATGGGGCTGTCAATGTGGACACCTGTCAATGTTTCGGGAGGTGTGATCCGTACAGTGCTGTACATAGGGTGCAGTGCTGACACCTACTACTGTCTCATATCCCCTCGTGCCACAGGTCCCACTTGTTTTGGCCGCTCAGCCTGTGCCCACATCGTCGTCGTCGTGTGCCATACTCATCCAGCCTCGGAAGCAGTTCCATGCTCAGCAGACATTCATGTTGCCGTGGCGTTGCCGCTTGACGAATATGCAGTCAGTCCCCATCAGCACGCCCGCAAGTCATTGGGGCCTAGATCCCCATGTGCATGCACATGGCAGTGGTTTGTATCACTAGCCATTGCCATTGTTGGGAGACCTGTGTAAGTGTATTGTGGCCGTGCCGTCCCAGCTTGACAGCTGGGCTGTGGCTCATGTGCTTGCTCAGTCATGTCAGTGATGTGTATGCGAAATTGCTATGTGTTGTGTTGCTTTGACATGTGTCCACTGCCATTTTCCCTAGGCGGAGACCGAACATTGACCGCCCATACCAATTGCTGGCGGACATGGACGATACAGAGGTCATTAGGAAGTTTCGGCTGGACAGGCCAACCCTGCATCGACTGTGTGCCATGTTGGAACCCCATCTCCGTCCCCGCAGGGTGTATCCGACAGCTGTCAACCCCACGGCTAAGGTGATGGCCGCCATGCATTTCTTCGCCACTGGGTCATTCCAGCACACAGTGGGCAGTGGAGGAGGGATGTCCCAGCCCACGTTCAGCAAGGTGCTGAGGGATGTACTGGCAGCCATGATGCTGTACCGAAACAGGTACATCCGCTTCCCCAGGGCTCGTGAATTGGCGGCAGTGAAGGGTGCATTCCATGCCCTTGGCAGAATCCCACACGTCGTTGGAGCCATTGACTGCACACATGTTGGCCTTGTTCCACCACAGGCCACTGAGCACCTATACCGCAACAGGAAGCACACGCACTCCCTGAATGTGCAAGTGGTGTGCCTTGCGGACATGGTGATCACCCACGTGTGTGCAAAGTTCCCAGGCTCGGCCCATGACGCACACATAATGCGCAACAGCATCTTGCCACGACTGATGTCCAATCTGCAACAGGATCGTGGCTGTATTGTCGGTGAGTATGTGGAGTGGTGTAGCGTGCTGGTTGTGCGATGCTGTCCCCTGTCCAGTTGGAATAGCAACGGTTCTCTGTGTCCCTCACACCCAGGTGACTCTGCGTACCCGAATGGGGCATGGCTGCTCAGTCCATTGAGGAATCCTCGCACCCCAGCAGACGATCACTACAATGAGGCACATGGGAGGACCAGACGTGTGGTCGAGCGTACCTTTGGCCTCCTCAAGTCCAGGTTCAGGTGCCTGGACCGCACCGAGGGTGCGCTGGCGTACTCCCCACAGAAGGTGTGCCAGATAGTGGTGGCGTGCTGCATGCTGCACAATCTGGCCATTCGGAAGCAGATCCCCCTCATCGTGGATGACGGAGATCAACCAGGGCCCCAGCCCGCAGACCAGGACAGCTCGAGTGAGGAGGACAGCGGAGAGGAGGAAGCTGGTAATGTGCGGCAGCAGCTCATCGCCCACTACTTCACTTGACGGTGAGTGTCCATGTACGACGGCTGATGTGGCTGTGTCTGTGCAGGTGTGTGTGTGCTGTGTCAGGGTGGCCGTTTGTTCACTGCGTGCTGTGTGTCAACGCTCCATGGCCAGGGTAGTATGCCACTGTTGGTGGCTGTGGCATTGTGCCCTATTGCTCTGTGCGATGTGTGTACATTGCTTGTAGTTGTTGACATGTACTGTGTGATGGGTGTGTGACACACTCATTGAATGTGCTCCTGTTCTGTCTCCCACCCCTAGGTCCCTACAGGCCCTCCGGTTCCATTGCCATGCCACGCATCAGGTGCCTTTCCGCCCAAGGTGGCCGTTGTATTCCGTACAAATAAAACACAGGGCACAAACAGCAGTTTGTGTAAGAGGTGCATTTATTTCAAACTGTGACATGTGATTGTGTGTAAGGTGATGACAAAAGTGGTGCGTGCAGTGACAATGAGCTGTCGGTCATGGCTGCGTGATGCTCAGGGTGTACCCACTGGTTCTATGTCCATAGTCCAACACACACATGCCATCCAGATGGCTGTGTGGAGTGGGATCGTAGTCCAAGTCAATGCAGTGGGTGGTCAAGGAAGGCTGGCTGGCTGCCTCACTTGCGTCTGGAGCGTGCGAAGTCCTCCCGGGAGATCTGTTTCCACTTCGGACGGTCCCTTCCACGTTTGCGAGGGGGGGTGCCTGCTTGCGACATGCTGGTAGTTGAGGTGTGCTCACTGGCTGTGGACGCAGGGGAACTGGACACTGCTGCTCGACCCTGCGCCCCGGCAGGTGGTGGCGGAGGGGGAGCTGCTGTCCCTGGCTGTGACCTCACCGCCACCACCAGCTGGCCCATGAGGTCCACGAGTTGGCCCATACGGGCGTCCATGGACCTCAGCACCCCCAGCACCTCCCGCGTGTCTGAAGCAGACCTGACCCATTGTTCTTGGGCCTCTTCATAGGCCCCAAGGACTCTGGCCATTTGAGGCAGGGCATGGCTCCCAGGGGAGACTTGCGTTTCCCTGACCCTGCTCCTCCTACCAGTCCTGCTGCCACCGGCCTGCCCACTAGCCACATTGCTCACCACGGTCCTCGCTGTGGCTCCCAGGGTGGATCCAGTCGGCCGGGCCACCACCTGCGCTGGGGCTGGTGCCAGCGAAGACGTGGTGGTGGTGGCGGCGGTGGTGGTCGGTGCGGCGATGGTGGCGGTTGCGGCAATGGTAGTGGCCACAATGCCCGTGGGTGTGGCCGCAATGACCGTGGGTGTGGCCACAACGACAGTGGCAGCAGGGGGCTGGGAATGTTCAGCAGCCCTGGATGATGGGTTGGTGGGTAGGAGGGGTCCTGGGGAGCGGCTGGGCCCTGCCACACCAGATGGGCCTGCTTGGTGGTCCGTGTCCGAAGAGGAGGACAGATCCTCCACATCCGTGTGTCCTCATTGGGGGCTTGTAGGCTGGCTGTGCTGGCTGCTGTCTCCATCCCCAGCATCCAGCAGTTCGTCACCTGTGGAGAGAATGAGATTTGTTATTGTGTTGCACCTGGCGAAGTATGTATTTTTCGTCTGACATTAACAGTTCGTGCAATCTCGTACATGGGTTTCCCGGAGGCGTGTGTGTGGCTGTGGCATTTGTAGTTGTGTGTGCTTGACAATGGGACTGTGTGCTGTGCACATGTGGCATGGGACGGATTGGCCATGCCGATGGGTGTGTTGCTGTGCCCCTACTTATTGTGACTCTGGTGTATGCGGGCTCCTGGCCCATCCTGGGTCTGGTTTGTACTTTGCTTTTGGTGTTCAGATGGGACGCTTAGGAACGCATATGGCAACATGGGGGCCATGCCCCAGATTCGCATTTGGGATGGAATATGCTTTTGGGGTACATGCTGTGAGCCATGGGTGCCGAACGTGACATGTGTTGTGGCAGCATGACAGTGCATGGTTTGAGGTGTGTGCATGCTTGACATGGCCTGCATATTTGCTGTCTGTTGTGATTACTGGACATGGCATTGGACGCATCGTTATGAGTGAGTGATGGTTGTGTGCCAGCCAACGTATTGCAGTTGTCCCATCTCCTTGGTGTGCGTGCTGCCCTGTGCCATGTGCATCACTGCAGTGCTCGGGGGGGTGTGGCCCATGTTGTGTGTTGTTGCTCACAGTGTGTCGTGCGCTTCATTGACTTCTGGCACATGGTTGGTCATGGGCATGTATCTTAGCGTGACTGCTGTATGTGTGGCAGCTGTGCGGATGACATGCCTTTCATGAGACTGGGGCTGACGGATGGGATGGATGGTATGTTGTATGTGCATGGTGTGTCTGTGTGTTTGATGGGTTCAGTGGTGTTCGTGTGCATTTATGTTGTTCCGCTCTGTTGCGTCTAGTGTTGTTTGTCTTACATAGGCATAGTAGTGGGGTGTGTGGTTGACAGGCAGTAGGGGCTACATGGACAGGACTTCAATGGTGTTTCGGTTGTGTGTGATGGGTTGTACAGTGGCTGCCGTGTGGTACTATATTCAGTGTGGCTTGTGCATGCAGACGTGGCTCCTTGGGTGTTGCTGTGTTTGTGATGGGTCATGTGGGGTGTGAGTCTGTGGTTCATGTCCGTGTGCACATTGTTCACTTGTTCGTGACGGTGGGCGGTGCTGCGTGTTCGTCTGCTACGTGACATGTCCCATGTGTTGGTCGTGTTACGGTCCTCATGCCTC
Organism: Calotriton arnoldi; assembly: GCA_963921515.1. Lineage (NCBI taxonomy): Eukaryota > Metazoa > Chordata > Amphibia > Caudata > Salamandridae > Calotriton > Calotriton arnoldi. The sequence continues at coordinate 1,430,870 of CAWUFW010004759.1, forward strand.
CAGTAATCCAGCCCTGTCCAGTTTCCCACCTGCAGGTTGTTCGTGCGTGCACTGTACTGGATGCCACATGGTTCTAAGCGGGGGTGCTCCATGTTGCAGGTCTGTGGGGGTGGGGGGGTGTTGTGGGTCGTGGTGGTGGCTGGACACCCACTGACACCGATTGCTGTGGACCGTGATGTCTACCTTTCGGCTGTCGTTGTGCACTGCGGTGGCTGACACGTGGCTGTGGGGTGTGGGGGATGCTCCTCCTTGCTGTGCTGTGGGACTAGGGGCCTGGTGTGCTTTGTACTTGGGCTGTCCACCCTCCCACCCACTGCACTTTGTGTTCCTGCCACTTACCTGTTACTTGTCGGTTAGTGCAGCTATGGCGGACACATGGGTGTGGTGGGTGCTCGTTGTGGCGCTTCTGGCATATTTGGGGACCTGTTGGTGGTTACGTGGCTGGCTGAGTGTACACATGTCCCCACGCATCTTACAGTTGTTCGGTTTGGGCTGTGTGTGGTGGTGTCTGTTGCATGTGTGTGTGATGTGTTGTGTATTGTGTGCTGGACATGGGGGTGTTTGTCCCTGGGAGCTGTGGCATGGTGGTAGTGCATGTGAGTACATAGCGGTGTGCTGGTATACATTAGTTTGTACTTACCAGCCTCCACTCCCCCTGCTAATCCGGCGAGGATCTCGGGATGTATGATGACTCGCACCTTCTCCTCCCACGCTTTGAAGGTCTTGAAGAGCGCGGGATTCCCTCCGCCAGTGACGGCAGCCAGCTCTCTGTTCTTGCTCTCCTTCTTCTTGACCAGGCTCTTGACGTCATTCCACCGTTTGTTTATTTCGACTCTGTTCCTGGGCAAGGTCCCGACTGCATTGACCTGGTCTACGATCCGGTTCCACATTCTGTTTCTGGTGGCTAGTGGTGTGTGCTGGACCAGGTTCCCATAGATTTGTGGGTGCACCTTGATGATCTCGTCGACCATGACCGTCAGCTCCATGGGCGTGAACTTGGGCATTCTTTGTGGTGCCATGGTGTTTGTGGTGCTGGTGCGGTGTGTGTTGTGTAATGTGCAGGGGGTTTGTGGTGCCAGTGTTTGGTGGTGGTGGTGGTGGTGGTGGTTGTGATGTGTGCGTTTCTGTGGTGTGCTGCTGTCCTTGCTGTGTCACTGTGTCCTCTCCTCTCCTCTCTAGTTTGCAATGTTGCAAGGGGTTGTGGTCTGTGGGAGTGCTGCTTTTGTACTTACCTATGTGGGTGTGTCCTCATGGTCTGTTGTTTTCAGGTGTGTTGTGTCTGGGGTTCTGGCCTTTGTAGTTTTTGTTTGTCCAGGGGGGTGTTTTCGGGATGTGTACTGTGCTTGTGTATTTGTGCGTGCCTTGCTGTGTGGACTTGTTGGCCATGTTGTGTGCGATTGTTTTTGTCAGCGGATGGTTTCTGTGCAGGGACGTGGGCGCCATGGCTTCTGCCGTGTCGATTCTCATCGGCGTTGTTTGCGCTGGCGGGCGGTATATTTGTAGTTTTCCCGCGCTCATGGCGGTGCGATCGTAATCTCACGTGCGGTGTGTCGGGCGTGAGGGCGGGCGGTTTTGTGTTGTCGTGCGTGTTTCCATCCGTGGCGGGCGGTTTGACTCCGACTCGGACGATGGCGGGCGGTATCTTGTGTGATTTATCCGCCAATGGCGGTTTTCGGTTTGTGTCATCGTAATGGCGTGGTCGGTGTTCAGACGGTGTGTGCGGGCGGATTTTTGCCGCTTCCATGCCTGGCGGATTTTTTTACGCCGGGTATCGTAATGGGCCCCATAGAGTGTTAAAAATATCGAAATGTTAAAATATCGAAATGTTAAAATATCCAAATGTTATTAATTTAATAATAAGAAATGTAAAAAAGTAGTAAATAATATTAGTTAACATTTATAAAAAATTTATTTATAATATAAATTTTAGGAGCGGGATGTTGGGTTATTAGGGGATAAGGGTGGGGAGTGTTTTAAACATAGAGAAAATGAAATATAAATATATAGAAAAATATATAGTAAATAATAAAGTGTTGTTTTGGGAGCGGGATGTAGGGTTATTAGGGGATAGGTTGGGGAGTGTTTTAAAAAATATAGATTTATAAAATTGAAATTAAAAATAAATTTTGTTGAGAGTAAATAATTATTTATGAATGAATATTAAATTTTGAGGTTAAAATTTTGAAATATTTTTAAAATAAATATTTAATTTATTTTAAAATATTAATATAAAATGTATTTGTACATGTAATCTAATTTGTTTAAAAAATATCTTATTTGTACTGATAAGTTTTGTTGTATTTATAATTAATTAATTAAATTTAAAAGTTCGGAATGTTACAGAAAAAATATATATCATTAATATTAATAGTATAATTATGATAGTTAATTTTTGGTAGAAATGTATAGTGTGTGTTATATAAAAAATGAAATATAAAAATTATAAAATATATTTAGATCTCATAATTTATAATTTACAAATTTTAAAATGTAATACCCCTAAAAATATATTTAATATATATATGTATTGAGCAAATATTAATAATTTCAAATATTATTTATAATTTATAAATATATTCTACTACAGAGAATTATAGATGTAATAAGGTATGGTATTTAAATATAATGTAATGGAGTACATATAATACATTATTTATAATAAATTTGTGAGTAATATGATAATATATGTAATAAAAAATGTATATAAATTAATATTTGCTAAATATATTATCATTAAATATTTATAAAAATGTTGTAATAATATTTAATGTAAAAACTATTTAAAAATTTAATATTTAATAAGGAATTAAAATAGTATTAAATTAATAATGACAAATGTATAAATGTTAATGAATTAATTGTATAATAATTTATAAATATTAAATTAATATATTTACAAGTATAATATGTGGGAATATTATAATAAAGAGTGTTTTAACTCTTTTTATTTTTATTTTGTTTGTATTTTGAACAAAAATTAATAAATATTTAGTAGGTAGCATTATTATTTAAGATATATTTATTGTAATAAAATTTGTAGATGAAATGTAAATTTTATACATAGTATTTAATTTTTGAATTTTAACTATAGTGTGAATTTCATGATATATTTGTTTACTCTCAAAATTATAATATAAGTTAAGTGAAAGTGGAGTGGGAATAGTAAATTATATTTATTTACTTACCAACACCTTCACAGATTTAATATTAACTGGAGTGGGAATAATTATTTATATTCATTTATTGACCAATATTTTGTTTTATTTAATACTAATTGGAGTGGGAATAGTAAAATATATTTATTTACTATTTAGCACCTTCCCTGATTTAATTCTAACTGGAGTGGTAATAGTAAATGATATTTATTTAATATCCAGCACCTTCCCTTATTTAATAATAATTAGAGTGGTAATAGTAATTTATATTTATTTAATATCCAGCACCTTCCCTGATTTATTACTAACTGGAGTGGGAATAGTAATTAATTATTATTTATTATCCAGCACCTTCCCTTATTTAATATTAACTGGAGTGGGAATAGTAAATTATGCTCTATTACTTACCGGTAATCTTCATTACTCCGGGTCCCTTTGTCCTCGTCCCATTCATTACTGAGGGGTCGATTCCGATTTGGGTCGGAAGCGCACCTAACACTATCCGTCCGGAAAAAACCCCAGCCGAATGCGTGTTTCCCGACCGATTCGAACAGTCGTCTGAACGAGCAAGTACGATGCGCATAACAGCCCAGATTCCGAGCGATCCGTACTCACCCATTTCAGCTCCTGTTCCCCGCCCGAGCCGGATCCGTAAACGCCGAATCGAGTCGCACGGAACCAAATACACAGCACCTTCCGGCCGGAGTAGTACGATGCGCTCTCCGTACGCGCCAAACCCGTCGCTACGTCCGGCACGTCAGAGCATCCGGGAGAGCTGCACATAAGCTCCGATTCGCGCCACAAGACGAACCACGGCTACGAGACGAACAAGCCAGCGACGAGTACGAGTCCAAGCCACGAGAAACCCGAACGAGACGAACAAACCATGAATCCCATCGCGCAGGTCCTACCAATACTCTACATCTATTACCGGGAACGGTACGGACGCGTACGGCGCAGACGGTAAGTCAAACACCCACAACACAAACAAACGACACATACCCGAAATATGTCACACACACATAGGGATGCAGAAATGACGTACACTAGCAACAGCAGAACCATAGGGGCGGGATGGCTACCACCAATGCCATACACACCCATAGGGGGCTGGATGCCTACCACTACCACCACCCCTACTCATGGGGGCCTGGATGCCTGTCACTACTACCATCCCCACTCATAGGGGGATGGATGCCTACCACTACCACCACCCCTACTCATGTGGGCCTGGATGCCTACCACTACCACCACACCTACTCAGGGGGCCTGGATGCCTGTCACTACTACCATCCCCACTCATAGGGGGATGGATGCCTACCACTAACACCACCCCTACTCATGGGGCCTGGATGCCTACCACTACCACCACCCCTACTCAGGGGGCCTGGATGCCTACCACTACCACCACCCCTACTCATGTGGGCCTGGATGCCTACCACTACCACCACCCCTACTCAGGGGGCCTGGCTGCCTGTCACTACTACCATCCCCACTCATAGGGGATGGATGCCTACCACTACCACCACCCCAACTCATGGGGGCCTGGATGCCTACCACTACCACCACCCCTACTCATGGGGGCCTGGATGCCTACCACTACCACCACCCCTACTCAGGGGGCCTGGATGCCTGTCACTACTACCATCCCCACTCATAGGGGGATGGATGCCTACCACTACCACCACCCCTACTCATGGGGGCCTGGATGCCTACCACTACCACCACCCCTACTCATGTGGGCCTGGATGCCTACCACTACCACCACCCCTACTCAGGGGGTCCTGGATGCCTGTCACTACTACCATCCCCACTCATAGGGGGATGGATACCTACCACTACCACCACCCCTACTCATGGGGGCCTGGATGCCTACCACTACCACCACCCCTACTCATGGGGGCCTGGATGCCTACCACTACCACCACCCCTACTCATGTGGGCCTGGATGCCTACCACTACCACCACCCCTACTCATGTGGGCCTGGATGCCTACCACTACCACCACCCCTACTCAGGGATCCTGGATGCCTGTCACTACTACCATCCCCACTCATAGGGGGATGGATGCCTACCACCACCCCAACTCATGAGGGCCTGGATGCCTACCACTACCACCACCCCTACTCATGGGGGCCTGGATGCCTACCACTACCACCACCCCTACTCATGTGGGCCTGGATGCCTACCACTACCACCACCCCTACTATGGGGGGCCTGGATGCCTACCACTAACACCACCCCTACTCATGGGGGCCTGGATGCCTACCACTACCACCACCCCTACTCATGTGGGCCTGGATGCCTACCACTACCACCACCCCTACTCAGGGGGCCTGGATGCCTGTCACTACTACCATCCCCACTCATAGGGGGTGGATGCCTACCACTACCACCACCCCAACTCATGTGGGCCTGGATGCCTACCACTACCACCACCCCTACTTAGGGGGCCTGGATGCTCTACCACTAACACCATCCCCACTCATAGGGGGATGGATGCCTACCACCCACACCACCCCTACACATAGGACGGGAAATGCATGACACAACCAGCATACTCCAACATAAGGAATGTCTGAAAATACATCCCACCAACACCATGACAAGCGTGTGTAGTCTGTGTCAAATGCCTACAACACTGAACATGACATTGAGCATACAATGTGACCCCCTATCACATGTGTCACACATAAATGTGTGTGGCCTCCACAATGCAAGCAGACCATGACCACTGTGGCAATGGGGTATAACACCCCATCATCACAGTGACCAAAATGTAAGTCTGGGGTCCATAGCTGAAGCACATTTTGAACATTGTGGCAATGGGGTCTAAACCCCCATCACCACAGTGACCAAAAGGTAAGTGTGGGGTCCATAGCTGAAGCACATTTTGAACATTGTGGCAATGGGATTTAAACCCCCATCACCACAGTGACCAAAAGGTAAGTGTTGTCATGGGAAAAGCTGCAAATGCCAAACAGCATGGATGATTCCTGGTCACAGAACAACAAACACATCTGTGGCATAGTAGTGCTTGTGTCCCATAGCAACATACATTGTGTGAGGCAAACAGTGCAGTGCAAATAAGATATACCTTTGGCCATGTGCAGACAAACATCACCCATGGGGGCTGACATTGTCAACATTCGTCAATAACACAATGACAGAAGTGACCATCATAATGTAGGCCCACATATCTGCACCAATGGACACACAAATGTAGATATCCTGTGGAGACTGTAGATGTCAGGTGAACAAATACCATACCATGGCAGCAATGGGACATACAAACCATGATCATTGTGCTGACTGATGACCTAGGAGTCCCAGGGACAGCAGGGGAAACCCACCAAACAACATACAGCCAATGGCACACAAAGATATGCCAATGCAGTGGTGCAGATGCACAAACACAAACAGGCAGCCTCACACTGCATATCAAACACAACAGGTGATGGGGGGTGCCAGTGTCCCCAGGCAACCACACAACACATGAGGAGGCTTGAATCACAATTACACAGATGTGTATACAGTGCCACACAAAAGTAACTCATGGATCGGATTCCCCTATGTGGGCAATCAGGCATTGTTAGATGAGAGGGAGCCCAAATTACACATGTCACACAAGCTTGTAGGAACAGCAAATAACACAGCAAGAGACAGACCCACCACAGCACTACCCCCAGGGACCCCACATTGTGGGGACCACTAGCATGCATGATAATCCCACTGTGATGACAAAGCTAGATGTCATTCACACTGTGAACCACAGTCATGTGTCCTGAGCTACAAACTACCATCACACCTACACAAGCACAAATCAATCAGCACGGCCTGTCAGCCAAGGCCAACATGGAGGTAGGGGTCTAGCCGTACAACAACTCTCATTTGCACACACTCAACACCACACACCTTGATCTACACCAATGTGCAGCTGTGAAGCTCACATGGACTGGTGACATTGCACATGCACCCATGACAATCCCCGGGGTGGTGGTGGGAACTAAGGTGCAGAAACCCATCACACATGGCCAGTCAACAAGACTCGTGAATGTCAGACACACTGCACAGTACGCCGTACATGGGCATGACGTGAAATCCACCACAATCAATGTGATCCCGGACACAGTCACACACCAATGAAGAAGTCAAGGTCATCCACAAAGAACACACATAGACAACTTCCAACATTGCAGCTCTGACCCAGAGGAGTGGCAGCAGTCACACACACAACGTGTCACAATCACTGAAAGCTAACACAAACTGTAAATTACATGACTTGTGTAACCAACAAGTGCCAAGGGGAATCCTGACTGTGTCTCATCTGCGTTTGCCCACAAACTCAGCCCTGACAGCAAACACACCTATGGATGACACCCTGATGACCAGTAATGTGCCATGCACCCACATCCCAGAGAACCCAGTGCGAAGATTTGGGGGGAACATAGGTCAACTCATCAAGCATCACAAACAGGAACATCACTAGGGATCCCAGCCTGTGTTGCAAAATGGAAGTGAACACACACAGACATGCTCACACAACACACACCTTGGGCTCAGGCAATGTCACGGAATTACACACTGCCATGAGGGGACTCCACTCCTGTGTAAGGAAAGCTGTGCCATACGTTGTCTCTGCAGGGCTCTATCATGTCAGCAGTACACTTGGGGGCCGATTCCGATTCAGGCCGGAAATCACTCCGACCGAGCCGGACCCGGAGAGATTTCCGACCGAATCGGACCCTGGCAGCCAGACCGAACGAGTACGATGCGTACGCATGCAATCGGACTCGATTCGGTTGGACTCCCATTGAAGTCAATGGGAGCCGGTCGTACAACGCGGACGCGGGCTCCCATTGACTCAATGGGTGCGAGGCGAACAAGGGCGCCCCCCACAGCGGGTACACGTTGATGCGACTCGTGCCGTACATGCACAGGTAGGGGGGACCCATGGGTCCCCCCTGTGTGCGACTCGCGCGGATACGCGTACAGGGGGGTCCGACACGGACCCCCCAAGTCCGGCTCCGACTGCTCTTTCGAGCCGGATGGCGCGAGTCGGTCGGACTGCTCGCGGCGCGCATCGTACTTGCCCGGCCGGGGAACGTCTCCATTGCGCGGTGCGAGTCGTGTCCGTGCGAGTCGGTCGGAGCGGGTCGGACCCACGTACGAGTCGGTCGGCGATTTCGCGTGCGCTCGCATCGTACTCGCTCGCCCGGACGCACGTACGAATCGGTCGGGAAAGAGGGCTCCGAATCGGATCCGGTTAAGCCGAATCCGATTCGGTGCCCTACCGGCCGAGATCGGAATCGGCCCCTTGGTCACTCAGTCAACAATTAGCACAAAATGAAGGTTCTCGTCACATCAGCCTGGTCATGGGAGTGTCACCGAAATCATCTGCACAGATCCAACACACATGTGTAGCAAGTTGCACTGATAACACAGATGAGTCCTTCCCCATTGATGCCCAAACTTGCATGTCCAGTGGAGATGGTCACACGGTCAGGGAAACAGACAAATTGAACAATGGCAAGCACAACTGATGTGCAGGGGTGTAAGCCACAGATGTGATATTGCAAATAAATGTAGGAAATCACATTGGCAAATATTGAAAACATGACACCCTCATATTGCTGCAAAGGATGACATGGCTACACACCAGGATAGGACACATTCCCCCTGGACCACATGGGGTCCTGCACAGTAACACTTCATTTTCATGATATCAAAAATCACCATCACTGCAGCAAGGGTATGGTTAGCATCATCAACATCATGTACATCTGAGACTAAACCACCAGAGAACAGAAAGGAGCTTTATTCAGCATATGTGTGTGAAATATGAAAGTCCTGCAAAAATACAAAGGCCAATGGCCAGTCCAACTGTTCAGTCCGAACAGGGTGACAGTGGCAGATGTCACCCTCTGCTTGCCTGCACTGATACGGGCCAGGGACATTCCCCTCGGAGAGGCATACGGGGGGCAGGCCAGGCACCGCAGGGACAGGATCAGGGCTCACCAGAAGGAGGCAGGGAAGGGGTGGCTGGTGCTGGAAAGTCACTGACAACTGCAGTGGAGGTGTCTGACATGGTGTGTGCCGGCACAACTGGGGGGCATGAGTCAGATGGTGTGGGTGCCGGCACGACTGCAGTGGTCCGGCCAGATGGAGTGGACAGGTTCCCCACTGCAGTGCCCAAGTCAGACGGGGTGGTAGTGGTCTCCACTGCAGTGCCTATCTCCAGGGGAGTAGAATGGGGTTCAGGTAAGGTGGGCAGGACAGAGGGGGAGGACACGGTCTCCACACCAGTGGCACAAACATGTGCAGCGGGGGTGTGAGGCTGGAAGAGCAAGTGGTAGGTGGAGAAGGCCGGATCATTTTTGGGATGGTGTATCTGTGGGTGGGGGAACCTGGGGCAGGGTGTGATGGGGGAACCAGTGTTGTGGGGGCCTGAGGGATGGAGGAAGGAGACTGTGTGGTTGAGCTGCAGGGCGGTGGCGGGGTCTTGCTCTTCCGGAACCGGGGGAACTTGCGTGTGGGGGCCTTAGTCTGTCCGTGCCTGGGGGAGGGTGTCCAGGGGTGAGGGGCACTCCCCTCTGTGTGGGTGGACTTCCTCTTCCCCCTGTATGCTGGATCAGCTGGATCGGAGGGGAAGAGGCCGAGGTCACAGAGGAAGAGCTGCTGTTTAGGTGGGGTTGCAGGTGAGGCAAGGGAAGGGGTCTTGGAGGGAGAGGATTTGGAGGACTGCGGCGTGACTGTGGATGCCTGTGTGTGTGTCTGTTCCCCATCCCCTGTGGGTGTGGTATCAGTCCCCTGAGGATGCTTGTGTGCACGTTTTGCCTTTGTTTTGGGTGTTTCTGTGCTGCTTGTGTCTGTGTGTTTGGGTGATTGTGCAGGTGTGCATGTGCTTGGGACAGGTAGGGTGCCAGGAAGTGTGGATGGGGCAGAGGTAGGAGGGGTGAGGGACTGTTGGAGGAGGGACACTGCTGCCGTCAGGGAGGAGTCCATGGACTTATTGCTCCTCTGTAGGGCAGACATGCCAGATGAGATGCCCTCCATGAACGACACCAGCTGTGTCAACAGAGGGGTGTGTGCATGGAGGACACTCAGCATAGATGTCTGCCCTACATGGAGCTGGCGAAGTAAGTACACAGACTCCTCACTCAGGGCAGCAGGGGACACAGGGACAGGGGGTGCGGTGCCTGGTACGAAGGAGACACGCTCCCGAACACGGGAGCCTCCACGGACCTCTGAAATGGGAGCCAATGGGAGGGCGGTGGTGGTGGTGGTGGTGTCGGGGCCAGCCATACTAGCTGGGGTGTGGTGGCTGCTGACACCCGCCTCCACAAGGGATTCATCCTCCGAGCTGCTGTGGTCCTCAGCTGAGGTGGATGGTGCTGAGGACTCCTCGGTGTGGCTCCCCTCGCCCTCCGTGTCACTGGGTCCCTCCGACCACTCATCGGCTGCTGACCCAGCCTGGCTCTGCAGCTCCTCCTGGTCCGTGGAGCTGTCCCCTCCTGTGGCCGTGGATGTATCTGCAAACAATTTGGGAAACAGACAAACATCAGTCACCTGCACTGACCGCACACACCACAGTAAGTACAGCACATTACAGAGCAAGCCCTGGCATCCTTAGTTGAACATTGCCAAAAGTGCTCACACAGATTAGGAGAAGCCAATTGTCAGTCTGATGGTCAACCATGGCACTCACACCCCTCCTGGCCTTTGTAGTAGGGTTCTGTTCTACCATATAACACAGACCTATGTACCTTTCTGCTCTGCCCATGAAACATGGCACTCCCATATAGGCCCCACCAGTCAGGCCCTGATAGATGACCTAAGCTGTCCATTGTTCTTTTAGCCTTTTAGTACCTGTCACAGTGGTCCACCCCCCTTAGATACATACACTTAGTCCCAAACCCACCTCCTTAGATGCACACACACATGTAGGCCCAAGAGGCCACTGCCTCATGCTATCATTTTTCTAATACAACAAATCTTGTAGGCCTTTCTGACCTGACAGCAGGGACCTGTGCCATCCACCGCGGCACCAGCCCCCCCCTTGTAAATATCCACAGTCACAAGAATAAGGTTAGCCCACACGTATGTGACACTCTGCTGGTTCATCTTGCTCTTTCACAAGCAATGTTTGCAAAATTTTAACTTATGAAACTTTCAATGCTTGCTCCACTGAAACTGAAAAGGCGGCTACGTGACAGAGAAATAATATATAAAATTCTCAAATTCTGAGCATCTAACGGTAAAAGTGATCTTTTTCTTATGTTTGCGGTCAAGAGCACCGACCACCTGCTAAAAGCCCCTGTTTACACCATGATACCACTTCTCTGTTCTTCAAAAAACTTTCCACAGTTACTGTAAGCGTGTGGTCAAGGACCCACGTCAGGGCCCACGTCAACTGGCGGTAGGAGTTCTCCATTAAGCCATATAAAAGCTTTGCACCCATGTCCACGCCCTGAACTCTTCATACCAGTGCATTGCATGGGGAGGGTTCACGGTCGGCCGTTCTCCTGATCTTGGGCCTCGAAATTCTACTATCAAGGTGGTAATGCTCTATTCTGATTGCTAGCCTTTTGCCTTTGTCAGCCTCTCTAATTTAGCTCATCCACACCCAATTCATTGCATTCATCCTAGCTTAAACTGTGTAGCCTTGGATGGTTCTTGCTCTCTTATTTAAGATTTGCCTTCTAGGCGCTTGCCTATTCATGATCCCTCTTTTAAGACTTGCCCCATAGGCTGTAGCTCACTGATAGATAGTTACATAGATCTTTGTGCTTCACTTAAAATATGATTTGTGATATTGTTGATGCTTTCATTTTCATCCTGCTCATGTGTTGACGAGCAGCATCAAATGAACAGTTCTCGGTGTTACTGAATTGCTTAACAAAGTGCCACTGTATTTCACACCGTTGTTCCTTCTTTTCAAGTGAACGAGCAGAGTGCGGGTCGTGCTCTCATGAGCCGGTAAGCAGAAGGGTGTGACCACCCATTTACCCTCAAACAGCTTGCACCCATCTGTCTGGTGCCTGCCGGATGGTAAAACCCCAGTGTGGACACATGCACCACCTACCCAGTTGTTGGACATTGCAGGGAACACGGTGAAGTATGTGAACATGCACACATCACATCTCTTGCCCCTGAGTCAGTACAGGTGTCCGGATGAAGGGATGGCCAGAGTCTAATTTGAAATGCATGTGATGCATACCAGCACCAGACACCATGATGCACCCATGTCCTCATAGTCAATGCCACAATGGGGTGCATGTTGCACATGTCACTCCCCTGCAGGATCACTCTTAGGAAGTTTAATGCCATGGCACATGCATGCCTGCAAAGTCATACATCACTGTCTCCAGTCACATGGGCAGGGCAGCCAGCCAACAACAGTCTGCACTGTGTCACAATCCTAGGTCATGGGGAATGCAAGTTCTGTAGCTGACAAGTGCACATGTCCATCCCCCCCCCCACCACATCATCTGAACTCGTATTTGTCCACGTCATACCAATTGGACATATGGGAGACATGAAACACAACTCTCTGAACCTGAGCACCTCACAATCTGCTGTGAATGAAAAACAGCTGCCTGAACTTCTCAGTCGCATGCACCAGTCTGCACAGTCAAGTGATCAAACACCTATATGTCACCCAAGTATCGTCTCTCATGGTCACATCTCAGATGGCATGCTGAGCCATAACCGATAAACAGCCCAGTAGTCCTGACAACGAAGCCACAGCACAATGACACAGAGGCAGACACCTGAGGGAACATTTCACTGAGCACAACGTGTCAGCTGATACACGGGAGTGGGAGTACAGAGTGTATTGTATGCCCTGGAGTAGGCATGACTGTCCTGCTCCACGTGAAAGAGGGATGAGCCCTGGACAGTAGGCATGTGGCTAAGCATGTGTGACACACTTGATATACATACTCCTGAGGCCCAAACATTGTTCCCACCCACAGCATGTGGGTGTGCCAAATACCCCAGGCACATGTGGTGAGTCAGATCAGCAATTGGAACACATATCAAAGTTACACGCAGATTACATGTCAGAACTCAGGCATTGTGTAAGCAATTGACCCACCCATGAAGCCCACCACAAAGGTATGGTAACAAATGCTGGCCCCCACCCTGAGCTAAGCAAAATGCAAGGACACAGTACCCAAGTGACACAATTTCCAGACTGTAAGGGCCACACCTGGGTATCAGATGAGGAGTGGGCATGTCACAATTGAGGGACATGGGTCCAGGACCACAAGACTGATGTACTGTGGAGGTTTAACCAGGCCAGAGGAGGGCACATAGCATGTCAGACAAAGTTCACAGTGCAGTCATGGACTCACCCCCTCCTTGCTGCTGTCTGGCCTTCAGCTGCCCATCCAGGTCAGGGAAGACCACCGCCAGGATCCGGAGCATGTGGGGGGTCAGGGTCCGGTGTCCGCCCCTCCTGTGAGGAGGCGACAGCTTCAGCTGGACCCTTGCGATCCTCCGGGTCCAGCCCCGAAGGTCCTGCCACCTCTTCTGGCAGTTGCGGATCCGGCGCTTGAAGTCCCCACGGATCTTACTGCCCGGACGATGGTCAGCCAGATCTCCTGCTTCTGGTGGGCATCAACCTGTGAGGATGACAAAGTGAAAAAGGCCATTACTACACATGCAACATATCCGTGCATCACACAGTTGGATATACATGTCTCAATCACAGGGGCACATGATGTACACAGGCAGTGCAACTATGGCTATGAACAGTTTACCAGCAGTTACTAAATGGTATCATTGCCTGGGAAGTAAAACATTGTTGGAATGCACTGTTACTGCACTATACCTGTTCAGTGCATGTAACTACACACTTTGGGGGTGAGAACTACTCAGTGAGCATGCTAGCCAGTGGTGTGCACACTGGAAGTCTTGCTAGTCAGACAACATGCACATTTAGTAAGGCAGTGGACAGCACACTCACCTGCTCCCCTGGTTTCCCATACAGCTTGCTGTACTGTGGAAGGAGGCTGTCCAGCAGGGCCTGGTTCTCCTCAGTGCTGAAGGCTGGGGCACTCTCCACAGTACGTGCCATTGCAGTAGCCAGAGGATGCAGAGACAGCATCAGTGTTGGTGGCAGATGTCGTCCTGGAGCATGTAGTGCAGGCAAGTGAGCTCTCAGGGGAACAGCCAGCATTATATGTGTGCTGCAGAGGCAGATACTGTCCCATGTGTCCAAAGTGATAGGTCCAACTCGTTTGCATCTTCTGAATCTGGCCAATCCATGGAATTGCACCACTTATACACGCCCACAGCATCCTTCAAAAGTTAAACTTCATGACACCCATGAATTTGCAACATTGTTGTGGCTGGCCAACTGAATTCACTGCATCAGACTCGTTACAGATTCGAAAACGCGTCCGTTGCAATGCCAGGCCCTAGCCAATGCGTGCGCACCGATCGGACCATTGCTGTACAACGCGTATTTCAAATTACAACGCGTACCCGTTGACATCAAATGCAATGGCCAATGCGTGCGCACCGATCGGTCCATTGCTGTACAACGCGTACCCGCTCACATCAAATGCAATGGCCAATGCGTGCGCACCGATCGGTCCATTGCTGTACAACGCGTATTCCGGGAAACAACGCGTGCCCGCTCACATCATATGCAATGGCCAATGCGTGCGCACCGATCGGTCCATTGCTGTACAACGCGTACCCGCTCACATCAAATGCAATGGCCAATGCGTGCGCACCGATCGGACCATTGCTGTACAATGCGTATTCCGGGAAACAACGCGTACCCGCTCACATCATATGCAATGGCCAATGCGTGCGCACCGATCGGTCCATTGCTGTACAACGCGTACCCGCTCACATCATATGCAATGGCCAATGCGTGCGCACCAATCGGTCCATTGCTGTACGACGCATCCCTGTACAGGTCACTCGCATATGTCACCATGCTTGTCACTGGTGAACGTATGCCAGCCACATATACTTGCCAGGGACTCAGGGGCACACCTACAACACAACATCCTGTCCACACTGTATCCTAAGGCATGTAAGGCTGCATTACCTTTTCTGTGTATGGGGGTCAACATGTGGTTTTTGGGGTGGCACTTGGGGGCAGCCACTCCCAGGCTGTGCACGTGTTCATGGGGACAGGATCCTTTGTGTGTTGTGCACATGACCACTGTGATGTGCAACTGTTCATTTCAGAGCATGTGGCATGGTCACATTTCCAGGTTGTGTATGTGTATGTCATGTCACATACCCCCAGAGTCCCATGTGGGAAGGTATGTACATCACAGGGTGACCCATTGCCACAATAGTGATGGCCCTCCACAGTCTGTGTGCATGTTGTGTTTCCGATGTCTCTGAATCCATGTGCACAATGGGAGACAGTCTCCACATCCACGTTGTTTGTGCATGGACTTTGATGTTGTGCGTGTGTGTGTCACAGACGTCCATGTCTGTCCTGCGGAGGCAACAGGGGCCACTACCTGTGGGAGTCATGTTTGTTTTTCTGACGTGTACATGATACGCCATGTCATGCCAGTGTCCATGTGGCAATACAGGGTCCTTGGGAATCTACCTGTCAATGAGCTGTGATGCCTGTGGCGCATCTGTCCAGACATGTCACTGTGGTGTGTGTTTGGAATTTGACAGCAGTAAATGGGTACTGTGACACAGCCTAATGATTTCCCATTGCACAACCTGGAACTTGTTGTCAACACATGTTGAACTGTGATGTTAGATGTTGGCCATGTAGATGCCATATCTGTCCATACAGAACGGCACACACATCAGGTACTTGTGTCTCATAATGATGTATCATGTGATATTGAGTATGGTCAATGCCACATATGTGGGGTGACTGACAATCTTTCTTTCTTCACCTATGCACTGCAGGGCACCAGCTGTCCATAGACCATTCCCTGACCTTGCAACGATGGTGGAACGTGACAGCATCCGACGGTACCGCTTCACCAGGCAGCTGATTGAGGATTTGGCAGTGTGCTTGGCCCCACATTTGCAACCTGGCCGGCCGTACCCTACAGCGCTGACCCCCAAGGTGAAGGTGATGGCAGTCCTACACTTCTTTGCCACCGGTACCTTTCAACACACTGTGGCGTCTGCTGGTGGGATGTCACAGACTATGTTCAGCCGTGTGCTACGCGATGTTTTGGAGGCAATGTTGAGATGCATGAACCAGTACATCTATTTCCCTAAACGTCAACAACTCACTGACGTCAAGAGTGACTTCTATGCCCTGGGGAGGCTGCCACATGTCATTGGCTCCATTGATGGGACACATGTGGCTTTGGTACCACCACAGGCACATGAGCAGGCATACAGGAACAGGAAACATTATCATTCGATCAATGCTCTGGTGGTATGTCTTGCAGATATGAGCATCTCACATGTGTGTGCCCATTTCCCTGGTTCGGCACACGATGCCTACGTGATGAGGAGTAGTCGCATCCCGAGGATGATGTCACAGATGCAGAACCAGCGTGCCTGGCTTGTCGGTGTGTACTGACTTTGTACCATTGTGTGTGTTCTGCTATGTTGTATTCCGCCCTCTTTTCCAACTCAGCTAATGTGCAATTGTCTGTATGTAGGTGACTCCGGATACCCCAACATGCCGTGGTTGCTGACACCCCTCAGGAACCCTGTGACACCAGCCCAGATGCGCTACAATGAGGCACATGGTCGGACCAAGAGAGTGATCGAGCGGACATTTGGTCTCCTGAAGAGCCGCTTCCGCTGCCTGGACAAGACAGGAGGGGCCCTCCCATATGCCCCAGCAAAGGTGTGCAAGATTGTCTTCGTCTGCTGCATGCTACACAACCTGGCAGTGCGGAAGGAGTTGCCTCTCATCCTGGATGACGATGACCAACATCCGCCACCTGTGGAGGATCCTTGCCTGGGCCATGATGCCAGTGATGATGATGATGATGATGGTGATGTCCGCACACAGCTCATCACCAACTTCTTCAGCTGAATGTGAGTATCCAGAGAGTTGTCATGTCAATGATGTGAGTTTGCATGATATGTGTGGGTGGTGCTCTGGTGCTGTTTGAGTGTGGCCATGTGCTACTTGACTGGATGCGTGCAGCGATGTGTCCTTACAGGTAGTCTGTACTCCCCAACAGTGTTGACATGCTAACTTGGTTTGTGTAGGTATCTTGTGACATGTATTGGGCATGAGTATTGCAGTTCTGTCCTGTTCTTCAGTGCTTTTGACTGTGTGTCATGTCTGTCCTTCACAGGGTACTTACAGAGTTGTTTGGTCAACGTGGATCCCCCGACACCATGATTCAGCTTTCAGGGTGGCAGCAGTCGTTTCCCTACAGGTGATGTGCCACACACCCCTGGACTTTATATCTTCTGCACTTTTTGACTGTGTGGCCACTGCCACGTGGGATTACCTTGCATTTGCAGTGGAAACAACATGTTACAAATGTGTAATAAACCTGTGCTTCACTTTGTGATGTGCGTTGTCTGTGGTCACACATCTGACTGACATTTGCTTACTGCACCTGTGGGCTAGTTAACACAGACTCTGAATAGGTGTGGTGTCTGTGCATTCCACTGTATTTCCTGGCAACATCAGTGTAGGCGATGAGTCCGATGGCCCTGGTGTCTGTGTTGTGTAGCTCTAGTGGTGTGTCTCCCTCATATGTGTCACGTCGCCATGACTCACATGACGGTGTTGAACTTGCTGTGGCAGTTAGCATGCACGGTGTCATTTAGCAGATCATCATCTCCGTGACAAAAACAACGTTGGAATCACAACAGAGGCAAGTATGGTGTATTAGTGAGTTTATTACATACATGTGTGAGGATAGTGCACAGGATGGTGGGTGCTGTACATTGGTATTGTAATCCAAAGTTCCCAGATGAGTTGGAAGTCTTGGTAGCAGAAATGTCCAGAGTAAAGTCCACAGTCATCTGATACATTAGTCCCACTTAAACTCCCCTTGTTCATGTGGGAGAGTTGTGTTGCATTCGACAGGGTGAACAGTTTGCACACAAAGGAGAATTTCCAGAACAGGTGTTGGGTTCCTGGGGGATGTACCTGGCCATCGGCCTCTCAGTTGTCCTTCCTCGGACGACCCCTCTTCTTTCTGGGGGACCCTCACGTGCAGGCCGCTGCGGTGCAGAGGACTCTCCACCAGAGTCATCCTCCCTCCCTGTGGCAGTTGCAGTTGTTGGGGCACCAGATGTTGTGGGCACACAGGGAGGTGTGGACATGTTGGTGCTAATCTGGCGGAGGCATGTCAATATGTCCCTCTGCACCGCTGTCAGTTCTTCCAATGTGTCCCACTTGGACTCCATGCCAGACATGTGTGTCTCTACACGGGACATGTGTGTCTCCACACGGGACATGTGGGAGTCCAAGCGGGCATGATGGGCAGCCTGCTGCTGTTGAATGTCCTTGAGGATCCCCACTACCTGGCTGACCTCTCCGGTGCTATTCTGGTACGCCTCAGCAATGCGTGCCAGTTGTGGGTCATCATGCAGTCCAGACCCCTCTGCAAACAGCGCCCTCTGCCTACCACCCCTACCACCACCCCTGGACACATGTGTGGGAGCCGCCGTGGCACGCACAGGTGACCCTCGCCCCCCTTGGGGGTTGGTACTGGGGATGTTGTCCGTTGCTTCACGGTGGGCTGTGGTCCCTGTGCTGTTGTCATTGAGTGTCCTTGGTCTGTCTGTGTCGGCGGGGGTGGTCTGTGTGTTGGCAGATGTTGGAGGAATGGGTGCAGGGGGTGCAGATGGTGGTCCTGCTGGTGCTGCATGATGACTCCCACCGGAGGTGCCAGGTTGGTCTTCGCCATCCGATGAGGGCAGAGGCTGTTCCACACCAGAGAGATCAGGGTCCCCCAGAGCCTGGGACAGGGACTCCTCCTCATCTGCTGCTGTGTCCCCATCATCACCTGTTTTTGGAAGAGACACACAATGTATGTTATGTTTCTGCAGGCATCACTGGTTCAAACACATGACAGTTGTGACTGTACCTCTGGATGCGGGCCTGTACATTGCATTGTCCTAAGTTGTCACAGTCAGAGGTTGATATTGGTGTGGCTCATTGTCCTGCCAACCTGATGCATTTCTATGTGGATGTTGAGGTGTGTGCATGACCAGCATTGGTGGTATTTGGTTGACATCCGGACGTCCTTCTCCCCCCAGCCCAGTTGTCCCACCGTGAAGCATGCCACACTTGCAGTGGGTGCAGGTTGACTCTCAGGATGTCAGTCAGTGGTGTCCTGCTGTTGGTTGTTGCACAGTTCCCAGCAGGGCCTTGTGCTCCCCACAGCAGTACCCAGTGTCAGCCATCTTGTCAGTTCTTTTCCACTCCCTGTGATGTGAGCATGGTTCAGAGTGGTGTTGATGAGCCAATTGTGAGGGCGAGCAATATCTGTGACTACAACTCCCATCATGCTATTGCCTACACCCCCCTTCCCAGCATGCCCATACTTCCTCCCTTTTGAGTGGACTTCACTGTGTGTGAGTGTGACAGCAATGGCAAGATGGCTGACAGTGGTGTCCTGCTGTTTTTTGGTGCCCAATTCCCAGCAGGGCCTTGTGCTCCCACAGCAGTACCCAGTTTCAGCCATCTTGTCAGTTCTTTCCACTCCCTGTGATGTGAGCATGGTTCAGGGTGGTGTTGATGGGCCAATTGTGAGGGTGAGCAATATCTGTGACTACAACTCCCATCATGCTATTGCCTACACCCCTTCCCAGCATGCCCATACTTCCTCCCTTTTGAGTGGACTTCACTGTGTGTGAGTGTGACAGCAATGGCAAGATGGCTGACAGTGGTGTCCTGCTGTTTGTTGGTGCCCAGTTCCCAGCAGGGCCTTGTGCTCCCCACAGCAGTACCCAGTTTCAGCCATCTTGTCAGTTCTTTTCCACTCCCTGTAATGTGAGCATGGTTCAGAGTGGTGTTGATGGGCCAATTGTGAGGGTGAGCAATATCTGTGACTACAACTCCCATCATGCTATTGCCTACACCCCCCTTCCCAGCATGCCCATACTTCCTCCCTTTTGAGTGGACTTCACTGTGTGTGAGTGTGACAGCAATGGCAAGATGGCTGACAGTGGTGTCCTGCTGTTTGTTGGTGCCCAGTTCCCAGCAGGGCCTTGTGCTCCCCACAGCTGAGGCCAGTGTCAGACATCTTTGAATTGGCTTTTCACTCCCTGTGAGGTGTGCATGCTTCAGTGTGAGCTTGCTGGGCCATGCGGGTGGGGGATGTTGAGCTGTGACTACCACTCCCATCATGCTATTGCCTACACCCCCCTTCCCAGCATGCCCATACTTCCTTCCTTTTGACTCTGCTTCCCTGTAGGGTAGTGTGCCTGTGCTAACAGGATGGCTGAGAGTGTTGTCCTGGCGTTTGTTTGGCTACAAGTCCCAAAAGTGTCCCTGTGCTTCACACGGCATAACCAGTGTGGTTGTTCTTTGTGGGATATTTAATTAGAGTGTGAGGCATTGCATTCTCCCAGGTGAGTTGTGTGGAGTTTGTGTTAAGGGGTTATGTGAGAAAAGCTGGTGGTGACTATGGTCAGAGCTGTCTGTCCTCCTTCCCACCCAGCCATATATCCCACCATGGAACGTGCTTCCATTGCAGGGAGTGCAAGTTTTCTTTCAAGATATCAGTCAGTGGTGTCCTGCTGTTGGTTGTTGCACAGTTCCCAGCAGGGCCTTGTGCTCCCCACAGCAGTACCCAGTATCAGCCATCTTGTCAGTTCTTTTCCACTCCCTGTGATGTGAGCATGGTTCAGAGTGGTGTTGATGGGCCAATTGTGAGGGTGACCAATATCTGTGACTACCACTCCCATCATGCTATTGCCTACACCCCCCTTCCCAGCATTCCCATACTTCCTTCCTTTTGAGTGGACTTCACTGTGTGTGAGTGTGACAGCAATGGCAAGATGGCTGACAGTGTGATCCTGTTGTTTGTTGGTGCCCAGTTCCCAGCAGGGCCTTGTGCTCCACACAGCAGTACCCAGTTTCAGCCATCTTGTCAGTCCTTTTCCACTCCCTGTGATGTGAGCATGGTTCAGAGTGGTGTTGATGGGCCAATTGTGAGGCTGACCAATATCTGTGACTACCACTTCCATCATGCTATTGCCTACACCCCCCTTCCCAGCATGCCCATACTTCCTTCCTTTTGAGTGGACTTCACTGTGTGTGAGTGTGACAGCAATGGCAAGATGGCTGACAGTGTGATCCTGTTGTTTGTTGGTGCCCAGTTCCCAGCAGGGCCTTGTGCTCCACACAGCAGTACCCAGTTTCAGCCATCTTGTCAGTTATTTTCCACTCCCTGTGAGGTGTGCATGGTTCAGTGTGAGCTTGCTGGCCCATGTGGGTGGGGGATGTTGAGCTGTGACTACCACTCCCATCATGCTATTGCCTACACCCCCCTTCCCAGCATGCCCATACTTCCTTCCTTTTGACTCTGCTTCCCTGTGGGGTAGTGTGCCTGTGCTGACAGGATGGCTGACAGTGTTGTCCTGGCGTTTGTTTGGCTACAAGTCCCAAAAGTGTCCCTGTGCTTCACACAGCATAACCCAGTGTGGTAGTTCTTTGTGGGATATTTAATTTCAGTGTGAGGCAATGCATTCTCCCAGGTGAGTTGTGTGGAGTTTGTGTTAAGGGGTGTGTGAGTAAAGCTGCTGGTAACTATGGTCAGAGCTGTCAGTCCTCCTTCCCACCCAGCCAGATATCCCACCATGGAACATGCTTCCATTGCAGGGAGTGCAAGTTGGCTTTCAGGATGTCAGTCAGTGGTGTCCTGCTGTTGGTTGTTGCACAGTTCCCAGCAGGGCCTTGTGCTCCCCACAGCAGTACCCAGTGTCAGCCATCTTGTCAGTTCTTTTCCACTCCCTGTGATGTGAGCATGGTTCAGGGTGGTGTTGATGGGCCAATTGTGAGGGTGACCAATATCTGTGACTACAACTCCCATCATGCTATTGGCTACACTGACTTCACCAGCATACACAGAATTCCTTCCTTTCGGTGAGCTTCCCTGTGAGGTGGTGTTCTAGCGGTGGCAAAATATGTAACTGTGTTTGTTGGTTATATTTGTGCCACTGCCTTGCTGTATTTGTAGTTAGGGTTTGTACATATCATGACACAGTTACATATCACTATGAGATGGCATGTATTGTGTTTATCTGACTGACAGACAAATCTTGGGGTGATTATCTTTTGGTTGCTGTGGATTTGCTAAGGGTGCATGGTTTGACTATCCCCTTGACAGTGATGTGTGTGTATTGTCACACAACATTGGGTATATTAGTTGTGTACTCACCAGGCTCTGGGATGTTTGATAGTCCATATACGCTCACTGGTGGTAGGATGGCCCGCACCTTCTCCTCCCAGGGCCTGAGGTATAGTGGTTTGGCAGGAGGGCCACTGCCGGTGCGCTGACTCACGATGTAATCCTTCTTTAGTAGGTCCCTGACCCTCCTGCGCACATCATACCACCTGTACTGGATGTCTTCCTTTGTGCGCAAACATGGTGATTGTGCATTCACCCTGTCGACGATCCTCTCCCACATCTTTTTTTTCTGCGACATGGGGGTCTGTTGGACCAATGTACCAAACAACTGTGGCTCTACCCTGAGGATCTCATCTACCAGGACTTCCAATTCACTGTCTAGGAACTTTGGATTCTTCTTTGGGGGCATGGTGATGGGTGGTGGTGGTGATTGATGTGTGTGTGTGTGCAAGTGAGGGTGTGTGAGTGTAGGTTTTGCTGGGTATATGTGATGGTGCTATTTGTTGAGGTGCTAATGGTGTGTGGCTTGTGTGATGGATGAGCTGTGAGTGTGTCTGTGGTTGCTGTCTGATGGTGTTCTGTGCTGGCAGGTCAGTTGAATTTGCAAAGGATCATGGTAGGGATTTGTGGCCTTTATATAGGTGGAGTTGGGGGTGTGTCCTTGTTCCATGTTTTTTTTCCCCTGTATTTATTGACTTTGTCATTGCTTGTTTGGCCCTTTTTTTTGTATTTTTCCCTTTGTATTTTTTGTGCATGTAGGAGACGTTCTTCTGACCGAGTAGGACGCTGCAGTTGTCTCGTGTGAGCTTCTCCGATTCGTTCACGCTGTGTTTCAGCTAGGTTTATTGTGCGGCGTACGCGTCGGTCGCCGAGTATTGGCTTCCTTCGGCTGGCTTTTGTATGCGTGTCGGTCGTACGGCTTGAGCTCCGTGCGACTAGGTCTGGTTTTCCACGCATTACATCGTACTGCGCGGGTCGGAGTTCACAGGTACGTTTCGTTCGGGTTCATTCCTGGTGCGTGTCGGTCGGTTCTATTCACGTGGTTTCCCGGCCGGATAGCTTGTTTCCGTCCGGTTCGGTCGTTCGGCTTGTGTTCCGTACGAGTCGGTCGTGATTCACATGCATTTCATCGTACTACCCAGGTCGGGCAGCGCCGGTACGTGTCGGTCGGACTATATTCCCGTACCGAGTCGGTCGGTATGTTTTCCGGCCCGAATCGGAATCAGCCCCAGAGTGGAGATAACCATCTCCCGACAGAAAAAAAGATCAGAAGAATGCTGGGATACTAACCCCGCCCCTCCCACCGGGAGTACATAAGGGGTACTTACCCAGCATTCCGCCTGAACAACCAAGCCCACAACAGGAAGGCCGGCCGTCCGGGAGGGAGGGCGGGGCGTAGGAATGGGACGAGGACAACGGGACCCGGAGTAATGAAGATTACCAGTAAGTAATAGAGCATTACCCCCAGGTCCCTTATGTCCTCGTCCCATTCATTACTAAGTGGAGAATACCAAAGCAGAAAAGCCGGCCTTCCCAAACAAAACAGAAGCCAACCCAGGAAACCACACCAAGGCAGCCATCGCAGGAAAGCAAAAAGGCAGAACCGCCGAAAACCCCAGGCAGAGCACCCAGACACGAGGGAGCCCCACCAAGCAGGGATGCGCCCAACAAAACAACGGGAGAACAGCCAGACGACCAGCCCTACAACCACAGAGGCCCACCAGCCCACAGCAGGAGCACCCCACAGGCAACCAGAGAAGGGGAGAGCACGGATACACAAGCCAACAGAGGCCAGAAAGAACAAAAACAGTGAGGAGGCCACCCAAAGAAGAAATCTAAGGGCCACCAGGCTAGCAAGCCAGACCAGGGCACCAGGAGCCAGACCAAGGCACAGAGAACCCATGCCAGCCGAACGCAGGCAGCGGAA
Organism: Calotriton arnoldi; assembly: GCA_963921515.1. Classification (NCBI taxonomy): domain Eukaryota; kingdom Metazoa; phylum Chordata; class Amphibia; order Caudata; family Salamandridae; genus Calotriton; species Calotriton arnoldi. The sequence continues at coordinate 1,455,244 of CAWUFW010004759.1, forward strand.
AGAAAGACAACACCCAATCGTCAAGGGGCCCAGAGAAAAACGGAGCCCCAACAAGAGACGATCAAAGGAGTCCACGGTACAAAAAGGCCGAGAAACCCACCAAAGGCAGGACCAAACCAGAAGAGAAGGGAAGCAAACGACCCGGCCCCAGAGAGACCAGAGGACAAGCCCCCCGAAACCCACAGAAGAGCACTAGGCCCCAGGGAAAAAATGGCCAGCACCAAAGACCAGCCGACCAGCAACCAGCCCGGAAGGCGAGAGAGCCCCGGAACAGGGAAATAGGGAAAGACAAATCACCGGGGAAGAGGCACAACACCCGGAAGCCAACCCACCGGGCCCCGAGATCCAGAAGGGAGCAGACCCATCAGGGACCAGAGACCCACAGAGCGAAACACAGAACAGGAAACCAGAGAAAGGGAACAGGAGGGAGCACAGGACCCCAGCACATAGCCACAGCAGAACAGCCCAACCGCAAACCGGGGAAAACCGGAGCAGAGAGACAGGCCAGGCAGAGACATCCCCAAACAGACCAGGCAGAAGGCAGGACCAACAACACACAGGGCAGCCCAGACTGAGGATCAACAACTCACAGAGGCTCGAAGGAGAGCGTCAGGCCCAAACACCACCGCCTGGAAACCCCAACCCATCAGGGGAGAGGAAACACAAAAAAAACAACCCGACCACAGAAGCAACAGAAGCCAGGGCGGAATGCCCAGGCAAACTAAACCCCACGGGTCCACACAACCCCAGGTAGAGCATGACCAGGGGATAAACCCCCAGGGCAGAAAAGGTGACCAGAAGGAACCGATGGCCCAACCCACACCCGGGGCAAGGCCAACGAGGGGAAGGCCCCAGCCGAGCAGAGGCCAAGAAAGGCCAAAAGGGCGAAGAGACCCCTGGCACCGAAAAACGGCGGACCGGGCAGGACCGAAACCAAAACAAGGCAACAGCACAAAGGCCCGGACCATCAAGGGCCGAGAAGACAGAGCAAGCAGCCCCAGCGCCGCCAAACCGACAACAGAGCCTACAGAACCTGGCATTCCCAGGCAGTCTCCCATGCAGGTAGTAACCAGGCCTAACCCTGCTTAACCTCTGAGAGCAGATGAGATCAGGTGCTCTCAGGGAGGCACGGCCATAGGCCCCAGAGAAGGCAAGCAGGGAAGAAAGGAGTGGGTGACAGACCAAAACAGGGCCAGTCAGAGCCAAGAGGCCACAACAGCAGGAACACACCACAACCGCAAGGACCAGAACCAGACAGCAGAGGGACCAGCCACCTTACAGGCAGAAAATACACCAGCAAAATCAAAGGGGCAGGCCATTCAGCGAGCCCCCAAAACAGCCCCATCAGGCAGCCCAGGCTCGCCTCAAGAGCGCAACCAGGCAACCCCGAGCAGATCGTACCACTGGCAACCAGTAGACCAGCCAAGAACAGGAGCCAACAGAGAGGAAGGCCGAAGGCATCCAACAATCACAAGGAGGCACCGCCGAAGGCCAAGCAGAAACAGCAGCAAGCCTGCAGACCAGGAGACCGGAACACGGTCCCCGGACCACAGGAAAAGCCGAGGCGCAACCCTGGCCAAAGAACCACCAGGAACAAGCAGGGACAAGCACCCCCCACCCCAGCGAAACAAGCCGGAGAAGAACACCGCAGGCCAGTGGAGACACAGTGGAGGCCAACAGCATCCAGGAAACCCAACCTGACACCAAAAAGAAAAAACCAACCCCGCAGCACCACTGAAACCAGACAAGATCAGAGGAAGCAGGGAGGAAAAGGCTGAAGAAAGAAGCACAGCCCACAGCCAAGAGGAGAAACACCAGACACCCCAAGGGATCCAGAAGCCACCGAGGCACCCAATCAGACGCGGCGCCCAGAACACCATGCAGCAGCGAGGACCAGAGAGGACCGACCAGGGCACCCCTAAGCACATCTGTAAGTGAGACAGTCCCGAAAAGGAGGCTAGACCAGCACCACAGCGCCCGCCAAGAACCAGCAGCCCGGGGAAGCAGAAAAAGAGGAAACCAACCTCATCCGGAAACCCAAGCGGGCGACCCCACCCAGGAGAGAAGCCATCCCCAGGGAGGAAAGGCCACAGGCAAAACCCCGGAAGCCAGGACTGCAACATCGAGGCCCAGGACACAGCCAAGAAGCTCCAGCACCATGCCCGAAGGCAAGGGCTAGCAGACAACCAGGGCAAAACGCAGCACAAATAAGCGCGCCAGGAATAACCACGCAGAAGCGTAGGCAAAGGCAACAAAGGAGAGCCAGAACAGCAGCAGGATGACAAAGACGACAACCAGGCACTGCAGCTACAGGCCCACCCACCAGGAGAAGCAATGGGCAGAGACCACAGAAGCCACCATGAGGCACCGGCGCCATGAACGCCGTGTCCAGGTCAGGGCCGAGAAACCCCCAAAGAAAAGGACCTCAAAAGAGCCCCCACACCAGGAAGACCCAGGACGACCAACCGGGCACAAAACAGGCCGACCCAGCACAACCACCGAGAGCCGAGGAGACCAGGTGCACACAGACCGGCAGAACCGTGGGCCCAGAGGAAAGAATACCGGACCCACTGGCTAAGAAAAGCCCTCCCGGACCCAGTACGAAGACGGCACGCCAACAAACGGACAGCCGCCAAAGGAACAGCGCATAGTGGAGGACGACCGAGGCATATAAGAGGGGAGCCACCCACAAACAAGCCCCCCCCACGAAACCTGCAACGGAGACAGAAGCAGAGCACACACAGGAACACATGCAATGCCAAAGGAAGCCCGTACACACCGCAGCCCAACAAAACAAGGGGAGTACCACAACCGCGTGCAAAGAAGAACCACGGAAAACAGCAAAGTCCAGTGACAGACTGCAATGAGCCAAAACCCACAAACACAGGCATGCACAGCTGAACGTGTACATGTGTATTTGTAAAGCACACGTTCCCCCCGTCGGGGTCGTTTGGCGCTGAGTAACAGAAGCTTATTGTGACCCAACTCAATGGTACCCATTTCATCGACCACAGATGGATGAAAGGCTGAGGGGACTTGCCAGGATCTGAACCGGTAACCATGAGGTTGAACACAGGCACATGCAGTAGACGCATTAGTCCACTGAGCCACCAGACCCGTCAGAGCAACCGAGCAGTGAACTCCGTGCAGCCCCGAACTCAGGGCTGCCGCCGGCACCCAGTCACTCCACCAGACAACCGAGAGGAACAGCACCAGGCACACGGAAACGCACCAGGGCAAGAAAAACGGACATACAATCCAATCGCCAACCAGAAGCAAGAGAAAGCAACGCGGCAGAGAACAAAGGAAGCCGTCCGACTGCCGTGCAGACTATGACAGACTCCATTGTCCATTCGTGCAAACAAAAAGCGGCAGAAAGACAGCAACATATTCAAAAATCGGTGAGGCAGAGAGACAAGCCACGGGGCGCCACTAGACCCACAGGCCAGCCACAGGAGCCCCGTCTGCAGGACAGCGTGTGTGACCACAGCGCGAACACACAGCAGCAGCCAGTGATGTGAGCACGGCGACAGAGACTGTAAAATTCAAATGCCAAAATACAGTCCCGGCCAACTCCGCGTGATGAACCAGAAACAGAATACCGGTGCACGTTCCCATGTGCCATCCAATCAGAATGCAGGAAGACGTGCCTGTGGACAGGCCACGAGTGCCTCGCGCATCCCAGAATACCCACAGCGCTCGCACCATAGAAAACAAAAGTGCATACATCTGTGCAATGAGGGCTTCAGTTGCGAACGAAGAGCAAACAAAACCGCTATGCGGGACTCACCCGGGGGGGCGCAAACAGCCACAAGGGCCCCCCCTGCATCTACCGGACTCCAGGAAGCCGCCGCCAGTCATCAAAGGCAGCAGAGAGACACCACCGAAGAGGCTGGAAGCAAGGACGCTCTTGATGCAGCAGGCACTCCTCACAGCCTGCCATCATACCACAGTGCTCACCAAAGAAGCCACAGCGGTGAGAGCGAAGACCGACAGGAAGGCAGGGGAACCAGGAAATCGGCTCGTATTCCACCCGGCCAAGCCCCAGGAAGATGAGCCTTCAGCAACCCGGAAGGACCCGGGAGGCCAGCTCACCAGCCGCAAAGGGCCGCCAGAAACTCCACACCTGGGAATCAAAGAGCCGGCCGAGAAACCAAGCCTCCCAGCAAGCCCACCAGGCCGGGAGGCAAGGAACCAGATACCCCAACCGCACAGCCAGGCAGCCGGACGGGGTAGAACAGGAACAGAAGCCACTGAAGCCCAGCAGGAGCAGCACCAGCAACCACAATCAAGTCTGTCGGCAGACAGAAAAAAAGAACAGGCGGAATGCTGGGTAAGTACCCCTTATGTACTCCCGGTGGGAGGGGCGGGGTTAGTATCCCAGCATTCTTCTGATCTTTTTTTCTGTCGGGAGATGGTTATCTCCACTTAGTAATGAATGGGACGAGGACATAAGGGACCTGGGGGTAATATTTATTTACTATGCAGCACCTTCCCTGATTTAATACTAACTGGAGTGGGAATAGTAAATTATTATTATTTACTATCCAGCACCTTCCCTGATTTAATACTAACTGCAGTGGGAATAGTAATTAATTATTATTTACTATCCAGCACCTTCCCTGATTTAATAGTAACTGGAGTGAGAATAGTAAATGATATTGATTTACTATCCAGCACCTTCCCTTATTTAATATTAACTGGGGTGGGAATAGTAAATTATATTTATTTACTATGCAGCACCTTCCCTGATTTAATACTAACTGGAGTGGGAATAGTAAATTATTATTATTTACTATCCAGCACCTTCCCTGATTTAATACTAACTGGAGTGGGAATAGTAAATTATATTGATTTAATATCCAGCACCTTCCCTGATTTAATACTAACTGGAGTGGGAATAGTAAATTATATTTATTTAATATCCAGCACCTTCCCTGATTTAATACTAACTGGAATGGGAATAGTAAATTATATTTATTTAATATCCAGCACCTTCCCTTATTTAATACTAACTGGAGTGGGAATAGTAAATTATATTTATTTACTATCCAGCACCTTCCCTGATTTAATACTAACTGGAGTGGGAATAGTAAATTATATTTATTGAATATCCAGCACCTTCCCTGATTTAATACTAACTTGAGTGGGAATAGTAAATTATATTGATTAACTATCCAGCACCTTCCCTTATTTAATACTAACTGGAGTGGGAATAGTAAATTATATTTATTTAATATCCAGCACCTTCCCATATTTAATACTAACTGGAATGGGAATAGTAAATTATATTTATTTAATATCCAGCACCTTCCCTTATTTAATACTAACTGGAGTGGGAATAGTAAATTATATTTATTTACTATCCAGCACCTTCCCTGATTTAATACTAACTTGAGTGGGAATAGTAAATTATATTGATTAACTATCCAGCACCTTCCCTTATTTAATAGTAAGTGGAGTGGGAATAGTAAATTATATTGATTTAATATCCAGCACCTTCCCTTATTTAATATTAACTGGAGTGGGAATAGTAAATTATATTTATTCAATATCCAGCACCTTCCCTGATTTAATACTAACTGGAGTGGGAATAGTAAATTATATTTATTTAATATCCAGCACCTACCCTCATTTAATACTAACTGGAGTGGGAATAGTAAATTATATTTATTTACTATCCAGCAACTTCCCTGATTTAATACTAACTGGAGTGGGAATAGTAAATTATATTTATTTACTATCCAGCACCTTCCCTGATTTAATACTAACTGGAGTGGGAATAGTAAATTATATTGATTTAATATCCAGCACCTTCCCTTATTTAATATTAACTGGAGTGGGAATAGTAAATTATATTTATTTAATATCCAGCACCTTCCCTGATTTAATACTAACTGGAGTGGGAATAGTAAATTATATTTATTTAATATCCAGCACCTTCCCTCATTTAATACTAACTGGAGTGGGAATAGTAAACTATATTTATTTACTATCCAGCAACTTCCCTGATTTAATACTAACTGGAGTGGGAATATTAAATTATATTTATTTACTATCCAGCACCTTCCCTGATTTAATAGTAAGTGGAGTGGGAATAGTAAATTATATTTATTTAGTATATTTAAGCTTTTATTAATTAATAATAAATGCAGTGGGAGTAATAAATTATATATGTGTAGAGTTTATTAAGTTATTTGCATTAATAGTATTTGGTGTAGCTAATTTAAATTAAATATATTTGTTTATATGTGGATATGATATATTTTTAAAAATACAGTTGTTATATGTATGCATTATAATATTAATTGTCTGTTATAATACATATTTAAATTGTTATTGATGTACAACACTATTTTTGTAAAATATATGCATTTTGTAATAAACATATAATAAAATAACATACATTGCAAAATAATCAGACTTTCAAATAGGGTAAAGAAACATTTTATTTTTATTAGGATATAGTTAGATGAAAAACTTATATTTTATTTTGAAAATGTTATATAGATGAAGATTTTATTTTTTTGCATAACATTTTTTGAACACATTACAATGTTTACAATATATATTATTTAACACATATAATTTATACATTGTTATGTTTTATAATACATGTATTGTTAATTAGTAACATAAAATAGTATTTTGCATGTTTGTGACAAACAATTTTTTTTATACAAAATAATATTGGTATATTACTTATCAGTTTATTTTTCCATGTTTCACATTTTATAATATTAAATATAATTTGTTGAAAAAGAATATTGCATAATAATATACTTGTATTTAACAAAACATAATATTATTTGTACAGAACTTTTTCCATATACACAAGATATATTTTTATTAATATTATTATGTATATAATTAATAATATTAATAATTACATTGTTTAAGTTTCTATTATTTAAAAAAAGGTATGTATTTATTTAACATTTGCATATATTTTATGCATTTATTTATAAAGTATAGTAAGTAATACAAATACATATTTTATAATAATAATTAATATATATAATATATTATTTATTATTATAAATTAACAATGTTGAAAAAATGTTACAATATTTTTTTAATGTATATAAACATTTGTTACATTTAAAAAAAATATATTTGTTATTCATTTATAACTTTATTGCATGTTTTTATATTATTTGAGATTAATAATAATATTTAACCAGCCATTTTTGTTTAGGGGGACTAATTCTGTAACCGCTACCTGTTGTTTTGGGTCATCTCGCCGGGGATCATATCGCTGTTGGGAGCTGCTTCGCGTTGAGACAGGTAAGACTAATTTTCTTTATTTAAACTAAGGGGTCGATTCCGATCTGGGTCGGAAAGTCCTCCGACCGAGCCGGATCCGGAGTGTTTTCCGACCGAGCCGTACCCCTGGAGCCCGACCGAGCGAGTACGATGCTGCTGCATGCTGACGGACTAGTCTCGGTCGGATTCCCATTGAAGTCAATGGGAGCCGGTTGTACGACGCATGCATGGCCTCGCATCAGCTGAATAGGTACGTCTCGCAAAAGGGCGCCCCCTGCAGTGGGTACGCGTTTGTGCCATCCGCACCGTACATGCATGTGAAGGGGGACCCAAGGGTCCCCCCCTGTGTTTGACTCGTTCGGCTACGGGTGAAGGGGGTCCGGCACGGACCCCCAGAGTCCGCTTCCCAGAGCTTTTTCATCCCGGAGACTCCGACTCTATCCGGCTGTCCGAATCGTGCATTGTACTGGCTCGGTCGGAAATCGACTCCATTGCATGGTACGGTTCATCTGCGACCCAGTCGTTCGGAGCGGTTCAGACCCGGAAACGAGTCGGTCGGCGATTTCGTGTTCTTCGCATCGTACTTGCTCGCTCATACAGCTGTACGAGTCGGTCGGAGAACACGCGTACGGCTCGTACTTTTTCCGGACGGATCGCGTTCGGAGCCCTACCGACCGAGATTGGAATCGACCACTAGGTTTTTACTTAAATTTGGATGTAGTTAGGTGGTGTATAGTGTATTCACTGTTAGGTAGTTGTGTTTTTGGTGTGTTTTAGGTGTATGTTCGATTTTTTTAGTTTTGACTAGAATTGGTGTTTGAGGCCTAGAGGGTCATTAGGATGGCGGTCGGAAAATCACCCCGACCGCCATGGAAGCGGAAAACAACCGCCCGCCGGCACCATGGAGAAACCGGCGGCCAAATTAGGATCAACCGCCAAAAAACACCGACCGCGGCGGTACGGGGGAACAAAAACCGCCCGTAGCATGCGGAGATGGCCAAAACACGTCCGCGGCAGACGGATCCGCTGCGGAAAAACACCAACCCGCCGCAAGGATAGCGGAGACACCGCACTGCAAATTAGGATATCCCCGCTGGTCCCGCGGCACGTTCCGCTCTTTCCGACCGCCGCGATCGCTAACAGTGATGAATGGGAGAGCATGCGGAAGAGCTGCAGCAAAGCCACCGCAGCGGACGCTCCGTGACAAATTTGGCGGACGAATCAAAAATCACACAATAAGGCCACAAAGTGCCCACACCAAAGTAGCCATGCCACCCAAAAACAGAAAACACACCCCAATGACACAACATTGCACACAAAAAAAAAATTACAAGGACAACCCACACAACACACCTGAGAGCACTCCCACATGTGGACACACCCACATAGCAGAGCATAAACCAGCCCCTTCCTTGACCACAATCCTCTGCACTAACCCACAACTGAAGGGCCCAACCCCTGAGAACAAAGGATAGGCAAAGCTACACACCATCACCACTCACACCACACAGCACCACCACAATTTCCACACCTGCACCCCTAACCCCTTTGCACATCACACACCATACACATCACCACCACCACCACCGCCACTTACACCCCTGCACCTACAACACCTCTGCACATCACACACCATGTCAACACATAAAATGCCCAAATTCACAGAGAGTGAGTTGAAGGTAATGGTAGATGAGATAGTCAGAGTGGAACCACAACTGTTTGGTAGCCTGGTCCAACAGATACCATTAGCCACAAGGACTCAAATGTGGGCAAGGATAGTCCAGAAGGTCAATGCAGTAGGGACCATCCCAAGATCCAGAAAGGAAATCATGAAGCGGTGGCATGACTTGAAGAGGGTTGTCAAAGAGAGGAGGACCAAGAACTGTCAGCTGGCTGACAAGACTGGCGGTGGCACTCCCATACCACCAAAACCATTCACCCCATGGGAGGAGAAGGTGCTTGCCATAGTGCATCCAGAGAGTCTCACAGGAGTACCCGGGGGAGTGGAGGCTGGTAAGTACAAACAAATGACTACCACCACATTGCTATGTACTGCCTTGCACAACTACAAAGATACACCTCCTAGGAACAATTCCATTCATCTGCACCACACACTCACTAAAACATGTCTCACAGATCCAACATCCACCCCCTCCCAAACACCACCAATGTACCTAGCAACATTACCATGGGTGCATGTGCACAGGCAGCCTGCACTGCAACTCCCACCATGCCCCCTTGTCCCACACCTCAGCAGGATGGAGCACTCCCCCACCCAGAAGCATGTGTCACCATTACATCCCCAACAAACAAACTTACAGGTAGGTAGCCATCTTGCCATGGAGGGCTGTATGTGGGAGGGAGGCCTGTACTACTACTCCCACCATGCCCCCTGTCCCACACCTCAGCAGGATGGAGCACTCCCCCACCCAGAAGCATGTGTCAGCCATTACATCCCCAACAAACAAACTTACAGGTAGGTAGCCATCTTGTCATGGAGGGCTGTTTGGGGTGGAGGCCTGTACTACTACTCCCACCATGCCCCCTGTCCCACACCTCAGCAGGATGGGGCACTCCCCACCCAGAAGCATGTGTCAGCCATTACATCCCCAACAAACAAACTTACAGGTAGGTAGCCATCTTGCCATGGAGGGCTGTATGTGGGAGGGAGGCCTGTACTACTACTCCCACCTTGCCCCCTGTCCCACACCTCAGCAGGATGGAGCACTCCCCACCCCACCCAGAAGCATGTGTCACCATTACATCCCCAACAAACAAACTTACAGGTAGGTAGCCATCTTGTCATGGAGGGCTGTATGTGGGAGGGAGGCCTGTACTACTACTCCCACCATGCCCCCTGTCCCACACCTCAGCAGGATGGGGCACTCCCCACCCCACCCAGAAGCATGTGTCAGCCATTACATCCCCAACAAACAAACTTACAGGTAGGTAGCCATCTTGTCATGGAGGGCTGTATGTGGGAGGAGGCCTGTACTACTACTCCCACCATGCCCCCTGTCCCACACCTCAGCAGGATGGGGCACTCCCCACCCCACCCAGAAGCATGTGTCAGCCATTACATCCCCAACAAACAAACTAACAGGTAGGTAGCCATCTTGTCATGGAGGGCTGTTTGGGGTGGAGGCCTGTACTACTACTCCCACCATGCCCCCTGTCCCACACCTCAGCAGGATGGAGCACTCCCCCACCCAGAAGCATGTGTCAGCCATTACATCCCCAACAAACAAACTTACAGGTAGGTAGCCATCTTGCCATGGAGGGCTGTATGTGGGAGGGAGGCCTGTACTACTACTCCCACCATGCCCCCTGTCCCACACCTCAGCAGGATGTGGCACTCCCCACCCCACCCAGAAGCATGTGTCAGCCATTACATCCCCAACAAACAAACTTACAGGTAGGTAGCCATGATGTCATGGAGGGCTGTATGTGGGAGGGAGGCCTGTACTACTACTCCCACCATGCCCCCTGTCCCACACCTCAGCAGGATGGAGCACTCCCCCACCCAGAAGCATGTGTCACCATTACATCCCCAACAAACAAACTTACAGGTAGGTAGCCATCTTGTCATGGAGGGCTGTTTGGGGTGGAGGCCTGTACTACTACTCCCACCATGCCCCTTGTCCCACACCTCAGCAGGATGGAGCACTCCCCACCCAGAAGCATGTGTCACCATTACATCCCCAACAAACAAACTTACAGGTAGGTAGCCATCTTGTCATGGAGGGCTGTTTGGGGTGGAGGCCTGTACTACTACTCCCACCATGCCCCTTGTCCCACACCTCAGCAGGATGGAGCACTCCCCCACCCAGAAGCATGTATCAGCCATTACATCCCCAACAAACAAACTTACAGGTAGGTAGCCATCTTGTCATGGAGGGCTGTTTGGGGTGGAGGCCTGTACTACTACTCCCACCATGCCCCCTGTCCCACACCTCAGCAGGATGAGGCACTCCCCCTGTGAAAGGCAGCGAGTCTTCTAAGACCCTCAATGCTGCCCGGTGCAGGGTTTCACCTCTAATTCACTTTGGGTTCGCTATCAAAATAATGAGGCAAGCGCTGGAAACTGGAAGACAAGAAAAAGGTTTATTTCTCATGAGGAGATCACGTCAACTGCAGACACCGGGATGTCTGAGGGAGGTGTTCTGCTGATAACTCCTTTGGCTCTTCCTTTTATACAGGTTTGACACAATGCATTTGTTTCATTAACATGGTTACACAAGCTTGGGGTCCCCGCCCGGGCAGGTTGTCACACAAGCCCAACAGTAATTCTCTTCCCACTCAGGTCAAACAGACAATCTTATCTTGCAGCTGGACCTTGCTTCAGGGTCTAAAACATGTGAGACCGGCCAGATCTAAGAGTCCGTTCTGTTGATAAAAACAGGTCCCATTGTTGGTAACAACAAGTCTTGGTGTTTGCAGTGCAATAAATCATGTTGCAAGAGTCTTTTTGGTGTTTGGAACCTGTTTGTGTAACTAGGTGCAGTGAGGGGTAGAGTGTCCAAAGGTTTGCCTGAAAACAGAGATGAGAGGAAAAACGAGTTTGTGGCAGCAAGTGGCGCTGAGGTTTGTTGTGGCAATAGAGTTTATAGCCCCCAGCACACATACCAGGTCGGTCAGAGGGTCAGAGGGATGCTAGTAAGGGCAGGGTGAAACAAAGGTGACCAACAGAGTACAAAATGGCTGTGATAGATTAAAATGACTGCAACTTATGTGCACATAGAATTCCACCAGACAAGATGGTGCAGGTAATGTTCATGATTGTCGTTTTGCTTTTAACAGTGGCCCCTTTGAACATAACTAGCCAGCTTGTCAGTCTATTTCGATCTCCATAATGTCCTGTATCTCTTGATCATACATTACTCTCATTTTTGTTAGCTGAGTGTCCATAGTCTTAGGGTGCAAGGTAGTTATGCAAAGAGAACACAAAGGTGGTATACAGTGTATACCCAAACAACAACCACATATTTTCAATACTGGGACCAAGAGAATCATTGATATTTTCCAACCCCACTCCTTCAAGATGCCCCAAAGCCAACTTCCAATTGTCCAAGTCTCTGATCCTTGATGAATTTCTGAAGATAGTCTATGGAGATGTTCGATTGCTTCATAGACAGAAGGTGAATTATCAGGAGTGTATACACAGCAGCTGGCACCGATGATGCAGCATGCTCCTCCACGGTCCGCTAGGACCACGTCCAGGACCATGCGATTTTGCAGGGTAACCAGACGGATTGCTTGGAGCTCAGCAGTGTTGTTGGTGAGGATGCCAGCAGTGACGTTCAGGGCGGTCTCTACCGCTTGGAACAGATGTCTGATGGCTCTGCTGTTTGCCATCGGACCCCATAGCGGGACGAGCCCTTTTGCTGCGTCGAGGAACTGTGATGAGGCAGAGTCTGCTTGATCAATGTCTTTAGAACGCTTTTCTCGATGATGCTCTGCAGGGGCTGTGTAGGTTGGTGGCAAAACAAAGGCGATGTAGCACGTGCCCCCAGTTTCTTGGGAGCCAGGTGTAGGCTTTGGTTCCACAAACAAAGTACATATTGGGTGATGCAACAAGCGCTGGGGGTTGGCAGTGTTCAAAGTCCTTACAATGCTACAGGTGCTGTGACCCACATTCTTAGTCCCACGGCCTTCAATGCATACAAGGCCAGAGACGTTCACCACAGATAGGGCCACAGTCAGTGTTGCAGCAGTTCTTTTCTTCAGGTAGGAAAATGTGGCTCTGTTAGGATTATTGAACACTTGCATTTCCACTCGTTCTTTGGAGGGGACATTAATCTGGAATGTCGCATTGAAGGTGTGAGGGCAGAAGGGGGCGGCTGTCCTTCCTGTTTTGTTTCGCCAGAACTCGTTGTAGATCTGGGCGATTGTTCCGTCGGAAGTGGCATTGTCTTTGTAACTTTCTTGTAGGAGCATCATCCAGGCAAGGCAAGATCCGTGAATAGAAAAGGGCGAAGGGATGAAAGGGATGGAATGTTCAGTGGCATGTGGTAACAGCCCACAGACCCAACAGTTGGTAGCATTGGTGGCAAGATTGTGCTGGTGCAACATCTGCACGAAAGAATTATTCCAGAATTCTTTGCGTTGTTCTCGGAGATGTGGCGGTAGTGATACCAGGTAGTGTTCTTTCTTGGTGGTTGGTTGCATGGTGGGTGACAATGTTCTGTATGCAGGTGCATTCTCTTCAATGATCCAGAGTGCGACCATTAGCAGGAGACAGGTGAGAAATGCGGCTACAAGTGCAATTGTCTTTGTGCTGTGCAGGTTAGCAGTCTTGGTGTCTTTGCGGTGGTTTTGCAGGTGTTCAGTTTATCAGGACTTGCCAGGGGCCCGTCCACCTAGGCTCCAGATTCTTCGTTCTTTGGAAGTTGCGAATCAATACATGGTCGCCTGGCTTTATTTCATGTCCCGGGCCCCTGGATACGTCAGGCAAGGCTTGCTGCACCTGTTGGTGGATAATTGTTAGCTCGTTTGTCAATTTATGCAAGTAATCCGACATTAATATGTTCGGGACATCGTTAATGGAGGTGGGTCTTGGTGCCGCCTAAATGCTCAAAGGGGTGGTCAGGGACTCCAAACCCTCCCTGTGGTACTACTGTCCCCTTCCCTGGGTTGTGTTGTAGGCAGACTATACATTGTTGTACTAGGCATTTTGCAGATTCTGCTATCTTGACGTTATGCCATACTCTGGTGATTAGTTCAATCATGGGGGTGGAGCCTATGTGTGCTGGTAAATGTGCCATGGTCAATATGGGGATGAGGTAGGCATTG